>OU426987.1:89282957-90707166 GCA_911387755.1 Chrysotoxum bicinctum
GGTCCAACAACGACTACGGCTGACGAACAAATGGAATGTGCCTAATCTGGGTCATGCTCTCAATTGGCGCCTAATATGGGAGCATCAATAAAGAGTGAGTGTCATCCTCATCGCCCAATGCAATGTAATTCTATTATTTTTTTGGGGTTTGTTTGTTTCCATGCTGATTAGGTAAGTACTAACGGTTATCCCGTTGGAAGCTCTAGTATGGGCTTCTGTGAAAGGTGGAAGATCACGGCAGGTTGTGTTTGAGAAAGAGATTTTGGTATGTAAGTGCAGTTAAGCTGATATAGTTTGGCTTCGAGTGAAGCGGAACTTATTTGCACTTGAGAGGGAAAACATTTGATACAGTCAAACCCTCTTAGAGCCTTAATTGCAATAAATAATTTTCGTTGAGACTAACTTCGGATTGTTTAAATGTAATGCAATAAAAGAGGGGATAATATTTGGTAGAATATAATTTACCTAGCTATTCAAAACTTGTTCTGGAAAACTTTAAAAAAGAGACTTACATAAAGGATATCAAAGAATATTTTTGAATCATTAAAGGCAGATAGTGGGACGATTTTTTTTAAATTTAGTAATTAGTATCTACTTTTTTGCTCCTCAAAGTTTAAAACTTGCAAACAAAAATGTTCAGAGTTATTCCTGAAGGATTTTGCATTAAATTGGTTACACGAAAATTGGAGACAAAAAATTTAAATTTTGTTGCAATTCATTTAAAACGGATGGCTTCCATACAACAATCTCCGATCTTCCTTGCGTAGGTAAGGTAGTTATACTAGCTATACCAACTTTAAATTACGATGATAGAGATCACGAAAAAATTGGGTCTCGCAATTCTGTATGTCTGTATGCCTGTACATCGAACTACAAATCGCTTAGGCTTGATACTTTAGGTCTCCGGTGATTTACTAGAAGAAACATTAATTTGTTTTTATTTTTGCTCCAAAGCTAACCTCTAATATACAGAAGTTTTAAAAAATCTTGTTTGTTTATCTCGAAAAAGGCTCTAACGATTTTGATTTATTTAATGTACTATAGGCACTGTCAGTCTTATCTCGGTTTCGGGTCATTATGGCGTTGATGGGAATGAACAGGTGGATGACCTGGCCAGGGAAGGGTCAGCCCTTTTAGCTAACTTACGGAAAGATTCGACATTCTGCTCGAAGCTATGAAGTGCATATTCTCTCAATTATTCTTAACGAATCAAACCGTGGAGCAGTTTAACTAACTGCATTATATCTGGAAAGATTTGGCCCACCTATAATAAATTCGGAACACTTGATGTAGTATGTAGACCCAGGTAAGACATAGCCAGAACCAAGGTACCTGTAGTGGACAATAGCAAATAGGTGAGTATGTAAGGAAGCTCACAACACCCACTGTCATAGCTGTGGGGACCAGCGGGAAAAAGAGACCATTCTCCATTTCCTCTGCAAATGCGCTGCTCTGGCCAAATTTAGTGTAAAACCATTAGGAAGAACATTTTTTGACAACATCGACGAACTTTTAGAAATAAAGATCTCTTTTCTCAAAGCCAAGAAATGGCTCTAGGACGTCTGACCCCTTAGATTATATTTCGGGGCCTGGATTATCACTCAATAGGATTGGGTATAGTTTCAGCATTTTTAAACAAGGTTGATGGCAAGTGTATATGGTGTCGGATGACTGTAGTGGTCCGGTTAAGTGAGTGATCCAATTACCAGATGATTTTGCAAGAAAGCAAACATACAATAAGAAGCATCAAAACCTTCTAGATTCTTTCTTATTTTTGAAATTATTTCAAACTGGATGACTCCGTGAGAATGTCCCAAATTTCCCATATCGATTCCACCTACATATTAATACGAGTTATGGTATCAAAATGGCATAACACAGTGCTAATCGGGACAGGATTATGCATGTGATTACCATATTCTTAAAAATTTTTTTGATCTTCATGTCTAAAATAAAGGCTGGTTAAATTTTAAGGGCCGATGTTGAATGTGAACCACACCTAAACGTCAAGTTTTTTTCTGCATTTCATTTGACATTTAACAATTTCAGACTAACTCAATTTGAACCATCGAAAGATACACAATCGAGCAACGTGTTAAAGTTATTCAGGCTTATTATGAAAAAGGGCGTTCAAATCAAAACGCATATCGTGCACTTCGAGATTTTTTCGGTCAATTTTATCGTCCAAATGTGCGTACAATCGGAAAAATCGTGCAAAAATTTGAGCAAACCGGGTCTGTAGGAGATGTGAAAACACCAGTGCAAGCTCGTACAGCTCGTACTGCAGAAAATATTGCTGCTGTTCGCGATAGTGTGGCTGAAGAGCCGTCCACCTCAACTCGTCGTCGTGCCCAACAATTGCACCTCTCACGGTCGTCGTTGATGAACATTATGCATAAAGACTTGCATTTACTCACTTACAAGGTGCAATTGACTCAAGAACTAAAGCCTCTTGACCATTTCAAGCGTCGTCAATGGTCAGAATGGTGGCAAGAAATGGCAACAGTGATTGATCAATTTTCGAAGAAAATCATCTTCAGTGATGAGGCACATTTTCACCTCAGTGGATTCGTCAATAAGCAGAATTTTCGCAGTTCGGCGAATGACAATCCAAGAGTGATTGTCGAAAGAATGCACCCACAAAGAGTGACTGTTTGGTGCGATTTATGGGCTGACGGCATCATCGGGTCGTATTTTTTCCAAAATGAGGCCGGTCAGGCATTTATGGTGTTCGCTATCGTGAGATGATAACGACCTTTTTATGGCCCGAATTGGAAGATATGGATGTGGACGATATGTGGTTTCAACAGGACGGTGCAACTTGCCACACAGCTAACGATCGAAACAATGGCTCTTTTGCGCGACAGATTCAATGGCCGTGTTATATCATTTGGTGGCGATGTCAATTGGCCGCCAAGATCATGTGATTTGACACCGTTTGACTTCTTTCCTTGGGGTTATTTGAAATAAAAGGTGTTGTAACGAAGTTACATATTTCAGCCGCCGCGGCACGCAGACGCTGCTACTCAGCTACTTATCGGAAGTCGCCTTTTCTGCTCAACCACCCAACATCTAAACGTATAAACCGAAGATACAGCTGAAAGTACAACAAAGCAATTGCATACCCTAAGGCGCCCACGGAGATGTACATACAACATTATATTGGAATTTAGTTGTCGGTGGTACAACAACAAAATACGAGGAGTGCATTGTGTTTAATTCTATGTATTCACATTTGCTGATGGCCATGGATATGATATAGGAAGGTGGAAAATCAAGACAAAATCGGATTTTTTCACGCCTATTGTTGTTAATGTACCAATACCGAGTACCGAGGTAGAAGACTATCCCTTGAAACACGCTCATAGAGTACGTAGTGCGGTAGTGTACTGTCTAGTGATGGGCACTATCGTATGATTTGAACTATCGATAGTTAGTAACTAATTGATTTGAACTATCGAACGAATTCATTCATTCATTCATTCGTTCAGTTCAAGTAGAATTTGTTACTATGTAATTGCTTATTATTTGAATAATACAAATGGGTCATATAAAGGCAATGACCAATGAGGAAACATTGTCACTAACCCTACCTTTCTTATTTTTTCTAAAATATATTTTATTTCGTAATAATGGTAATGGTCACCTCACCTAATAAATATCCAGTTTTATAAACTCTGATTTGATGTTACCAAAATGTTTGTAAAAATCTAAATGGGTCTGAACTTATAGTTACAATAATATTGACTAGAGTTTATGATAGTTCTCCCAAAATACTCTATACTCAATGCTCTATATTGTAAGCCATATATTGCCAGATGACATCAAATGATGGCTACTATGTCGGTGGATTAAGAAAAGTCCAAAAATGTAAAAAAAAAAGAGATTTTATTTATTGCTCCGGAAAAGAGCAAAATTAGGTCTTTCGGCTGATATTTGGAACGAAATACTATATGTACGTCATAGCTGAATTTGTCCTCTATTTGTAAAGTCATAAAATGTCAAATTCCATCAAAGGATGGCTACGATGTCGATCGATTAAGAAACGACCAAAAATGCAAACTTTTTATTTTTGCTGTAAATATATTATGGATAACTTTTGTGAAACACTTTTGTATCTTCATAATTGACTACCTCTATGCAAAAAAAAATTTAAACATGTACCGATATGTTAAAATAATAGGAACACAAAAGATGAAACAGAACCCAAAATTTAATATTTTATAGCCAAACACCGAAATATTAAACCCAACATTTTAAAATAAACCCTACCCTTAGCCATAATAATATCTCAAATATTACCGAGTCTCAATCAAATCTCACAAATGACGATAAGAATATTATTCCAAAGGTAAACAAAACTTACTAAACACAAACATCAACCAGCGAAAATTAAATGAATGAAAATAGTAACTAAATCAGTAAAATCGTTCAGTTCTAATATCGGGTAAAAAAAGTAATTGAACAAAAAAGTATACTGAAATCGTTCATTGAACAAAAATAGTATACTAAAATCGTTCAAAGTAACTATCGGGTGAAAAACTAGTTGAACGAAAAAAGTATTACTAAAAACGTTCAAAGCTAATATCGAGTGAAAAAGTAATCGAACGAAAATAGTATAATGAAAACTAGTTTCTGAAAATAGCTACTGAAAATAGTAACTGAAACTAGTAACTGAAAATAGTAAACGAATGAATGGGTACTATCGAATGAATGAATTAATAGCTACTATCGAATAAGTCGATAGTTTTTATTCGATAGTTCCCATTGCTAGTACTGTCCAGAAGCTTCTAAGCTTTTTGGATCTGGCCGTAAACGTGTGTGTGTGTAGCTTTGCCTTCTCGGTACCTCCCCTTTATTTTGTCTCGAACTTCGTTTGAGGCTAGGGATTTAATGCAACTCCGTTTGTTTCCTGCAGCGATTTGAACCGAGGCTAGAGATTAATATCACTACCGATTTCGCCAGGCAATTCAATCAAAGCTAAGGATTTAATCCTATCGTCTGACCGTGCCCTGTCGCTGTCGCTGTTTTGAGGCTAGGGATCTAATCCCAAAATTTAAACTTTGTGACGATTTGAGCTGGAGCTAGAGATTTAATCTCACCAACCGTTTTGCCCGGAATTCAATCTAAGCTTCCGTCCGTGCCCTGTCGTCGTTTAAGGCTAGGGATTTAATCCCACCTGCGTTTTGCCTAAACGTCAGTCAAAGCTAGGGATCTAATCCCACCGTCTCGCCCTTGTATATGAAATACCGTGTTAATTATTTAGGTATATGAAAAATTGTGAACTATATGTAATACCGTGTTAGTTATTTAAGAATTTGACACTAGTGTACGAGTATATGAAATAAATTGTTAATTAGAATTAAGTTAAAACTGAATAAAGTCGGACATTATTTGGAGTTCTGAACTTTCAAAAACCGAGTTTTGTGCTTTTTTCGGACTAACCCTGGACAAGCTGACGCTACCTCAGCCTTTGAGAAAAAAAGCATGTATGTCGATAAGCCAGCAACAATTCAAGAGCTTAAGGATGAGATAATTCGGCACATTAACAGTATAGAACCTCAATTATGCCTCAGCGTCATTGAAAATTTGGACCATCGGATGGAGGTGTGCCACCGAGGTCGCGGCGTCCATTTTTCCGATATTTTGTTCCATACATAATTGAACCACATCGATATTATCATAATAAAAAGAAATTACAATAATGTCCTAAATATAATTTGTGTTTTATTCAAAATCAACATCGGCCCTTAAAATTTAACCACCCTTTACAATGGATATTAATAGAACGTTGGAACCATTTTTTTTTGTTTTTGATTTTCTCAAAAACGGTCAAATCCTCAACAGTGTGAATATTATTGTGTATTCAAATTTTCAAAAAAAAAAAAGTTTTTGGATTTAAAACTTTGAAAACTCAATATTTCAAAAATCCCATGCTCGATTTTCTTCAAGTTGATAAATAAAAGTTTCATTATACATATAATGTACAAAATATGAGAAAACATATTCCATTTTATCTAAAAATAATGGTACCCAACATAAAAATAAAAATGTTAAAAAATGGTTTTCCTAGAATTTTGATAAATTTTTGTTCCTCCTGCTGATTTTTATGATCTAAAAAAAATTAATTAAGACATTACTGACTGTACCTCAGTGGCGTGGCGTGGATAATTTTAAATGGGAAGACGTTATAAAATTTTGTCACCTGTAAAAATGAAATAAAAAAATCTTAGAACCTTAAAAACAACATTTCTAGTAGGAACATGGTATCTACAAATGCATTCCACATTGACTTAGCAAAAAATGTGTAGCTATATTTTTTATACTTGAAGACATTAATATTTCAATCAACAATGAGCTTAAAACATAATAAAAAAGGACCTCCTTTTAGACACCACCCCCTTCGTCGGACATAACTGCGGCACGTTTCTAGGAATGTTCTATTAATTTTTCCTTGCAATCATATGTGTCAAGAATATTGAATATATGATGGGACAACTCATCTGCATTAAGACTCGCCCTAACATTAAAAAATGCAAGATATCTTTCTTGTATTCCATTCTCTGACAAGAACCGAAATATGGCACTCAGTTGTCCCCTATGACTCAAATCTGATGTTTCGTCGATCATAATCGACACGAACCGGGCTTCTATGATTTCTGTTTTAATTTGAGATTTAATAACAGCCGCGATACTATGTATCAAGAGCGATTTACATGTATTCATTAAACACGCACACTAAATGAAAGATTTCGATCTGGGATTGAAATCCCTGGTGTGCAAAGGAAAAAAAGATAAAATATATACTATCAACTATCCTTACTAAAATTATTTGGTTTCTCCGATAGATAATCTGTTAAACAGCAATCTACATTTATCAAAGACAAAAAACAAAATCTAGAACTGCACTAAAATTAAGAAGCCAATTTTTTTTTATCAAAATAGTGGATAATAAAAGGAATTAAATCTTCACTTTAACATCTAACTTTTCACTATTTTTAATTAAGTTCAAATTGGCTTTTCAAAACACTAGATTTATTTGAAGTTATTGAAAACCTGTGCAACACAGTCTTTTATTGAATGCCAATTCAATCTAAATTGAAATTCCTATTAAAAAAAAAGCAAATGCATTTTATTTGACACAGAAGTGCTCTTTATTCAGCGATATGCTAAATTTACACTGCTGACAAATTGCCATATATTCTACCATCATTTATTTCATAATTCAAAATTATCACAGTAAATTTGCGAGAATATCAATCGTGTATATTATAAACTATCACGAGAGAGAAAAATGAAAGCATTTTACATCAGCATGTACATCAACATCAAATTCAAAATCAAGAGTCAACAATACCCACATGCCATATTTATATTTATATGACATATTAAAAACAAAAAAAAAAAACAAATAAGTCGAAGAACACCGTCTTATTTCTTACACAAGGTTGAAAAAAGGCGAGCACCTGAACTCCTGCAATGTATTATCTTCCTACTGAAATGCAATGCTAATTGCTAAAGGGAGAATAAAATACAAATAATACCAACTCCTACTGGTATACATCGAAAATTTTATAAGACGGAATGTAGCGTTTTATTTTTTGCGGATGTTGAACAAAGAGGATCCGAAACACAATGCTTGGGGAAGAAAGGGATATAAAACAAATAAATAAGACGGTGATTGAAAAGTTTCCGTCAGAGTATTTTTGTGACTCTCTTGATTAATGTTGGTTGTGGATTGTGGAATGTGTTTGGATAAAGTATAAGATACAAACGAGAAGCAGAATGGAAAACTTATTCGATGTTTATTTGGTAGATTGTGTTATTTGTGGATTTTCTAAAAGGGAAGACGATAGGAATCGTGTTATATGGACGCCACGCCACTGCTGTACCTACTATAGAACCATTTACTCGAATTTTAAATTTTTCACTATCGGCATAACGGATTTTAATGAAATTTTCTATAGAGAAGCTTCTTAAAAGTTCGAAAATTTTGAATTTTTGAAAAAAAAAATAAAAATATTTTTTGAATTAAAAAAAAAAACATTTTTTTTTGGAAAATTCTATATCTCAAAAAAGGCTAAATATTTTTTTTTTGAAATTTAATTTTTATTCGTACAATAATAAAAACTTCAAGTTGGCTTATTAACAGTTTTTCTCTAATAACATTAATTTTTGAAATTTTTAGTCTTTTACATATGTAAGAGCAAATTCGTGCGATCCAGTCGTGCATTTTATTTTTATATTGTATACTTATTCAAAAAAAAAACAATTTTTTTTTTTGTAAACTCAATTTTTCGAAAACTTCACGTTGGGTTTTTGAAACATGATAATTAACCTTTTTTTATGATCAAAATATATAACTTCGAAAAACATTTCAAAACGGAGTTAAGTTGCAAAAAAGAATGGCTAGGTGATACAATAAACAACAGTCTTAAAGAAAATACCATCAAATGGTACACTGATGGATCGAGAACAGCTGAAGGGACTGGTGCTGGAGTTTTTGGGCCTAGAACTAAACTCTCCTTACCGATGGGACAGACCACTAGCATATTCCAGGCAGAAGCAAATACCATAGGCATATGTGCTGGAAGAAACCTCGTTAGGAAATACAAAAACCAAAACATTTTCATCATGTCAGACAGTCAGGCTGCACTAAAATCAATAAGCTCCTACACCATTAGTTCCAAACTTGTTCGGGAATGCGTGATAAAGCTTTATAAACTGGGCGAGAATAACACTGTCACACTTCATTGGGTACCAGGCCACATTGGTGTCCAGGGCAACGAAGTGGCAGACTCCCTAGCAAAAATAGGTGCATCGACACCCCTTACAGGGCCAGAGCCCTACTGCGGAATAGGAGAAAATGTGATCAAAAATAAAATCAAAACAGAAGAGGAGGCAAAAAGATCAAAAATCTGGAAAGAACTCCCTAAGCTGAGACAGGCAAAACTCCTACTCGGAGACTACAACCGAGAGCGTTTTCTAACCTAGGAACAACCTCAGAAAAATCACGGGGCTTTTCACAGGCCACTGTAGGTTGAGAAGACACCTCAACATTCTTGGCTGGAGAACAACGCGACTTGCAGATTCTGGAACACTCACGAAGAGACACCTGACCACATACTGGGGAAATGTGATGCACTCGTGTATCAAAGGCATAGATATCTGGGCAAGCACCACATAAAAGAGAGTGAATTATCATCCTTAAAATACTCCAAATACTTCGATTCCTCGAAGGAACAAATTTGGAGGAATAACTGTAATGATGAGCCAACCTCATCCAGTTCTAGATGGGGGACACAATAGATCTTTAGGTCGCAGTGTTTTTATACCCGAATTTATTCATTCATTCATTTCATCAACAGTTTTTTTAGCACTATCTATCTTGTGTTGATTTTTTCTCGACAGGTAAACCAACATACTCGCCAACTGATAGAGAGAAAATGCCAGACAGTGTAGACTTCTTTATCACAAAAGGACATAGATAAAATTTACACGAAAATCGAGGAAAACTTTGACCTTTCCACCGTTCATTCACCAGTTATATTGACTGTAAGTGGAAAGCTAGTCAAAAAGGAAAGAGCTCCATTTTTATGTAACAACAAAACTAACAAAAAATCGGAAGATTTCTACCTATCTTGAAGGTCTGAGGTCTGGCCACATATAAGAATACTATTTATTCATTATGGAAAGCTATAAGAGATGTTAAAAAGTCGCAAAAACATTCAGCACCAATCAGACAAAATTATTGTGGATGAGCTAAATCCGATAGAGAAAAAGCCGATTTATTTGCTGAACATCTAGAGGAAACCTTTAAAGCAGCAATTAAACTTCAGCAGCTTATGAATGCGGCATTTAGGTTTTCATACGATCCACGTCAATGGAAAGTCGCAGAAGTTTTAATGGTTCCAAAACTGAGAAAGTCTCCGAACGAAAAGAAATGTTATAGACCGATTTCCCTCTTGCCACTGATCTCGAAGGTATTTGAGAAAATCTTATTAAAGCGACTGCTTCCTATTATCGAAGAAAAGCGGCTTATTCCTGACCATCAATTTGGTTTCCGGAAAAGCCACTCAACAATTAATCAGGTGTACAGAATAAGCAATGATATATTGAGATATCACTAGAGGGAAAAAATGTATGTTCAAGCGCATTTCTAGACGTCTCTCAAGCCTCCGACAAGGTATGGTACGAGGGCCTTAAGTTTAAACTGCGACATGTCTTTCCGGATCAAATATATTACATCCTTGAGTCCTACCTTGAAAATAGGCTATTTCGAGTTAAGCAAAGGAGGGAATATTCGGATTTTAAGGAAATTAATGCTGGTGTTCCCCAGCGAAGTGTTTTCGGTCCGATTCTGTTTGTACTATACACTAGCGATATTCCTCAAGAAGAAGATACCATAATAGGTACTATTGCAGACGATACGGCTATACTAGCAATATCCGATTCAGTTAAGTCTGAAACCGAGAAGCTCCAACGAGCTCTAGATAAAATTTCGGTATGGATATGGACTAAGAAATCGCGAATTGTTCTTAATGAGTCCAAATCAACACATGTTAATTTTACTTACCAAGCAATATACAAATATTACATTCCTATCAGAACAAAGTTCTCAGAGAAATCGTTAATGCTCCGTGGTACACTAGAAACAGTGATTTACACAGAGACTTATGATTACCAACTGTTGAAAATGAAATAGCAGTTTTCGCTGGGAAGCTACGAACTCACTTAAATAACCATAGCAACAGAATTATTCGACAAACAATTGATGAGACAAACCTTGTACGCCGACTTCAAAGAACGAGACCGTTTGACCTAGCGCCATAAGGAGTATCCGCTTTTCCGCTTTCAAATGTGGTATCCGCAGGTCCTCTCAGAGGGAGCTACCTGTCAAACATGATTATAATATTATGAAATTTAAACTACTTGATAAGGTAACTTAGTTGTAGTCGCAATAACAAAAGGGAGGTGTTTTTTAGTGAGTAAAAATCTCACACTACTATGAGTACCGGGCTCATAGTGTCTATGAAGATTCTTCACCTTCCCACGAAAAAAAAAAACTATCTACAAGAAATAGGAAAAGATGTAAAATTTATTTAAAAATATCATTATCCCCCGCACAAATGCAAAAAAATGGTTTTCGAAAGTTTAAATATTTCTTAAAAAGCCTTCTAAAATTTGAAACATGTTTTCTGTTTCGCTTGATTTTTACGATCTATAATTCAAATAAAAATGTTTGAAATTTAAATAGATTAAATACTGACAGTACCTACCATAACAATTTTTCCGATTTTTGGTTTTCCGTTATGCCGGGATATTAATAAAAGCTTCCAAAAATATCAAAAGTCAATGCATGTTATGTCGTGCTCTTTATTTTTAAACAGTTTGAGTTTAAGTCCTGAATAAATTTTGTAGTGGTGGCACTGTGACCTTAAGTTCTATTGTTCCCAAGTTTTCGCCTTAATGAAAGCCTAATAATTGTTTTTTTTTTTTCAAAACCAATTGCTGCTGTACTCTTTTAATTTGTTAGTTTCGCCTCTGCAGCAGTATAAGAATAAATGCAATTACTATTGACAAATTGATTTTTTTCAATATCCGTAATAAATCTTATTCAAGAACCCATAGCGATGCTAGTTGCACTTCGGATTCACCTACTCTACAAAACCGAGTTCTGGCACTACACCCTTTTTACAGGAACAAACTCAGGCGATTTTTGACCCCTCCCTATCTTCAGTACCAATGAAGTCAGAAACTTAAAACTCCGAATATTTGCTAAGCTAGTCAGGCACAGGCGCCTCACCAAATTTCAATTTTCTAGCGTAAGCGGGTCCTGAGATATAAGGCCTCAAAAATCACAAAAACCGCAACTGACTGACTGACTCACTCACTCACTGACAGATCATCAAAATTATGGAGCACTTCCCGACATCGTAGAATCTTGTAATTTTGCACATCTTGTCATGCAAGCAGAGGAAAAAAATTGAAAATTTTAAGTCTTCCATTCAGGGGGTGTGGTATCCGCCCACTTTCTCGGAATTGATGTTGGTTGAATGGAGCACTTCCAACTGTTGTAAAACGATGAAATTTGGTGAACCGGTAGGGCTCAAATTGCATATAAAGGACCAAGAACAAAAATCGAGGTTTTTCATTCAGGGGGCGTGGAATCCGCCAACTTTCTCCAAATTGGTGTTGGTTGAATGGATTACTTCCAAGTGCTGTAAGACGATGAAATTTGGTAAAATGTTAGGTAAAATTGCATTCAAAGAAAATAATATAAAATTTAAAGTTTTCCATTCAGGGGCGTGGTATCCGCCCACTTCCTCAGAACTGATGTAAATTATACATGGCGCACTTCCGATTGCAGTAGGTTAGGTTAGGTTGGAGTGGCTGTCTAGTTGTTGTTGACTCACTTAGACCTCAAGGATCCGTTGTGATACCACTAAAGAAGAAACTCATGGGAAAGTAATGAATTTAAACAAACCATTTCGTGCTTTTAATAGAGTTAGATAGACATTTTGTGTCGATCGTTGCCAGTTCACTGGTATTATCGAAGAAGGGATTACCGAGATAGTTATTCCTTCGATTGGAGAGTGCTGGACATGTACATAGAAGGTGTTGGACTATTTTCTCTTCCTCCTCGTCCATGCAGCTTCTACAGAAGTCATTTGTGTAGACTCCTAGCCTCAAAGCATGTCTACCTATGAGGCAGTGTCCTGTTATAACTCCGATTGTAGAGCTTATATTTTGTCTGCTCAGGGAGATCAAGTCTTTTGACCGTTTAAGGTCTATGCTTGGCCATATTTGTTTGGTTGCCAGGCAGGTGGTACCCTGTGACCATCTAGCATTTGTTGATTCTAGAGCATGTTGTTTGAGAAGATATTTGCATGTAGCAAGTGGTGTTCCTATGTTATGTTTTTGTCTAACAGTAGGCAGAAGTGTTCCGTTTTTGGCGAGCTCATCGGCTTTGCAATTTCCCGGAATGTCTCTGTAGCCCGGCACCCAAATGAGGTGAATATTAAACTGTTCTGTCATCTCAATGAGAGATGTTCGACAATCGTGGACTATTAGAGAGTTTGTGGAGACAGACGCGAGAGATTTGAGAGCGGCTTGGCTGTCTGAGAAGATTCGTATATCCTTGCATGATATAACGTTTTCTTTGAGCCAGGATAGTGCCTCTTTAATCGCCATTACTTCTGCCTGGAACATACTACATTGATTGGGAAGACTGAGATTCAGTTGTTTCGAATAGATACCACTTCCAACGCCGTGATCGGTCTTTGAACCGTCTGTATAGAAGTGTATCGCATTGTCTTCCAGGAGTCTCTCTTCTTCCCAAGACGATCTTGAAGGGATGGAAACAAGGAAGCTGTTATCGAATACCATTTTTGGGGTGGTAAAGTCTAAGCGATCTGGGATAGATCTGAAATTATTTAAGATAGTAGTATGACCAGTATTGTTACTGATCCATTGAGAGGTGGCTCTAAGCCTCACGTATGAGTTGGCTGCCACCATTTTGGAGAAGATGTCAAGAGGTGTTAGGTTTAAAAGCACTTCCAGGGCTGCGGTTGGTGTTGAGCGAAGTGCTCCTGTAATGCACATACCTGCTGACCGCTGGACTTTGATGAGTTTTCCTAGATTTACCATCTTGTCCAGTGCGGTCCACCATACGACAACTCCATAAATGAGTATCGGTCTGATTACCGAGGTGTATAGCCAGTGGGTTATTTTTGGGGAGAAGCCCCATTTTGAACCTATAGCCTTTTTACAAGTAAAGAGCGCTACGGTAGCCTTTTTTACTCTTTCATCAATATTTGCCTTCCAATTTAATTTTTTGTCTAAAATGAGGCTTAAATATTTGGCTTGGTCGGAAAAGCTTAATGGTATTCCTTTAATCTTGGGTGGGTTAATCTGAGGAATTTTGTACCTTCTCGTAAAGAGTACTAATTCTGTTTTATGTGCATTGACGTCCAAGCCACATTGCTTAGCACACTTTGTTAGCCTATTTAAGGCATTTTGTAGGAGTTCTGAGAGAACTTGAACTTGGGGGTGTTTCCCAGATATAGATATTGCAACGTCGTCTGCATAAGCAATCACCTTGAAACCCTCTGCTTCCATTGATATTAGAAGTTTCCGATTGCAGTAGAACAATGAAATTTGGTACAACGGTAGGGCTCAAATTGCATATAAAGGACCAAAAATAAAAATTGGGGTTTTCTATTTGGTGGGCGTGCTATCCACCCACTTTCTGAGAAATGTTTAATTTATATGGAGCACTTCTGATTACCGTAATTAAGGTAGGTATGTTAGTGTTAGGTATCTTGCCAGGACAAGAAGAAATATTTGAAGCGCAAATCAAAACAACCAATAACAAAAAGAAAATATACCAAAAGAAATAGGAAGCTATAAACTAAGTTTATTTTAGTAGGTAGTGTCCACCCTTCCACCCAAGTCAGCCGTGAAAAGTACCGAGGTCTAAAAGTACGCCAAGTTCTTACTTCATGAAGGTTTAATACCGAATATTTAAAGTAGAATAATATTGAAACAGCTACAATGTAATAGACAAATTTTATTATTTAATGATTACTGACTAAAATTTGATGGGCTTACTTGGCAAGTTTTTTTTTATGCCCAAATTCGAAAGGTTTTAAAAACTTGACAAGTGAACCCATCAAATTTTAGTCAGTAATCATTAAATATTAAAATTTCTCTATTACATTGTAGCTGTTTCAGTATTATTCTACTTTAAATATTCGGTATTAAACTTTCATGAAGTAAGAACTTGGCGTACTTTTAGACCTCAGTACTTTTCTCGGCTGACTTGTTACCCAAAGGTTTTTATATAGAAGAACTTGGCTCTTTTTTTAACATTTATGTTTTTGGTCTGATCCTCCTAATCAAAATGAGAACAGTCTTTGTTTTCCAGCTGACAGCAGATTTAATTTTCAACATTTGATGGGTTGAAGTGGCATACTTTATTTTTGGAAATGTCAGGCAAAACTCTTCGCTTACAAAAATATGTTACAAAATTAGATGTTACTCGTTTTATTAAATATCAAGAAAAAATTTAATAGTCATTAATTCTTCTAACCGACCGACTACCTACTCTTAAATTTACTTAAAGGTCTTCATTCTTCAGCAGAAAAATCGCTTCTGCCTGGGAAAAAAACACTTTAGTTGGAATAAATACATGTTTCTGTAGATTCCATCAACTCTCAGTCGAAGGTACTCCGTATTTCACTAACAGTTACCTTAATTAATCCACTCTGGCAAGAAGAATAAAAAAACTTAGATATACCTCTTCAAGGAGAGGTAATGTTTCACCATTCAGACGTCCACCCCACGCGCATTACCCTTGTCATCTCAAACCAAACCTTACCAATCTTCTAAGCTAATTAATTCAAGAAAAACGCTCTGTACAAGCACCAGAACAAAAACACAAAAAAAAAAAAAACACACACACCAAGAAGAAGAGTCTCTTAACTCAACTCGCTCTGTTTGCTCTTTCTGCTGTCGTTGGTCGTTGCTCATTGTCGTTGGGTACGGTTTTGTCGTCGTAACTTTTAATTGAATCCTTCACATGTGAAGCACCTCCAATCAAGTACTGCAGATTCTTACACTTTGCCACCATCATTTGTTCCATCCTCACAGTTCACCCCCCCAACAACCTTACTTCCTCATTTTGGCCCCTTTTGGGTTTTTTGATATTATAAAGCTCTGCGGAAGTCTTGAAATAATAAAACAAAAGGAACCCAAATGACAGACCGCAAACGAACAAAATCAATAAACCACAAGAGTATCCGCAATGTACTCAACCCCCTCCCCAAACAGCTCCATGGCATCATCTGCCCCCTCTAACTAAGCTCCTTATTCCCCATCAAGGAGTGTCGGTACAACAAGTTTAAATGTCCTACCTATAAGCTAAATGTGTGTGACTGTGACTGTGTGAGTATGTGTGCTTAGTTTTGTTTGAATTGGTGAACCCTTCTTTTGTGGGTGACATACAAACAATCTTAGTCCGATCATTGGTCTCAACTCTCAACCCAATTCTAACTTGATGTTGTTGTTGTTTGTTGTCGTTGGTGGTTTTCCTTCATTTCACCGCATCATCAACATGCACGAGTGTCCTTCAAAGTTTGGTATTTGTCAAGGATTGACCCCATTCTATAGGTAAGACTTCTTCTCCTTGCTTTATTGTACTCGTAGGTGTATGTGGCCCCGTGCCCATGGATCTACATATAGTGAAACTATATTCTACGTGTAGGGATTTTATGCTCCCCGCATTCGTGTCATCTGAGACACAGAGGATGGTTTCAAAAAGTAGATAAGGACACTCCACACTTCATCTACCACTCTCACATCTCACTCTCTCTCTCTGGTGGGAACGTTACTGAATAAACCAGAAAACAAAAATTCTAGGCTAAATTACAGCAACAAAAATTTCGACCGGTGAATTTCTGCAAATTGTTATTGGCAAGAATTCAAATTGGACCTTGGACTCTTGATTTAAAAATTACTATTTGCTTTCCAGATGAGGAACAGTAATTAAACTTTTACGTACGTCTATTTCATGACTTCTAAGATAGGAAAACGATATTTGGGATAGAAAGGCTATTAGATGAATAATTTGCCATTAATTAGTCTACGAGTATTATAGTTGATTCTTTTTCAACTAAGCTTCAACTTGAGAAATAGTACAGTACTCTTGTGCTAACAGTATATAGGACACTAGAAGGGCGATATTCACATAATTGTATTGACGCAGAAACAAACCAGCGAAGATGGGTTAATCTTATGGAGCCTCTAGACGACGCGACGGGCCATCACGATTGCCCACTATGATGGGCCATTTTGAAGATGCGTAAATGGCGTTAGATGGGTTTTGATGTGGTGCGATAGACCAGGGATAGCTTTGAAGTCTGTTTTTCGTCCGCACATGAGAAGATAGATAGATAGCAGAGTTGGCGATACGCATCCACACCTGATCCACTACTGTTTGTAAATACATTACAGCAGCGATGACTGAGTCTTCATCTATCTTCAACAATCATCGTGCAGGTGCGACGCAGCCATTAGACAGCCATCTTTTCGACCATCTGAAGGACCAGCAATGGCCTATAGGTAGTGCAGAAGGGCCATAATATATGGATTGCTTCTTCAGAGGTAAACATAAATAAAATACATGACTTAACGACGTACTTGCTCTTATGTAGATATAGGGACGATGTCAATCTTGTTAATTTGCGGCGGCCATGTTCATTTCATCATTCACTATTAAAAGTAACACGATTAAACATCACGTCTAAATGATAACACTTTACTATCAAAATGAGTGATCGTTAGTTTAAACGTTGTTCTCATTTTACGACGAACGTGGTATCCCTTCAAAGCCGACTCCCCAACGTGCAGTGACCAAATTTGATACGCCGCCGGCCGGGTTTGGTAAGCAAGCAATCAGTCTTCACCTGATGCGCCAGGTCGGTTGAGAACATCGCCAGTGTCAATAAAAGTGTGCCGGAAAACCTGTGCACAAGAACTCGGGTTTTCGTAGACTTTAACATGATGAATTTTCGGTCGGACATGAACCTGTAAAAGTTCCAATTGACCCAGGAGCTCACAGTCGATCACCACAGACAACACCTTTTGCTCGATGACTTGGTATCGGAAAGTTTGAAAGAGGACTACAATCTTTGCCGAAAAATCATTTTTAACGATGAGGCGTAAGTATTTTTGGAATAACCATTATGTTGACAACTCCATGAGGTTAATCCAATGCATTCACTAAAATTTCCTGTTTGATTCCGTTTTTGGACGGTTTCACCAACGATGCACGGTGAGCTTTACACATTAATAAAAAACAATCTTTTTTGACCTGAATTGAACGATATGGATGTGGACAAGTATGGTTCCATCTGGAAGACCCTTCTTGCTCCGCAGTTAAGGGTTATTTTTCTTCTTTGGTTTTCTGTCACAGGTCTATGCAAATAAGCCATAAGTAGGTCCAAAAGCGATCAGGTTATGTTCACAACATTGGTTTGGCAAACAAAAATCACGACCTTAAACTTTAGTTGACTGATTTGTCATTTCGAGAGAAAAATTTACTAATGTTCGAGCAAAGAAATCATTTGTAAACATCTTTTGATATTTTTTTGAGAAGGCTATACACTGAACATTTTGGGCATCATACACTTTTTATTTGCTAAGACCGTGAACATTGATGATGCCGATGCAAAATGAACAATCCCATACGGACAAAAGTGACAGAACGAAATCATAAACAAACAGTTCGTTCTGCAGTAAGGTAAGGTGCATTGTTTCACGAGTGAAAATGATAATTTTGTAGAAGATTTTTTGGAGAGGTCTCCACTCTTTTCTAACAGTGATTGAAATTTTTACTTAAAATACTCATACATTATGTCAAATTATGAATTAACTTGGCATAATGATGAAAGGGAAGAAAAAGTTGGTCTTGAAATTCTACAGGTTTGTCTGTATGTCCGTTCGGTAGAGCATGAAAAGCCAAGCTCGGTAGATAGTAGACCGAGATCCCACAGCAATTTTTGGGTGTGATTGATAACAAAAAATAATTAGCATAATTAGATAGGCCCTTAGTAGTTATTTGCAAATGCGAACGCCTTGCATGCTCAAGTGGGAGCAATAGTCCATAATAGTGCATCATATATGCAGTTCTTTCCAAGTCTAAATAATTATGATATCAACTTTTCCAAAATGTAGAGTTAAGACCCCTGATTGAAAATATCGAGGTCCAAGACGTTTTACAGACAGCCTTCTGCCTGCCAGACGCGATAAGAATACGGTACTTCTTGCACGAAGAAGGCCGCCTTCAAAACGTGGTGGACCTCGATATTTGCAATCAGGGCACTTAGCTCTTTATTTTTAAGTTATGGCAAATTTCTTATTACAATTTTTTAGACTTTTGAAAGAACTGCATATTTGATGCACCCTTATGCACTATTGCTCCCACTAGAGAATGCAAGACGTTCACATTTGTAAATAACTACTAAAGGCCTATCTAATTATGCTTATTATTTTTTATCAATCACACCCAAAAATTGCTGTTGGCTCTTAGTCTATAGGACTTTATTTTAGTACTTTAAATTTAAGCGGTAGTAGACATCATTGTGTATTGGAAGTATTCAATTCTTTGTTGTTCTTTTTCCCAAATGGAAAATAATGTTGCCATTAGAATTTCATGTATTTAATAAATGTGTTAATGAAAACGGCTATTAAAGAGATCAGAGAACACAACGGAGCCCTAGGGAACACGAGGAGTCAATTTGTAAATATTAGTTTTTGAACCTTCCGAAACTTCTGTTATTGAACGGTCTTAAATATTTATTTTTAATTTGACAAAATAAGGGGTTTATCCACACAGGCCTATTCCAGACATTTATTTGAATGGAGTAGTGCTTCCCAAGTGTGAAAATTTTAAATATCTGGGGTCTATGATAAATAACGAAGCTACGTGTGATGACGATATCAATCATCGCGTAAGCGTAGGGTGGATGAAGTGGCGGGAAAATTCTGCTATCTTCTGTGACCGAAAAATGCCCCCTAAGCTGAAAGGAAAGATCTACACTTCAGTTGTGCGTCCAGCACTCACATACGGTTCACAATGTTGGACAATGTACAAAAAGTATGAGAGTAAGCTAACGGCAGCTGAGATGAAGATGCTTCGTATGACAGCAGGACTTACAAAGCTTGATCGAATTAGAAGTACGAAGATCCGAGGAAGCCTTCATGTTAAGAATACCATTTCCCAAAAAATTGAACACGACCGACTCAGTTGGTATTGCCATGTTCAAAGGAGAGATCCTGAGAACCCCGTCAAAAAGGCAATATCATACAACGTTCCAATTCGGAATAAAAAGAAAGGTAGGCCTAAACACTCCTGGTACAAACAAATGCAAAAACACCAGCATTCAGTTGGCCTCAGAAATTGAACAATACAAAACCGGGAGGCTTGCCGCCGATTTCTGAGGTCAACCCGGCGAACCCCACAGGCGAATTACTAGTGTGAAGCAGATACGTGGGAGAGTTATGATCCCCTCGACATGGAGATCATAACAGCGCCGAAGCAAAGGAAGAAGAAGAAGGGATTTATCAAGGATTTTCGATAAAAAATTTTGATTCTGAAGTCTATCAAGCGCTTGGGAAATATCAAGTCCAATAATCCATATATCTCCAAAACCACGTACAAAAAAATGTTCTACTGATCTCTAGCATACCTGTTGCTTTGAAAGCTGTAATACCGAGATATTTTTTAGCTGATAATTATAATTAATGAGCGTTTCCACGACCTTGAAAAGCAGAAACTTAAGTATTTAAAGATGATAATTGGATGGGAAAAAGATTTGGGGAAAATGCAGGAGAAAAACGACAAGTAAAATAGGACAGATTGAAGATTGAAAAGTTTACTCAGAGCCTTTGCCAGCCAGATTTTAAGAACACATCTTAAGAACAATGGGACGAACACTATCGGGGAAAACGCATTTATTTTGCGATAAGTAGAGTATTAGTCACAACTGGTGTCTTATTAACAATTCCCTTATCTAATCTATTTCTTAGAAGAGGCTGGCTGCGGATCACCGACACACTTAGAGTAAACGTTGACCCGTTGTAATATGAAATTGTAGTAGAATTCTCCCAAATGGAGTCGACGTCTTTAGAATAGAGCAGGAAATATAATATCTAGTGGTTTCTTTTTAAATCATAGTTATTTTGACACTGACAGCTGTTTCCCGCTCGAAATCTTTAAAGAAAGTCATACCTACGCTGAACAAAATTAGTCGCTTTACGCTTAAACAACGTTGAGAAATATTCAAAACTTATTTCCAAAGTGAGTGCTATGCTTAAACACTGCGTTTTTTGAAAAAAAGTTTTGGCCGAAAAGAAGCAACCACCGCGCCTGCTGGACGCAAGTAAAATTTTCGTTAGACTGGTATGCTAGTAAAAAACACTCATGGTTCCCATCGTCGTGCGGTGCGCACAGAAGAGAATGCGGCTGGTGTAGCTGAGAGTGTGAGACCCAATTCACGAACATCAAGGCACCAAGTTCAACATTTCACGCACTAGCCTAAGCAGAATTCTGCACAAAGATCTCGGATTATTCGCTTATAATATGCAATTGACACAGCAATTGAAGGCGCACGGCCAGCCGATCTGTTCCACCTAACATTTGTTATCCTTATAGTATCCTGCTCTAGGATAACTTTACATGTAGCGATATACCAATATCTTTTCATCCATCTGTCAAAATATTCAGGAAGTTTTGCCATTTCATCTGGACGGCAATACGCAACCCCGTGATTTCCCTAATCAAACACTGGAAATGTTGCCCAGAGATCCGTATTTTACCCCAAAAATCAGTTTCTCGGACGAGGATAATTTTTAGCTCAGCGGCTATGTCAACAAGCAATATTTCTCGACGAGAATACAATCTACAAGTTTTCAACCAAGTATTAATGCATCCCTAAATATAAAGCTTATGAGTAAGAAGACATTTTAACCTGCTTTCTGTCGCCAGAGCTGGACAAAGTCGTTGTATCCAAGCGGTGGTTTCAAAAACACGGTACTACATTCCATGCAAGCGACGTAACGCTCGAAATTGTGAAGCTGACATATCGAGAATGGATTATCTCATGGTGAACGCTCATTAATTGCGATCATTCCTTTTGACACCATTTAAATATTTACTTTACGTCAAGTTTTTATTCTACGCTCACAAGCTTGTGGCTAGGTTATTATTGGACATGCATCACAATGGACGATGAATTTTTGTTGGTGGCGTTGCTTGATAGCGCTAAATATCGGTTTCTCATGAGGCTGCGGCCAGCATTGATGATCGACTGAGGACCAGATTGACGAGCAATAGAACGACCAGTCTGAGGAATGGATGGGCATTTACTGAGCGTCAGCGCTGAGCGATTAGTTGCTAAAATGCTATTGTCAAGTGCAGTTAGTTCGTCATAGTCTTTATTTTATTCATATTTTTAAAACTATTATAAGACCCAGAAAACGAAGATTTAGTGTGCACCCCATAAATCGTGAAAAGGAAAATTATGGCGTCTATTTTCTCAATGAACTTACTTTGTCGCTTAGCGATAGCCTAAAAATTAAAACAGATTCGCTCTGTCACTTAAAAAAACCGCAAGCCGCTCAAGGCTTGCGTGGTCACCGCCATACAATTTCATGCGTTTTAATTTTGTTGCATCTCTCAGCAGCTCGTCGCTCAATCGCTCAAAAAAACTACTTTTTATAGATTCGGTGGCACAAAGAAACTTCTGTGATCTCAAAACAAACATGTGCAACCGTGCTACCTCATCGCGAAATCGCCTTTTAGTTTTATATTAAGGAAACAATATAACCTTATTGCAGTTAGATATTTTGATCATCCGATGGAGCGACCATAGCTCATTATTCCGGTGCGCTATTGCTGCCAGGGTGATTCCCGAAACTCGAGATGCTTTTCCTGGAATAATGCCACCAGTGATCAAAAATTAAACCAACATATCAGCGAAGCCAAGGCTACCATTTGAATGATGTGCTATTCCATACATAAATAAATCCAGAATCAGTTTTATATCTCATAACTGATAAGGTAAGATAGTTGTTTTATAAATTTTTTGTTTACTGTCCTTATCTGATCAGTCCATATTAAAGTCCTTTAAGTTCAAAGGGTCTTCAAATCACTATGATTTTAAAGTCCTTTCGAATCCATTAGTTTTGTATACAAAATTTGAAACCTTAGCTTACCTGTCTTGTTATTAAACAATTTGACTAAAGAAATTCACAAACAAATGAATAATTATACTAGCATCTTACAACCAAGAATTTAATATTAACAAAAAAAAATAATAGAGTGAAATTGCATCATAGCTAGTCAGATAGACAGACAAGGGAAACCATAACAACAAAAGGTCTTCGTTGTTCGTTGGTCGGTTGCTTTCATTTGGTTGGGTTGGTTTTGGATTGATAGTTAGGTTTATTGCGGTGCTCCAGTCATTTAGGGTTTTCTTTCCAATAAGTGGCTCACCCACTACAGAAACCGTACACTTCCAACACCCACCCATCTGTCCATAAACAACAATGGTGCAAGGATAATGTGCAAAATTTCGATAACAGTTTGTGGAATTCAACCGATATGGGGTTAGGGAAAGGACACACACAAAGATTTTCCTTTCGGTTGATGGAACTCATTTTTTTATCGTTCCATCCCTCTCTCTAGGCCACACTGACGATGACAGATTGAAGCCCTTTCACTGTACCGGAGAAGACGGACCAGTGTTTCACACCCTAAAGTAAGTGCTCCAAAGTGTTTAAGAACATCTAAATGCAGAAAATCGAGTTTGTCCCCGAGGTTTATTGTTTTCTGGTTTTAAAGGAGGTTTTTTTGGTTGTATTTGCTTCAAGAAAACCGGAGCATAAAGTGGAAGTGGGTGGGTGTGGGTGAAGGAGAAAAGTTTTCTTGTCGACAGCATGAACAAAAATATGTATATTCTTTTTTCTAACAAAATGCAAAGCTTGTGTTTGTGTGGATGTGTAAGTTCCTTCAGAGCTTAGGAAAAATATAGCATCATAAGCATTTGTTGCATTAACCTTACTGCTCTGTGTCCTGTCCGCTGTGCTAGTGCAATGCACTCTCTTATTTTGTTGTTCGATGGGGTTGAATTGTTATTGTTTTTCGAAGGGGATGCCATGAAGGTTTTTCAAATCAAAACATACAGCTTATAGAGTTTGCAACAAAGAGTATTTACCGATTTTCGCTTAAGCAAGATTGAGTGAGTAGCTATATACCTTCTAGCTTATACCCATATCCCATAGTTCTATCGTTATTATCTATCCATTTACTTTTAGGAAAAGAGTTTGGAAACTATGTGAGCACTTATTTGCATACAAAATAATGTTTGCTTTTACTTAGGATGTGAGGACGTACGAGTATAAGGGTTCCATAATGTTTTTTTTTTTTTTAAGAGGAAACTAAAAAAAAAAATGAAAAGTGTTTCAAAAGGTTAAAGTATCATGATGAGCAAATCAAAAGCTAAATTCGAATGAAAAATGTGCTTAGCAGATTTCTTCCATTAATTTTAATTAAGTGAAAAACAAATTCTAAAAATGATTGTTTTTCAATTGAAATTCTGGATGACCTATTTCTTCAACTAGCACTACTCTTGAAATGTTTAACACGAGTGTTAAGAGTATTACCGAAGCACACCAAAAATATTGAACCGGGTAAAGCATTCCACATTCGTGTAGTGCGCTTTAAAGAATTTATTTATTTATTTATTTATTTATTTATTTATATCAATTAGAGATAATTAAATCTACAATTAGACTACAAAAAAAAAAAGAGATAAATAGGTATAACATTTAACATATAATAAAATTACATTTAGTATTTAATACAATAATTGTGTAATCATAATTTGATTAATCAATTTGAAAAGAACAATATTAAATTATTTTTCAAAATGTATCTGCTTTTATGAAAGTTAAAATCAATATAATTTGAAATGAGATTAGTTTCTCTGACACAACGAGTTATTGGTTCATTACGAGCATAGTTTACTCTGTGTTCCTTTTCTCGAAATAGACAACGTTCTCTTATCTGACGCGACGGAGCATACAAATCAATCAATGATAAAAGCATAGGGCATTTGATATGATGTGACAAAATATCACTAATGAACATTACAGACATCATTTTTCTTCTATTTTCGAGAGATTGCGCTCCAAGAAGTTTACATCTAGTTGAGTATGATGGGATTTCGATGTTCCAACCTAATTTCTGGATTGTATACCTTGTAAATTTTCTTTGGATCATTTCTATTCTGTTTGAATAAATATTGTAGTAAGGATTCCAAATCACACAGCAGTATTCTAAGTTAGACCTAACATAGGCATTATAAAGAGATTTAAGGGCAAAAGGGTCCTTGAAGTCTTTGGTATTTCGTTTAATAAACCCTAGCATTGAATAAGATTTAGCTACAATAAATTCTATGTGCTTGGTAAAACTTAGTTTTGAATCAAATATTACACCAAGATCTTTTTTCTCCAAAACTCTTTCAAGGACAAACGTGTCAACTGTGTAATCAAATGTAATTTTTGAAAAATTGCGACAAAAAGAAAAAATTTGGCATTTCTTAACGTTCAAGAGTAATTGGTTAGTTGAACACCATTCTGTCAACTTATGGAGATCGTCTTGTAAGAGAATACAATCATTTAAAGATTTAACGCATCTGAAAAACTTCAAATCATCTGCAAATAGAAGCTTACTGGAGTTCAGAAAGATATCAGCCATGTCATTAATAAAGATTAGGAAAAGAAGGGGGCCAAGATGGCTACCTTGGGGGACACCCGAGGTTACTACAATTGGACTTGACAGCACTTGATCTATAGAAACAAACTGTATACGACCCTTTAGATAGGATTTTAGCCATTGCAACATGTTTGAGTGAAAACCAAATAGTTTCAATTTTTCAATCAATATACTATGACTGACTCAATCAAAAGCCTTCGCAAAATCAGTATAAATAACATCAATTTGGTATCCTTCTTCGAGTTTATTTAAGATGAAATTGGAGAAAATTGAAAGATTAGTGGCTGTAGATCTACCTGCAACAAAACCATGTTGAAATGGTGAAATATGCTCCTTAAGAAGAAATGTCAATTTTCCACATATAATTTTCTCGAAAAGTTTCGGTATACTCGATAGTTTACAAATAGGACGATAGTTGGTTACTTCCTGCTTTGGGCCAGTTTTATGAATTGGAGATATAAATGATTTTTTCCAAACTGAAAGGAATTCACCACTCACAAGGGAGGTGTTGAAAATGTAAAAAAGGGGCACAGATATAGCAGATGCACATTTTTTTAAAATAATTGGTGGAATTTCATCAGGGCCTGGCTTACAATCACTTTTTAAACTTAATAGACCTTCTTCGATTTCGGATATATTGATCTCTAACTGACTAATGTCAACCTTATAATTTTGATTATTTAAATCAGCTCTACTTAAATGATCTAAATTAGATTTCGTATAGTTTGATTCAAAATAATGGGCAAACGAATTACAAATATTGGGAAGATCCGAATATGTTGACCCAAGGTACTTCATACTACTAGGAATACCATTGGACATTTTTTTACTTTTAATAAATGACCAAAAACATTTTCCATTTGTTTTTATGTTCGATTCAATTGACAAAATGTAATTTTTATAAAGAAATTTGTTAAGAACATCGAATTCTCGCGCTAACCGAACGTAAACCTCTTTTAAGACAGTATTATTTTCGCAAGTGCGTATTCGTTTGTAAGCTTTGTTTTTCCTATTACTTAAGTTAGAAAGCCTTTTATTAAACCAAGGAGGCTTTGAGTTTTTATTAATTTTTACTTTTGGTACATTCATATCAATTGCCGCTTTCAGATTATCAATGAAAAAATTATAAAATTGAATTAAATTCATAGAACTAAAATTCAAGTGCCACGGTATACCCGACAAATAACTCGCAATGTCAGTAATTAGCTCTTGCGTAATTAAACTTAAATTTACAACAATTTGTACTTTTGAAATAGTCATAGAATGAAAAATTAACATTAAGAGCCAAATGGTGAACAGAGTTAGGAAAAATAGGATTAAGTGATTCATCAACTGATATATTTAATTCTCTATCGACAAAAACAAGATCCAGAATACGATTTAAATTATTTTTGTAACAATTAAGTTGAATCAAGTCATAACTTGCAAAAGAATCAATTAATTCACATTCAAAGTCTGTATTAACATTAAATGAAAACAGTTGTAGCTCTTCGGGATCAAAAACCCATTCAACATTTGTAAGATTAAAATCTCCAAGAATAATTATATGTTCATTATTTTTTAGTTTAGATAAATAGAAATTGCAATTGTTTACATGAATTTTATACAAGTCAAGTGAGCTTCTGGGTGGAATATAACTTACAACAACAAATAATACGCATTTATTTTCAAAGATGATTTTAACTATAATTTGGTCAATGTCGTACGGACAAGAAGAAGCAGAAGAAGGCAAACTCATTTCAATGCAAACATGTGTAGAGCAAACAGCAAGCAGCACACCTCCCCCTCTTTCCAAACCAGTTGTCTGAGAACAACGATCTTTACGAAAAAGTGCATAATGATTGTTGTTGCAGATTTCAGCATTAAGATGGTCAATGGATAACCAAGTTTCGGTTAGTGCAACGAAATCATACTGAATAGATGACAGAGACAAGAACATTTGTTGAATTTTTGTGCGCATTCCTCCAACGTTTTGGTAATAGCCGAACAGCTGATTGTGATTACCGGAATGCTGATAAGAGTGCGAAGGAGAGCAATTTAGTTTAGAAGATGTTGTAGATTTTGATTGTCAATTATTGACATTGAGTGGCGGCTGTTGTAGAGGCTGTTGAGTTGATGGAGGGGGCGGTGGTGGTGGTGGTGATGGTGATGATGACGGTGGTGGTGATGGTGATGATGACGATGGTGGCGACGACGACGGCAATGTTAACTGTGATAATGATGATGACGAAGAAGTTCCCGTAGGCTGAGATGAGGGTTTAGTTATTTCATTATTGTTTTCTCTCGAGACAAATTTTTTTATTTGGACAAAGCATGGCCAGATAGAGGAATCCATGATAATCGAATATTTGGATGAAGGAATACTCAATTTAAATGTTAAGAATTTGAGTTTTGATAAATCAGTTTCTTTTTTAATTAACGGATAGCATTTAAATTGATTTGATGGAATATCAGTTTTTTTTGATATGTGGCTAATAATATCTTCAGATTTTGTGTCTTTGTTGAATTTAGATAAGTGAAGCCATTTATAATTGGGTAAAGCACAGAGAGAGGTTGAAGTGTCAGTGCCAATTATTTTTTTTGTATAAATTGGCTTTGTTGACTTTTTATTCGAATGCACTGTTTTCCATTCACAGTTGTTTTTATTTAGAACAGGGAATTGAGGGTCGGAATTAGTTGGATTTTGCGGTTCAGAATTAAATTGAGATGAGGCAGATGATATCTTTGGTGGGTTTTGCACATTTTCCACTACCATAGGCAGGCTGGGGGCGGATGATGGCAGATCAGCCTTTTGGGAATCGTGATGGTGACTCACGTAGGGGGAAGGGGATTCAGTTTCTTTCTCAGTGATTTTAGAATTTTTTTTTGCAGTTTTTCGTTTAGGAGAGTTAATGGTAAGTACCGATTTGAGAGCACTTAGATCATTTTTTATCTCACTCACACTTTGGGAGAGCTCATGAAAATTAAGAAAGAAGGTGGAAAGGTTAATGTTCACACAAGAGTTACATTTCCAGAATATATTTGGATTAATTAAAGATTTAGAGTTATCGTCCGATAATTGAACACAATTTTTGTGAAAATGACGACCGCAGTAAAAACCACACTCGACGGATTCAGAACTTTGAGAACGTTTAATGGGTAGATTGCAATTTGCACAAATCTTAGACATTTTAGGAATTAATCTACAACCGACTCAGAGAGAAGTTAGTCGAAGACTGAATGAATCTCTATACTCAATAGTATATCATGAGGTGTGAATTGATGGGCATTCTTGGAAGTACGAGCAATAGGGATTTTTTTTTGGGGTGTTTTGAAAAAACTTAGGTACTGTTTCACTATAAAATTGCTTTTAAAAATAACGGTGATTTAATGAGAAACATGAAGTATAGTAACAGTGCTAGATATTTCTATTATGTTTCCAACACATATCATTTTTAAAGCTTTTTTTGGATTCTATCCAGGAGATTGAAGTGGTTTATTGGAGCACCTGCCCATATATGAGAATTGTTTAGAGTTTTGGAAGAATAAAGGCTTTGTAGATTACTGGCAGATCAGAAGGGGCGAAACATTTCTTGCAACGTCGAAGGAAAACTGAACACTTAGCAGCGCTTTTGGCGACATCGAATATGTGGTAAAGGTGGTCTGTGATGCACAAACTGAGAACTGTGAGCTGTTCGGTTTCAACAATACCTCAATGGGAGGAGGTGGGTTTCTCTTTAACGACAGAAAACTGCTTTAAGTTTTTGTAGCATTGAATCTTACACGGCTATTAAGATCAAGGACGTGAATTTGGAAACGAATATGATAAGCTGAGAGTACAGTTGTCAGTAAAACAATTCAATAGATTAGAAGTTTCAGAAAAAAGATCACTGATGAATATGAAAACGATAGACGGAGACAAAACGGAGCCCTGTGGCACACCAGCATTTATTTTATTATTTTCAAATTTAAGACGGTACAAAACAAATTGTGCTGAGCAGTTCGAAACTCAATCAATTGCTTTTGAAATTGGTATCAAGTGCAGTAATCATACTTTATCTAAAATGATCTAAAGATTTGTGTCACATTTTCTTGAAAAATCAGAAATCAGATCACCAGTGGACCTTTTGCTTCGAAAGCATTGAAAAGCTTTCATTCTTCAGAACATGCCTGGAGATTTTTATTAATCAGCATTTCAATGACCGTAGAAAGAAGGTATACGTAAGAGCAATTAGATTAGATAGAGGGGGAAGAAATGCTGTTTTCCATCCACTTGAAAAGAGACCAGTAGGGTAGGATAGATGGAAAAGCTTACGCACTGGTTTTGCCAGCGTTGAAGAACACCTCTTCAGAACAATGAGAGTGATACTATCAGGGCCAGCGGATCTGTGTATGACAAGATCTTTCAAGACTCTTGCAACTGTATGAGTACGAACGAAAAAAGATTTGTCCCATGGAAAAGTTTGTGTTCTCAAGTACAGGAGGAGTCATAGCGCTCTCTGTCAGCGTCTAATTAACACCAAGCTGTGCTGCAAGCAAATTGGGTTTTTCTTGTGAACTGACAAAATGGATGTCATTGAAGATGAGCGAAGGAACCGAAGAAGAAGTAGTATTTTTTATCCAAATTTGGGTATGCATGAATGCTGTGCTTATGGACGCTGAATTCAAATCACATCAAATTAAAGTTTGTTTTAGAAGAATTGACATAATATGGTTGAAGCTGGTAAGCAAAATCATTTCGTACATATGTACATAGAGAGGCCAAGGTGTGGGAAAAATTAGGGCACTAAGCAATACCTGCGTGATCACAATTCTCACCCACCTGGGTCTCGCTAAGTGCCAAAACTATTGGCCTGTTTTACGCAGTATTGACATGTTCAGCACAGAAATTCTTCCTAAACCCCTGAATATTGCTACAATCAAACCTATTTTCTTTTTTTTATAATTAACACGCACTCACCGGTAAATGACTACCCTTTAAATGTTGGTGCGAGCATTTAGGAAACAGTGGGAGGATTAAGTAGGAGAAACCGATGTACATTCATTTTAAATGTTTGGACATTGAAATGGGGAGGAAAATAGAGTCGGTTAAAGAATTCCACATTCGTGTCGTCCGGCAGAAGAAAGAATCTCTGTACTTAACTGAACGTCCGAAGTTTGGCTAAAGGGTATATCCCAGCTGCACGAGTATTATAGTTAAATTTTGTAAGGGGGGAATGCAACTCGCTATTCAACATTACAAAAGAAACATTAAAAACGAAGTAAGCTATGTTGATAAAATAAAAGCAAATTAAATTTAAATCATTTAAATCATTCATCAAAAACTTGGTGAGCGGATGTGGCCTCTTTCATGTATTGAATGGATCATACTTCAGATGGATTCAAAATTTCGGAAAGTTTTTCAGCCATGTTGTCTGATGATATATAAATTTGGTGAGATAGACAATTATTATTAATCCAAAGAACTTGACATTCAATTTTAAAGATGAAGTCTTTCAAATATTGACCGCAATTGTTCCGTAGCACGTCCATGCCGTATTCCAATTTTCGATGATGCGTTCGAGCATATTAGTGGGTATCTCTCGAATAACACGGGTCAGAAATGGGCCTCATCACAGAATAAAATGTTGGTCGAAAATATGTAGTGGATCTTCAGCAAGTCTCCCGAGAGCCCATTCACTGAAGCGATGACGCAACAAAAGTTCATTCGGCTTCAATCTGAATTAATCGTCAGCTGAATCTTGTATGCCTTCAAACCAAGATCTTTGCGTAGAATAGAATCGCCCATGCTATTCCATACGACAGGTCCAGTTGTTGAGAACGACGTCGAATCGATTCATCGCGATCTTCGCCTACACTGTCAGCTACAGGCGCTATATTTGCAACACTAATCGCTGCACGAAATCTATTCAGTCGAGTGTTATCAAATAGTGAATATTTGGTCTTTAATTTCTTGAATTTTCGTAATATAATTGAACCATTTACAAACTTTGTTCTGGTGTAAGTTTATCCATGATAAAATGTCAATGAATATTGAATAAAAAACACATGGCAAAATCGACACGACTCACGCGCCATCTGTCAAAAAACCTCTTTCGAAAAAAACAACTATTAATTAATTACCTTTCTAAGCGGGTTGATGTTTTCGTAGAAATGTTTTAGAGTTTCGCCAAATTTCAATAAACTTTTTGTATTGTGAACGCTATGTTGATGGTGGCGCTGAAATTAGCGCACGATTTTACAGTGGAGAGTAGGATAAGATAAAAAACAATTCAATTTGGCAGAGACAAATCTAGCAAGTACTGTCGCTATGCTTAAGATGTCGCCACAATCCTTCGTCTTCTTGATATTATTTCATAACTAATGGAGTATCCAAATTTTGTATAACTTCCATAGAAGGGCATTTATTTTTAAGAACCATGAGAATTCCAAGATTGTCTGTTCCAATTAACGATCGGTTAGAAAATTTTTGAGCAACGAATTTGTCTTTATAAATTTATTCATGTTAGGACGGCGATTTATCATAGACGACTTAGAGCTAGGTATCAATTCTTCGTGAATCATTCTAAATATTTCTTCATTAGTATTTAGTGTTAATGAGAAGTAAATTTCTTTTCCAAGATGGTGGAGTATTCTCTAATATCTGTATATTAATGAATGAAAAAGAGCTTAGATTTAAAATAAAGGATATCATTTTTCATTTTTGCTGTTTTAATCGCTAATTCAGCAGTCTTGAAGAGAGCATGAGTTAGATCTTTAAGTATTTAATTGATGAGATTTATCACCATTACAACCTATGGATACAGGCCCCAGAGGCTGATCCTGGCAGCAGGAAGGAGAGGGTGTCCAGGCCACGGTAGCATAGCATGCTTGCATTGGCACGACCTAGCTCGCCGAAACGAGGGGCGTTTACACTATATAGTCAATTAACACGTTGCAATTTTTTCTTGTTGTTTCTGTTTTGGGTTGCCTTACAACTGCACAAAAGAATAATTTATTTTGACTTACGTGTTAATAGCTGAAGTAACTTTCAGGCTTAATTACATTAAAATTTTTTGAGTATACTTAAATTCAATTTATTTGGAATATCTACTAACTCTGACTTATCCCAGAGTTGAGACCGGGACTGAAAATGTTAATCTTTTTTATGAAAGAAATAAAAGCAGATTTAAGAATATTTGCGCGCAGTTTTCAGTGCTGCTGGTAACTTTGAGCTAAGCCTGCAAATTAATTGAACCTAAGTTATTATCAGCAATAGTTTTTCAAATAATTAGAATTAACTTAAATTGTGAATTGCCAAATATCTATCAAAATCAAAGTGCGACACTATGGAAATGTGTTTTGACTACCGAAACAGAAATTTACATGCGGTACTATGAAAACCCTTTAAATGAATTGGAAAATATTTATTGACTCTGGCACATCGATAGATTTTGGGTGGAATCTATTTACGGATATAAAAAATGAATGTGAAAACAGCCACTAACCGCCATATTATTCACTCGATAAATCCAAATTAAAACTTTAGATTAAATTTGTATAATTAACTTCTTCTTCTTCTTCTTCTTCTTCTTCCTTTGTTTCGGCGCTGTTATGATCTCGATGTCGAGGGGTTCATAACTCTCCCACGTATCTGCTTCACACTAGTGATCCGCCTGTGGGGTTCGCCGGGTTGACATCAGAAATCGGCGGCAAGCCTCCCGGTTTTGTATTGCTCCATTTCTGAGGCCAACTGAATGCTGGTGTTTTTGCATTTCTTTGTACCAGGAGTGTTTAGGCCTACCTTTCTTTTTATTCCGAATTGGAACGTTGTATGATATTGCCTTTTTGACGGGGTTCTCAGGATCTCTCCTTTGAACATGGCAATACCAACTGAGTCGGTCGTGTTCAATTTTTTGGGAAATGGTATTCTTAACATGAAGGCTTCCTCGGATCTTCGTACTTCTAATTCGATCAAGCTTTGTAACTCCTGCTGTCATACGAAGCATCTTCATCTCAGCTGCCGTTAGCTTACTCTCATACTTTTTGTACATTGTCCATCATTGTGAACCGTATGTGAGTGCTGGACGCACAACTGAAGTGTAGAGCTTTCCTTTCAGCTTAGGGGGCATTTTTCGGTCACAGAAGATAGCAGAATTTTCCCGCCACTTCATCCACCCTACGCTTACGCGATGATTGATATCGTCATCACAAGTAGCTTCGTTATTTATCATAGACCCCAGATATTTAAACTTTTCACACTTGGGAAGCACTACTCCATTCAAATAAATGTCTGGAATAGGCCTGTGTGGATCAGAAAATGGGCAGCATAGGTATTCTGTCTTTTTCGCGCTTATGCGGTACCCACTTCCTTCTAGAACATCCACCCATACGTCAAGTGCTCGTTGTAGGGATATCGGGTCTTCACTTATGATGGCTCCATCGTCAGCAAAGAATAACTGATGCACTTTTGGATCCGTCACTTTGCCTTCAAGCAGGTAATCAAGAACTGTAATAAAGAGCAGGGGACTCAAGACACTTCCCTGGTGTACACCTACTGTGATTTCGAATTCTTCGGTGACTCCAGCTGCGCATCTTACTTTAGTAACTGCTCCATCATACATGTCCATAATTATCCGCACATAGGCTTCTGGAACTCCTCGTTGCCTGAGGGCCACCCATATTAGATCTCGTGGTTGCCGATCGAATGCTTTTTCAAAATCAACCAATACGACATGCAAATCCTCCAAAGAATCCCGATGCTTTTCCATAATTATTCTTATACTCTGGATTGCATCCGTGGTTGACTTACCACCGACAAACCCGCACTGGTCATCAGATAGCCTAATTATTTTTCGCAGTCGGCTACCCAAGACTCGCTCAACGATCTTCATGGTGTGTGACATCAGCTTAATCGAACGGTAATTATCACAGCTTCGAGTATCACCCTTTCCTTTATAAATTGGAAGAAGGTAACTTTCCCTCCATTGATTAGGCATGCGATCACCTCGTATAAGTTTGGAGACAAGAATCATGAGCCATCTAAACCCGATGTCTCCCATCTTTTTCCAAAACTCTGAGGGTATTTCGTCTGGGCCAACAGCTTTTCCCTTTTTGGAGTATTTTACCGCCTCACTAACTTCTTCGACTGTGACGTCGGATACTTCGCTTAAGTTAGGTGAAGCTATTGGAAAGTATAGCCTTGGAAATTATTCGTTTAGAAGTCCGTCACAATACTGTCGGCACCTGTGAAGAATTTCGTTGTCTTCCACAAGTAGTTGGCCTTGAGCATTGTTAATGAACTTTGGCGAACAAATCTCCTGGGCATTTCTTCTTCTTTGAGCGGCTATTTTGAAGATAGTTGCGCCCTTATTCGTGTTTTGCCGTATCTCTTGAATAGCACCAGCTGTCGGGGTAGAAATTTCATCCAGCTCCCGATACAGGTTTTCTGTATTCTTTGCTTGAATTTGGGCGCACTTTTTCTTAGCTTCTTTCTTGCAGTTTCTATATTCCACTTCGAGGCGTGACTTTTGCTCTGTATCATTAGAGGGGCACTTCGACCAAGCCTTGAAAGCCATTTTCTTTTTACTTATAACTGATTTAGCTTCATCATTCCACCACCATGTTTCTTTGCCTTGTTGGTTGTGTCCTTTTGAAACCCCTAACAGTGTTTTGGCTTTTTCTTTGCAAGTTCTCTGTAGGAGATCCCACATACTTTGTGCTGTACTCTCTTCATTTCGAACTATATCGGTGTTGTTATACAGAAGGTTTTGCATATTCGAAATAAAAGCTTCGCCTTTTTCCTTATCCAGATTATACCATTTGATCTTCCCAAAAGTTTTTGTATGTTTGTTGTCGTTCACTGTCTCCATAAAAAATTCTGTCAGTAGGAGACGGTGTTGGTGGGCGATCGCTTCTTCTAGTATCACTTTGCAATCTTTTACCCGGGGTTTCATGAAACTAGATACCAAATGGTAATCAATCTGGGTTTCATTTCCACCACTGCTGTAAGTGACCAGGTGTCGGCTTTGTTTGACGAACATGGTATTTAGTACGATAAGACCGTATGTTTTGCACATGCTCAGGATGTCTTCACCAGGAGGGTTCCTGGTGCCGTATCCGAGGCCTCCATGGCAATCTTCATAGTCTTCGTTTGTCTTCCCGACATGTCTGTTCAAATCTCCGCCCACGAACAAAAACTCTTCCTTTGGGATGTCCTTAAGTAGATTGTGAAAGTCTAGCCAAAATTCATCTTTTTGCACCTGCTCACATCGAATTTGGGGAGCATATGCAGTGACAATATTCCACAACTTTCCTTTAATCACCAATTTAAGGGACATCAAACGGTCGCTGGATTTCGAAAAGGTCAATACGCTGCCTAATAGATGTTTTGCAAGGATGATTCCGATTCCGTTTTTACCCTTTTCCGTTCCATAGTAGAACATCTTATAGTTTTTTGTCCTCGTATCCAAGAAACGAGCCCTGTTTCCCGTGTTTCGCCATTTTGTTTCTTGAACACATAAGATGTCCACTCGCCTTCTTTTCATCATCTCTTCCAGCTCGAAGCTTCGACCTGTCATACTGCCAACGTTCCAACTCGCAACTCTCAGATTTTGTATAATCTGCGGCATTACTTTGCTAGCCCCCGGAATCCGTCTAGCTCTGACCCGAGCATTGCTGCTCGGCCAGGATCAGTACCATGTGTAACAATGGTAGTGCCTGGCGGGGTAGTGTCATTTTGAACGAGTACTTCCATAATGCTTGAATTCACAAAATCCTGGTTGTAAGTATCGACGTTTTGTATTTGATCTCTCTTTTACGGCACCGGTGATCTCCAGTCGTGCCAACCCAGGGACTGGCATGCACACTTTTGGGAAAGTTTATAGGAGTGTTACGTGTCGCTAGGTTCACCTTGCTGTTTGTGGCCTAGATGTATTTACTCCTTTAGTCGCCTTTTACGACAAGCGGGGAGGCGCTGCAGGAATATTCTAACCCGTCCCTGCACAGGGGAAATTTGTATAATTAACATCCGGATTTAAGTTTTAATCTGGATGAATCGAATGATTAATATGATCAGTAGTGTACAGAGCTCCTCACGGATCTCATCGACAAATACATCGTCATGAAAATGAAAGGTCTAAACAGAGTCTTATAAAAACGCATGTTAGCGAACCTTAAGTGGATGGCAAATATGAACATTGGCGCTGTTATCGTTAAGATGGCCGTAAATAAGGAGAATATTAGAGAAACGTCAAAACACTCGAAAAAACAATTCTCAAAATTGTTTCCATACGATTGTTTATATAGTATCTTTTTAATTTTATTAGTAGAGTTTATTCAGCAAATGTTTCAGTAGGGGCTTATGACATAAGAGATAAGTAAAATTTTTAATTAATTTATTATTTTGAGGTTTTTTTTTGTTTGTGTATTTGTTTTGCTGTCATATACAGCCAAACTCACAAACAAACAAAAGAACACTTTAATACAAAAGTTTAGAGATAGATATAAGACAACTGAAAAAGCGGAACCTTGCGATGCCCCCCATTCTTCATTTTCATTAATAATGAGTTATAGCCATCAACAATTATTTGAAAAGTTCTACCGTTAATATATGACATGATAGTTTTCAGTATTTGATTAGGAGCTAACCACTGATGAAATTGCTTAATAATTGACACCATTGAAACTCTATTAAAAGCCTTTTCTAAATCAGATACGCCGTGTCTGGTTTTCAATTAATTTTCAGCAAGAGTATTCTCTTAGAGATGAAAACTCCACTTCTTGATCTAAAACCATACTGTGCTGGATGAGCTCTAATTTCCATTTTTTCGGTTTTTTTTTGAGAGAATAGGAAGGAGGGAAATTGGACAATATTCATTTTAATAGTCATGGTTTCGTTATGTTTTCAGAACTGTCGTCGAACAGTTTTCAAATCGTGTAAGTAATTTTGTCCTCGTCTGGGCTGGTTCTTTTGGCCTTTTCAATAGTGATTTCGAGTACAGCATGCGTAATACCTTCTAGAAGCTAGAAGTTCACAAGGTCTCTGGTTTGTAGGCGATGCAAGGTCTTGTAGACTTAAGTTTGTTCAATCGAAAATAGAATTCTCTACTACTCAATTTATATGTAGTTGGTAAAGATTTGAGGATATGTGTATATAATAAGACCACGAAATACACGCTGACCGTACTATCGATGTGGATAAAGTAGTTCGATTACAGCCAATACCAATACTTTCAAATAATAAAAATTAAATCTATGCACCTCATTAGCATAGGAGTGTAACTAGGTATTGGTAACACCTTTTATTGCTTCCTGTTTTACAGTTCTGTTAAGTACAAACATACCAAAGGTTTCTAGGGGAAGAAAAAAAAAACAAACAAAAATCCAGCAAGAAACTTTTTAATTAAAATACATGAATTTAATTTAATTATGCAGAGCAGATGTCTTTATTGATTGAATCGTTCCCGAGGCGATTTGAACTAAATGTGCGCCGCGTGGATTGAACACAACAATAGCTTCCATTCAAAACAACGAACAATCTCTCTTACTAGGGGCAAGACAATCTTTAAAAAAAAATTAAAATGTTTTTTTTTTTTTTAATTTTTTTTTATACACAAAACTTCCATTATTCCATGGATTTAAAAATGTACACAAAACAAAAAAAAAACAAATATTCCTATGTACCTAGGTAGATATATATATATTTCTATCATCAGGTCACAATCAATGTTAATTAAAAAGTAAAACTTAATGGATGCTGTTGTTCTCTATTATGATTGCACTGGGGTGATAGGGAAGGGTGAATTGAAATAAAAAAAAAAAAAAAAAACAAAAACAACAACGATTGTATACAGGAGATATTATTTCGCAGAAAAAGGGTTAATTAGGGTTCTCGAGAGCTTTATTTCTAATTATTTTTCATTTTGTTGTTTAATTTTTGTTTCAGTTTCGAATTTCCAATTAAATTACACTCACTTTAGCACATAGCCCAAGGATTAAGAGAGTTGTTAGAGAGGCTCTAAAAGAAAGAAATCATACCTATCGTGATAAGGCTTTTTCGTTAGTTTATTGGGTGAGGTAAGGTTAACGCCGAAATCATTTGGATGAAAATGGTACGATGTCTATTCGATTCGTGTTTGCACTTCTCAAAAATGTATTTTGAATTCCTTTTTTGGTGCTGATTTAATGGGAATAAAAATTCAATTAAATTCTTTGAAACATACATTTCAGTGGCTTCCTATTCTTGTTGTCTTGGGAAGCAATGCTCTTGGAAAATATTGCTTTGGCTTCTTCTTCTTCAGAAGTTCCTGCTTACGAAATTTTAATGAAACCGGTTGACTCAATAACGAGAAACCTTTAAAAAAGTAAATTTTTCTCAAAAACTCCTTGAACATTACAGACACGAAGCTTAGTACAGAAATTGAAATGACAACACAGTGCAGTTATTCGAAATACGCGCTTTGTTTTATTTTAACATTTAAGAAATTTTACTTACAAATGCTCTAATTTAAATTCATTAAAAAAGCTTGTTTTCCTTCTTGGGAGCTTGATTTCCTAAGATACAAAAAATTACTCAAAACTGTCTAGGAGTTAGAAGAACGCTTTCAAGTTGTGCAAGGTTAAAGCGACAAAGTTCAAAAAGATACAAATTGTATTTATTTCAAGTACAAATACCTCAATTAAAGCTTCATTAAAACTTCTTTAAATTTTTAAAGAGTCTTTGAATTTAGAAACAATAGAATCTTTAAAGGTTGGTGCAGCGACTTCACGATATTTATCAAGTGTGGGTAGTTTTAAAGTCATCATATCAAGAAAGGGTGAAAAGCAAAAAATAAAATACACGACTTTGTCGCCCGAATTTGCTCATAATTATGTAAATTCCTAAGAATTTCAAAAATGAATGTTATTACAAAAAAACTGTTCATAAGCATAAAATTCATTTTATGACTTAAACAACTTCTTTAGGAGTTGGAGTAAGAGGATGCCATGTGATTCAAGCAAGAATAAGCTTATGCAAGAACAAAAATTAGAAGTCGTTGTATCGGTTTCTTAGAAAAATAAGCCTTTATATTAAAAGTTTTTTTAAACATTCTTAAGAAAAGAAAATTAAGTTTTTATTATTGTACGTATAAAAATTTAATTTCCGAAAAAGTACAAAGCAGTTTCGGAGATTCGAATTTTTCAAAAAAAAAAAAAATATTTTTTTTTTTTAAATTTATTGAAATCCGTTATGAATCAGCACATATATATCAATAATATTCCCAATACACAAAAAAGGCGACATTTCGAACCCAAAGAACTACCGCGGGATTTCCTTTCTCAATGTTTTATATAAAGTTTTTGTCTCTCTTTTGAACAATCGACTTTGTGAATGGATAAATTACTATAAGAAGCTCAAGGAATTTCAACAGTGCCGGATTAGCCACGAAGCAAGAGTAGCAAATGCTACGGGCTCCGCGCATTTGAAGGCCCCGCGCACTAACCTTTTCTGACCATAAAAAAGTATTATTTACATATTAGATTTAGTGACAATTACTAAGAAGAAAATATTTGCATCAAAATGATCAACTAAAATTTTATTTTTCTATCTGCTGGTCTTACCAAAATCATGTTTCGCACCGCACCAAACGCAAATTGGACAACGGTATGAAATTCAGGTATTTATTGTCATCATTGATAACGTACTCACTGCTTTAGGTAAACGTATATGAACAGTTATCATACAATTGCTGGCATTTTCGGAATATTCCGAGAGCTAAAATCTCTTCCTGATTCAAAATAGCCTTTTTGGCCTTTAGTCCACAAAAACTGGTGTTTCGTCATAGACTCATCAGTTGGATGTGAGGACCCTGTCAATACGCAATTTTTATTGAATTCAGTTCATCTTACATCGATTTTTTGACAAAAATCTAATGTGAACTATATCCAACCAAGATTAAAATTTTAATCATTAACGTTGGAATATTTTGGCCGTGGCCGAGCATTGATTCTATATGAAGGTTTTTATAATACAAATTCTATATACTACTGAAATAAATCAGCCTATTAGAAGACTTAGCACTATTAGTGGATTTGTTGAATTTGTTGAAAATAGCAAAATATTTCAACGTTAATGATTACAATTTTAATCATGGTTGGATATAGTTCACATTGGATTTTTGTCAAAAAATCAATGTAAGATGAACTGAATTCAATAAAAATTGCGTATTGACAAGGTCCTCATAGCCAACTGATGAGTCCATGTGCGATCACCCGGACGAAACGCCAATTTTTGTGGACTAAAAGCCATAAAAGCTATTTTGAATCAATAATTCAACAAGTTGGCTGATTTATTTCAGTCGTATATAGAATTTGTATTATAAAAACCTTCATATAAAATCTCTTCCACCAGAAGAAATTAAAAATCTGCAACCATAGTAAGTGCTTACGCAGATGATTTGGAGGACAGTCTGGGCAACGAATTAGTGCAATTCGCTTCAATGCTCAATTCTGATGTGGCTGGTATTATTGACAGCAGGAATCATGAGGCTCTGGAAATGCAGGTTTACAAGCTGTTGATAAATAATTCTTTACAATCTTGTTTCCCGAACGTTGAAATTGCTTTCCGCATTTATTTGTCTCTCATGATCACCAACGGCAGTGGTGAACGATCTTTCTCAACATTAAAACGTGTTAAAAATGAATTGAGGAACACGATGAGCCAACAACGTCTTAATCTCCTCACTTTAATGAATATTGAACATGATTTACTCCGAGAAGTCGATATCAACAGCATTATTTATAAATTTTCCCAAATTAAATCAAGAAAAGTTTGTTTGTAACAGTTTTGTTTTATTTAATACCATAAACTTGATAAGTGCCTAACCTAAAACAGTCTAAGTGTCCCTTGATAGAATTTGCTACAGGCCCCGCGCTGGCTTAATCCGCCACTGAATTTCAAGCGGGTTTTTGGAGCGGATATTCCACGTGTGATAACATCTTTGTTTTAAAAAACATTGCGGGAACCTTCCTGGCACAGAAAAAGAAGCTATACGTATTCTTCGTTGACTTCAAGGCAGCCTTCGACAGCATTGACAGAAGAGGAAGAGCTTTGTTTTACAAACTATACAATGCTGGCATGACATGGAAGTTTGGAAACGTATTAGAGAATCTATATGATGGTAACCGGGCATCGGTATGGAACGGAGATATAATGTCAGATTACTTTGAAACAACAATGAGAGTTAAACAGGGGTGTCCCCTTAGTCCAAACCTCTTTGCTCTATTCATCGACGATCTTATCGACTTTATGCCAGGTGGTATAGAGTTTACTGGAATGCGGATTAAAGCCCTCCTTTTTGCTGACGACGTTATCCTTTTTGCTTATTCACCGGAAACACTGCAACTTATGATCAATCGGCTTGGTATTTATTGCATGTTGTGGAATTTGACGGTTAACTTAACCAAATCAAAAGTTATGGTGTTCAGGCAGATTGTCCAGAAATGAGAAATGGAATTTAAACGGCGAACCGATCGAAGTCGTGAGATCCTATAAATATCTTGGTGTTATTATAACAAGCAATTTAAATAATGGAAAACCACCTTAAAGATAAGCTTATAAAAGCTAAAAGCGCAATAAGTGCTACATGGAAGAAATGCTTTGAAAACAAACTTATTTCCCACAGCGTTGAGTACAGAGTCTTTGTATCAGTCGCGGAATCCATAATGGTGTATGCGGCTCAAACGTGGGGTTTTGAGAAGTACGAAACAGTAGAAAAATTATTACGGTTTTATGTAAAAAGATGCTTCAAACTACCGCGGAATACACCTAATTACATGATAAATATCGAAACCGGCTTGTCACCTTCGTTTATTAAAACACTTAAGCTTCATACTGACTACTTAGTGAAAGTTCTTTGCATGCCAGATGGTAGATTGCCAAAAGTTATAGCGCTACACACCATACAAAAGAGGGTCCATTGGTATGAGAAACTCAAAGAACTTGCAGATCAATGCGATGTGAACCTTAATCTAAGCCTGCCAACTAACAGAAAGGATATCAAGGATACACTTTATAGCATAGTAAATAAAGTTGACGAAAATTATAGAGTCGATTGTATCAACAAGGCGACATCTTCTGCTCATAGAGCTATTTACAGCATTCTGGATCACAATCTATGCGAAAAAAAAATCATTTTAGAACTGAGAATAGTCAAAACTTAGATAATAACAGCAATATTTAAAATGCGAGGAGAGTTGGTAAGATTGAACTTTATTCCCCCTCGCGACGATTTGCCAATTTTTTGCAGTCTTTGTAACCTGGCTGTAAGAGAAGACATCATACATTTCATCGGAAAATGCCCTGTCCTGAAGGAAGTAAGAAGAACTTTTCTTGGTAGTGACCAGAAAACGGTACCAGAAGCGCTAGCGTTGCTTAATTGCGAAGGAAATATATCTCAGATTTATAACTATTATAGGAAAGCAATGGCTTACAGAACTCAAATTTTTAATGAAGCATTCTAAAAAACATCACAAAAAAACACACAAAATCATACAAATCTAGTCTCAAAAAAAAAAAAAAAAAGACACACATAATGTTTATATTATATCTATACCTGCTTTTTAACTTTTCAATAGTTTATTTTTTTGATATTAAAAATCTCCTTTTATTGTATAAACTAGCGCCAATCGGGCAGACGGCAAAGCCATGCTTTAACGATTTTGTAAATATAAATCTTTGTAAATTGTACAATTGGAAACATAATAAATCAATTCTAATCTAAAAAAAATCTAAAATCCGTTATGTCGATAATGAGAAATTCAAAATTTGAAAAAATGGTTCTATGGTAGGTACCTACAGGCAGGAATATCTTAATTTTAAAATTTGTTTTATTGAATTATAGATCCTGAAAATTAATCGAAAGGAAAAAAATTTTATCCAAACTCTAGCTGCCGTTTTCGATCATAAGACGAATTTCGAAAACCCTTTTTTACATTTTTATGGTGGGGTACCGTTGTTTTTAGGTAAAATATTTTGTTTTGTCATATCCTGTTAATTAAATTAAGAAACTTTTATTTGTCATGTTTAAAAAAAAATCGTGCATGGGGTTTTCGAAGTATTAAGTTTTGAAAAAAAAATTATTTTTCTTAAAAATCCAAAAAGGAATGTTTCGAAAATTTGAATATCTATCAATTAAAATTCAAATTTTTGTGCAGCCTTAGCATAAACAAAATAATCAAAATCGGTTGTACCGTTTTTGACAAGTTTAAAAACAAAAGAAATGGTTCGAAGAGCGGCACCATTAATAACCATTTTTGGGAAAAATTTTTTCAACTGAACGAAATTTCTGATTGTTTTTTTAAATCTGTGGAGCAGTTTTTGAAAAATAAAATATTTATAAAATTTCTAATAAAATTCGTATGGCTAGTACCGTTATTTCTGGTCTTAAAAAAAGGAAAAAACGTGTGGGGAAAAAATTAAAAATGATAACTTGATGATGATGAAGTAAATCGGCCGAGCCGTTTAGGCTGTAGTCAAAGAGACAGATAGACAGAATTGCGAGACGCACTTTTTTGGTCTTCGCTATCATCGTAATATCAACTTTGATCAAAATCTCGAGTTGGATTTTTTTTACGAATGCATATCTTGCCTCATAGTACCTATAAGTCGCAAATAAAAATCAAAAAATTTCATTTAGTTGAAGCTAGGTAATGGTTGAATTTTTTTTTATTTAAAAAAAAAAATTGAATTTTTTTTTTAAACTCAATATTTTGAAAACCCCATGCTCGATTTTTTCAAAATTAAAAAATAAAATTTTCTCAATATAATCTACAAGATGTGAAAAAAAAATTTGGTTTACCTAAAAATAACGGTACCCACCATACAAATTTTAAAAAATGCTTTTCAAACACCGTATTTTTCTCGAAAATGGCGCCTAAAATTTTGATAAAATTTTTTTTCTTCCAATCTTAATGAAATTTTTTATAGAGATGCTTCCAAAAAGTTTAAAAAACATTACATTTCAAAACTTTTAAAAGAAATATTTTTTGAATTTTTGGAAAAACAAAATCATTTTTTTCTTGAAAAATTCGATATCTTAAAAACGGCCAAATATTCGCCAGTACGTGCGACCCAGTCGTGCATTTTATTTTTTTTTTTAATTCCTTGGGATAGTTTTTGGAAAAAAAAAAAATATTTATAAAATTTCGAAAAAAAAAATTCGTATGGCAGGAAAAAACTTGTGGGGGAAAAAATTAAAAATGATTTCTACCAATTTTAAAGAAAATCGGCCGAGCCGTTTAGGCTGTAGTCGAACAGACAGATAGAAAGAATTGCGAGACCCAATTTTTTGGTCTTCGATCAGCTTTGATCCAAATTTCGAATTTGAATTTTTTGTACGAATGCATAACTTGCTTTGTAGTACCTATAACTTGCAATTTAAAAATGCAAAGGTTGCTAAAAAATGTAAAAGAAGGGAGGTTTTTGGAATTTCAAAATGTTTGGAACTTGAAAACTGTTATGTTTGGTAAAGAAAAGTCACTTATTTCTGGGAGGTCATTAGCTGACACCCTGTAGAACGCAAGTATGAAACATTAACCGATTTAAGGTAACTGATTGCTTTTAACAGGTTCTTGTTTCAGTTAGAAATTCATACACGTGTTTTGGTGCTTATATTATATAAAAGTAACTTAGATTGTTTTGTTCCTATGTTCTTATAAATAAGTTATTTTAGAAAATACGTATAAGAAAAACTTCCCTCATCGAATAAGCTGCTCCACCTTCTCACACTTCAAAGTACCTCAATGTTTCCCCCTCAATAAGTCACCAAATTAGTTTTTAAAATCGAAATGACTTCCATCTCCACTTCCACTTCCATTTTTACTTGCGACTTATAGGTACTATAAGGCAAGTTATGCATTCGTAAAAAAAATCGAACTCGAGATTTTGATCAAAGTTGACATTACGATGATAGCGAAGACCAAAAAAGTGGGTCTCGCAATTCTGTCTGTCTGTCTGTCTGTCTGTCTGTCTGTCTGTCTGTCGGTTCGACTACAGCCTAAACGGCTCGTCCGATTTTCTTCAAACTTGGTAGATATGGGTTTTAATTTTTTACCCCTGGACGTTTTTTTTTTTTTTTTTTAAGACCAAAAATAACGGTACCTGCCATACGATTTTTTTTCGATATTTTACAAATATTTTTTTTTCTCAAAAACTGTCCCACAGAATTTTTTAAAAAAAATTTGAAAAATTTCATTTGGTTAAAACTAGCTAATGGTTGAAAAAAATTTTACAAAAAATTGTTATTTTTGGTAGACCCCCTGGGTCCATTTTTTTTGTTTTTGATTTTCTCGAAAACGGTAAAGCCGATTTAAATAATTTTTTTTTATGCCAAAGCTCCTCCAAAGTTTGAATATTATTGCATATTCAAATTTTCAATTTTTATTTTTTTGGATTTTTAAAAAAAAAATCAAAATTTTTTTTTGGAAACTCAATATTTCGAAAACCCCATGCTCGATTTTTTTTAAACTTGACTAAAAAAAGTTTTTTAACATAATCTACAAGATTTGAGAAAAAAAATTTTGTTTCATCTAAAACTAACGGTACCTTCCATACAAATTTTAAAAAATGGTTTTCGAAAATCGTATTTTTCTCGAAAACGGTTCCGAGAATTTTGCTAAAATTTTTTTTCTTTTGATTAATCTTTACGATCTATAATTTAATAAAAAAAAATTTTAAATCTAGATATTACTGACTGTACCTACCATAGAACGATTTTTTCAAATTTTGAATTTCTCATTATCGACATAACGGATTTTAATGAAATTTTTTTATAAAAAAGCTCCAAAAAATTTAAAAAACATTGCATTTAAAAACTTAAGAAAAAATATTTTTTCAATTTTTAGAAAAAAAAAGTCGTTTTTTTTTTTGAAAAATTCGATATCTCAAGAACGGCTTATTATTTTTTTTTGGAAATTAGACCTTTATTCGAACAATAATAAAAGCTTAAGGTTGGCGTACCAAAATTTTTTCTTAAAAATGTTTTAAAAATGTTGTACATAAAAGCTTATTTTTTTAAGGAACCACTCCCAAGTAACATTTTTCATCTCTTAAGATTCTCCAAGAGTTCAACTAGATTAGGTAAGAGGAGCTAAAAGTAATCTTAAAGAATACTACGAGATTCTTTTAAAACTGTTAAAAGCCTTAAATGGCCTAGTTATGAGAGGCTCTTCCTACTCATAGTAGCAACAGAAGTTTCTTTATGGGATGACAGATGCAGGTTTATATTAAAATTGCACTTCTAAGGCTCTAATAGAGATCGGCAAAATCCTATTATGAGAAAGCGTCTCTTCCAATAAGAGGTGATAAAAAGAGAACAGAATATTTGTCAACTTAATAAAGAATGAAACAAAATACTTTTTAAGTTTGTGTGTATACATCATTTGCTATGCCAACAAACTGTTAGGCTTGATAATGGTATTTATTTTGTAAGTCTATCAACTATTATATTATAATGGCGATGCATGATATTTATTATTTTGCACATATGGGAACCGAAATGTAAATGCGGTTGAAATTGTATCTACTAATTCTAAAATTTTACGTCGAAAAAACACAAAGCCCCTTCAAAATAATGCATACTTAAATTATTTTATTTATAACTTTTATCGGAAATAGGGTTACCATATATTTCTTTCGTAAGCAAATAAAATTAACTTTGAAATTTGTTTTGTTTTTATTTAGGTCATGGGTCATTTGCTTCTGAAATAGTAAACAGGAAAGGTCAAATTTAATATAAAATTTTCCAAATTATACACTGAGAGTCTTATGCTGCATTTACAAGAGTAATAAAATCTCATATTCTCTGTAATTTTCTACTATTACTCTTGTCACAAAAAATTACTACTCGTGTAATGCAACATAAAGAATACATTTTTTTGTTAATTTTGAATGAAAAGATAGTAGTAGCAATAAAATCCCAAGATGTTAATGTATTTAGTTTAAATTGAAAAAAAGTTACACAATATCTATATGCTAAATGTAAACTTGAAAATGCCACCTAATAAATTTTTAGTCAGCGCTACAGCCAAGTTATTTTATCGAGATCATAATTTTTTAAGTTATGGTAACCCTCAAATGTACAGGCAATTACTTTGGTTGTGTATAGGAATATGGCTGCTGCTGACGCGACACTAACTCTTCTAGTAATATCTTTATTCTTTCTATAGGATCTTAGACGCTTCTTTTTGAATTATGTGTACTTACGTGCGAGTGAGAGGAGAATGTTGACATCAGAAAACTGAAGTTTGTGAATAGTTGTGCTTGTTGCATTAAGTATCTTATTAGGATCTTACTGTAAGTAAGTAAGTAAGTAAGTAAGTAAGTAAGTAAGTAATTCATTTATTAACAATTTTTAAAATAAATACATATACATTTGTTTTTGAATTTAAAAGCTTTGGCTTTGCCGTCAGCTCGACTAGCAACTTAAATTTTTTCTTTCTTTGGTCTACTTTGTTTTAAATTTCAGTTTTAATTATATATTATAAATATTTATTATATATTGATTTTTACATATGTACATATATATTACATCTACTAGTTTAATCATATTCTCGCATAATCAGTTTTCTAAACCTACAGATTTCCTTCAGATAGTTGACAAGATTTGTCCAATCTGGTCCATTCAATATTAGAATTGTCTCTTGTAAAGTGAGAGAGAATTTTCCAAAATATGAGAATCTCTTGTATTTGAAAATTGGACATACGCTTATAAAATGAAAGCAGTCTTCTTTGGATCTATTATTGCAGAGTGTGCAAAACTGGTTGAAACTCCCATTGTATGGCCTACCATTGAGACATAAGACTTCGCATCTTGCTTTGAATATTAAAGAAATATCTTTGTAGCTTAAAGAATCATTGAAGTAGTTATTGTTACTCAGATTAAATTGTAACTGGCTATATAATATTCGACTTTCTGATTCAATAGCTGTTTTTAAGAGTTGATTCCGAACCGAGTCTTCATTAAGCTGGATAATTTTATAAAGTTTTTCCTTTACATCAAGAATGTTACTTGTATCAATTTGCATATCTTCACCAACTGAAGTGGCAATTCGTTGCCATTTATCATACCACCAGTCTTTGTTTCTTATTTCGTATAGCAGCATCATTTTGCTCAATCGCTCATCTGGGAAGCCTAAGACTTTAATAATATAATCCGCTTGTAGTTTCAAAGTGCTAGTAAATATCTTTGGTAAACCAGTTTCTAAGTAGATCGCATAATTCGGCGTGTTGATTGGTAGGTTGAAGATTTTTTTGATGAAGCTCCTCTGAAATTTCTCAATTTCCTCATACTCTTCCATTCCCCAAACTTGAGCTGCATAACATAGAGTGGACTTTACAACTGAATTGAAAATTTGGTATTTGGTAGACAAATATATAAGGTTGTTCGAGAAAATCTTTCTCCATGTTAAGTTTATTAGACTTTGTGATGTTTTGGCTTTAATGTCAAGGTGCTTACTAAAATTCAGCCGTGGGTTGAGGTTTACTCCAAGGTATCTATATTCGTTTGTCACTTCCAAACTACTTCCGTTGTACTTCCAATTACTTCCAGCTTCAATCCGATTGAATCGCGAAAAGATCATTATTTTTGATTTATCCGTATTAATTTCTAATCCCCATTTATCGCAGTATGCAGACAGTCGGTTTATCATCAATTGAAGATTTTCTTTCGATTCCGATAATATGACCATGTCGTCAGCATATAGCAACACATTTATCCGGATTCCGGCCATTCTAATTCCTCCAGGTAGGTGGTTAACAATGTCATTTATGAATAGTGAAAATAAAAGTGCACTAAGTGGACATCCTTGTTTGACACCAGAATCAGTACTAAACCATTCAGAATAATGTGCTCCATCCCAGACATTAGCTTCTGTGTTTGTATACATATTCTTGATGACATGTAAAAATCTGGTTGAAACACCCATCTGTGAAAGTTTATATATTAAAGCATTGCGATTTACCAAATCAAACGCTGCTTTGAAGTCGACAAACATCGAGTAAACCTTTTTATTTCTTGCCTTAAATGCTTTGACTATCGATGACAGAGCGAAGATTTGGTCAACAGTGGAATAGTTTTTCCTAAATCCAGCCTGGAAGTCTGATAGTATCTTTTTCTCTTCTACCCACTTTTCCAAACGGTTGACAAGAACTCCGCAAAATACCTTAGCTATGATATTCATAAAAGATATACCTCTGTAGTTAGAAACGTCATTTATGGAACCTTTTTTATGTATTGGGAAGATAACCGATTTTTTGAACGAGGAAGGAACTTCCGCATTCGTAATAATTTTGTTAAAAAGCACAACAAGTTGCAACTTAAAACTTTCCGATGAATTCTTAAAAAATTCATAAGGTACACCATCTTCACCTGGTGCTTTATTATTTTTAGCTTTTCGTAAGACTGCTTCTATCTCAAATAAAGATATCTCGGTGTCCAATATATCATCGGTGATGAGAGGTTCAGCATAAGTAAAGGTTAAGTTAGAGTTTGCTTGAAGAAGGTTCGAGAAATGCGCGGAAAGATCAGCGGCCGATACACCTGTGCCAATTATATGTTGAGTACCATTAATATCCTTCGCAAGTTTCCAAAATTCCTTTGTATTTTTTGTTTTGCCAAGTGATTGTGCTTGTTCATTTTCAAAACCAAGTTTCTTTGCATAGCATAGACGTTTATATTGAGAATTCGATTGCATGTACCATTTACGTAATTCTTCATTGTCGGATCTCTTAAATGCTTTTAAAAGAGCAAATGATTTTTTTCTTGCTCTCCAACACTCTTTATCAAACCATTTTTGTTTGAACACTTTCTTAACATTATCGCTTGATTTGTTCACGGCATTTCTTATGCATGCTATTATTTCATTTGATAGAGTATCTGAAGACTCAATGTCAGTTGGGATTCTTGAGAGACAGTTATCTAGTTTGTGTTGAAAAGTTTCAGCTTCTTCTTCTCTCCATTTAAGTCGGGGTAACAACTTTAGATTTGTTTGATGAGAGTCGGGTTCTGCTTTCCATTCTACGGTGATTGGCATATGATCAGAGAAATGTTTGTATGGAACCTCAAACTTATTTATGAGTTCAATCCAATCATTATTCACCATACAGTAATCAATCACTGATTTGCCTGATCCTCCAATAAACGTATATTGACCATCTAGGTCACCCTCGGTACATCCATTCAAAAGAATAAAATCATACAATTGAAGCATATCGAGTAGTGCAGTACCATTACTATTACATGTTAAGTCTTTGGATGTTCTAGAGTTAACGTTCAAACAATCATTGTTGATGTTTCTCAGGGTAGTTATTTGATTGCTACTAGTTCTAGCATTGAAATCTCCAATTAATAGTATATTCTTATTTGCAAGAACAGATAGATTATTATTTAGTTGCTCAAAATCTTCGATCCACTTACTACAATTTAAATACAGAGGCATTATATACATGTTGTTAGTTTTTAAAAGTTTAATTACAGTTGTTTCTTGCATAACAGTAAAATCGTATAATTTAAGATGAGATGTTTTTATACCAAACACACAACCTCCACTTGCACGTCCTTTGATAGATGTTTTGATAGCAGGAATCCAATGTAGTTTATATCCATTAAAATATTTTATAAATTTACTTGTATTTTCTATTGTTATATGTGTTTCAAAAAGGAAAAATATTTCAAAAGTTTTGACAAAATTGAAAAAATCTACAAACAATAATTTATTATTAAGACCAGATATGTTATAGGCTAATATTTTACAAAAACTATTCATTAAAGAGCTGACGGCATTTAATTCTCAATTTCTTGAAACACTACTACTACTACCTCTGCTACTACTTTGTTGAAGTGGCATCCCTGGTGGAGCATTAGTAGGTATTGATCTAGTACTTTCGTCTTGACGTCTATTTGGCAGCTTTATGTTTATGACACTTCCGAAGTCCATTTTTCCAAACATTTGTTGTAGTTCATTTTCGCCATCATTTCCATTAATTTTAAGTTTATTATTTTTATTCAAATAAAATATTTTATTTTCAATAAGAAGAGTGTTGTTTTTTATTAGCACCGGAGCATTTGGTTTATTTTGTTTGATAATTTTTCTATATTGTAACAAGATTCTTCGTTTTAACTGCATTTGCTTAGATAGATCTCGTTGGATGTAAACACCTGTGTTCTTCAGCCTAGCGGAGTTCTTAAGCATTTTCAATACAGTTTCGTTGCAACCAGTGTTTAGTTTCATTTTGATTATGCTGCTGTTTCTGCTTATTTTAATGGGTTTGGACATTCCTTGTATATCTGCATTATCTAATAGCAGCTGAGTTATGCATCGCACTTTTTCTTCTGGGTCAGTGCTTTCAGATGGAAGGGAGAAAATAATATTTTTACCCTTAAGTTCACGGCTTTGTGCTTCGAGTTCTTCTTCTAATAATACGCATCTTGCTTCGAATTGATGAACTTTCTGAGCTAAGTCTTCATTTTGTTTTCTCAAGAAGGTTATCTCTGTATTTAGTGCATTGAGATCCTCTTTCGAAGCTAAGTTCGCAGTTGCCTTTTGAAGTTCAGTATGTAGAGAATCATCGATAATATATTTAATTTTTTGCAAATCGGTATCTGATATGGACATTTTTGAATTATTTTTAAAAATTTTGCCTGATCTGTTGTTAGCGTTGGCGGTTTTTTCGTTGCCGTCGGGTGAAGTTTGACAACTCTTACGTTTGTTGTTCATTAGATTCAGAAGGCAGATTTGAAGATATTTTAAGCGGTTTTATAATGTATTACCTGTTTTATAAATCTGAGTAAATTTTGCAGAAAATGATGAACAAATTGTTTTATATGAATAGTTAAATATGTATATATATTTTTTACTTTAAAACTGATTTTTTAGAAAATAAAATACGGGCGGGCTAAATGTTTACAACTTTTCACTTTCACAGCAGCGTTGCCAGTCCAAGGATCTTACTGCAAAGCTTATATTCTTTGAACTCCAAATTGTTTCTTGATATAGGAGGATTTAAACTCAAATTCTCTTAGAATTTTCAAAGTAGTATACAAATTACTTTACTCTTAAATATGACTTGTTATGGGATTATTTGGACATATTTAGAGCTCAGTTTTCAGAAAGGGATTTATATAAGACTATAAGTTTTTATAATCTAACTACAAGAAGAGAAAATAGTTTTGCCATAAGATTTAAGTTCTTTTAAGCTGGAAAAGTGTTTAACTCTTAAAATAAAAGTGTTATGACATCCAGTTGAGTTTCATAACAAGATATTAATACTTTAGTATAGCAATGGGATATAACAGAGTTGTATGAGAGTTATTTTCAGATTTCAAGAGATAAGCTCTGGAGAGTATGTTAGTTGGGCTACAACGACTTATAATTTTTGTTCTTGAATAAATTCATATTTGCATAGCATTCTGTTTTTATCTCTTACTACTAAAAGAATTTAAAAAATTAATTTTATCCTTATGGACAGTTTTCTTTAATAACATTCGTTTTTAAAATTCCTAGTCTATTACATAGGAGCAAGTTCGTGCGACCCAGTCGTGCATTTTATTTCTTATTAAATTGTATACCTTTTATCAAAAATACAATAATAATCTCAACAAATTCCAATTGGGGGGAACAAAAGCTAAACATAATAATAATTGCTATGTCAACAAAGGCTTCTTCTATTGTTTCCGTCTAAATGTTGTGTGCGCCATCTTTAGGTTTTCAACTATACCTAAACATGACACAGCATTCAATATCCACACACCCGCATGTGAGATGTTATGCTGTTTAAACAATTGCGCAGTCTTCTCCGAATTCAATTGAATGTTTTCTTAGCATAAATAGGTTAGACAGACATACACACGGATAACTCATAGAACGTATCTTTTTATCTTGAAACCGTTTAGCTTCCTGTTCATTTGATAACAATGGTTCTTTGTCTCCTCGATTTATATGTACTATGTATATCCCACTAAGCTTCTGAAGTTGAATTCTCAAAAATCACGGAAACAAAAGCGATTTTATTTAGCAGGCGATATACCTAAGTACTTAACTTAGAATAGGATGGAATTGGAAGCCTACAGGAGATAAGCTCAAATCACTTCATTTTCACCTTTCACATTGTTGAATCATGAGTTTTTTATTTTATTTTTATTGTATCTTTATTTTTCTTGTAAATTAATTCCAGCAACAGCAACAAAAAAAAAAAAAAAAAACCTTACAAACCATATAAAAGCTCCAAAAAACTGGTAATATTTCAATTTGATTTGAAATTCGGGTTGCTGCCTTTCCCTCCATTCGTATCCGTCAAATATAGGAAACATGAAATAGGAAGGAAATGCACAAACTCTGTTCCAAGGAGAGAACAGCCCTGCGCCACCATTAATTTAGCCTTGTGGATATCATTTATTCATGTTTAAAGTGAAAAATTTCAAATTGAATTTAACGGGATTTCCTCTCTTTTTTTTTTGGGCTGGATGGGGGCAGAGAGGACAGGAAAGGCATTAAAAAAAAATACTCCAATACCCATGGGTTATTGGAACTATAAAGATTTTCTTTATGGATCTTAAAATGATTACCTAAAACAATGCAATGGAGAGGCAAGCTGTTACTGATACTTGGGCTCTGCTGTGCTGAAAACTTTATAGAAGGGGCAATAAGTCCTTGTAAAAATGAAATAAGGGACCCTTCTTTTGGCATACAAATATTTCAATTCTCAACATATAATATTTGCAGCTCGATACACTTCATCCAACATTTCTTCAACTCTTTGATGTCCTCGAAAAATACGACTTCTCTAGCCCCTCAAAGTTATCATTTGTTATAACGATTTATTTCTTCATGGTTGGAAAGAAGAAATAGTCGCACCGGACTATCTGGCGAGTAAGCTGGATGCAGGAAGAGTTCGTAACCTAACTCATACAATTTCGGAAAAGAACTTCTTTTTCGCCAAATGCGGCCGTTTTTGCTTCTTTCCGGCTTTAAATCGATCCAGAAGAACTGCGCATCCCAAAAACTGTCACCATGACGTTGTTTGCTGACAAACTCACCTCAGCCTTCTTCGGCTTCGATTCACGAAGAGAAGTCTATTGTGTTGTTCAATGGTATCTGGTATGTTGGGGTGAATACATGTTTCATCCACGGTTGTCAAACGATTGCGTTTGTTGCCGATTTTGAGAAAACGCGGCACCTTTATTTCGGAAGCTTTCATGTGCAAATATTTATGGAAAAAGGAAATCAATGATCCATGTTATAAGCTTGTAGCCTCTCTTAGCTAGCGCACATTCACTTGCTGATCATCCATTATCAAACCCTGGATTTTATCGATCAGTACTGGTATGGTTACCTTGATTGGGACCAGAACGTTCCGCGGCACTTGTGCTGATGGATTTGAGGAGGCGACGCCATTTGTTTTAATTTTCAGAGACTTTTACTTTGATTTATGTTAGATGGTGCTTAAAGTCCAGTTTAAGTTGTTGCTTTTATTTGTTTTAACATACACACATCATCAAATGTCATAAAGCAATAAATCCAAAGACAAGTTTATAGGACATAACCTTTATTCTCATTATAAATATTTGGTGAGTACTAACTTACTTATCCTGCAGCCGTTCATGAAGGTTTTTTGACCGAGAGAGACACAAAGGTTTTCCAAGCTCTGCGATCACGATCCATATAGCAGTGTAGCCCAAACGATTTGCATCCGATTTATCTTACTCTTTAAGCCGAAGGTGGGGTCTTCGATATCGGTGTCTGGCCGGATCATTGATTCTCTTTCGCTTGATGTTACCGATATAAAATCCAAATCTTGGTACAACTCTTAGAGTTGGAGGTTGCATATTAATTATCTAGATTAAATTCAAGATGGACGTAACAATTGGCTAACCACATTCAAGATTGACACTGGGTCCTATGTCGATTGCATCCCACTTCTGACACCATGTAACGTGTAGTGTGTACACGTTAATAAGTAATTAACATGCAATTGATTTTAATTTATCTTTATTCAATTAATCTTATAATTATTATTTGTAGGTATCCGTAGGCAATAAGAATAAGGGTTGAAGCTCAACTGGTTTGACGTTTATATCTCTATTCTGTCACCTATACATATTACATAGATTCGAGTTGATGGGATCACAATTTACATTACACTCTCTTCGTACACAGAACCATATTTCGTCGAAAAATTTTCTTTCGAAGGAGTCCAATGCCAGCTTTCCTTTCCAGCAACTCTTACTGCGAAGTAGGGTTAGTTGAGTTTTTTAAAAGCGTGACCTTCGTTTTTATTAGGTAAGTAATGAAACTATTTGTTTCGCCAAACCGAAGCAACAACGGATTCCAATGTTAAGTGTCGTTTCTGTAGCCAATATTGAACTCCATGTAGATGAACTCCTTAACTACTTCGAAATTGCTGCTATTACATTTCGTTGGTGGACAGATGTTTCTGTTGGAAAGCAGATTATCTCGATATCGTACGTTTACCAAATATTTGGACATATAAGTAATTTCTGTGTTATCGATACCCTGCGCAGCGCACCATCTGCTACAGACCGGGATTGAAGAAATATGATACCTTTGTCGAATTTAATCTGATTTTAATTTAATTTAATCAACATCTTTTATTGACCTACAGCCCGCTTTAACCAGTTCAGATGAAATATGATACCGCAATTCCTTGTCGAAACTCCATGCATATGTGATTACAAGAAACACATTTGAACTACTCGTATGCACGGTTGCCACTTGAAAAAAAAAATTGTGTCCAAAGTTGGAAATAAAAATCACCAAATGTAGTTAAAAATGACCAAAATAAAAAAAAGAAACACAAACAAACAAAACACAGAACAATTAATTCATCAGATTTGTTGGAGCATAATGTTCTTATGTAAGTATATTATACAGATTACACGTTATTTTTAAATTATTAAAAAACAAAAACATAAAAAATCAGGTACAAAAATTCACAAAGCACCTAATATACAAAACATGAATATTAACTTCTCCAAGCTATTTGAAATAAGGTCACGATTGCGCAAAATAAATACTTATTTTATTTTTTTAGTATCGTGCTAACTTCATCAAAACAGGTCTGTTTGTTTAGTTTTTTGCATGAACTGCCATTATTTTAGTGTTTAGTAGCACTTTATTAAAAGAAGCCTTAGCACTATACTGGTTAGAAAATGTTTAAAATTAAGAAAGAGTTAGTAATCTACTTAAAAGTTAGACAATTGTTAAGTAGTATGTTTATGTATGAAGATCAATTATTGCCACTTAATAACTATAAAAATAAATATTTATTTTCACAAACGCTATTTTAAAACAAATTTTTTGCGGACTAATAACCAATACTATTTTTTTGATCTTCATGCTCTTTGGCTAACATTATATTATTAACGGTTTGAAAATTGAGTCTATTTCTCAATTTAGTTTTTATTAAACTTAATTCGCAAAATTTTTGCTCGCAAAATACCTAATATTTTGTGCGGTGGGACTGCGCAATATTTTTATATTCAATAGGAACTTTATAATAATGAATAATATGCAAAGCGAAGATGCGGCGAATGACAAGTGCATTAAAAAAATGACATTGCTTTTCAATTTGGCTTGATATTCATTAACCTCACTAACCATAACACTAAGCCTCGTCAGTTAAAAGACCAATTAAATTTTCAAATAGTATATTTTATTTTTACCCAGCGAAGAAGCAACATTGCACAAAATTAACCCACAATTTTAAGTTTTCCAGTAAGTGGTGGGAAATGAACGCATTCAGTTTTTGTATATTCAGTGATCGTGCTGGGGGTATTGTTGTTCAATAAAACACATTAATGCACTGTTTACATCATAGTAATAAAACTGCTTTTGGTATACATATGTACATTTCATTTTTCAAAACACAAAAAGTAAAAGTTTTCTTTTTCAAATCGTTGAAAAAATGACCAAATGGAATAAAAAATGACCATGTGACCAAGTGAAAAAATAATGACCAGATTTGGTCATAAATGACCAAACTGGCAACCGTGCTCGTATGTAGCTCGAGCAGTGCCCTAATTGCACATTCATTATTGATTTGATACCTACCAAAACAACACCTCCGCATGTAAAGAACTCTGCAGGTAAACGATTAGATCCAGCGAGGTTTTTGTTTTAAGGCTTTCTTGTAGCTAAGCCTTCCTCTTATACACTGCCGCTCATCTGAATAGGTTCACTGTTTTTCGTAACTTACTGTTAGAATATCTGCATGTATAATGGCAATGGTAAATATTTGCGGAACATCGAAAACTACGGGAAAAATATGAAAGGTTAAACTTATAAGGCAACATCAATGGCCGATAGACGCGCAATCATAACAGCTGCTTCTAATTCGAATGATTCCGCGTCACAAATTAGACTCAATACTGGTGTTAAGTGTAGTTTGTTGACGGTGAAACGCGTTATTAAGAGTACTAAACATTTGAAAAGGAAAAAAATACCGAAAAAACACATTTGAACGAAAAACGAAAAGAAAATCATCTCCAATTTTGCAAAAAATACATGTCGTTGAAATCGGAGTGGAGGCGAGTTATATTTTCAGATAAAAAAAATACAACTTAGAGGGCCCAGATGGCTACAACTATTACTTTCACTTTACTTTTCAGTGTCATGGTGTGGGGAGCAATTTCATATTATGGAAGCTTTGAGCTGTAATTTCTTACATAGCGAATGAATATCAATGTGTTGTGTACAAAGGTGTGTTTGAAAAGGTCTTCCCACAAATCTCTGACCTTTTCAGACCAATATCATGGTCATTCTAGCATGACAATGTCCTTATCCATACAGCAAGGTCGGTAAAACAATGGATCGGGAACCAAAATGTAGAGGTGTTGGAATGGCCTCCATACTCACCTGACCTTAGCATAATTGAAAATGTTTGGGGACTTCTTTTTCGTAAGGTGTATGTCGGGGAGACAATATGAAGACAAGTTGTCCTTAATCGAGGGAATTAAGAAAGCCTGGGCAGAGATTTCGCTGTAATATCTAGAAACACTGTATGACTCCATTCCAAATCCAATTTTTGAAACAGTTTCAAAAAAAAGGTGGCAATACACATTATTAATATGAATTATTATGTCTCTACCTATTCAATGTGCAAAATAAATCATTTAATTATAGTTATTTTTCTCGTTTTCCTCCATTTTTTGCTTTTGAACCTATTCAGATGAGCCAAAAAAAACCTTAGTTTTTTTTTAATGAATTAAGTTTAGCTAGCGTGTGAGATTAACGCTAAGCTTTAAGAGAAAATGTTTTCTCCAAAAGTAAGCACATAATAATGCTCTTTCATTACATACATTTGCATATATATGCAGATAGTCTTACAGTAAGTTACGAAAAACAGTGAACCTATTCAGATGAGCGGCAGTTTATACTATGTAAGTAGAATAATTTGTTCTCCTTTGATTTATCCGTTTGATAAGTATCCCGTTCGAGAAATCAGACGGTATTCTGCTATTTGAAAAGTTGTCTTAAGATTTTCAAAAATGTAATGAACATTACTTACTTGCGATACACATAATAGGTAGATATTATAAAACCAGTAACAAATTCGTAAAAAAAATCGAACAAAGTGGGTCTTGAAAATCTGTCTGTGGCAGCCTGAGAGGCTCGGTTGATTTCCTTTAAATTTGGTAGACATAATTTTTAAATACTTATGTTCCCCCTACACGTTTTTTTTTAAGACCTGCCGTACATTTTTTTTCGATTTTTAAAAAAATAAGATGCACGACTGGATCGCACGAACTTGCTCTTATGAAAAAGCACTTTGGAATTTAAGATACATTTTATAAATATAAAACATGGATTTAATGAGATAATAATGTTCAAATGCATAAAATTGCCGTCTGGTTTCCGGAAAAGTATGAATTTATGCAAATAAACCTTAAAAAATCGTTTTATTATTAAATAAATTTTTTATATTAGAAATTTCTCTAAAATTTTTCAAGAAAAAAATGTGGGATGCGAATTTTAAGTATTTAATAATATTGGTTTTAGGAAATAATTTCAAAAAATAATCGTTCATAGGTTTTGAAGATATTGATTTAAAAATTTTTTTTTTTTTCAAAAAAACCCAACAAATATTTTTTCGAATATTTTTATATACAATATTATTTTAAACTTAAGGGGACTCCTGCTGAAAATTTTTGGTTAAAATCCTTAGAGCCTTTAATTAGAAAGTCGAAAATAAAAAAAAACGGGTCTATAGCAGGTACCCCTAATAACATTTTGCCCCAAAATTTTGTTTGACCAAAATGTAGCTCATGTTCATATTATCACACCTTATTTTGTTTATCAAAATCGTTAGAGCCGTTTTCGAGATAAATAAGATTTTGCATTACGGGTGTATGTTTTGGAGCTAAAAAAAAAATTCAATTTTTCCTCTAGGGAATCACCGAATACCCTCAACCACCGAGATTGAAAGAAATAGGTCCAGTGATTTAGGCTGTAGTGAGAGGTACAGACATACAGACACACAGAAACATGTTTTTTGTGTACTAAATTTTCCTTAAAATTTTTATAAGAAAAAATTGATATGCAAATTGTTAGTATTTAATAAAATACATTTTAAAACGTAATTTAAAAATTTAATCGTGTATCGGTTTTCAAGAAATTGAATTTTCAAAAAACATTGTATTATTTTTTTAAATATCCAAAAACTATTTTTTCGAAAAAAAAATTTTAGTTTATATTTTTTCAAATGCAAAGCATCTCCTGCATACAAATTTTGGTTCAAATCGTTAGAGCCGTTGGTTAGAAATTCGAAAATCAAAAAAACCGTTCTATGACAGGTACCCCTAATAACATTTCCTCCCTAATTTTGTTTAACCAAAATATAGTCCATGTCCATAATATCACACCTAATTTTTTTTTATCAAAATCGTTGGAGACGTTTTCGAGATAAATAAGATTTTGTATTACGGGTGTATGGGGGTACCGTTAGTTTTAGAGCTAAAAATAAATTTCAATTTCTCCTCTAGGGAATCACCGAAGACCCTTAACTACCGAGTTTGAAGAAAATACCTCCGGTAGTTTAGGCTTTAGTTCGAGGTACAGACATACAGCCATACAGACATACAGACAGACAGACGGAATTGTCGGACCCACTTTTTTCGTCTTCGCTATCATCGTAATGTCAGCTTTGATCAAAATCTCGAGTTCGATTTTTTTTCCAAATGCAGAACTTGCCCTATAGTACCTATATCGCAAGTAAAAATAGTAAAAGCTATCCAATGGTTGAAAATAATTTTGTGGAAAATGTTTACCAATGGTACTTTCCCTAGAACCATTTTTTGTTTTATATTTTGTCAAAATAAGTACAAATGATTTTGATGGAATTTTATATACTTCTTAGCTTCTTAAAAGTTTACTTTCAAAACTTTGTGTGCATTCAAGTTTTCGAAAAAAGTTATTTTCCGATTTTCTAAAACTAAATTTACAAATTTTATTTTTGAAAATTAATATTTCGGAATCCATTTCCATTTTTTTTTTAACTTGATAATTTACATTTTTTTAATACTATGTACGCTACAGGATGAAGAACAAAAATTGTTATTTGTTATTTATTATGGTTTTTGAAAATTTTAAATTTATGAATACGGCTTCTAGAATATTGATCAAATTGTTTCTATTTCGCTTAAGTTTATGATCTTTTATTCAATAAAAAAAGTTTTTTTTCTCATAATCAGCATACCGGATTTCAATTATTTTTCTGTACAGAAGCTTCTAAGAATTACAAAAAAATTGCATAAATCATTCATTCATTAGGAACCGAGCTAGTTGGAGAAGCTTGTTAGTTGAGGCCCTGGTCCACCACGGACAGTAGTGCCACCTTAAGTTTTGTTTTTATACTATACGAGCACTCAACGGGTTATGAATACAGTTATAATGTTAAAATAAATTATTATTGAAAAACTAAATCTGTAAAAGTTATTAACACTTTAAATTAAGAAGTCACTTTTGAACCACCCTGTACATAAATTGTTCTTAGTGGTCATTCTTGTGTTTCAATATTTTATAAATTTCAGACAAAAAGCTATCTTGCTGCTACTACCTATTTAAAAAATATATTTGGAACCTTAATCCAATGCACATTTACCCTCGTTCACCCTATTTAAGCATGAAATGTTTTCGAATTCATCTTAGTGGTTGTTATTTTGTTTCAATATTCTATACATTTTAGAAAAAAACAATTCGCTTTCAATTGCTTCAACCTGACTCCACTGAACATTTACCCTTGGTTACCCTATTGAAATATGCTATGTTTACAAATTCTTCTCAATAATCTTTCTCGTGTTTCAGTATTCTATAAATCCTAGAAAAAACCATCGGACTGTCAAATTCTATTCAAGAAATAATTTTACAACTATACTGCGCTGCACGTTTACCCTTGGTCACCCTATGTAATGGATAGAAATTCTTCTTACCAGGCTTCTACATAAAGTAATCTCTTAGTCAAATCATGAAATGAAAATTAACCCTAACAGTGTGTAACATATTGATTTTTATTAATAGATTTTTCCCTCGCATCATATAAATTCCGCTTCAAAATTTCTGTATACCAAAAACACCTCATTTATTCCCATATTCCCCTAAAACAATCTCTAGCATTAAATCTAAAAAATAAAATAAATCTCAAGTATATTGGGATTTCGCCTTTATTTTGAAGCTCTTCGATCGGAATACGAAGCTTTTTCATTTTGCATAAAATCCCGGTTCGCAGTGCACAATGTTTTCTTCCTCTCAGCGCTATAACAAATCAATGAAAATATAAGATTCGTTCTCATCTATACAAAGTGGCATTTTATCGAGAGGGATATATCCATATATTCGTCATGTGTATAGATTTGGTACTATACTCGTATGTAGTGTGATGATTTGGTATTGGCTGGTTGGGGTGTGTGGAATCACACCCTCAGCGTCAAGTGGCAGAGTTCTTCTGATGCTGCTGCCGTAGCCCGTAGAGGCACAACACCACGAGTTTTATATGCAAATCACTTTTAAACGAATCAATAAATTTTTCGTGAAAGTGTATGCTAGCGCTAGGGCTCAAAGGGGGATACTTTTCAGATAAAGCATATCACTATGGAAAGGAAAGGGTCGGTATAACGTACGGGTTCCTGGAACTCAGATGGATGATGACGATGGCTGTGTGGCATATCCTATAAGGGGTTGCAGCAAAGGGTGTATAAAGTATAGAAAGTCTTTTGCCGCACGATTCGATTACACTGGAAACCCCATTTCGCGCCACAGAAGATACATCTCCTTTTCTGATGCTGATGGTAAAAAACGAACGCTAGCGATGTGTGCACAACACGAATACACCTATCTTTCGAGAGATACGTGTTGAGACTTGGTAACCGATTTTTCTTTCATCTTCAACCAGAAGAGTTTTATGGAGCGGAAAATGCAAAACAAAAGAAACCGAAATAACGTAAGTTAAAAAAAAAGTAATAGATCGGCGTGCATAAAGTGTATCTAGAGGACCTCCCCTTGCACGAGCTACTGCGTGTGATTATTCCATATTTTACTCTTTTTTTTTAGTCTTCAGTGCTAGTATGCGAATAAATGGACCAACCCGCACTTAGTCAAGTAAAGGCCTTTAAAGCTGACTGTGCCTAATCTCTGTTCTAGGTCATTTGCTTACTGTCTGACTTTACAGAAATTAAACTTCAGTAAAAGTTATGAGATTGAAAAAGTACACAAAACAAATCCGATCGTTTTGTACCCTCAACACTTCAATTCAACTTATGCTCGGAGCCCCGACACTTAGGCCCATATACACTAACCTACTTTTTCCTATGAATAGATAGAAACTTGGGGAATGATATTTCTCTTTCAAGTGGGTTTTCGATGGAAAAAGTATAAATGCATTGAAACGTAAAAGCTATGAGAAAACAACGACTTCTGCAAACACACATACACACACCTACACATTCCGAACAACCCAACCATCATCACTGACAGGATATGCGAACTGAGAGATTTATAGCTTTATCAATTGAATGTCATTAATCATGGCAAGGCATGTATGAAGGGCGATTTCGCGCTCTCGCTATCTCAACAAGTTCAGGCTCTTGAGAAATCATCGCCATAAGTTTTCATTGGATGCATTTTTGAAAATGCGAATTGAATCATCTTCCGTGAATAGGGATTTCAAAAGAATACACGGATGGGAAACTGTTTTGAAAAATTTGAAGTTCTTCCTTCTTGCACAGCAATAGTGGATAAGAGACTGCGGGATTGCAGATTGTTCATGCAACAGTGTATCGGAGTCGGATTACGGATTTGAATGTTTAAGTCGGTATTGGTTTGGTGGTATAAGCTCACGCTATCATGCCACGTAGATCTGAAGTCGAAAAGTAACTACTTTTTTGGAGTACATATCTGCGAGTACTATAATGAAATGTAATTGAATTTCACTTTTTCTCACACCTGCCCAACTACCATCAGAGAATGCAACTTTTTGGAACCAATTTCCATTCGGACTTTTAGAACGATCCCAACATAAAATGTTGCTACACTACACGGCAGAGGTTCTTAAATCAAAAATAAATACAAATGGAAACGTTAAAATGACACAGTTTAGGAAGATGACCAATCGAATTTATGGAAGCTTGATACTTAAATTTACCAAGAAGGACGAGAGAAACAGACTGCTGGATCTACCAAGACAGCTGGGATAAGATCGGGCATCGCAAATCGTTGAAGATGCAAATAAATGCTGAGATAGAAGTGAAGCGGAAGGTTGAATTTTGAAGCGAATAAGGATTGTCTATCGCTGTGTAATGAATAACAGAGAAGGCCGTAGCCAGAAAATTTTTTCATGAGAGGGGGGATGTAATTTTTCGGAAAAACCAAATTCACCAATAAGTAATCAAACCTAGTGTAGCCCATTAGCCGAAATTCAACCATATCATACACAATTTCTTTTTTCAACATTTGGGCATATGAATATATCATGCTTCCGTTATATTTCCGTTAAATAGGTACCTCAGCAGAAAAATTTACGACAAGGTATTATTTATATAAAAAATAATCATTCAGTTCCAATTTAAGTTGTTATTTATTAGGTAGGTACATAACATCAATATTAAATAATATTATTACATATTTTTACAATACATAATTACAATGTGTAACAAAAGTAATAATACACCAAAAAATTTTGATTTACTGGGTCTAGTGTATACTTGCTATCAAATCAGAGTGTGTTTTGCTCATTCTAATAGCTGTACCAATCTTATTCTGTTTATGTTTATGCCTTTTTATTTTGCATTGAAAGTGTGTATGTAAAGGGTGGTTAAACTTTAAGGGCCGATGTTGAATGTGAACCACACCTAACCACTAAGTTTTTTCTGCATTTCATTTGACGTTTATCAATTTCAGACTAACTCAATTTGAACCATCGAAAGATACACAATCGAGCAACGTGTTAAAGTTATTCAGGCTTATTATGAAAAAGGGCGTTCAAATCAAAACGCATATCGTGCACTTCGAGATTTTTTCGGTCAATTTAATCGTCCAAATGTCCGTACAATCGGAAAAATCGTGCAAAAATTTGAGCAAACCGGGTCTGTAGGAGATGTGAAAACACCAGTGCAAGCTCGTACTGCAGAAAATATTGCTGCTGTTCGCGATAGTGTGGCTGAAGAGCCGTCCACCTCAACTTGTCGTCGTGCCCAACAATTGCACCTCTCACGGTCGTCGTTGATGAACATTTTGCATAAAAACTTGCATTTACACGCTTACAAGGTGCAATTAACTCAAGAATTAAAGCCTCTTGACCATTTCAAGCGTCGTCAATGGTCAGAATGGTGGCAAGAAATGGCAACAGTGGATGATCAATTTTCGAAGAATATCATCTTCAGTGATGAGGCATATTTTCACCTCAGTGGGTTCGTCAATAAGCAGAATTGCTGCATTTGGGCGAATGAATAATCCAAGAGTGACTGTCGAAAAACAAATCCACCCACAAAGAGTGACTGTTTGGTACGGTTTATGGGCTGGTGGCATCATCGTGGTCAGGCATTTACTGTGAATGGTGTTCGCTATCGTGAGATGATAACGAACTTTTTATGATCCGAATTGGAAGATATGGATGTGGACGATATGTGGTTTCAACAGGACGATGCCACTTGCCACACAGCTAACGAAACAATGGCTCTTTTGCGCGACAAATTCAATGGCCGTGTTATCTCACGTGGTGACGATGTCAATTGGCCGCCAAGATCATGTGATTTGACACCGTTGGACTTCCTTCTTTAGGGTTATTTGAAAAAAAAGGTGTACGTCGATAAGCCAGCAACAATTCAAGAGCTAAAGAATGAGATAATTCGGCACATTAACGGCATAGAACCTCAATTATGCCTCAGTGTCATCCAAAATTTGGACCATCGGATGGAGCTGTGCCGCCGAGGTAGCGGGGCGGCCATTTGGCCGATATTATATTTTGTTCGATTCATAATTGAACCATACCATATTATCATAATAAAAAGAAATGACAATAATTTCCTAAATAATTTGTGTTTTATTTAAAATCAACATCGACCCTTAAAATTTAACCACCCTTTAGAAGTAAAATCTAAAAAAAAGTTTTCAGCTTTCAGGCGACAGAAAAAAAAAAACATACAATGAAACGGGTAAAATGTTTCCACTATTTAAATGAAGTGGAAACTAATATATACAAAGACTCCAGTTGTTTATTTGAAGCCAAATAAACAAAAATGCCATAATATACAATTTGGTTCATCTGTCATGTTACCTGCCTATCTAGGTATACAGAATTTTTTGGAGTTGCTAACGAGGCCCATACACACGACACTTGTGTGCACACTTTTGTCGGTGCAACTTAATTGTGTGGTCTGTATGGGTGTACACCGATTTCGGTGTGGCAACTCCTCAAACATTTCGAGGGGGGGTCAAACCCCTGTGATCAACCCCTGGCTACGGCCTTGATGACAGGACAATGATGGTACAAGGAAGGAGGTCAAAAGGTAAACTTAAAAAATTATCGAAGTTGTTAGGAGAAAAGCGACACCAAACATCCCGTATTGCATGTGGATCAGTTAGGCTAGTGGAAGAAACATTTGTCTTCCATGCTCAATGAAAATTACGTGGGTACAGAATGCTGAAATGGTTCCCTAGATAAAACAACTGCCCCGCCAAGATCCCCTAAGGTTATTGGGGCTGAGTCTTCAGCAGCGACAGAAATTCAAGTTGCAGTCAAGGCGTGTACTGCTTCTTGGGAGGAAATCACAAATACTTCAAGAGTATCTCTTGTCATGAAAAGTGCTACTCATTACGGCTCTTGGCACCTAAAATATGGGATATTCGCAGGAAAAGTATACCATCTAATTGGTCAAAAAAAGTCAGCTTGTTTCAGTAATTGGTTAGTTAGATTTTTCTAAATAAATTTTTAAAAGAAAACTCAAGCTCATAGCGATTTTTGGCATCCCATTTGTGGGATATTGGTAAAAATCTTTTTCCATCTGAAAGATCCTGAGAAAAGGTCAACTCTTCTGACTAATTGGTTATTCATTGATTTTTTTTATGAATTTTTCCAAATTGTTCCAAGGTCATAACTATTTTTGGCATCTCATCTTTGGGATATTCACAAAAAATGTATACCACCTAAAGTCTGTTGGCATATGTATATGGAAGGTCAGTTAGCTTCAGTACTTGGTCAGCTATAGATATTTTTTTAAATATTTTTTTTTAAGTTCCTTTTTTCAAGCTCACGAACAATTTTTAGCGCTTGGTCCTTCGAAAAAAAAATTTTAAAAAAATCTATGCCTCAATAATTACTGAAACAAGCTGACCTTTTATATGGATCTACAGACGTTTCAGGTGGTAAATATTTTTTGCGAATATCCCACAAAGAGTTGCCAAAAATCACTCGTGACATTGCAAAAGTTTAAACTTTAATAATGAATTGTCTATGGCTGACCAATTTACAAAACTAAGTTTACCTTTTTTGACAAATTGCATATTTTTTTTAAGAATATCCCAGGTATGGGGTGCTAAGATCCCATAACCGCTCATTACCCTTTCAGAATCATCAGAAAATTGTAGGTCTAACATCTATACAGGAATAGTTAAGAATTGTAAGTCACTATTTATTTTATTTTTTTAAGTGTTTTTAAATATGTCTATCGGTGGGTCATGAGGTCTTACAACATTGCGCAAGGTGCCAAGTGACCCACCGATTGTCACAGTGATATAATCGGTTTTTATTGTACATACGAGTATATTCTTTTCTTCTTCAGATTTTCATTGAACTAAAAGATATTAAAAGTATTTGAAATGACGAATAAGAATTTTGAAATAGATGCAAACATCGTTTATGGAAACCCCAATGGCGATGAAGGCTCCCACTCTAAGGAAACCGCTTTAGAACGGTCGTATTTGAATAAATTTCTTCCATCTGAAGATAAAACTGGGTGGTTCTGAAATTTGATCAGACTCAGAATCAGCTAAAGTTAAGAATGATTCTTAATATACTCCCAATGATTTCGTCGTTATAGAAAACTTGTGGACCTCTATTAGTGGAATAACTTAGAAGATTTTTGTTATCAAAAAAAGTACTGAACAAGCAAAGCAATCCACATTAATTCCAGTTCATGGTAATGATCACCGAAGAAATATTCGTATATATATGCATTTTGTAACCCCAAAAAACAGGGGATTAAGAGGCCACAACAAAAGCCGAACTTCACGAAAAATTGAGATGTTCTACAAAAGTGTTCTACAAGTTTTGCCGAAAAAAAAATTCAGTTAGGTACTTTTCAAATTTCTTCATTTAGAGAAAAATTTATTGGTAGGAGATGATAGCTCAGGAAAAGTGATATGTTGAAAAAGTACTTTGTGAAATGCTTGACGTCAGGGGGAATTTTTAGTCGTTGCTGAATCGATGATTCCTCGGCGAGAAAATCGCACATATATGGAGTCGGCCTTATAGATTATAGCCAGATCAGAAGATCTGAACAATTTCTTGCACCGTGCTTCGGAGGATATTAAAGCACTTAGCAGCGTTTTTTGCGACGTCAATTATGCAGTCATTCCACTCAAAGTGGTCTGTGATGTAGGGTTCATCCGAAGGACAAATACGAGTACGTGAATCTGGGCATGAGAAGTTGAGATTATTTTTCATCAGCAAAACAATTGCATGGATTCGAAGTTTCCGTTCAAAGATCATTGATGAATAAGAGAAAGAAAGTGGGAGACAAAACGGAGCCCTGTGGCACACCAGTATTTATTTAATGAATATCAGACTTAATCCGCCCGAAATATCAATGCAATAGTCTTAAATTCTAAAAAACAGTGTAAAGATTTGTGCCACTATTCGGTCAAATATACCATCAGATCATAAGTCGACCTATTGCTACGCAAGCCATACTACCGATCATTACGAAGCTTTTATTCTTCAAGATATTTTATCAGTGTTTTCGTGATTAGGAATAAGCTGGATAAATGCTGGTTTCCATCTACTCGAAGAGAGACGAGTAAAGTAGAGGCTTTGCCAGCGCAGACGCTTTCAGCTTTGATAATTTTTTTTCAGGGTAATAGGTGAGAAGCAAGTGCAGGATGTTGGTGGATTGACCTTGAACGTCGGGAATTCGAGTAGGCTCGTGATCGAGCTGAATCAAGTTTTTTTAAATCAGAAAAAATCTTTGATAGTGTTTTCAAGTTGAATTACTGGCTATCAGGGAAGCATGCAAGGTACTCAAAGAAGATGCAAACCAGAACCGGAATACGGTTATTGTCACAGACAATCAGGCGGCTGTTAAATTAATTCTAGTACATCAGTCTTCAAATTGGCCCAGCAATGCCGGGATAAAGTTGTTAGCTTCGATATTAACCATCACAATATCACTCTTATCTACAGGGTGGTTAAATTTTAAGGGCCGATGTTGATTTTGAATAAAACACGTCAACGGCCTTGTCTTTGATGAAAGCATCGCTTCCCATCGATCAGCGAAATCAAGCATCATTGCGGGCGGTTAGTACTTGGATGGGGGACCGTTCAAATACCAAACGTGTGCTGTTGGCATGTGTTTCTTCTGTTGTTGTTTCTATCTGTGTGTCTCCCTCTGTTGTATTGTCTAAAGCCGATGGCCTCAGTTGCCACTGCTTTTCTGTGTCTCTACTTCGTAGATTTATCTACGGAGTAGTGTAAAATGTAATGTGATGTAATGAATAAAACACAAATTATTTAGGAAATAATTGTCATTTCTTTTAATTATGATAATATTGATATGGTTCAATTATGTATGGAACAAAATATCGGCCAAATGGCCGTCGCGACCTCGGCGGCACACCTCCATCCGATGATCCAAATTTTCGGTGACGCTGAGGCATAATTGAGGTTCTATGCTATTAATGTGACAAATTATCTCATCCTTTAGCTCTTGAATTGTTACTGGCTTATCGACGTACACCTTTTCTTTCAAATAAACCCAAAGAAAGAAGTGCAACGGTGTCAAATCACATTGTAGTGTACTGCGTAGCACAATGAAACGCAACCTTTGAGTTACAAACGTAGACTGACTTTATTCAGAATCTGTTGTATGTATATTATATATATACATACATAATGCACACACGTACATATACATACAATACATCTCCCACCTCAAGATCTTAACTTAATATTACATAATTATAGATTTCAATATACAAATAAAGATTTTACATTATATTTATATTATATTTAATTCATTATTTCAAAAAAGTTTTTTTTTTTTTTTTTTTTTTTTTTTTTTTTTTTTATATATAATTCATAAAGTAGGTAATTCATAAATCAAAGAGTAAGGAAAGATACTTTAAATATTTGTATTCAGTAATTTAGAAATACACTTTAGTGGTGCATATATCTATTTGGAAACTTTACTATTCTCCCAGACTTTGTTGTCGTCACATATCGCTCAGAAACATCTTTCGATCTGCTGGAACTTACGTTTTCATCTTGAATTTCGCTTCTGATGTTGGCCCGTGTATTTTCTGCTATATTTGTTGCTGACGATGATGGTGGTAGTGTCTCCGTTGAGTCTGTTGTCAGCTTAACTTCGGCTGGAACATACGGAATATCTCTGCGATTTGCTGGAACTAAATGAAAAGAATTCCTTCGAAAAGTACCTTTGTGAGTTTTGATGATGTAAGACCTTGGAGTATCAGCGAGTTTTTCAACTCTTCCCCATTCACTTATGTCACGAATCCAAACCACATCACCTATTTGAAATTCTGGTCTAGAAATCACCCCATGGTGTCTATTATAGTCTTTCGCTTGCCTTTCTTTAAGTCGTTGGTCTTTTTCCTTAGCATCTTGTAGATCAGATCTGGGATATAGTTGGTTTTCAAGGATGGGTAAGGTCGTATTAATCTTTCTTCCCATCAAAAGTTCCGCTGGCGAAAAACCATTTGCCAGCGGTGTTGCTCGATACTCCAGCAATGCCAGGTAGGGATCGGTATTTTTCTTTAAGAGTGATTTTATTGTCTTGACGCAACTCTCTATAAATCCGTTTGATTGAGGATATCTTGGTGATGAGGTCTCGTGATGGAATCCCCAGTCTTTGGCAAATTTGGCGAAAGTTGAAAAATTAAGTGTTTTGAATTGAGGCCCATTGTCTGACCTCACGACATCCGGAATACCATGCCTAGAAAATACAGATTTCATATGATTAATCACGCAATTGGTTGTTTGTTGCTCTAAGAGTGCTATCTCAGGGTACCGAGAAAAATAATCACTAATAAGTAAGTAATTTTTTGAGTTGGAATAAAATAAATCCACGCCCACAATTTGCCAAGGACGTTCTGGAGATTCGCTGCTTATTAGTTTTTCATGTCGTGGAATTACTTGCTGGATGCAAATCGAGCACTTTTGTATATAATTTTCGATGTCCTTAGTGCATCCCGGCCACCAAACAGATTGCCTGGCCCGAGCCTTACATTTTACGATGCCTAAATGACCAGCATGAATTTTTTCTAAAATTTCCGTTCGCAGCTTAGGTGGTATGACCAGCTGGTTCCCATGCATGAGAAGCTTATTATTAATTGTAAGATTGAAACGTTCGTTGTAGTATTGTCTTAGCTCAGGGTTTACTTTGTATCGATCTGGCCATCCTTTCAAGCAGTATTCTGCTACTAATATTAGTATTTTGTCATTAAATTGAGCATCAGCTATTGTCTTAAGTTTTGTTTGGGTAGCAGGGAGGCTTGAAACTATGTGATTGATAAAAGCTTGGGTTTCTTTGGCTAGATCATCATTATCATTTTGTTGTAAGGGATGCCGTGAAAGTGCATCAGCAGTAACCAGGAACTTTCCAGCCGTATAGTATATTTCATAAGCGAATTTCATCATTTTCATCCTGAACTTTTGTAATCTAGGTGTTAGGTCATCCAAATGTTTAGTGGAAAAAATAGACACCAAAGGTTTATGGTCAGTTTCAATACTAAATGTTATCCCTGTGAGTAGGTCTGGAAATTTCACTGTTGCCGCCCAAGTGATAGCGAGTGCCTCTTTCTCAATTTGGGCATATCCCTTTTCAGTCTCTGAAAGTGTTCTCGAAGCATATGCGACAGGACGTAGGTTACCATCGTCATCCACCTGCAATAAAACTGATCCCAACCCAAAAGATGATGCATCAGATGACAATATTGTTTTGTGTTCTGGGTTGTATAGTTTGAGGATAGGGGCACCGCATAGCATTTTTTTCAAATCCGCAAATGCTTCCTCTTGTGGGCAACCCCACTGAAAACCTACGTTGCTACGTAGAAGGCCGTTCAACGGGCTACAGTGGTCGGATAAATATGGGACAAACTTTCCCAGAAAGTTCACCATACCAAGGAACCTCTTTAACTCTGTTATGTTTGTTGGATTGGGATAGTTTTTAATAGCTTTCACTTTAGATTCGCAAGGGCGGATGCCATTCTGATCTATTTTATATCCCAGGAATTTTAGTGTTGTGATGCCTATTTCGCATTTATTTTTGTTTAATGTGACACCGTTTGCATGTAATATTTTTAAAACTTGTCTAAGTGTATAGTCGTGTTTTTCGATTGTGGGTGCAAAAATTAAAATGTCATCTGTCTGACAAACTACATTTGATATACCTTTTAAAATATTTTGCATAAGCTTTTGGAAAATTTCTGGCGCTGAAGAAATTCCAAAAGGTAACCTTAGGAAACAATATCTACCGAAAGGGGTTAAGAATGTGGTGAACTCTTGCGAGTTAGATTTTAGTTGTACTTGCCAGAATCCTGAGTTAGCGTCTAGTTTGGAAAAAATCTTCGCTCCTGAAAGTTGGGCCAGGGTATGATCTGCCACCGGCATGGGATGAATCTCTCTTTGAACAGCTAAATTCAACTTTGTTAGGTCTACGCAAAGGCGAATATCGCCACTAGCTTTTGGTACTATAACCAATGGTGAACACCAGTTGGTAGGCTCATTAACTTGTCTTATAACCCCCTGTGCCACCATTTCGTCGAGTTTTCCCTTTAATTTATCCTTCAGTGCTATTGGGACTCTTCTTGCTGAGCAAATCTGGTACGGCTCGACACCACTTTTTAATTTAATTTCGTATTTAAAGTTTTTAATTGTACCAAGTCCTTTAAATATTTCTGGAAATTCTTTTTCCACTTGTACTGTCGATTTTGAGAGTCCATTTTTACCTAGAACATTTCCCACTACACCCTTTGTAATCAGGTTTAGTCTTTCACTGGTGTTTAGGCTAAGTAATGGTGTTTTCAAATTGTTTATAACATATACGAAACTCTCTATCGTTTGGGAACTACTTTCAATTTTAGCACTAAACATGCCAATAACATTCAACTTTACACCATCGGGGCCACAGATCACTTTATTAGGAGATTTTAATTTAGTGTTTTGGAAACTTTCCTTGTAAATCTCCTCTGAAATAGCGTCGACTGGCGAACCTGTATCGATCATAAACGTTATATTTTTGTTATTTACTAGAATACTAGCGGTCCAAGATGAAGTGGTTACGTTGTTAACTGTAAGCATTCCCAAATACTCTTCGCTGTTAGAAGAGATTTCGTCATCGCTGGAAGCTTCAAGCTGATTTATGTTTCGTCGCCGGGCGTTAGTTGTAATACACACACTAGCGAAATGGTTCAGTTTACCACATTTATTACACTTTTTTCCCCTTGCCGGACAACTTGATGGCTTATGTTTATTGTTTGACCCACACCACATACATTTTTTATTGTTATGGTATGTATTTTTCTGGAAGCTTTTTTGCTGATTTTGTGTTTTATTTGTATTAGTAGTTGTTGCAGTGGATAACTTATGTACTGCTGAGCTAGTTAATTCTTGCTGCTGTTTTCGTACGGCATAGTGTTGTCTCACTTCTCGGATTGCCTTCTCTAATGTTAAGTCACTCTCTAATTGCAGTTTTTCAGAAAGTCTACGATCGCGTACACCAACAACAATTCGATCCCGTATCATTTCATCTTTAAGATTACCGTAACAACAGTTTTCTGATAGCATGTATAGATCAGTTATAAAATCTTCAATTAATTCCTCTTCAAGCTGATTTCGCAAATTAAATTTAGCACGTTCGTAAATCACATTGGTTTTTACCACAAAATGTCTTGTAAATGCGTCTATTACTTTATCATAATTTTTCTTTTCTTCGTTTGATAAGGTAAAGGACAGAAAAATATTATCAGCCTGATCCCCCATTAAATAAATAAGTGTGTTAACCTGCTCCTCCTCAGAGCTCTTATTCAATTTCGATGCGATACGAAACCTCTCAAAGCGCCTTTTCCACTTGGGCCATTCAGCTGAATTAGAAAAGGTAAAGGGATCAGGTGACTTAACCGTGAAGCTGCTACCAGGTTCAGAAGGTGCTGCTGCCGTCGGTAGTGGCATAATGTATTATGTATTATGTATTATGTATTATGTTTTATTTATTTTTTTTTCACTAAACTGCTTAAACTCGGTATTTAAAATGTAAAAAAAAATTTCGAAAAAAAAAACCCCGCTGCCACCATGTAGTGTACTGCGTAGCACAATGAAACGCAACCTTTGAGTTACAAACGTAGACTGACTTTATTCAGAATCTGTTGTATGTATATTATATATATACATACATAATGCACACACGTACATATACATACAATACACACATGATCTTGGCGGCCAATTGACGGCCATTGAATTTGTCGCGCAAAAGAGCCAGACCCGGTTTGCTCAAATTTTTGCACGATTTTTCCGATTGATTTGAACGCCCATTTTCATAATAAGCCTGAATAACTTTAACGCGTTGCTCGATTGTGTATCTTTCCATGGTTCAAATTGAGTTAGTCTGAAATTGAGAAATGTCAAATGAAATGCAGAAAAAAATTTGACGTTTAGGTGGAGTTTATGGTAGATTCAATATCGGAACTTAAAATTTAACCACCCTTTAGGTTCTGGATCATTGTGTGCATTAATGGGAATGAATGAGTTGGACAGTGAGGGACCGGCTCTTCATGACTCTATTGCGGAAAGAATCAATATTGCGCTCAGAGTTATGACAAGCAATATTCTCTCAATTGAATCAAACCGTAAATGGAGCAGTTTCAGTAGCTGCAATATATCTAGAAAGATTTTGCCCACCTATAATAAATCCCGAACACTTATATGCTATAGGCAGTATAGCAGCTACATTTAGCGGACACTGGGCAATAGAAGAGCGGATTGATGGCTTTCACGGAGGCTTACGATGAGGCGTACGGATAATCACTCACTCCGGCTGAGGCAGAGATCAAACTTCCGAATGAATGTGCAACATCAAACCCATAATAAGAAAAATCGAAACCTACTACCTAGGTCCATATTTTTGAACTCTATCCAAACTGAATGACTCCGTCCGTGAGAATGTGCACAATTTTCCATATTAATTCCATCCACAGGTTCATACGAGTTATTGGGCCACAGAACTAGACTGCCGGTGGTCGCCATTTTTACCTATAGATACCTAGGAAATGTTGCTGTAATTTTGGTCATTGAATGATAAATCGTAGAAATCAGTTGTACCGAAATAAAAATAAAAAATGGGAAAAAAATAAAAAATACTATCAACCAAGTTTAAAGAATATTAGCCAAATAGACTTGTTTCCCCTATGATCGTAATGTCAAGTCTGATCAATTTTTTTAGGAATGCATAGCTTTTCAGTAGTTATAAAGGTAAAGGTAATAAAGAATTTCATGCCTCTGAACATTTATAATATAGAAGATTTTTCAAATTCTAAGCCTGTGGATATTCCGACCCGGTGCTGCATTTTATTTTCAGTGCATAATAATGTCACTTTTGATTTGTGTCACGGTGCGCGGGGCAATGAATATGGTATCTCAAGACAACACATCCACCCATTTTCTAGTCAGATCTTAACGTTTTGAAAAAAAAAATTGTGTCTACGAATATGAGGTTTTGCGTTATTATTTAATAAAATTTTTCAGAAATTTCTACATAAGCATCTCAACAGACATATTTTGAAAACAATAACTTTTAAAAGTAAGCACTCTCGAGAACTTTTAGTATTTCGAGGGAAAATAGACTAGGTGTATTATTTTGTTGTTGATTTACTAATATTGGTGTGGCTTAGCATCTAAGCCAATTATTTTCCACTCAGCTTCAAAAGGCCTCTGTTGAGCTTGCATGGATGTGTGTGTGTTTGTTTATTTGTAGGTTCCTTATTTGGTAATCGTTCTCAAAAGGTCCTCTTGTGCATGCCATTCAAAAACTGAAAACACCCAGCAAGAGCTCTCTCTAACAAAACATAATGGGTGCTGTGTGTATTTCACTCTTTGGCTTTGATATCCTGGACTACTCTTGTACTTCTTTCTACATGCTAGTGTAGGTATAATATTATGCTACCGTCATCACACTGAGCTCCTTCTGATTCTGGTGTGAATTCCCTCGTCAGCATTTATGATAATCACAAAATTTTCATCCCAGAATGAGAGAACTGACGAGTGTTAAGGATACACGTTTTATCTCTCCACTCGAAGTTTTTTTGCTGAAGCCTTTTTTCTGCCGCAATCCATCGTAGTCGTTCGTCGTCCTTAAACAGTTTTTGTTGAGGAACGGGCCAGGCAAGGCCAGGTCGGGTCGGGTGGTATATTTATCCTTAAGGGTGGTAGTCGGACTGAATACTCTTGTATTTTCTACACTCTATGCCTGTGAGTGAGGTTAAAAGTTTGTGGCAATTGTGTTGACGATGGATTATAGTAGTCTGAACACACAGAATGCTAAACTACACAGAAAGAGGATAAAATAGAAAAATAGAAAAAAAACCGAATAACAACAACAACAACAAAAAACAGAGAAATGTTAATAAAGGATAATGGCCGAAATAGGTTGACGATGACGATAGAACGATATAGACCAGGACAACGAGGACGATAGCAGAAGCACATGACTATTATATAGACAGGACCCTTCAAAAGAGCACTCTTGAAAATTCTCAAACATTTTACACGAACTCAGGTTTCACATTAGGAACGCGCCCCCAATATACGGTAACCCAACCCATTACCTAAGCCCGAACCCGAGCCCGGACTCAAAAAGCAAAGGCAGACAATACCTACCATACACACTACAAAAACCGTTAAGTTTGTGTGTATTTATATGATGGGAATGGGAAATATGGAGTGTGTATTTTATGGCAGGGAATGGGAGCTGATTTCATGAACAACCAGAGCATAGCACAGGGAATAGGGGAATAAAGTGAAAAGGTCTTTCCCGAGAGATTAAAATGTAGACATTACGTTAAACGCACACGTCATACGCTTAATTATTTACGTGACTTGATTGTCATTGTCAATTTTGTGGCGAATGTTGCAGTACATTTGATGATAGTGATGGTGGCGAGCAGTCTTTGGGACATAGAATTTCCGGGATGGGGCAGTGTAGGGACATTAAGTAAAAAATCCACTTAGACAGAAATAATCCAAGAAAGTTTTTCATGTATTTTTTTTTTTCTTCTTTTATAATTCTATTTGAAGTCTTTCAGCTTGCTTATGTAAGTATGATGCTTCTTACATTAGGACAACCTTGCAGACTTATTTTTACGATTCATTTCAAGGACTGAAGTGATCTTTTAAGACTTGGGTGGACTTCTCTTTAAAAACATGAGACTTATTGAGAGACAGCAGTGATGAACGTAGCAACTATCGTCAACGAACAGTTAAAAGAAAGTGAAATAAGGAGGGGCATAGTTAAATGTTGGATTTAAGAGGCTTTAATTATTAGGCTTTTCAAGGTTTCAAATCAGAACAGCAAAGAGAATTATATCAAGATTACATCTTAAATATTTTCTTTTAATGTTTTGAGTCGTAAAGGGGTAACGACTACCCTTAAAATGTTAGAGCACAGTGTGGAAAGTAAAAGAGGATATTAAGAGATACATATATCAGTGCATATTGGTTTCGAATTTCTGAATTTCACAATTGGAAATATTGAATTGTGTAAGCCATTCCACATTCATGCAGTGCGGCTAAGAAATAATCTCTCAACTTTACAGCATTTAAGTTGGGTGCAAAAAGGTTACTTGTGGGCATTCTCTGATACGCAAATACTACCTTGAAATATTTTTGAGGATAGGAATACTACTAACTATTCCGCTGGAATACTGTTTGTTGACATAGGGATGAGGTAATGAAAGACATAAAATATTGCGAAGAATTTGAGAAATCCAAATGCTCTTTTTGGATTCTATACATGAAACTCAAGTTCAAGAACAAATTGAACACGAGCTTTAGACGAATTAAGGATTTATACATAGATTACTGCAAGATCAAAGGGTAAAAAATGTTTTGTAACATCGAGGGAACCCTTGACACTGAGTAATTACTGTTTTTGGCGACGTCGAATAATGCCCATACCAAGCACCATGGAGGGAGAATTACGCTTCAATTTCTCATTCTTTTAAGTAGAGACCAGCTATCGTGGCACAGGTTGGTGTGAATACTGATCTTTCACAATTTCGCCTGCCTGACTATAACCTAATGCCATTACTATTTTGCCATCACGGCTTTATAATTTTTGTTAGATATGATGTAGCTTGCCAGAGTCTTCCACATTACGGACATTGTTTTAATAAGAATTTTAACTTCATGTGGCTCAAATTTACTGTCCACAAGCACATTATCCATTATTGTTTCATTTATATACATATGTAAGTCCAAATCTTGACAGCAATTAAACTCTTGATGAGTTTGATGCGCTGTCTAATTCCATTTCCCGAATTGTTTCCTTGTACCCTCACACTGAAGTCGTTATTGAGGGCGACTTCAGTGTACACAATTCTATTTGGCTTCACCTTTCTGGACAAACAACACCCGAAGGAAGATATGTTGAGATCTTTGCTGAGTTGCACCACCTTATTCATCTTGTACATGAACCCACTCGAATACTTGATGTTTCTGGGCGAAACACCTACACTTTTGATTTTTTTCTTACTTCTATCCCTGATAAGTGTACCATGACGGTAGACTCTCCATTATGCACTGTGGACCATTGTGTAACGACAACCAGTTTCATGTTAAAGAGAAGCATCCCACTAGGACTGTTTAATAATACGAGAAAGCCATCTGGAACGGCCTGTATAAGAAATCGTGTGGACTTTAATGCTTCGAAAACTTAATGCTCTCTATTTTCGTTGAGGGAAAATGTACCCCTTATGCCATTATCCGACGATCTGCGTTGGAATGACCACATTCTCGAGAGTGCCAAAAACGCTGCTTTATGCTTAGGATTTCTACGTCGACGTGAGAAATGTTTCACCCGTTCTGATCTGGCAACCATTTATAAGGTGTCCATACGTCCAAAGCATGAATATAATTCACACCTTTGGGCAGATGCAGCACAAACTTCTCTCCAACTAATGCATAGAATTCAGGACAGCGCGTTAAAACTGATAGGAAACAGAGCTAACATGGATTCAGTCCCATGTCTTGAACACCGTCGGAATGTTTCATGTATTTCCTTGTTTTTTCGCTTCTTTCTCAAGCAATGCTCACTTGAAGTAGCCAGTTGATCAGTTCACCCGTGATACTCGTTTCGCTAGGAATGCTTATCAGTTCACTCTCGAACCTAATCAGAGGTTCGTTTTTTTTTGTCGCATAACACGATTAAGCAATAATTTACCCGCTACGGTTATCCCTTGCGACGTCATATGCAAAAATCAAGACCAATGTTCATCGACACATCCTTCCCTTAGCAACATATCTCACTAAGCCAACCCTAGACCCATGTACTGGGCACTCAGTGCCCAATCCATTTTTCAAAACAAACTTTAACATATTTTTTACACTGGACCATACCAAGAAGACATACATATACTTAAATTATAGTGTATAGATATACACAAAGCTACTTTTGAATTGTTTTAGTGGATATTTGCGAGATAATGAGACTATAAACAAAATATACCGAAATCGCGTTCTTGGGCACTCAGTGCCCAGAGTCGTTTTTGTATGGAAAGCATTGTCTTGCAATGTTTTCGTTATTGATTTTACAATGGTATTTTGATATGAATATTTTGTAAAGTCAGTGCGATATCTTGCATATTATAAAAAGTGATTTTTGTTCTTTCAAAAAGTTTTATTTATAAACTAAAGTGCGTAAACCATTCGTTTTGATTTCTTCTTGTTATTTACGAGTATTTATTGTGTTAGAGAAATATGGATGCTATAATTGAACGTGTTCTCTATCTGCTAAATGCATCTTCCAACCGGGATTTGACTGCAGCGGAACAAGAATTTTTTGATGAAAATTACTCTAGGTTCGTAGATGCAGAAGACGAGGAAGTTCCATGCAATGAATCAGAATTCACTGACAACCAGGAATGAACACCCTGAGGACAATACAACCGACATTTTAAATTTAATTTTTTTTTTTTCGTCATGTAAATTTTATATAAAAATAATTAAACTTAAGTCACTGTATATAGTTAGGCCCCCTATGCGCCAACAAATGTAAACTTTCACACATATGTATGTATTATCTTATTAGTTGTAAGCCAAATTGTAAATAGTATGTTCAATAAAACAAAATTGAAAATGAATCAGAAGATGATGATAACGATGGAGATTTTTCGGATTCTGATGATCCGAGTTTTTTTTTTTTTTATAATTTACACGCGCTCAAGGGATTATGATTACCCTTTAAATGTTTGAACACAGCGCGGGCGTGAAGTTTAAGGAAGAGAAAGAAGGATAGGAAAGATGTGTGGCACGATGTTCTGAGACTGAAGGTTGTTGTCTCAGCTATTTTATCTCCAGGGATGGCGTCTGAACTAAAGCGGAGAATGCCGTGTCTTATTTTTATGTCGCTTATGATTCACATTATTTTATTCGTGTTCATCCTTGTTGGGTATACTAGTTTAACTCAATTACATGTTGTTAGTGTTATGCCTGAACAACATGTAATGAGTAAACCAGCAACCCATTGATGACAATTTCAGAAGGTTTTTAATGGAATTAAAACGACATAGACGACGGCAGGGATCGAACCTGTGATCATGAGGTTCACAGGCGAGCACACATCCATCGCACCACGGCCACCCCCAATGATGATCCGAGTTATCAACTAAATTGTGCTTTGTTGGATACACGCGTTGCCCAGGTTGAATTTTAGGTGGAAGAAGAAGAGGAGGCCAAAAGACAGCAGCAACAAGGCAACCGGCATGAGCAAGAAGATGAAGATCCTGTTGCACCAAACAGAGGTATGCGGTATATTGCAAGGAATAACAAATTCAACGATATTTGGTGGTCAATGCCGGATGACGATGAAACACAAAGGACGATCAGGAATCGTAATGACAGACTAATATGGGTTCCAAGATGTTCGAATTTTTTTTCGGCAAAGGCAGACGTTTTCAAGTCCTTGGTAACTCCAAATATTGTTCAAAATATAGTAATCGAAACGAATCGAAAAGCAAAGAGAATTTATGAGGAAAACGGGTTGTCTAGCAATCCACAGCAAATGCGCAGGTGGTATGACACCTCTGAAGCAGAGATGTATGCCTATATTGCGATATTTTTGTATGCTGGTGCTGAAAAAACCTACAGGGTGGAAGCAAAGGATCTTTTTCATCAAAGTAGTATGGCATTCTACCGCACCGTAATGTCTTTGGAAAGGTTTGGAATACGACGCTTTATTCGTTTTGATGATGGAAGAACTAGAGCGTTTCGTCTTCAAACTGACAAACTGGCTTCATTTAGGTATAAAAGATAGATAGACTTCAATAAACTTGCCGGAAGTACGGAAGAATAGCAAAAAAGAAAAAAAAAAGATAATAGAACTACAGCAGTCTGCGATCTGTGCTATACTGCAGCTTGCAGTAAACATTATGTTAGGGTATGTGAGAAGTGCTTCGTTGGTAAAAATGCAAACGATAATGAGGACAACGAAGAACATGATGATTTTCATGACATTTCGCTACCATTCACTTCATGAGGCCCACCAGAAAAGCGCCAATAAAAACGAAATGCCACTTGATTGGTTTTGTCTACTTTTCAATTTTGTTTTTGTAAATACTGTTATTTTGTATTTAAAAGTTATTTCAATATTTTTAAATAAATAATATAAAAAAGTTACAATTTTGTATTATAATCTATGTTTATTTCATACTTTCTGAAGAATTCATAGGAAAAATCTTATTGGGCACTCAGTGCCCAAGTACGCGTAAAGTAGAATTTTTTAAGTACACGGGTCTAGGGTTGCGCGTGTGATTTATAAAAAAAAGTACGCAAAAACAAAAAAACATTGACAAATATTATAGGGCTTCTTCAGCATCAATTACAACCATTTAGAAGTGGGTTAATCTATTTCGCTGCTGTCGTTCGAGCACAAGTGACGCGGAAAGTTCTGGTTGCCCTATTGAGGTCGCCTCACCAGCACTGGTCAATAAAATCCACGGTTTGATAATGGAAGATCGGCGTGTTAAGGTGCGCGAGCTTGAAGAGGCCACCGGCTTATCACATGAATCAGTTTTTTTTTTTTTTTTGATTTTACATATATTTTTGGACATGAAAAAGCTTTTGGCAAGATGGGTGCCGTGTTTACTCAGAATCGCCAATAAGTTCAATTATCATCGACCTCAAAATGTCATCAGCTTTGTCGGGGCCTTCTTCCTGACTATGCAGAATATTTATTTTAGCATTTCCTATCCACTTGGTTTGATGCCCACAAATGCGGGCTTTGGTTGTCTAGGGATTTTCTTAGCCGGGATAAGCTTGAGCTTCAAAGCCCTCCCAGTCGTTGCTTATCTTAGCGACGCTGGCACTAAGGAAATCCCTTATTACCCTCGATCTTCTAAGCATCTCGCTAAGGTCGAAACTAGGGTAGGGATCTTTCTTTATGAATATGGTACGTAAAAATACCATTTCTGAGAGCTTGAACTCGATAGAGTTCCACACAGCTAACAAACCTTTGTTTTTTTTTTTTGCGGAGAGCTTATTAATAATCGATACTTGGAGGTTGTCTCTGACAGCCTACAGTACGCGATTGCGCTGCTGTAGGGAAGGATATCATTACTTCTTTATGTGGGACAATACCAGGTAAAAGAGAGCAACCTATCCTCTCTGAAGATGCCCCAAATATTAAGAGTTTTTAGAGCAATAGATTTGGAGAAAGAACTGTAAGTTAATCAAGCTCATCCAGATACAGGTGGGGATCACTAGGTCGCAGTGTAATACCGCAAATACATAATTCATTCATCAGTCAACCTATTAGCTTCAAAGCTCCACAGGAGTGTTTGGCGATGTTCAAGTAAAATTTCCACGCGTTTGTGCACCACCGTTTCGTAATCACGGAACACCAGAGACCAAGGAACTGTCGAAACAATGAACTTCTTTCGGTTATCGCGGCGCAAGTTGCTCAAGGTTATGGCTATAGTTTTTGGTATGTGCGTGGTTATATTCAAATTGTTTTTCATGAAAAGGGTAAAGCGTTCACCGGCGCATATTACGCAGAGCTGCTGGATCCATTTTAACGAAGTCACATATAATAGTTCTGCCGCGCGACATAACGACATAACATACATACATCGAGGATTCGTCTTGTAATATGAAAAACATTGCACACAGTGAAACGCCCACGAAGCTGCACAGCACATGGCAAATACTCACATGGTTGGTCAGCGTTGATAAAACAACAAAATACAGTGAGCGGAGTTTTTTACTTTTCGCTATTCACACTTGCTGTTTACCACAAATGTGATAAGTCAAGGCGCAAAATCAAGCAAAATTCGGTTTTCTTCTTAACCACCGTTGTTTGTGTGGTACCAGTATAGAGTACCGTGGCGAGAGGCTGAGGGGCTGAGGCTATTCAGCGAAGCAAGCTGTAGTGTACCAGTAAGAAGTTTCTAAACTTTTTAGGATTTGGCCATACATTTTGTGTCTTTTCGGCACCCTCCCTTTATTTTGTTTTAAACCTTGATTGAAGCCAGAGCCCAGGGATCTAATGCCACATTCAAACCGTGCTGCGATTTGAGTCGAGGCTAGAGAATCTCACCAACCGTTACTGCCCGAAGTTCAGTCAAAGTGAACCCTAACGTCCGTGCCCTGTCGAGTGTCGTCGTTTAAGGCTAGGGATATAATGCCAATTAGCGTTTGCCTAAACGTCAGTCAAGGCTAGGGATCTAATCCCACCGTCTGCCCCTTTTATGAAGCACCGTGTTAACTGTTTAGGAATTTGAGAAATTCGTGAATTATACATAAACGATGTTGAGTGCTATAGATTCTGGATATGGGATCATACTTGGCAGGCGGCTTCAAGAAGGCGAGTCAGATAATTATTTGCACTTTCGTCAAAGCCTAGTGCTGAGTTTGCTTTAAGAATAATCCCTTCAATATGCGTAAGAAAGTTGAGGTCTTTATCACATAAAACACCAAGGTCGCGAATCGACTCAGCGGTGGATATGGGTTGATAATCGAGCAGGTACAGGGGGTAAGCAGACTGGATGCGTTTTCGTGAAAAGGAGAATGCCATTTGGAAATTATTAGCTTTAAGCACCAGATAGAGAAACTGTCGAGATCAAGTTGAAGAAGGCTAGAATCAAAGTCGAAGAAATGTTGTCGTAGAGTGAGCTATGGGAATATGTAATAACCATTTCAATATGGTTAGTAGTAAGAATGAAAAGGAGAGGTCCTAATTGGTTGCCTTGTGTTACCACTGATGCAGCTTAGAAATCATCCAGAGAGAGTAAATCGGAACCGAACTTTGTATTAGCGATTTTTCAGTTAAGAAGAAATCCATCTTAGGAAGATAAGTTCAACCACGAGGGTGGAAAGCTTGAATAAGAAAAGCTTATGTGAAATTTGTCAAAGGTCTTACTGAAATCGGTTGACACAACGTCGACTTCTTTTCCGTTCTCTAAAGGTAAGAGCCTAAAGGATAGTAGTTGTGTGCTTACCTTTGACAAAGCCATGTTGTATTGGGGGAATGAAAGACTTACAACTTCCAAATATGGCTTGGTGGTTAGAGAGTTGGGCCAAAGGAAAAGTTCATCGTTAAAACAAACGCTTATTTTTAGGGCATCAAGAATTTGGAGAAACTTAAGATGAAGTGTATCGAGCTAATAGAAGACTACGTTTAGATTTGAGATATTTTATGCCATCAAAAGTGTTCCTTTCTTAATTTTTCAGGGACTTATTGACCAACTCTTAATAGCTGACAGTTTAAAATTTCATTTAATGTACAGTCGCAAAACAGCTTCTCCACAGTTTTATAAACCGCTATGCGCCTACCTTTATTGTATTATAGGTAGTTAAACGAAATAAAACTTCAGCATTGATGTTGACATTAAATTTCAGAACATTTTCTTTCTTATTATTTATGATCTCGAGAAAAGTGTCGTCCTTAATTAATTTTCATTAGGTACCAGAATGTTTAACATAAACAGCAAACCCATTCCGAATGAGGTTAATAAAAAATTGGTAGATACATACTTAGACTATGATTCAGCACAGCTCGAAAAAACATTCAAGTCATCCCTGAAATTCGCCAAAGCTAGTCAAAAGAATTCCTAGCAAATTAGAATAACAAAAATTAAATAAAAGATGCCAATAATTTCGCCAGCACTCCCCAAACGGTCTAACCCCAACAAAATGTGAATACAAAAATGTTTGAAATAATGCCTTTGTTTCCAATTAAGCCAACACGACTGGCTCTTTATTAAAACAATAAGGATAATAATAATAACACGACATTTCTTATACCAATCATACACACATAAATACACATGTAGCATAAGGATATGCTCACATACGAGCAAATATAATTCAGAGGATACAAACAATCGCCCAACCCAGCACATCATCAAACCAACTGAGGCGGTTGTAACGACAAAATTTAACGGAGCTAAACAAAAACTTTATTGCTATTATCCTAATTGAACGGTACAGGACCCTGTCTGTCGCCATATCCACATACCACCTATACCTATACACATTATATGGATGTCGGAATATAACAATGGTTGTCTTACTTTATTATACTCTCCTCGGTAAGTGTTTGTATGTAGGGTGGGTATCAGTTTGTATGCGTATGTCCTTAGTGTGTTTAACAAGAGCGACAAATTAGTTTGAAATGCACCACATTAAAGGGGGTGGGTGACTAAGGACGACGACGAGCGAGCAGGGGGCAGGAGGTCCTTATCTTTTACAACCCCCGGTCCTCTGTTTCTATTGCTGAGTGTCTTATACAATTTTATTATTGCACATCACTTCAAACAGACATCCCTTAGCCGCGTCGTATAAATCTACTTATATCTCGAGGACGAATGTTGTAGATTTTGTGAGCATCCATATCCTGAAATGGGTTTTGTTTAAAATTGCTACATTTTGATGCTGAACAATTAATTCGTCAAGCTGGAAAAAGGTACTAAAAAGACCGTTCCAATCCCTTTGTGTTGTAATTTTAAACAAAAGAAATGTGTTTAATTTTCGGGGGAGGTTGGGGAATTGGGTTGAGTCGAGTTAGGCTAAATGGATGGATACAATTATACAGAGAGTGAGCGCGGGATGATAAAATTACTCTGCCACAATTATTTTTCAGTTATTTGACTCTCCTTAGAGATTTTCTTTATGAAAAAATATTATACATGCACGTCTCAAGGAGATGAAATTAAATACGTGAGTTGTTACCTTTTTCTTTTGATATTTTTTTTGGAATGGGGACAATATTTTTTTTTCGTTGAAAGTAGATATAGATATAAACGGTTGAAGGAAATTGAAAGAAAAAATTCTATTTTTGAATCAACATTATGAAATAAATTTGATATTATTATAGTTCCTTGGCAGCACCGAGGTTTCGTGCTGGTCATCTAACAATATCCAGATGTCAATTATAGGAGGAGACCCATTTTACTACGTAGGTAAAGTAGTCTGAAATTAAAAATTGAGCTTGTTTTATGAGTTGAGTTGAGAGAATTGAAACGTCTCCTTTCAAGGCTAAACATATCGATATGTTCAAGTCTGTTATGATAAGGAGACAAAATCATAGAAATAAGCCCAATCTAATCCCTTTAGTTGCAAATTTTGTTCATCTGCTCTAGTCTGGCCTTACTGCAGACGTAATTTGGTGCCCAAACTTAACAAGCGTCAAAAAGGAGGATCAGAAAATTGCCTTAACTCTCTCTCTATCCAATCAAAAATTGAATTGGCTTTATTAGTTTTGGAGTTAGTACTCGTATGTTCTATGAATTATCAGTTTGCCATTAAATGACACATCCTTTGGTGTGTGCATCGCTAACACGAACTAGTGAAACACCATTAAACAAAAAATTAAAGAAGTTACGGAAAGCTTTATTGTAACTCATAGTTTTACGAGGTAATTAGCCTCTTCGTCCGATAGTGCTAGTGTAACAAAAGAGATTTACTACACTCTAGTACATTCTCTTGGACGGCTACTGTCAAAATTTCAGCCGAAGCGTTTTGATCACGTGTGAAGCAATATCTGTCGACGATTCGATTCTTGTTTTTGGAAGGGAAAATCGCGCAGCGAGATCAAAGAGTGCTTGAATGCTGTATACGGTGACACTTCTCCTTCGATGGCAACTGTCGAAAATTGGTATAGCGAGTTTCAACGTGGTCGCACATCGGTTTTTCCGATGAGCCCCGCTCAGGTGCCCTGAAAATGGCTACCACGGAGGATAAAGTGTCAAAAAACCACGATCTCGTTTTGGCAGACTGCGTGAGATAGCTGAAACAGTAGGCATCTCAAAAGACTGCGTAGGTCATATCATCAATGAAATTTTGGGCATGAGAAAGCTGCCGATGCGCGATGGATGCTGCGTTTGCTCACTCCGTACAATAAGCGCAACCGTGAGACCACTTCAGAGCAGTGTTTGAAGCTGCTTAATCGCAATCCAAAGGAGTTTCTGCGTCGTTTCGTGAATGTCGACGATGCAAGGATCCACTGGATCACACCAGAGAAGAGTCGAAATAGTGGACATTATCCGGCGAACGTGTTCCAAGGAAGGCGAAAACTGTCCAATCTGGCGGAAAATAGAGATGGGCAAAACGATCACAGGGCTCTACTATGTCGAATTATTGAGTCGATTCGACGCTGAATTGAAGAAAAACCGACCCCATTCAGAGAAGAAAAAGGTGCTCTTCCACCATGACAATGCACCGGCTCACACCTCCGCCGTCGCACAGTGTGTTATTTTGCCAATCTAGCACACAAAATAATTTAATGGGGAACGCTTCTCGTCCCAAATGTCAACAAAATGAAATTATAAAAATCTTTTTTCCTTACTGCGACCTGCGAGCGATATTACAAATAATCACCACAGTGACTAGTCTGTCTACGCAATTCAATCGGACAAGTCCAATCTATCAATTGCCTATTCCAATAAATATTGATTAATAATATATAATAAGTTTTAAGTTAAATATTAAATATTATATTTCTTCTCTAAACCAGTTGTTTAATTTAGTTGATTGCGGCATAAAACCACCTCAATTGGTGACCCCGAGTAAAAATGCTAACAGATAAGAGAATGGATGACGAATCCACAGATAACGGAACAAACGGGACTAACGGCTCAACATCGAACCACCAAACGGAATCTGAAACTGTCTCCAAAATAACTGTCAAGATTCCACCTTTTTGGCACGAGAAGCCAGAAATATGGTTCGCTCAAATTGAAGCACAGTTCGACATTGGAAAAATTCGCAGCGATAATTCTAAATTCAACACCGTGGTTAGTGCTATTGAGTCCAAAGTTCTCACACAAATCTCCGACGCTGTTCTGTCACCTCCATCCACCGACAAGTACGAGAACCTTAAAAAGGTTATAATTGAACATTTTGGTGACTCGGAACAGAAAAAAATAAAGAAGCTTTTATCTGAAGTAGATTTAGGTGACAAACGCCCGTCACAACTTCTCAACGAACTTCGAGGCTTAGGCGGAACTCAAATAAGTAGCGAATTTCTCAAATCATTGTGGCTACAAAGGCTTCCAGCACAGGTGCGAGCTATTTTGCAAGCTTCTAACGAAGAGCTGACACAATTGGCAAAACTGGCAGACAAAATCATGGAAGTAGGCGAATTCAGGAACATCATGGGAGTAAGTTCATTGCAGACAACGGCTGACCTTAATCCCACTGCTGATATGAATCTACAACAACAGATTAATCAGATCACGTGTCAGCTAAACGAACTTATGAAGCGTAGTAGAGGTAGGCAAACTAATCGAAGTCGCAGTCGCAGTCGTAATTCTGTATCATTTCAACGACATCAATCGAAATCTAATGAAGGGATGTGTTGGTTTCATAAACGGTTTGGAGAAAGTGCCAGAAACTGTCGCGAGCCATGCAGTTTTAAGCTGAAATTATCAAAAAACTAGACACTGATGTGTTGGTCAGTAAACAACCAAGTGAACACACTGACCAATACATCTGCAGATTAGTTGTTCACGACAAGTCATCGAAAAACCAGTTTCTCATTGACAGTGGAGCTGACGTTTCTGTTCTTCCCGCAACATACAATGATCGTTTTACCCGTTCTAATTCAAGTTTATTTGCAGCAAATGGGAGCGAAATTAAAACATTTGGCACCAGACGTTTAACGATTAATCTTGGTCTTCGACGTGCATTTACTTGGACATTCGTGATAGCTGATGTCTCCAGAGCTATCATCGGTGCTGATTTCATTAGTCATTTTGGTCTTTTAATCGATTTAAAGCATAAACAACTCGTTGATAGGCTCACGAACTTCACATCGAGAGGAGTGACAGTAGCAGGGAACCAAGTGACCATAACAACGTTTAACATTAATAATCCCTTTGCAAACATTTTAGCGCAATTCAAGCATTTGACTGAATTCAACGCCCGGACTGCAACAAAAGGTACGACAACAACACATCACATAGAGACGAAAGGACCACCTGTGTTTGCCCGCGCTCGAAGATTAAATGCCGAAAAGTTAAAAGCTGCTCAAGACGAATTTCGTTTTCTAATGGAAAGAGGAATATGCCGGCCGTCGAAAAGTAGCTGGGCAAGCCCTTTGCACATGGTACCCAAGAAAAACGGTAAATGGAGACCATGTGGGGACTACAGGGCCCTGAATGCCAAAACAACACCTGATAGATACCCGCTACCTTTTGCTCAAGACGCTTCCGTTATCTTATATGGCCGAACTATTTTCTCAACCATCGATTTGGAGAGGGCATACAACCAAATACCGATCGAACCTTCTGACATTCCAAAGACTGCGATAATAACACCATTTGGCCTCCTCGAGTTTTTATTTATGACTTATGGAATGCGAAACTCGGCACAAACATTCCAACGCCATATGCATGAAGTTCTTAGAGGGTTAGAAGATTTTGCCTTTCCTTATGTAGATGACATCATCGTGGCTTCGAAGAACGAAGAAGAACATCAGCAGCACTTGCGTCAGGTTTTTCAACGATTAAGTGACTACGGTTTGACAATAAACGCTTCCAAGTGCGTTTTGGGTCAAAGAGAAGTCCGTTTTCTAGGTCACAAAATCAACAGCGAAGGTGTTATGCCACTCGATGAAAAAGTCAAGGTTATTCAGGATTTCAGGAAACCTACTAAAGCAAAAGAACTAAAAAGATTTTTAGCAATGATTAACTTTTATCGGCGTTTTTTACCTTCTACTCTAGGTAACCAAATAATGCTACAAGGCCTAGTGAAAGGCAATAAGAAGAACGATTCGACTCCAATCAAGTGGACCGCAGAAACTGAAGAAGCCTTTCAGAGATGCAAATCGGATTTAGCTAAAGCCACGCTCTTGGCACACCCCGCCATTGATGCGCCACTCGCTCTTAGTACAGACGCTTCTGATATCGCAGTTGGTGCAGTTCTTCACCAGATGGTAGATGGAGTTGCTCAGCCTTTAGGATTTTTTTCCAAAAAGTTAACCGAGTCTCAAAGAAAGCAAAGTACATATGACCGCGAGCTCTTGGCCATATACTTGGGCGTCAAACATTTTCTTCACTTCGTCGAAGGCCGACAATTCAGTATCCACACAGACCACAAGCCGCTTGTTTATGCTTTCAAGAAGAAAACGGAGAAGACATCGCCCCGCCAGATCAGACAACTAGACTTTATAGCGCAGTTCACCACAGATATTCAGTTCGTTAGAGGGGCTGACAATAATGTAGCTGATTCTCTATCAAGAATATTCGAACTACAAAAGGCCACCATTTGTTCAGAAGACTTAGCAGCAGAGCAAGTCAAGGACAAAGAATTTCAAGAGTTACTAGCCGAAGGTAAATTGAGTTCACATTCTTTAACGATTAAACTGCTTACCCTTCCAGAAACCAATACTCCAGTTTATTGTGACGTTTCTAGGAATAGAATTCGGCCTATTGTTCCTAAGGTGTTACGAAATACCATTATGCGAATGTTACATAATCTTTCGCATCCCGGCGCTAGAGCGACATCAAAACTTGTCAGTGAACGGTACGTTTGGCCTAATATGCGGAAAGACGTAGCGGAGTTTGTTCGATACTGTATACCTTGTCAGAGAAGCAAAGTGACCAGACACAACAAAACACCATTGGCTTCATACGATCTGCCGCTTCGACGATTCGAGCACATCAATATAGATCTCGTCGGGCCTTTGCCTTCATCGCAAGGAAATCGTTACTTATTAACATGCATCGATAGATTTTCACGTTGGCCGGAAGCATATCCGCTGGAGAACATATCAGCTGAAACCGTTTCCAAAACATTAGTTTCAGGGTGGATATCTAGATTTGGAATTCCATCGCGAATAACAACCGATCTCGGAAGGCAATTTGAGAGTACAATCTTCAGAGAACTTACTCGTCTATTGGGGATCAAACATCTCAAGACCACACCGTATCATCCGCAATCGAACGGGATGATAGAGAGATGGCATCGCGCTCTAAAATCAGCCATTCGGTGTTACCAAACAGACGATTGGTGTGAAATTTTGCCGTACATACTATTGGGTCTTCGTTCGACATACAAAGAGGATATTAAGTCTACCCCTTCTGAAATGGTTTATGGAACTTCTTTGCGTTTACCAGGTGAATTTTTCAGCTGCCAAGAAGAGATTACATATGAATCGGACTTTGTTAAAAGCTTGAAACGTTCAATGGCAAAAATATCTCCAACGACAGCTTCTTCTCATTGCGAAGGTAAGGTCTTTATACAACCAAGCCTTAAAAAGGCAAGCCATGTTTTTGTTCGAAATGACTCTGTCAAACCGCCATTGCAGCAACCGTATGATGGTCCATTTCAAGTTTTGGAAAAGGGTAATAAATATTTTAAGATCCAATTTCAGAATCGCACAGCAAAAGTTTCAATGGATCGCTTGAAAACAGCTTTCCTACAATCTGATGATTTAGCCTTATCGGACACACCAGCTGGATCCAACATAACAGCTATACCAAAAATACCAACCAAGGTATCCAATGATACAAACCATCACGAGCCTCATACTACAACTCGATCAGGACGAACAGTTCGCATTCCCAGACGCTATCAAAGTTAATTTTTATTTGTAAATTAATATTTTAAATTATATAATGTAAAATTTAGCGGGGGAGTAATGTGGTGACTACTTAAAGCACACAAAATAATTTAATGGGGAACGCTTCTCGTCCCAAATGTCAACAAAATGAAATTATAAAAATCTTTTTTCCTTACTGCGACCTGCGAGCGATATTACAAATAATCACCACAGTGACTAGTCTGTCTACGCAATTCAATCGGACAAGTCCAATCTATCAATTGCCTATTCCAATAAATATTGATTAATAATATATAATAAGTTTTAAGTTAAATATTAAATATTATATTTCTTCTCTAAACCAGTTGTTTAATTTAGTTGATTGCGGCATAAAACCACCTCAGAGTGTTATTGATATAAAACTGTTAAATATGTAATTTTATGTTGTTTTGTGAGATTTAGAAGCTTACCTTTGACTTAAAAATGTATTTCTCATGCATTTAGAAAAAAACACGACACTTTGAAAATGCCCTCATTTGGCCAGTCTAAAAACATTAAAAATCCCTACTGAAGTTTTAGTAGAATCAGAATCTGTAGCTTTTAGTAATGCAATACGTTCGGGAGCAAGTCGAAGAGAATAAATCTATGTATCTAAAGATTGGAAGGTTGCAAGATTGTTTTCAGCTTTAATGATGCAATTCACTGTTAAATCCAAAGCTTGCAATTTTATTTGTGCAGACACATCAGTGACCGTTAATGATTCTTCTGCAGGTTAGTAGTCTTTTTTGGCTTCTTTTGGACTAGATAATATGCCGGTTAAACATTTGAATTAAGCTCTTTCAGCTGATGTCGCATAGCTTTATACTGTGCTTATTGCTTATTGAGCTCACATGAGTTTGGAGGACCACTTTAGGGACATTGTCTGTGTCCGCCTGACCGAATTCTTGCATGATATAATCAATTTTTTTTTTGTTGCGATCCTTTTTCGATGAAATTCTCCATATTGCAAAAATTGGTGAATTTTAAATTTCACTACATTGTTCAATTGAAAAAACCAGAAGCAAGCAAAGTAAATGAATTCTAACACAGAATATACCGACGGAGATTTAAGGCCTAATAACTCGATGGATACATGAGGATACATTTTTAAAACGCTTTACAAAGTTACAGAACATAGTAAAAATATCACTTTTAAGGTCTACAAACAAACGATTTTTAATTTTTTTTATTTGTTAGTGCACAAAAAAAATTACTTACGCCTAAAAGTTTTTAGATATAACCAAAAATAAATAAAATAAATTCAATTTGCACAACTAATATTTCACTTGGCCACGCTGTTATTAACTTGACACAAGAAAAGCAATGAGGTTAAACTTTTTTTTCACTTGAACCAAGCTGAAGTTTCTGAATCTCTTGAGCGGTAAATATAGTTGTTTTCTTGTTTTTGTTTTTGCCATTCTACAGCCGCAGTTTTTACTTTTCATGACACCAATTTTGTTACATTTGAGAAACACAGAAACACGGCCAAATTGGTCCAAATTTGACCCCATGAAACTTTTTTTTGCTTGCAAACTTGAAAAAATCACTCGCCGGGAAAAAATTTCTGTCGAATGAGGAGGTCATCGACACCACGGGGGCCTACGGGGCCTACTTTGCAGACCTCGAGAAAACCTATTTTTCGAATGGGTTAAAGAAGTTGCAGCATTGCTGGATTAAGTTATCGAGCTAAAAGGAGAAGATGTTGAGAAATAAATCGCCACTTTTCCAAAATTTTTGTTTTTCTTTTGTTAGCTAAGTTACTTATCGGACTGCCCTCGTTTACTTATCGACGTTAAGAAACAAACAGTTATGGTGTGTTTGTAACAAAAAGGAATAAAGGTCATATTGTAACTCCAAACAATCTATAAAATTTGAAGATTGTTACATCGTTTAAATAAATGAGATACTTCGACCTTTAACACAATTGGTAAGTCATTTATGAATACAATAAAAAGTAAAGTGTCTAATTGACTGCCTTGTGGTATTCCAAAGTTTACTTTAATATTTTTTACAATTTCATATAAATTATATTGAAACCATACAGCAAAATGGTCGAGTTTTTTTAAAATTTAAATAGCAATATTCAATTCGAGAGTTTATCGAATTCCTTACTATAACCCTCAAGACACAATCCTCTATTTTTGAATACATCTAAGGAATCTCCAGTCAATTCTATAAGAAAGTTGATTTTAGAACGCCCTTTCTTAAATCCAAGTTGAGTGTCACAAATTATAGCCTCAAGTACACAAAAGCTAAGAACCAACAATATCTAAATGCTTAAAACAGTTTTTCAATATTAATAAAGGTAAACCGCCTGGTAGGATAGGGCAAACTTATATACAAGGTTCTAACAAGCCAATGCACAAATGTACGAAAGCGGACAAAAATCACCAAAACTGAAAGTAGTGATTTGTAGTTTATTCTACTATTTCATATATAAAAAAAAACAAGAATTTAAGTGAGCTTCCATTAAGCCTATAAGTAAGATCTAAAGCTATTTTAAGAGTCAATCCGATAAAAAGGCTCTGTTTTAAGGCTGACCGCCAGATTTTCATCAATATTTTCGATTTTACTATACACAGTTTGTTGAAAAAGTGACATTGGCTGTGGGCGAAATTCTTGTGAATTTCTTCAAAATCGGTTATGTCGTTCTATTGTTATGGAACTTTTCCCGCTCTTCCTCATAAAATATACCATTGTTTAAAATACAGTGGGCCGCAGCAGAAAAACACAAACATATATAGTGTATCAAAGTGTACAATTTATCTCTTCTCACTCGTCTTACACTGTTTTTACTTGCGGTATAAGTACTATAGGGTAAGTTCTGCATTTGAAATAAAAATCGAACTCGAGATTTTGATCAAAGTTGACATTACGATGATAGAGAACACGAAAACAGTGGGTCCCACAATTTCGCCTGTCTCTATATGCCTGTATGTCTGTACCTCGACCTACAGCCAAAAGTACTCGAGGTATTTTCTTTAAACTTGGTACTCAAGGGCCTTCGGTGATTCCCTAGAGGAGTAGTTGTATTTTTTTAGCTCCAAAACTAACGGTACCTTTTATAGAGCCGTTATGCAAAATCTTATCCATCTCGAAAACGGCTCTAACGATTTTGATAAAAAAAATAAGTGTGCTATTATGGGCATGGAGTACATTTTGATTTTGGTCAGAACAAAACTTGGGAAAAAGATTATTAACGGTTATAAAAGGTTATTAATAGAACTGTTTTTTTGATTTACGACTTTCGCATTGACGGCTCTAACGATTTGAACCACCATTTTATGCAGGAGCTCCTTCGAATTAAAAATAATATTGTGGTTTAAAAATATTAGAAATATTAGGATATTTTTTTTTTTGCTTTTGAAAAAAAAATTAATTTTATTTCTTGAATCAGTATCTTCAAATCTTAAAAGTACTTGCGATCCAGTCGTGCATTTTATTTATTACTAATAATGACTTAAATCGAGACTTCGAAATGTTAAGTCCTTAAAATTATGCTATATATTATATTAACGTGGCTTTCAGCAACAAAGCCGACCCACTTAAACCATAAGTTAGTCCATCGTGTGATGGACTTGGTAAAATCCGTCGTTTTTCTTCAAATATTTTGCGCCTAAAGGTATATTACTTTGAATTTAACTCCAAACCGATTTTATAGTTTTATCAATTGAATACTACTTTAGAAAACCCTATTTAAAATAGTATGTAATCCTTACGTCTCTTTTCTGTTTTGGTGGTATTAAATTCAAGTTGTTGTTTTAACCTCCAATAATACAATAATGTTTCGATAACCTTGCAGCCTTAACCACGAGTGTGGTATTATTCCAATCCCCATTTCAAAAAATAATATTATTTTTCTAAGAAAATAACACCCGCAACAAGAAGGCATTCAATATTAGAAACAGAAATTTCTTAACACCTCTCCAGCTGGGAGAAGAGACAAAAGTGTAATAGTAATCATAATAAAAATAATAATCTATCATAATTATTCTTAATTGGGCACAGACATATCTCTTGGTTTTTGCAACGGGTTCCTGCTGTTTTTGTCCTTAATTATGCTTAGTCTACAACACAAAGAGTATATGAGTATAATTTGGAAAATGAGTGTACGACGTAAGGGAATCAAGAAACCGATTGAGTTTGGTTAGCACCAGGGCCGGACTATACACTGAAATTCCTTGAGTTCATTTTGATTTTTTAAGTGGTTTAAGTAAAGTAGAGCAGATTTAATTTTAGAAATAGATAGATAGATAGATAGATAGATAGATAGATTTGATTTTATTAATTTTTCCTTTCATCATACAATTATTATTATTTTTACAAAAAATCTTTATAGCATGGCAAAATGCCGTCTGCCAGATTGACACCAAATATATAATAAATAATTTTTAATAAGCTTTCCTTAAATTTTAGATTTACGTGTTTTTTTTTATGTGTTTTTACAATTTTAACAATAATATAATGTTTTAATATTAAAAAAAAGTGGAAATTATTTTTCAAAAATCTTCATTTTGTATTCTTTCTCTATATTTTAAGGCAATTTTGCAGTACTCGTACAGTCGTGGAACATCCATCTCGTTCAGCTGCACAATAACCTGATCCTCCGATAAGAAATCACTTCCAAACACACTTCTTCTTGTTTCCCTTAGAGTTGGGCATCTTCCCACGAAGTGGACAACATCTTCCCGTTCCGATAAGTTGCATATACTGCATTCCAATGGCAAATCTGCTCTATGAGGAATAAAGTTTAGGGGCAGCAATTCACTACGAAGTTTGACCATTGTAGCAATCATTTGGACACTGTTTGAATCGTGGAAATAATTTTTGTCTGATAGGTTGTAATTGAGTCTACAGTAAATTGATCTATACAACGAACCAGATGCTTCAGCTATGTGTTCTGCTCTACATTGCTCATCTACTTTTTCTATTATTTCGTATAAATTTTTTTTGCTGCTCGTTACATCATCAATGTTGATATTCAGACTCAAATTACATCCCTGCGCCAGTCCCAACCATACTCCATACCAGCTATTTTTGTCTTGCATAGCTTTGAGGGCTATTTTTCTAGCTAGACGGGTTTCAGGCATCTTAAAGATCTTAAGAAAATAATCCGCTTGGAGCTTAAGAGTTTTTATGTATAGAGGTGATAGCCCCGTCTCAAGCATGATGACGTAATTTGGCGTGTTGGGTGGTAGGTGGAAAATTCTTTTCACAAAAAACCTCAAGAGTTGTTCAACTACATCAAACTTCGTACATCCCCAAGCCTGTGCTCCGTATAGAAGAATGGTCTCCGCCACTGCTTCAAACACCTTATGTTTGCTGCTATGCGCTATGTTTCTGTTCATAAAACAACTTTTCCAGGAGATATTAATTGCCGCTTTTGCCTTCTGTATCTTTTCCTTGAAATGCTTTTCCATACTCAAGTTTTTTGAAAAGTGAACACCTAGATATTTGTATTCGTTGACACACTCTATATTTTCTCCGTTGTATTTCCACTTTTCATTCGATGCTGCCCTACCGCCGCCTCTTCTGAAAATCATTACTTTTGACTTTTCTATGTTGACAATGAGGTTCCATAGCTGACAGTAATCATACACTCTATTTATCATGAGTTGCAAAGTTTCAGGGGAATATGCGAACAAGACTACATCATCCGCAAAAAGCAGTGCCTTTATACGCACTCCTGCAAAGTCTACTCCACCAGGAATATAATCAATCAGATCATCTATAAAGAGTGAAAATAAGGTTGGGCTCAATGAGCATCCCTGCCTTACACCAGATAAAGTCTCGAACCAGTCAGAAAGTTCTGCTCCATTCCAGACTGCAGTTTGTGTTCCTTTATACAACGCTTCTATAACTCGTCCAAACTTCCGTGATAAGCCTAATCCATACAATTTGTAAAATAGTGCCCTTCGGTCTATTGTATCGAAAGCAGCCTTGAAGTCAATAAAGAACACGTACAGTTTTTTGCCTTGTATCAGGAAATTCTCCGCTAAACTTCTTAGAATGAAAATGTTATCCACTGTCGAGTACCCTGATCTAAAGCCAGCTTGAAACTCTTTTAACAAGTTCCGAGACTCAATCCACGTTGTAAGTCGTTTTTGTAATACTGTCGTAAATATTTTGTACGTTGCATTCTGGAAAGAGATTCCTCGATAGTTTGATGGATTCGTTAAGCAGCCTTTTTTATGTATGGGGAATATGATCGAATCTTGGAACTCTTTAGGTGTGAGATCACCATCAAAAATTTTATTAAAAAGTCTAGCCAAGCATTCTCTTAGATTTTCAGTTCCATATTTGTAAAATTCGACTGGTATTCCATTCGCTCCCGAAGCTTTTCCATCTTGAAGACTCCCAAGCACTAGTTCTATTTCTTGCGAAGTGATTACAGGGTCTAAAATTTCACTTTCGAACCCAGGAACTGCATATTGCCAATTTAAAGAACCAGGAACAGGATTTAGCAAATCTTTAAAATGATCTCTCAATAAGTTCTTACACAGCTTCGTGTTGATGGTAAATTGTTTGCCATTTAGCTTCCATGCAAGCTTCCAGAACTCCGATGCATCTTTACATTTCGCCAACCTGACAGCTTCTAATTCGCCATAGCTCCTCTTTTTGATTCTACAAAGTTCCTTGTATTTTCTATTTGCTTCAGTGTAATTCACTCTGAAAAGGCCTTCATTAGAATTCCGAAAAATTTTTAGCCATCTAAATGAAACATTGCGGGCTCGTTGACATTCGCCATCAAACCAGGGCTCTTTACCAGCTGGTTTTCCTTTCACTAATTGTTGTGGGTATGAACTCTTAATTATTTCCTCCAGTTTGTCAAAGTCTATATCTTCCTGAGTTGAAAGTTTGAAATCAAGTAAACTTCTGTAAGTGGGAGCTCTAGTCTCTTTCCATTTTAGTTTAGGAAGCAGCTGCATGTTTGTATTTTCTTCATGTGCATACCTTTTACTGCAGAAAGTGACAACAATCGGAAAATGGTCTGAGTATGGTAATCCTTCGACTTCAAAGTCCGTAACATATGACTCCCATTCTTCTCCTACGAGATTATAATCAATTACTGATGATCCTTGCCCACCGACAAATGTAAAATTTCCAGACCGGTCCTTCAAACTTGTTCCATTTTGAATTCTGAGGCCAAATGAATCACAGAGCTCCATCAGTTTTTTTCCTCTTGCATTGCATACTTTGTCCTTTGATTGCCTATTTATTCCCTTGACTGCATTCATCACATCCATCTCTTGTCCTACTCTTGCATTGAAATCTCCGATCATCAATACGTTTGAAGTATTTTTGTTGCTAAGTAGCTCGGTTAGTTGTTCGAAGTCATTCTCCCAGTTGTTACAATTTAAATATAAAGGTATAATCCAGAGAATTTTGTTTTCCATTTGCAATTCTAAACATGATGCTCCATTAAGTCTACGAAACTCACATTTGATACCAATCAGGTTTTTCTTGAATCCTAAGTAACAGCCTCCACTTGCTCTTCCCCTAGTGTGTGTTCTGATTGCTGGAATCCACTTAAAAACATAATCTACTATCTTATTTTCCCCATTTCTAAAATTATTTTCAGTTATAAACGTTTCATATAAAAATATAAAATCAAAATTATTCACATATTTATAAAACTCGCTAAAAAGCGATTTATTAATCAAACCTGATACATTGTAGGATAATATCTTAAAATATTCTAGCTTATAAGTTAAATCATTTGTACTTAGTATAATTTTTGGTTGGCAGACGGCTTTAGTACTAAATACCATAATTCAAACTCGTTCCGACGGCACTGGTCGTAGGCCTTGTGTTATCACCATTAGCAAATTGTGTATTCTGTCTCACATGTGTGTTTGAGTTGTCAGTGCCACTGTCACAAACATCCATCAATTGCCGAAAAATGCACATTCCATCTTCCTCGTCGCATTTGATAACATTGTTTTTATCCAAATAAAATGTTTTATTGTTTATTTGTAATGTTTGTCCGCGAATTAGTACTTTTGTGTTTTTGTTTTTTGCGTTTATATCTGTTTTTATTTGTATTAGTCGCCTGCGTTTATCTCTTGCAGCTTTCGTGTAGTCCCGATGAATGGATATCCCACTGTTTTTTAATTGAATAGCATTCTTTAGAATACACGGCACATCCTCAGATTCTTGCATTTCAACAATAACATTCGCTACTTTGTTGTCCCTGGAGCGAATTAATCGGGTTCGTTTTATTCGTGTCGGGTTATCTTGACGCAGTAGATCCAAGCACACCTTCTTTGCTTTTTCAATAACTCGATTATCATCATCGTGAGATGGAATATGCAATACCAAGTTTCTCTCTATAGACTTTCTTTCAAGAAACTCAACTTGACGCTCCAATGCAAAGCACTTGTCCTCCATTTGTTGCATTTTTGTCAGAAGACTCTCATTACTCTGTTCTAACGACTGCACTTTTGTTGTAATTTCTGACAAGTCAGATTTTGTTGGCAAGTTTTGTAGTCTCACATCGAGAATTGCTGCTAGCGAGGTTTCAATCAAGGATTTAAGATCGACTACTTGCATGTTTCCGACTTCCGAATTATGTTGTTGCAACGTTTTGCCTGAAGTGGATTGGTGCACTGGAGAAACCTCCGAAAATGGTCTTTTGGACTTAGGACCCTGAGATGGAGTGTCATTATTGCCGCTCATATTGTTGTTGTTTTTTGGTGCTTTTGGCGGAGTTCTTTTAATGCCCATCATTTTGTATGGTTTATTGTGATATCTTAATTAAATATTGGCTCACCTTTAAGTATATGAATTTCAATTGACTTTTACTTCTGTTTTAAACTGTTTGTACTTTCAAAAACACTTGAAAATCAATAAATATTCACAAATTTTAAGGAGCTTAGTTACAGAAACTTTCAAACGTCAGCGAACCAGGGTTGCCAATTTTAGAAATAGATGCACATTGTGCTTGAAGGCTTCTGTATCACAATAAGGGGCAAACATCGAGAGGGCAAAGTAGTACACATTCTAGTAGTACGGCTCAAGAAAGAAACTCTATATTTGACAGTACTTCCGAAGTTCAGATCAAGAGGAAACTGATGAGCATTGGCAGGTAGACGAGTATTACGGGGAAATTGTTTGAGGGGAGGAATGCAACTGGCTATTTTAATTGAATATTGTTGATAGAAAAAGCAGTGAAACATGAGACGTAACGAAGGTGTTGAAGAGAAACAAAAGTTTCCGTAATTGATGTGTGTCCTATAAGTCGTAAGAATCTATTCTTAATTGTATCCAAAAGGTTTAAATGTGTAACGGGGGCACAAGTCCAGGTATAAGAGTTATATACGTTAAGGTCTTCATTAAGTACGGGAAAAACAAGAACATTATTGATTTATTCAGATGTATTATCAAAAAAAAAAAAAAAAACTTCAACTGTTTGATAATATTTAAGAAAATTTAAAAACTTATAAATTTTCATGTTTTACGTAAAATCCTGTTTTAATTTTTCAATTTAAAGTGTCTTATTTGTGTTCACATTGAACCTGAAAATGCTTTTCTTATCTATTGACCTAGGGGACTATGGTCACAGAACCATCGTTATTTTCTCTGACATAAGCATCCAAACAGAGTATATTTGCCAAAAACAGTTCATCACTTGAACCGAGCCAAATTTGACCCTGAGTTCTTCTGCTAGTGTACAGAAAATGTATAGAATTCAACAAAGTTTACTTAGGATGGTGAATGAAAGATGGTCAACAACTGACAGGTGTCGTGCTTAAAGGAATCTTTGGCCAGATATATCAAGGAAAAACAAAAACAGAGTTCCTACTGAAGCTTAACAGACCTCAATTGGTACGAATCCTTACGGGTCACAACTCAATGGAAACCACATCAGCAGAATGGGTATCAGAACATCTGATTTATGCAGAGGGTGTCACGATGAAGAGGTGAAAGAGGGCTCATTTCACTTCCTTTATGAATGCCCCTAGTCAGAACTAGAAAAGATGCCCTCAGAGTATATTTTTTCGACGAACTGGGCGATGACGTCTCATTATTGCTACTAAGAAGCATCCTTCAATTCATTCAGTAATCAGGATGGTTCAGGGAGGCACTCCATATCTAAGACTTCCACTAAATCCTTTCGCTTACCCTTCCCATTCCAAAATTACTCTGGGGAGTACAATAGATACATTCTTGACCGAGTGAGGTGATAAGGCTTGCGCATTAATCATCACCCCACCTAACTTAATTTAACCTAATGTTGTCGTTAAGTATCAAGGTTATAGTTTGTTTGTTGATGCACACCTCATTCTTCAACTACCCCAATAAGCAGAAATAGGAAGGCGTATATCGCAAATCAGAGGATCGAGAGGGCAGTAAATTTCACCACTTTTTGACATTATTCGGTGGGGGGAAAAATTTCGTTAACTTCGCATCTAAGCGCGAAACATGTGTGATATGGCATCTTTTTGTTGGAACCACATGTTTTGTAGGCCTAAAGCAGCCAATTCTGGAACAAGAAAGTTTTCCAACATTACCCGATACATTATCACCATCATCAGTTACTATAACAGGATGTTTATGTCAAAGAAATGTAGCCCTTTGACAGCGCCGGCACTAATGGCGCACCATACAGTAACTTTACAACGATGTAGCAGTCTTTGGTGTATCAATCAGGGGTTTTCAGTGCCTCAATACCGGCTATATTGCTTATTAAAAAAGACTGCCAAGTTAAAATGTGATTTTTGCCAAAACTGTCGGTCGTCTATAGCGTTAGATGCTCCACGATAAATTGTTATCGACTCCCTGCGACTGTCAAATTCCAACTGACAAATTTCAATCACACAAAAATGGCCTGAAAACTCGACCTGCAACATAAAACTCATCCTTAATTTTTCAAGTGAGGTGATTTTTCATGTTTCATTATTGGACAAAAAAACTTTAGTGACACTTTATTATAGAAAGGCTTAGAATTTATTGGTTAATTGACGTTTTCATACAAAATTTTAAAATAAGGTTTTCATGCAGTGAAAATCGAGACAATTTTCAACCAGGAGTTTTGAAAGAGGAGATATACTTTTTAAAACTAACCTACACATTTAATGAAAAGAATTATTGAGGGACATAGATCACCATCGTTGCAACAAACCACTAATCGAAACCATGACTTCAATGCTAAATCACTTGGAGTTGCTCAACTGCACGGTTTCTTAAATCCAACTGTCTGTCATGTTTCTAAAAGATTCGTGTAAGTCATAAGTCAGACAGTGTTGCCGGAAAAGGTAAAGAGGTCTAAGAATTGTATTCAATTGTTGGTATTCCGAATTTTTTTTCGGATTGATTGATTAAGTGCTTTACACTAATAAAAATATAAGCTCCAAGAGAGTATGAAACAGCGTTGTTAATGGAAGAAATAATCATGCCATTTGTTTTATGCACTTTTGTTAGCTGATCTTCCACTTTCACTAATGTCACTGCAAGATGATAGCGAAAAGATCGCCATGCTAGGGTTTTGCGAAACAGTTTTCTATGCTCTGAGATCGTCCCGGGTCGAATTTACTAAGTGAAATGTGAATTTTGTTATTTTCTCGCCAAAAACTGAAAACAGCTCAACCTATTAAAATTTAAGTATGAATTAATTTAACATCAAATATGTATCATTTTAAAAATGCTATAGAATGAACAAAATTAATTTTTTTCATTAATTAGTGAACACAACGTGTTGTTTTAATCCTAAACCTCGGTGAATTCTGTCACTCCAATTTTCAAGACCTTGTTGATGGTTTCGGGCTGTAGCTCACGGAATGCTTGGATGATATTGGCCTTAAGTGCTTGAATCATTTGCGGATTGTTGGTTTAACATTCGTCCTTCACGGTTCCCGACAAGCCAAAAATCCAAATGGGTCAAATCGCAGCTCCAAGACGGACAATTGACATCGCCAAGACGGCTGTTAACACGATTTTGAAATTCAGTGCGCAAAAGATCGATCGTGGCATGAGTTGTGTGGCATCATTTCAGTGAAAAAAAAGTCGGTTAACATAGCTCTGTAATGCCCACCGTTGACCCAGCTTCATTTTCGAAGAAAAATGGTCCAACGATGCCACTACTCACTGTCACTCTATGCACGCATCGGCGGGTTTTCTGAGCCCCAGATGTGGCAATTTTGAAAGTAAACGAAGCCACCGAGATGAAAATGCACCGCATACGAAAATATGATTTTTGGCCAAAATCTTTGTCCAATTCAAGCTGCTCTAAGGCCCAAACTGTGAAGCGATAACGAACCGGATGGGTGTGCGCCTTCAATTGCTGAGTCAATTGGACCTTGTAAGCAAATAATTCGGGATATTTGTGCAGAATTCTCCTCAGGCTAGTGCGTGAAATGTTGAGAGCTGTTGAGATCGATGGCGAGTTGATGTTCGTGAATTGAGTCTCACACTCTCGGCTACAGCAGCCACATTCTCGTCTATGTGCACCATACGCCGACAGGGACCATGAGTGTTGTCCATACCAGTCTCACGAACTTTTTGCACAAACTTGCGTACAGCAGGCGCAGTGGGTGCTTCATATCGGCCAAAACTTCTTTTCAAAAAACGCACTGTTTGGGCTACACAGCACTCACTTTGGAAAAAAGGTTTCAACGTTTCTTAACGTTGCTTAAAAGTAAAGCGGAGGTATGATGCTGACTTTCTTTCAATATTTCGAGCGAGAAAAAACTGTGAGTGTCAGTATAACCTATATGATTTAAAAAGAAACCACCCTTTATATGTACGATTTTAGCCTGCATACGACGGAAATAACAATTTTGGTAGTTTAAATAGGTGAGTGTTGTTTTTTCTGTAATTAAAATTAAGAATACTCCAAAAAATGTTACCTTAAGGGTTTGAGGCTAAATGTAATGACTCCCCTAGACATAGCAATACCTTCGTTTTCAGCTGCTTCTTAAGTATAACCAGACTCACTTTTTGTACCTTTTCTTACTTCCTTGATTTCCTTTCTAAATGTATCTGCAAAACCTTAATGTCCTTTTAGGTTTTTCCACTAAACTCCATTAGATTCTTGGCAATGTACATATCTAAATACATAGTATACTAGGTATAAGAAACCTGAACTTGTGAAATAGTTCCATATTATACGCAGGATATGTAAGTACAGTCTTTTGCCATAATGGGAAAAGAGTGCTAAAACAAAAGTCCCGCATTATTCGTACATGCACTAAAGACCAGAATTACCCAAGATAATTAGAGTGCAAGAAAATTAAAACCTCTTCGATATTATGATATTAAGGGTAAATCTTGCAAAGTCCACGAAAGTACTAGCATTCCTTACGTCAGACCTCTGCCATTTAAACTAAAAACGAGCTGCAAAGAGCGAACCTAAGTCATTACCACCACAAGTTTTTGGTATCAATTAAGCTGAAAAATAAGGAATTATAGAGATGTATACCGAAGCGAAAATTATTTTCGGACACAAATTTGAGATTAATTTTAACTAGAGAGCAGATGGTTTTCGTTCACAAGCATGCAATTATCGTTTACAACGTGTTTGCGAATAAAAAATCAAATAAACCATAAACTTCGGTAGAATTTTTCAGCCATTATTGCAGAATTTTGTAAATGTTTAAATGAAAAACATATACCGGGTGGTCACTCCAGAAGTACAACTTGAAGCAATAGTTTTTTTTATTGTATGGAGAATATAATGTGCTTTACTAGGAAGAGCTATGGAAATAGTAATTGCGGAAAATAATATGCGTTCCAAAGTTGGGTGAACGACCCAAGAGACTGGAGGGGGCGGAAAGTGGCCAATATCTATGAAATTCTAGAGCTATTCCATCGCGGATCTCGTTTCTACAGAGTGGCCACCCATGGTAAACAGGTTGTAGTGGATAAGAATATCAAAACTAATTATCCTGTTTGTTGCAACTTAAGGGTTTTCTTAAAGGCATTAACGGAAGAATTTTTTAAATAAAATCAATTTCAATGCAGCCGAACTACTTGGAAATTACCATACAAGAGATCCTTTGACAAATTTAGACCTAAGCTTAGTAAGGACTTTCTGTTCTATAGCCAGCTCTCATATCGCCGTATTGAATTCCCGAAATCAGATTATCCGGTCTAAGGCAAGGCAAAGCCCTATGGGGGTTGTATAGTCGTGTTGACTTCCCAAAAACTTAAAAAACAAAACAGGCAAAAGGATAAGGATCTGAGTATGAACGTGGGACCTGAGAATACTTTACACTTCAGTTGCTACTCAAAAGCTTGAGTTTGCACTCACGCACGCGGATAGGATGACGTGTGATGACAAAATTACAAAAACTGCTATAAAAGATGGCACAAGTTGCAATGTGGATTCGATTTGGAAAATCCAAGACTCAAAACTAGGCCCCTTTCTATAAATCTTGATGACTTCCGACCAACTTTCTCCAATTGGATGCGCGAATCTTCTGTATGCTGATGACTCTCTTACCTATACGCTACTTCAATGTCACCACTAATCGCTGTTCGATAAGTAGAAACCCAAATTAAGTTAAATAAGGTTTAACCTTCACTCAAGAAGTGTGCTGAAAAAGGCCAGCTAAGCCTCCAGCCGTTTGCACCTATTGCGGAAAAGAAGATCAGTTTTAAGCCAATTGACAAAGACACTAATCTATTAACACTTCCTGTGACTAGTGATCAAGTATTCCTTCCCAGTCTGGTTTTCAATCTCAAAGACAGCTATGAAGGAACTTCAATTATTCGAAAGGAAGATACTATAGTCTGTCAAAGCTCTTCAAATCCATAAATCTCACCATAACTTCAAAACTGCTGCTGTACAGGACCATGGTCCTGCCAGTACTTACATATGGATCCGAGACTTGGGTGCTTAGCAAAAGGCACTCCGACCTCTTAGCTGCGTTCGAGAGAAAAGTCTTAAGGAGAATTGTTGGCCCCATATGTGAGAAAGGACGATTCCGGAGACGGTACAATCATGAATTGTACGCAATCTACCTAGAAGCAGATATCGTGACAAAAATTAAGCTCGGTAGACTCCGGTGGGCAGGGCACCTAGCTCGCATGAGCGAAGAGGAACCTGCTCGGAAAGTTCTTTGTGCTACATTCTATGGTAGACGACATCGTGGTAGACCATGCTTGCGCTGGAGAGATGGCGTAGACCAGGACGCCCGAAGCCTTGGGGTGCGCAACTGGATGGCGTCGGCTAGAGACCGGGATAGGTGGAGAGACTTGTTGAAAGAGGCCAGGACCGGAACCCGGTTGTCGAGCCGATGATGATGATGAAGATACTGAGGATCGGCACTGGACTCTACTTCGACAGGCAAGGACAGAAACTCTACTGGAATGAGCATCTCTATACACAGAAGCGAATTTAGTCCCACCGGGTAATACCTAGTATTTTCAACAAAGAAACTAATGCGGAACATCATCGACCACCCGAATATACTTATGAGAACGATGACAACTGAACAACGACATCCCGAGCATAGGTACCTCAGTGTGATGAAAAATGATAAATAATCGCCTATATGTTTCCGAAATACATGCCCCTTACGATGAAATTGAAGAAACTGCCAAGAAAGAGTCCTATATACTCGTAACTTCCGGGAAGGAGCCTAAGAAGTCTATTCGGAGTTGTGCTCGGTGACTTCAATACTAAAGTGGAAAAGAAATTAATTGATAAGCACAACATCCACGAAACGAAAACAGAAACTGTTTTCTACTAATAGACCTTAAAGCAAATCGTAATTAGTGATATGTTAATCATCTAAGCATACCCTAAATTACCCTAAGAGTCTATAGAGATCTTCTGAATGAAAAGTTCCCCGACGTTTATTCACTTACCACAGACACCATGAATTATCAAAATAACCAAATATTTTTAAAGACACAGCTGAAAACTCTGTAGACTATGAACTAACCCAGAGAAAGAATCCGCGATATAATGATAAATGCGCTTAATTGAAAGAAGTGTCAGCAGATGCATTTGCGAATATAGTGCTCGGCACAACAAGAGGTACGATAGAAAATATCGAAAGATGAAGGCGTACACAGTCTCTTATAGCTCAAGAAGGTCAATATGTCTCTCGATCGAAACAATGCCCGGAGATTTTTTTAAAAGCCAAGCACCTGACAGCTGGTTTTATGATTGAAACGCAGGTTCTTCAAACCACATGGAATACTAGGCGTATTCAAGCGGAACCTTCTAAAGTTGCTACTCCTAAAAGGCCATCATGTACAGCTAGGATTACGAATACAACTCACTCTCAGTTAAAAAGTAACCAATTCCAGCTTTTATTATTGAAGAAGTAAGCGCTAAAAAAACTTAAGAAGAACAATTTAAATATGAAGGTGATGTTTTGGTGCTCGAGCGGACGGTACGCAGGGCATGCTTTAACAACGAGTGCACTATTTTCAACAAATCAGTCCAACTATTAGGCTAGACAAATAATATAATCTGCAATTTCTAACGTTCCGTTAAAGAGTTCCTCACCTAGGCGATTGGAGATCAGTCAAAAACTTGTTGGTCTTAAATTAACCCGGGACAATACTAAGAACATTAGCTAGGACAAAAGGTCACTATTGAATCATGACAACATAGTTACAACTTAGGTCGTTAAAGAGTTCATATGAGTATAAGTTATGAAGATTAGACGACGAATTAACCTAGGAAATTGCTACACGTAATACTAACGTCCTACAAAATTTTAATATTAGGTAACAGTCCTGCTTTACGGTGCTGAGTTTTGAACGATTACCAAAAAGTCAAATATAGTACTAAACTCTTTCGAAACAAAAATTCCTGAACTGATATTTGGCTGACAACTGCAATAAAACTTTCTATTCAGCTCTAATACAGCCCTAATACAGCCCCACAAAAATAGTCTAGAGGCGTTAAATCGCACGATCTAGGCGGCTAATTGACCGGCCCCAAACGTGAAATAAACTGTTCACCGAACTCGCCTCTCAAGTGGTCCTTTGTTACGCGTGCTGTGTGGAGTGTGGCACCGTCTTGTTGAAACCATGTATGAAACCATTGCACGGTAGCGCTCACCATTCACAGTAACGTTGCGATTCGCTTCATCTTTGAAGAAATACGGCCCAATGATTCCGCCAGGCCATAATCCGCACCAAACAGTCACTTTTTCTGAATGCATTGTTAGCTCTTGGAACGCTTCTTGCTGCTCTTCTTTCCGAATACGGCAGTTTTGCTTGTTCACATATCCATTCAACCAGAAATGAGCCTCGTCGCTGAACAGAATTTTTCGATAAAAAAGTGGATTTTCGGCCAAGTTTTCAAGAGCCCATTCACCAAAAATTCGATGTTGTGGTGGGTCGTTCGGCTTCAATTCTTGCACCCGCAAAATTTTGCACGTAGTGGAGTAACAGAGGCCCAATTGCTACGAACGGCGCTGAATCGATAATTCACGGTCATCACTTACACTGGCCGATACAGCTGCGATATTTTCCTCAGTTCGCAATCTATGTAAGCGTGTTTGTGGTTTCATGTCCAACGACATAAATTTTGTGCGAAATTTAGTCACAATAGCCCGAATAGCCGCCTCAATAGGTCGATTAAACTGAGCATAAAATGGAAAAAGCGCGCGATGAACAGATGAACTTTCTTAACAGAGCACACAATTTGGTAATAAAATTTAATAATTAAATAATACAAAACTAAAACAATATTCGGTTAAATAAATAAAAGGTCTTTCCTCTTCAACAGATCCACAACAACTGATCATATCTTTATTATCTCGGTATATTCCTCTACCTAACTGGCAGTTTCTTCTATTAAATACAATCATTATATATATTTTCTTTCTAAACCTTCAATTATTCATTTGTTTTTCTTTATTCATTCTTCTGGAAGTGTTACCACACAATCGTTGTTCGTTTGTAAGGCGATTCATGGTTAAATTATAGACCAAACTGAAGATATTTGGCAGTGACACAAAACACGAAACGTGCGTGAGTTGTCAAAACCAGTGTTGCCAAAAGAAAATAGTAAAAAAACACCCATTACATATCTTAATCCACGCCAGTTTTTAAAGACATCTTAGCCACATAACTCTTCTCTTTTCAACTAGATCTCTACAGTTTTTCAGACTGGTTCCTTAAAAATTGCTAAGTGTCAATCAATGACTTTTCTAACTAAACTCATCAACTACACTACCCGTAATCAATATTTTCACAATGAAGTCGGTTGACTTCTAGACAATTTCGTAGACAATTTCTAGATAATTTCGTACTTTTAGAATAAGTTTCTTAGTTAGGTAAGATTAAGAATACCATACATTAGGCCAAACAAAAAGTGGTTTTACCTCAAACCAAAATTAAACTGAGTGTTTTGATACAGATGGGCTTGGAATCATATTTTCCTTTGCATAATTTCCTTTTTGTCCCAACTTTCCTTGGAACTGGACTGGTTTCTCTATGCGAAATACTTTTCGTCATCACCAAACATTCTGACCGCCTAACGCTACTTTAAGATGAGGGTTCTTACAAGTCGTTGTCTCATCTTACAATTCTTGTTGAAATTTACTTTAGGTGTGCAATGCAGCTAACGGGGAGTCAAGAATCTCGCAGAATGTAATGCTTCAAAGAGTCAGTCTCCACGAATATTGGAAGATAGGAGTACAACAAAAAATTACTCAAAACACAACTCCAATGATCTAATTTCAACTGTGAAGTGTAAGTCCAACGGATCAATTATTATCAGAATGCTGGAGCACTCGAAATTCACTTTTTTCCGTTTTAACGAAAACGCTCGTAGATGTCTATTATATACGACTAATATGGCTGCGACAACAAAACAATTTGACAGATCTGTCTAAAAATTTGTGTACGTTCTTTTGAAAGATGGTTCTTGACGAACAAATTGACGGAATTCAGGTTGATATACGCTATTTCTTTTAATTTTTGGGAACTTATTGATCCACTCTTATTATGCGGTTTTATACGAGCTGTCTGATTAGTTTAATTTTATAAATTTGCCTGACGGCTATAAACTTGCCGTTTTTTTAAATAAATCTTGCAGTCCTTATTTTTAACTGATAGTAGTACTAAACTAATCGTAAAATGCAAAAGATTGCAAATCTGAACCATGTTCGAAGTTCATATAGAGAACCCGGTTATTCCTATAAGCATCGTGCGTGTCTTTATAACTTCATGTGCTGGTCCCATTGGCTTAGGTGAATTATAATATTCCAAATTAACATACGCAATGAAGATGTGATGCCAAGGTTAGTCAACGACTTGTTTATTGGATTTTCTCCTAATCTGACAGTTTTTATTCAAGTTGGTTTACTACGAAGGAAACCTTGGACACCATAAAATCAAAGCCATTCATGGCAAAAGCCAAACAATCTTACCACAAAGAGAATATTAAGAAAGCCAACTTATTAGGTAAACCTCAACTTTACCTCCATCACATATTAGAAACATCACGCAAGTCGTAATTCCTGCCCTGATATGAGATTTCTCCGTTAGGGTTGTGTTCAGATATCTAAGGTACTTGAGGGTCAAAATCGTTGTGATTTGCCTTTTCCCTTGCGAATATTCGCAATTAAAAGTGTTTACCTTCTCGTAGCATATTAATATCCTTCCTAATTCTTATTTTTCTCTTATAATTTTGCTAGAATATATATTCCCATAGAAATTAATTAATTGCCCTCAAGCACAGCACCATCAAGAAGTCAAGATATACAAAAGGAAGAAAAACATATAAACAGTGTCTAAGTAGTCATATACAGGTATAGGCTTAGTACACATGCCAAATCGAGACGATATACAATTTTGTGTCAGGTGAAGGATGAAACGAAAAGTTATAAGTGATGTGGTTGAGGGTTTTGCTGATGTCGTATATTCTTTTTCTTTTTTTGTATCCTTCAGGTTGCGTCCTGATTGAGTTGTTGAATTAAATATTTGAGGAGAATCCTTTTTAATTATCCTCCTCATTACTGAAGGAAACAAAAAGATAAAAGGTGAAATAAAGTTAATCCTATAGCAAGGACTTAAATTTCTGTGTCACAAGACAATTCCCTTCGGCAAGCTCATACTCGTATTTGCCGTTATTGTTGGCGATTATTTCCTTACTCGAATCATCATAATGTTAACTTGGGCGCCATTTTGTTTGTTTTTACTGTAGTACCTACCTATGCGCGCTTATTTTCATGTGTGTTTCTCTGTGCCTCCTCGATCCTAAACTGCCTTAAAAGTACCTTTGAAGGAGTGTGATGGGGATTAAGTTTAATATGTCTCTACTTCACTGAGGCTTCGTTGAGTACGAGTATGCTTGATAAAGCGAGCAAAGATGAACACACAGAGCGCATACCAAGCTCAAATTGTCAATTTTCGCACAGTCTTTTTGTATATATTGTTTTAGAAGTATATAGGAGGGAAGCTTGGTGTGTCCTTTTTGTCAAATATAGGTATAAATACTCACGCATCATGAGCCTGGTTAATCCCTTAAAAATTGAAATAACCAGATCCCTGGGGCAATATATTGGATTTTTTTTTGTTGCCCTTTTTCACTTTATAAGGAATTCTGGGAGAATAAAATAAAGTGATGATGGAGATGCCTGGAAGTTACGGGAAAAAAGTGACAAAACAAAAATAAGAAGAGTCTGTTGAGTTTTGGGGAAGACAATCTAATTTTGCATAAAAATTATGAGATTTTTAGAAATTCAAATTAGACTAAGAGGGAGAGTTTATTTCACGTATTTTATTATGGCGCATAAAGCAGGTTATGAAGGTTTAAGCAGAAAAGTCTTGAGGGTGTGAAAAGTTGAAATCGTCAAGGGTTCATCCCTACACACAGCACATTTATTTTTAATTTTAGTTTGAATAAATTCATATTTAATTTCAAAGCCATCATTTGTGTCACGAATAATACTTTTCAGAGAAACTATATTGAGGGAAATTATTTAGAGCTTGTCAAGTGAAGGGAATTCACTTGAAGCTTACCAAAACTTTTTCAATTTTTAGAAAGCAATATTCACGGATTTTTTTGTTGAAATGGATCTAAAAATGCGTGGCAAGAGCTTACAATTTGGAGAACTAACTGGATGTAGATCGTCGGAAGCGCCACAGAAGTCGAAATTACTAAGGCTGTAAGTAGTAGATCGCACCATTTTTACAGGTACCAAGCGCCGCTGTCCTGATGAAACCAAATGTCGCCGGTACCCATATCATTCAATCCGGGCCAAAATAAATTGGTTATCGGTTATTGATTACACGGTTACGGTATCGGCCTGGCCAAAGTCGTTCACAAAGAAGTATCGATCCATGATGCCGCCAGCCCAAAATCCACACCAACCGAAGGTTTTCTCTAGTTGCAATGAAATTTGGTGGATCTCATACGGATTGTGATTGTCCTTAATTGGAAAATTTTTCTTGTTGACGAAGCAATTCACCCAGGAATGAGCCTTGTCGCTGAATATGAGTATCAGATTGGAGCGCTTGAAATGTTGCTCGAACAGAAGACCCATTTTCATTAAACAATTTAATCATTTGCTTCTGTTTAATGCTGTAACTGTTTACTTTGCTTTGATATAACAGATTTAGTTAATTTGCTTCAACAGTATGTTCGCAACGACCTGTCAAAGTTTGGAAAACCCTTTTGGAAACTCTTTACATAAATATGAGTTTTATTTCCTTCACCAAAAAAATTTTAGTTGGCAAATCCAAAAAATATTAGTTCAAATTTGTTTGACTGTAAAATAAGGAAATTCTAAGCATATACATATATTTTTCAGTTCTCAAAACCCTGAACTGACTCGATTTTCGTCAAACTTGGTACCAGGCTTTGTTCTGAGCATTCACCCGAGACATTTTTGGTAGGATAAAAATGACAGAAATTCGAAATAAATGATGCTTATGATTTTGAACTTTTGATTTTCTAGAGAATGGTTGAACCGATTGCGATTAAATCGTTTATGGAAGATTTCCTAGAAAGTTTGAAGTAAACTGAAAACTAGGGTGAGTCACGTCACGCTGCAATTTTTTTTTCCAAATTCATCAATGATGCCTTTATTTTGTACTGTTATTTTTGGTCTAAGACAAAAAGGAATAATTTAGAAACACTATCTATAAAGTTAATGGAAAATCAACCGATATAAAGGTACCTACTACTTATAGCATTTGATAGCAAAAACAAAATTGTAGAACCCGCAATTCAGTGTGTACCTATGTCTGTATGTCCGTTAGGCTGTACCTCGAGCAACATTCTAAGTCGCTGAAGTAATTTTCTTTAAGCTTGGTAAATCAAAATTTTATTTAAGCCCCAAAAATAACGGTAAGTACCAATAATTCAGCCGTTATGAAAATGCTTAATCACTACAAAAGCAACTCTAACGGTTTGGCTACGAAAATTCTGTGCCAAGAATTGTTTACTTACAATGTTGTTTACGGTACCTAATATTTTTATTTGCGATATAGTTACTATAGGGCAAGTTCTGCATTTGGAAAAAAAATCGAACTCGAGATTTTGATCAAAGTTGACATTACGATGATAGCGAAGACGAAAAAAGTGGGTCTGGCAATTCTGTCTGTCTGTCTTTCTGTCTGTCTGTCTGTTCGATTACAGCTAAACGGCTCGACCGATTTTCTTCAAACTTGGTAGATATGGGTTTTAATTTTTTATTTTTTACCCCCGGATATTTTTTGATTTGATTTTTTAGGACCAAAAATAACGGTACCTGCCATACGATTTTTTTTTCGAAATTTTATAAATATTTTTTTTTTCTCATAAACTGTCCCAACGATTAAAAAAAAAAAAATCAAAAAATTTAATTTGGTTAAACCTAGGTAATGGTTAAAAAAAATGTTTCCAAAAATGAGTGCTTTTGGTAACCCCTTAGGGCCATTTTTTTTGTTCTTGATTTTCTCAAAAAGGGTACCACCGCTTTTGATCATTTTTTTTATGCTAAAGCTTCCCAGGAGTTTGAATATTATTGTGTATTCAAATTTTCCAAAAAAAAATTTCAAATTTTTTTTTTTTTAAACACAATATTTCTAAAACCCCATGCTCGATTTTTTCAAAACTTGATAAATAACAGTTTTAAAAAATAATCTACAAGATATGAGAAAAATAAATTCATTTTACCTAAAAATAACGGTACCCTCCATACAAATGTTAAAAAATAGTTTTCGAAAATCGTATTTTTTTTTTGAAAATGGTTCCCAGAATTTTGCTTAAATTTTTTTTCTTTCTATTATTTTTTAATATCTGTAATTTAATATAAAAAAATTTGAAAATAAGATATTACTGACTGTACCTACCATAAAACGATTTTTTAAAATTTTGGATCTCTCATTATCAGCACAACGGATTTTAATGAAATTTCGAAGACAGAAGCTTCTAAAAAGTTTAAAAACCATTGCATTTCAAAACTTTAAGAAATATATTTTTTTCAATTTAAAAAAAAAATCAATTTTTTGTTTTGTGAAAATTCAATATCTCGAAAACGACTCAATACTTTTTTTTCTAAATTTAATTTTTATTCATACAATAATAAAAACTTTTAATTGGCGTACCAACATTTTTTCTTAAAAATGTTTTAAAATGTTCTTATATAAAACCTTATTTTTTTAAGAAACCACTACAAAGACTTATAATTTTTTTTCTTGCATAAATCTATATTTGCTTGAACCACATGGCATCCTATTCTTACCTTTAACTACTAAAGAAGTTTTTTTTAGTCATTTAAAAAATGAATTTTATGCTTAAGAACAGTTTCTCTATTAACATTCATTTATGAAATTCTTAGTCTTTTACATAGGAGCAAGTTCGTGCGACCCAGTCGTGCATTTTATTTCTTTCGAATTTACAAACGGGTCTATTTCTCAATTCTGAAATTTTCAAAAAATATTTGTCTCAGAAATGTGTAAATCAGACCAAAAACATAAATGTTAAAAACAGAGCCAAGTTCTTCTATAAAAAACCTTTGTGTAACAAGTCATCCGTGAAAAATACTGAGATCTTAAAGTACGCCAAGTTCTAACTTCATGAAGGTTTAATACCGAATATTTAAAGTAGAATAATATTAAAACAGCTACAATGTAATAGAGAAATTTTATTATTTAATGATTACTGACTAAAATTTGGTGGTCTAACTTCAGCCTAATTAGTGGTTTTATTATAGTTCACATCACAGTTAAGAGTTTTTTTTTATGTAAACTCATAGTTTTTTCAGGTATACAAATGTTTTCTTTTTTCATTCATGTTAACATAACATAGAGTACCAAACCGAGCACTCTAGTTCTAAGAAAAGTTATGAAATTTCAAAATGCATGTATAGTTTCAAAATGACAATAAAAAGACACTTCGAATGAAAAATCTTAGATTTTCTATTTTTCGATTTGAATGTACATTAAGCTTTACCCTTCCACCAAACTTCATCATTCTACAGCAGTCGGAAGTGCTCCATATAAATCAAACTTTTTCTCGGAAAGTGGGCGGATACCACGCCCCCTGAATGGAAAAGCTCAATTTTTATTTTTGGTCCCTTATACCTATCCAATTTGAGCCCGATCGTTCTATCAAATTTCATTGTTCTACTGCAATCAGAAGTTTGACATATATAATTTACATCAGTTGTGAAGAAGTGGGCGGATACCACGCCCCTGAATGGAAAACCTCAAATTTTATATTTTTGTCTTTGTATGCAATTTAAGCCCTAACACTTTACCAAATTTCATCGTTTTACAAAAGTCGGAAGTGAAAGTGGGTGTATTCCACGCCTCCTGAATGGAAAACCTCAATTTTTATTTTTGGTCCTTTATACGCAATTTGAGCCCTACCGCTCTACCAAATTTCATTGTTCTACTGCAATCGGAAGTTTGCCATATATAATTTACATCAGTTCTGAAGAAGTGGGCGGATACCACGCCCCTGAATGGAAAATCTCAAATTTTATATTTTTTTCTTAGTATGCAATTAAAGCCCTGCCACTTCAACCAACACCAATTCGGAGAAAGTGGGCGGATACCACGCCCGCTGAATGGAAAATTTCAAATTTTCGATTTTTTCCTTTGCTTGCATGACAAGACCTACCGTTGTGCAAAATTACAAGATTCTACGATGTCGGAAAGTGCTCCATAATTTTGATGATCTGTCAGTCAGTCAGTCAGTGAATCAGTCAGTTACGGTTTTTGTGATTTTTGAGGCCTTATATCTCAGGAACCGCTTATGCTAGAAAGTTGAAATTTGGTGAGGCGCCTGTGCCTGACTACCTTAGCAAATTATCTGACTTCATTGGTACTGAAGATAGGGAGGGGTCAAAAATCGCCTGAGTTTGTTCCTGTAAAAAGGGTGTAGTGCCAGAACTTTGATAAGTTTGTTTAAAACGTTTTCGTCAACTGTAAGGAGAATGAAACTGGCGTTACACGGATTGAAAGTAGCAATTTACACCCTTATAATGTTCAACATGATCATAGAACGAGCGATGGGGAATTAAAGGGAGAGAAAGCTGATGTCGATGAACATTGGTCTTGAATGTTTGCAAAATGAAATGGCAAGGGAAAACCGTTATGGGTAAATTATTCCATATTTGTGTTGTGCGCCTTAAAAATGAATCTGCGAATTTGACCGAACGTGTTCAAGGGATGTAACTGATTCCATGATAGCTCTGTTTCTTTCAGCTTGAGCCCTCTATCCTGGATTCTGTCCAATAGAAAGCACCGTATAAATTGTAGTCAGATCAGAAGTGGTGAAAAATTGCTTACACCGATATAAATTTTGGGGGTCTTGAGAAAGTGTTCATTTCAACGAAGATCGTCCTTGGCACAAATACAAGGACAATGAAATAAGGGGTACAAGGTTAATTTAAAAATAATGTCACGGTTTTGGGAACTAAATGGTTAGCAGAACAGTTGGGCCAGTCCCCGTGCCCGGCAATAGTAATACTTTTTTGATTCCTCTTCCACGACATCCTTAACTTGCTTGTACATCATAAAACCAAATCTTTAATAATAATCAAAAGCAACTAGTCGGGCCATAATATACTGCATGAATTCCCCAACAACTTTGTTGATTTTATACAGGTATAGGTAAGTATATTTTCTACTTTGCTACATGTATGCTAGTTATAGGCATTTATCAATTTGTACAGTAGTGAATACAACTACACGTGCTTTATATAGATGTTTAATAAGAAGAACCTTCAGATATTATAAAAGTATATGCAATTGGATTAAAATTCTCAACAAATTCCACATCTTGTGTAGTTGAGTTCAATATAACTTAATAACTAATTATATATTTTCACCACTTTATAAACATTTGTAGCGTGAACCTCTTTTAATTTCAGGATTCGTGGATTGAAGATCCTTAGTTTAAAGTTTAGAAAGTTTGTAATTGTCAATTTCAAATAAAATTACGTTTGTATTTTAATATAAATTAGTTTTGACAGTTTTATTTAAAAAAATTGAATGTTAAGAAAAAAATTAATATTAAGGAACAAAAGAAAATAATTAAAATTTCAAAGTTAAGTAATTAAATAATCAAATAAGGTGGCACGATTTAATGTGCGAGTTTTAAAGTCGGAGGAGAACCCGTCCGTTAAATAAACTCTCAAATTAAACTTATCACCGATGTGCAAAACAAAAGCACTCAATTACTTAAGAAAGTATTATAAATCAGGGTTTATGTTATTAAAGGCGGAGGAGGAAATATTCGTCTAATTGAATTCAAATTTTACTCAAAATCGAGTTGTACTATGGTCAAATTTGGAAGACAAAATTTTTTCTGATGAGCTATAACTGGCCCCTAAGTGAATTGTTTCTGGATTGTTGGCATAATTTCGGTCCTTCACGGTTCCTCACAAAAAAACTTCCAAATTTTAAAAATATTAATTTCTGTCCAATATTTTTTTTTTTAATTATTCCCCCTATTTTAAAGTGAAACAGTTTTGTAGTTATTTGCCATGCACGTCTGGTTCGCAATTACTTGGTGTTTTGTAAAAATACTTTGGGTTTTAAATATTGTTTTTAAATACAAAAACATGGATTCAATTGGAGACAAATGCTCAAAATTGCGGTTTCATTTCTAGAAAAGTATAAATTCATACAGACAAAGTTTAAAATATCCTTATACTATTAAATTAATGTTTTATATAGGAAATTTCTTTAAAAATTTTCTACAAAAATTTGGGATATCAATTTTAGGTCTTTCATAATATGCAATCTAGGAAAACTAATCGTCAATTCGTTTTCAAGATATTGATTTTTCAAAAAAAAAGGAATATTTTTTCGAAAACTTGTGTATAAAATATTATTTTAAATTGAACAGAGCTGTAAAAAAATGTTGGTCAAAATTGTCAAAGTCGTTAAGGAGAAAGTCAGAAATTGGAAAAAAACCGTTCTTGGCAATAACTTTAATAATATTTCTCCTTTAATTTGTTTTGATTAAAATGAAGTCCATATTTACATATAATAATACACTTAATATTTTATTTTTTTTTTTTTTTCGAGATTAATAATATTTTGCAAACGGCTGTATGTTAAAAAAATCATTTCAATTTCTCTTCTAGGAAATCACTGAAGAACCGAGTTTGAAGGAAATCTCTTAAGTGGCTCAGGTTATAGGTTGAGGTAGAGACATACAGTCATACAGACATGCAGTCAGATTTGCTGAACTTTTTTTTTTCTCGTTCTCAATCATCGTAATATCAATTTAGATCAAAATCTCGATTTCGGATTTTCCAAGTGGAAAACTTGTTCTAAAGAACCTTTATCGCAATTAAAAACCGTGCTTCCAAAGTTGGACACTTCATACAAGACCAATGTTCAACGAAATAAAGTGAACTTGCCTTTTCATTTACGTCCGGAATAGTCTTAAGAAAAAATAATCAAGTTAGATACCACATTTTATTAGTATCCAACAATATACAATATATGTATTGTAGTAACTGAATTTTTCCTCAGCTGTATTCTATGAGGTTGTAATAGGTAATAAATAATTACAAGATGATCCTATTCTACTATTGCTATACAATTTCCCTATTCTTCTAATAGAAACATAATATTGGTCAGAAACCTGATCTGTGGGGAAACGACAGTGCCTCTTTTTTATTTAAGGACCTAATACCTCAAAAAGTCACAAAACACAGCGAGAAAAATTAAATTTGTATTTTAATCTTCCGCCAAAAGAGAAGTATGGCAGGTATCTTACTAAATCCCTATCTACAAAACATGTTAATATTTAAATTTTAATATTAACTGTTCAGCAACCAGCTTACCTCTATAATAAAGCAATAAACAAACTACCTACATATATACGTACATATATCAACAAGACGCTGCGAATAAACAAACACAAACGATCTAAATTGCATTTCCCTATTTCATTTTACAATGGAAAAAAAAGAACCTAATTGCATACTTTTTAGCTTCAGTATAATACTGACTTGCTATTCTATCACATTCTCCTTGGAGTAAGCCCCAATAAAACACAGAGACAAACAAGATAAAAAAGAACAGGAGTATCTAAAGAATTACCTTGCTGTGTGGAACGAAAAATTCCCAATAATGCCTGAAGTGCAACTAAAACCCTGATCTATTTTCTCGTTGTTCAGACCCTAAAACACCCCCTGAGCTCGTTTTGTTCACACTCACACTCTGCTCGAATGCAATTTTATTCTCAAACACTCAAAAGTGATTCGGAAAATTAATATCCCCAAGGAAATGCGCCCTTTTTTTTTTTTTGTTGCTATTTAGTATTTTACTCCTAGATACTCTTATGTTGAGAATATATCCTTGGTTTTGGTTCATTTTGCCTGCTTTGCTTTTTCTCTCCCTCTCTCTCCAAGACACATCTACACACTGCAACAACACAATACGTTTCAAATTTGGATCCTTGTAAAACGAATACAATTGCAAATGTACCCGCATTGAAGTAGCTGCATGTTTTTAGGGATTTACGTTCTTGCTTTGTGCAGTCTTCCGGTATTTGAAGTTTTTTTTTCTTCTCTGTGATGTTTTTTTCTTTAAAGGACAAAAATTGCACTAACAGAGGTTAATTTCAAACTGAAACAACTGAAGGAACAACAAAATAACAATAAATGTATAGAAAATACTCGTAGCATCAGAGAGTGAACAATTTATCGTGTTGAAGTTCGTCTATTAATTTGCTGACATTGACAAATAATTATCCTGTAAAAGTTTAACACTATCTGCTTGGGTTTTAAAAGTTCACTTCCAGTCCGGACTGCGGGATAAGATAGAGAATACTAGGAACTTTGATTAAGGTCATAAGTATTGGTTTAGTAGAGCCAAACTCAAAAACTTGAATATTTTGTTCTTCTAAAAGAGTAAGGCTAACATGCCCTGAATTTAAGAATTTCGTCTAAAAAAACACGTTTACACATACCTACATATCTGCCCATTTTCTATAGTTGCAGAATTTGAGAATATTGATTACAATTTCAACTTGTCGATGTTATTTACAAATTGAATTGCTGGGACTCTTTAAATAAAATGCACGACTGGGTCGCACGAACTTGCTCCTATGTAATACACTAGGAATTTTAAAAAAGAAAGTTATTAGAGAAAACTGTTCATAAAGATCAAATTAATTTTTTAAATTCTTTTAATAGTAAGAGACGAAAACAGAATGCTATGCAAATATGAATTTATGCAAGAACAAAAATTATAAGTCGTTTTAGTGGTTTCTTAAAAAAGCTTTTATATACAAAATTTTTAAAAGATTTTTAAGAAAAAAATTTGGTACGCCAATTTAAAGTTTTTATTATTGTTCGAATAAAAATTAAATTTACAAAAAAAAATATTTAGCCGTTTCTGAGATATAGAATTTTCAAAAAAAAAGAAACACTAGAATTTTTTTTCCAAAATTCAAAAAATATTTATTTTAAAGTTTTGAAATGCAATGTGTTTTAGACTTTTTAGAAGTTTCTCTATAAAAAATTTCATTAAGAACCATTATGTGGATAATGAGAAATTCAAAATTCGAAAAAAATGGTTCTATGGTAGGTACAAGCTGTAATATCTTAATTTCAAAATTTGTTTTATTAAATTAAAGATCATAAAAATTAATTGAAAGAAAAAAAAATTTATCAAAATTCTAGGTGCCGTTTTCGAGAAAAATACGATTTTTGAAAACCATTTTTTTAAATTTTTTTACATTTAATGTGTGGGTACCTTTTTTTAAATATTTTTACATTTAATGTGTGGGTACCTTTATTTTTAGGTAAAATAAAATTTTTTTTTCACATTTTGTAGGTTATATTAAGAAACTTTTATTTATCAAGTTTAAAAAAAATCTAGCATGGGGTTTTCGAAATATTGAGTTTTGAAAAAAAATTTTTGAAGTTTTTTTTTAAAAATCCAAAAAAAAATTTTTGAAAATTTGAGTACACAATTCTATTTATGTTTTTGGGGAGCTTTAGCAAAAAAAATACTCAAAATCGGTTGAACCGTTTTTGAGAAAATCAAAAACAAAAAAATGGTTCCCTCAATAACCATTTTTCGGAAAATTTTTTTCAACCAATACCTAGATTTAATTAAATAAAAATTTTCTGTATCTTTATTTTTAAAATCTGTTAAACAGTTTTTGAAAAAAAAATGTTTATAAAATTTCGAAAAAAATTCGTATGGGGGGTAACGTTATTTTTGGTCTTAAAAAAAAAGAAAAAAACGTGTGGGGGGAAAAAATTAAAAATGATATCTACAAAGTTTAAAGAAAATCGGCCGAGTCGTTTAGCCTGTAGTCGAACAGACAGACAGACAGACAGACAGACAGACAGACAGACAGACAGACAGAATTGCGAGACCCACTTTTTTAGTCTTCGCTATCATCGTAATGTCAACTTTGATCAAAATCTCGAGTTCGAATTTTTTTACGAATGCATAACTTGCCTTATAGCTAGTACCTATAAGTCGCAAGTAAAAAAGTTTTTATTGTCTTATTAGGCGTTTTTCTTTTTTAGTTCAGTATAGAGCTCTGACCAGAGTCCGAGCATGTCGAGCATGTTCCGAACATCCTCTGAACCAAGCGTGCTCTGAGCGCTCTGAATGTTTTTTGAAACACACCTGAACACTTAGCTGTCGACATTTTTTTTTTTATTTCCATCTGTCAAATGTCTGTGTTAAGCATTGTACTCTGTCTGCTCAGTTATTTTATTCTGATCTTATAGAACGCACTCTGAACACGCTCAGAACGAAAAAAGAAACACATTTACGAAGCTCTGAACGCTCTGAACAAAAAAAGAAACACAATTTATTTTTTGACAACTCAGGCTCTGTTCTGAACTAAAAAAGAAAAACGCCTATTGATTTCTATTCTAATACTAAAAACCTTTGAGATGTAGTCCAGTTTTCGAGAAATTTTTCAAAGGAAGATTTATTAAATTTAAATTTAGTGGTTAAACAGCTCGAACTAGGAACTACGAGTTGGACCTAGTGACATACAGCTCTCAAACTTTCCTGTATACGTGTTACCAGGACTGGAGGGGACCTACAATTTTTTTTCGATTCCGAACGGCTACTGAGCACCAGTTTTAATGACAAAATATACTCTTCAGGGATCTGTTACCGCCCCGCCAGAGGCAGTAAACCCTTGAAAATTCTTTTTTGCAGCGGTTGAGAATCCAACCCAAGATCTTCTACATAACAGCTCAACGCACCAACCATTATGCCAAGATATAATATTGGCACACAAGACATGAGACAAAATAAAATTTGCTTTACTATTTTCTAAATGTTGTAAGGACGGTAGCACTTTTTTGTTACTAAGAGATTACAGGGACGGGTTAGAATATTCCTGCAGCGCCTCCCCGCTTGTCGTAAAAGGCGACTAAAGGAGTAAATACATCTAGGCCATAAACAGCAAGGTGAACCTAGCGACACGTAACACCTATAAACTTTCCCAAAAGTGTGCATGCCAGTCCCTGGGTTGGCACGACTGGAGATCACCGGTACCGTAAAAGAGAGATCAAATACAAAACTGGAGCATGCACACGTCGATACTTACAACCAGGATTTTGTGAATTCAAGCATTATGGAAGTACTCGTTCAAAATGACACTACCCCGCCAGGCACTACCATTGTTACACATGGTACTGATCCTGGACCGAGCAGCAATATATGTTCTACTATGGAACGGAAAAGGGTAAAAACGGAATCGGAATCATCCTTGCAAAACATCTATTAGGCAGCGTATTGACCATTTCGAAATCCAGCGACCGTTTGATGTCCCTTAAATTGGTGATTAAAGGAAAGTTGTGGAATATTGTCACTGCATATGCTCCCCAAATTGGATGGTGCAAAAAGATGCATTTTGGCTAGACTTTCACAATCTACTTAAGGACATCCCAAAGGAAGAGTTTTTGTTCGTGGGCGGAGATTTGAACGGACATGTCGGGAAGACAAACGAAGACTATGAAGATTGCCATGGAGGCCTCGGATACGGCACCAGGAACCCTCCTGGTGAAGACATCCTGAGCATGTGCAAAACATACGGTCTTATCGTACTAAATACCATGTTCGTCAAACAAAGCCGACACCTGGTCACTTACAGCAGTGGTGGAAATGAAACCCAGATTGATTACCATTTGGTATCTAGTTTCATGAAACCCCGGGTAAAAGATTGCAAAGTGATACTAGGAGAAGCGATCGCCCACCAACACCGTCTCCTACTGACAGAATTTTTTATGGAGACAGTGAACGACAACAAACATACAAAAACTTTTGTGAAGATCAAATGGTATAATCTGGATAAGGAAAAAGGCGAAGCTTTTATTTCGAATATGCAAAACGTTCTGTATAACAACACCGATATAGTTCGAAATGAAGAGAGTACAGCACAAAGTATGTGGGATCTCCTACAGAGAACTTGCAAAGAAAAAGCCAAAACACTGTTAGGGGTTTCAAAAGGACACAACCAACAAGGCAAAGAAACATGGTGGTGGAATGATGAAGCTAAATCAGTTATAAGTAAAAAGAAAATGGCTTTCAAGGCTTGGTCGAAGTGTCCCTCTAATGATACAGAGCAAAAGTCACGCCTCGAAGTGGAATATAGAAACTGCAAGAAAGAAGCGAAGAAGAAGTGCGCCCAAATTCAAGCAAAGAATACAGAAAACCTGTATCGGGAGCTGGATGAAATTTCTACCCCGACAGCTGGTGCTCAAAGAAGAAGAAATGCCCAGGAGATTTGTTCGCCAAAGTTCATTAACAATGCTCAAGGCCAACTACTTGTGGAAGACAACGAAATTCTTCACAGGTGGCGACAGTATTGTGACGGACTTCTAAACGAACAATTTCCAAGGCTATACTTTCCAATAGCTTCACCTAACTTAAGCGAAGTATCCGACGTCACAGTCGAAGAAGTTAGTGAGGCGGTAAAATACTCCAAAAAGGGAAAAGCTGTTGGCCCAGACGAAATACCCTCAGAGTTTTGGAAAAAGATGGGAGACATCGGGTTTAGATGGCTCATGATTCTTGTCTCCAAACTTATACGAGGTGATCGCATGCCTAATCAATGGAGGGAAAGTTACCTTCTTCCAATTTATAAAGGAAAGGGTGATACTCGAAGCTGTGATAATTACCGTTCGATTAAGCTGATGTCACACACCATGAAGATCGTTGAGCGAGTCTTGGGTAGCCGACTGCGAACAATAATTAGGCTATCTGATGACCAGTACCCCCGACAAGGTAAGTCAACCACGGATGCAATCCAGAGTATAAGAATAATTATGGAAAAACATCGGGATTCTTTGGAGGATTTGCATGTCGTATTGGTTGATTTTGAAAAAGCATTCGATCGGCAACCACGAGATCTAATATGGGTGGCCCTCAGGCAACGAGGAGTTCCAGAAATCTATGTGCGGATAATTATGGACATGTATGATGGAGCAGTTACTAAAGTAAGATGCGCAGCTGTAGTCACCAAAGAATTCGAAATCACAGTAGGTGTACACCAGGGAAGTGTCTTGAGTCCCCTGCTCTTTATTACAGTTCTTGATTAACTGCTTGAAGGCAAAGTGACGGATCCAAAAGTGCATCAGTTATTCTTTGCTGACGATGGAGCCATCATAAGTGAAGACCCGATATCCCTACAACGAGCACTTGACGTATGGGTGGATGTTCTAGAAGGAAGTGGGTACCGCATAAGCGCGAAAAAGACAGAATACCTATGCTGCCCATTTTCTGATCCACACAGGCCTATTCCAGACATTTATTTGAATGGAGTAGTGCTTCCCAAGTGTGAAAAGTTTAAATATCTGGGGTCTATGATAAATAACGAAGCTACTTGTGATGACGATATCAATCATCGCGTAAGCGTAGGGTGGATGAAGTGGCGGGAAAATTCTGCTATCTTCTGTGACCGAAAAATGCCCCCTAAGCTGAAAGGAAAGCTCTAAACTTCAGTTGTGCGTCCAGCACTCACATACGGTTCACAATGTTGGACAATGTACAAAAAGTATGAGAGTAAACTAACGGCAGCTGAGATAAAGATGCTTCGTATGACAGCAGGAGTTACAAAGCTTGATCGAATTAGAAGTACGAAGATCCGAGGAAGCCTTCATGTTAAGAATACCATTTCCCAAAAAATTGAACACGACCGACTCAGTTGGTATTGCCATGTTCAAAGGAGAGATCCTGAGAACCTCGTCAAAAAGGCAATATCATACAACGTTCCAATTCGGAATAAAAAGAAAGGTAGGCCTAAACACTCCTGGTACAAACAAATGCAAAAACACCAGCATTCAGTTGACCTCAGAAATGGAACAATACAAAACCGGGAGGCTTGCCGCCGATTTCTGAGGTCAACCCGGCGAACCCCACAGGCGGATCACCAGTGTGAAGCAGATACGTGGGAGAGTTATGATCCCCTCGACATCGAGATCATAACAGCGCTGAAGCAAAGGAAGAAGAAGAAGAAGAGATTACAAACAAAATTACTAACCAGTTTTCAAAAATATTGAGATTGAAAAATTAACTGATACGAACTTGCTTTTAAGACTAAAAATTTTTAAAAAATGAATGTAACTAGAGAAAAATATTCATAAGCATAAAATTTATTATTTAAATGACAAAATCAACTCCTTTAGTAGTTTGAGCTAAGAACAGGACGCCATATGATTTCTCATACCAATATATGTACATAAGTTTAAGCAAGAACGAAAATTATAAATCGTAGCGGTTTCTTAAAAAAACAAGCTTTTATATAGGTACAGAATTCTTAAAACAATTTTAAGAACAAATTTTCGAACCCCATTTTTAAATTTGTATTACTGTACGAATAAAAATTTAATTTAAAAAAAAACATTGACCTGTTTTTGACCTATGGAATTTCGAAAAAAAAAATTTCTTTTCAAAAATTCAAAAAATATCTGTCAAATTTTTAAAATGCAATATTTTTTATACTTTTGTATCGTGGGTACCGTTATTTTTAGGTAAAATAAATTTTTCTCGCATCTTGTATATTTTATTAAGAAGCTTTCAATTGTAAGGTTTCAAAAAAATCTAGCCCGAGTTTTCTAAACATTGAGGTAAAAAAAAAACAATTATTATTTTTCTTAAATTCACAAAAAAAATTCGGAAATTTTAACACACAAACCCTCTCACGTTAACCCTAAAGATCTACGACCAATCAGCCTATCATCCTTCCTTCTTAAAACCTTGGAAAGATTGATTGAAATTCACATCAGACATAACTTAAAACCATGTCTCATTTTCACAGCTCAACATGCGTACTCTAAGGGAAAATCAGTAGAAACAGCACTTCATTCGCTGGTACGTGGTATTGAATATTTCCTCAAATACAAAGAATATAACCTAGTAGCTTTCCTAGATATCGAATTAGCTTTCAACAACGTCAGCTACCAGGCGATCACAACAGCATTGAACAAGCTGAAATTAGAGAAATCACTCATAGAACTTATAAGTCTCATGCTCAGAAGCAGGACTATAACTTCCAGCATGAGAAGTTTTACTACCACCAGATCGGTGAATCGAGGTACCCCCCAAGGTGGGGTCCTTTCGCCTCTCTTATGGAACATGGTAGTAAACGAACTACTAACATCAATGGAAGCAGAGGGTTTCAAGGTGATTGCTTATGCTGACGACGTTGCAATATCTGTATCTGCGAAACATCCCCAAGCCTTAAATAGGCTAACAAAGTGGGCTAAGCAATGTGGCTTGGACGTCAATCCACATAAAACAGAATTAGTACTCTTTACGAGAAGATACAAAATTCCTTAGGAATACCATTAAGCTTTTCCGATCAAGCCAAATATTTAGGCCTCATTTTAGACAAAAAACTAAATTGGAAGGCAAATATTGATGAAAGAGTAAAAAAGGCTACCGTAGCGCTTTTTACTTGTAAAAAGGCAATAGGTTCAAAATGGGGCTTCTCCCCAAAAATAACCCACTGGCTATACACCTCGGTAATCAGACCGATACTCATTTATGGAGTTGTCGTAAGGTGGACCGCACTGGACAAGATGGTAAATCTAAATAAACTCATCAAAGTCCAGCGGTCAGCAGGTATGTGCATCACAGGAGCACTTCGTTCAACACCAACCGCAGCCCTGGAAGTGCTTTTAAACCTAACACCTCTTGACATCTTCTCCAAAATGGTGGCAGCCAACTCATGCGTGAGACTTAGAGCCACTTCTCAATGGATCAGTAACAATACTGGTCATACAACTATTTTAGACAATTTCAGATCTATCCCAGATCGCTTAGACTATACCACCCCAAAAATGGTATTCGAAAACAGCTTCCTTGTTTTCATCCCCTCAAGATCGTCATGTGAAGAAGAGAGACCCCTGGAAGACAATGCGGTACACTTCTATACAGACGGTTCAAAGACCGATTACGGCGTTGGAAGTGGCATCTATTCGGAACAACTGAATCTCAGTCTTTCATATAGACTTCCTAATCAATGTAGTGTATTCCAGGCAGAAGTAATGGCGATTAAAGAGGCATTATCCTGGCTAAAAGAAAACGTTATATCTTGCAAGGATATACGAATCTTCTCGGACAGCCAGGCCGCTCTCAAATCTCTCGCGTCCGTCTCCACAAACTCTCTAATAGTCCACGACTGTCGATCATCTCTGAATGAGATGGCAGAACAGTTTAATATTCACCTTATTTGGGTGCCGGGCCACAGAGACATTCCGGGAAATTGCAAAGCTGATGAGCTCGCCAAAAACGGAACACTTCTGCCTACTGTTAGACAAAAACATAACATAGGAACACCACTTGCTACATGCAAATATCTTCTCAAACAATATGCTCTAGAATCAACAAATGCTAGATGGTCACAGGGTACCACCTGCCTGGCAACTAAACAAATATGGCCAAGCATCAGTGGCGTAGCGTACCATCTCGGCGCCCGGGGCGGGAGACCCATTTTGCCGCCCCCATTTAATACTAAATTAAAATTAAATTTCGAGACATCATTTCACAGGCAATGAAGTATCTTTTATTGAAAGTAAAATAGAATTAGCGGTTTCATAAACGGATTTTACGAGCCTTACGAATGAGGCTCGTTAGACAAAGCTGCATCTGCGGATTCATCTCCATGCATGCGTTTTTTCCTGCGAATTGTACTCGTTTTGAGATCAATTCCGAGTTTTTTCCAAAAAGTCTTAGAAAAGTCGATTGCGGCTTGGACGAAACGGTCTCTGCTCTCCACCAGGAGAGCTTTTAAAACGCAGAGTTTCTGAGCACAGTTATCCACACTCAGTCCACATTGCTGCAGGTAAATCTGTGCGTCATCTTCTTCAGGTAGCTCTGCAGCTCAAAAGCTAAGAAAAGTGAGGAAGTTGAATGACTGCATGACTGTCAGAAGAAGACTGGCTACCGATCCGTCAACTCTTCCAGTACCTCAAGAACTTCCACAAACTTATTTTTAAGCGTCTTTACAGCTTCACGAGGTTCACTTTTTCTGCAGGCTTGTGACTAGATCCTTGAGATACTTCTGGTGAGTCGACTTCGTCTTGACCCTGCTCTGTGGTGGGACCAGAACGACTTCCAACTTCGACGGCAGGCACGTCTTCTTCTTCTGCCCGTAAAATAAGTTATGCATTCCCATGAATATTGGCCGGAGGACAATTCTAGGCCACTCACGATTGTAGATGGAGGAATCTTACTTACATTGGAATCACTTCCGCTGCTGCTGGATGCCACCGAAGACGTTAACGTAGCTTTTGAACCAGAACTAGAACTGAAATATTTCGCGTCTTCGCGTCTGCTTCTTTCTTAGCCTTTTTCTTGCGGTATTCCGCGCCGCTTCCTTTAACTCTTTTCATTTTCAAAAACTAGTTCAAAGGTTGAGTGAAGTACTAAGTGCTTAGTTTTAGAAGATTCAACAGTATTTAAACTATAAACAACACAATCGAAATAACTTTCTGTGATGCGGGAGGGAGCAAAAACATTGAGCTGGCTGAGACTAGAATAACGTTTCCGTCGAATCCTAGTTATCTTATCATATCTCGCATATGCATATCATATGTTTCGGAACACTCCCTTTCAGTTTCGCGAGAGTTTCGGAACGTTTTGTTTTAGTTTCGCGATCAGCGCGACAATACGGAATGCACTCTTACGGCCCTACTCACCGTCTACAAATTCACGAAAGCGGTCAACGACGAACCACAGATCGGGTGGCAAATTTCAAATTTACATCATTGTTGTTTGTTGACTTGTCAAACGATCTGCCATGAAACATATGATTTCTACTCTACCCGCATCACCGGCGACATTTTGCCGCCCCCCTAGGCCTGCCGCCCGGGGCGGACCGCACCCCCTGCCCCCCCTACGCTACGCCACTGCCAAGCATAGACCTAAAACGGTCAAAAGGCTTGATCTCCCTGAGCAGACAAAATATAAGCTCTACAATCGGAGTTATAACAGGACACTGCCTCATAGGTAGACATGCTTTGAGGCTAGGAGTCTACACAAATGACTTCTGTAGAAGCTGCATGGACGAGGAGGAAGAGGAAACTGTCCAACACCTACTATGTACATGTCCAGCACTCTCCAATAGAAGGAATAACTATCTCGGTAATCCCTTCTTCGATAATACCAGTGAACTGGCAACGATCGACACAAAATGTCTCTCTAACTTCATTAAAAGCACGAAATGGTTTATTTAAATTCATTACTCTCCCATGAGTAACTTCTTTAGTGGTATCACAACGGATCCTTGAGGTCTAAGTGAGTCAACAACACCTAGACAGCCACTCCAACCTAACCTAACCTAACACACAATACTATCCAATGATTTCCGGAGCTTTAGAATAAAAAAATTATCAAAATCAGTTGGACAGTTTTAAGAAACCCAAAAATAATAAAATGGTTCTAAAATGCTATCTTTAATTATATTGTGAATTTTCCTTTAAGTAATCGGTCTAACAATCTTTGAAAAAAAAAAATATTTTATAAAATTTCTAAGAAATTCGTATTGTAGGTATAGTTATTGTCGGTCAAAAAGAAAGACGTGTGAGGGGAAGTTTTGAAATACTTTCTACCAAGTTTAAGGAAAATCGCCCGAGCCCTTTAGGCTCACAGACAGACAGACAGAATAGTGAAACCCACTTTTTCATCTTTACTATTATCATAAAGTCAAGTCTGATCAAAATCTGGAGCTCGATTTTTTTACTAATGCATAACTTGCCTTTATGTCTCAAGAAAAAATAGATCAATGTTTTTTAGTGCTGGTAATATCTATTAAGTGATTTATTTGAATGACCAAAATTTAGGATTTGCATACAGTAATTTATTGATTTTTTTTTTTAAATCAGCTGCTTTGAAAAAATATATTTTTAAGCAGCGAAAAAATGTTGTAAGACAGATCACAGTATTTTTTATCCAAAAATTCCAGAGGAAACTCAGTAAGATCGTAATTCACATATACGTTTCTGCTACCACCTTGGGATGAGCTTCACCTTTTAACAAGACTCTACTCAATGTTATAAACATCTTTGCATAGCTATTTGTTTTTATGGTCATAAAATATACAACAAATTAATTACGAGCATGGGTTCCATTGAAAATATTTTCTCATAATATTTTTGGAAAGGATTCATTTCAGAAATGCGTATTTTTTTACCATTTTGTAATAATTGTTAATAATAAAAGCTTTTTAATTTATATTTGATTAAATAGCTTTATTGAAGAGACCCAACAATTCAATTCACGTTAAAATTATCATTACTAATCATTCACTAAGCAAAAGAAATCAAAGTTTGCTTTTGATAACTCAATGCTTAGAAAATTTATAAAAAAATAAAATGCACGACTGGGTCGCACGAACTTGCTCCTATCTAAAAGACTAAGAATTTCAAAAATGAATGTTATTAGAGAAACTGTTTATAAGCATAAAATTAATTTTTCAAATTACTAAACAACTTCTTTAGTAGATGAAGGCAAGACTAGGATGCCATGTGATTCAAGCAAATATAGATTTATGCAAGAACAAAAATTATTAGTCTTTATAGTGGTTTCTTAAAAAATAAGTTTTTATATAAGAAAATTTTAAAACATTTTTAAGAAAAAATGTTGCTACGCCAATTTGAAGTTTTTATTATTGTATGAATAAAAATTAAATTTACAAAAAAAGTATTGAGCCGTTTTCGAGATATTGAATTTTCAAAAAACAAAAAATTGATTTTTTTTTTTCAAAATTCAAAAAAATATTTTTCTTAAAGTTTTGAAATGCAATGTTTTTTAAACTTTTTAGAAGCTTCTCTCTACGAAATTTCATTACTCGTAAAATTAGTTGTGCTGAATATGAGAAATTCAAAATTTTAAAAAATCGTTCTATGGTAGGTACAGTCAGTAATATCTTGTTTTCAAATTTTTTTTTATTAAATTACAGATATTAAAAAATAATAGAAAGAAAAAAAATTTAATCAAAATTCTCGGAACCGTTTTCGAGCAAAATACGATTTTCGAAAACCATTTCTTAACATTTGTATGGGGGCTACCGTTATTTTTAGGTAAAATTAATTTATTTTTCTCATATATTGCAGATAATTTTTCCAAACTTTTATTTATCAAGTTTTGAAAAAATCGAGCATGGGGTTTTCGAAATATTAAGTTTTCAAAAAAAAAAAAATTGAAAGTTTTTTAAACATTCAAAAATTTTTTTTTGAAATTTTGAATACACAATAATATTCAAACTACTGAGAATCTTTAGCATAAAAAAATGATCAAAATCAGTGGTACCGTTTTTGAGAAAATCTATAACAAAAATATGGTCCCGAGAGGGGTACCAAAACCACTCATTTTTTGGAAAGTTTTTTTCAACCATTACCTAGGTTTAAGTAAATTAAATTTTTTGATTTTTTTTTTTTTAAATCGTAGGGACAGTTTTTGAGAAAAAAAATATTTATAAAATTTCGAAAAAAAATCGTATAGCAGGTACCGTTATTTTTGGTCATAATAAATCAAATCAAAAAACATCCAGGGGTAAAAAATCGAAACCCATATCTACCAAGTTTGAAGAAAATAGGCCGAGCCGTTTAGTTGTAATCGAACAGACAGACAGACAGACAGACAGACAGAATTGTCAGACCCACTTTTTTAGTCTTCGCTATCATCGCAATGTCAACTTTGATCAAAATCTCGAGTTCGATTTTTTTACGAATGCATAACTTGCCTTATAGTACCTATAAGTCGCAAGTAAAAATCTTATTGTTTTGCAAAATATCGAAATCTACAATAAAAATTTTACTATTATTTTAGTTGAAAAGGTGTCCAAAAATGTTCATACAATTTTCGAGTTCATCTGAAGTTGCACCATTTATTATGAATTATTATTTAGTATAAATAAATTTATAATATTGGTTCGAATTGTGTTATATTTAAAATGAAGACTCTCGAAAATGTCAAAAAAAAAAATATATTTTTTGTATTTAATTTTTTTTTTAAATAATATTTAATGATTTTTTAAAATTTAATTTTCTTATGCATAATAAGAAAAACTCAAAACTCAAAACTGTAGTAAGAAATTTCGTTCTTAATTTTTTGTTAAAAATCACAACAACGATTTAAAATGTTTGTTCTTGCATAAATTCATATTTGCTTAAGAAACCGCATGATATTTGTGTTAAGCTCACACTACTAAGAAAATCGCAGTCATTTAAAAAAAAATGCACGACTGAGTAGCACGAACTTGAGCCTATGTCTAAGAGGCTTAGTACATATGTTAAAATATTCATAATCAAAACATTCATTTCTTAAATGGCTGAAACATCTCCCACTTGATTTATTAACAAAATAGTATAAAACTTTTAAAACATTTCTAAGAAAAAAAAAAACTTGGCAGACTAATAAAAACAAAATATAATTGAAAAAATTCGACATACATACCTGTTTTTGAGATATCGAATTTTCAAAAATGATTCTGTAGCAGGTACTGTCATTAATGCCGGAACTTCAATTTTTTTTATTAAATAATAAAATTCTAGCCGCCGTTTTCGAGAAAAGTACGATTTTTGAAAACCATTTATTAACATTTATACGGAGGGTACTATTATTTTAAAATAAACGAACAATATGTTTTTAGATCTTTGAGACGGTTTTAAAAAATACTGTTCATGTAAAAAATGAGAAACATGAAACATTGCGAGGGTGTATATATTTATTTTTTTTCTATTGCCTATCATTTTTAAAAACTCTTTTTTAAATTGTGTCTAAAAGTCTCAAGTCGATTATTGGAGCACCACCCAAATATGTGAGTTGTACTTGAGTTTCCGAACCAATAAAGGCTTAATAGATTACATCCAGCTCAGAAGGAGAAAACTTAATCAATGAGCAGCATTTTTGGCAATCATTCCACGCAAGGTGGTCTTTCATACACATATCAAGATTTTTTAAAGATGTTTGGTTTTCTCAGAGTAAAGCAAGTACCACGCATGAATAGTGGCATAAGGGGACAATTTCGTTTTAATGACAGGAGACATCATTAAGTTTTTGAAGCATTAAATTCTACTCGGTTTCTTTTCCCAATGGACTATCCTGTCAAGATCAGAATTTAATGAGCTTATCATACGCTGCCGTTATAGATCCACATCCGAAGAACCAGGACATGCATCTGGAAACGAATATGAGACGCTGAGAGTACTGTTCCCAGCAACACAATTCATTGGATTAAAAGCTTCAGACAAAAGATCATTAAGAATATCAGAAAGATAGTCGGAGACAAAACGTAGCCCTGTGGTACACCAGGATTTATTAAATGAATTTCAGACTTAAAACCATCCAATACATTTTGTATTGAGCGGTTCGAAAGTTAGTTTCTAATCCAACGAATAATAGATTCATCAATACCAAATGCACACATTTTCCATAAAAGAGCTTCGTGAGAAACTCTATCAAATGCTTTTGAAATATCAAGCGCAATAATCTTACTTTCACCAAAACGTTAGAAAAAAGACTGATTCCACTGTTCGCTGAGATATACCATCATATCACGAGTGGACCTATTGCTAGTTCTAGTTCTTCAAGATAATTCTTGAGCTGACAATTAATCAGAGAATCCATGAGCTTGGGACGAATGAACGTAAATGCAATTGGACAATAGTTTGATGGAAGAATAAGCGAATTTTTTTAGCAACTGGCTGGACGAATTCTGTTTTCCACCCACTCCGAAAGAGGCCAGTAGAGTAGAAACGAACGAAAATACTCGTATTAAGCAGTTGTTTTGCCATCGTTGAAGAAAATCTCTTCAACACAATGAGAGTAATATTATCGGATTTATGCATGTCAAGATCTTTCGAAACTCTTGCAACTGTACGAGTACGCTAAAAGATTGGAACCATGGAAATGTTTGTGTTCTCAATTACTGCAGAAGTCATTATTCTCCCTTGCAGCGTCGAATTAGCAGCAAAGCAAATTGTTTTTTTCTTGTGAGCTGACATAGGCAGTGTCATTGAGAACGAGCGATGGGATCAAAGACGAAGAGTACTTGGAATGTTTTTTTTTTTGAAAGAACAAAAATGTTTATTATCCTTGGAAAATTGTGATATACATACTTAAAGCCTTAATTTTAAGTCATGTACAAATTTGGTCGGTTGTATATGACCGTTACTGATATTTTTAGCTTGTTTGAACTTATTCCGGTTTTTATCAATGGCGTTGGCCTTAAATCTTCGGAAATTTACATTTCTAACTCTGATATGGATTTCAGTCACGGATTCACTGATTCTGAAATCCGATTAAGTACTTATCATAGTTTCAATAAACTGCTTCAAACAATATCCGAATCTTCGGAATCTGGATTCATATGAATGAAATAATTGAGATCAGGGGCCAAATTACCGCATCAGTTAACGAGTGAGTGAGTCCCATCAGTGATCGAATGAAAACGTCAAATTAGAATAATCGATTGCTAGTTGACGTAAGCGGTAATGCCAAAGTCACATAATTCAGTCACGTATTACTCGATAACTGATGCGGTAATTTGGCCCCTGAAATATCCGGATAGTGCCGAATATCCGGATATATAAATAAGGCATTTGGATCTGGATCTTAATTTAGATCTGCGTATTCGGCACTATCCGGATAGTTCGGATACCTGATCCTAAATCATGCTCTGTTTCGGATTTTCCAATATCGGAAATACCTGTATACTTTTAAGTGCTCTTAGTTTCTACTCACTTAAAAGTCACTTCCTTGCAAATAGAAATTATTTGAAGTTCCTCCAAAAGCAAAATCGAAAACAGGGGCTCATAACTTACAAATAACCTACAAGCCATAAGTCAAACCCGTGACCACGACAAGCGTGAAACCCTGCCGAAACGGGCAATATCAAAGAGTTTTCATTTGTTAATTTATTATTTAATAGAAACTGTAACGTAAATTGAATGGTTTGTATCGAATTCTTTGAAAGATTTTAAAAGTTCAATGGAAAACGACATAATAGTTATCAAAATGGTCGGTGCACTTTTTTAACTAGAAACGAATAACCTAGATGATCAACTTAAATTCAACTTAAATTTCTTCATTTTTTCTAACTATGTATATCTTGGTACTATATCATGGACTAAAGCAGGTTCTAACAACCCCGTCGTGGATTCTAATTGACTCTGCCCTTCATTCCTTAAAATCAAAAGTCATGCGATATGTTAGTTTATCCCTGAACCATATCTTAAATATCCGCTTTATGTTGTTTAAATGGACGATGGTTACTAATTTGTTGTTGTTTTTGTTTCGTCTACTCACTCACGCAGTGACTCGAAGAAATTTCCAGCAACAGAATAAAACGAAAATGGAAGACGATAAAGAAAAACAGAGCATTTTCTGTAAAGTCTTATCCCTTCACTCTCCCAGAAGAAAACAATATAAATCTACCCTACTTTTCTCATTAATGTTTCTCCCATATATCCGGATCGTATCCGTTTGCACGGTTCCCTGCGCTACTATACATAAATACATATAACGCTCAGAGGGAGGACTCCTCGTCTGTGCTCAATACAACTTGCTTCTTTTGTGGTGATTAGTTCTTGTTAGCGCCACCTTCTCTGTCCTCGCCCGAAGTATGGAGACTTAAATTTGATTGTATAGCTACGCCTTACGGCGGGGGCGGCGGAGGCTACCAAATTTGGAAATAACCTTCCTTTTATTCCGACCCAGTTTTATCCTTTTTTTTTGTGTAAACGGAGTTACGGATACACAGACTTTGTAGTATCGAAGGTGATTAATAATATCGGGTGGGTTCGAGCAGAATTGAGCCCACGACTGTTACTTTTTTTTTATCCATTTAACTTTTCGCGAAGAAACCCAAAACGTATGCTGCGACACAGGGTGCACAAAAAGGGTAAAATTATCGTTTTTCACTTGGAGCTGTATGATTTAGAATGAGAATCAATCCCTTCAAGTCTCCTCATCACGCCATACCACAACTAATACCGGAAAGTATCTTATGTGAAATAAGTAAAACAAGAAATCCTTAATCAGGATGCTTTCCTGTTTCTTTGGGTATATATTTGCTTAAGTTGTTGCTGAGCAGTTTGAGAGAGGGGATTTGCACAGAAGGCCGTATGTTGGGTTATGAGATTTTCGTTGCCTTCGGCCAGAGGCGAATTTAAGGTTCTATTTTGAGATGATATGTATGTATTTACATGATGAGGAGATTAATTAAGACTATAAAGCTAAATAATATGAGGCATAGGGGTTTCACGATGAGGTATATTTTTAGATGGTGTATCATTACAAAGTTAATGCAAATGAATTAATCCCCCCTTTTAGAAACCCGACACTGACGCACTCGAGTTTATGTTTGTGTTTGAGTGTGTGTCATGTTATATTTAGAATGATGATTACTCTATAAGGCTATTTGTGATTTCGATGTTTTTTTATGATTTTAAGATGATGGGGAAAAGTTTTAGTCGAATTAGAATAAAGTTACTTAGGAGCTATTAGGGCTCTTATGGAGCCTTAGCCTAGTGACTTTTACCGCCTAGCCATACCTGTGTGCTTGCTGTAGGGTATCTACAGTTTTTTCCTCATTTAGAAGGACTAATGAGCAGCACTTTTCATAACTAGAGATGAACTGGGAGGAGTAGTCACTTCCTCGCAAGAGGCAGTTGACTATTAAAAAGCATTCTTTTACCGGCTGGGAATCGAAATCTAGATCCATTGGAAGAATTAGTACGACATTAGAACTGTTTATGTAAGATACTAGGTTAAAACGCCGATTTTGAAAACTTTAATCAAAGTTGGAATTTCACTTTTTCAAGCTTTTTATTAAAGTTAAATTATCAAATATCTGCCTATTTTATTTTTTTTAGTGTCATGCTAACCTTATACTTGATTCTTTGACATTTACAAATTTCAAAAGAGATATGTTTAATAAGTTTTTTGCACGCACGAATTGTCATTTTGTTTGTAATTCAGAATTAAGTTTTTGAAAAAGTGGCATTAACATGATATTAGTTAGAAAATTATTAAAATTAAGAAACATTTATTTTATAAAAAGTTTGCAAATTAAGACTAAGCTGATTAAAATTTTGCGCCAATACCTTTTGTCTACTCAGCATCAAAGAGCTTTAAAATTATTTTATTTGAAAATCTAGCACAAACTGGTTCAAAAATAATTTCTAATGAAATAAAGAACACTAAAAAATTTCAAAATGGAAAAGTCTTTCCAGACAAATTTGATCAAACATGATGTTATGTTATGGGAAGACGAAGAACGTGGGATCGCAATTCAGTCTTCATTGCCTCAAAAGGTTTCTTAATTTTAAATTAAGACTCTGACTCTAGGTTGGAAGTTTTAAAAAACTTTATTTCACAATTTACAAAAATTAATTACTAAGTTAATATAAACTGGACTCGTTGCCTGCCAAACCAAGAATGATGTCAATCGAAGCTCAACTCGTATATATTGTCCACCGATGATGTGATCGATAGCCAATGATATTGCCAATCCATTCTGAGATGATGGGATAATGCTTCGTAGGCAATTCCTTACTTTGTTTAATATATTGAATCGTGGGATCGTGCTTTGTAGGCAGAATCCATGATTTGGTTTGTTCAATATAAATCATCCATAAGGGATGTTTTTGTTTATGTCTACTGATGAGATTGTTGATGAGAAATTCAGATATTTTCTGGAATGGCTTGCTTGGATTATTAGTCATCAAATGCGGGTGTTAACTTTTTATAAAGTCCATAAAGAACGGTACATGGTAAAGGTAGGAAATTTTGAGCTAAGAAATTCGAATAATTATTATTAGCTAGTAAAAGCTCAAATTGCATTGTTCACAGCCATTGGAGTACTGCTTCTGCAAGGTAGGACATTAGATATTTCAATATTCCCTGTTAATCTCATTTCCTGATGAAATTGTTGAAAAAGAATTTTCGGAAACTCCCATGGCAAACGCACATAAGATCCTTTAGAATGTTCTACGTGAGTTTCAAGTCGAGGCTTATCATCTTGTTATGCATAAGTTGAAGCTTCAATTTTAGCCGAATATTTCGTAAAACTGTTGAGCTGGGAAGTCAAACCCTTTACTCAATTTAATGTAAGTCAAGTCCTAAGCCATTGCAGTTTGAATAAAACCCTAGTGAAAATTGTATCTCTTACGAATTCTTCAAAAATTATTCCGGTACTTTCTTTAACGAACTTACAAAAACTTTTAATTTTACTTAATATTTTTAATACTGGAAAAGTCAGTAATAGCTTCAAGAAAAATATCATTTTTCCAATTCTAACGAAATCTGACTCAAATGAGACGACTTGTTACAAAGGAATCTTCCACAAACTCCCATAAAAATATCAACAGGTATTATTACTGGAAAGACTGTCTGAATGGGTCCATTTAAAAAATTTACTAAGTGAAGATCAAGCTGGATTTCGAAAATAATATTCAACTGTTGCTAACATCTTCTTTATCAAAGGCATCCAAAAGACCATACTTGGACAGTGGAAAAAGCTGAACGTTTTCTTTGTCGATTTTAAGACGGCTTTTGACTCCATCGATACAAAAACATTAACATTAATACATAAGCTTAGCAATCTAGGGTTGTCAATGAAAATGGTAAAAGTAAAAGTACCATAGGTATTGTATGATGTAAGCCCACTCTTACTGTTTGGGATGGAAATATTTTATGGAAATAGTTCCAAACGGAAACAGGAATAAAGCAGGGCTGACTTCTTAGCCCTCTATCATTCTCTTTTTTAGAAGACTTTACAGAATTTCTGGCTTAACATCTTCAAAACAAAAATACTCAGCTCTATGGAAAATGTATTAGTTCTGGAAGGGAGCAAAATGTAATGATAACGGATGAAAATATGACTTCTTGAAGAGATTGCTGCAACAACTGCTTGAGAAAATGAGAGTCCTCATGACCTTCGACTTCAAAGCCAAGAAAGCCAAACAAGGAATACTTTCAAGCAGCTTTGTCGTGACATGGGAGTTGCACGTTATTCTCAAGACAACTATACAAAATCTTACTGTTTCACTACTAGTCACATGGATGTGGTGGTGCAACAGCTCGAAGTGAACCAGGACCTAGCGACTTACAACCCTCAGCCATTCCTGTGTGCGTTTTACCAGAAATGAAGACAACCTACATTTTTCTGCCGATTCCGAACGGTTAATGAGGAATTGTCAATTCCTAGCAAGAGACAGTATACCCCTGAAAAACTTTTTTTTTGCAGCGGTCGAACCTTTCCATGACAGTCCACTAACCATTATGCCAAGAGGTACTGTTAAATTTAATATGCACATAATTATCATCAACCAATACTAAAAGTAGCTATGCTTAATTGTGAACAGTGTAAATCATATATTTTGAACTTTAAAAACTAATTAAATCACCTTTTACTATAAGTTGGCTGTCCAATTTGAGATCCCGAGAAAACGGATCAGGGGCTGCGTCGCGTCGTATGATATTAAAACACACGCGGTGCAATATGCTCCTTCAAAGTATTGCTAACAGGCAAAGGGTTACGGCAAGGAGATGACCTATCATGTGATTTCTTTAAAATCAATTAAGAATCCTATCCCTTTTAGACATGTACAACAAAAAAGCTATGCGAACGATATTGATATCATTCAGATTGTAAGGATACAAAAAACTAACGCATGGCAATTATAATAATTTCAAGAATAATTGAAAGTTAATGAAGGATTTTTAGTTGAATCAACTTCTACATTCTTAACTACACGGGTGTCCTTGGCGGTGATTTGATAGTCTTAGGGAAATAAATATTTGAGTCTATTGTCCCAAGAAAGTAATTTGGTCTAGGAAGTTTATTCTGATGTATTGAACAGCTTTGTTTAAATTAATGCTTTTTATTTGAATTTGTGAAAATCACTTTCTTTATTTACTGCTGATATTCACTTATATGGTGAGTTAAACAATACCTGTGCAACCGAACGTCCTTTGAATTTGATTGTTTTTTTTTTTTAAATTGCTGTCTAGTTCCGAAATTACTCAAGTTGATTATTAATTTTATTTTCAAAAACTATTGTGTAGAACACTACAAAATAATAATCCATAATCAAGAAGGTGTTGGTACATCGTGGCGTATACGTGCTTTTTTAATCGATTACAGTACCGGTACAATGAGTACAATGTAGCGAAATGGTTATCGCGTTTTATGTCCCAGTGAGGACCTGGCCTTCTTATAAAAAATTAAAAGCACAGGTAGATTGCATGAACTTTCTCTTATGCTAAGACTTAAAATTTTCAACACGGAAAATTATAAAAAAACGGTAAATTAGTTTTATTCAAATATGATTGTATGCAAGAATAACAGTTTTAAAGCATGAAAATAAGTTCTGTTTCATTTAAATTTTTTAAGAAAAGCAGTCAATTTTAAGTGTTACATTTAAAAAAATAATCAATGACCTGTTCTTGAGATATCAAATTTTCAAAAATTAAATATTGAAATAATTTTGAAAAATTTTTAATTTCAATATGCTCCTATGTAGTAGACTAAAAAATTTAAAAACGAATGTCATTAGAGATAACTGTTCATAAGGATAAAATTAATTTTTTAAATTCTTTTAGTAGCAAGAGATAAAAACAGAATTTATGTGATTTCTTAAAAAAATAAGCTTTTGTATACAAATTTTTTAAGACATTTTAAGAACAAAATTTGGTACGCCAACCCAAGCAACACATAAGCTCTTGGAGAGTACATCAATAAATATATCAGCTCTTTACAAGCTGTTACTTCAATCTTCTTAATACCATTTCACTTTATGACCTCCTAATTTGCTCTTTATAATGTTCTTTTTGTTATAGTATAATTTAATGCTCTTTAAAACATCTTAGAGATAATCATGACAAATGTCACCATATTGAATCTCTATGTACCCTCTATAAAACCTCTTTAGAAGGAGTAGTCTTAGAATGCTGAAAGAGGTTTTCATTTTAATCTTTTGAATACATCTTGAAGATATTCTGTGGAAGTTTTCACTAAAACGTATTTATGAAAGCTTAACATCAAGAATTACTACTTTCCTCTTTGGTTGCAAAAAATGTTTTGTTTCGCCTAACAATTATGAATTGTGAAACCAAGCGAAAATCTTTTTTTCTCTCTTCTTCTTAAAGAAAAGAACTCAACTATTTAGTTGAATGTGCGCGCCATTGCATATGATTATGTTTTACAAAAAATAAGCAAAACTGCACAGCTCTTTGGTTGCTTATAGAAAACAGATAAACTATTTGGTTAAATGTTCGCGCAGGTGCGTATAATTATATGTTACACAAAATAGCGAACTCATTTTAGGTAATCATTTAGTTTGTGTCAAAACACAAACTTTTTAGTTGCTCGTAACAAACAGTTGCAAAACTAAAAATTGAATGTGCGCGCCTAGCCTAATTGATGTGAATTTGTTATCTTTTTCTTTTACTCTTTGATTACACTTTGTTTGCTCTTTTTTTCTTTGAATTTGACTGATTGTAAACAGCTATATTCTTCCTTTACTCTTTGTTTACAATTTTTTCTTTGAATTTCAGTTTCGATATCTTATTGTGAAGTGCTTAAGATATTTTAAAGAGTTCTTAACAAATGGGTGGCGTATCTGTAAAATACATAATATTTTGTAAAGGGTGACATTGTTAAACGTATATTGAAGATAAAATTATTATTTACTAGATTTTTATGTTTTATCGTTTACTATACGAAGTCATCAGTTTCTACGGATGTAAGTAAATGAAAGAAGGAAATGTTTTTATTTGAAGAACTTTGGCAGAATATAAAAGAAATGTTGAAATAAAATTCAAATAAAATTGATAATGGGTATTATTTTGATTATGTATAATATCAAATTTTCTGAATTTTCAGTGATTCTTTACTAGGTTGACAGTTGAACTAAATAATTTGTATCTTGATAGAATGTTGACGCAACAATTAAATGTCAAGTTAGCATATATTTCAATAGATTCTTAATCCAGGGATTTTAACACTTTGTGAAATAAAAATTACGGAATGACATATATTTTCACTTACTTTCATATAGTATGTCTTTTTGTATCTTTTCTCTGTAAGATGTATAAAACCTGTCAACTTACATTTAAATTTTGAAAAAAATGCAATAAAAGTCTGGAATCATTCTTCAAACAATTATTATGTTTCTTCGTGTTTTGTAGTATAAAGGAGATCTTAGCATCACCATATACTCGTACAATAAAAAAGTTGATTTAATTTTATTTCATACAAAATTCTAAAGACAAGTGCTAATATGTCGCTCAGTTTGTAAGCCTTTTGAGTTGTATTTATTTGCTGAAATTATTTTACATTTTAAAATTATTCAGATCGAACAAAAAAAGACCTTTCATAAAATAAAGCACCCTGTAGGTAGGTATACCTTCGATACATACACATACATGAATCGGCCATATCTATTGCATACTTAAACGTCATTTCTTTTTTTATTCTGAGGGCATTTTATTATTATAACATTATTTTTCTGAATATTTCTTTGTAAATACTATTCTATTTGAAGGCGCGTTAATTTCAAGTAGGGTAGAGTATGCGGTTTCAAATTAAATCTTCTCTCGCAAATCAAAACACACAATCATAAAAAGGGTATACAATGAATATCGTAAATACAGTCATAAATTATTGAAGGAAAGATTCCCCATGTTTGTGTATTTATATTTGTCAATCCATTTTATTTGAATTGCATTAAATTTGTATTTGCGTGAAAGAGAAGGACATTTTTTATACATTTTTCTTCTTCGCAGTTCAATCTTTCTACTCAAAAATATAAACATCTTGAAAACCACTTGAAAGTGTCTTTATATATTAATCAAAAAATGATCTTTATGAAGTCTTACAAATACTTTAATTAGAATTCTTTGTTCAATACAATAGACTCCTACCCTTTAGGCCTTTTTGGGTATTACAGACCTCTTTAAGATTGTTCAGAGTTGAAAACTCTTGGAAAATAACTTTTCAAGATATCTGTAAGAGGCAATTGTGTTGCTTGGGAAGTTTTTATTATTGTTCGAATAAAAATTAGGTTTCCAAAAAAATAATGAGCTGTTTTTGAGATATAGATTTTTCAAAAAAAAAATGAAATGCAATGATTTTCAAACTTTTTAGAAGCATCTCTATAAAAGATTTAATTAAAATCTGTTAAGTCGATAATGAGAAATTCAAAACTTGAATAAATGGTTCTATGGTAGGTACAGTCAGTAATATCTATATACATACATATATACATACATAATATTTCAAAATTTTTTTTAGAAAATTTATGGATCGTAAAAATTAATTTAAAGAAAAAAAAATTATCAAAATTCTAGGTACCGCATTCGAGAAAACACAATTTTTGAAAACCATTTTTTAGCATTTGCCTGATGGGTACCTTTATTATTAGGTCAAATAGTTTTTTTTTTCTCTCATCTTGTAGATTATATTGAGAAACTCTTATGTATTAAGTTTAAAAAAAAAACGAGTTTTCGAAATATTGGGTTTTGAAGAAAAAATTTGAAATTTTTTTAAGAATCCAAAAAAAAAATGTTTGAAAATGTGAATACATAACACTATTCAAATATTTAGGAAGCTTTAGCATAAAAAAATGATCAAAATGAGTCGTCCCGATTTTGATTAATAACCATTTTTCAGACATTTTTTTCAACCATTACCTAGCCTAAAGTAAATAAAATTCTTAGGATTTTTTTAAAAAATCTTGTTGAACAGTATTTGAGAAAAAAAAATTTATAAAATATCGAAAAAATTTCATTTGGCAGGTACCGTTATTTTTGGTCTTAAAAGAAAAGAAAAAAACGTGTGGGGGGGGGGGGGAATTTAAAAGTGATATCTGCCAAGTTTAAAGAAAATCGGCCGAGCCGTTTAGGCTGTAGTCGAACAAACAGACAGGCAGACAGAATTGCGAGGCCCACTTTTTTCGTCCCGAAAACTCTCGAGTTTGATTTTTTATTCAAATGCGTAACTTGCCCTATACTACCTATAAGTCGGAAGTTAAAAATCATGCAAATTCATTAAAAAAATGAAAACCAAAAATGAGTTTCTATAGGTAGAACCAATTTCAACCAATTTTCTGAAAATTTTGTTTAACAATTAGAAATTGTTTTCCAAGTGCAATTTTAGATTTTTTTTTAAATCTGTGGAGCAGTTTCTGTGAAATATTTTTTTAGATTTAAAAATAAAATTGTATGGCTGGTACCGTTATTTTCGGTCTTAACAAAAAAATAATAGAATTCAAATAAGAATATTGATAAGATTCGTTTGTTTCGTTTTAATAATTGCCTTAATAACCAAAAATTGTTAAAATTTGACATAAAAGAAATTTATAAAAGTTCATGTATGCAAAATCAATCTTTTTAAATCAAAAATGCAAATTTGTCCAGTCAAACTAATAAAAGCGGATTAGTAAATGTCAAATTTTAACAATAATTATTTATCCGTCTTAATTTTAGAATTGAAAAACTTGAAAAAGCTTAGTTTTTGTTTACCCATTATATTTTTAAATATTTCAATGAAAATTTAATTAAATATTCGTCAGCAATGGGAAGATGCAAGCACTGAGCTCCTGAACAGCTTCAACTCTGAAAAAGTCCTGTTTCGGAAGGCAAGAATATTCCGAGCTTCAAAGTTTAAGTGGCTGCTCACCAAAAACTATAAGAAACGCCATTATATACTTCAAAAGGCAGAAACTCTCGGGCGGATGCATTCGGCAGGTCGTCGGGCATTCCAAAATTAATCCCTTTACGCTTGTATATAAAATAAGGGTTATTTTCGGCCTTGACGAATAGTTTTATATGAATGGGAATATGTTAGACGGTAGTACGCCATGGCATGAAAATTAGTATGTTAGACTGTCAAGCAGAAAGTCTTGGGTTCAATTCTCAGCCGCTGCAAAAAATGTTTTTCAGCGGTGTACCCACTATTCCTGATAACACGTTTACACAGAAATGGTTGAGAGATGTAACTCACTAGGTCCGGGTTCTCTTCGAGCTGTTGCACCACCAAATTCATTTATTGAATATGTTAGACGACCATTAAACATGGAGGATCCAGTATAAAGATTTGGGCATGTTTTTAATATTATTCTGTTGGTCCCATTCATCGAATTGAAGGAACCATGGATTAGCAGGTTTATTTTAAGATCATGGAAGAGATAATGTTGCCATTTGCTGATTATTAAATACCAATAAAATGGGTTTTTCATCAAGTTAATGACTTGAAACATACTATTTAACCTATTTATAGGGTATTTTTATTGCACTACTATTTTTTGACCGCTATTTTTGGAAAACACTTGAGTTTTGAAATTATTTGCTCAAATATTAATTTTAAAATTTTTTTTTTCTGTAAATGAAAGCTCAAAGTATTGAATTGAAAATATCATGACTACTTATTTATTAAAAATTAGTGGATTTATATATCTTCGATTTTGTTTTACCACAAGTCTTACCACTATTATTATTTTGATCACAGCAGTAAACGTCGCAAGTCAAAATTTGGAACTCGAATTTTTAGTTTTTATTAATAGTTGTTGTAAATGGAAATTAAATTAGAAAAAAAATCTGACCCATTTTTGAAATAAAATAAATGACGAGCCAACAACTCTTAACATGTTTTCGACAGGAATACAGGAGGCATACAGTTTTTTGCGCAGTTCGAATAGCTAAGAAAAGGACCACTTTCCATTACAAGTGTTAGTCTTGTCTTGTATATTTTTGTCACTTTCTCGCAAGAGACAGTACCACTGAAAACATTTTTTTTTTCTATTTTTTTTTTTTTTGCTTTAATTTTTAGTTTGGGAATCGAACTCAAGCCTCCTATATGACAGTTCAACGAAGTAACCACTTTGCCATATTGTACTATTATAAAGCTGAAAACAAAAGTTTAAGTACTTATTTTATCACAAATGGAAGAAGATTACAAATTGCTTAGCACTCGCAGAATAGATATATAATAATCAACACACGCTTAAGGGACTTTGACTCCTCTAAATACCATATGCTAAAAGAAGTGCGAATGTTCTGCTAAATTTAAACCTTTTTGAAAAACAAAAAATGCTTTTTTATTGTTAAGTGTTTTATTTAATGCTGTTAATATATTGTTTTTAACACATAATTCAAGGGACCAAACACCATCTCTATGTATTCCCTGAAGGCGCATTACTTCAAGAAAAATAACCACTCTATTTAGGGGGCACACAAATGTGTTATCTACTTAACCTATTTTATTCCCACTAAGCATTGCTTAGTGGTTTCTTGTTAACACTTAATCCTATTCGTTTACCGAAGAAACATCCCTCAAGGAACCACTGGTCAAGTGGATAAATACGAATGGCTAAACAACATGTAAATACATACAGACATGGTGTCTTAAGACTTATTATGATACTTTTTCGTAAGGGTGTACAGTACATAATATGTACTGTACACCCTTACATATTATGTAGATATGTTGCTTCGAATATTCTTCGGCTGCTGCTGTGAGTTTTTAACACATCAATGAACAAAGGAAAATTAAGGCTTAGTTTTTGGAGAAGAAAAAAAAAAAAACCTAGTCCTTGTTTCACATTTCAATGAACACAAAGAAGGATTGTGTGATGCCTTTGTTGGCAGGATCGACGAGACGCACAACTTAGGATATGTTAAGTATAATTAAAAACTTAGATTTGAAAGTATTTTTTTCTTTTGATACGAGCTTGTATAAATGTGACTTTTTTTTGTGACAAGTTAAACCAAACCCAAAGGATCTGTGAACAAGCGAATAAGCCTAAGCTTTGTCATTATCATTAATTACATAAAATGTCTCCTTCACTGTTTGTGTCATGAAGTATAATCTGGTGGTTGTTCTTTTATTCCAAATCCCATCATGCATCATCTAATGTGAAATTTACCAACTCGTATAACACGTCCTTATCGAGGACTATATGGTCTTACCCATTTCTGGGGTATTATTAGAGAAGTCAAAAAAATTTAGTGTGATCAGAATAACAAAGGACCTTCAACTGAATGAAAAGTGAGCAAAGTTATTTTTCTTGATAATTTGAGGAACTTTTCTTGAGAGAAATATAGTGATTGTAAATAAAGCATATATTGTTAGAAAAAAATTGCGGGACATCTTGAAAACGAAAGGAAAAAGAGTACTTTAAGAATTCATCCATAATAAAGATATAAGAGAGAAAAATAAGGGAAGGCTGGGATAGTGATTGCGGTAATAATCTATTAACTTTAGTCTTCAGGAAAAATGCGATTCTAAGTAACCCTTCGTGTAATTATAAGAGCGTTAGACTATCACGCTGAATGGCTTGGTTCGATTCCTAGCTACTGGAGCTTAAAGAAAAAAACATTTGCTTAGGGTAACTACCGCTTGCGAAAAAATTAAAAATTTTTATAATGAATGGTGCTTCTCATCTTAGCAGTTTGGTTTCGACAGAAAAATGTTGTTTCCATCAACTGTTGTTTCTAACACGCACACAGGTATAATTGACAGTTTTACATAAATAGGCCCTACCGTTACACGAGCTTTTGCACAGAAAATGTTTGAATTTTGTTTAAAGGGCAGGGTCAATATAAAAATCACTAGTGTGGCAACACTTCCTGAAGAAAGATTAAAGAAAAACAAATGAAGAAATGAATGTTCAGAAGGAAGATATAATGAAAGAAAGATATAATGATTGTATTTAATAGAAAGAGACTGCCGGTTAGGTAGAAGAATATACTTAGATAATAAAGATATGATCAGTTGTTGTGGATCTGTTAAAGGGGAAAGACCTTTTATTTGTTTAACCGAATATTGTTTTAGTTTTGTAATAAGCAAAGTTTAAACGGCTTACACTAGTTTTAAGCATACTGAAATCTTAAAACATTTGTTTCTGAGCACCGGATTGTGGACATGTGAACTGATGACGATTGTTGCGTACATAGATTTTATCAGCTTATATACCTGGGTTATCTTCTCAGGAACTAGGAGAAAATTTAATGATAAGGCTTTCAAGCTCCAAAATTGCTTATGCTCTAGGTTATGTACAGAATACATAGTTTACAAGACGAATATGAAAGGGAAACCTAATAATGGGGAAAAAAACTAGATATGCCTCAGATGAACAAACCTGTCATGTTGAAGAAAAACTCTCCACCAAAAACGAAAAACCCTACAAAGATTTACTTACTTACGCATGAAACGTGGTATCAGTTGGTACAAAGCTTAACAGCTAGCTCTACAAAAAATGAAATCTGTTGGCCCGGACTTCAGAAAAACAGAAAACATCGATTTCTACTTCAAGAACTGCCACCTCGATGGGAAGTGGCTCAGTTTTTCGCTGAACTTATTTCTGTCGAACCAAAACTAGGGCAAGGAGTCTTCAGCTTTCGCGAATTAAGCAAGAGAGTTACGATGATCAGTGTCAAAACTCAATTCCAACATTAAAGTTTTTTAACACATTAACACTGTAAAATTTATCGCACCAAAAATCAGTCTTTCAATTGTCAAAACCTTTGTGCCTGGTCTTTATGTACAAAAGGTAAATCCGACACTACCGAAGAAAGTTTTTACAAGCTCTTTGCCAAAATATACAAGTAATGTCAAAAATTCATACAAATGTTTATGGGAGATTTTATTGCCAAAATTAATAGGTAGGAAGATAGAAAAAGAAAGTCTACACGACACCACTTCCTGTAAAGGACTTTTTCTGATCGATTTTTCAGTAGGAATAACCATTACAAGCAGTTTGTGATTCAAATTTCCCGACATCAACAATTGTACATGACGCGATAACCTCATGGTTGAACCTGAAACCAAATCGATGAAGTTGCGGTTAACGGAACACAATCGTTTAATATACTTGTTTTCCGAACATTCCATATATAATGGATTCGGATCTTTATCTATTTTAGTGCCAAGCTTCAAGTATAAGTATCTAGGTAATGTTAAGGCAATCATTAACAACGTTAACGTTGGATGAGTACGATGCTAACTACCGTTACTGCCTACTTCTTGATTTTGCGAAAAATCCCACCACTATTGATATAAAATCGAAAGAAGTGGGCAATAACTAAGCTAAGACTCCGAAGTATTGGGCATCTCACAATTATTTCCGAGAAATTGTCAATTCAACTCCGAATGTACTAAGGAAAACGAAGCCAAATCAAAAACCTACAATATGTGTCACCAGAGGAAAACACGAGGATCACTCAAGCTCTTGGTTGAGCGAAGAAAAGATGAGAACCGCAGAAAACAAACCAGCAGCTACGTAAATAGAAATGGGAACACAGTAAAAAATAAGCAAACTACCGAAATTATTTGGAGAGTCTACTATCTACTTGAACCAGTTTCTAAATAGTGATGATAGCCAAGATCCCATTAGTGAATGACTGTTATCAGTAAATCTGGATGACAAATTATACACCGCCAGGCCTAAACTGATAAAAGAAATTGGAGCCGACAGACTATAACTAATCTGTTATATTCTTCACGGAAAAAAGTTTCATCAATTTCTGCTCACTTTCAGGAGATATCAGCAACCACCGAAACCGTGACCTTATTCAACGAAGAAAACCCATCATAAAGGAAGGCACTGACAGATGTTTTCACTTCTCCTGAAGAAGTTGCTGTTATTATTATTATTGGAAACTCAAAGAAATCGACAGGAAGCGATAAGATTTTTAATTAAAAAGTTACCAAACCTTGCTGTTCTCCTGTTTACTATAATCTTCAACAACTGTCTAAACAACAGCTATTTCCCTGCAGCATGAAAAGCGACAAAAGTTGTCTCTGTACCGAAGAAAAACAATTTCGTTGCTCAGCTGTATGAGCAAGATATTGGAGGTATTAGTATTGAAAAACACTTAACGTTTTCTGCAGAGATCGCAAGGTCCTAACAACCTCTTAAGAAATCCTATGCCCCCAGCATCAAATATTGAGAAGCAGGTGCAACATTGCCAAGCAACCGTCAGAGATGCCCCTTCTGACGTGCTGAGTTTTACACGACCACCAACCACCACCAAGCAAACCCTTTGTTTGACGATGTGTGCTAGTAAGCAGATGCATTAAAACAAAAGGCATATCAAGTGGCGCTGAAACGAAGGACCCAAGCTGCTCACTAGCGGAAGAAAGCATGTCTGATGAATGGTTCCTGAGCATTGTCTGTCCGATTCTCAAGAGCTACGCCAACTACAGAGGCAAAAGCCTCCTGAACATCGCGCACAAGATCTTGTCTGTAGGATTATGTGAACGTCTGAAGCCTTTCGTCAACAATCTGATACGTCCATATCAGTGCGCCTTTATACCCGGAAAGTCCACCATCGATCAAATATTCACATTACGGCAGATCTTGGAAAAAACCCAGGAACGAACTATATAGAGCAATGTTTAGTTATGGCATCCCTGAAAAACTTATCTGTTTGTGTAAGATGACGATGGAGAACGCACGCTGCTCCATCAAGGTTGGAAAATATCTCACCGATGTATTTAATGTCCAAAAAAGTTTTAGGCGAGGCGATTCTCTGTCGAGCGACTTCTTCAACATCGTTCTTGAAAGAATAGTGCAAAACTCATGCTTCAACACAAGAGGTACAATCTTTCAAAACTCGGTGACCAATTACTCGGATACGCCAATGATTTTGAGTAAGTTTGAAGGACTTTGTCTACCTAGGCGCTGCTTTAAATTCAGACAATAACACCAGCGCTGAAATCAAACGAAGGATGACTCTTGCCAATCCCTGCTTCTTTGGACTAAGAAGGCAATTGAGTAGCAAAATACTCTTACTCGCATAACTAAAGTATGTCCCTCTATACGACTGAGATGGCTAGATCATGTAGAGCAAATGGACCCAAATGCTCCCATCTGGAAAGTCTTTGAATCCAAACCAGAGGAACGGCGCAATACAGAAAGACCGCCACTCAGGTGGCGCACAGAAGTGGGAGAGGACATCAATCAACTTGACGTACGAAACTGGAGACAGCTAACTAGAGACCAATCTAGATGGAGGATCTTGTTTGTTGAGACCCTGTTCTACCTGCACAGCAGAAAGTAAGTAAACAAGTAAGACACTCCAGCGCTTAAAATTTTCGACGCTATTCAAAAGGGAAACACGTCATCTTCATCATCTTTAAAGGAGGAAGCAGGTAGGAGGGGTTCTCGTTTATTTTAACATATAAAGTCGCAGTAACTTAGCATATCAACACGCAAGGTAATAGTTCTTTGGTCTTCTACGATCCGAGTCGTATTGGACGTACATAACTAAGTCGATTGCTTGCTGATCAAAATTGTACATTGCCAATTTGATTACACCAAAGGTTATACCAAATGCGTACTAACATTTTGGGACAAGATTGACAGAATGTCATCATTCGAGTGATCATGAACGTTAAGTGAGTTGACACAGTCTACGTTGACAATACTAATGGTCATGATTAACATCAATTTTAGATTGAATTTAAAGTTTTTTTAACAATCCCAATCCTGACTTCGCATTCGCTTTCTCATTAACATTTAATTTCTATTCCCATAAAATTTTATTCCATATATAAATAATGTTAAAAGGGATGCAATTTGCTACAAGAACACACTTTAAATAAATAATTCAGAAGATTGGCTTTCATCTTAAAAAAAAAATACACACTCCTTTATGTTCATTCATCAAAAACCAAAATTCATTCCTCATCGTCAATTTCCTGTTTGCCAGACCATCCTTAACGGAATTGCAGTATAAACGGCTACAATGTTAATTTTATAATCCTTTTGCAGCAAAATATATGAGCCTTCCCCCTTTCCATATTATTATGGAAGTTCTCTCTTTGTTAAATCTATGCTTCCCTTGGGACGGCAAACCATAAAGCAAGGTATAAAAAAAAGTTGAAAAAAAGAACAGGTAACTTTGTGGCAACCTTGAGGAATATAATTGCGATTCGGTTTATTATTCACTGTTCATTCGAAGCATACAATTCCTGCCACAAACAGTACCACACAAACCATCACCGTCACCTTTGAGGATGCAGGAGCACAAAATAAGGAAAAATGTAAAACTCACTTCCGTTACGCTATAGCAGAACCAGAAAAGGAAGTCCTCCATATTCTCTGCACATCCCTTCCTTGTTGTTAACTGAGGAGTAAGCTGGTAGAGATATGCCTGCTTGTACAATATACCTACACATGTACATAGGGACCGTGGGGAATGTGAAATGAGCTGTACATTTCTGATGGGTGTTCCGTGCACATCAGGTGCCTCCAAAAGCGATGGAACATGAAGGAAGGTAGGCTGGCAGGGCGAGGTATGCACAGAGAATAGCTCCTCATGTGGAACACTGACATTTTCATCCTGAAAACCAAAGCAATACCATTGAGTCGCTCTCTCAACATCTCCCTCCATATGGGTACGTGGTTGATACGGCGGAGTGGGTGTGATTCCTGTATGCATAAGGCAACGAGAAAACATTTATTGGGGGTAGCCAGAAATCCGCTCGTTTCAAAAGCGACTTCTGGATTGCTCGCCTGCTGTGTGTGACTTAAACCGCACAAAGCCAAACAAATATATAAAGCGCACGTCGAAGAACGCAACCGATGATGACGACGGCGATGCGACTACGGTGGCAAGGCAAGGTGTGTTGCCACTGCCACCAACCGCCACCACCACCGCCGCGCCGATAGTACATTTTGGTCGTGCAACACCAGATGATTGAATGGACCTGCTTCCGTTCAAAGAGTTTCAACGGACGACTGGCTGAGTCCACTTGAACTTGCATTTTAGAAACTTACTGTATCAGATGCAACTATATGGCCAGCGTATCTACACTTGAAGAAATGACTGGCTTCGGCATTCGGAAGAAAATTGAACTTACTCGTATCTCTAAGTGGGTAAGGTTGTTTTTTTTTTTTTTTTTTTTTGAGAAAAAATAATTCAATTGAGAGCTAGCTACTCACGAAAAAAAAAACACGAAAGCGTGCGGTCGATTAAATAGAAGGATTTTATAGCAGGATTGAATTCGGAAGTCTTACAAAAAGGTAAAAGGAACCCTTTGAAAATTAAATGACCCGAACGGAAGGCTGCGAAAGTGACCAAGGGAACAATGTAGCAGTCGGTGCTGGTAATATGAAAAAGTGATTTTTTGAATGTATAACTGTGGTGATAATTCAAATTGTGCCTTTAAACTTTCTTACGAGTACCACCCAATCTCCATAAAGTGAAGAAAGATATATCGAAAATGAATACCGATACAGCTACTGAAGGTGACGGCTTTTCAAAGCTGTTCAAAGCTACATGCGATAACTTGATGAGGAATATGCACTATCTGCTAAATTTTGCTGGATAAAAGTAAACCTTCTTAAGATCTTCAAAAAAAAAAAGAACCTTTGAACTCTGGTAACTGCAACAGTGCGCGATCGAAGAAATAGAGCAATTTCATAGCAGGAATAATTTCCTTAAATTTTACTTTTTAATTTTTTTAGTAGGAACAAAATTATCTCAAGAGTTCAAGGCCCACACTGAACATCGAAGTCAAGGCCGAGAGTGTGGGAAAATCATTTCTGTAAACTATTTAACTAGGATGATGAATCGAATTCCATTGTGAGGCAATTTGTAGCATTCTACCTTGTCGATGTAGACCAACATATTCAGCCACCCTATCTGATCTAGACGAGGCTAAGACAGTTATTTCTAAACGTAAGTCCAATAAAGCGTTGGTGTCGAGGTATTCGAATCGGCAAGCAATGACTCACATAGGAATATGCCTCAGATAATGTGGCAACAGCATAATATGGTCGTAAGAAACCAAGACCGATTAATGAAACTTCGTCATTGTTTGCCCGATCTTCAAAAAAGGAGACCCTCTGAAATTCGCTAACTGCAGAAGGATTAGTCTTCTTAACATCATCACACATTTTCTACAGTATATGTTCATCAACGACCAGATAGGCGCGCATAAGTGTGATTTTAAGCCAAATTCTATAGTTGGTTTTAGGTCAGATCTTCGTAAAAGCACAAACTTCAAATTGGTGACAACCACCTTTTTATGGATTTCTAGCCGACACGTATGGGAGCGTCTATAAAGACAAGCTTTATTGAGAATGCTTAGTTTTGGTACCAATACCAAACTAGACCATTTGTGCAGGATTAGAACTGAAATTTCTTCCATTAATGCCATCAGAAACCTCCAGAATTTCCTTGACCACACAAAGGTCTTAGAAAAGGGCAAGTCATGTGACTGCTTCAACATCTTTTTTGAAAGAAAAGTTCAAGACTTTTGAGACAAAGCTGCACAGTCTTTAAATTTATTACTGTCTCGAGCAACTAAAGTATTCATTTGTAAGACATACACATGTCATACTGATCCTGGAAGGTATATATGTACATGTTTCGCGCAGACGAATAGACTCCGGCAAACAAAGATGGATGAGAACACCTTAGAATTGATTGAGACGAAAATTCTTCTGGTTATATTTGCCCTTGTCTGCAAAGACTGTAAAAGTAGAAAGAAATACAACAAAGAGCAGTGTTCTAGTCAGAAAGGTGAAAATACATTGATTGAAGTGTCTGGATCATTTGTAGTGCCAACCCCAGCTCAGAAAATTTTTGAATCCATTTCCGAGGTATGGCGAATTAGAGGAATACCGTAACTTAAGTAGCACACACAAGTTAGTGGAAACAGACCTCTACCAACATGAGATAATTAGTTATAGATCCAGCCGAATGGAAGAAATTTGTTTTTCAGTTGAGGCTCTGGTCCACTTCCTCTAGACCGTATTGCCATCTTAAGTAAATAAGTATCGAATTGAAAAGTAGGATGTTGTATACTCTGTACAACAAAAATATGCAGTGTGGGCAAAATAGGAGTTTGCCTCGCATTCTGGCTACAGTGGATTGCATAAATCTGTCTTTCATTAAAGCTCTCAAAGGGTTGTCGTAGTGTTGATTTTAAATGGACCCTTTTTTTAAAGCTCTAAAATCAAAAGCACCTCAACAGAAACCCAAGGAAAAAAAACTGAACAAGTTAGCAAATGAACAAGGGTAACTCTGAATGCACATCAATATTTAATGGGAGATTGAATATCACCATTCACCAACAGTCATAGGCCACAGCAATTCAGTACACACTAGTGATGGGCACTATCGAATGATTTGAACTATCGATAGTTAGTAACTAATTGATTTTAACTATCGAACGAATTCATTCATTCGTTCAGTTCAAGTAGAATTTTTTACTAATTGCTTATTATTTGAATAATACAAATGGGTTATGAAGCCAATGAGAAAACATTGTCACTAACCCTACCTTTCTTATTTGTTCTAAAATATATTTTATTTGGTAATAATGGTAATGGTCACCTCACCTAATAAAAATCCAGTTCTTTCTACTCTTGTTTGCTGTAACCAAAATGTTTGTAAAAATCTAAATGAGTCTGAACTTATAGTTACGATAAGATTGACTAGAGTCTATAATAGTTCTCCCAAAATATTCTATATTGTAAGCCATAAATTGTCAAATGACATCAAATGATGGCTACTATGTCGGTGGATTAAGAAAAGTCCAAAAATGAAAAAAAAAAAGAGATTTTATTTATTGCTCCGGAAAAGAGCAATTTTAAGGCTTTCGGCTGACATTTGGAACGAAATACTATATGTACGTCATAGCTGAATTTGTCCTTTATTTGTCAAGTCATAAAATGTCGAATTCCATCAAAGAATGGCTACGATGTCGATCGATTAAGAAACGACCAAAAATGCAAACTTTTTATTTTTGCTTTAAATATAATATTATGGATAACTTTTGTGTCTTCATAATTGACTAGCTCTATGCAAGAATTAAGCATGTACCGATTTGTTAAAATAATAGGATCACAAAAGACGAAACAGAACCCAAAATGTAATCATTCATAGACAAACACTGAAATATTAAACCCAAACTTTTAAAATAAACCCTACCCTAAGCCATTATAATATCTCAAATATTACCGAGTCTCAATCAAATCTCACAAATGGCGATAAGAATATTATTTTACAGGTAAGCAAAACTTACTTAACACAAACATCAACCAGCGAAAATTAAATGAATGAAAATAGTAACTAAATCAGTAAAATCGTTCAGTTCTACTCGGGTAAAAAAAGTTATTGAACAAAAAAGTATACTGAAATCGTTCATTGCACGAAAATAGTATACTAAAATCGTTCAAAGTAACTATCGGGTGAAAAACTAGTTGAACGAAAAAAGTATTACTAAAAACGTTCAAAGCTAATATCGAGTGAAAAAGTAATCGAACGAAGATACTCGTACTATAATGAAAACTGGTTACTGAAAATAGTAACTGAATGAGTGGGTACTATCGAATGAATGAACTTTCAGCTACTATCGAATAAGTCGATAGTTTTTATTCGATAGTTCCCATTACTAGTACACACTCAGATGTGCGGTCAATAGGACGTGGGGTCTACGTCAGATGCAATCGAAAATTTACTGGCGTACAAACACTTTTTTAAGGAGGATTTCTTTCAATTTAGTATGGTGCAAAAATATAGCAAGCTACTGATTTTGAAAAAGCTCCCCCATAAGACGTGTACTGCATATTTTTGTTGGATGAAGTATAGTATCTCTTTTCAACAACTGTTACAACAACTACATACCCCTACATCATATTACCGAGCGAAACGATACAACACCTAAGTACCGTCTTATTAAGTAAGCATATTGCACATTCACTGTGTACTTCAAGTCATGAACATTACGAACTTAGAATTCGATACAATTTTGTCTCTTATCTTCTCAATTCACACTCATTTATAGCCGCATACTTAGTAAGAGGAAGTTTGGAAAATGATAAAACTGTCAATGCTGAAGCTCCAAATCTTCGAAAGGAAAATTCTAAGGATAAGCACCGGACTTATCTTCGATCGACAGCGAAAGAAGCACTTCAGCAACGAAAGAGTCTACGAAGAAGCAAAAATCAAGCCACTGGGCCAGTTTTTCGTAGAATTAGCGAAGAAATTTATATCTAGCACCATCAACCACCCTAACTCGCTGATGAGAAGGATGAGCACCCAGGAACGACATCCAGAGCCTAGATACCTTAGTGCTCTGGATATGATAGAAAAGATACCAACAGACAACGAACCAGCAGTTCGTTTCTACGCTGATGCCGGGTCAGCATATCACCGTGGCTGATAATATCAGAAAAACAAACCCCCAACAAACCCACCAACTGGACCCGATCCCGACCTAAATGAGCTAACACAATAGTTCGAACGTTTTCACTAGGAAATATAATAAAAATGCTCTATACCAGATTGGAAGATAATGATCGTTTAGTGGACATACCATCTCACAGACGGTATGATAAAAGTATTTGTTGGACTTATACACCAATCATCGTAACCTAAGTTTGATTAAAATCTCGAAATGCTCTTTTTGCATGTAACTAATATTTGCCAGTTTTTGTAAACCAAAATCAAAAATCCCCTAACTATTGTTTTCAGTCCCGAAAATAACAATTTTAGGTAAAGCTTCTCAGTAAATATAGGGAAGAGTGTCGGAGACGAAACTGAGCCTTGTGGCACACCAGCATTTAGTTTATGAATATCAGACTTCAAACCATCCAATAAAACTTTCATTGAGCGATCGGAAAGGTTATTGTCCTCCGAAGAAGAGACTCTTCGATACCAAATGCACGTATTTTCTATAAAAGAGGTCCGTGTCAAACCCTATCAAATGCTTTAGAAATATTTACCTTTGTCTCTCGAAAATTATGTAAGGATTGGTTTTACTTTTCGGATCACCAGTGGCTCTTTTGCTACGAAAACCATACTGTCGGTAATTTAAAAGCTTTCGATTTTTGATATATTTCCTAAGCTGATTATTAATCAGTGTTTCCATGACCTTGGAAAGAAGGGACGTTAGTGCAATGGGTCTGTAATTGAAGTGGGAGGAAGATTCACCTTCTTTATGGACCAGATTGTTTTGCCAGCGTTGAAGAACACCTCTTCAGAACTAAAGGGGATATACAATCTGGACCAGCGAATTTATGTATTTCAAGATCTTTAACAATTTTAGCGATTGTACCAGAGTTAAAGTAGATCTATCCCATAGAACTATTACCGTGTGGCACTCTCCAATTAGCAGCAAACTGCGTTGGAAGCAAATTGGCTTTTTCTTTTGAGCTGAGAAAAGCAGCAAAAGTTGGAACTGATGATTTTTTTTACATTTTTTACAAGAGTTTTCACTACCGTATTAGTATTTTTTGCATGTATATTTATTTGCGGAATGACCTTCAACGTCAGGTATTCGAGTTGGCTCGTCTACAAGCTGAGTTAAATGCTTTAACTCAGCAAAGGTCTCTGGTTACCTTTTTGGTAGTTGTCTGATTATTATTAGATCAGAATGTTGAAGCCAAGAATAATTATTATGAACATTGAAATCGTACATAATAACGATTTCAGTTGGAGAAAAATGGGTAACTATTCTAAATATATAGGGTCAGATAGAGCATCGAATTCGTTTAAAGTCAAATTGCTATGTAAGCTCACACTCCTGTAAATGAAACAAGCGTATCTGATGTGCTTACAGATAGTAAGTTTAAGCCACATAAAATTAAAGTTGGTATAAGAACAGTAGCCATACTGAGGCTGAAGTTGGTAAGCAACATCATTACGAATGTAGGTACTCGTACAAGACAGGACCATGGTGTGGGAAAAAAGTGGCATAATGTTTAGCCGTGTAAGTTATATTCTGAAGTGTCAGAGTTTTCACCTACTTGGGTTTCACTCAGTGCCGAAATAGCTGGCCTGAACTTAACAGGGTGGAAATAATTAGCAAAAATTCGTTCTTAAACCATGAATATAAACCAAAAAAGTGTTATGCCTATTTTTCAGTTCGCATATTAAAATCAAAACAGTTGGCAACCATAACTAAGTTGTGCGCAAAATTTTATTTAAGCAAACGAAAGTGAAAAATATTAACCTTAAACTAGAATTTTCTAGCTGAAGCAGCTAAGCCTAATCTCTTCATTTTGTTCACATAAAGCAAAGCTTAATCTAAGACACCCTAGCATTAGCTACTATACTCTGTCCAACAAAAATTGTCAGTACAGGGAAGATAGGACGTTTGTCTCTCATTCTGATTGCATTGCCATGCATAAGTGTGTCGCCTTTTAAAGCTCTCATAGGGACTCCGTAGTTTAAGTTATAAATCGCCGCAAATGAAAGTAAAAAACGCGTAGGGCTACCGTCTGCCGATTCAAAACGATTGAAAACAATATTCAATTTACCTTTTCCCACAACGACAAGCGGTAAGAAAATAGCCGCGTTTTTTTTTTAAGTTGAAAAGCAATACGACAACACTCAACACACTCATCTTCTTAAAATGTGTTCTCAAAAGCTTCAAATCCCAAAAGCTCCTTAATAAAAACCACTGAAAAAGCTCTTTGCTTGCAATTGAGAATGATAATGGTAACTCTGTTTTGATGTAGATAAAGAGCGCGCGATCGTATTGAGTGACACTTGACACTCTTGTGTTGATCTTGACAGTTGACAGTATCTCATCAGCAGTGGGATCCGACGGTCGTGTTGGGGTGTACAACTATTTGCAAAGAATTACAACAACAATTCCTTAAGAAAAGTCAGTGGCTTGCTCTTTTTTTAGTGGCATTTTTCCTAACGCATTGTAGTGAGGGTGCATCAGGCGCCACTGCTTTAGAAAAAGCTCCCCCATAAGGCCTGTACTGACAATTTTTGTTGGACAGAGTATAGTCATATCCATGACCAGCTAGCTTTGACTTTTTCCGAAAATAGCTTTTAATTTTTAGGCACGAACAATGGGTCTTATCTTAAATAAATGAATATTTGAGAAACTGCCAAAAGTTAACGAAAATGTTAAGATTAACCGTCCGTCCACCTGATACCAGCAATTTTTATTCGGAAACAGTTGTGAGCAACAAAAAGCACAAGAACGCAGTGCACTGGCTTCTTAATTCACTTGGTATATGTTCAATTCCCGGTGACGAAAACAGTTTCCTAATTCAAGAAAACATCATGGACTTAGCCACTCAAAAAGGGTCTTATAAACGGTTGACATACAAGTTTAAAAAAAGAACGCATGCATTCTCAGATAAAACTTACTTAAAATCTCAAGCTTGCAACAATATTTTTAAGAGTGTATCTGTTCAAAACGAGTGCATCTATGTGTAGTTTCTCAATTATTATTAATGATGACATAGTGTTCTGGCAAATTTTACACTCAGTCCTGTTTTGCCAACAAAACGTGATATTCTACGACAAAAGCAGATAGGAACAGCAGTGTTATAGGCCACTTAGAGCCTACCTTAGACAGTGTAGCGCAGAAATGTCACCACCGCTGCCGCTCCATCCAGCGCAGAGCTAGATATATCCCCCATGCGGTACATTTTACACCTTTACTCAAAGCACTTGGTGGTGGTCTGGTCACAAAAGGAGTAACGCATTCACCAAAACCCATTTGATGCACAAAGAGTTTTGTAAGTTCCGTGCAATGTATAGATACTACGTTTGTGCCTAAAGTGTACAAAGTCGAAAAAGCACTATGCAAGTTAAATAACAATCAACAAATTCAAATAATCATCACTCCCACAAGAAATGCTGACACAGATTCTCACACTCTGTAGTCTACAGATATCGCTTGGACTCCTACACTCGACACCATAAGATAAAAAATCACACCACCATCCAACCAAACCACCTGACACTGCACATTCCTTCTCCCTCATTTCCATCCATCCTTAGTTAAGAAAAACAATTATGTTAGATTTAAGATTCATTCCGTTTGTAAAGTTGAAACAATAAAGAGGTTCGCCTCCACAAAAATATTTTTTTAAATAAATTAAATAATAATTTATTAACTGGCGCCCGAGCAGGGACCACGGGTAAAATAAGTGTTAAAAAAGTGATTCGAGTTTTGAATAAATAATTTGTGAAAAATTAAAAAAAAAAACCGAAAATTACTTTAGCATAAAACGACCTCAAGTAGCTCGTCGCGAAAAGAAAAGAAACACAAAAACACGAAACACACCTGTGGTCCGCCAACAGTGAAAGAAATTCTGCATAAGCCGACCTAAAGCAGCTCGCCGCGGAAAACATTCTAACATTGTGAAAAAATTGAGTGAGAAAAAAAAGAAAACTGCATAAGCCGACCTAAAACAGCTCGCCGCGGAAAACATTCTAACATTGTGAAAAAATTGAGTGAGAAAAAAAGAAAACTGCATAAGCCGACCTAAAACAGCTCGCCGCGGAAGACACTCGAACAGTAAAATCATTGTGAAAAAAAGGAGAAAGAAAGAAGTTGCAGTGGGAAAAAGAAGAAGTGCAGTGAAGAAAAAAAAACCCCAACGCTGGACAACGCAATTTTCGAAATGAAGAAACTCCAGCAGTACTTAATGATTATATTATTGTAAGTTATATTATTAAAAAAACAAGAAAATTTTTAAATTTAAAATATACAAAATCAAATTTATATTGTTACTCGAAGAAAATTAATAACAAAAGATTTAATTATATTATTATCTTTACTAAACATTAAAAAAGGGAATAACCTCAGTGAAACGAATGAAAAATAAATTAAGATAAATTATAAATCATAACTCATTGCTTTCTGTTTCATATCCTAAAATTATAATTAATTTCACCTAGGAAATAATTAGAAGTACAAATACTTCCATATTTAAATTTCCAGATTTATTTTAAAATTCATTTAAATGCCATTACTAAGATCAGGAAACATGTTTAGGTCAACTGACAACTTAGCTAGCACATCAAACAACACTAATCCCCATCCTAATCCCAATCCTAATCCTATAAACATGGAAGAACAGAACCCAAACGCGTCCTTCCATTCAAGCGCTTCCCAAGAACCAAATATAGGAACTACCCCCGAATTCAGCACATTAATTACATCAATCGTAAAAGAAGCTCTAGAAAAACAAGGCCGCGAACTGATTCAAAAAATATTGAACCCAAACGCAGATCCTTTTTCTGGTGTAGACCAGCCAATTTATTCAGAATTTCAAAATAGACTCAATGAATTAGATAAAATACCTGATGTTGTCAGGAGCATACGTGAATTTTCGGGTACTCCAGGAGAATTCTCTTCATGGAAAAAGAGTGTGGATAGAGTTCTACAAATCTATGAAGCTCAGAGGGGAACGCCAAAATATTTCGGAATACTTAGTACAATAAGGAACAAGATCATTGGGAATGCCGATGCAGCCTTAGAAGCATACAGCACCCCACTTAATTGGGAAAGTATTTCCCGATGCCTCGCTATGCATTACGCAGATAAGCGAGATGTTAGTACTCTTGAGTACCAAATGTCCACCCTTGTGCAAGGAAACTCTACAGTTTCTGATTTCTACCAAACTGTGTATAGCCACTTATCCCTCATCCTTAATCGAATTTCCTGTATGGAAATATCCGCGGAATCAATGCGTGTCCTAACGCAAACATACCGCGACAAAGCCCTAGACACTTTCATTCGTGGGCTGAAAGGAGACCTTCCACGGTTACTGGGAATTAGGGAACCAGCCGATTTGCCACAGGCGCTTCATTTGTGCCTTAAATTAGAAAACCAGAATTTCAGATCAAATCATGTTCAGAATCTTCAAAATCCTCAGAAAGGATATAACCACAACGTTCCTCCAAACACGTTTGGACAAAAAACAAACTTTAACAAACCACCAAACAAATACAACTCGGGAAAGTATCCCAACAACTTTTCTGGCAATCGGTTCCAACCACGACAAAATAGAAATTTTGATCCCCAAAGAAATACATATTATAACCAAAACATACAGAGGACAAATACAGGCACACAAGACAACAGATACAAAAATACACAGGGCCAAGCTAATAGAAATCAACCCCAAATTAAACAAGAACCTGCAGAGAAATCTAGCAACCAGACTAAACAGCGAAACTTTCACATAGAGTCACAAGACGTAGACGAAGAACTATACACCCAACAGATGCGAAACGAAGATACTAAGTATGACGAAACTTTAGACGAGTACATTAACAACAATATGGACAATACCGAATTTGTAGATCATACCGATATACATTTTTTAGACTAAGGCACTCTTCGTTGCCTTATTTTGAATCCAAAACGAAGAGTGGAAAAATGCTAAAAATACTGATCGATACTGGGTCAAACAGGAATTATATTCAACCACAACTGGTTAGTAATCCTGTGCCCAATAAAGAATCTTTTTATGCCAGCTCAATTGCAGGCAATATTAAAATTGACCATCACGTAGAAACGAATCTTTTTGGGTTAAAAGATATCAAAATTAAATTTTTCCTTCTCCCAACCCTCAAATCCTTTGATGCTATCTTAGGCAATGATACACTCAAAGAAATAGATGCAATAATACACGCTAGCGAAAACTATATGGAAATAGGGAAGAATAAAACAAAAATTAGAATTAAACAAGAAAGCTCACACCTTGTGAACAATATAACTTTGAAAACAGAGCATATGACAAATGCTCAGAAAGAATCATTAGAATCTCTAATACAAAAACATCCCTGCCTGTTTTCGGACAACGATGCCAAAATGGCTTATATTACAAATGTCAAGGGCGAGATTAGAACTTCTTCGGATGCCCCAGTATATTCAAAGTACTACCCTTATCCAATGGCAATGAAGGAAGAGGTAGATAAACAAATAAAACAAATGCTTGAAGACGGTATAATTAGAAAATCTAAATCCCCCTATAATTCACCTGTATGGATCGTATCCAAGAAACAGGATGCGTCCGGTGAAAAAAAGTACAGATTAGTTATCGATTATAGAAAACTAAACTCTGTCACAATATCAGATAGGTACCCAATCCCAGAAATTAACCAGGTCCTATCACAACTCGGAGAGAATAAATGGTTCTCAGTTTTAGATCTAAAAAGTGGTTTCCACCAGATCCTGTTACGAGAATCTGACATCGAGAAGACAGCCTTCTCGGTAAACCATGGCAAATATGAATTTACACGCCTACCTTTCGGGTTAAAGAACGCACCATCGACGTTCCAAAGAGCCGTAGACGAAATACTCCGAGATTTTATAGGGAAAATATGCTACATATACGTGGACGACATTATTATATTTGGAAAAGACGAAGAGACACATCTGGAAAACATTAGAAAAGTTTTTGATACACTAGAAGCAGCAAACGTCAAAGTACAACTTGCTAAATGTGAATTTTTTAAGAATCAAGTCGAGTTTTTAGGATTCGTCATATCAGAAGATGGAATTAAAACAAACCCATCTAAAGTTAAATCAATCTTGGATTTTCCAAACCCTAAAACTCTGAAAGAACTAAGGTCTTTCCTTGGCCTTTCAGGATATTACAGAAGATTTATAAGAGATTATGCCAAATTGGCAAAACCACTTACATCACTCCTAAGAGGTGAAGATGGCCGTGTATCGAAAACGGCATCATCCAAAAAACACATTGAGTTAAGCCCTTCAGCAGAAGAAGCACTGAGGAAATTAAAAACTACACTTGCGTCAGAAGACGTTATATTAGCTTATCCCAATTTCACAAAACCATTTCATCTTACAACAGATGCCTCGCAATTTGCTATTGGTGCAGTGCTAGAACAAGATGGAAAACCCATCACTTTTATATCCAGAACCCTCACGAAAACTGAGGAAAGCTATGCAACTAATGAAAAGGAGATGCTAGCTATCATTTGGGCTCTGGGATCGCTAAGAACATATCTTTATGGGTCAGCGGAGGTAAAAATCTTCACAGACCACCAGCCTCTAACATTCGCACTTAGCACCAAAAACAATAACTCCAAAATGAAAAGATGGAAGTCCATCTTAGAGGAGTATAATTATGAAATCCGATACAAACCTGGTAGAACAAACGTTGTCGCCGACGCTCTGTCCAGATCTCCTCATCTAACGCAAATTAATTCCACTAACTCAACGCGACAAGGTAGCGAATCTTCTCCTCATCAGCTAATACCCACCGTGAATGCTCCAATTAATGCATTTAAGACGCAAATCATCTTACTAATAGGTAAAACAGAAAATTATAAACTAGAAAATCCATTTTTGAAATATCGAAGACACACCTTTACGCAAACTTCTTATTCTACTGAAAACTTAATCTCTATTTTCAAGAGATACCTCAATCCCTACGCTATGAACGGTATCTTTACAAACGAAGCAACCATGGGAAAAATACAACAGATATATTCAAATTTCTTCAAAAAATATAAAATACGTTTTGCCCAAACTCAAATCAAAGACATAACTAGTGAAACAGAACAAGATGAACTTATTCTTGAGACTCATAAGCGTGCACATCGTAATGCCAAAGAAAATAAAACTCAGATCATTGAAAAATATTATTTTCCCCAAATGAGCAAAAAAATAAATAAGATTGTCAAACAGTGCCAAGTCTGTAAAGTTAACAAATACGACAGACACCCAAACAAAATACAAATACAAGAAACACCAATACCAAAATATCCAGGACAAATTTTGCACATAGACATTTTCATGACTGAAGGCAAACTCGCCTTAACAGCAATAGATAAATTCTCAAAGTATGCACAGGCAAAATTATTGAAATCTCGATCGATCGAAGATATCAGGGAACCTCTGAGAGATATACTATTCTCCTATGGAATACCAGAGACTATAGTTATAGACAATGAAAAGTCCTTGAATTCTGAATCAATCACATTTATGATATGCGATGAATTAGGTATAAAAATATTTAAAACCCCTCCATACACTAGCAGTGCAAACGGGCAAGTAGAGAGGTTTCACTCGACACTTGCAGAAATTATGAGATGTCTTAAGACCGAAAAAACACACAGAGACTTTACACAACTTCTTCCACGCTGTGTACATGAATACAATTCTACAATACACTCTACAATAGGTAAAAGACCAATTGACGTATTTTTTGGACGAAACATGAGTAACGACCCAGAAGACTTTGAAAAAGCTCGACAAGAAAATATAGACAAACTTATACAAATACAAAAGAGAGACCTAAGATACCATAACGAAAACTTACAACCCATTAAAACTTATTCACCAGGAGAAGTTATTTTTGTAAGAATAGACAAACGATTAGGATCTAAACTAACCCCTAGATATAAAAAAGAAATTGTTAGGGACGACAAAAATACTACAATACTAACAGAGTCAGGCAGAACAATACATAAGAACAAAATTAAGAATTAACATTTAAAGGAAAAACATTTTTTTACAGACCAATATTCATTCAGGCAGAGGTTCAAGTGTTGGACTACTCAAATGCCCAGTTTATTACCGTCAAAACAGGAACCTCCAAACTACAAACTGGTACAGTTAAATTAATACATGACATTGACCTCAGACTTTACCAGAACTTGATAGACGACATAAACGGAACACTCACACTAAATGTTAGTAAAGGAAACTACGCATACCATTTTATAGAACATGAAATTATCCAAACCCAAAACCTTCTAAAAAAGCTTACTCCCAAAAGATCACCCCGTTCCCTTAATTTTATTGGAAGTGCATGGAAATGGATAGGCGGAAGCCCCGACCATGACGACTTCAAGATAATCAGAAATAAAATAAATAATGTAGCAGTAAACAATAATAAGCAAATTTTGATTAATAAGATTTCAATAGACAGAATAAACAATATTACAAATATAACAAACGAAATTTTGAAAAATTTAAAAAACAAAAATAACGAAATTGTAGAAATTATCAAGTACAAAATTAGACTAATAAAAGACGAACTTACAAATATAGAATATGCCGTTCATTGGGCCAAATCTAATATCATTAACTCATATATTTTATCAGTAAATGAAATAAATAATGTGAAAAAAATTCTAAACAAAGAAAATGTACCATTCAGTAATCTGGATGAAGCACTTGAATATGCTGATGTTAAAGTAGCAACTAACACTACTTCTTTAATTTATATAGTAAGTATACCAACAACTAAAGAAGAAATTTGTGAAAATCTTATAATTAAACCAATAAAAAAATTAAAATTATGCCTTAAATTAGAATACGAAAACATACTAAAATGTGGACAAGAAACTTATGGTATCAAATTAGATTGTAAGAAATATCAAAACCTGTCTATTTGTAGTAATAAAAATGTTATTAAATTAAGCGAAACATCATGTATTCCCAATCTCCTTAATAATTCCCCTACCAATTGCACTGTAACTAATAATCATCATATCCCTACAATCGAAGAAATTTCCCCCGGAATACTTCTATTAAACCAATATAACGGAACAATCAAATTCGAAGAACACGTCATGAACCTGCACGGAACTTACCTCATTCGCGTACAAAACTCAACAATAGAAATAGGAAATTCAACCTACAAATTTACTGAAGCTGTTACACACGAACTCTTACCTGCAGCCGCTAATCCTTCAATCAATAAAAATTTCTTCAAAGAACAACTGTCATTGGAAATGCTGCATGAAATCAATCTCAAGAACACAGAAACAATCGAGGTAATCGAGACAAAACATCGAGTTAACACATTCATCACTTTTACATTATCAGCAATCTTTTTGGCCATAATTATAACCTTCATACTAAAAGCCATCATTATCTACATCAAGAAAAAACCAATAGAAGTACATGAGGAAATAGCTATTAGAGTACAAACAGTTCCAAGTATTCCTATTCCAAAAGACAATACTGACCTACATCAACCCACAGCAAGAGTCAGTCAACCCACAGCAAGAGTCAGCAAAATTCCACTTTTCTAAAAGTCAAACGAGGACGTTCGAATTTAAAGGGGGAAGAGTTAAATAACAATCAACAAATTCAAATAATCATCACTCCCACAAGAAATGCTGACACAGATTCTCACACTCTGTAGTCTACAGATATCGCTTGGACTCCTACACTCTTGGACTCCTACACTCGACACCATAAGATAAAAAATCACACCACCATCCAACCAAACCACCTGACACTGCACATTCCTTCTCCCTCATTTCCATCCATCCTTAGTTAAGAAAAACAATTATGTTAGATTTAAGATTCATTCCGTTTGTAAAGTTGAAACAATAAAGAGGTTCGCCTCCACAAAAATATTTTTTTAAATAAATTAAATAATAATTTATTAACTTGCATAATGCAAGATCGTAAGTCGTGTGTGTGGCCTTATTTTGAATGCTCTCCAACACTCCTTTCGGTCGGTTGTTTGTGTCTTTCATTTTGAAAATTTGTTATCTTTTTCCTATGAAATAACGTCAAAGTGGTGACGATGGTCGGGTGGGTAGTTTGGTCTATAAAAAGGTACTTATACTCCAACTTTTTGTCTCAAGCTCATGTCATATAAGTTTTACTATTACACACGTTAACTTTTCCAAAAGGCCTCATAGGGCTTAAGGTGGTGAGGATATTGCGCAGGCATATCAACCAACAGTTTATAGGTATTTACATAAATTTCTCTTTACAAAAGTTTTTTTTATACAGCTTGGTGTCGAGCGAGAGTCTGATCTAAGCCACCACGCTAATTGGAAACCTCTTATCCTTGGTTTAGCTTCTTGTTTGATGAAGGCAGGCAGCCGGGTTTGGATACACGAAGCCACATGAAATCTTAACGCTGCCACACCACCACTGAGCTGGAGGGATAAATTCCCTGTTTTTTGTTTGTAGAAAAACATGGGGATGTATGTAAGGTGCAGGGAGATATAAAAGTCGTGCTTTTTTTTGCTTCCCAGTTTTGTTAAATTGGTGTTTTTGGCTTGACAAACAAAGTTCCTCTATAAACTCGCACTGCTTAGGGGAATGATTAATAAAAGTAGTGTTGGGTAGGGAGACGATGATGATGATGATGATGACGACGATGACGACGACGACGGGAACGGGGACGCATGGTGTGGCTTAAATGAATGTATCCGATGGGCCTGGTGGAGTTTTGTGTTGGGGTTTCCAAATAATTAACTTTACGATGACATTGAACGGATATGAGCAAGACAGACAGAAGGTGGCAGACAGTCTTTATATTCGTAGGAGGTCAAATCGCGTTTCGGTTTTTATGGGGTTTTCTGTTTGGCATGAAACTTACCTTTTTAGCATGGCATGCGACATTTTTGTCTGCAGGGAATAGCTCCTTCAGGGTGCTTTAAATTATGACTGAAACTTGGTGCTTTGTTATGAAAGTTCTTGAAAGTATAGTGTGGGGGGTCTGGGTTGAGTCATTAAAGACAGCATTGTTTACCTATAGCTTTATAAACAGGAAATCAAGCTTAGTAACAGCTGTCATATGGTTGGAGGGGAGAAACATATATCTACAAGGATCCTGTTTGCAGACAATAGAAAATATATGTTTCAAGTTACTATTTTAATTAAACTTCTATAAATCACATGAAACGGGTTAAGCAAGGTATAGGGGTTGAGTAAAAAAGTTTATAAAGAAATAGTTCGTAGAGCGCTGTAGGCCCAACAAATAAATAAATGTATGACTAGGTCGCAGCATTAGCTGCGTTCTTAGAAAAAGAAAGAGCCTTCGACACCAAATTCCAGGGCTGTAGGAAACGGTCTTGTTAGGAAATGCATCTCCATCATACAAAAAAATTGGTATTACGGGAGCAATTAGAACCTGCTCTACCGCAGCTATGGAAGTTGCCCTCCATCTATACTTTCTATACGTAGTTATCATAAGAGCGCAACGGGAGGTATCATAAAATTATTCGGAAAGAACTGGGACAGGCAAAATTATTAGTCTCAGAAGGTTCACAGTATCAAAACTTATTGACATCTCAAGAAATGGATCAAAAAATATAGTTTCGAGGAAAAATTTTTTAAAGACCAACAAAAAAGAACAAATACCATCAAGTGGTACACTGATGGATCAAGAACAAGTGAAGTGACTGGCCCAGGAATCTTTGGGCCAAGAACCAAACTTTCCATATCGATGGGGCAATCCACCAGCATCTTCCAAGCGGCGGTAAACCTCACAGCGAAAGAAATCTCGAAAAGAACTATCCTTACACCAACTTTGCCATCACTCAGATAGTCAAGCGGCACTCAAGGCACTAAGCTCATATACCATCAGTTCTAAATTGGTGTGGGAGTGGACAAGCAGGCTGAATGAACTTGGCAACCAGATCAGGGTCACACTTTACTGGGTACCTGGTCACATGGGTGTTCATTTAAACTAAAAGGCAGATTCCCTAAAACCCCTTTAACAGGGCCTGAGCCCTGTTGCGGAAAAGAAGAAAATTTCATTAAAATAAAATGCACGACTGGATCGCACGAACTTGCTCTTATGTAAAAGTACTTTGGAATTTAAGATACATTTTATAAATATAAAACATGGATTTAATGAGATAATAATGTTCAAATGCATAAAATTGCCGTCTGGTTTCCGGAAAAGTATGAGTTTATGCAAATAAACCTTAAAAAATCGTTTTATTATTAAATAAATTTTTTATATAAGAAATTTCTCTAAAATTTTTCAAGAAAAAAATGTGGGATGCGAATTTTAAGTATTTAATAATATTGGTTTTAGGAAATAATTTCAAAAAATAATCGTTCATAGGTTTTGAAGATATTGATTTAAAATTTTTTTTTTTTTTAAAAAAACCCAATAAATATTTTTTCGAATATTTTTATATACAATATTATTTTAAACTTAAGGGGACTCCTGCTTAAAATTTTGGGTTAAAGTCCTTAGAGCCGTTAATGAGAAAGTCGAAAATAAAAAAAACGGGTCTATGGCAGGTACCCCTAATAACATTTTGCCCCAAAATTTTTTTTGACCAAAATGTAGTCCATGTCCATAATATCACACTTAATTTTTTTTATCAAAATCGTTAGAGCCGTTTTCGAGATAAATAAGATTTTGCATTACGGGTGTATGGGGGGTACCCTTAGTTTTGGAGCTAAAAAAAAAATTTCAATTTTTCCTCTAGGGAATCACCGAAGACTCTTAACTACCGAGATTGAAAGAAATAGGTCCAGTGGTTTAGGCTGTAGTTCGAGGTACAGACATACAGACACACTGAAACATGTTTTTTGTGTACTAAATTTTCCTTAAAATTTTTATAAAAAAAATTGATATGCAAATTGTTAGTATTTAATAAAATACATTTTAAAACGTAATTTAAAAATTTAATCGTGTATTGGTTTTCAAGATATTGAATTTTCAAAAAAAAATTTTTATTATTTTTTTAAAAATCCAAAAACTATTTTTTCGAAAAAATTTTTAGTTTATATTTTTTCAAATGCAAACCAGCTCCTTCATAAAAATTTTGGTTAAAATCGTTAGAGCCGTTGGTGAGAAATTCGAAAATAAAAAAAACGGTTCTATGACAGGTACCCCTAATAACATTTCCCCCCAAATTTTTTTTTGACCAAAATGTAGTCCATGTCCATAATATCACACCTAATTTTTTTTATCAAAATCGTTAGAGCCGTTTTTGAGATAAATAAGATTTTGCATTACGGGTGTATGGGGGGTACCCTTAGTTTTGGAGCTAAAAAAAAAATTTCAATTTTTCCTCTAGGGAATCACCGAAGACTCTTAACTACCGAGATTGAAAGAAATAGGTCCAGTGGTTTAGGCTGTAGTTCGAGGTACAGACATACAGACACACTGAAACATGTTTTTTGTGTACTAAATTTTCCTTAAAATTTTTATAAAAAAAATTGATATGCAAATTGTTAGTATTTAATAAAATACATTTTAAAACGTAATTTAAAAATTTAATCGTGTATTGGTTTTCAAGATATTGAATTTTCAAAAAAAAATTTTTATTATTTTTTTAAAAAATCCAAAAACTATTTTTTCGAAAAAATTTTTAGTTTATATTTTTTCAAATGCAAACCAGCTCCTTCATAAAAATTTTGGTTAAAATCGTTAGAGCCGTTGGTGAGAAATTCGAAAATAAAAAAAACGGTTCTATGACAGGTACCCCTAATAACATTTCCCCCCAAATTTTTTTTTGACCAAAATGTAGTCCATGTCCATAATATCACACCTAATTTTTTTTATCAAAATCGTTAGAGCCGTTTTTGAGATAAATAAGATTTTGCATTACGGGTGTATGGGGGGTACCCTTAGTTTTGGAGCTAAAAAAAAAATTTCAATTTGTCCTCTAGGGAATCACCGAAGACTCTTAACTACCGAGATTGAAAGAAATAGGTCCAGTGGTTTAGGCTGTAGTTCGAGGTACAGACATACAGACACACTGAAACATGTTTTTTGTGTACTAAATTTTCCTTAAAATTTTTATAAAAAAAATTGATATGCAAATTGTTAGTATTTAATAAAATACATTTTAAAACGTAATTTAAAAATTTAATCGTGTATTGGTTTTCAAGATATTGAATTTTCAAAAAAAAAATTGTATTATTTTTTTAAAAATCCAAAAACTATTTTTTCGAAAAAATTTTTAGTTTTTATTTTTTCAAATGCAAAGCAGCTCCAGCATAAAAATTTTGGTTAAAATCGTTAAAGCCGTTGGTGAGAAATTCGAAAATCAAAAAAACCGTTCTATGACAGGTACCCCTAATAACATTTCCCCCCAAATTTTTTTTTGACCAAAATATAGTCCATGTCCATAATATCACACCTAATTTTTTTTATCAAAATCGTTAGAGCCGTTTTAGAGATAAATAAGATTTTGCATTACGGGTGTATGGGGGGTACCCTTAGTTTTGGAGCTAAAAAAAAAATTTCAATTTCTCCTCTAGGGAATCACCGAAGAACCTTAACTACCGAGTTTGAAGAAAATACCTCCGGTAGTTTAGGCTGTAGTTCGAGGTACAGACATACAGACATACAGACATACAGACATACAGACATACAGACATACAGACATACAGACATACAGACGGAATTGTCGGACCCACTTTTTTCGTCTTCGCTATCATCGTAATGTCAACTTTGATCAAAATCTCGAGTTCGATTTTTTTTCCAAATGCAGAACTTGCCCTATAGTACCTATATCGCAAGTAAAAATTAAGCAAGAAGAGGAGGCAAACTGATATAAGAATTGGAAAGAACTCCCTACTGGGTAATTACTACCAGCAACGTTTCGAAAACTGCATTAACTTAAGTGGGAATTACCTGGGAATAATAACAGGTATCCTAATTGGACACTGCAAACTTAGAAGAAACCTAGTTTACTTGGTATGGTAAGCTGTGCCACATGTAGATTCTGCAACATGCATGAGGAAACACCGGACCACATACAAGGAAGAAGTTGTCCACTCATGCACCAAAGGAAAAACCATCTGGGACAATACCAGATGAAAGAGAACGACCTATCTTCTCTGAAGGTGCCCCAAATAATTAGAATTCCAAAGAGCAATAGATTCTGAGGAAGAACTATAAGATGAGCAAGATCATCCAGTTTTAGGTGGGGACACAACAGATCTTCAAAAGCTTGGATTAATCTTTGTAACGAAGCGTTCCATGCTTCTACCAATACAGGAACACATTGGGTGATTTGATTTGCCATGACTAAGCAGCCGCCGCCGCAGCACCGACCGACGACACCATACAACGCTGCAGCTACCTACGACACCAGTTACCTCGCCAATATAAAGGGATTTTATACCTTGTCTTAATGCAATATGCAGTCACTATAAGATCGTGACGTCACAGCCGGTTGAACATATTGGGTGATTTGCATTCGACCAGTATATAGTTCACACACAGTTTATACGAAAAATATAACAAGAAGACCTCCTTTTGGGAAGGAAAGTCACTTGTTTGCTACGGTCGAAGCTGACGAGCTTGATTTTAGTTTACAAGTCATCTGAAATTGTCCAGCTATTTCGTTCCATCAGTTTGGTTCGAAGAATAAAACGTCCTAATTGCCACCAGGGGCTTTGCTACCTGTTGATCTGTCGGTGTTTATACATTGGCTGTGCCTACCAGAGGCCTAAAACCTGTTGATCTAGTGCCTACCAGAGGCCTAAAACCTGTTGATCTAGTGCCTACCTGAGGCCTAAAACCTGTCGATCTTGTGCCTACCAGAGGCCTAAGACCTGTTGATCTAGTGCCTACCAGAGGCCTAAAACCTGTTGATCTAGTGCCTACCAGAGGCCTAAAACCTGTTGATCTAGTGCCTACCAGAGGCCTTAAACCTGTTGATCTTGTAAGCGCCAAGGGCGTAATCCGTAGTCCGTATTTATAAAAGAGTAACCCGATACCGAATGCCAGTTAATGAAGAAACCAGAAGCCAGAATAGAGCGTTAAATACTATTTTAGTATTTTTTGTCAGTCATTATTTTTTTTTCAAAACTTACAAGTAGGTCAGTGAAACTATTCAACAAAGGAAAATTGATCCTTCTTACTAATGGCCATAATAATACCAGAACAAAAAAACCAATGTATAAAAAAATGCATAACCGATGACTTTCCCCACCTAAATTTCCATTAACGTAGAACCAAATTTAACCTGCCACAAAGTAATCAAAAATTTGCTTAGTTGCAGCACAAAAATATCAGCAAACTCAACTCATTTCATAAATCAATGACTAAAGACTCAAGGACTTTCACTTTCTGTCCTTGATGCTTAACGCATGTTTTCCGAAATTCCACAATCTCGGTAAATCTTCAATTTAATTCCCTCTTCGTCTGCAAATAGTTTGGCTTTCAAAAAATCTATGAAGAAAATTTGTGCTGCATAGAAGTTCTTTCATAAAATAATAAAAGATCCAAATCATAAGTAGAAATCCTACAAAAAGAAGTGTTCAATGCTTTTCAGGACGAGTATACAGGACGATGATGATGACGATGACGGTGCTGATTGAGAAGCGAGGGAGGAAAAAAAATATTTAGCTGAACAAGCAATAATTTCATTCCGAGAGTTAATTGGATGAAGTTCTTGAAAGGATACATGAACCGTGACATGGCATCGCTTAGATCCTTTAGGATGAAGGAAAAAGAAAATTACGATGCCAAACGTTTTCTTGGATCACGCACACACACACAGGAGTACCCTCTACTCAAGAGTGCTCCTCTCCTCATTTACTCGTATTAGTAAATAATTCATGCGTCAATTTCACTAACGAGACATATTCGAGACATTCACCTCTATCTACGCCTCCTGCAGCTATTGAGCGCTATGTAGCTACATACGAGTATATGCCTTCCTGCCTCACTGTGTGTTGCCTCAAACCCACGTAATTTGAATTACGACACGGCAAAGCCGCGCGTTAACTATCATTCCAGCATTACTGCCACGCTGCTGATGTTACTGCTGCAGCAGCAATTCGGTTTTCGATTTGATGAAGGTCCTTTTCCTTCAACAGCAAATTCAGTGCAATGATTGTGATGCATGCCACCGAAATGCGCTGACTCATTAATGCGAATCAATCAAAAGTCGTTTTGAAGTTGTTCCAGCAGTACTTCATCCTGCTGTGTTGTCAGAGCGAGCTAAAAGTGAATGGCAGTGCCTAGTGTTTTTGGCGAAGGATTTATTGAACTTTCACATAATAGACGAATGAGGTTTTCGAACTTGGGCTGGAGCGGTGAGACGGGGATTGGTTGTGGCGCTGGGGCTTGAAACTTTGTTTGATGGGATAACAAGGACGTGCAGACTCGACAATAATTCCTTTTCAAATCGTTATTAGTCGATGTTTTACTGGCAGCTCTATAAAGTGTTCTGGTGGACTATTATGTTGGGTTTGTGGTAAAGAGGGAACAATTTGGCTTTTTGCTGAAGTATAGTCCAAGTTTTACCCGAGTGAAGGACACATTATGTGTGCAAGAGGCTGAGCGGGCTCAGGGGGAGTTGTCTAAGCTGACAAGTTTCATTCAGTGATGAATGTCCGCTTTCATTAAGTAAACGTCAATTTGATCAAATGGTAATAACATTTGGCTTGAAAATTTCATACCATAAACACTTTTCCTATTTCCAGCTGGACTTGGAATGAAGTCTTAAAAAGTGGAACAAACAAAAACTCGGAAGTAATAAATTTAGTCAATTTGTATAATGAATTGATTAAAATTCTTATATTAAATCTATGGTTGTGTATTTACATCTTTTAAGAGTAACCGGGATATTAGCATCATATATGTGGGATATTCAAAACCAAAAGCAAGCAACTTAAAAGGTCAGTAATTGGTCATAAAAGCTCAGATAGATTTAGTACTTGGTTAGGAATCAGCGATTTTTTAAAGATCATAGAGATTTTTGCCACCAATTTTTTGGGATATTCAACAAAAAAAATTATATCAAGCTTAACAGATGTGTCATATAAGGTCGGTTAGTTTCATTAGTTGATTGGCAATTTTGTTTGTGAAATTTAAATGTTTTGGATGTCAAAGAGGAAGCAAGTAACATCTTTGGGATATTCAAAAAAAAAAAATTAGTACGTCATCAGATGTTCAAATAATTGGTCTTAACAGTTCGGTTATTCTTAGTAATTGGTCAGCCATAAGCAAATATTTAACTTATATCAAGGCTGAAAACATTTTTAGCACCTCATTTGTGGGATATTCATAATAAAACTATAGAATTCAATAATTGGTCAGAAAAGTTTCAGTAGTTGACGAGCCGATTAGGCGTTTTTCTATGAAGTTTTAAAGTTTTTTTTTCAAGTTCAAGGAGGAAACTAGTACCTCATTGATGGGATATTTAAAAACTTATTATATCGATCATCTGAAAGGCCAGTAACTGCTCATAAAAACTCAGTTAGGTTTAATATTTCGCCAGTCATATAGTACATGTTTAATAAACTTTTTAAGTTTTTCTGGATGACCTTCGCTATGCCAATAACTGACCGCCAGATTGAATACTTTTACTGAATTTCCCTTAAATAACCTTCTAGATTCCTCATTGACTTCGAATTTTTTTTTAAACTTATAACAAATCGAATAAATCTGAATCAATGTCTAAAACTGAGTTCTAAAAAAAAATTGTTCTTGTACGGCTACAGGACAAATAAAATGCACGACTCGGTCGCATGAACTTGCTAAGAATTTCAAAAATGAATGTTATTAGAGAAAAACTGTTCATAAGGATAAAAATTAATTACTAAAACAACTTCTTTAGTAGTTGGAGGTAAAAATAGAATGCCATGTGATTCAAGCAAATATTTTTTAAAGCAAGAACAAAAATTATAAGTCTTTGTAGTGGTTTCTTAAAAAATAAGCTTTTATATACAAAATTTTTAAAACATTTTTAAGAAAAAATTTTGCTACGCCAATTTAAAGTTTTTATTATTGTTTGAATAAAATTTAAATTTACATAAAAACTATTGAGCCGTTTTCGAGATATTGAGTTTTCAAAAAAAAACAATTTTTTTTCAAAATTCAAAAAAATATTTTTCTTACAGTTTTGAAATGCAATGTTTTTTAAGCTTTTTAGAAGCTTCTCTCTAACAATTGTTATTAAAATCCGTTATGCCGATAATGAGAAATTCAAAATTTTAAAAAATCGCTCTATGGTAGGTACAGTCAGTAATATCTTGTTTTCAAAATTTTTTCTATTAAATTATAGATCTTAAAAATTAATCGAAAGAAAAAAAAAATTAAGCGAAATTCTCGTAACGGTTTTCGAGAAAAATACGATTTTCGAAACCCATTTTTTAACATTTGTATGGAAGGTACCCTTATTTTTATGTAAAACAAATTTATTTTCTTAAATCTTATAATCTATATTAAAAAACTTTTATTTATCAAGTTTTGAAAAAATCGAGCATGGGGTTTTCGAAATATCGAGTTTTCAAAAAAAAATTTTGAAATTTTTTTTAAAAATCCAAAAAAATTTTTTTGAAATTTGAATACACAATAATATTGAAACTGCTGAGGAGCCTTAACATAAAAAAAATAATCAAAATCGGTGATACCGTTTTAGAGAAAATCAAAAACAAAAAAAAATGGTTCCAAGGGGGGTACCAAAAATAACCATTTTTTGAAAAAATTTTTTCAACCATTACCTAGGTTTAACTAAAAGAAATTTTATGAATTTTTTTTTTAAATCTGTGGGACAGTTTTTGAGAAAAAAAAATATTTATAAAATTTCGAAAAAAAATTCGTATGGCAGGTGCCGTTATTTTTGGTTTTAAAAAATCAAATCAAAAAATATCCGGGGGTAAAAAATTAAAACCCATATCTACCAAGTTTGAAGAAAATCGGCCGAGCCGTTTAGCTGCAATCGAACGGACAGACAGACAGACAGAATTACGAGACCCACTTTTTTGGTCTTCGCTATAATCGTAATGTCAACTTTAATCAAATTCTCGAGTTCGATTTTTTTTTACGAATGCATAACTTGCCTTATAGTACCTATAAGTCGCAAGTAAAAATGTGATATTCATCTTAGCTATACGAATTCTATAGAAAATTGTAGGTTGCAGTTACAAGTCAAAATATTATTATCAGACTACCAGACAGCTCCATTATTCTCACTTGAGACACCGCTTAATACCTTGTTGTAAACTTCTCAAAAAAAAATGAAGCTCAACAAGCACGCCATGGCAATTCTGAAACATCCGAACTTCTTCTCCTATCTGTTCCATACTTTACTGAGAAGACAGAAAGGACTCAGCAAGAAGACCAAGCTTCTCCTAGAAAAACAACTGATCAGTCCCGTCCCACGTTTGGTTTACCATATCTGCATCTTCAATGAAATAAATACAGATTTTTTTGAGAAAAATCTGGGTATGTGCACAGGAATATATCGCAAGCCCGGACAAGGAGGTATTTGTCCAATATGATGCCCTAAGATAATGCATACATAATACCCATTGACCAGATTATGTATGTTGGAACTAACCACCAAAATTCTGAAGAACCTCGAAGAACACCCAAGTCCAGAAATACAGCAAGTAGTTCAGGATAAAATTATCCTAGCCAAAGATATCTAAGACCCAGAGCGATCACGAATCACAGAATGGGACGTATTCGACAGCGAACGAAGACCATTCAATGAGCAAGCTAGAGATATTAAAGCCCCAGAGCGATCATAAAAAACAGATTCTGGGTTGTACTCCATAACGAACGAAGACCATTTTATGAACAAGCTGAATAGCTAAATAAATAATATAAGAAAATTGTAGAAATGGTGGAGAATTATACTCACTAGGTTGGGGTTGTTTTCGAGCCATTGTTACTCCTGATTTATCCATCACGATACTCGTATATCTTCATTATTTTTTTCTAAATTTATATTGTGGAAAATATGAAAGTTCTAACTTTGAAGTTTTGTAACGGATTTTTCTAACAGCCTTTTAAACTGATTTGACACATGATCCATAATTGTTTCAAGACATCTTCTACCCTTTTATTGATACTATAAATTATGAGGACTTTTACACGTACCTATGTATATCGAAACCGGACTGAGCCTAAATCTTGTTGGCAACCTAAAGCCTTTTTCAAACATGATAGCGAATCGCGAAACTGTAGGATCTTATCCAGTTGTTTGTTGCAAGTAAACTTGTAGTCAACATAGAGTTTGATTTTTTCTCAAAAAAGTTAATGAAACAAATATGGCCCATCCAACATTCATTGTTCTGATTGGAGGTATGGCTTTAGATTTTTTTCCAAAATTTTCTATCTCTTAATAACAAAATCAAAACTGAATTTTAAATGCCTCTGTCTAAAAAGCTGTAATATAATTCAACCTTTATCTCTTCCAAATGATTAAATATTAAAACCTCAGTCCAGAGTTCTCAATATTTCTTTCGGTATATCTTTGTACATAACAAAAACTAACATCCTCGAAGCACCCATCAAGTCACATTTAATCTCTCCCAAAAAGTCCTCACTTACTCTTAGTTAAGCCTAAAAAATGCTTTCTGTCCAAATCGAACATAAATCGCAATTAGAAACAAAAAAAAAAGACTTTTATTTTCGAGATATGGCGTGGGCTTGATCATAAATAAGTGTCAATCTTACGACTCAAGTAAGGTTGAAACTTTATGTCTGGTGCGTATTTTATTGGGCTATATTTTGTATAACTTTGCTTACCTACATGTTTCATGCCTTATACAGTTATCTAACACTTGTTTTAATTTCGAAATAAATTACCACAATTAAAGTTGTGATGAAGTCACCCTCATCATACTCTCCATGGTAGGCTGGTGTTTATCCAAAGGATGTGTGTAGATAGTCCTTTTTCGTCTATGATCCCTTTTTGGGTCTATACTGATGCTATACCGATGCATACGAGAAGTCGTGTAGGTATAAGTATATAGAACACCTAGTGATGGGTACTCAAGGCCGGATTATCTAAACTATCTGTGGAATCAAAGGCTCCTTAAGATCCGGTAAGCGATTATTTTGTCATTCACTTTAGTTCAATTCTTCCAAAATTCACAAAAACTCTTTTTGACTGCAAATAAAACTTCATTCGTTCCCGTTTTATTTAAAACTCCACATCTAGAGAATTACTTATAGGTTTAACGGTTTAAACTAAATTCACAAAAAGAATTTTTTTTATCAAAATCGCTTAAGTCATTTTTGAGAAAGGCAAATTAAATCCAACGACATGAATCTTTTTTCTGATAATTAAAAAAATTTAATGTGTAGCATGAAACCTAATCCGGTCCTGAAGCTACCTACACGTGTGTGACTATGTTTGTTCGCGCCCGGACGATGAATGCTTTAAACAAAATTTAATGAGCCATAAAGACAAAACCACCCAAACACTAGACATATTATGTATGTACATACATATGTATATTGCTCATAGAGGGTATCGTTTGCCTTTGCCTTGTTCGCCCATCATACATTTTCACAAGGACCGAGGCACACTCTTGGGGAAAATTGTTGAACCATTGAACTATAAAAAAATTGTGAAACAAACAGAATCAAGTGCATTTTAAGAGTTCAACAGAACGAAACTAAAAAAAAAGAACTTTTTATCTGATAATTTTTTTTTATTTCACAATTAAACTATGGAATTGTAATAATGGCAAAGTTGGATGATAAAACTACTGCCTGGTACTGGCTTGTTGACGAAATGCTTTCGAAATATTATTATCCTCAAGTACATCCACTTACTCATCTCAATTTGATGACTACACTCAGAAAAAAAAACGTTGTTAAACCAAGAATTTTTCGTTTTCAAATGATTGTGAGCTAAAAATTGTTAGAGCAACAAAAAGTTGTTAGCACAACAACGGGTTTTTATTCTTTTAACAATTCAATTCTTAGCTTAAGAAAGAAATTGTTGAAATCAAATGCTTAATATTTTAAAACTTTTTAAAAACCGAAAAATTGTTAGTTCAACAATTAAATTCTTGTTTTAAGTATTTTTCAAGACAATTGAACCTATCAACAACCGAATTTTAGATTTAACAATTTATTCTTAAGGTACCAAATATGAAAGTTGTTGACTTAAGAATCTAAAATGTTATTTTTTTGTTGGTCGATCGTGTTCTCACAATTTAACTGTTATTTTAAAAACGCATTCTTGACGTTTAACAACAAAATGTTAAGCTGTCAACAACTAGTTCTTGGAACAAGAAATAAATTGTTGACACCACAACCTTATTCTTAAAATAAAATAAAGCTAACTGTTAAACTGTTGCTTTGCACAAATCGGAGTTCATGTCATTATTTTAATGTGGCCCAGCGGCAGTGCAATGTGGTTAAAATTAAGGAATTGAAATTAACTAAAAAACAAAACTATAATGGAAAGTGGTGATAAAAGTGAACAAACGGTGATTAAAAACATTAACCGTGAAACCCTTGAACTATTTTTAAGTTGGGGATTATCCTTCGATGGAATATCCGCATTAGAAGAGTGCCATATTGCATCCCTAGATCTTTTGAAAATGATTGATTCACACGAAATCGAAAATATTTTCAACAAAAGAGAGTTGCTTGCAGAAAGAATAAAGTTTCGATATTGTTTAAACAAATGGAGAGCAGATAATAATGTAAGTACAAACTATTTAGAAAAAGCAAGTTTTATTAAGTGACGCACGCACAATTCCATTGTCAAGTCTAGTATAATTTTACGACAAAGGTACCCATCTCTCAATGATTTCTGGACAAAATAAGGAAATTTAAGAATTATTATAACTAAATACGTTTTCAAAACGATGTACTCAAGCAATAAAAAATAAACATTTGCTTTGATGCAAAATTTTTAAAATGTTCGGGTCAAATATAAAAGCAGCGTTTTCTAAAAATTTGTCCAGAAATCCTACCATGTAGTTAAATTATTTTACAACGTTTCTGGTTGAGATAAGGGATTGCCACAAAAATATTAACAGTTTCATGTTTATCTTTTTGTCTCACCCTTGACAGTGGATTTCCATGCGTCAAAAATCAAGAGTACGTAATATTAAATGCTTTGTATCACATTTCACAGTATGACTTAATACCCTGCTGCCAAAGTGACAAGACATTATCTATGGTATCACAGTGGCTTTCTTCCTCATCTTCATCTCACACAGTGGCATACGTCGAAGGAAAACCGAACTTAGATATCGATTTCAACATCGAAGAAATAGTAAGAAGTACTGTTCTTGGAAACGATATAATTAAAATGTATCAAGAAACTTCAAACTTGACGAGCAGCGATCAAAATGCTTTATCCAGATGCATTGTTGACCATTTTTATCAACGAGGTACAAAAATGTGTCCGAAAATTATGCATAGAGTAGCAAAACAAATTGTCAATTTGTTTCCCAACGAGGATGAGCGCACTTATTACGTCCCTCGGGAAAACGGAAAGCACCCATCCGGTAAAATTTTTGATAGATATTTCAATGTTGGTTATAACCGAAAAAGAAAAGCTGATACTTCTATCGAAAAAAAAATATTAAAAAATAAAACCGAGATAAGCCAAACTAATCTTTTTGAAAAAGACACTATGGAAGAAGATTGTTTCCTAAAAGAAAAAAAATTTTTAAGCTTTAACTGCCCCGACAATTTAAATTCTTTATGGAAAGAAACTTCTTCAAGAAGAATGAGTGAAGAAAAACATCCACTATCATCTTTTGTGAAAGCATGGCCGCGCTATAAAGATCCAAATGCTGAAGAGCTTTTTGGAATAGACTTTGAAACAATACAACCGGGAAAATCTAACAAACTTTTTGAAAAGTTTTCCAAGGTCGAAGAAAGAACAAATCAGATTTTTTTCCCGTCATCGATTAAAGAGAAACTCTTCCTCGAAATGTATAAGAAAATGATGTGTCCTGAAGTGTGTGCTGGTTGGTATAATGTCTTTATTGGTTTTTATTTATCTTTCTTTTTTATTCCTTTTCTTTTTTTTTCTAGATTCAAGACACTTTTATTTTGTTAATTTGCTGCACACGATCATAACGCCGCCAAGAATAAGTAAAACCTGCAAACCTTCTATATCTGACGCACAGAAAGATATGTTCGTCCATTTGGTAAGCCTAAATAACTTCAAACAGAAAGAAGATGAGCTAGAAACACAAGCATTTTGCGAAAAATTAAAGCTGCAGCCGAAAATCTTTATAGTTGGCGAGTCGCTAGAATATTTAAAAGAGTTTTATGTTTATGTAGAAGGGATTCGCTATAGAGTTTCATCGCTACTTCATGCAATTGATTTAGTCATTAAAATTTGTTTCGTTTTTAATTTAGAATATTCCCAGAAAAGCAAATATGTTTGGATGTTTTTACAAGAATACGTTTACGAAATTGAACCTTATGAAAAGGTTTCAAAAATTAAAAACATTATATCGAAACTTGAAAATGCTATCCCTGAATAAACGTAATCATAAAAACACACATATTTGCTTTATTTGTACAAAACCTTTCCAAGAATCAAATGAATTCCTTATACATTTAAAAGATGAACATAAAATTCCAACACATTATCAGTTTTGTTGCAAATTTGGCAACTCTTGTACCAAATATTTTCAAACTATTTATAAATTTAAGAACCATATAAAAATACACGATTCTGAGCAAGGCTTTAGTAATTCGAACACAGAAATTAAAAGATTAAAACCAACAGAATCTCTTTTGTCAACTGGTATTATCCATCCTAGCCCTAGTAATTACTCAGAAAATGATTCATGCTATATTTTGCCTGAAGCCCAAACTTCTTCTTATAAAAAATCAATTGACCTAAGTGTTAATAATATTCAAGCGCTTTTGTCCCAAGCAGTCATTTCTTTTGCACTTCAACTCCACACGAAAGCCAATGTTACCAGAAAAAGTATTCCAGAAATTCAAAATGCTATAGAAGGTGATATTCTTCAGCCTTTAGCCAAAACTTTAAGTGCATTTATGCCATTCATCGATCCCGAAGTTCAATCAATTTATCAGACAATTCTTCATTGTATGGAAAACCCATTTAAAGATATAGTATCAGAATATAGATTTTTTAAAAAAATTGAATCTCTCAACATTTTTAAGCCACCAACTTTGTTTACAATAAGCAAACAGTTGGATGAAGTTTTTTTATGTAGTGAGCCTACTTTGAGGGAAAATACTATAGAAGGATGTGTGAACGATATAAGGTTTCAATTAAAAAAATACTTTGAATCGCCATCAGTTTTAAGTAAAACTCTTGACAATATTGATATTATTAAATCCCAGAATTTATTGAATCATTTTATAATGGGAAATATGTGGAAAACTAAAACTGAATCAATAATTGATAAAATAATATTTCCGATATTCTTATACTTTGATTCATTTCAACCAAATGATGCAAATGGGCCTCATAATGACTCAATTTGTGGAATATATTACAGTGTTCCAGTAGTTCCACAACACCAATTGTCCCACCTTAACAATATTTTTGTAGCAGGATTTGTAAAATCAAAAGATATGAATCATTTTGGAAACAATGCTACTTTGCACAAATTGATTCAAAGTCTTGAGGATCTTGCTTCCAATGGTATTGACTTGAATATCTCTAAAGAGACTATAACAGTATATTTTTATCTGGGCCAAATACTTGGGGATAATCTTGGACTTAACGAAGTATTAGGATTTGTCCCAAGCTTTAATGCAAGACACTACTGCAGAATTTGCACAAGAACGAAACAAAATTGTCAAAATGATTTCGTTGAGGAGAAAGAAAGCATACGGAATTTGGATGTTTACGTTCGTGAAACAAGTTTAGAATTAAATCAACCAGAAATTTCCTCGGTAAAAGAAAACTCTATCTGGAATACTTTGACAAATTTTCATATAGTTGACAACAAGGCTTGTGATATAATGCATGACATTTTTCTAGGCGTTGCGAAATATAACCTGTCAAAAATTTTAAATTATTTTATTTTTCATAAAAAGTATTTTTCCTTAGACGCTTTCAATTATAGAAAACAGATGTTTCGTTACGATTCCCATTACATTGGCAACATTAGTCGCCCAATTGATGCAAGCCAGATCAAAAGTTCAAGCATAAAGATGAACGCAGCTGAAATGAAAACATTTTTAAATTTCATTTTACTCATTATTGGAGATCTAATTCCAAATTCAGATGAAGTTTACCAGCATTTGGTGAAATTTATAAAAATAGTTGACATAATAACACTTGATACCTTTAATTCAGTTATTTTGACTGAACTTGATAATATGATTGGGAGTCACAACCAATTTTACGTGGATTTTTTTAAGGAAAAATTGAAGCCTAAATTTCATTTTATGTTGCATTACAGCACTGTAATAAGAGAAGTTGGTCCCTTAAAAAATATTTGGTGCTTTAGATTTGAAGGAAAGCATCAATATTTTAAGCAATATTGTCATGTTATAAATTCTAGAATCAATGTTCCCTACACCTTATGTCTTAAAAGTTCCCTTCAATTTTCGCATATAAACATACAAAATTTATTTTTCCAAAATGATTTTTCCGAATTTTCCTCTTGTCCCATAGACCTTACTGAATTGCCATACTATGAAAATCTTTGTACTGAATTTTCTGTAGGGATGCAAGTAGACAGTCTTTTTTTTAAAGGTATCTTTTTTAGAATTAATAATTTTGTTAAATACGAAAACTCAACACTTAAGATATTAAAAATATATTTGGATTCTGTAAACAATTGTTTTTTGATATGCCAATTATATAAAAGTTTATTCTTAGAAAATTTTCAGTCATTTCAAATAAAAGATCCTGTGAACTGCTTCTACATTAAAAATATTGTAAATTTTTCGAAGTGTGTAAGGAGTGTCACTCTCAACAGTTCAGAAGAAGTTGTTCGATTTTAGTTATCTTTTATTTAAATATTGTATGTTATTTTACGAAATGAAATGAAATAAATATTTTAAGTTTTTTATGTAAGAAACATTGTATGTTATTTTAAGAAATGAAATGAAATAAATATTTTAAGTTTTTGAATTCTATGTAAGTGTTTTTCTTTATTTGAAAATAGTTATTTTATATTTTTTATGAAATGGATTCTACTTTCAAAATTCAGAGAAATTTAAAACATTTTAATCAAGTCATACTTCAAGAACGCGTCGTTAACAAAATTTAAAAATTAATTCTTCGACAGAAATGTAACCTCATGTTATTAATATACCTAGAAGAATAAATAGTCAAAAATTAATGAAAATAATATTTCATAAATTGTTGACTATTTTTTTTTTTTATCAACAATTTATATTGTTAAAAGGTTCACTTTTTTTATTGAACCAACAATTAATTCTTAAATTTAGTTAACAATGCGTTCTTGCAGTAAGAATTTTGGTTGTTGGCATTTTAACAATCAGGTTCTTGTTATTACGATTTTAGTTGTTGAAATTCACCAATAATGCGTTCTTGTAACAACAATTTCTATTCTTGGAATTTTGACAATTTTCATTCTTAAAGCAAGAATAAAAGTTCTTGCTTGATAGCTAACACTTGCGTTCTTGTTACAAGAATCGCAAGTTGTTGGGTTCATTTTAACCTACGAAAGTTGTTGATCCAAAGTATAAAGTTCTTGAAATTACAACTTTTTTTTCTGAGTGTATAGACAAGTAGGAGAGCAGTTCATACCCGTAAATGGAATGCTATGAAATTGACGTTAAATATTATTGTTTCGTTGAAAATGTGTCAATAAAAAAAGTCAACGAGAAAAACAAAAATATTACAATCATTATTATATCGGTGCGGTGGAGATAAATCTTTTAGTTGAAAAGTTTGCAATCGTTTAAGTATCATCACGAAGTGTAATAAAAACACAAATAAATGAATAAATAGCTTATCGAAATGTAGATATATGATTTACACAAATTTTTGTGCAATTATTTTTTGAGAGTCATATTTAGCATTGTTTTTCTGTCTGGTTTTATGTGAGTGCTAAGACAATTATTAAAAGTATTTAACCTAGAGGACTTTTTGGAAAAAAAACATCATAAGAAAATGAGTTACGGATTACGAGAGCGATTCTTGTAATTCGTACATGTATTTTAGTAACAGTTACTCAACAGTTACTTGGTGATAGCTATTAGAAAGTTACACCAAGAACTTATTACTAAAAACCGAAAATACGAAAACAGTTAGTACACATATTTCAGTAACAGGTATTAGAAAAACTTGTGACATATCTCATCTTAAATAGGTTTCATCAAACGATGAATCAATATATTTACATATGTTGCTTCCAATCGGATCTCTGCAAGGGAATATCTTTTCATAGAAAGTCTTACTTTGTTAGGATATCCGGATTCCAAATTATATGGATAAACAACTAGACTCAATTATTACAAGCAGATCCTACTAACTCTTCAGTATCACTCAGTCCCCTTTCTATATCTTCTTTCGTCAACTATTAGCTCCATCTATATCTAACTTTTTATCATGATTCTCTTACACAGACTTCTCTCGTACAGTTCTATCATATAGTTCTTATCATAAAGCAACATTTTCTCAATAACGAAATTTCAATGAACCACAAAATATCGCCAAATTTGTTGCTACTTTTTTAATCAATCTTATTACGATGATTTCCTTGTATTTGGTCATTAGTTCAATTATTTACAGAATATCTCAATTGGCCTATTTCTTTCTCATAGCATTAACATATTTCTCATCGAAAACAAGCTACATACATCAACTCAGTGATGATGATGACTATATTCCCGGCCCAAATGGTTTCTCCTTTTTCTTCACCTCTCAAAAATCTTCGGTTTATCCGTATCTAAAAGAGGATTTTCTCACTTATGGAAAAACTCCCTAATATCTTCAATACAAATAAAATGCACGACTGGATCGCACGAACTTGCTCTTATGTAAAAGTACTTTGGAATTTAAGATACATTTTATTAATATAAAAAATTGATTTAATGAGATAATAATGTTCAAATGCATAAAATTGCCGTCTGATTTCAAGAAAAGTATGAGTTTATGCAACAAACTTTTCGTTTTATTATTAAATACATTTTTTATATAACAAAGAACAAAATATAGGATGGGAATTTTAAGTATTTAATAATATTAATTTTAGGAAATAATTTCAAAAAATAATTGTTCATAGGTTTTGAAAATATTGATTTTTCAAAAAAAAAAAATATTTTTTTTTTTTTTCAAAAAACCCAACAAATATTTTTTCGAATATTTTTATAAACAGTATTATTTTAAACTTAAGGAGAATCCTGCTGAAAATTTTTGGTTAAAATCCTTAGAGCCGTTAATGAGAAAATCAAAAATCAAAAATCAAAAAAACGGTTCTATGACAGGTACCATTAATAACATTTTGCCCCAAATTTTTTTTTTACCAAAATGTAGTCCATGTCCAGTCCATAATATCACACCTAATTTTTTTTATCAAAATCGTTAGAGCCGTTTTCGAGATAAATAAGATTTTGCATTACGGGTGTATGGGGGGTACCGTTAGTTTTCAAATATTCCCAAAATCTTTGAAAATATTTTGTACGAAATTTAAAGTTGTTGTTGCAAGTCTCTCATTTCTTTAAGACAACACGGCTTTGTAAAAGTTAGGTCTACAATGACTAACCTCGTTGAACTGGAACCTTTTAGCCTCTCAGTCTTAGAGAACGGAAAGGTAATCGACGTTGCCTCAACCAATTTCAGTAAGGCCTTTGACAAAATCTCACATAAGCTTATTCTATTCAAACTGTCTATCTTTGGGCTTGAACCTATCTTCATGAGATTAATTTCTTCTTACATGAAAGATCCTTACAACAAAGCTCTATTCAGATCTTCATTCTCTGATGATTTCTTTAGCTACTTCCGGGTGCCCACAAAGCAGCCACTTAGGACCTCTACGTTTTATTCTTACTATTTTTTATTTTGAAATATTCCCACATCTCAGTCTACGCCAACGATACAAAGGTTTCAAAACCATGTCTTCGACATGGGTTCTAATCTTCTTGAAATTGATCTCGACAATTTCTCTGTTTGATGCTTGAAAAATTGCTTAAAGCTAGGTATTCAAATGCTTTTTCACAAAAACGCATCAATTAACCAAGGGTGATTACTGGATATTGGTCAAAGCTCATCTAGCTATGTATGACGGCTTTTTGGCATAGATTGAACGTTGTCCCATGAAAACAAATCTGGAGGTGTTTAATCACACGATCTAGGCGGCCAATTGCCAGAACCATTTCAATAAGTCAATTGTTACATCCGCTGTGAGCCTTTTGGTATCGTCTTGTTGAAACCACAGTCAACTGATCATGCAACATGTCTATGTAACGATCCCCATTGACTGTAACGTGACGGTCATTTTCATCAACAAATGACACAACCGGCACTAGAATGAAAACTAAACCATGCATTCATTTTATGTCGATGAAATGGTGTTTCTTCAAGCACATGAAGGTTTTCACCTGACCAATAATGCTTCAACAATAATGTTCCAACATTTCTACAGACTACAGCCCAATTCGAGCACGTAAGTAGTTTCTTCATATGATCGAGTAGCCTTTAATGGAAAGCAGAACCCGACTCTCATCAAACAAATCTAAAGTTGTTACCCCGACTTATAGTTGTTGTGTTAACATCATCTTATAAGAGTCCAGGCCTCGATATTTTGAAAAAATTCGCTTAAGTGTAGTGATGCCGAATACACTATGCAAACGACTATTTTTGTTCGTTTGCGACGGACACGGCTGCAATATTCACGGAACTTAGATTAACTCGTTGTCTCACTGGCACTGAAAAATCCAGCAGCGTACATTTTGACTCAAATGTGTTCACTGGACTATGAATTGCTTGTCTACAGGGACGAGAATTACGACCGAAAATTGGCGTAAAGTTAAAGTTTGCCGTCACCGACTCGAGATTTTGGTGTGTAAACATTTTTCGTTTGTGAACTTCATCATGATAAACATTTTGGTTTAACTAAATGTTTTGATATTGACAGTTTGGCCCTTGGTTTAAGGGTGTGTTCACAGTAAAAGTTCAAATTTGTTAAGTCCCGATTGTAAAAGCATTTACAAACTTATAGGTGATTGTGAGGCTGTATATCATTTTTGTTAAAAATTCGAAAATTATTTCAAATATAATTTTAATTTTAAAAAGACTGAATTTGTAAGACTATACCTTCTTACCACGATTAGACTGTTTTTTTTTAAATTGTCTTTGAGTTTCATAATGATTTCTTTGATGGTTTTTATAATTATGTACTTCTAGCTCTTATATATAAAATCTAGATCTTCAGTTCCATTTTGGTTAGATAGTGAAATATGAAGTCTAAAAAAAAGAAGAGTCAAGTTATCTTGAAGTGAAGGGTATTTTTGTATACAATACACAAGCGCCCCAGGGTAATTGAGACCCTTATAATTTTAAACACTTTGCGAGCAATTAGGTAACTGATGAAAACCTGTAAACTGAATATCACCACGGAAAAATAGTTTAGCCTCGGTCCAAATTTAGAGTATTTTCAGGAAATGCTTAAGTCATCCCAATAAAGGTCTCCACTAATTTCAGCTTTGTCGGAATTTTGTTCCAAGTGATAGTCTTATAAGAAAAACGGAAGGTTTTAGTGGATACCGTTTGCGCTGATAATGAAAAAGTCAAAAGTCAAAAAAAGTTATGGTTAATATTGTCTGGATAGGTGGAGAGACTTGTTGAAAGAGGCCAGGACCGGAACCCGGTTGTTGAGCCGATGATGATGATGAATAGATATTGTGTAAATTTAAAATTGATTTACCTCAAACCTAAGATTATTCAATTGAGAAAATCATTAACGTTCTGACCGCAGAATTGTACTCTTTTTTACTTTTCTACCATTTTTATGTCAAATTTGATTAAGATTTTGAGTTTGGAATTTTTAAAGAGCTCATAATGTGGCGTTAGTAAAAACAGTTTAAAACTATCTGCATCAATTTAGCTTATAAAACCACAAAAGCATTAATACCTTCTTTATTTAAAAACTTCTGAAATCATTGCGGTAGTCCTAGGCTCAGCCTTTCCACCGGTTTTCACGAAAGTTATTCAAATTTGTTTAAAACTGGTAATGGTAACCAATTAAAAAATAAAATGCACGACTGGGTCGCACGAACTTGCTCCTATGTAAAAGACTAAGAATTACAAAAATGAATGTTATTAGAGAAACTGTTCATAGGCATAAAATTCATTTTTTAAATGACTAAAAAAAACTTCTTTAGTAGTTAAAGGTAAGAATAGGATGCCATGTGATTCAAGCAAATATAGATTTATGCAAGAACAAAAATTTTAAGTCCTTGTAGTGGTTTCTTAAAAAATAAGGTTTTATATAAGAACATTTTAAAACATTTTTAAGAAAAAATGTTGGTACGCCAATTTGAAGTTTTTATTATTGTATGAGTAAAAATTAAATTTACAAAAAAAGTATTGAGCCGTTTTCGAGACATTGAATTTTCAAAAAAACAAAAAATGGATTTTTTTTTTTAAATTCAAAAAAATATTTTTCTTAAAAATTTTAAATGCAATGATTTTTAGAATTTTTGAAGCTTCTTTCTACAAAATTTCTTTAAAATCCGTTATGCTGATAATGACAAATTCAAAATTTTAAAAAATCATTCTATGGTAGGTACAGTCAGTTATATCTTGTTTTCACTTTTTTTTTCATTAGATTATAGATATTCAAAAATAATAGAAAGAAAAAAAATTTAAGCAAAATTCTCGGAACCGTTTTCGAGAAAAATACGATTTTCGGAAACCATTTCTTAAAATTTGTATGGAGGGTAGATACCGTTATTTTAAGGTAAAATGAATTTATTTTGCTCATGTATTGTAGATTATTTTTTTAAACTTTTATTTATCAAGTTTTGAAAAAAAATGGAGCATGGAGTTTTCGAAATATTAAGTTTTCAAAAACAAAATTTTGAAAGTTTTTTTAGAAATCCAAAAAAATTGAATACACAATAATATTCAAACTGCTGGGAAGCTTTAGCATAAAAAAAAATGATCAAAATCGGTGGTACCGTTTTTGAGAAAATCAAAAACAAAAAAACTGGTCCCAAGGGGGGTACCAAAACTACTCATTTTTTTGAAAAATTTTTTCTTCCATTACCTAGGTTTAACTAAATTAAATTTTATGAATTTTTTTAAGAAAATCGCAGGGATAGTTTTTGAGAAAAAAAATATTTATAAAATTTCGGAAAAAAATCGTATGGCAGGTACCGTTATTTTTGGTCTTAAAAAATCAAATCAAAAAACATCCGGGGGTAAAAAATCGAAACCCATATCTACCAAGTTTGAAGAAAATTGGCCGAGCCGTTTAGCTGTAATCGAACAGACAGACAGACAGACAGAATTGCCACACCCACTTTTTTCGTCTTCGCTATCATCGTAATGTCAACTTTGATCAAAATCTCGAGTTCGATTTTTTTTTACGAATGCATAACTTGCCTTATAGTACCTATAAGTCGCAAGTAAAAAGCACTTGTAGCACCGAGCATGTAAAGTGAAACGTTTTTTTTTTTTAAATAAATTATATGATAAGCTAGAAAAAAAATCGAGACATCGGCTCAACTACACTATCGGTTCGAATCAAACGAATATCAACCCGATACAGATATACAAAAGGGCGGAAGCGTTGGTTTAAGCTTGCTTCAATCGTGGCTATAAATATTGTTATAAATAAATATAAATATATATATATATATAAATATCAGTTATGTAAAAAAAGTTTAAAAATTAAATCTACGACTTGATCACACGAACTTGCTCTTTTATGTAAAAGACCAAATATTTAAAAAAAACGAATGTTATTAGAGAAAAAAGTTCATAATCATAAAGTTTATTTTTTAAATGACTTAAACAACTCCTCTAGTAGATGGAGCTAAAGACAGAATGCCATGTGATTTCTCAAGCAAATATTAGTTTATGCAAGATCAAAAATTATAAATTGTTGTAACGGTTTTTTCTTAAATAAGCTTTTATGTACATTAATACAAAAATTTTGAGATTGAATTTTGGAATACCAAGTTAAAATTTTTGTTATTTTACGAATGAAAATTAAATTTAAAAAAAACATTGACTTGTTTTTGAGATATAGAATTTTCAAAAAAAAAGTGTTTCTTTTCTAAAATTCAAACAATATTTGTTTTAATTATCGAAATGCAATTTTTTCAAAGTTTTTAGAAGAAAAGTAGAAAAGTTTCATTAAAATCCGTTGTACTGTTAATGAGAAATCTAAATTCAAAAAAATTGTTCAGTCAGCAATATATTAATTTCAATAAAAAATAGATTGTAAAAATTAATCGAAAGAAAAAAATTTTATCAAAATTCTAGGAGTCGTTCTTCAGAAAAATACGATTTTCGAAAACCACTTTTGAACTTTTGCTTGGCGGGTACCGTTACTTCTCTAACATCTTCTTGTAGATTGTATTAAAAAACTTTTTCAAGTTTTAAAATAATGGAGCATGGGTTTTCGAAATATTAAGTTTTGAAAGAAAAATTTGGGAATCTTTTTTAAAATCCAAAAAATCTCCTACCAATAATTACAATTTTTCGGAAATTTTTTTCAACCATTACTTGGTGCTAACTAAATGAAATTTTATGAAATTTCGACAATAAGTTGCATGGCAGGTACCGTTATTGGCCATGAAAAAAAAAGTGAAAAAATCTTGCTGGGGGGGGGGGGGGGGGTTAATTTAAAAATGCTATCTACCAAGTCTAAAAACAATTGGACTAGCCGAGCATTTTTCGCCTTCACTATCATCGTAATGTCAAGCCTGATCAAAATCTCGAGATCGATTTTTTTTACGAATGCATAACTTGACCTATGGTAGTTATGTTAATAAAAAGTAACAAAAAAAAACTAAAATTTTAAAGGAGTGCAACACTTTTGTTACACTTGTTACATTGTGCCAACGTTTCTTAAGTTCTGGTCGAATAAAACAGTTGGGATTGATTCCAGTCCCCGGCCCTAGTCGAAACGAAGATACAAAGAATAGTGGAATAGAGTTTCAGGCCTTTGCAGAATCAAATATACAAAAAAGAGTGAGGTCGTTGTTAAAACTAACTCCTATATAGGGCACCACAGACCACACACTCAGCAATGTGTTTCTTGATTCTTTTCTTTTGTACACGAGATCGGTATCCAAAGGGCAAATGCAGAAGATGAACTTGGCACCAAATTTTACCATCGCTCATGACATTCACCGTAGGTTTGAAATATAAGTGTATACAAATTCGTCCATTAAAACCTATTTATAATGGAAGGTGGAGTGACGGTTAGGTTTTAAGGCAAAAAAAGTGGAACTTGAAGGCAATTTGCAGGTAGAGTTTTGTTAGTTTTAAAGCTTAAATGAAAGCCTTAGGCCGTGGTTACGGCCAACGCTAGTAAGCTAGTGCGCTAGTCCGCGCTAGTAAGCTAGTAAATCTAATGTTTGGATATTCAATAACGTGGTTATAGATCACGCTAGTAGCTTTAACGCTAGTAAAAGAGAGCGCGCTAGTCCACGCTAGTAGGCTAGTAAATCAAAACTCATTTGATTTTCAAGCTTACTAGCGCGAAGAGTGTTTTAATTTTTCTAGTGATGGACATCCAATTATTGAGAAGTAAAGTAAAAAAAAGAAATTCTTGTGGGGTGAAGGGTCAAAAAACTACAAAAAATAGAAAAACTATACAAAAAGCATGGAACAAAGTCGGATTAACAATAACAAATACAAGTTATTTATTCATATTTTAATTTTTTTTTAAATTTTTAACAAAGGCATGAAAAACATAATATTAGATTCTGCAATCAATTTCTGTATTAATAGTTTAAATAAAAATATTCTATATCTATAAATATTGCGAGTATTATTTGCTGCGAAGCTGTAATTTTTAGCAGAAGTTGTAGTAGGTATAGGCTTCCAGAATGAGGTGGGCGCTTAGTTCTAATGTGTTTGCCATCGATGGAACCTACTCGTACACAATTCAGAAATCCTCACCGGGTATAAAATTTATTTACAAATTCTTTTAATTGTTTTTCACATGGACGTGGTAAATGTTTTTTTTTCACAAATCTGTTTCAAATTGCTGTGCACAAATTTTTTGCAATACCAGAAATTGTGATCTGTGCCATTCTGTAGCTGAACGCCAAATTTCAATACGATATTTTCAAAGGAATTAAAGATGTTAAATTTAAAATTATTAATTTTTTTAGGAAAACTGTAAGCGAGTTCTTTTGGGTATAAATATCTGAGCTTACTGACTTATTATGATAAAATGAGGAATTTATGTTTTTCCTAGTTGGCTTAAATCGTTCACATTTTATTACCTTTGGTATTAATTTTCAGATTTAACTTCTAAGTTCACATCAACTATCGATGCGGACAACATATGTATCAAGAGAAACAGTTTACGATTAAAATTGAATTTATTTTTTTAGAAATTATATTTAATTTTTTTATAAATAAATCTAAAACTTATAACTGTGTTAAACTAAATTTCTAAAAATTCATATTTATTTTCTATGCTTTGAAGGCCCTTTGTCACAAAAATCGAGCTATGGTTTTATCAAACATGACTTGCTTGATTGACTTTACCATAACCTTTGAGCATAAATTGGTTGAACCAATACTTTAAATTAAGGAGCTTCAAAAGAAAAATATATACATCCAAAATATGCATGTATATTTTCTGTAAATTTGACTACATTAAAGCTATATAAATATATAGCATTAAGAAGCCTGTTTTGAGATTCTTATCAAATTATTCACACTCGTGAATGTAGAAAATACCTCCTAATAATACAATATTTACTTATAGCACTACTCATCACATTTTTTGGGACCATCAGACTAAACTTTTCGTAAGGTTTTTGATGCCCTGGATTCGACATCAAAATTGTTCCCTAATTTCAGGATTTTTTTTTGCTTGTTTGAGGCTATATTAAATTACGAAATAATTTTTTTTCCAAAAAACTCGTTACAGAATTCCGAATGTAGTAATCTTCTTCCTAAATATTCATTAAAGATTTAAAAAATTTTGTTTGTTCCTTTCGGAGAATTTCTTAAAAATTTGCGAAAAAAGGTATTTTTTAACTTCCAGCTCTGTTTACATAATCAAAAGCGATTATTAAGGTCTTAATTTAAATACACAAGATAAACATATATATTTTGCTTATCGCACCACAGGGTTATGGATAGTCTTTCTGTAGATGTAATTGTTAATTTCGCTTCTTGAGTTTGAATGATTGGATATATTTCTTTCAAAATGTAGTCAAAAGTGTTTGTGGTCATTCTGTAGTAGGTACTCAAAACACTTTTGTTCGTCCTTCCTCAAAAAATCATATAAATGATGGAATGGAACTCGTAATGCTTCCAGCAGCGGTCAGAAAATATACGATGTTGTGGTTCTTTCTTTTTATAAAACATTTTTCTTTTAAAAAAGCTTTTTTCACAGCAAAACTCGAATTCTTTTCGTGAAATTTATTAAGACATAAAAAACCGATTGGTATTAAAACCGACCTCACGCTAAGTTCAAATTAGTACTACTCGTATTTGGGTATTTTTTAAATGTCTTTGACAAGACATATATGTAACTATAAATAACTAAATTGGAAAAATTGTGTACTCTTTTCTCTTCCCAAATTAATGACTTAATATATCCTGATGATGCTCTCAAAATAGACCATACGATCAAATACCAACTAGTGCGAATCGAACTAGCGTGAACGATCGTCCACGATTTTCTTACTAGCGCACTAGCACAAAATAGCGAGAACTAGCGTGGACTAGCGCACTAGCTTACTAGCGTTGGCCGTAACCACGGCCTTAGGAACAGCCAACAGGAGATGCCAGGACAACTTCCTCGGGGCTTGGGATCAGTTAACAACTGAAGCAAACTTTCCTATAAGTCATCAATCATTCAACTGTATAATAAGAGCACACACTTCCTTCTAAAGAATAAGAAATTATTGACCATTCCATCTAAAGATTTAAAGATTTTTGTTAATGAAGAATCTAAAAACCATGTCGACTAAGGAAGGATCCACAAGATTTTAATTTGCTTGTTTTGTATTTATTTTTGTTTAAATATTTTAAGTCAGCTCTAACTATTCGCCCAGACTGTTTACCATTCAAGGATCATTAAAGGGAATCTTAAACATCACACAAGCAAAATTAGAGACTTCAGAAAAACCTCAGAGTTAAACCTCAATTTGTTATCTAGTTGGGTATATTCCTATTTGCTCATGTGTGCGAGTGTCTATATTTGCAAAATTAACTTGTAGACTCCCACCCTCCTTCAAGAAAATTTAAGGACAACAAGGATAAATAAGTCGAGTGATATGAACAAAAAAAATTAAACATACAACACATAAATAACATAGGAACACACTCACACATATGATAACACTCTTACACACTCACACACACAATAATAAAATATTTCTTTTGTATGAAAAATAAAAAAAAAACTTACTGTTCCTTCAGACAATTATTGTGGTCCTGTTTGTGATAGGGATGATGGATGCTATGTCCCGGATGGCATATTTTGTTGCAATTACTATCCAGGCCGTTGTAGTGGCCGTTGCCGCGCTGAACAGCCGCCACTGCTAACGCTGGTGCTTGCGGATGCTGATGATGACTCTGATACTGCGGGGATTGCTGACTGTTTGAGGACGGACTGCTTTTCCCTGAACCAGGTGAAATTTTACCGGCCAATGTCTCGAGCGAGCTTAACATTATGCGTTACGTTTTGTTACGTGCAGTTGATGTTGCTATCACGTTTATTAGCATGCATTAATTAATTTGTTAATTTTTTTTTCTTTTTTTTTTTTTGTTAATTATTGTTTCCTACGACAACAAATAATTTGAATATTATGTTGCTCACGTTAATTGTTGGTTGATTTAACTTCATCAAACTTCATCTACGCCCAGCCGATTCACGTGAAAGTTGATCCATGTGTGAAAGGCATATGGTGCGTATTTGATATATTTTTAATTTCGTTGATAATAGGATTATTTAAATTATCAATAATTTTGTTGTGATGTGTTAATCCACGGTGGTATAGTTTGCACTTTATGTGTTAAATTTTGTTTTTTTCTGTTAGTGTAGGCGATGACCTAAATAGGACGAAAATAACATTAATTGTTAATTACATTTAATAATAAAATTAAGTTAAAATAACAACATTAATGAGGATTTATTAATAGATGGATGTGCTGGGGCATACCTTCATCATTTAGGTACATTAATCAGAGTATTAATCATTTAAGTTAAATTAAGGCTTAAATTTGTGTGATAGGTATAAGTAGAACAAGGCGCTTTTACATTAATTAATAATTTATTTATGTACATGGAATATGTGACAGCTAACAAAAAGTCGAAGTTATGTAAGTTCTCTTATCTTCAATGTATTAGCTGGTAGTATATGGTATTATATCAAAGTAAAATAATAAACTATGCACAGTAGAAATATGAGCAAAGATTGAAGGTATTAGGCTATTATTAGTGTTCCAGCTTATTGATACGAAGATTGTGAAAAATACAAAATCATTCAAAAACTTAAATTCTTCTCTTAGGGCACGTTTTTTTGTTGGGACCTAGTAATTTAAAACTCTCAACCATTCTCCTATGTGCTTGATTCCAGGCGGGGACCTTCAATTTTCTCCCGAATCTGAACGGCTAAGATAAGCAGTATTTTTCACGACAAGAGATGCTCTTGGATGATTTGTTACGTCCTCGCAAGAGCAAGTATATTCCCAAAAAAAAACATTTTCTAATAATCGAATACAAGACCCTCTGCATGACAGGGGTTTTGTCGTTGGATTACCTTCCTACCACGATAACAAAAGTTCACTAAAGGCTTCTGAGTACAATATCAAAATTGTGTTCGCGGACTTTAATAAGTTAGTAGCCTACATTACAGATATACAAAATCACCAGGAACTCCCTAGAAAGTCAAACCACCATGCAATTCGTCTATGTACCAAATGACACAAGACATGCATCCAATATCTAAGACTTGCCTATATTTCGAGTAGAATACATCGACTCTAACCATTTCCTAGTTTCGGGGAAATTTAAAGCCCGACTGTAGAACGAAAAGAAATTGTGAACCCTTGAACAAATCTAAATTTGGATGCCTCCGCACACCTGGAGTTCCAAGGGTCTGCAGAGATCACCTATAAGCAATATGTGTACTCAGTACACATCATCAGTATAACTAAAGAGGTAGCCGATAGAATGACGATGAATACGTTCACTTGAAAAATTGAGAGAAGATCAATATGCTGCAGTACAAAAAAAGAGAAGAATATTATCAAGAAAGGAGAAGAAGAGGCCCTTCACTACAAGGAGATCGAAGAAATACCTTCTTGTTTTAAGAACTGATAAACACTCAATCAGCTGTATCGCGTGATGTTCAAGACTACGTGGTACATTATAAATCTTAGAATTAGCTTTTCCGACTTATTCTTAACATCAACAGGGCTTCGCATTTTCTCAACATTACAAACCAATCCCTTCTGTAAATATATCTAGGGCTATCTGACTTTTCTAATGGTTTTCAAGCTGAACTACTGGGAAGAATGCAAGTTTCTAAAACAAGATTCAAACCAGAGCCAGAATTAGGCTTTTATCACAGATAATCAGACGGCTGTTCAAGTTATAAATTCTGGTATATCATCCTGCAAATTAATCAATCAGTGCCGAAATGAACTTGCGAGCCTGAATATTAAACTCAGTGTCACTCATATCTGGATTCCAGTGGCATTGATGTGAATGAACGTGTAGACGAGCTGACCCAGCAAGGATAAGTCTTTCATGGCTAACCTGCGAAAAGAGTCAACACTCCACTAGGCATTATGAAAAGCAATATTCTGTAAATTTTTCTAAATGAATCAAACTACAAGTGGAACAGTTTCACTACCGGCATTATATCTGGGAAGATTTAGCCCAAATATAATAAACCTTGAACACTTGATCTGATATGCAGACCCAGGCAAGGCATAGTCAGGATCGTTACTACCTGTAGTAGACACTGGCCAATAGAGAAGTTTGCTTCGAAGCTAGCAATTCCTTACAGCACGCAGGATAAGGAAGGGAACATTCATTAATTTCCTCTGGAAATGCCCTGACCTGGAAAAAAATAAGAGTATAATGACTAGGAAGTGCATTTTTTGACGACTTTGAAAAACTGTCAGAAATAAAGATCAATTTTACCTCTTATTTTAACGCTACGAAATGACTATAGAATGACTCTGATCACTTCTGTACCGTGTCCTCCATTCAAATCCTTAGACTATGAGCGAGATTATGGTGCACAGTGGCTGAATAATGACTCCAACGAATAAGTTGCAGCTTCAGCAACAGTCAATAAGATGCTTTCTTTGGCACAGTTCATATGGTTATGCAAAAGCAAGCACACATCATACATCCTTTATTTTTGAACTTGATCAAAGCCGTGTAACGAAGCGTTACAAGACCTACATATCCTAATCACATTACCGAGCAAAACGCTACGACACCAACGACCCCTAATCGTTTTTCCGAGCGAAACATAACGACACCTACATACCGTCTTATTAAATAATCAAATTTTATTCTCTAAAAAATCCTCCAATCCCTGTTTCATTTCATGGCGCGGGAAACAGTAGTGGGCTATCAGCACAAGGGAAGAGCTGATATAGGGCTTTTTTGAATGAAAAATTCTTCGACGGATATTTGGTACAGTGTATTAGGAGGGCGAATGTAGCAGAAGATACAAGCGCGAATTCTATGACCTGTGTCAGAGTGGATAAAGTGTACTACATTAGCTAGGTTATGTCGAGCGAATAAATAACAATACTCTAGTCAAGAGAGTCTTTGGATCCCAACCACCAATTTCATGAGTATTATCGGCGGAAATGGGGGTACTTAAAATGTTCTGCCGAATGGACTTGTCACTTCCTCCTGAGTACTCCTGAAAAAAATACGTTTTATGTTCTTAGTTGATGTCCATACATAGGTAAACCCACTCAGTCCTTTATTAACTTCTTCCATAATTTGGTTGTTATAATTTATATTATTAAATTTGCTTATAGTCATGTTCAAGCAAGATCAGACAATTTTTCTTGAAGCCCATATTATTTGGAGAGCAATTTAAAAGAAAAATTCCATACATTTCATAGAATTCCTTTAATACATTTATTTTTAATATTTATTTAAACTTTCAATCTGCTCACTTGAACTTAAAGATCAAGAACCTGTGATGCAATGCACGGCAATTAATGTGTTATGTAATTATCTGTCTGCTAAAAATGACCTTGAACAGAAAACGATTAACAACGATTAACCAAACAATATAGTTTCCTAAATTAACCAAATACTGGGAAAAAAATAATAATGGAAGACAGGTACAGCCAAATAATATTCTCGTGCTGCGTACGAAAATACATATCACAAAACAAAATATAAAAACCAAACATCAAATTTCAATTAATTATTCCCATTATCGAACGAAAATAAACAAAAAAGAAAAACACACACAAACCTAAATCTCAAAACCCCCTAGAGCCCACCAAACTACGAGAAATTCAATTACCCAAAATAACGACAGCAAAGGAAATAAAAATTAACGGTAACATTTCAGTAAAAATGATTACCCCATCATGATAAGCACAAATGAATAATAATAAAATAATTTATTTAAGAAACAAAAGATTAAAAGACAATAAACAAATCGACAGGTAATTCGAATATTGAATAAATCAAAACCTTGAGTTCTGTCAACGACAATTATACAACATAACTCTAACCCTCCCTAGGGAACAGGGCCACCAACCCAATTCAACCAATCATCCTTAACATCATAAAACCCTTTTGCTGATTGCTGTTGAATTATTTTTATCGAGGGATATTCTCATTGGAATCGAAATAAAAATCGCGTGACAATTGCTCCTTCTCTCCCTTTTACAAAATAGGGGATAGACCAAATAAAAATCATTTCAGGACTTCATCAGTATGGTTTGGTTATGTTAAGACCCGAGTGCTCTCTTCCGTAATCAAGTTAGGTAATTCTATAGATTTGAAGTTATTACAGTTGAAACAGGTAAACGGCGCACAGTGGGGCGACTTGTATGGGAGAGCGGACAAAAGTCCATAAAAACCGAACCACTTAACCAATTTGGATGAAATTTTCAGAAATAAAAGTAGTTTTGGAAAGAAAGCTTCACAAAAAATTTCCACCCACTGCCACGCCCACTAACAAAAAATCGTAAAAATTGATAAAAACCCATGTTTTGTGCCAAGTAAAGGATAAAGATGGTGTTTTTTTTTTAAGGAAGTTGGCCATTGACATTTTACACACCCTCTTTTTGGGCGGTTTTTAATCTTTTTTTTAAATTTCTTGTACTTGGTTTGTATGTAGACAGGTTTTGTTATTGCGATAAAATCGGAACCACACAACTGATTTAAATAATATTTTCAAATATTATAAGGGATAGTTTTAGAAATGACAACAAACTATTTCCACCCACTGACACGCCTACACAAAAGTTTGTCTAAATTCCAAAGTTGGTAGGCTAAATTTTGAGTAGTTAGAAAAATATATTTTCGCGAAAAGAATCAAATAAAATGCTTGATAAATGCAAGCATTACGTATCTATCGGTTCAGACGTTCAGTGTTTTTATGATATATATAATGGAAAGAAGCGATGCTGTTCTTATTTTCGGAGAAAAATTATGAACATTCGGTATTTCATGTTTGTTATAGCAAAAGTGAGTATCCAAAAGAAGTAACTTTGTATGTGGTGGTAAATCATAAAAATAATGTAACCATTAAAAGCCGACAAGTGTTAATTTACAAACGCATAGTCAAACATTAAACCAGCAACACGTTTTATGTTAAGTTCTCACTACTGAAACTTGCATCAAATAATGAGCAAACTTCAAAGCAGAACCAAAAAACAACGCACAACATGTTTAAGACATTTTTCTCAATTTTGAAAAAGAGGTTTTTGGAAAGAAGGAGTACGTTACAAAATAGAACTATACGAATGTAAAAAAAAAGAAAAAGATTTTAATTTATATTAATATTTATTCTAAGTCATTAAAAAATGTATACAAGTTCTCCCATGTTACACCTAATTCTTACTGATGCGACATTTAACTCTGTTTAAAAAAAAAAAAATTTAAAAACACTAATTTATTCAATATTGTTATCATATATTGCAAGCTGTAAGTAAATATTGTAAATTTTTCCTAATTATTGACTAAAGATTGTACAAATACAATACAAATATTCCTTTTTAGGACACAGAAGTGAAAAAAAAAAAGATTTTTTTGCAAGATTTCGTAACTTTAAACCTGCTCACTGTGCGGATTTGCAGGTATTTGCAGCTAAATTTTGTTTGAATTTAAACTTGCACATGTCTACATCGAGAAATTAGCTATCTCAGAGCGGAGGAACGTGGAGCTTTTTTTATATGACTACAACTTTCCATTACTGTGGACTGAGTCTTATTTTGTGCTGCCATAATTCACTCAAATTTTTTTTGCTGAGTTTGACCGCTGTATTATATTATTAGGCATCCCAAATAAGTAAGAAAAAAACAATCCCATTTTTAGTTCATCCCGAATAGACGTAACACCCTAGGAAAGTCAAATCAAATTCCCACCCTATTTCTAATATTTCGACTTTGAGCGCCTTTTTACGTGTTAAGACTTCAGTTTTGGCCCAAATCCTTAGTGTAGCCAGATTCTCTGGCTAATTTACTGTGAGAAACATGAATCAGCTAATCGAAATCAGCACTTTTGCAAAATCAAGTTTTGTCCGCCTTGGCCCCACTGTGCGGCGGCGTAACGCCCACTATGCACCATGTCAGGGGGATACAGTGGATCAAATTGAGTTTTTGCATTGCAAACAAAATTAAAAATTGTTAGGACGAAAATGTCTTTTCAGGGGAACTGCTTCTAACGAAGAAGTAGACAAATCATCACAAAGCATGAAAAAGTACTCTTATTTCAAGCGTTCGGTTTCGGTTAAAAGTTGTATATTCTAGGTTGGGACCTCTTTTCATATCTGAATTGTGAGTTCATATTATTGACTACTTCAACTCGAGCCTTTTGGCGCTCGTATCTGCAGCATTGCTCCAAGGCTTTTCCTATCTATCTAGGTACCACAATGCCAAATGCTTTTTTGTCTATAATTAGCGCGCACCAAAGGGTTATGAATAACCGTATAATGTTATAAATTATACATCCCGAGGATTGCCTTACGAAGGGTTTTTCGAAAAGTTTTCACGAAAAATGTACATGTCGGTACTGAAAATGTAGATTTCTTTAAATTTTTTTTATAATTGACTAGCGCTCAAGGGTTTATGGAGACCCTTATAATGATACGGCGATCCATGGGGAAAATCAGAGAGGAAGAGAAAGAAGGTGTCGTTGAACATTGATTTTGAATGTTTGCAAACTGAAATGGGTATATCTTAAACTCGAGGGTGATGATCATTGTAGAAATGATTGGGGGGGGGGGGGGATTTCAACAAGCTGAAAAAAGCAATAAGACAAGGAACGGCATAAATCCTTCCGACGGTGTTTTAAAGATGGGTATGAGTCCGTGATAGTTCTGTTTCCTATCAGTTTAAAGGTTTTGTTCTGAATTCTAGCCACCTATCCAATCCAACGATATGAGTTATTCTCAAGTTTTGAATGCGTAAAGGCCTTATAAATTGAAACCAGAATATAAAGAATGAAAAATTTCTTACACCGATATAGATATATCCTAAGCATTAAGCATCTGTTTTGGTGGTCTCGAGAATGTCGTCATTCTTAGGAAGAGAATCGTTGAAGAGAGTTGGAGACGAAACGGAGCCTTAGGGAACACCAGCATTTATTTTGTGAAGATCATTGTTGAAACCGTCAACAATACAACATAAATAGAACGAGGAAGAAGATAATTTCTAATCCAAATAATAAGGGTTTCATTGATATTGTGGCAACACTTCCAAAAGAAAGAATAAAGAAAAACAAATTAATGTTCAGAAAGAAGCTATAATGAAAGAAATATATAATGATTGTATTTAATAGAAAGAGACTACCGGTTAGGTAAAACAATTTACTATGAGAATAAAGATATGATCAGTTGTTGTGGATCTGTTGACGAGGAAAACCCTTTACTTGTTTAACCCAATATTGTTAAAGTTTTGCATTAAGAAAAGTTAAAACTGCTTACAAACACCAAATGTACGAATTTTTGATATGATAACTTGATGCCAAACTCTATCAAATGCCTAAGAAATATCAAGCGCAATAATATTCCTTTCTCCAAAACAATATAAAGATCTCCAGTGGAACGATTGCTACGAAAGCCGTATTGCCGGTAACATAATTAAGAAGCTTTCGGTCTTCGATGTGTTTCTTAACCTGTTGATTGATCAGCGATTCGATGACTTTGGAAAGAATGAAGCCATAGTCTGGACAAATAATGTTTCCATCTTCCAGGAAAGATTACAGAATATTAGACCCATGGAAAAGCTTACTGTGTGGTTTTGCCAGCGAAGAATAACACCTCTTGAGAAGAATAGGGAATCAGGACCAGGGGATTTATTTTTATCACGATCTCGAAGGGCTCTTGCAACAGTACGAAATATACCTGTCCCATTGAATAAATTACTTTCTCAATAATATAGGTAATAGATAATAATAAGCAATTCGTATTGGATGAATGTTTTATAACGTGCTATATGTATTTAGATTGTAGAAGAATGTAACCTTTTGTGTATGCAGTTTGTAATAAAATCATTTGCAATGACCATTCGTTTAACATCAAAAAGATTGCAATTACTTTTTTCCTATTTCATCTCACAGCATTGGTTGCTGATTGCAATCTTCTGAGAATTCATGCATTCTTTGCATTCATTTGTAGTCCTTGCATGAATTCGTATTCATTTGAATCCTTTTTTTTTCGACTGCAAATCATTACAAAAACTGCAAAAAGTGCAAGAACTCCCAGAAGATTGCAATCAATTTTTGATGTGTGATGAATGGAGAAAAAAGTGATTACAATCTTTTAAATGTAATTTTAATGGTGAATGCAAAATTTGAAGTCGCAACCTCAAATTTAAGTCAATGATTGCAATCTTGTAATTGAATTTAATGAATAATTTCAAAATATAACATTCTTTTACAACCAAGCTATCAACGTTATACATTTTTAAATATTGCGAAAATAATGTGAATCAGTTGCGAACTATATAAGTTCCACGTGAATATTGCATAAAAATTTTCTTGTATTACTAATTCATATTTTTGTTGTTAAATCATTTATAACATGTTACACAGCATTTATCCATATTTTATGCTTAGTCTTTATTTTTAAATTTTTACTTTTTATGTATAAATGTCAATCTTTTGCAATTGGCTCCTTCCGCGGAAAAGTGCCAAAATCTTTTTTTTACAGCCTACTTTATTTTTCGACAAATTCATCATTTAAAAATATAGAACAAAAACCAGTTCCGTCTGTTTGTCTGTATGTCTGTACCTCGTTCTAGACCCGAAACCACTGGACCTATTTTCTTCAAACTTGGTACTTAAGGGTCTTCGGTGATTCCCTAGAGGGGAAATAGAAAAACTAACGGCACCCCCCATACACCCGTAATGCATAATCTTATTTATGTCAAACGGCTCTAACTATTTTGATAAAAAAAAATTAGGTATGATATTATGGACATGAGCCACATTTCGGTAAGAAAAAAATTTGGGGCGAAATGATATTAACGGTACCTGTCATAGAACGGTTTTTTAATTTTCGAATTTCTCATCAAATGCTCTAACGATTTTAACCAAAATTTTTATGCAGAAGCTCCTATGCATTTGAAAAAATATAGTTTAAAATTTTTTTCGAAAAAGTAGTTTTGGGATTTCTAAAAAAATAATACATTTTTTTTTTTTGAAAATTCAATATCTTGAAAACGGATTCACAAATAAATTTTTAAATTACGTTATAAAATGTTTTTTATTGAATCCTAACAATTTGCATATCAATTTTTTTTTATACAAGTTTTAGTACACGAAAAACATGTTTCAGTGTATCGGTATGTCTGTACCTCTCCCTACAGCCTTAACCACTAGACCTTTGTTCTTCAATTCCGGTAGTTAAGGGTCTTCGGTGAATCTATACTACTAAATACTAAATACTTAAAATGTGCATCCCAAATTTGGTTCTCGAAAAAATTTAAGGAAATTTCTTATATAAAAAATTACTTTAATAATAAAACGATTTTTAAGCTTTGTTTGCATGAATTCATACTTTTCCGGAAATCAGACGGCAATTCCATGCATTTGAACATTCTTATCTCATTAAATCCATGTTTTATATTTATACAATGTATTTTGAATTCCAAAGTACTTTTACATAAGAGCAAGTTCGTACGATCCAGTGCATAAGAAAAACAATATCATTTTTGTAATATTTACTAGGTCGATCGCAACGATAAATTTTACTTACGGTAAGACTAGAAACTGATCTGCGATATTCTATCGTTGCGATCAAAAAATCCCGATCGCAATAAATTATTGCCATCTGGCTACGGTAACCTGTCAAACGATATTTAATTGCAAACAAATCAAATACAGCATGTCGTAAATGTGTGAAAGCTCATTTGATTCAAATTCGTTTATTTTATTATATGGAATGAAAACCCCTGCGATTTGAAGGTATTTCCTCAAAATTTACACTAAAAACAATTTGTTACATTCCTGGTTGCTCAAAAAATTATGCAATAATTGTATATCACAAGTGCGTGCTTGGCTATTTCTTATCACGACTTCCTGATAACACAGTTATCACCCCCAAGCAAAGTGTTGAATACCTTGGAGTTCACTTCTTTGAAAGGCTCAAGTTTAACCAACACACCAAATTCACACTTCGTAAGGCAAATTATGCCTTATCACTTTTACATCCCCTTATGAAAGTGAGGGGTGGTCTCCAAACCAGCACGAAGCTTCTGCTATACAAGCAACTCATTCGCCCAATATTAACATATTGTTTCCCTATTTGGTTTACAATAAGCCCACTTACCTATATGAAAAAATTGCAATTATTTGAGCGAAAAGCTCTCCGTCATTGCACCTCCCTTCACCGAAAACACAACTCTTACCGCTATTATAGCAATGAAAAGCTGTACGAAGCTTCAGGAATTATCCCGATTGACAAATATATCTACAATCTGAGCACTAAGATGCTGAGAAAAATCCCAACCCATCCCAGTCCTCTTATTAATTTAATTACAGGTAACTCAGCCATAGACGACCGATATCTCCAGGTGCTCTCCATGATGGACCAAGCATTTGGAATAGCTGGAGAAGACAGCTTCGCAAACTTCTATGATGTTGCACGGACGCAGCACAACAGAGGTTGAAGCCACCAAAAGACCAGACAGCAATCAACAATGACCCATATCCACCCCTTCATCACCACACGAGCCAACGACCGTTAGCACTGCTCAAGCTGACGCAAAGATCATAAATAATATAAGAACAAAATTAAGACCTAAGGCACAAATGTTATTCAAATGTAAAAAGAAAACATAACCAACTTAACGAAGCAGAGCTCCTTTTGTGCTCGCAGATTAATAAGATAGACTTAAGAAATTAATTATTGTAAATAACGTATGAACATATTTTGAGTGTAATTAAAAATAAACTATTGTATATATAAAGTAACAATAATTTCTTTGGAAATTGAAAAAATCTTATCACGGCTATGGTCTTAAGTCCTACTTAATCAAGTTGCTCGTATTAGGTAAGTGGAAATCGCTTGCTTTATCCTGTCGCACGTTTATTCAATACCAAAAATAGAACACAAGAGCTTAAATATGAATGAACGCGCATGATAAGAAGAAATCGCAAGAATAGAAAATGGCCTTAAATTAAGAACGTGTTTGCAATTTTCTGTCGTGAATCAATAAATATCATAGTCGCAGCAAATGTCAACAATCCGCGCACTTATGCCTATACTTCAAGTACGGGTAATCGAAACGACTTACAAAATTTCCTTTGATGGCGATAAGCCTGAGAACGCATTTGTTCTTGCGTTGAAACATTTCTATTCAAATGCACTCTCTTGTAGTTATTTTTCGCACCATATTAAAAACGCAACAATACGAGTAGAAAATATTTCGCAAGAATATGTAGCCTCATATTTAGTTATGTTTTATGTATTTAATTTTATGACAGAAAAGCTTTAAAAATACATTTTTTTAAGTTCATTTAAGTGTTGCGATTTTTTAAATCATGCGGATTCACATTTATGACCCTGTCTCATTTCTCGTGGCTGAATAATACACTATTTGAAGACCACAAGTCCGTCCATTTTTGTTGCGATTAAAATTCCTTTGTCCCAGTAAATAAAACCTCAAGTGTGAAAAATAACGCCCTAGTGCATTGATTCGTTTAAACTTGCGACAATAGCATCCCTGGGAAAGATAAGCAGATTTCAGCTTTTAAGACGACGCGTTCGACTGAATTGGTCTAATCCTAGTCAAAAATTTAAACCAGTTTGCTCTCATATTTAACATAAAGTAGATTTTTCTTCAGTATTGAAGATCTTATAAGACCACAGAATAAATTATTTAATAGTAATGGTTAGTGCATTGGGCTCGCTAGCCGGAAATTTTGGTTTGAATTCCACATAAGAACGAAAAATAATATGTTCATTTTAGGAGTGAGTGCTATTGCCTACTGCGAGGAAGTGAAAACAAGCTCTAAAGCTGTATTTAGACTGTCGGTGTTGTGCCCTGTGTACGTTGTTCGGTTTTGTTCGCACGCGGAACAACGAGAATGTAAATGATAAAAGCGAACAACGAACTAACAACGAATGAAGAACGTACAAATTCAAAGGAACTCGGAATTTTTTTTTTTTTATATTTTGCGCGCACTAAAGGGATTTTTGACTACCCTTAAAATGATAGATCACAGTGCGAGCGTTTAGGAAAGTGTTCGGTGTTCGTTGTTCGTTGTTACACGGCGTTTAAATGCGAAAACTGATTAAATAAACATTGTTTTGCAGTGCCGTGCAACTTGTAGGGACATTTTTGAAGTTTTTTTATTAGGGAATGGATTATCAGAAGTTTTCATTATAAACTGGGGTACATATAGGTAAATAAATCAAATATTTTGTCTATGGATTTTATCTTTCAAGTACGAATAATAATACTTTAGATATAATATTCAGAGGAACATGCAAAAAAGCACGATATTATTACGCTAGCTTAGAAAATAAAATAAGATTTGCATGCTATAAATGTTTCCTTTTCAGCAACCAACCATTCGTCCAACAGGATCTTCTTTTTTCTCAACTATTAATAGTGCCGCCACTGCCAACAATGTATTTGTTGTTAACAACGATTGGAAAAATAAAACCGAATTAATGTAAATGCTTCTTCGCTGTACGTTGTTGAAAGAAGAACGAACAACATACAGCGAATGAAGAACGAAAGTCTAAATGGGGCTTAGGAGTATCTCACATCAGAAAAAAGAACCTTTTGACTAATAACTCCCAAAAAAGGAACGGTTTAGATTGTTGTTCATCACTGGTTCTACACGAGCTGTTTAGCCCCTGAATTTATTTGTTTTTATATTTTTTGAATCAGGTAAAACGGAAATATTTATCTTTTTTTTTTTAATATACCTATACGGTTCAATTTTCGTTATTTTTTTTTCAAACCAACTAACTAAGAAATGTCAATAAATTTGCAACTATTCTGCAATCAGTCTGCAACTTATTTAACTCTTAAATTATGGAGGTATTTTTTTTTTAAATGAAATTAAGCAAAACGTTTTGTAAAATCGAGCTACAGTCCCTGTGCCAAATGCCGTATACATTTAAATCATAGATCCTGCGAACCTAGAAGCCAAGAAAAAAATAAAATCCTTTTTCGTTTTTATGACTTCAAGCACGCGACGACCAATTGCTGTATAACGACTGACGATGACACGACAACGGCGACGACAAGAAATAAGCATTTTTCCAAACAATACTTAGATTGAAAAACAAACAAACAAAAAAATCGGAAATGAGTTTTTGGTGAAGAGGACGAAAATTTTGTTTGCAGAATTCCTTTCCTCCTAATTCAGGTGGTTAACATCAAAACTTTTATTTGCTATTGCTAATGCCAGCCCGTTGTCCTGGAGCAGCTAAATCAGTAAAGTATACAAAAAGGTCTGTGGAAATGGAACAAGTTTTCTCTTAACCTCATTGAAGAACATAACAAAAATGCATTCATTTGTCTGGCTGAACTTTAATTAACCTATTTTGCGATCGATGACATTAATTATTGTACCTGCTGAACACGGCTACCCAAAACTAAAGCCAGTTCATCACTCTTCAACTTGAAAAGTCATAAATCTCAAAGAGCACTAGATATTTCATGCTCGAAACAGGACTCTAAAAGGTAGGTTAAGGGTATACTAGGATACCTATCGTACCAACAAACGCAGCGGCAGCAACACCAATTCCGGTCCCCATCAAGCTCCTTTTTCAACGACAAGGTGCAATATTAACCCCTTAATTATTAGCCTCTGATGATGAAAAGTCCTGAATATAATGTAAAAGGAAGAGGCAGAGAGGTGTGTATTTAAATGAGTGCACACTCCATATCAAAACAGTTACGGCTGGGGCAGAGTGGGTGGTGTGACGCGACGAATGTACGGCAGCGGCAGCAAGGACGAAGGATATACACCCGGGGAGCTTTTGGGATTGGGTATTGAGCGTCATGTTTTTTGGGCACTTCACACAAATCACTTACGTGACACATGCTTCGCTATGAATAATGAACGTTTTGGGTATATTTTTAATACACGAGTAGTACACGTGTATATGTGGTGCTGGTGGAGATGTATGGAAATATAATTTATGGAGATTTGTGCGCTACTAAATGGCGAGAGTGCGGAACGTGGAAGAACTAAATGGCTGAGTGTTCAACATTTTTTTTTTCATATTTTCGTCCATGAAGCTCGAGTGTTAATGAATGAAAACGGCATATTTAGTTATGGCGTTAACTTATGGAGATATTGCAGTAAAATAAAGTCATTTCCATCAGGAGGAGGGACATGAGCTTGAGTATAATGATGGCAGTGTGCATGTAAGTTTGTAAGTTTTCTGAGAAGTCCTTTGAAGAAGTAAATTTATAATTAAATTTCACTAATTAAAAGGTTATGCCTTTAGGCTATGGGAAACTTTAAAATTACGAATGTAGAGTAGCTGAATTGGAGATGACAATGATGGAAATCTTAAAGAATCTAATTATCTAGGTTGCAAAAAGGGGGGATTAATGACAAATTTTACATACGATAGGTACAAATACGTGTTCACTACGACTAAATCATATTAGATACACAAGCTAGCAATTTCGCTTACGTTTTGAGCATAACGTTATCACATATAAATTTAACTTAAAGGTATTTAGAGACCATGTCTAACTGGACTCTTCTTTAAAATCAGACAGGGATATCAGGGTTGAAATTAATCGACGAATAATTCTTGTTCTTCTTCTAGGAAGGCAACTGATTAGGAAGATATTTTTTTAGAGGAACTTGAGGATTCATACAAAAATTAATCATCCTCCCACTACTATGGTATACAGAGATATTAACCATGTAAAAATATGGATAAAAACTAACACTCTCCGGCTGATTGTTGCTACCCTTTCGGTAGACGGGGAGTCAAGGAGAAAGTACTAAAATGAACGAGCTCAACAGTAACATCGATAAAGCCAAAAAAGCTACATTATTTCGAGTGAATGAACGCAAGCGGCTAACACCAGAGGACCTCAACAAACTTGGCGTAGATACAACCAAGATGGCTGGGAGAAGCTTGTTGATTGGGGCCTTCTGATCCCTTAAGGATTATAAATGGTCTTTCAATAACAGTAGGAAGATGTTAAAATAAAATAAAACAAGTTGTGTGTAAGATATTAACAAAATTCGTTCTTTATTTGAAAGGCCCATGTATGACATTATGTCTAGAATGTGACATCGTTCAAATTCCCGCCTCGTTTTCTTACGATTCGCATAGATCGAGCTGAATTTGAACGATAGCCTTTGTTATGTGCACGTTAAGGGCATCGGTGGATTGTGGTTTGCTCACATTCACCTGCGACTTCAGGAAACCCCACAAGAAAAGGTCTAGCGGGTTTTAATCACATGATCTTGGTGGACAATGCACGTCGCATCTGCGAGAGAATCTTACCCTAAAATCGTTCATGCAGAATGTCAATCATAGCATCCGCTGTCTGGCACGCACCGTCGACTAGCTATTAGGAACCAAACATGTCATCTAAGGAAATATGGTTCGATTTGCGCCCGTAAGAAATAGGTCATCATGGTTCTGTAGCTTTCGCCATTGACGGTGACCGCCGCCGCGCCGGCCCAGAATCCACACCAACCTGTAACTTTTTGAGGGTACATTGTCACCTAGTGCACTTCGTGTGGTTTGGTGTAGTCCCATTTGTAAACAAAGCAATTCATCCAAAAATGCATCTCGTGGCTAAATATTATTTTCGGCCAAAATTGGGATCCTCTTCCAAATGCTACGAAGTCCAATTAGCGCACAATCGGCGTAGGCTATGGTTAAAACGTTGAGTTTTTGAGTCAATTGGATTTTGTAAGGGATTGGTAAAATTCTTGACGAAAAAGTCACCAAGTTGAAGTCTGCGAAAACCCGAGTTCTTGTGCCCGGCGAGGAATTGATTGCTTCGGGTTTTGCTGTACACTTTTACGGACCACGCCGATGTTGTCGGACGATCTTGCTTTCATTTGACCTACGATATTGGATAATTGATTACACCCGATCGTTTCAAATAATGCCATCAAACGTGGAAGAGTCGAATGCGAAGGGCTACTAGTTCTACCGCAAAATGGGCACAATGTTTGCACTATAACGAACACACATTTTGATAATCAGTTTTCATCATTTGGACGTGTTCTACAATGATGTTACTTTCTATGATAATTTAACATTAGTAATTGAATAATAAACAACGGATTTAACAGATTTTACCAATACAACATGGCCACCCAGGCTAACAAAATCTACCCGCGTTAATTGAAAAACCTTAAAAAATGTTGATGCAAGTACATACATAAGTATCCGGTTCGGCCATTCTGGTAACGACTATTCCAATATACTCCTTAAATTTTGTTTAAGAATATCTTATCCCATCGGGAATGTATAGGTTTTAGCACTAGTGTGAATCTGGTCTAGAAAATTATTTACACCTAGTGCAGAGCAGAAGTACCTACCAACCATATTATTTTCAAGCTGTGAAGACACGGTCAAAATCTCTTTCTATAGATTCGAGGTCTTACTAACAATTATGGGCTCAGTCTCTACTCAAACTGAGGGGAACAAGTGAATTGCTAATTGGACCCTATACTTCCTGTCATAGAAGCCATGGCAGAAAAACACCCTTCCAGAGGATAGACCACCTCTCCGTCGAGATCTCACTTCAAATATAACATACAAAGATTTCTGCCTTAGCCATACTTCCATTGCATTTCTATATGTATAAAACATTCAAAACTGATATGCATCGGCATCTGCTTTTCAATCTTTTTCAAAAACGATTTCACTTTTTTTTAAGTTTGAACTAAAAACAAAACTCAACTGCAGAACTCTACCCATACCCTGAAGTATCTTCACCATGAAATGGTTACGATTTCCAAATAAAAATTCCTTTTCAAGTATATATGTAGAATCACTGATGAGACTTCCGATACCATCTCAACTCATTTGACGTTAAAGTCTTTAAACGTTACCCAGATGTCTGATTCAACATTCACTGCATATTGAACGCAAGCGGACTGTTTTAAAACGTTCGTCTAATATAGATGAACAAAGAAACAGAAGGTACTAATCAATGTTATCAAAGACCCCTGTTTACGACGTACGGTACCACTTGCAATAATTATAAGTGCGTTGGACTGTCATAAAGAAGGTCCATATTTTTGATTCCAAGTCGCTGCTAAATTTTTTTTTTGTAGTGAACAGCCTCTTCCGAGGAAATTACCAATCCTCTGAAAGTATCCATTGCCATCAGAAAAGAACTGCTTATTACCTTAATTGTTCGGAATCGGCAGAAAACCATATGTCCCATTCATTTCTACACACAACACGCACACATAAATGGTTGGAAGTTGTGAGGCACTAGGGTTAGGCTATCTACAAGTCGTTGGCCTCTTATTTATTGATTTATTATTTTAAAGATGTGATGAAGCTCTGTCGTAAAGGATATCGACTTCAATTCTTCTAAATCTCAACTATTGATCAGATGCAGGCGTGGACGTACCAACTAAGATGAGGTAGCCAATTAGCAAATTAATTCTTCAATTCATTTCCTAGCAGACAGTTTTCTTAAATCTACATTATTTCCGCTATACTACACTATAGCTTACAAAAAATTCCGAGAGTTATTACAATTAAACCCGGATAAGTCCCGGATAACCGTAAAATGTTGTGAAATTCTTATTCATATTGTTTAAGACAAATCTAATGCATTATTAAATTTATACCAATTATTGTACTCGTAAAATTATCAGTAGATGGCGATTAAATCATTATCTAATTCTATGTCTATTTTCACAATACTTGAGAAACGTGTAATTTGCAATTTCCTGTAGCTATCGACCCTTTTTTAATCTCAATCGCCTCTATGGTAAGACGTTCTATAGCAGACAATAAATTTTGAAAATTATAAAACTTGGTGTATTTCAATTCTTAAAATAAAACTCTTTTGGACTCTACCCCAAACACATATCATAAATACACTTCTAGTGGTTGATTTTTTTTGCTATTTTCTTTTTGGCAACACTGGTTTTGACAGCTCACGCACGTTTCGTGTTTTGTGTCACTGTCAAACATCTTCAGTTTGGTCTATAATTTAACCATGAATCGTCTTAAAATGCGTTCTCTGTTAAGAAAGAGCATCGCGCGCTTCTTGCATTTTATGGTCAGTTTAATCAACCTACTGTGGCGGCTATTCGGGCTATTGTGACTAAATTTCGCACCAAATTTACATTGTTGGATATTAAACCACCAACACGCTTACGTAAGAAAGCGAACTGAGGAAAATATCGCAGCTGCATCGGCCAGTGTTAGTGATGACCGTGAATTATCGATTCGGCGCCGCCGTTCGCAGTAATTGGGCCTCTGTTACTCCACTACGTGGAAAATTTTGCGGAAGTACTTAGGTTTGGAAGGCTTTCAAAATACAGCTGGTGCAAAAATTGAAGCCGAACGACCTACCACAACGCCGAATTTTCGGTGAATGGGCTCTTGAAAAGTTGGCTGAAGAAAAAGTAGCTGTTTGGTGCGGATTATGGGCTGGCGGAATCATTTTGCCGTATTTCTTCAAAGATGATGCGAATCGTAACGTTACTGTGAATGGTGAGCGCTACCGTGCGATGATAACAAACTTTCTTTTGCGCAAAATGGTAGAGCTTGACTTGCCTGACATGTGGAGTTAAATATGTATGTATGAATCAGTAGTATAGATTGGTAGGTTCTGGCGTTCGTAAAGTGGTGCAAACACCACCCTATAGATTGGTAGGTTCTGGCGTTCGTAAAGTGGTGCAAAACACCACCCTTCTTGTGGTTTTGATTTGATTGACAGTTGGATGTTCCAATTGTGGTTAGGGTGTTCCAATTGTGGTTACGATGTTCGGATTGTGATTATGATGTTCCAATTGTGGTTTAGTTGTTTATAGTTTTATTTTTATTTTGTATTATGTTTGACGTATGATCTATGTAGAATTTGAATATAGAGTAAGAGATCACTGTCATATTACAGGTGAATATAGAGGACCTAGTCATAACAATAGTAATTTAAGATCAAGTCTTCCCAAATTTATTCTAATCATCTTACACAATGTCCCCTATTACACGATGATGTCTCACGAGACGAGGCTCACGTAAGTGCGAAAAAGAAAGCAGATATGAGGAAATGAGATGCACAAAAATATTCCCGGTGAGTACCGGGCTGATTTTTAGTAGTCTCATTTTGACGTTTCTTTTTCTCATATTCGTTTTATTTTGTGTTGTGCATTAAAAAATATGAACAACTGGCAAATTTGAGACATGAGTCTCATGAATCATGAGTCAACGTAAATGAGATTTCTTGATTCATATCGCTTTCTGAACGAAAGTCTTGACTCCCTATCACAAAATTTAGCTAAAGAAGATTTTAAATTAACAACACCATATTTTAATTGTGATCAACAATTCGATTTATGTAGTTAAACGAAAGGGTGTGTTTCCCTATGATTATAAACATACATAAATTCATGGAATCGCTTAGAAGTGAAGTCTTTACCGGAAAAAAGTGATTTTTTTAACAAACTAACTGATGAGGAATGTTCCGATGAGTTGCTCATAAAATGTGGTCATGCTTCAATTGTAAGAATATGATGGAATGAATACTTGAAAATTTATTTACAAAGTGATGTTGTTTTGCTTGCCGATATCTTTGAATATTTCGAAATATATGATGAAGAGTATAATATGTAGTAATGCGAGAAAGAAACTAATGTCACTATATATAACAGAATAAATAAAAAGAGTTATTTTTAAAGAATTTTAATTTAGTTTTAATTTGACTTTTCCATTGTAAGGTGTGGTCATCACTTCCCAATAATCAAACAAAATGTATAAATATTTCTTGCTGATAGTTTGCCTTTCATTGGGTTTATTACAAGCTATCCCAATACCACTAAATATTACAGCTAATGCTGAGAATAAAGGTAATTTGGAGTTCTCTTTGTTGCTACCTAGCAATGATACTTTAAAAATTGATTTGTCCTTTCAATTAATGAAGATCAGTGAGATCATTCATCAACAAAATGGGAATAATAAAACAACAACAACAGAAAAGCCCCAAGTAAAATATTTTACTGTCAAAGAGGCTATAGAGGCATTCAGGCAAGATTTGTTGAGAAAAGAGAAGGATATACAAGGAATAATTGAAAGTGAAAATATTTTTTACAGACATTTTCAGTTAGAATATGATCAATTAGATCTGACAATTCGTTGTTCATACGATAGTAATTATAAGAAACGTACTTTGGTAATAGCTTGTTATGAATATCGTGAGTATTCCACCGAAAGAATTATGAGTAATGGTGAAATCGAATTATTTACAACACAAGACACAGAGTTCCGATCTGATGTTGAATTGATCGATGTTAAAAAGTATAAACAGATATATGATATGACAATTTCATAGATTGTGAAATCATTTATAAGAAAGTTGAGATAAAAATGCGAACGAAAAACTGAACTTGCTGGGATCACTTTTAGTTTGATCACAGCATCCAATCGAGAAGGATGGATAAAGACACGGTTGGAATGAAAGATACAACACTTAAGAAGCTGCAGTATGTTGTAATAAAGAACCCTTTTAAAACATACATGGACAAGAAAAAAGAATCATCATCATCTAATTGTTCATCAAAATATACTTATAAAAAAATGTAATAAAGAAACGGGTTTATTTTTGAAAAATTAAATTTTTGTTTTTTGTTTTATTTATAAAGAAATTTCAGACACAAGTGACCGCAGTTAAAAGAATTATAATTTTGCTGTTGGTTATAGTTGTATTTTATGTTGTTTCCTTGGGGTGGTTGAAACATTTAAATTAAAAACTATAGGTTTTTTAATGTATGTGTGTGCAACAAAACGATCTTGTTGTCCGCAACAGAGATTTTTTCAAATACTAATAGTTTATCGAAACCGAGACATAGTTTACTTTTACCAAACACAATAAGGAGCTTTAATAGTGGGACCATCAATTTTTCAAATATATGCAACGAGTGTTGGAAGGATAAATATGGATTTCTTGTTATAAACAAAGACGATTCTTTCGATGCGGGTCGTTATAAAAAATGGTTTGATATATTCATTCAACAAAAAATATTCAATATTAATCAATTTCTGATTAGTATACAATAGTATGAGACTAGGTCAATCTGTTAATCTGATCCGATAATTACAAGCTGATCTGTTAACAACCTGATCTGATATTTAAAAAACTGATCTGATAAAGCTGATCTGATAAAGCTCATCTATAAACAACCTGATCTGATATCTACAAGCCGATCTGTTAAGAACCTGATCTGATCTGTTAACAAGCTGATCTAATAAAAGCTCATCTATAAACAACCTGATCTGATATCTACAAACTGATCTGTTAAGAACCTGATCTGATATCTAAAAAAACAATAAATATTCAATATTAAACCGTTTCTGATCAGTATACAATATTCTGTTGCAATAGCATGAGAGTAGGTAAATCTATTAATCTGATCCGATAATTGCATGCTAATCTGTTAACAACCTGATCTGATATTTAAAAAGCTGATCTGATCAATGAAAATGAATAAGAAAATATTAAAAAATGTTATAAACACGAGAAATGCATTGCGGAAAAAGTTCAATAGTATTAAATTACAAGAATTAGATGCAGCAAACTTTTTGGAAGACACTTTTAAGCCAATCACTAAACCTCTCAAAGACCTCGTTAAAAATTCAAAGCCTAGTTATGATTATGGTGAAAATGAAGAAACCAATCTTTAACCTTTACAATTCCATCTAAAAGGTAATACAAGTACACCCCTTAAAAAGAGCAACTCACCGCTTGATCATACTTATAAAAAAGATGATGATGATGATACGATTTCAATCAATTCAAGTGGTTTAAGTAATGAAGATACCTTCTATTCACAATATGATGACACTGACAAAAGTGGTGTATATACAAATTTGAATTTGACAAAATTGGAACAGAAAAACAAATTGGATAAATTATATGGTCCACATAGAGATTCAAATGCTAAATGGAAATTTGGTAATAAAGAATTTGTACTAAAATCAAATCAAATTTCTATAGACGGTCATATGTGGTCTTTAACACCCGGACTCTTTGAGCTTTTGTTTTACAAAACACCATCTAAAAACTATAATAAATCTGATTTGCAAATTTACAAAAAAATTCTTATTATAACAAGTGCACATAAACGTCAATATGATGAAAACGAACAAATTAAAGGAACAAAAGCATACAAGTACAGAAGTATTATAAAAAGGTTATTCAATGATAAAACACTCCATAAAGGAAATGGTCTCATGACTGTAAATCCACAAAAACCTAACTATATTTTTTGGGATGATCCCAATGAAATCGTCGATAGATTACGACTTTTAATTTCATCACAGTCGGCAGGTCATACAGGTCACAGTAATGAAATTGTTTCCATTATTGAAGAACTTAAAGAAAGCAATATAATTGTATAAATATAATTGCATAGAATCATTAGCAAAATGAGCGTCGACAATAATAATAATATATTCCGACAGGATAGACTAAAGAAAAACCATTGAATTTAATTTGGACCATGATCGAAATATAAACCTTCATTTTAAATGATTGAAGAATAACAATTATATTGAAGATAGGTTCAGAGGGTTTGAAAATTATATTTTTAAGCAAATTGTGGAACCAAAAATCTTGAAAAAATTCGAGCAAAGCCATTTACCCAAGCAATGAATTTAAATATAAAAAAAGGATTAGTAGATGAGCTTCATAGACAAGTGCGCAAAAATTTCCAACGTCGTCGAGTAATAACGAAAGGAATCGATGATCTTTGGCAAGCAGATTTAGTAGAAATGGGTACCTATTCAAAATTTAACAAAGGCCACCGCTTTCTTCTCACCTTCATAGATACATTTTCGAAATTTGCCTGAGTTGTACCTCTTAAAACTAAAACTGCTTCTAGTGTCAGTGAAGCGATGAAAAGTATACTTATTGAGGGTCGTCGGTCGCCAGCAAACTTACAAACTGATGATGGAAAAGAATTTTTCAACAAACAATTTCAATCTTTAATGAAGCAGTACAGGATAAATCATTATTCAACATTTAATATCGTAAAGGCATAAATAGTTTCAAGAGAACTTTTAAAGGTCTAATGTGGAAGGAGTTTAGTTATCGTGGGTCATATCAATGGATAAATTTTTACAAACAATTGATTGAAAGGTACAATAATACAAAACATAGAACCATTAAAATGTCACCAATCAGTGTAAATTCTACAAATGAAAATATTAAAGTGGTAAATACCAAATATGGTAAAAAGATGCTATGCATCTTCAAAGATTTCCAAGTAAATAAAAAAATAACAAACAAAAATAAAAATAAAAAGTAATATAATAACTTTTTTTTAAATAGATTTTTCTTCCGGATCGCTACAAAAGCTTGTCGGATGATGCGATCAAAACAATCAACAATTCACCTTATACCCTTACATATTTGGGTCCAATGGAAAGGTCCTCCAAAATAAAAATTGTACAAAAAATGTAAATAAAAAATTTTTTTTTTTCTTTTACATATAATGTAATTCAATGACTTTTTATTTAATAAATTATTCTTGAATTAACAAAACTGCGGATTAAAAAACTATTTTCCAAGGCACAGCAACCAGCAGCGTAATGATGTGGGCATTGTATTGATAAAGCGTTGTTTTTTCTGAAGAGACTTTAGATTTTTACATCCAAAGTCTTCAATGTTAACCACATGGTACCAGTTGTATCCAAGGATATATTTGATCCACTTTGTCTTCTCTACTCCTTTTACATAGATCACTGTAGTTATGCAAATGTTTTCTTTTAAAAAAAATTTGCACACTATTAAAGTTCACCGAACCATGAACAATGAAATGAAAAGCATATTTTATAAGAAAATGTTTTATTTGTAAATATGTGTGTGTGTGTGTGTGTGTGCCTGTGTATTACAAGATATCTTTTTTATTAATCCATGAATTATGATCGTTTGAAAATCCCAACCATTTTACTAGAGCTTTGTTTCCGTTGGTATTAAGAATCTTCTCAACGAGATAACTACTTGGATATCAAGTTTTTAACAGCTCAAACTCAGAGACTCCTCCCTTGATCACATTGCCTTTATAGTCTTCAAAAATGTATGTATGTAGTTGGATTAGTATTTTGCATTGATTTGATTTTAAAAATTTCAGTCGTCCAATTTGGTGTGTAAACCTTTTCAAAAACATGTTTATATTAACTGATGCGTACACTGTCGTCTCCCTTATGAAACTTTGGTTTTTATTAAATATTTTTTCAAGTTGTTGTAAACAGTTTTTAATAACATATTTTCATTTGTAGAATTTACACTGATTGGTGACATTTTAATGGTTCTATGTTTTGTATTATTGTACCTTTCAATCAATTGTTTGTAAAAATTTATCCATTGATATGACCCACGATAACTAAACTCCTTCCACATTAGACCTTTAAAAGTTCTCTTGAAACTATTTATGCCTTTACGATATTAAATGTTGAATAATGATTTATCCTGTACTGCTTCATTAAAGATTGAAATTGTTTGTTGAAAAATTCTTTTCCATCATCAGTTTGTAAGTTTGCTGGCGACCGACGACCCTCAATAAGTATACTTTTCATCGCTTCACTGACACTAGAAGCAGTTTTAGTTTTAAGAGGTACAACTCAGGCAAATTTCGAAAATGTATCTATGAAGGTGAGAAGAAAGCGGTGGCCTTTGTTAAATTTTGAATAGGTACCCATTTCTACTAAATCTGCTTGCCAAAGATCATCGATTCCTTTCGTTATTACTCGACGACGTTGGAAATTTTTGCGCACTTGTCTATGAAGCTCATCTACTAATCCTTTTTTTATATTTAAATTCATTGCTTGGGTAAATGGCTTTGCTCGAATTTTTTCAAGATTTTTGGTTCCACAATTTGCTTAAAAATATAATTTTCAAACCCTCTGAACCTATCTTCAATATAATTGTTATTCTTCAATCATTTAAAATGAAGGTTTATATTTCGATCATGGTCCAAATTAAATTCAATGGTTTTTCTTTAGTCTATCCTGTCGGAATATATTATTATTATTGTCGACGCTCATTTTGCTAATGATTCTATGCAATTATATTTATACAATTATATTGCTTTCTTTAAGTTCTTCAATAATGGAAACAATTTCATTACTGTGACCTGTATGACCTGCCGACTGTGATGAAATTAAAAGTCGTAATCTATCGACGATTTCATTGGGATCATCCCAAAAAATATAGTTAGGTTTTTGTGGATTTACAGTCATGAGACCATTTCCTTTATGGAGTGTTTTATCATTGAATAACCTTTTTATAATACTTCTGTACTTGTATGCTTTTGTTCCTTTAATTTGTTCGTTTTCATCATATTGACGTTTATGTGCACTTGTTATAATAAGAATTTTTTTGTAAATTTGCAAATCAGATTTATTATAGTTTTTAGATGGTGTTTTGTAAAACAAAAGCTCAAAGAGTCCGGGTGTTAAAGACCACATATGACCGTCTATAGAAATTTGATTTGATTTTAGTACAAATTCTTTATTACCAAATTTCCATTTAGCATTTGAATCTCTATGTGGACCATATAATTTATCCAATTTGTTTTTCTGTTCCAATTTTGTCAAATTCAAATTTGTATATACACCACTTTTGTCAGTGTCATCATATTGTGAATAGAAGGTATCTTCATTACTTAAACCACTTGAATTGATTGAAATCGTATCATCATCATCATCTTTTTTATAAGTATGATCAAGCGGTGAGTTGCTCTTTTTAAGGGGTGTACTTGTATTACCTTTTAGATGGAATTGTAAAGGTTAAAGATTGGTTTCTTCATTTTCACCATAATCATAACTAGGCTTTGAATTTTTAACGAGGTCTTTGAGAGGTTTAGTGATTGGCTTAAAAGTGTCTTCCAAAAAGTTTGCTGCATCTAATTCTTGTAATTTAATACTATTGAACTTTTTCCGCAATGCATTTCTCGTGTTTATAACATTTTTTAATATTTTCTTATTCATTTTCATTGATCAGATCAGCTTTTTAAATATCAGATCAGGTTGTTAACAGATTAGCATGCAATTATCGGATCAGATTAATAGATTTACCTACTCTCATGCTATTGCAACAGAATATTGTATACTGATCAGAAACGGTTTAATATTGAATATTTATTGTTTTTTTAGATATCAGATCAGGTTCTTAACAGATCAGTTTGTAGATATCAGATCAGGTTGTTTATAGATGAGCTTTTATTAGATCAGCTTGTTAACAGATCAGATCAGGTTCTTAACAGATCGGCTTGTAGATATCAGATCAGGTTGTTTATAGATGAGCTTTATCAGATCAGCTTTATCAGATCAGTTTTTTAAATATCAGATCAGGTTGTTAACAGATCAGCTTGTAATTATCGGATCAGATTAACAGATTGACCTAGTCTCATACTATTGTATACTAATCAGAAATTGATTAATATTGAATATTTTTTGTTGAATGAATATATCAAACCATTTTTTATAACGACCCGCATCGAAAGAATCGTCTTTGTTTATAACAAGAAATCCATATTTATCCTTCCAACACTCGTTGCATATATTTGAAAAATTGATGGTCCCACTATTAAAGCTCCTTATTGTGTTTGGTAAAAGTAAACTATGTCTCGGTTTCGATAAACTATTAGTATTTGAAAAAATCTCTGTTGCGGACAACAAGATCGTTTTGTTGCACACACATACATTAAAAAACCTATAGTTTTTAATTTAAATGTTTCAACCACCCCAAGGAAACAACATAAAATACAACTATAACCAACAGCAAAATTATAATTCTTTTAACTGCGGTCACTTGTGTCTGAAATTTCTTTATAAATAAAACAAAAAACAAAAATTTAATTTTTCAAAAATAAACCCGTTTCTTTATTACATTTTTTTATAAGTATATTTTGATGAACAATTAGATGATGATGATTCTTTTTTCTTGTCCATGTATGTTTTAAAAGGGTTCTTTATTACAACATACTGCAGCTTCTTAAGTGTTGTATCTTTCATTCCAACCGTGTCTTTATCCATCCTTCTCGATTGGATGCTGTGATCAAACTAAAAGTGATCCCAGCAAGTTCAGTTTTTCGTTCGCATTTTTATCTCAACTTTCTTATAAATGATTTCACAATCTATGAAATTGTCATATCATATATCTGTTTATACTTTTTAACATCGATCAATTCAACATCAGATCGGAACTCTGTGTCTTGTGTTGTAAATAATTCGATTTCACCATTACTCATAATTCTTTCGGTGGAATACTCACGATATTCATAACAAGCTATTACCAAAGTACGTTTCTTATAATTACTATCGTATGAACAACGAATTGTCAGATCTAATTGATCATATTCTAACTGAAAATGTCTGTAAAAAATATTTTCACTTTCAATTATTCCTTGTATATCCTTCTCTTTTCTCAACAAATCTTGCCTGAATGCCTCTATAGCCTCTTTGACAGTAAAATATTTTACTTGGGGCTTTTCTGTTGTTGTTGTTTTATTATTCCCATTTTGTTGATGAATGATCTCACTGATCTTCATTAATTGAAAGGACAAATCAATTTTTAAAGTATCATTGCTAGGTAGCAACAAAGAGAACTCCAAATTACCTTTATTCTCAGCATTAGCTGTAATATTTAGTGGTATTGGGATAGCTTGTAATAAACCCAATGAAAGGCAAACTATCAGCAAGAAATATTTATACATTTTGTTTGATTATTGGGAAGTGATGACCACACCTTACAATGGAAAAGTCAAATTAAAACTAAATTAAAATTCTTTAAAAATAACTCTTTTTATTTATTCTGTTATATATAGTGACATTAGTTTCTTTCTCGCATTACTACATATTATACTCTTCATCATATATTTCGAAATATTCAAAGATATCGGCAAGCAAAACAACATCACTTTGTAAATAAATTTTCAAGTATTCATTCCATCATATTCTTACAATTGAAGCATGACCACATTTTATGAGCAACTCATCGGAACATTCCTCATCAGTTAGTTTGTTAAAAAAATCACTTTTTTCCGGTAAAGACTTCACTTCTAAGCGATTCCATGAATTTATGTATGTTTATAATCATAGGGAAACACACCCTTTCGTTTAACTACATAAATCGAATTGTTGATCACAATTAAAATATGGTGTTGTTAATTTAAAATCTTCTTTAGCTAAATTTTGTGATAGGGAGTCAAGACTTTCGTTCAGAAAGCGATATGAATCAAGAAATCTCATTTACGTTGACTCATGATTCATGAGACTCATGTCTCAAATTTGCCAGTTGTTCATATTTTTTAATGCACAACACAAAATAAAACGAATATGAGAAAAAGAAACGTCAAAATGAGACTACTAAAAATCAGCCCGGTACTCACCGGGAATATTTTTGTGCATCTCATTTCATCATATCTGCTTTCTTTTTCGCACTTACGTGAGCCTCGTCTCGTGAGACATCATCGTGTAATAGGGGACATTGTGTAAGATGATTAGAATAAATTTGGGAAGACTTGATCTTAAATTACTATTGTTATGACTAGGTCCTCTATATTCACCTGTAATATGACAGTGATCTCTTACTCTATATTCAAATTCTACATAGATCATACGTCAAACATAATACAAAATAAAAATAAAACTATAAACAACTAAACCACAATTGGAACATCATAATCACAATCCGAACATCGTAACCACAATTGGAACACCCTAACCACAATTGGAACATCCAACTGTCAATCAAATCAAAACCACAAGAAGGGTGGTGTTTTGCACCACTTTACGAACGCCAGAACCTACCAATCTATAGGGTGGTGTTTGCACCACTTTACGAACGCCAGAACCTACCAATCTATACTACTTGAATCTTTTGTAAAAGAAGAATATTCCTTCTTAAGATATATTGATATGATATATGATAATAAAATGTCGAATATGTGGTTATATCAAAGATGCAGAAGATATTCGGTTATAACATAGACAAATAATGAAAAGCTATTCAGTTTCACCAACGCAAATGGCGTTCATTGTCAGTGACAAAAACAATAGATTCCATTTTGGCGACCAGTGCTTAGACTTAGAACCATTTCTAAGTCTATCCACCTCAAGGGCCAGAATGAGCCCTCTATTATCTCGTGTTTTAACTCCACATCAGATGCCCAATAACCCATGATGTGAACCTTAAAATAAATATTAAAAGTTGAGCGTTCGAACTGTCGAAAGGGTACGATACTTGAATCTCCTTTATTTGTCTAATTGACAATTTATTTGTCAAAATAGACCTTTAACCTAAATTTGAAAACAAGTCCCCATATTCTTCAGGAAGCAAATTTTTCTCGTACAATTTCCCACAAAATAAATAAATACCCTAACCAGGGGATACTGTCTTTGTATTAACACAATTGAAAAGTTCAATCCATTATTACACCTGACAAAAATAAATTCTAATTTTCTCTTTTCAGTAAACAAGAAAAAAAAAATTTTCAACATAAACAAGAAAAGTGCACGAACCAAAAACAAAAAAAAAAAAAAACAAGAAGACATTTTCATTTTCACTTCGTCAAGGTTCAGGGAGGATGGGTGGTGTAATGGTGACAACAACTAACGACAGCAACTGGAAATTTCAATTTAGTTTAGGTTCAGGAGTTTTAACTGCACTCATGATCCGTTAAAAAGTTATACGTACCTTAACCTACACCACCTGCTCTTAGCACTGCGATGAGTTGGTACAGTAGTAAGGTAGAAGCATTGTAACATTCTATTTTAGCTCAAAAATGATACAAAAAATAACTCATCTTTTATCTTTTTTCTATATTGTGCTCTCTTTCTCGCTGATGCAGTTGTTATGCTGTTTGAATAACGTCTAGAGAGCACAGCAGTAGTCCTTTCCTTTATAACCCAAACCCTGTGGAAGAGCAGCAATTTGGCTCCAGTTGTTCAGGCATTACACACAGGCAAAAAAGCAGCAACAACTTCCGACACTAACAGAAAATAGTAATAAAGAATTGACAGTCAGATTGTACGAGACATGTTCAGAAAACAAAAATAATTCCATTTCTCTTTCGGGAAAATAACCTACCGCCATTTCAACGGCGGTTTAAATTCCTGGCAGTGATGCCACTTTTAATTTTAATTTCAGAAAACAATAAAAAAGAAGAAAATTAAAAAAATCTTGTGAATTCTTTTTCTTCTTTTTCAATTTACAAATACATATATGGTTCAGGTATAATATTTGTCATTACAACCACAAGGAAGAATCCATTTCATATGTTTAAATTCTCTTAAGATCTTAGAGAAAAATGTCCTTGAAACGAATTTGTTTTCAGAGAACACCTATTTTATGTGAAATATTGTCCACACAGATATCGGGTTTTTCAATAAGAGCGCTCCAAAGTTTTTTTTTAAATTAAACAAAAACAGTTTTGGATATCAATGAAATTCTTTATTCCTGTGAAAGTACGTTCGATGCCATTATGTATGGAACTCGATTTCTTTTGCATGGCCACCACGGGCACGCTTGCAGAAGTCCAGACGCTAAACCCAATTTTCGACGGTTTTCAAGCATAAATCGGCCGATACTGCTGCAATTTCACGTTCGATATTCGTACGCAGATCATCAATCTTCGCTGGCTTGTTGGCATAGACTTGACGTAGCCTCACAGGAAATAGTCTAACGGCGTCAAATCGCACGACCGAGGCGGCCAAGCGACTGAACCATTTCGTGAGATAACACCTTCTCCAAACTTGGTTTCCGATAAATTGATTGTGACATTCGCTGTGTGGCTTGTGTCGCCGTCCTGTTGGAACCACATGTCCTCCAAGTCCATATCATCCAATTGGGGCCAAAAATAGTCGGTTATCATTGAACGGTAGCGATCCCCATTCACAGTAACGTGACGGTGTTGATCATCACGGAAGAAGTACGGCCCAATGACGCCACCGGCCCATAAACCAAACCAAACCGTAATGCAATGATGACTTATGGAGTACGTGTGGATTGCTGCCTGACCAATACCGCATATTTTGTTTATTGACGAAGCCATTCAGCCAGAAATGAGCCTCATCGCTGAAGATGATTGTTCGATGAAAATCCGAATCATTTTCAAGTTGTTGCTCAACCCAATTCACGAACATACGACGCTTCTGGTGGTCAAGCGGCTTCAGTTCTTACGTCAATTTAATCTTGTTAGAATGTAAGTCAAGATCTTTTCGCAAAATTCGCCACAACGACGTCACAGAGATGCCCAACGCTGGCGAACCAGGTGTGAGAGACACATTTGGGCTTTCTGCAACTGAAGCCTCAGCGGCAGCAATATTCTCGACACTACGGGCACTTCTTTGTCTCACTGGCACGGGAACATTTTGTACTGTGCCTGTGAATTCAATTTTTTCCACTAGACGCTCAATTGTTGATCTGCTAGGACGATTATGACGACCATAAATTAGACGTAGCGCTCTTAACGTTGAGGCTACTGACTCCGAATTTCGGTAGTAAATTTTAATAATTTCGACTCGTTGTTGGCTCGTAAATCTTTTCATCATGAAATGGCAAACCTTACTGAAGAGAAATGTCAAAAGAGCGGCAAGAAATATGGCTAAGTTTGCTGTCCCTGTCGCTCTACTTTTGTAGCGTCCCTGTTGAAAAACCCTTTATAATGTCAATGTTTTGCTAAAATTTTAGCTGAGAATTTCCTAATGGATCAAATGTGGTCTAAGTTAGTAGCTGCAACGCTGTCAGCGACTTAAACTTAGCTGATATTTGGAACGAAATGTGGTATCTTATATTTGCTGCCTGCGAATAGTATGCAACACTGAACATAGATAACACAAATGGCTCTGAGAACTTTCTTACATTGGCATACATATGACTGAGTATACACTAGGGGAGGTTAAACAAAATACTAATTTTAAATACTATTTAAAGAATATGATAATTTTTCCGATGAACTTGCAACAACATTGTCTGAAGCAGTACCCATTAGCATAATGGTAAATGCGTTGAACTGTCATGCAGAAGGTCTTGGGTTCGATTACCAGCCGCTACAAAAAAGGTTTTCCTGGTGTGTACTACCTCTTACGAGGAATTGACAAATCCTCTTAGCTCTAAGAGTATCTCTTGCAATAAAAAGTGCTGCTCATTAGCCGTTCGGAATCGGCAGAAAATTGTAGGTCGCCTCTATTATTGGTAACAAGCACACAGGAATGGTTGAAAGTTATAAGTCAATATGTCCTTCTTTTTATTCGACCTGTTGCACCACCAAAATTAATCGGTATGAAGCAAGGTTGTATCTTTAGTGCTTTATTTTTTTCATTTTTATATCATCACAACCGAAATAAGTAAGTAAGAAGTAAGAGGTGAAATAGTGTTTTGTTTGGAAAAGTAACAATACTTGCTTTACTGCATGTAGATGTCTTTTTTGTCTGATACTCTGAGGGTGGCGGAAGGTGGTGGAAGGTGGTGGAAGGTGGTGGAAGACGGTAATGAACCTACAAAACTTAAAATTATATTGCTTAAAAAGATTGGGGGCAGGCATGCGCGGAACGAGAGTTGGATTAATAATTTGAATTTGAATATGAATATGATTAGACACCTCGAGACAAAATTACCCGGGGCTAAACAATAGTTCCCTTTGTTATGAGAGCAAAACATAAGGAACAAATATATATAAGCGACAGTTGTAGTTTTGAAACTGTGGAAAAATTCCACTGAAATTTTATTGCTACATCTACATCTGGAAACAGGGGTAGATACCGTATTTGATTATGGATAAATTTATGATACATTTTAATTATATGGAGAATAAAAGAACTCCAAAAATTAAAGCTGTTGAAAAAATTTAAAAGTACTCTGTAAAAAATATACGCTTTTCAGTGACCTTATACTCAATCAACGATTTTTAACAGAAACGTTTTCGACAGATTTTTGGTAAAATCGTCGAAGTGATAAATTTTGGGAGCAACTGAAAGCAGCATTAAAATGAAATGCGCGACTTCATCGCACAAACTTGCTCTTATCTCTGAGAGAGTTAGAATTAAAAAAAAATATTATTAGAGAAAATAAAATTCTAAAATTTTAAATTTTAAAGACGTAAACTAAACTATTTGTTTGTATTGTTGTTTTAGCTAAGATCCGAATTTGATGGTGCAACAGGTCGTAGAGATCCATGACCTAATGACTTACAACTCTCAACCATTTATTTATGTGTACATGTTACAAGGAATGGTAAGGAACGGCTAATAAGTATCATGATTCTAGGGTTGTAGTATCAGTAATGTCCTAATTTATTTTTACTTGCGACTTATAGGTACTATAAGGCAAGTTATGCATTCGTAAAAAAAATCGAACTCGAGATTTTGATCAAAGTTGACATTACGATGATAGCGAAGACCAAAAAAGTGGGTCTCGCAATTCTGTCTGTCTGTCTGTCTGTCTGTCTGTCTGTCTGTCTGTCGGTTCGACTACAGCCTAAACGGCTCGTCCGATTTTCTTAGATATGGGTAGATATGGGTTTTAATTTTTTACCCCCGGACGTTTTTTTTTTTTTTTTTTTTAAGACCAAAAATAACGGTACCTGCCATACGATTTTTTTCGATATTTTATAAATATTTTTTTTTCTCAAAAACTGTCCCACAGAATTTTTTAAAAAAAATTTGAAAAATTTCATTTGGTTAAAACTAGCTAATGGTTGAAAAAAATTTTACAAAAAATTGTTATTTTTGGTAGACCCCCTGGGTCCATTTTTTTTGTTTTTGATTTTCTCGAAAACGGTACAGCCGATTTAAATCATTTTTTTTATGCCAAAGCTCCTCCAAAGTTTGAATATTATTGCATATTCAAATTTTCAATTTTTATTTTTTTGGATTTTTAAAAAAAAATCAAAATTTTTTTTTTTGGAAACTCAATATTTCGAAAACCCCATGCTCGATTTTTTCTAAACTTGACAAAAAAAGTTTTTTAACATAATCTACAAGATTTGAGAAAAAAAATTTTGTTTCATCTAAAACTAACGGTACCTTCCATACAAATTTTAAAAAATGGTTTTCGAAAATCGTATTTTTCTCGAAAACGGTTCCGAGAATTTTGCTAAAATTTTTTTTCTTTTGATTAATCTCTACGATCTATAATTTAATAAAAAAAAATTTTAAATCTAGATATTACTGACTGTACCTACCATAGAACGATTTTTTCAAATTTTGAATTTCTCATTATCGACATAACGGATTTTAATGAAATTTTTTATAAAAAAGCTCCTAAAAAGTTTAAAAAACATTGCATTTAAAAACTTAAGAAGAAATATTTTTTCAATTTTTAGAAAAAAAAAGTCGTTTTTTTTTTTGAAAAATTCGATATCTCAAGAACGGCTTATTATTTTTTTTTGAAAATTAGACCTTTATTCGAACAATAATAAAAGCTTAAGGTTGGCGTACCAAAATTTTTTCTTAAAAATGTTTTAAAAATTTTGTACATAAAAGCTTATTTTTTTAAGGAACCACTACAGCGACTTATAATTTTTGTTCTTGAATAAATTCATATTTGCATAGCATTCTGTTTTTATCTCTTACTACTAAAAGAATTTAAAAAATTAATTTTATCCTTATGGACAGTTTTCTTTAATAACATTCGTTTTTAAAATTCCTAGTCTATTACATAGGAGCAAGTTCGTGCGACCCAGTCGTGCATTTTATTTTTTTTTTTATTTAATCAAAGGTCATAAAAATTAAGCGAAAGAAAAAAAAATACCAAAATTCTAGGTACCATTTTCGAGAAATAAAACGAGTTTCGAAAACAATTTTTTTACATTTATATTGTTTTTTTTTTCCTCATTTAATATCGGGCGTTTGGTTTTTGAAATTAACAGTTTTAAAAAAAAAAATTTTAATTTTAGAGGAAATAGAAAAATATGGTTCTATGGGAGGTTGATTGAATAACTATTTTTTTTTTCAACCTTTTACTAAATGAACTTTAAGATTTTTGTAATCAAATCTGTGAAACAGTCTTGGCCATAAGATTATGTCCAATAATGGAGGTAAATTTTTGGTAGACTACATGCAACACATCTTCAACCAATCTGAATTAACTATCAGGTCATAAAAATGGCGATCCTTTATCATGCAAGAATTAGCGGGGCATACCCCTGCTAAACGTCGGATCCAGATCATATTCAATGACTTGTGTGAGTTTTTAGTCGTTTTGCAACTCTTCAATCGAGAAGTATCAGTTCTGTGGCTACAAGGCCCGCAGATCGACAATACCGTATCTTCACACTGAGACAAATTCTGTAAAAGTCCAACAAATTTAAATTGTAGACTTGACACCTTTACATTTACCACATTTACGACATATGATACCATTCTTCAGCAGGAGCTGAAAATTACCATGGTCGAACTTGGGATCCTGAGATTACAGATCGAGCTAAGTCACATGAGACATGGCAATGGAAACACGAAATACGCGGTGCAATTTGGAACCGAGAAACTGAGATAGGCTATCCTTCTGCAATCTCGTTCTAAATCAAATGGTACGCAAGGAAGGCATTAAAATCGAGGCACTTTTTTCAACAAATATGTCAAACATCATAGCGCCTTTCCCAAGGACAGTAGTAGTCCGTGATGGTAATTAAAGTAAAGTCGAAGGTGGTTAGTCCTAAAGTATATGAGGACAAGACCAAATGCTATCAAAATACAAATAAATTTGAGACAGATTTGAGGCAACCGACTCAGTAATCAATCAGTCAACATTCGCCAAAAAAGAACATCGCCGTGGTACGTGAAAGTGCACTACAAGTCCCGATGCTCGATTCCTTGTCGTGCACAAGAACTCGAACTTTCGCAGACTTCAACTTAGCAAATTTTACGTCGGAACTTACGACATATGTACATCCAAACAAGATCCTAGTTACTCTGCAGCTCAAATTTCATGACCATAAACAACGCTGTATGTTCGCTAACTAAGCTGTGGAGAGTTTGGAAGAGGACCTCAATTTTAGCTGGAAAATAATATTTAGCGACGAGACGCATTTTTGGAGGTATGGTTGTTTTAACGAGAAAAAATTCGCACTTTTTCGAGGAGACGGTTACCGTCAATGGCGAGAGGTACAGAACGATGAAAAATTTCTTATGGCCCAAATTGATCCATATGGATCCAGACGACACGTGGTACCAGCAGGGCGGTACGGTCGACTCATCGTGTGACCGGATTTATATATTCTTATTAAGAAACTGTCATTGATTTATTGAAATTTAATATTTTGAACTTCCGATGCGGAGAGGACGACCATCGCTCGTTAGTTGGGAAGCAGCAGAGTTTGGTCAATTTGGTCAAGTATCTCTGTGTCAATAATTGATTTCTGTATGCGCGTCAACAAAAAAAAAAAAAAACTTTTCCATTCCCAAATCAATTAAAATCTTCTCTTTTTTTTCAAATATGTAAATACTTTTTTTTTTCATTGGCAAAAAGTGGTAACTCTGCTAAAAGCTTCATTCCTATAACTACAGTTTAGTTTGGTGTAGTGACTGGGGGTAATTCGTAATTGTAGCTGTGTAGGTAATACAGTAGCAGTCAAGACAGCGAACGAGTTGAATAAATAATAAATTATTCATAAAGGAATTACGGCTGCAGGATGAATGTCTTTCGGGGAAATCCAAAAAGGATAAGGACGAAGGATGATGATTCCTTCGCTTGCCGTTCGTTATACCACATAGCCACAGCGCGCATCAACATTAAATTCGATTCTAGTGGTTGTGCCATTAAACGGGTTGTCTTGAACTTAACTGTGTTTTGTAACGAACCTTCCCGTCGTCGTTTTACCGCTTGTTGGTTGTTGTGTGTGCTGTGAGCAGCTTCACTCCGTTTCGAGTCCTACTGTATCCCCCTATGCCTGATGCCATTTTGGAAGGAGCCAGGAGTTCTCTTTTTTATACATCTTTCGGTCCCTCTTTCAATGCTCAAAGTCACTTTCGCGGACAACAAGGATAAAGTGCAATTTTACGGGAATTTTACCTTTTTGAGTTTTACCTCGAGGAAAAAATCATTCGCCCCTTCCCCTCGTTAATTTTGGATTAAGCAATTACAGTGAATGGCTGATGGGTGGTATTAATATTGAATTTTCTTCATTTTTATTTTTATTTCTTGGTTCTGTTCTGGGAAAAGAAGCCAAAATTCTCGGTTATGGATAAATTTTGTCGGAATTTTAAATTTAATAAGTGATTTTCAGAAGAAGATTGTTTCATATAGAAAATAATAATTTATGTTTATATTGGCGTTTTATTGGAGCCAACCAAAAAAAGAAGCGATGTTTATTTTGACTGGGTAATGTTATGGTTGGCTTGAGTTTTCAATGGGAGAGGGTATATTTTCGCTGGGGATTTTCTTAATCGCTTTGCTTGGGGCAGATCCGTTGTTTCTTGTTGGTTGGCATTGTTTATTCATGGGATGTCTATAGTGTTTTGGGTATTAAAAGTGTCTGATACCGTTTTTTCATTGAAAATAATGAAAATAGAATTAGAAAAGACGCAAGGTGGATGTAAAGGAGTCGAGTTGCAGTAAGACTTATAAAAGCTTGAATATTTCTTTGGGAAAATATACCGATGAAGGACATTGACATTTTAGGTTCAAGCTTCTCTTCACTGAGGGCATTTCGAAACCCTATTATTTTTTAACGACAACCTTAACTACTTCATCAGATAAGGCAAATATACGCGCAGCTCATTTCCCTGCTAGGTCCACGATGGCAGACACCAACATTGCCCAATGGTACAGGTATATTTCCGAGCTCGTATCTACCAGTTGCAAGAATCTAGAGAAAAACTAATACGTTGGTTCTGATAGTTTACATCCCATTCTTCTGAATAGTATTTTTTGCTGGAAAAACCATTTCGTAAGTTTATTTATCTGTTCTACTATATTAAGGAATCTTCCCTTGAAGATGCAACACAGCATTTGTCACCCTGTTCCAAAAAAAGTGACCATTCTTCTTCCTCCTCCTACCGACCGATTGCGTCCCTTCTTTACAAAGTCATGCGTACTCGCTGATCAATCATCAGAAATAACTCGAAGATCGAAAGCTTCTGAATGACCGACAATACGGCTTTCGCAGTAATGGTTCCACCGGTGATCTGATGGCATATCTTACCGAAGAGTGGAACATATCTTTACATTGTTTTTGAGAAAGTAAGATTATAGCGCTTGATATTTCTAATGGGTTTCATAGAGTTTGGCATTAAGCTATCTTATCGAAAATGCGTACGTTTGGTAGATATCCATGAAAATCTTATGCTTTGGATTAGAAATTACCTTCTAAATACATATTGTATTCTGCTTTCAGACCTGGTTTTTTACAAGCTTTAGGGAATATTGTGGATCCGATGAGGTTCAATATAGGTCATAATTCCGCCGAATCCTTAAAACTTTTCTCGTATTTTTTTGATATCTGTAGTTCTTGCAGTCTTTATTTTTGGACTACACTGGGCTTCTTCTCTTCGAACAATTCTCAAAGAGGTAGAGATTGATATTTTGACTATGAATTTAAATTTTATAAGGAAAAAGCGTGAGTTGTTTTTCAGGATACTTTGGTTTTATTAGCTCTGCTGTTTTCTTGGTATTCTCACCCAATTCAACTGCATTCAGTTCTTTCCTGCAGTTCAAAACTTTAACTGGACTACTAGAGTTCTAAACATTTGTTAATTCAGTCAATTTAAAAGTTTTGCACTATATAGACCAATCTGAAAAATGTATTTGGCAAGGACTTTTGCATAAAGGGTGCGGCAACCACACAAAGGTTAATCTAATTCCTTCGTGGGTGCAAAAATTTCTAAAAAATCTGAAAATCAAGGAAGTATTGTTTTTTTTTTGACGGCTAAACAATTAATAATATTTCTCGTGTTAAACGGCGGTATTAATTGGAAATTGTGTTTTACTATTGAAGAATACGGTGTTTTCCTGTGTTTTCATAAGTTTTTTGGTTAAAATTCATATCAAAATCTTTCATTATTTAATAAAAACTGAAAATATTTTAACATTGAAATAATAAATTAAAAGAACGGTTGTGCAAGCTCCATCGGTTAAACTCTCTTGAGCGCGTGTGTATTGGTGTTGTGAGTGAAATGAATAATTGTGCAGATTGTAAAAAGACTACTCGTCAATCGGAGTATGTCGTCTGCAAGGTTGCCAGGCGTTTCATTTCAAGTGTTTGAATCTGTCAAATTATCAGGTGAAACCTCTGCAAGCTTCTAAATGTGTTGTCATTTTATGCGAAAGTTGTCAGGAAAAAATTAAATCATTGCAGATTGTGTTGGATAATTTAAATGAAATAAAAAATGATCTTGCATCCTTCGACAAAAAGGTGGGAAAAGTGTTAGAAAGTGGTGCTAAAAGCTTTAATGAAAAAAGTGTCATAGCTGAGATAAAAAAAGTTAAGGAGGCTTGTCTCAAATAATAAACAAGGTTCTTTCGCTGAAGTTCTAAAAAAACAAAGCGTGGTGGTGGTAAAACCAACTAATCCTCAAAGTGTAGAAAAAACGGAAGCTGATGTGAAATCAAATCTTAAACCAGAGGAGAGCGGTATTCAGCTTTCAGAAATTAAAAAGCTTAATAGTGGAGCCGTGATTGTTGATTGTGATAACGATAATTCATTTGAAAAATTCAAAGGTGACGTTGAATCGAAACTTGGCGCTTCTTATAGTGTAAATAAAATGGCCGGGAAGCCTCGGATCCGCATTAACAATTTTTCGGAAGAGATGAATGAAAGTGAAATAATAAATTGCCTTAAAAAGCAAAATGCAGTCTTAAAACAGAAAGAATTAAAAGTAAAAGCAATTTGGAAAAATAAAAACAGAAGATATAACTCTTTTACTGCAGTTGTAGAGCTAGATTGTGAAAGTTTCAACGAAGTAATAAAAATCGGTTCTGTGAGCTTAGGTTGGGATAGGTGCGATGTAAAGGATGCAGTTTACGTTAAAAGGTGTTATAATTGTTTAGGTTTTAACCACATCGCAAAGGACTGTCGGCATAAAAAAGTGTGTTCTAAGTGTGGTGAAGAGCATGAAGGAGACGGTTTAGATTGTCAATCTGATATATTGAAATGTGTGAATTGCGCGCGTCTTAATGCTGACCTAGATATAAATCATCATGCGTTTGATCAAAATTGTGAAGTTTATAGAAGGAAGCTCTCTATTGAGAAAGCGCGCTGGTTGTAGCAAACAAAAAAATCATCGAATTCGACGGTTTTGTATTACTTGAATATTCAAGGCCTTTTATGTAATAAATCGGAACTCGAGTTATTAGTTAAAAAACATAAACCCGAGTTAGTTTTACTAAGTGAAACCCACATTACAAGTGATATTGAAGATTCTGAATTAAAAATTAACAACTATGTGCATACAGTATGTGAATCGCATTCGCGTTATACAGGAGGTGTCATTGTTTATTCAAAAAAATGTTTACAAGTGAATATGGTTAGCATGTCAAAATTTAATAAATCTATTTGGTGCATGAAATTATATATGTAGTTGGATAAACAATATTAAATGGGCTGCAGTTATTTTATACAGATCTCCAAGTACACCGGTAAGTCTTTTTAAAACATTTTATGTGAACTGGTGGATGCAACAAATGGAAGATGAACTTAATGTTAATGTGGCAGGTGATTTTAACATCGACATGTTGATTTCTAATTCCAATGAAAGCTCAATGCGCAGAATTATTGCAGATCAAGGAATGAAATTACTTGTTACGCAACCAACAAGAATAACAAATAATTCAAGAACTTTAGTTGACTACGTGCTTACTAGTGTTGACAGATCCAATGTGAAAGTAATTATAGACAATACTGACAAAATTTCTGATCATGAAACTATTCGAATCGAAGTAGATAATAGTAAAAAACGCGGCAGTTGCAATATGAGGGCTATAACCTTCGTGAATTACAAAACAGACGTGATGAATAATTTGCTTAACTCTGTGAATTTTAGTGATCTGTATTTTAATGTAGAGAACGTAGAGAATTTGTCCGCTTTGTTTCATTCAAAAATTGTTGATTGTTTACAAAAAATGACTGTAAAAAAGATAGTAAGAGATGAAAATTCAGTTGTTTGGTTTACGAGTGAACTAGAAACGCTAAGGCAAGATAAAATAAGAGCATATAATCGAGCAGCTTATTCTAATGATCGAATCCTTTGGAATAATTAAAAAACAAAGGGAAATAGTTTTAAAAATGCAATTGTTGCTACAAAAAACAATTACATATATCGAAAGACAAATTATTTTAAAAGGCGGGGACCAGAAAAAAATCTGGAAAGTCATCAAAGCTATGATCCTAAATCAAAATAAAGAAAACAACATTGCATCTATTATATTTGGTCAAGAAAGAGTTTGTTCGACGAAAATGATAGCAAACAAATTCAATAACTATTTTGTAGAAAGTGTTGATGAAATAAATAAATCGATTCCAAATGTGCAATAAGTACCCTTGTTTATCTTCACCTGTACCTGCTAGATTTAATTTCAATTACTGTGATATAAATACAATCTGTGATATTATAAAAAAGTGCAATAAAAAGAAAGACTTTAATGGACTAAGCTGTGATATAATTTATAAGTCGTTAGAAATAATCGGTCCTATTTTACTTAAAATTAATAACAATTCATTGGAAACTGGAGTTTTCCCAAGTACTTGGAAGCAATCTGTGATAATACCTATAAGAAAAGTGTGCAATACAAATAAATGTGAAGAGTTTCGTCCAGTAAATATGCTAAGTTCAGATGAAAAAATATTAGAACGCTTTGTAGCGAACCAACTAGTCAATTATCTTGAAAACAACAATATATTAATAGAGGAGCAATCTGGTTTTCGCGGTGGTCACTCTTGTGAAACAGCCCTTAACTTCTTGATTTTTGACTGGAAAAAGGCCGTTGACGAAGGAAATTCTGTCATAGTCGTATTTTTGGATTTAAAAAGAGCCTTTGAAACCATTGATAGAAATATCTTGTTAAACAAACTTTGGGAGTATGGCATTCAAGGCAAAGAATTGGATTGGTTTCGATCATATCTAACGGGAAGATCACAAAAAACAAAAGTTAATAATGAGTTTTCAGAGGCAGTTGAAGTAAAGTTAGGAGTACCCCAAGGATCGGTATTAGGAGTTTATCTCTTTCTAATATATATAAACGATGTCAAAAATAACTTGAAGCACTGCAAAGTAAAATTGTTCGCTGATGATACACTCATATACATAAGTGGAAAAAACAAAGATGAAATGATCGCGCATTTAAACGAAGACCTTGTTAATATAAGTCGGTAGTTAAAAATAAAAAAACTCAAGCTTAACGTTAGCAAAACAAAATGTATGACTTTTAATTGCAGAACTAATATCTCGGTTTTTATGGAAAATGAACAAATCGAATGTGTTAAAAGTTTTAAATACCTCAGAGTTGTGTTAGACAGTAATTTAAAATTTAAAGAACATGCTGATTATATTTGTAAGAAAATAGCAAAAAAAGTTAATTATTTGAAAAGATTGAGAAGTGTTGTAAATATGAGAATAGCCTGGCTCTTATATAATTCCTTAGTGTTACCACATTTTACTTACTGTTCTACGCTCTTATATACGTGTTCAAATGAAATAAAAGACAGATTACAAATTCTTCAAAATAAATTGGATGACTGTCAAACAGCATCTTACTTTTAACTCGATGGTTTTCATTTTCAAAATTCGAGAAAATATGCTCCTCGAATATTTGAGTAACAACTTAATATCTGTTTCTACCGTTCAACCACATAATCTGAGAAGAGGCAACAACTATAGATTGGCAAGATTCAGCAGAAGCAGCACGCAAAATTCATTGATGTACAGAGGGCTTTTATTTTTCAACAGTTTACCTGAAGAACTTAAAAGTGAACATATATTACAAATATTTGTACATAAACTATATAATTTTATTAAAAATAATTTATAATTTGTTAAAGTAAAAGAAAAATATTATTTAAATTTAACTAAGTCGTCATAAATGATACATTTTCAAATCATATTGTAATTTTTTAAACATTTCTTTTGTAAAAGTTTTTTTTTAAAAAACTAATAAATAAATACTACTACTACTACTAACATCGAAAACGTAAGGAATGTGGAACAAGACTTTCAGGAAAATGAAAGAGCCTCAATTAGGAAAATATGTCCTCTTTGAGGTTCCCAAAAACAATAGTTCATGAAATTCTAAAGAGAGGGAGATGCAAAAACTAACAAAAAAATGCATGCCTGAGTCGCACGAAATTGCTCTTATGTAAAAGACTAAGAATTTCAAATATCAATATTATTAGAGAAAAACTGTTTCTAAGCATAAAAAATTTCCAAAAAATCGTTATTTTTCGAACCATTAGTTTTTTGCTTTTGATTTTCTCAAAAACGGTACAACCAACGGTACAAAGTATCACCAAAAGTTTGAATATCATTAAGTGCTCAAAGTTTCAATTTTTTTTTTTGATTTTGAAGAAAAATTTCAAGTTTTTTTTTTTCAAAACTTAGATAATACTTTCAAATCCCCATGCTCGATTTTTTTTTTCAAAGTTTATAAATAAAAGTTTCTTATTATAATCTACAACATGTAAGAAAAAAAATTATTTTACCTAAAAATAACGCTACCCACCATAAAAATGTTAAAAAAATGGTTTTCGAAAATCATGTTTTTCTCGAAAACGGCTCCCAGAATTTTGATAATTTTTTTCTTTCGATTAATTCTTACGATCTATAATTTAATAAGAAATGTTTAAATCAAGATATAAAAAAAATATCTATTTTTTTTTTGGAAGATTCGATATCTCAAAACAGGCTCAATATCTTTTTCGGAATACAGTCATAAGACCTTAAGTTGGCGTTGTAAAATTTTTTCTTAAAAATGTTTTAAAAAATTTGTGCATACATTTTTATAAGAAATCACATGGCATCCTGCTTTTAACTTCAACTACTAAAGAAGTTGTTTAAGTCATATATTAAGATTATATCAAGTTTAAAAACAAATCGAGACTGGGGTTTTCGAAATATTGAGTTTTGAAAAAAAAACATTCGAAATTTTTTAAATATCGAAAAAAAAAAATGTTTTTCAATTTGAATACACAATAATATTCAAACTTTTGGGGAGCTTTACCATAAAAAATTATCAAAATCAGTTGTACAGTTTTTGAGAAAATCAAAAACAAAGGAAATTGTTTCAAGGGTGTACTATTAATAACCTTTATTCGGCAAATTTTTTTCAACTATTACCTTTTTGGAATTTGATTTTGGAAAATCTGTGAAACAGTTTTTTAGAAAAATAAAATATTTATAAAATTTCGAAAATTATTCATCGTTATTTTTGGTCTTAAAAAATGACAAAAAGGTTATGGGGGGGGGGGGGGGAGTAATTAAAAATACTATTCACCAAGTTTAAAGAAAATCGGCTGCAGTCGAAAAGACAGACAGACAGAATTGCGAAACTCACTGTTTTCGTCTTCGCTATCATCGAAATGTCAACTTTGATCAAAATCACGAGTTCATAACTTGCCTTATATAGTACCTATAAGTCGCAAGTAAAAACTATATTACTTTAGGAAAATGGCTAAATAATGGCAGAAAGATTCCGTACGGCGAATTGCGACTTCTGGAGCGACGAACCCCACTTCCACCAAGTCACCCCAAAAGCACAACCCCCAACCTGGAGTCCCAGGTCCTTAGTATAACTCCAAGAACGGGTAGCCGGATAAACCGCTTACAGGCCTGAGCTCCGAATATGTCGAAATAGCCCTGTAAGGTGTTTACTAAGTAGTTCAGCCTAACTGGAAATGTAGACGCCACCATTGATTACCATACATGTGGGGAATCCCTCTGCTGCCGCCTGGATAAAAGAATAGATGCCTTTGTGGGACACCTCTGCCCCTTTTTTTGTTTGCTACCCCCAACAACCTTCAACACTTGAGGTGTTAGGCACCCGATGTCCAAGCCGAGGAGATGAGTCTAGTAGTTAGTAAGAAGTTAGACAGAGGAGGGTTTTAAGAAAAACCTGTAGACGCTTGTGTGCTCTTGGGTGCACCTGCCTACCAATTATAATCAAAACTGTTAATGCTGGCCTCAAAGAATACGTTACCAAAAAACACCAATTATCGAAGAACCTCAAGTACCAAGTTTAAAGAAAATCCCTTCAGCGGTTTAGCATATAGGTCGAGGTATAGACATAATACATAAAAGAAAAAATTCCCTTGCAACCGGAGTGAGCTTATTATAAACAGTCAAATATCTTATGAAACTGTTGAGTATTTGGTAGAAAATTTTAATTCAACGGAATCAGATTGTGATATCGTTATAAAATTTAAAAAAAAAATTTGTTCTCGAAATGTCAACAACGATGGGTTGAAGCCAATACAAAATGTGATCCCTTTGAGAATCAAAAGGTATTCTGGATAAATAATACGTTCAAAGTTAATATCTTGACCTCTACATCTTCAACTAATAAAGGGGGAGTGAAAGTATGCGGCGAAGTGGGCTGAAAAATTACACAGCCCATGCCTTAAGTTTTAAGAAAACTCAAGTAAAATAAGAAAAGAACTCAAATATAAGAAAAATGGTACTGGTAGCGGACGGATTTTTAAAGAAGGACTTCTAAAACTTGAACTACTTAAAGGCTTTTTTCTTTTGAAGTTCGCTTAGGTTTCATTAGCTTTCCTTATTATCTATTACAATAAGCCGTAAAAGAACCCGTGCCACCGCTTAAATTCAACCTGATCACCGCTCCAGAGTCATAAAATCGACAGAAAACCTTTAAACTCTACTGTTCTGTTGCTAAGACTACCCGAGTTCACTTTAAAACAAGTTTACAAGGGGATGTTCATATACTGTTGGTACATAATCGTATATCCTTGAGCATAATAATAATATAAACTCAATCTCGTATCCTCACTGCCACCGCAAACATTGAAATTGTTTATCCAGCATAGATACGAGTACGTCCCTATACACGCATGTCGTCGTCGATGGCGTCGGTCACACAGTGCAATTGTAGCCTCCTATTGCTTCCGTATATCCCACAAAAAGGGTATATCTTTCCATGGAGAGGCTGTCTATAAAAGGACTTTATATCCTGATGAGGGGGAATCCCAGATCTGATCTGGACAGTGTTAGGGTGATGAGTACCTAAAGGAGTGCGTTTTCATATTGATTTATATTTTTTGTGTGTGTCCTGTATGCACATCCTGTACTACGTCGACATATGTACCAACAACATATTGCATCGGAAGGATAAAAAAGGGAAAGTTTGAGTAAAATTTGTGTAAAAATGAAAAACAAAATGGAAACCCTGGATATCAACAAAGGAAGAAGATAAAAAGGATTCGTCTGGTACTCAAATTATTTTGGTACACATTGGCTCTGGTATCTGCTTACTGCTCCAGACCTAGACCAGGAGATGGTTGTAAACTTTTGAATTATTGCAATACATCGGATTGATAACGTATCTAAGTATCCATCTATGCGTATCTATCTATCTATCTGCTTGTTTGGGTTTTTGGTTTTATTGCGTATTAGATGTATGTGTCTTGTTTGGTTGTTGTTTCGATATATGCTCCTTCTCCCAAGGATAAAGGATTCCGCAAATTCAATGGGCATATCATATGAGGAACAGGAGTCAGAGCAGGGCCCCATTGTGGGTGATGCTCCTTGTGTATACATATACTCATTGTGTGTGATGCCTTCGTCCGCATTTTGTTTATAAGTTCAACGCACAAGTGAGCAATCGGCATCAATACAATGATGAGTTTGAAGTGTTGTGAGTCCTTATTCAAGGACGAGACGAGTATACGTACTATGGAGACGAAGCGCAAGTCTCTATATTTCTATAGACACTGATGCCTCTCGTATTCAGTGAATCGGATCGAAATAATTGAGGATTTGATTATTTATGACATCGTCGGATTGTTTGTTGGTTGGTTGGTTTATTGAATTTTATTGTTTTGCAAATTGTCTCTCTCTCTATGGTGCGTTATAGATCCATCTCTGCATCACACTTGGGTATGGTCCTTTATTGTTTTACATAAATTCTATACCTATACCTAGATGTGTGTGTGTATACAAAGGTTTTAGATCTGTGGTATAATATTTACGATATTGGTTGTGAGGGGGTTTAGAGTGGGTATTTGTGCAGCAAAAATACGTTGTGCATTTTTGGTGTTTTGTGTAATTTTTGATTTGGAACACAAGGCAACAGATTTTATAATTTAATTGAAAAGTGATGAATAACTACTACCACCGGTATAGGTACGAGTAGACAGTGTTTTTTTTATTTCCAGAAATAACAAAATTTGTTTAATTAAATTTGAGAGCTGTTGAATAAAGGTATTGAAATAGTTCGAAACAGCCACTGTTCTTCAACTCAGCTGTACTCACAGTTAATTTTGAATTTTCAATTCAATTTCAATTCAATTTCAATTTATTTAAGTAAAGGTGAGTACAAATAAGACGTAGTCTTTTATAGTACAAATAATTGAGACAATATACTTAGCGCTAAGAAATAGTAAATAAAAAATTATATAAACCAAAAACTAATACCAATACATTTAAAATAAGTAGGATAAGTAGTAATATTAGGAAACAAAAGGTTTTAAGAAGAAGAATATGACAGTGATGAGAAGAAATAGAAGGCGAAGAAATTAGGGGAAAAAGAAAAAACAAATATGTTGTTGAAATTTATTACAAATACTGTAAAGCAATTTCTTTGAATTTTTTTGCACTAACTATCAGTTTAACCGTAGTGGGAAGTGAGTTCCAAAGTCTGGCAGCATGAATGAAGAAGAGGCGAGAAGAGTTTAAATAATTAAAAGGGGGTATTAAAAAATTTCTTGTTCTGTTGGATTGAGCAAATTGAAGTTTTTCAAAAAGGTATCTAGGTGATCTACTATTAACAAGGCTGTGCATGAATTGACAACATCTGACATTCAGAAACTGTTGAAAAGTGCAGCCGAGTACCAAAGTGTGGTAGTGCGATATATGATCGTATCTACGCAGTCCATAGACGTACCTTATTGCATCGTTAAACGCTACAAGTAGTTTGTGTAGAGAGTGGGAGTCAGGTTTGAAGAAATGCCAATTTCTGTGGTGACTTCCACTTGCAAGTAAACAAATTTCCAAAAATTCTAATAATTTTAGGTAAATACTCATAACCCTAATAACTTACTTAACCCGGTTCCGAGCCTGAAAGACGGTGTCTTTCTACACTAACAATCTCGATAATCCTGCTTCCAGTCATCATGCATGCGTGCAATGCCTCAACCTTTAATATGATGGTTCGGTTTTTATTGACATACCTCCCTTAGATAAACCAACAAATCGCGATAAACTAAGCAAAGGGCAACGTTCAATGTGTATGTGCATCAGCAGAGCCCTCCGCTCGACACCTTCCGCTGCATTAGACATACTCCTCAACCTCACACCCCTCGATATTTACAGCAAGCCATCTCGCAATGGACCAATAACTCTATTGGCCAATGGCCACCATCATTCTGAATATATTCGGAACATTCCCAAGTCACTCCAACTACATCACTCCCTTGTTGGTTTTCGATAAAAACTTTGAAGTCACCATTCCCTCAAGGTCAGCTTGGGAAGAAGGGACTTTGATAGAAAATGAGTCAGTGCATTTTTATACAGATGGATCGAAAACTGAACACGGAGTGGGTGGTGGAGTGTACTCAAATAGGCTAAACCTTAGTCTCTCTTTCCGCCTACCAAGCCATTGTAGCGTATTCCAAGCGGAAATTTTGGCGATAAAGGAAGTATTGTCTTGGCTTAAAGAAAACGTGATATCTGTTTCGAATATCCGCATCTTCTCAAATAGTCAAGCTGCTTTAAAATCCCTCGCATCAGTCTCTTCAAACTCCATTGCAGCCCAAGACTGTCGATCGTCTCTGATGGAGATGGCCAAACAGTTTAATATTCACCTATTCTGGAACTCGCCAGAATTGGAACGGAATTGCCTATCTTGCCCGACAGGGTAAATATAGGAATGCCTATAGCTACTAGTAAACTTATGCTGAAGCGAACTGCTGTGGAACAATGAAATACAAGATGGCTCAACACCAACACTTGTCTGGTGACCAAACAAATCTGACCCAAACTAGATTTGAGACGGTCAAAATGCTTATTGTCCTTCAGCAGATCTCAGATCAGCTCCATAATAGGTGTCATAATTGGACACTGTCTTATAGGTAGTCATGCCAAACGACTCGGTGTACTATCAAACGATTTCTGCAGGAGTTGCTTGAACGAGGAGGAAGAGGAAACAATATCACACCTTCTCTGTCAATGCCCTGCTCTCTCTTACAGACGCAAACTTCATCTAGGAGAATATTTCTATAGTGAACCAAGCGATCTCATAAACACAGACATTATAAGTCTCCTTCGCTTCATCAGAAGCTCCAAATGGTTTTAACTAGTAGGGAACCTTTGTTCCTTATTATAGATCGTGGTATCACAATGGACCTTTAATGGTCTATTGATACCTCGCACCTGGGACCTGGGATTCAAAGACTGTTTCGGCTGGAGCATTGTTCTGCATTCATTCAGATCGAAAATCCGCGGTTGTATATTCTCTTTTATTTGCTCTCCTCGACCCTAATTCCGGGTCCTTAAAAGCAGAACTAACCATACAATAGCTTTTTAGAGCATACATTTTGAAAAGTTTTGAAGGCGTGAGAAATTTTGAAACTATTTGTTTAAGCAGGCTGAAGTAGCAACGGTTTTCTAGGGTAATTTTTGGTCGAATATCCAATAAGGTTAAGTTCGTTAACTTCAAGAATAACAAGCCTTTTGGGTTTTCAACAACCAGTTTTATAGAAAATACATGATCTCGATATTGCCTGTATTCCACAATAGTTAGATGTGTAGATTGGTTGTACATATTATGTACAAACGAGTAATAGCGTTTCTCAGTGCCAAACACTTTTATCAGAATATCGAACCTTTCCACAACAGTTGGATCAGTTTTTCTGGGATGTCGAGTTTGGCCATTGCCGTTTAAAGTTTCTGATTATGAATGCTACCGACAAGAAAGAATTTCTTTGAACGTTCAGCTTTTTTAGCACTAGGTGAAACACTGGTGCGAATACTGATCTTTCAGAATTTCGCCTGCCTGGTAATAACCTAATGCCGTTACTCTTACGCCATCACAGCTTTATAATTTATGTAAGATGTGATGTTGCTTGCTAGAGCCTTTTCCAATATGGACATTGTTCTAATACGAACTTTAAATTCATGTGGCTGAAATTTCATGTCATCATCCATTATTGTTTCATCTATAGAAGTACAAATTTTGACAGCAATTTAAATCTTAATTAGTTTGATGCACTGTCTGATTCCATTTCCCGAATCGTATCCATATACCATCACACTAAAGTTGTTGTTGCAGGCGACTTCAGTGTATACAAATTGAAGTTGGCTCCGCTATTCAGGACAGACAACACAAATACATTAAGAACTTTGCTGAGATGCACCAACTTAATCAGCTTGTAGATGGGCTCGTTCGAATACCAGATATTGCTAGGCCACACTCTTGACTTGTTTCTTACTTCCCATACTGATGAGTAATTATACCACAATGGTAAACTCTCCATTCAGAACAATCAGTTAAAGAGAAAGATACCACTAGGACCGTTTCCCAGTATGAGAAAACCAACTGGGAAGTCTTAATATTTTTTCTACGAATTATTAACTGGTCACTATGTTTCTTCGACAGCGACGTTGATACCAGTGCTGTAAGGAAGCTATCAGTTTGAGAGAAGTAAGTTTCCGGTTATATAAGGCCAACCGAACTGAGAAAACCGGAAAAATGACAAGAACCATTGTAAGGCTATTTTTTAAGTTTATACTAAAAATCGTACAATGTCTCAAAGCCAGAAGAAATTTCTAGTCATTTGTCATTGCCTAATAGCAATATTGCCCCTCCTGTACTTGAGACCTCAAATTATTCAATGGGCAAGAGCCCTTCGAGATCTTGATGCAAGCAAATCCGCTGGTCCTGATAGTACACCCCCAATTCTTCGGAAGAGTTGTTCTTTATCATTGGTAAGACAATTGGATAAGCTTTTCCATCGCTCCTACTCGTACTGTTCTGGAATATTCCCTAGAGGATGGAAAACAAAATCTGTCCAGCGTGTTCCTAAGAAAAGGCGACAGTTTTCCCCCCTCCTCCTAGCGGACCAATTGGACTTATGTCGCTTCTCTCTAAGGTCATGGAATTGCTGATCAGTCAGCTTAAGAAATATCTCGAAGATCGAAAGCTTCTTAATGACTGGCAGTACGGCTTTCTCAGCAATCACTGCACTGGTGATCTGATTGCATAGCTCACCGAATAGTGATTAGATCTTAGCACTTGTTTGGAGAACTAAAGATTATTGCACTTGATATTTCAAAAAGCGTTTGAAAGAATTTGCCATCATGTTCTTACTTCATTGAATTGAAACATCCTCTCAACCAAAACCCCTCTCAGAAAAGACTTTCGTATTGGTCTTATTTATTTCTTTTGATAGGCTGAAACCTCGAAAGCATCTTAGAGGTGTCATCAACATCAGCGTAGGATATCGTGTCCATTAAACTTTTCCATTTTCTTCCGAAAACTCTGCTTAGATAACACCAGACAAGAAATCACCGATTTTGGACTTCTAAATATTCTGTCATATTATCGGTATATAGAACGTGACACGTTTTACCTTCATAAGTGATTATGTTTCATGTCTTTCTTATTTTTACTTTTACAAGCACTGTTCTATTGAAATTGTCAGTAACATACCTTCTTTAAAAAATTCATCAGCAATACTCGTAGCTCAGCGAACACCCAGCAGCTTACCATTGAGCCTAATTTTGGACGTACTGGTAACTTCAGACATTATTTCAGTAGCCAAACTACACGAATGTGGAATGCTTAACTCATGAAAAGAGATACTCTTAGAGGATTTATTACTGCCCTCGCATCAGATTGTATTCCTAGATAAATCAATTTTTGTTTTCACTTTTATATTTTGCTTTTATATTCATTCTTCCTTAAGTCTACTTAACCACCCATTATACAGTAAAATATTTATAATATAATTTTAGCTGGCGCCCAACGCAAATGTAGAAAAATCTTGAAAAGGTAAGTATACATTTCTATTGATAAATACCCTTTTGACGATTGCCCAAATATCAATCCTGTGCACCAGATATCCCAAATATGAGTTTCCAAATTATCCTTTCTTATCTTTTCCCTTCCGAACCGAAACAAACGTATTGCAAAGAACTAATTTAAGGGAAAAAAGATACGAATCTGCCAAAGTTTAATGTAAATACTAAACAGTTATTGATATGGTTTTTGTATATTCAAATTTCATTTTGTCTAAATAAAAAATATTCAAAATCCCTATACGACTTTGTGATCATGTAATCGGATATAGAAGGTTTAAAATATTCAATTTTGCAATTTCATTCCTACATATACATTATACTCTATATCTTCAACTCATAAACCATTTTCAAACTCATACATTATTCACACATCCGTCAATCAAGAAACCTCATTCAAGCCCTTGCCCATGCCCATGTTTTCATCTAGATACAAGATTTGCGTTAAAAATGTATCTATACCATCTTTCACTCATTTATTGCTCTGCATATCCAATGGAAAAGATACAACAACAGCAACGAAGATACGTAGATTTCCATTACAAGATAAAGAATTCAACTTGGCCCATCAAAATGTATCTTTCGGTTTGAGAAGATTATAATATTATCCCCATAGATGGCGTATCCATACTCTATAATATAGGTGTACTTATAGAATCTTAGACATGCATGATTTAACACATTTATACAAAGCTCTTTTGCCAATTCTAAGATTTTCTTAACTCATTTTGATTTATCTGAAATATAATCCAGCAAACATATCATTTCTCTGGACGTTTGATTGTGGTAGATACTCTTCTGAATAAACGAATCTTTTTGTGGTAAGATATCATTTATGTAACATTTCCTTGGTGATTTTGATGGGCTATAGATGCGAGGGTAAGAGTTCAGAGAGATATGAACGTTCTTTTCTTTTTGTAATTTCCAAATGCATAATTTAAGTGCCTTTATCCATTCGAAAGAAAAAATTTATATCTTCTACTCCCTTCAATTGGGGATAACCTCAAATACTTGCACGTGGTGTGTGTGCACTTCAATGCTATAATAGTCCTTAGTTTTCATCTTTATATAACATCTCCCACAATATCACGGTGCTGGTAGGGTTTCGACCCGATCCTATTGTAAGAGGAGCTTTCACAACATTATGGGCTCCATCTGATGCATCTACTTCCACATTCACACACGCACAAGATCCTTGAGCCTTTTCATTCATTCAGCAAAAAGAAAACTTGTTAACAATCTCTAAAGTTGAAGTACCTTCCATAGAGTTGATTTCATGAGTCTGTTATGCTTGTACTTTTATCTACTATCACGCTATTACGAGTACAGAACAGTTGCAGTAAAAAGTTTATTTCCCTGATAGTTTTTATTTTCCAGACATATCTCTAATTATAATTTTTGTTACAGGAAAGGTTTAAAGAATTAAAAGGTATGTATAGATATGTTTGGATTGAATTGAATGTTATTTTTACTTCGGATATATGTACAGGACTACATGCCAAGTTAGGCCTTCGTACAAAAAACAAAACTAGGGATTTTGATCAGACTAGACATTACATATATGTATATGTATATAGGAAAAAGGAAATACTGGGTATCGCAATTCTGTCTGTCTGTTTATTCGACTACAGCCTATACGGCTCAGCCAATTTTTTTAAACTGAGTAGATAGCATTTTAAAAATTTAACCCGACACGTTCTTTTCCTTTTCTCAAGACCAAAATAAATTAAAATAATAAAAATTTAAAATTGGTGTACTAAATTTTGTTCCTTAAACAATTTTATTCTCACAAAAATTTATTAAACCGTTACAACAATTTATATTTTAAGACTCTCGATTGAATGGTTAAATAAACCACACCATCGAGATGATTGCGCATTGTTTAAACGGAGACTTTCGTTCAAAATATATTGTGGCACACTCGGGAGGTTTTATTGTCTTTGTGGCGTTTAACGTTTGGCACTATTTGCCTCGAAAATCCTTTTTATAAGGAGTTTTTCAACTAGCACAGGTAGATTCTGGCGGCTGTGGAGGCCATGATGATTTTGTGACAGCTGTCAAATTTTTTGTATACTATTCAATTACAGAAGCCAAATTACCAATGCAAGTAACACGATTAAACAGCACGTCTAACTGAAAAAAAAATTATTATCAACAAAAGTGTTGGCTAGAGCAAATGTTTGAGACGACCGGTTAGGTCATCAATCAGCAAAAAATTGTCAGTCTATTTCTCGCCATGCATATGAACTTGGCTTTTCGCAGACTTCCACGTTGCGAATTTTTCGTCGAGATTTGGGCTTACATCTTTAGCGATAAACACAACTGTCGTAAATGGAACGACACCCACATGATGTTCACCATGAGGAAATGCATCTTCAAGAAATAACCGTTTGTTTGGGATTTATGGTCGGCGTCATTGAGGGGGTCAGTTTCATTTTTTTTCCAGAATTCTCAACTTGCTGATTAATCCAAAAATGGCCAACTTTCGAGTTGATTTTAAATTTGAAAAATGCTTTTATTCACTACTTTAAATCTAAGCTCCGCAGTTAAAATTCTAAGGTTGGCCAACTTGCAGTTTCTAAAATATCCTTGGGATATTTGTGGCAGATGACACTCGCTAATGTCAGTTTCATCTTGTGATTTGCATTAGAAAAAATATAATGCACGACTGGATCGCACGAACTTGCTCTTATGTAAAAGTACTTTGGAATTCAAGATACATTTTATAAATATAAAACATGGATTTAATGAGATAATAATGTTCAAATGCATAAAATTTTCGTTTGATTTCTAGAAAAGTATGAATGTATGCAAACAAACTTTAAAAAATCGTTTTATTATTAAATACATTTTTTATTTAAGAAATTTCTTTAAAATTTTTCAAGAAAAAAATATAGCATGCGAATTTTAAGTATTTAATAATATTGATTTTAGGAAATAATTTCAAAAAATAATCGTTCATAGATTTTGAAGATATTGATTTTACAAAAAAAAATGTTTTTTTAAAAAAAAACAACAAATTTATTTTTCGAATATTTTTATATACAATAGATATTAATTTAAACTTAAGGGGACTCCTGCTGAAAATATTTGGTTGAAATCTTTAGAGCCGTCAAAATAAAGTCGTAGAGAAAGTCGAAAATCAAAAAAACGGTTCTATGACAGGTACCGTTAATAACATTTCACCCCAAAATTTTTTTTTTCACTAAAATGTAGTCCATGTCCATAATACATATTACACCTAATTACAATAAGATTTTGCATTACGGGTGTATGGGTGGTACCGTTAGTTTTGGAGCTAAAAAAAAATTTCATTTTATCCTCTAGGGAATCAATGAAGACAATTAAGAACCAAGTTTGGAGAAAATATCTCCAGTATTTTAGGCTATAGTTCGAGGCACAGACATACAGACATACGGACAGACAGGCAAAATTGCCGGACCCACTTTTTTAGTCTTCGCTATCATCGTAATGTCAAATTTGATCAAAATCTCGAGTTCGATTTTTTTTCCAAATGCAGAACTTGTCCTATAGTACCTATGTATATCGCAAGTAAAAACAAAGCGCAAAACAATCGCGTTACAATCACTTAAAAAATAAAATACACGACTGGGTCGCACGAACTTGCTCCTATTGTTATTATATGTTATTAGAGAAAACTGTTCACAAGGATAAAATTAGTTTTTTAAATTCTTTTAGTAGTAAGAGATACTAGTAAAAACAGAATGCTATGCAAATATGAATTTATGCAAGAACAAATATTATAAGTCGTTGTAGTAGTTTCTTAAAAAAATAAGCTTTTATATACAAAATTTTTAACAAAACAATTTGGAAAGCCTACTTAAAGTTTATATAATTTTTGTTTTTTTTTTTGTTTTTAAGACACCGAATTTTCAAAAAAAATACATTTTTTTTTTCAAAATTCAAAAAATACTTTTTCTTAAAATTTTGAAATGCAATGTTTTTCAAACTTTTTAGAAGCATCTCTAATTTCATTAAAATCCGTTATGTTAATGATGAAAAATTCAAAATTTGAAAAAATGGTTCTATGGTAGGTACAGTCAGTAACATTTTAATTTCAATTTTTTTTATTAAGAAAACGATTTTTGAAAACCGTTGTTTTACACACATATGTATGGTGGGTACCTTTTTTTTAGGTAAAATACAATATTTTTTCTCACATCTTGTAGATTATATTAAGAAACTATTATTTATCAAGTTTAAAAAAACCCAAGCATGGGTTTTCGAAATATTGAGTTTTGAATTAAAAAATTGGAAGTTTTATTAAAAATCCAAACAATTTTTTTTAAATTTGAATGCACAATACTATTCAAATGTTTGGGGTGCCTTAGCATAAATAAATCATAAATATCGGTTACACTGTTTTTTGAGAAAATCAAAAACAAAATCGTGTAATAATCGTGTCTTGGAATTTTTTTAACCATTACCTGGCTTTATCTTAATGAAATTTTTAGAATTTTTTTTTTTGAATCTGTGGGACACTTTTTGAGCAAAAAGAAGATTTATAAAATTTCGAGAAAAATGCGTATAGCAGGTACCGTCGTTTTTGGTTTTTAAAAAAAAAAAAAAACGTGTGGGGGAAAAAATTAAAAATGATATCTACCAAGTTTGAATAAAATGGGTGGAGCCGTTTAGGCTGTAGTCGAACAGACAGACAGAATTGCGAGACCCACTTTTTTAGTTTTCGCTATCTTCGTAATGTCAACTTTGATCAAAATCTGGAGTTCGATTTTTTTTCCGAATGCATAACTTGTCTTATAGTACCTATGTTTGTATGTATGAAATGACATACAGTCGACTCTCTCTGAGTCGAACTCCCTCTAAGTGGAAATTCCCTCTAACTCGAACACATTCTCTTGATTATTGACCTATTTTCTTTCCATCTAAGTCGAATTTTTTTTCTTTTGCCGAAAAAAAATAAAAAAAAAAATCTCTCAAATCGCAACCCGTTGTTTTTTGTAATTCTTACTAAAACATCAAGCACACACTCGAACACTTTGATTCTCTATGTTGCATCGCCTGCGCCGTCACCGTCATGTCAGTATGCATTTATGCAATACCTGCAAATTACAATATTATCAAACATAAAAATCTCTTGCTAAAGAGATATTCATAAAAAAATCGGAAGGCAATACAAAAAGCATTTGTTGGTTGGATTCCATTTCATTCCAACTTCCAAACATTTTGGGCTTTTTTTAAAAGCAGTAAAACTATATCACTGAAGTTCTCTTAAATCATTGTTGGTCTGTGTATAGGAAAAGGAAAGGGAAACGTGGCGGTGAGATTCCAATTGTAATACATTACAAATAACAATTACAAGATTTTTTAAATAATTAAGTTGAAAAAATATTTTTCTTATAATACATAATTATGAATTAATAAGCGATAAAAGCAAGAAGCTTAGCTTTATTTATTTTACTTATTTTATTTATGGCGTTTATTGTATTTTTTGTATTTATTGTATTTATTGTATTTATTTTATTTATTTTATTTATTTTATTTATTTTATTTATTTTATTTATTTTATTTATTTTATTTATTTTATTTATTTTATTTATTTTATTTATTTTATTTATTTTATTTATTTTATTTATTTTATTTATTTTATTTATTTTATTTATTTTATTTATTTTATTTATTTTATTTATTTTATTTATTTTATTTATTTTATTTATTTTATTTATTTTATTTATTTTATTTATTTTATTTATTTTATTTATTTTATTTATTTTATTTATTTTATTTATTTTATTTATTTTATTTATTTTATTTATTTTATTTATTTTATTTATTTTATTTATTTTATTTATTTTATTTATTTTATTTATTTTATTTATTTTATTTATTTTATTTATTTTATTTATTTTATTTATTTTATTTATTTTATTTATTTTATTTATTTATTTTATTTTATTTATTTTATTTATTTTATTTATTTTTTTTATTTTATTTATTTTATTTATTTTATTTATTTTATTTATTTTATTTATTTTATTTATTTTATTTATTTTATTTATTTTATTTATTTTATTTATTTTATTTATTTTATTTATTTTATTTATTTTATTTATTTTATTTATTTTATTTATTTTATTTATTTTATTTATTTTATTTATTTTATTTATTTTATTTATTTTATTTATTTTATTTATTTTATTTATTTTATTTATTTTATTTATTTTATTTATTTTATTTATTTTATTTATTTTATTTATTTTATTTATTTTATTTATTTTATTTATTTTATTTATTTTATTTATTTTATTTATTTTATTTATTTTATTTATTTTATTTATTTTATTTATTTTATTTATTTTATTTATTTTATTTATTTTATTTATTTTATTTATTTTATTTACTTTATTTATTTTATTTATTTATTTTATTTGTTATTTAATTCAATAAATCATTAAAAAAAACTCTCTCTAACTAGAATTTTTCTAAAACTCCCTCTAACTCGAACTAGTTTTGATATCCCGTGAAAGTTCGACTTAGAGGGAGTCGACTGTAGTTCAAATGCCGGCGTCGCGTCGGCTTCTTACGTTGGCGCGGATTTGAGTGGTTCAATTTTCAATGACTCTTCCGAATTGTAGATCCGGTTGAATTTGAGCGATGGCAGGTGTCATTTTCACATTAAGGGCATCGTTCGATTTTGGTTTATTCGCACTGACCTGCGGTCATCACATTTTTTTATTTTTTTTAGGATGCATTGTCACGTGGTGAACCTCGAGTGGGTTGTGCTCTGCCTTATGCGGCAATATTGCTTATTAACCCAGCCATTTATCCAAAAATGCGCCTCATCGCTAAAGATCATTTTTCGATCAAAAGCTCCGAAGCCCAGTCAGCAAACATACGGTTGGGTAAATGGTCATGAATTTTTAGTTAATGAGGCAGTTAGATCTTGTTTAGGTGTAGACCCAAGTCCTGACGCAAGGTTTGAACTCTTGCAAAAGCCGAGTTATTGTGCACTGCGGCTATGTCCCCGACAGATCTTGCGTTTTGTTGATGTTCGAATATTGACTGACGGTTGTTTAAAATTTGAACACCAAAGGTTGAAGAGTCGACTGTGAAGGGCCAACACCTATTTTGACAATAAAGTTTTATCATTTAGACGTGCTATCGCATCGTTAATGGAATAATAAGCAACAGATCGTACAGATGTCATCAAAACAACACGGCCGCTACAGGTCGCCAAAATCTAATTACTAAAACATAGGTATGTAAATACCGCAACTAAAAAAGAAAAGCAAGTAGTACTTCAGTTGGCAGGTTGGGTGTTAATTGGATTCAATAATTGTTGAACCTTAATATAATGTCCCTGTACCTACCGGATTTGCATCTTGTCTTTAATATAAAATTTAATTTTGAGCAAAGCAAAGAGTTTTTTTCTGCTTCAAAGTGTTTAAAGGTATACTAAAGGAATCATAACTTGTCTTTTCCTTAAAAAAAAAAAAAAAAAAACATTTTTTAATCCACTCCAATAATTCCCACTTTTGGTACTGTTAACCGCCTATTTCTGTCTTATTTTTCATTATTATCACACAAAAAATAAATAAGCCGACAACCTTATTTATCACGATTTTCTTTTTCCATCTTATGATTCCTTTTGTAGTAACCTAATGTTCAATGTTTTTTTTTTTTTTTTTCGTTTCAACTCCAAGTTCTTGGCGTATCTTCACTTTTCTATCGTTTGTGTAAGAGACACTTTTACATCCTGAATTCCATCTGCCTTAATTTAATAGAATAATCGGTGAAAAAAAAAACTCTAAGGACCAATTTTTTGTTCGCTTCACTTCGTAAGAAGGATGAGAGCAATAAACTGAGAAAATCTTGTAAGCATCTTACCTTTCTCATCATTTATGATGCTTATTTCTGTTGAAAATGAAAGTGAAATCTGTTTTTATTATTTTTTTTTCTCTCTTGAAATTAAGCACAATAAATTGGCCTCTCCGACTTGTGGGCAACGGAATATATATATAGGGCACCGTCAAATAAATACAAATCTTCTTTAAAATCTCATTCAAAATTAGGAAGGAAAGGGAGAATCCGACTCTCCACTTCAATTATTTACGAGGACTGAGCACATTCCTGTCGTATAGTCGGTCGTAGGAACCAATGAAAAGTATAACGACTTGATTTAAAAGGCTGTGAAATTAAGCTGGTCGGCTCGTGGTTGTTTGTAATAGAAGTAGAGCAATAAAGGACTCTTGCACCACTACAAGCAACCAAAAAATTACTCAACTTAAGAAATCACGGGTGAATTTCGCCAAAATTTTAAATAAATGTTCTTAAAAAGGTAAACAAAAATGTTTTCAAAATTCTATTAGAGACTTGTAACACCAAAGATGAACAGAACCTTGATGGAGAAAATTTCTTCACAAAATTCAACTTTTTTTTAAACATTAATAGGCCGTAGTCTTGTATTTCGTTTCCAAAATGTGTTTCCCAGGCAGATGAATGATCATATAAGTGATGGAATAGCATTTATTATCAAAATCCGTTCAGTTAAATAGGCCGCACTATCAATACCTTAAATAGGCAGGCACACTTTTAAGCCTTTCGTAAGCCTTGATTGTAGATAACCAGGGCTTAGTGACTTTTAACTATCAACTGTTCCTGATTGCGTCTTGCTAGTAGGAAAATTGTAAAGCTTTATATATACTCTCGAAAGATCTGTCACCTCCTCGCATGAGAGTGTATCCCTGAAAATTATTAATATTTTTTTTGTTAACGAAATCCGTTCAGATATCCTACAATAGAATTAATACCTTTAAGAGGCAGGCACACTTGTAAGCCTTTCATAAGCATAGCTTGTAGAGAATAGGGCGTAATTTCTTTTAACTCTCAACAATTCCTGTGTGAGTGTTGCTGGTTGCATGACAACAGATACTCTCGGAGGATCTGTCACCTCCTTGTATGATGTAACACCCCTGAAAATCATTTTTGTTTTAAGGTGGCGGAGGCTGGAAATAGAACCTAGCCTCATACATCCATAAATCGTTTATAGAAAAAACTGAAACCTAAACCTCGAAACTGGTGAAATTCCTAAAGACAGTCCCTTCAAATGTTCCCGACGAAAAAAGTGGCCAGTAATTTCGCATTCAAGACGATTCTATTTACCTATCTCGGTCGTCGTAATATTTTATATTCTTCTCTAGCAAATATAGTGTAGGTATAAGTCGGCATCGTCTCGGTCGGAATCGTGCTCATCCATACTACTTCAGCCAAACTCTTGAATATAATCTACTTTCGAGTATCTTGGTCGGTTTGATTCGAATTTCCCCAACACAAAATGGTTCGAAAAGAATGAAACCAAAAAAAAAACGTCAAACCGCAAAGTACAAGTGGGTAGTAGATAAGGTAGGTAAGGTATATCCCATCCTTGGGAGTTCCTGGAAACAAAATGCGAATATGATGGAATAAGAAAATTTCGGATAGCCTGAAAAATATATACGAGTATGTATATAACACGCAAGAGCCTTTAAAGTCCTAAAATAAAAAGTACCTAGCACGTATACATAAGTACATTTGGACAAACAATGTTTTCTTATTCTTTTAAGCTTGAAGGTGTCCTTGCGCTGTCTTAAGTAATTTGAACATCAATCATGGTGGAATGGTAAGTGCGGTTACGTAGAATTTTACCAAGAAAAAATGATGACTAAGGTTATAAAGTATTAAGGGCAAGGGTTGAAAATGAGAATCGCTAATTTGGCACAAAGTATCTTAATAAAGTCGACTCATACCTACTCCGGGCTTCATAGTGGTGTGAGTTTTGTTAGTGCCAGTGAGTGAAGGATTTTTCGTTTTTTTTTTGTATTCCTTATAAATTTTAAGGTTCCACAGATTCTGCTGTCGTAAACATTTAAAAAGAGCAAACATTCAGAGTAAAACGTTGTTTTTTGGTATTATGGTGTTTTTACTATAGCACTCTTGATTTTGTTAGCGTTTAATATTTTTGTTTTTTTTTTTTTTTTTATGGAAGAGATTGGTTTTAGTAGTTTTTTACTTTGTTGCCAATTTTATTAAGGAACTTTTGTTTTACAGAAATCAAAGTAGATAGAAAGGTACCTACCTAATATATAATTAAATTATAGTTTCTATTTTTAATCTTGCGCGCACTAAATGAATTGTGACCCTTAAAATGGTTGAGTACAGTGCGAGTGTTTAGGAAAGTTGAAGAGGATTTAAAAGGATATACCGGTGCATATTGGGAGCGAAATATCGAACCGGGAACAGCATTCCACATTCGTACAGTTCGGCTTAGGAAAAAATCCCTGAATTTAACTGCACGTCCGAAGTTGGGCTCTAGGGTAAACTGATGGGCATTCCCTGAAGCGCGAGTATTACGGTTGAATTTTTTTTGGGGAAGAGTGCAACTAGCGGCTATTTCACTATATTGTAAGACAAGAAATATTGTGACGGTAGTGCATTGGGCTATAACTTCGAAGGTTCGATGATCAACTCCTAACAACTGCAACCTAAAAACCAAAACCAAATGTTCAGGGTTGCTACGTTTTCTTCTTCTATCTGTTGTAGTCAAGAGTGCTCTTAATCTCAGTGGCTCGGACTTGTCAGAAAATATTAGGTCCCCTCCATTCTTACCAGATAGCACGCATACTGAAGTGGTTGTTAGTTGTAAGTCACTAGTCAGTATAGACACTTCTTCTTGTAGAGAATGCTTACAAATAAGTCATTTAGGTTATGAATAAATAAAAAAAAAGTAAATACATCAAGAAAACTAAGTTCAGTCACTTAGGCGTATACGTGTTATTTTTGAATAATTAATTAAATTGAAAAAAAAAAAAATATGAATTCGCCACATTAGAATGATTAGAAATCAAACGTTGGCTTTGACGATCACCATCAACGCTCCATAAAATTTCCATCTGCCAACACTAGCTCTAGTAAGAGAGATGTATATCTATACTACCATTAGTTTCCTTTATATAATATTTGGTTTGTACGTGTTAATAAAATTGCGTAACAAAAGGAAGCAAAAATACTGCAGTGGGATTATTGAAATCGGAATGCCACAGTGCGGGTGGCTTGTTTCAATTTTTGTGTTTTTTTTTTAAAGATATTCGAAGAAAGGAAGAAGAAAGTAAAATAGGAAGCTTAGGTAATTAGGCAGTCGGTGATCAAAAGTCAAGTTGTGCGTATTGCCGACGAAATTAAATGCCAACTTGTTATACAAAAAAAAAAGAATTACTAACTTGAACCAAATTAAAGTTATTTTTGCGCCAAAAATATAGAATAAAAAGTTTAAACAAAAAAAAATTATTTGTAAAACATATGAAAACTAAAAAAGTTTACAAAAATTTACTGTTAAAAATATAAAGAAAATTAAAGAAAAGAAAAAAATATTTCCAGAAATTAAAAGAAAAATAGTTAGTCTTTTCCTGTGTTACAAAAAAAAAAAAAAAATTTAGTGGTTGACTGGTGTCTGTATTTTTTTTTTTTTTTTGTTAAAGAGTTATAAAGTTTGATTCTCATCGGCTCTGTTGGTCGTATTGTTTAATAAATGAAAGATTATTTCATTTTCCTTTTCCCAACGTTTCGACGGTGGTTGCCGTCTTCTTCAGGGGATATCTTTATTTAGTATACAAAAAATTATAGTTATTATACATGAGTGATACAGTGTAGGACGAACATGATACAAACTTACATGAAAATTGTTGTAGTGATTTTTAAATATACAACTTTAAATAAAAACACAAATATTTTTAAATATACAATTTTAAATAAAAACACATATATTTTTAAATTTAAATAAATGTTTTTGAAATAAATATGTTGATTTGTACACTTCTGAAGAAGTTTAGTCCAAGTTGTGCAGAGTTCTAGGTGTGTTTTCCGAAACTAGGGAGCAATAAACTGCTGAAATATTTTGTGTGTCTTGTTTCCCAGTTCATATTGTTTTTGTTGTTAATTATGTGTAATGTTTCTAGCGTGTAACTTTTGGATGAGTGTTTCTCTGTGGCAAGGATTTTTATCCCTTCAAAGTCCAGTTGGTGGCCAGTCTCAATGCTGTGGCAAGCCGGTGCCGTCTTCCCAGAATTTTTAAGGCGAATGTCCGATTTGTGATTTGCCATTCTTTGACGAATGAGTTGTTTAGTCATTCCGATGTAGCAAAGGTTACATGCTTCGTTTGCGATTTTCAGTTGTTGAGTGAATACATTCATTGATCTTTTATAGTTATTTCTTTTTTTCTGACAGCGCGTATTTTTGTTACTTTGCGAATTGGCAAAAGCTAAAATTAAATCGTTACATTCTCCACGATATCTTATTAATTTCCCCGATCAGAATGATTTATAATATGAAGGTACAAGTAAGACTGAACGCTTTAATTTTTAAATCCTTCAATAATTTTGAAAGCCCCAACCGAAAATCGACCTATCTACCAGTTTTCGTTTTAATAATTAAAATATAACCACAGACAAATATATTTTTTTAATAACTCACTTGTTTCTGTTGCGTTTGACAGATAAGAACAAAAAGGCTATACCAAGTGATTTATCTACTACGAGTAGGTATAAAATAGCTTAACTTTGACCATCCAAATACAAACCACATAAACACTTAAGCGCACCTGCCTCTGCAATTATAAATCTCTCCGTTTATAGCTTCAACAGTAGATACCCACCACAGGCAGCAGAAAAGGAAATATAAAAAAAAAACCGAACATAAAAATAAACAAGAACAAACTACACAAAAACCCCAAAACGGTAAACAACATATGTTTCTGAATTTTCGAAAAATATAATGAACTTTTTTGGAAGTCTCACTTTATTTTGTGCTCGCTTTTCAAGTCCCATCACCCATGTTTCTATATTATATTCCATAAGCTATGATTTTCAATCATACTCTCCCCAACACACGCTTTCAGCAGGACAACGCTCAACTCAACGCATATTGAAATAACCAGCCAGAGAACTCTTTAGTGTCCTCCGTCCATATGCTCGTACTCCAACATCGTATAGTCATCGTCGTCGTCCTTGCGAAAGTTCTGTGGCGCAAGCAACTTTCGCATCCACCATGAGAACAATCCATCCGACCGAACGCAGAACAAATATAATAAACTTATTACGCCTAGGTTGTTCCTTTCATGTTCATGTCCGAAATATACACAATACAAACACGACAACCAACACTCACACACTCAAGCGCAAATATACTTCACGGTGCCAGCAACCAAACAGAAAAAAAAACAAACAAAATTAAATAAACCCCCTGACTGATGACGGTAGCCGTAGCAGCAGGGGTAGCGTCAGAACTTCGGCAAGGGAGCTCAATATGACTGACTGACTGCTGAAACGCGTGTAAACGCAAGGAGGAAACAAAAAACACGAAAGCCCCCGCTATCCTTCATTTGCAACAGAGAAATAATATCCCTATCTGCGTATCATAAACGGTACCATGGCCGACAATAAATATCCCTCATCCGGCATTTCCTGTCCACCCAGGGGTGGTAGGGCCTCCCATCTACCCAAACCGAATGCCACATGAAAAACCAACAACATGGAAAACCTGCGTAGGTACACAATATGTTAGCGCTCCAGATCCAAATTCAGATCCCTCGCCCCCATGGACCCAACGTCGACGACGACGCAGCATATGGAGCAGCACGAGATGGATGGATGGATGTGCTCCACATTTTCGCATAGTCTTACATTATTTCATCAACCCCCAACGGCGAGCTGCAAAACACTACAAAGTCTCTATAATTTTTCCTTCCATCTACGTAGACATAATATTTTACGTGGAAAATCCATTTAGACTTATGATTGATGTTTCTTGAGCTTACTTGAAGTTTTTTTTTTCCCCCGCGCACAACATATAAACAACAAAAAGTTTTTTTTTCTTGCTTTTTATTTCCCTAAGTGGAGCAAAGAGGGTGTTAAAGTTTATGGACAAGGCTGGATATAGTAAGTAAAATAATAATATTTTGTTACAGCAAACAAAAAGGAGATGAAGAAAAACCTAAATGGAAGGGAAATGCAAGAATCCTGTCAAAGCTACAAAGTTCTTTGATATCGTTTGCAGTGAGAATGTGAGGAAGAAAAAAAAAAAGTTTTTATTTTTACTTTTATGGTATGGTCCTTTGTGAAATGTAATAAATCGTAAGTCAGGATGATTTAAGGGACAAAGGTTGGAAAATAAACACCTAAAAGATTGTTTTTACTCTTTTTTTGTTGTCTTTGTTTTTCTGCTGGAAAGGTTAAGTTTTTGAACTACATTTCCGACCTTAACATGTGACCTGGTATAATGACGTCATAGTATTTCGACCTTTATACGTATGTGGGTCGGTCAGTAATGAAACTCATACTATAGAGCACTAACGAAATAAGAACCCAAATTTTGTCCAGCCTGCCTTTTCGCGAAAGGCCTAGGCCGATGAAATGATTTTTTTTTCTGCAAAAGTGAAGATCATGACCCATGATGCAAGGAATTTACAATTTCACGAAAAGAAAACAAAAGTTCAAAAAATAAGGAACATCGTAGATATGAAGGCATCGTAAAAAGTGTTCAGAGACTGAAAAAGCTAGGATGAGAAGAATTTCCGAATGGTATGATTTTGAGTGAGATTATTTCGAGGAAATGATGCAAAAAATATCAAAGCAGAATATATAAAAGCCAAAAACGAAGACCACAAGAAGGACTATAGAACTGCAGTTAAGTCAAAGTAGGGAATCCGCTGAATTCTGGTACATAACAAGAAAGTTTTGCCGACGTCTCTACTCTCAGCCTCACGTCCATCTCCTTCAGACGTGGAATTGCAACAGCATTGTTTGATTAACACCTATTTTACAGCATTGTTAATTGGGGTATAAAAACTCGTGTGGAGTTTAATTCTTCGAAAACTCAATGCTGTCTATTATCGTTGAAAAAAAATGTACCCCTTAGGCTTCGGCCACGCACTGAGCGACGAACGACTGAGCGGTTGAGCGACGCAAAAAAATTAAAACACATTAAATTGTATGGAGGTGACCACATTAACCCTGAGCGACTTGTGAATGTTTAAAGCGACAGAGTGTGGCCGAAGCCTTATGCCATTGTTGTTAAATAGCATTATTGATATTGAAATCGTAGCGGGAAAGAACATGGTGTTGAGTAGCACTAGATTTCCCCGCCTTGATATTCACAAGGATACTTGGCGGTACCCCGATGATCTAACGTGCAACCAAATTGATCATGTTGCTATCGACGGAAAACACTCATCTAACATACTGGGCGTACGCCAACATTGACTCGGATCACTACCTGGTTGGTGCAAAACTGAGCGTGCGGATATCCATGGAGGCTATTAAGCGAACATCAATCCTGAGGAGGAAATTCAACGTTGGTAGACTGCAATCAGAAGAGACCGCGAAAGCCTATGCCGACCAAATATCCCTAGAGCTTGCGAGGGACCCTAGTACAGTCGAGATGAGCCCAGAAGACCACTTGCAGCAATGCCAACATGCCATCAAGGCTGCTGCGGAAGAGGTGCTAGGATTCTCACAGCCGCCGCCAAAGAACCCCTGGTTTGACTCTGAATGTGCTTAGGCAAACAAAGCCAAAACCGAGGCGTATAGGTTGTGGCAGCAAAAGAAGACAAGGGCCTCTCGTCAGCTCTACGTTGAAAAGAGAAGGGATGAAAACCGCTTGCTCAATTAAAATAAAAGAAACTATAAGCAGCGTGAAGCCGATGAAATAAAGAGGTGTTTTAGCAGAAAACAGGTGCGGAGTTTCTACAAAAGAGTCAAAAAGAAAACAACAGGATTCACTAGTCGGCCTGGTGCCTACAAGAATGAGGAAGGAAACACCATATTGGAAACGCAGTCGATGTTGAAAATCTGGAAAGATCATTTTAACCAGCTGCTTAATGGAGATGATGACCAAAATTCCGCCAGCAAGCAGCCACGTCTAGCAAATTTGGTTGATGATCTGGAGTTCCACCCACTCGACCTAAGTGAGATCAAGTTAGCCATCGCCAGGTTAAAATCGAACAAAGCAGCCGGTTCTGATAGTCTACAGGCGGAACTTTTTAAGTACGCTGGAGATGATCTGGTTAGGAGCATACACCAACTTCTCAACAGAATATGTTCGGAGGAAAGTATGCCCCACGAGTGGAACCTTAGTACCATCTGCCCGATCCACAAAAAAGGCGACCGGATTCTCAGCGGCAACTATAGAGGCATTAGCCTTTTAAACATCGCTTATAAGTTCCTGTCTAGCGTATTATGTGAACGCCTGAAGCCATTTACTGATGAACTGATTGGCCCCTATCCGTGTAGTTTCAGGCCTGGAAAGTCTACTATCGACCAGATCTTCACACTACGCCAAATCCTGGAGAAGACCCCAGAATTTAATATCGATACACACCATCTATTCATCGATTTTAAAGAAGCTTATGACAGCGTTTATAGAGAAGAGCTGTACCGTGCCATGTCGAGTTTTGGTATCCCTGCCAAACTGATATGCCTTATCAGGATTACGTATAAAAATGCCCGTTGCTCTGTCAAAATTGGGAGAGAATCAACCGAAACCTTCAAAAGCACCAAAGGACTTCGACAAGGTAACGCGCTTTCATGTAGCTGTTTTAATATTGTCCTTGAGAGAGTAGTGCGCAATACTCGGGCCAACACCAATGGCACTATCTTTCAAAAGTCCACTCAATATCTTGGATACGCGGATGACTTCGACATAATGGGAAGATCCAAGCGAGCAGTTATGGATACCTTTTCTAGTATGGAGTCAGAAGCGTACAAAATGAGTCTTGGGATCAATGAGGAGAAGACGAAGTACATGCTGTCATCAAATAAACCCGATTCCCACCGCAGACTTGGTCAGAACGTCACTATTGATAGATATAACTTTGAGGTGGTCAGAGAATTTTTGTACCTACGTACCGCTGTGAACTCCGCAAATGACATCAGCGCTGAAATCAAACGTAGACTAACTCTTGCTAATCGCTGTTTCTTTGCGCTAAGTAAGCAATTGAGGGACAGAGCCCTATCGAGAAATACCAAGGAAACTTTGTACAAAACCCTGATCATCCCGGTCTTGCTATATGATGCAGAAGCATGGACCCTTTGCCAGGCGGATGAAAGCTCCCTTGGTGTTTTCGAGAGAAATGTTCAACGTACGATTTATGGTTCGGTTTGTGTCGATAGGCAAAATAACATCTGGCGAAGACGATACAATCATGAATTGTACGAGATATACAGCGACGTGTCCCTAGTCAAGAAAATACGTATTCAGCGGTTAAGATGGCTAGGGCATGTAGAGCGAATGAACATCGACGCTCCATCCCGTAAGGTATTAAACGCTAGGCCAGAGGGTACGAGAAACAGAGACAGACCTCATCTCCGGTGGCGTGATCAAGTTGAGGGAGATTTAAGGCAACTTGGAGACAGCAAGCTAGAGATCGAGACTGCTGGTGGGGTCTACTTTTTGAGGCCCAGGCGCACCCCGCGCTGTAGCGCCAACTAAAGCAAAGTAAGTAAGATATGTCTGCCATTTTATTAGGCGCTTATGCGAGTTCGTGCAAAACTCGAGCATAACTTACATCTTTGGACAGGTGCCGCACAAATTTCTCCACTCATTGAATAGAATTCAGGACATTGCGTTAAAATTGATAGGAAATAGAACTACGAGTATAATGGATTCATTTTCATCTCTTGAACATCTTCGGAATGTTTCATGTATTTCCTTGTTTTATCGCTTCTTTCACAAGCAATGCTCACTCGAACTAACCAGTTGCATTCTTACACTTAATCAATTCACCCTTTTCGCTAGGAATGCTTCTCAGTTCACGCTCGAACCTGATATTGGACGAACCGTCAAATACGGATACTTACAAAAAAAAATCTGCGAGTTTCAGCCAGGTTCCCAATCGGTCTACAACAACAGAGAACATCTTTGTAAAATCTGTTTTTGTGGGTTTTAAAGTGGCTTTTGTTAATATTAACCGTGATGTTATTTATTAAGCCTTATCAACTAGAATTGTCTCAAAATGTGTGCGTACATTAGAAAAACTGTACCAACAAACGACGGCAAATAAAGTGAAAGGACACAAGCAATCGGAAAGATTTTTAACAAATCTCGGAGTCAAACAAGGCTGCAACTTAAGTCCCTTTTTATTCGAATTTATCATGTACGATGACATAGTCTTCTTGCAGAATCAGCTAGTTCATAGCAATTGATCATCAACAACCTGTGCGAATACAGCGAACAGTGGGGCCTACAAGTTAAGTTATGGTTTATCAACAGGTGAAAAATGGAAACATGGTGAACATATGCTGGAAGTAATAAAATAAAATACATTTACATACGAGGGCGGTCCGATAAGTACTTAGCCTCACCGCCCGATGGTGCCAGTATCGCAAGAGAGATTTACTGTCGCCTAGTACATTTTCTTAGACGGCTACTATCAAAATTTCAACTAAATCGGAATGGTAGTTTTGTTTTGACCACGTGTGGAAGCCAGCTTGTCCGCGAATTTTAGAAAAAATGGAAAGAGAGCAATATCTGTCGGTGACTCGTTTCTTGTTTTTGGAAGGGAAATCAAAAAGCGCTTTGTCAAAAATCCACGATCTCGTATTGGCAGTCCTTCAATCAGCGGTGCGCGAGATAGCTGAAACAGTAGGCATCTCAAAAGGCCGCGTGGGTCATATCCTCCATGAAATTTTTGGGCATGTGAAAGCTGTCGGCCGGGGTGGCGCATTTCTTCACTCCGGACAACAAGCCCAACCGTGAGACCACTTCAGAGCAGTGTCGAAATTGGTCGAATTTCACTACGAACACCCCATCCACCGTATTCTCCAGAACTTGAAAAAATCACTCGCCGACCAGAAATTTGAGTTGAGTGAGGAGTTCATCGACGACACGGAGGCTTACTTTGCAGATATCGAAAAAACCTATTTTTCGGATGAGTTAAAGAATTTGGAGCATCGCTGGATCAAGTATATCGAGCTGAAAGGAGACTAATGTTAAGAAATAAGTCGCCACTTTTCCAAAATTTGTGTATTTCTTTTGTGGGCTAGGTACTCATTGGACCACCCTTGTAAATAGTTAGACGGCTTTCTTAAAAAATAAGTTTTTACCTAAAATTATACTCCTATGCACCCTTTAACACTAATTTAAAATGTTTTGTATTGTCAAATTAAAATTAAATTTCCAAAAAAACATCATTAACCCCGTTTTGGAATAACGAATTTTCAAAAAACAATTGAATTTTTTTAATAAACTAAAAAAAATATTTGTTTATGTTTAATCTTGTTTTTTAACTTTTTAGACAATTATAAAGTCAAATTAGAGAATAAATTGTTTAATTGTTTACGGCTAGCTAGTTTTAAATTTTCTTTTACTTATTGATAGACCGTATAAATTAAGCAATAACTACAGACAAAAAATTTCATAAATTTTTTCTAGAGGCCGTTTTCGAGAAATAAACAATTTTTCAAAAATGACTTTAAGCATTTATATGCAGGGTACTGTTATTTTGGATAGGAGAACAGTTTTTTCTACATCTTTTAGTGTAAAAACTGTTAAATTACAAGTTTCAAAACTTTAATACTTTTAGAACCCTGAGTATAAAAAAATTGATCGAAATCGTTTGTACCGTTATTGAAAAAATCAAAAACAAAAAATAAATTTTTGAGACAAAATTATTTTCTAAAATTTGGAAAATTGTCAAGTTTCATCAAATTCTCGATTTAAATTTTTTTTACCAACACATAACTTGCAATCACACCTATACATCGCAAGTAAAATATTAGAAATGCATTTGGTTATATTAAGGAAGGACAACTTTCAGACGTTGACGACCTTAGGCAAAGAAGCCAGTTTGGGAACTAAATATTGGAGTAATAAAATCAATCTGCTGGTTATACTGAAGATTAGAATTACGTTCATTGTGATGAAAGTATTGTTTCCTTTTCTTTATGATCTTTAAACTGGCAAAAAGTCTTATCCTGATTAAGCCTTGGCTTTGTTTCTTTGTCTTCCCGAGATTACAGGACTCGTGACCTAACCGCCAGCCATTTTTCGGAAACATTTTATTTTGTGTACTGCCTAAATTTTTGAATACATTTTTGCCAATAAAAAATCGAAAAACTTACCAGCAGTTTGGTATGCTTATTTCAATAATATATTTACTGAAACCCTATTCTGAACAAAATTCTTTGGATCGTTCTTGAAATATTGAATTTTTTAAAAATATAATTTACATTTTTCATTAAAAAATCAAACAATTTATTTAAAAACTTTTAACTATTTTTTTTAAGAATTTCAAGGAGCTTCTATGTATAAATATTGACCGAAGTCAGTTAAGCTGTCAACGAGAAAGTCAAAGGAACGGTACCATAAACCATTAATGACAATTTCCGTTAAAAAAAATTGTTTATTAAGGATGCAAAAAAGGGCAGATGTACTATTTCACATATTTTGTTCAATCAAAATAGTGAATATCGTTTTCGAGATATTCAAGCTTTCCCTTAACTATCGTAATGGTAGATTTCATTAACATATATCGAGTTCGATACAGGGACAAGCTGATATCACTGACATCAATATGCACTGCGAATTCATTTTAACTTGGTTTTATATTTGAGGTACCCTGTGTATGAACAAATTACATATGTAGACTCATTTAAATACAATACGCTTTTGTAAGCGAAAGAAACTTTTCACATAACTCTTAAGCCTATTAACATAACAAAAATGAAAAATCTCTTCGAAAAAAGTTCACAGCATATGAAGAGTGTCTTTGAACAAACTTCAGACTTACATTCTACCACGAGTCGGTATGCGACGGTAAATCAAATTAAAAGGATTTATTATGAGTTAAAGAAAACCCGAAAAATGAGGTGTGCACCTCATGAAAGTATCAACTCTTTTCATAAATGAGCAACCTTGAAACAACTTTCTTATCTCAAAGAAAACTCAAAAAAATTTAACAATATTGAATTGAAAAACAGCGACGCACAAGCAATTTGCAAGGCAAAATTACTGAAAAAAAAAATAAAATTAAGAAGCTTTTCCTCGAATCGTTTAGTAACCCTCTTGATAAATGTTAGCGCTCACTTCAAGTAATCATTTTTCAAAGGAAAAAGTCTTATATAAGAACCCTCTTTAAATTATGTGTCATTCGCCCCAAAAAATATTAAAATATACCCCGAATTTAATATTCCCGCACAAAATGAAGTCTTTAACGCCCTTTCTGACATTAAATTAAATACACCTCATTAACAGTTTCAGGGCAGGTTATTTTTTTAATTTGAATATTTTAAATTTCACCTGTTTTCTTTTATTTTCGTTTGGCATTTAAGGATGCAACCTGAATCATGACCGCAATGAATAAAATATTACATTTTTCGAAGTGGGCCCCTGAAGTTTTTTGACAGAAATTAAAATTCAGCATTTGGAAATGTGATATGATGAAATACAAAAACAAAATTTATACTAAAATGAAGAACACAAGGAGAAGCTATTTTATACGCTCCAGAGGATTTGTAATAATTAAAATACAATATACCTTTATTGAGCTTAGGGTAATAAATATGGGAACTTCCTCGGGTTTGAATTCATAGCTGATTGGATTCGAAATTAATTTTTGACGAAAAAATATCACAATGTGGAATCTAGCTTGTTAATTTTAGAAGCTTTTTAAAAATTCAGTAATAAGCCCAGCTGATTAACACATTTGTGGTAGTGTTTGCAGGGAACAGGTAACCACCTATTGGCGGAAAATGGTCATGTTCAGTGATGTAACGGGAACTGCTCATTATATTGGCTTATTTTACATCCAAGTGGTAAGCTCGTCCATCAGGACTTGACTTGGGAAAATTATAAACGCGATCGTTGAAACAAATGGGAATGCAACAATACTCTGTCGGGAGTAACTGCTTGAAAAATTAGGCGAATGAATTCCAAAGAGTAAATCTACCGTTTATACAATTGTCTGAACGAAAAATACCTTCTTTAACATACGAGCTAAGATCAGTACCTAAGGATTTTCAATACTAATCAGAGTGCAAAAGACGAGATCAAGTTGGATGAACTCATACGCCAATGAAAGCTCTTAGCGAATTATAGGCATCGAATTATCTGGCCCGCTCCATTCAGAAATCAAGGGCCCAGTTTTCCTGGTCTGGGGATGGTGCCTACAGTTTAACTAATCTACTCCCTTAAAAAAAAGTTTGGCTATGATAAAGTCACAAGGCGTTTCCGATATTGATTCTAATCAATTGGAATAAAGACATGGAACGTTAAAAGATGTGTATGAAGACATTATACTCCATTTAAGATATTTCTACTGCAATAATCTAAGGTATTAACGAATAGGGAGAAAGACTTCTAGACTCCATGTGGTGTCACAATGGATCAACTTATGGTCTAAATGGATGAAGCTGACAACCATATCAAGATAGCTTAACTCGAGAGTATGTACCTGGAGGATAATAACACTTTACATCCCAGGTGCTACTCAAAAGCTTGTACTTGATGTAATAGTTAGTGAGTTGAGCTTTTGTCAACCAGAAAGTCTTGGGTTAGATTCTGAGCCGCTACAAAAAAGCTTTCAGTGGTGTACTGCCTCTTACGAGGAATTGACAAATCTCCTAAGAGTAACTCTCGTCATGAAAAGTGCTGCTGAGAGGAGAGGAGAAGATAAGTGGAGAGGAGGGGATTAACGCAGCCACCCAGCTTGAGGAGATTAAAAACTTTCGCGATCAAGGATTTTATAAAAAAAAGCAACTAGCTGCCGGTCTTAGCGTTGCGTTGGTACGCAAGCTCTCTCGAAACAGCGAAACTAATCTAGTCAACAATCTCCATGGAATAGTAGATGTATTCAATAGGGCTGATGATACCCGGCTACCCGAGTACCCGGGTAATACCCGGGTACCCGAGTAATTCGGGTAATACCCAGGTATTACCCGGGTACCCGACTACCCGATTACTCGATTACCCGATTACCCGGGTACCCGGGTACAGTAAAATAAAAGACATGGAAGTTAAACTCTATTAAATTAAATATATCCGAATCAATACCGCTATTCGTTTGTAGGATGGTTTAGATTAAGAGGTTTAGCAAGTACACAATGAAATGCACTGATTAAAGTACAGATACAACGGTTAGACTTAGGTATGTTTTACAAATGGAACACCTGAACTTGTTTTCATAATGTTTTGCAAGTACAAAGAGATTTGTAAAAGTTCGCAAAATGATTCAACTCAAGAAGAGAGAATACAAATTGGTTTGGATTATTACCGTTAATGAATGTGGGTGACAATGTGAATTGTGCTGCCTACACCCTACAACTTTGTGTAAAGCATATATTTAAGTCTGTTGAATATTACGAAATTGTCGCAATAAAATGTCGAAGAGTGGTATCACATTTTCACCAATCGAATGTTGCTACGTCGGCCTTAAACAGAAAACAATTGCAGCTAGGAATGAAGAAGGAAAGTTTAGTTCAAAATTGTCCAAACCGATGGGATTCCATTTATTTTATGTATGATATTTTGCACCACAATCGCTCCGACGTTATTGCAGTTCTAAGTGATAACAGCTATACGAGTTCTTCTACAGCACTGAACCTGGAAATATATGAGTACGAATGGGGAATAATGGAAGAGTTAACCACAGTTTTAAAGCCACTATACATAGCAACAAAACTGCTATGTCGTGAAAGTAAAGTAACGCTTTCTGCAGTGCGCTTGGTTATCAAAACTCTGATTGAAAACCACTAAGCTCGAAGACACAGAAACAGCCACCATATTCAAAAATAAAATCGTTTTTTCTCTAAAAACGCGCTTTCACCTAGGCGAAATGTCCCCAGCCGAGATTATTTTACTAAGTAGCATCATTCTTAGACCCAAGGTACAAGGACCTTAAAACTGAGAGCAGTGAAGTAGCAGACTAAATCCGTACTTTTGTTAAGGAAAAAATTCTGGGAATGTGCTTTGACAAAGTAACAGAAGAAGAACCTAGTGGAAGTAGTGATGACCAAGATTTGGATTTCCTCTTTGCAACTGAAGGGCAATTACTTGACAACATCTCTTAGTTTGAGCAGTACATAGCAGAACCTCGTATATCGAACCGTTTGGACCCTCTTGTATGGTGGTGCTCGAGAGAACGCTCTATCCTCGTTATGGCATCTTTGGCAACAAGATATCTTGCTGTTCCAGCTGTATCAGCAAATTCAGAAAGGCTCTTTTCGACTGCAGGCAATATTATTACTGCCAAAAGATCATGTTTGGCCCCAGAAAATGTTTCTCTGTTGGTGTTCTTGCACAAAAATCAAGATCTATTAAATTAGAATTTAAGCCCATCAAATTTTCCTCATCAACAATTTATGAAATTTTGATAATTCCTTTGCATTCCTTTAATACAATTGTATTTCAGAGCATTGTTTATATGTATGTTTTTTGACTACCTATTGAATAAAATGTTTATTTTTTCTTAAATTTTGTCGCTGTACCTAATTGTGTCATACGTATAATTATATAATTTGTTCCAAGATTTGTAGGTGTTTTTGAAAAAGCGATTTACATAGCCACGAAGAAGTTTTTCGTTTTTATACCCGGGTACCCGGGTAATACCTGAATACCCGGGTACCCGGGTTATTTACTACCCGGGTACAAGAACCCGGGTAACCGGGTACCCGGATAGTTGATTACCCGGGTAGAATCATCAGAATACGCAATATTTTGGAGAGCTACTAAATATGCATTTTTTTTATTTGTTTTTGTAATCTACCCGTGCTCTAGGGATTAGATTACCATTTAAATGTTTCAACACAGCGCGGGCGTGAAGTTCAGAAGAGAAAGAAGGATAGGAAAGATGTGTGGCACGATGTTCTGAGACTGAAGGTTGTTGTCTCAGATTTTTTATCTCCAGGGATGGCGGCTGAAATAAAGCGGAGAAATGCCGTGTCTTATTTCTATGTCTCTTATAATTCACATTATTTTATTCGTGTTCATCTTTGTTGGGCATACTAGTTTAACTCAATTACATGTTTTTAGTGTTATGCCTGTACAACATTATAATGAGTAAACCAGCAACCCATTGATGACAATTTTAGAAGGTTTTTAATGGAATTAAAACGACATAGACGACGGCAGGGATCGAACCTGTGATCATGAGGTTCACAGGCGAGCACACATCCATCGCGCCACGGCCACCCCCTTGCATTACCAAATTCCAAGTGAGTAAAATGCCAAGAAGATATCCCGTTTAATTCAATAAAGAATCAGCAAGCAAGAGGTAGGCTTGTTATAGGAGTTGGCGGTGATTGCAGGATATGGTGATTAAACAACTGTGGATTTCGAAAAAATTGATCCACTTGTTTTGTCTTTCATTAAAAAAGGTAATTTGTTTTTCCAAATACCCTCAGAGTTTCAAAAGATAAAAGTGTTATTATGTGATTTATTAAACATCCTTCTGTAAATACATAGAGCGCAGGGCAGACATTTACACCAACGGCATTCTTAACAAATCTGTCTGACTGTTTGGGTACGATGAAGATATCGACATTTTTGATATGGCACACGAAGAAAGACGCAACCGCAAACACTATGACCAAGTACATTGCTTCGAGCAAACCGATAATAATGCTTCAACCAAAAGAGGCTTTGAATTCTTTAACCGCCAGAACACAGGCGACAAGCAAGATTGAACCTTCGGTTTGGCGCCTAACGTGGGCCATCACGGATGCAAGAGCGCTTAGGTTTAGATAACTAGAAGGAGCGTTCTTAGAAACTCATTGCCTATTAGGGCTACACGATGGTCGATAAGAGAGATGTGGAATGGTTGCCTCTCATGTATACTATATACGATGGCGACGTTCAGCCTTTAATTTTTAAGAAAAAGATACATAGTAGTTCAAGAAGTTGCCGCCTCGGTTATAATATCATATTGATTTACACAATAAGAAGTGGGCATGCAGTTATCACTGGCCCGCTATCTCTTAATACACGAATGAAAACCTGACATAAACGCCATCACAACTCATAGCACCAAGCAATAACTCATGCGAGGCCCTTAAACAATCTACACGATGACCTATCATAGTGGACAATCGTTTAGAAGGGACATTAGAGAAGAAAATCCCCTATGACTCAGGCAGACAACCTTCATGGATCAGGAGGTGGATAAATTAGTTAAAAAAAGAAGTATGAAGCATACAATTTCATGTCTTTCAATCCAAGAGGCTTACGCCACGGAACAAACAGGGAAAGGAACACAATTATGGGACGAACCTCTTTCGCCTTCCGATACGTATTTTTTTTTTGTTTGATCCAACCTACCTGTTATCGCATTTTGATCCATATAATGAAAAATTTCCTCTAGATTGACAAAATTAAAGAAAAGGAAATGCACGTTTGGGTCGCACGAACTTGCTCTTATGTAAAAGACTAAGAATATCAAAAATCAAATCAAATGACTAAAACAGAAGTAGTTAGTTAGTTAGTTAGTTAGTTAGTTAGTAGTTGGAGCTAAAAACAGGATCCCATGTGATTAAAGCTAATATTAGTTTATGCAAGAAGGAAAATTTATAAGTCTTTTATATATGTACAACATTTTTAAAACATTCTTAAGAAAAAATGTTGATACACAAACTTAGAATTTTTAATATTGTACGAATAAAAAATAAATTTACAAAAAAAATACTAAGCCGTTTTTGAGATATCGAATTTTCCAAAGAAAAAATAGATTTTTTTTTTTCAAAAATTCAAAAAATATTTTTTTTTTAAGTTTTGAACTGCAATGTTTTTCAAACTTTTTAGAAGCTTCAGAAATTAAAAAATTGAAAAAATGGTTCTACGGTTGATTTAATCAGTAATATCTATCATAATTTCGAATTTTTTTAACTACATTATACTCGTAGATCGTAAAAATTAAAAAACGATTTACGAAAACCAGTTTTTTTTAAATTTGTATGGAGTGTACTGTTATTTATAGATTAAATAATTTTTTCTCAAATCTTATTATGTATATTAAGAAACTTTTATTTATCAAGTTTAAAAAAATAGGCATGGAGTTTTTGAAATGTTGAGTTTTCAAAAAAAATGTTTTGCTAATTTGAATACAAAATAATATTCAAACTTTTGGGGAGCTTTAGCATAAAAAAAAATGATCAAAATCGGATATACATATATATGTTTTTGAGAAAATAAAAAAAAGGTTCCATGAGGGATACCACTAATCACCATTTTTTTTAGACATTTTCAAACGACATCTACCAACTTTAACAAAAATCGGGCAAACCGTTTAGGCTGTAGTCGAACAGACAAACACACAGACAGACAGAATTTCGAAAGCCAAAAAGTCTTCGATTTTTCAAAACTTTGTTCAAAATCTCGGGTTCGATTTTTTTACGAATGCATAACTTGCCTTATAGTATCTATAAGTCACAAGTAAAAATATTAAATATATTCAAAAAAAAAAAAACGATTTTGAATTTTTGTATTCCTTTTGAAAATTTGTCTAAAATTTCTTTAAAAGTTAAATGAATAAAATCCTCATCTGTAGTGTTCACTGTATTTTTAAGAAAATTGTATTTCTGTTTTATTAAAACTTTGTTAAATGCACTTACATTGAAGTGTGACTTCTGAAAACAGCCTCTGGGATTTAAAGTATACAGAGTAAGACCGACCGACGCACGTGGAGGAATACCACTGCGAAGGTATCATCACACTGTATGTAAGTAAGGATATTTTTGAAAAGGTCAAATTAACGTCCATTTTATCGTCATTTTAAGAGGCAGAATCCACTATCGTCAAATATGTAACTGCTTGAACAAATCTCTCTGATGAACGGCAGTCAATGCAAACGCATTTAAAGTTTAAGACCACGCTCTCTGCCTTATAAATACCTTTGTCGTGAACGAAAAACTTGAAAAGAATGTTTTTGCATACAAATTTTGATTTGGGTTTTGTTCTAGTGAAAGATCCAGTTGCATTTCTGCCTTAAACAATTCTGGAGTTATAAATAGTAAAAGCTCAACTGCTTACCTTTGAAAATTTGGGTACATTGCGAGCCAAGCGATGAAGTAGACCCCGCTGACACGACGAGTGACGAGTAGGCCGAACGAGAAATACTTGGCAAAGAACGCTCGAAGAGTAATCTACGCAACCAGGGAAGAGTTGAGGAGAGCTGAGATATATCATCAGAAACTCTACACGAATGTGCCCTACAAGAAGAATTTCACCAAAATAATTGGTCCAAGCACATAAGTAAGTAATAAGTAGGCATGGTCTACATTTTCGTGAGTAAAAATGTTGCAAACAATTTTATTAACGGAACCTTTAATAGAACGTTTATTGATTTTCAACTTTCTTTTTAATGACTATCGATTTTTAGGCAAACATTTAAATAATATTGCATATATTTTTGAAGTCGGTGTACCAAAAGGGAGTGTCCCAGGACCAACCCCGTATTTGTTATATAGTATAGGATATTCCAGTGGACATCAAAGCTTTCATAGCCCCTGTGCTGTGCTAGGCTGAAATGGAAAAAAAAGAGAAGAACTTATCTTGAAGTACAGGAAACTGTATTGGTTACTAGGAAAGAAAACTGGCCTATCTGTCCAGCTGCTGAAAGTAAAAAAAAGAAATACTGAACCCATTCGGGGTATAATAATTGCCCCATGGTACATAAGGAATACCTATCGTGACCTTCAAATATTCACAGAAGTGACACGCTTTATCACACAATCAGCGACTACGAAGCCATACCAACTCCGAAATGAAAACTGTCTTAAACGTACGTGACAATGTACGGATACTTAAGAGAGACAAGCCGCATGAGCTGAAGGTCTAAAAGCTATGAAAAATTATTGACAGTTTGAACTTAACAAATCTTTTGTGATATTTCATCAATTGGTCCTGATCTCGGTGATTTTCGTGCGGTAAGCGTCCACCACTATTTGGTACCAAATATTACTAAGTGTCTATTGAAAATTTCCGCTGACAGAAAAACTTAATTAGCCAATTTAAGAAACTTAAATGAGACTTATCCTGGTAGATGCACTGTGTGAAAATAAGCCTAAAACCCTAAGAGAAAAATAAATAATCATTCCTCTAAAAAACGATTCCCAGTTCCAACTAATACAACTCAGCAAATTGAATATACTCTCCCAACTCTCTGATTTACAAAATGAACTATTATTAGTATGCAGTTTATTGTTTTCCTTAGAAAATATGATTCCAACTAATTTTAATTAGCCCAACCAATACACCCGACTATTTGCTTATCCGAAAGTCTATCTTTTCGTCCGATATCCGAAGTCCATTAAAAGCGACGACGGACGGCCTAAATTATCTGATAGAAAGCCCAAGCACTAAATCAAACACGTTATGGGCGTGCGTCGATAAAGATATATGCTGGCACTACATTCCCAAATCCTATAACTTGGTATCTTCTAAATAATGTTGTATCTTAATGTGCTAGGTCGTATAAAAAGTTTTTATGTATTATTGTTTTCTATTTCGAATTTTGGCGTGTTTTTCGTTTAGATAGAAATCTATTATAGACGCAAACACGCCTCCTTATTAAATTGCCATTAATACAACAGTCGTTTCAATCTTTTCGAGCAATCAAAATAAGTTTATGTTGCGTTTCAATTAAATCGGATTGGAGTAATATTTGAGGGTGGATGATGAACACAAAAAAAAAATAAAAAAATATACATCGTTCGCTGGAGACAAAAAACTTTACGTACCGCGATTGTTGTTTAAGTTTGTCGATAGCAGGGCAGATAACTTGCGTTCCTCGAAATCAGATTTGAAGTCGTTTGGATTGTTTTTGAAATAACTTCGAAAATGTGTGTTTTGTTTAATTTTGTTTGTAGTTTTATTCCAAGATGACAATGATATTGATGACTCAATAAAATCGATGGAATTGGGTTTGGTGCTGGTGTCATACCGCACAAATAATTCCCAACGATTATCGTTGCTATTAAGATGAAGCTGGTGTTTATTGAGTTTTGTAATTTAATAATTTACTTTTGTTTTAGAAGATGATCGCATAGTAAGCTTTTTTTTCTGGACAAATGAGAACATGACGGAATTAAAGGAGAACTCAGTTTTTTGAAATAGATTTGGAATTACTTAGATAAAAAAAAACTTACCACATTTTCTTTAATGTCTTTAAAAACTCATAAGCAATTCTAATAAAATTTGAGAGTTACGTACGCAATTAACTATGTGATTGGAAAAGAATAATAATAAGTCGATTACAGCAGACAATCCTGGAAAGATAACCTGCGTCAATTCGACTCAACCGAAAACAAAATATTTCTCTCTCTTTTTTAATATCCCGTCTGTGTTTTAGTGTTTCCTTTAAATTGTTGTTAAGAGAGAAATTAATTTATTTATTCAATGCAATTGAATTCAATTTATAAACATAATAAATAAAATATGGACTTGGTTTGAAACCGTCTGTCAGATGCCAACTTATAGTTTTTACTTCTTTGTTTTCAATTGTAGATATTTAAAAAAAAAAGTTTTAAAGTACGAGTAGAATAGAATAGAATAGAATAGAATAGAATAGAATAGAAAAAGATTTTTTATTTAAGTTCATATAAATTATGCTAACAATCGTATCAAAAAATCTTATTAATGTAATAACACATTATTATGACATAACATTTTATGTTGTCTGTCAGATTGGCATTACACATCTAATATAATTTTTTCAAATTTACATCGATAACTAGTTATTTACAATTATTTATTTACATAGTATTAAGACTAAACATCGGTTTTAAAATATTATTAAAAATATTGTAAATTCATTTAAAATTACAATTTCAAATATGGCAAATAAAGAATTATGTAATATTATACAACTTTTTTATGGTATATTTAGTTTACCTACTTTCTAAATTAAGTTAAATATCATAAAAATTACATAAGTACTTATTACACATTTACATATTAGTTTAAGCAAATTCATTTATTAACATTTTTCTGTACTTAAGGCAATTTACTAAATAGTTGTAAAGGGAAGCGAAGTTGTTTCCGTTAAGTATGTTATGTAGATCATCAATAGACAGTGCAACTTTACCAAAACAAGCAATTCTCATACTATTATAGATTGGGCATCTACCAATAAGGTGATACGTATTTTCAGCTTCATCCAAATTACAGATTGTACAAATACCAAATTTATCTTTTTTGAATGCTCTTGCGTTTATATTTAAAAGACCACCTCTTGCTTTAAAAATTAAACTGACCAAGTGTGAGGAATTTCCATCGGTGAAAAATGGCACTATATTATAGTTTAATTGGGGATAAGAATCATGAAATTGAGAACTTCTAGCATCTGAAGTATATTTATCATGCTCATTAGTTTCCAATGCTATCAACATATTTTTATGGAGATTCCTTAAAGAAGACACAGATAGGTCAATGTCCATATTAAGCAATTGGCCCAAATTTTCCCAATCAACGACCCAAAAAGTCTTAAGAGCGATAGTCTCTTGGGCTAATTTACGTGGTAATCTAGTGCTAGGATATTCCAATACTTTATTTATGTATTCGTGAAGAGTGTAAGAGTGAAGAGATAGAGTTCGAAGATATTGAGATTTAAATCCTGTTTCTAAAAAGTACGAGTATTTTAACAAAATAAACAAATTTAACCAAAAAAATAATAAAAAATAATAATAATATACAAAATATTTAGAATTTTGGAATGATTTTTAAAGTGACTATAAATTTCAATTGCTATTAACATAACATAGAAACAAACTAAATTTAATGTATATCTATTCGTATATGCATATCGCTTGCTCAAACAATAAAATGCACGACTGGGTCGCACGAACTTGCTCCTAAGCAATAGACTAGGAATTTTAAAAACGAATTTTATTAGAGAAAATTGTTCATAAAGATAAAATTTATTTTTTTAAATTATGAACTTATGCAAGAATAAAAATTATAAGTCCTTGTAGTGGAATCCTAAAAAAAAAGCTTCTATATACAAAATTTTTAAAAGATTCTTAAGAAAAAAATTTGGTATGCTAATTTTAAGTCTTTATTATTGTACGAATGAAAATTAATTTTTTTTTTCACAAATAAAAAAAAATTGTTTAAAGTTTTGAAATGCAATGGTTTTTATACTTTTTCGAAGCATCTCTACAAAAAAATTCATTAAAATCCGTTATGTCGATAGTGAATAATTAAAAATTTAAAAAAATAGTTCTATGGTAGCTATAAGCTGTAATATCTTAATTTCAATTTTTTTTTTATTAAATTAAAGATCGTTAAAATTAATTGAAACAAAAAAAATTGAAAAAAATGTATCAAAACTCTAGGTGCCGTTTTCGAAAAAAATACGATTTTTGAAAACCATTTTTTAACATTTGTATGGTGGGCACCTTTATTTTTAGGTAAAATAAAACTTTTTTTCATACATCTTGTAGATTATGTTGAGAAACTTTTATTTATCAAGTTTAAGGGGAGGTGTTTACCGATACAGCGGCTTAAATCTTGTGTTTCCACCTTAAGTGGTTACTTTTGCGCTGAACAAATGAAAAACCCTGTAAAAATTGTAATGGTACATAGTATCGTCTCTCTCTATTTTTTCTATAGCTATCCTCCTTTCCGTTTTTTACAATTAATAAAGTTGTAGTCCTTGCAAGTTTCAAGAAAGAACACGCGCGTTTTCATTAATCTCGGACATTTTTATATTAAAGACTTTTCAGCCTGGAAATACCACGAAAGATAAGTATTCTCGAAGTTCCTAACGCGAACGCAATAAACATTGGTCCTTCGAGCCGGATTATTCGAGAATTTTTGGATTTCCACGGCTTTTCAAATAAAATCATACCGTGCGGTTTCATAATGCAAGTTCGGTATTGCATCAAATAATTGTAGATCGTTGCTAGTGCTTATATCTACAAGCATTTATCATTTATCTTCTCAAATAAAAAGAACTCGAACGAGTGCAACAAAAAAAATATTTGAGTGATAAATAGGTTATGTACTCGGTGCTACGCAATCCATGCCCATCAAATACAGTCCACATTTACCAATTTCTATTAATTACCTTCTCTTCGTATTCTTCTCGTCCCAAAGATAACATTGACAAAACCACTATAACAAGACTTGTTTACCGTTTCTCATTTGGCTGTATCAAATAGAACGGTGTTTGTTGTTGCAATACGGTCTGATATAAAACATACCATATCACAGTTGTGCAAAATTCGTTACTGAAGAAAACGGTACCTACATCTGCCCAAAATTAATTAAACTGTTTAGGTGTCAGTTGTTCGTGTTGGGTTTGAGAAAAACAACAATTATATTCGGTTTTGTGCGCGCACGGTTATTGACAATCGATTAAGGTCGGAACCTTGTCGCGGAAATTGCATTTCAATCATCTGAAAATCGAACAAAATATTCGTCTATTTATCTATTTGCGTTATGGATGCTCTAAAGCGAAAACGAGCTGCAATTAAAGGTCAGGTAACGCGGATCGTTACATTTAGTGAGACACCGGGTGCTCCTCTGGCTGAAAGTAAGTTGCGGCAAACAAAACTAGAGCAATATATGCAAGATTTTGAACGTCTTCAAAGTGAAATAGAGGAATCAATCGATGATGTTGCCCAATTATCCGAAGAAACGCAATATCGTGCCGAGTTCGAATCTACGTTTTACGGTGCCCATGCTAAATTATCTGAATTGATGCAAAGTTATAGTGCAAGTGATCCACGATCTGATTCGGATGTTGAGTTCAGAAAATCTATCAAAGCTCTAGCAGAGAATCAGGCCTCACTTAACGATATAGTGAAGACTCTTGCCGAAACAACGCGAAGGCCAATAAATATAACAAGTCTGCAACCGCAATCCGGTTTACCTGCAGTAGTTTTACCAGAGTTTTCTGGAAACTTTGACGACTGGATTAGATTCCGCGATTTATTTACGGCCTTAGTAGTATCAAAAAAATCGGTCACTAATATCGAAAAATTGGAATTTCTCCAAACGCGGTTGAAAGGAGAAGCATTGTCACTCGTGAACCATCTTCCTCACAGCAATGACAACTTCGATATTGCGTGGAGTTTATTAAATGAGCATTATGATAAACCAAAGTTCATTATGATTGCGCATTTAGACAATATATTTGACCAGCCGGTAGTCAAAAGTGGTTCGTTGGTAGAAATAAAACGCTTGTTCAGCACAACGATCGAAAATATGAACGCCCTTCGCGCCTTGAATCTCCCCGTTGACTCATGGGATATATTGCTCATTTATTTTCTGTCGCGTAAATTAGATCCGGAGAATAAGATGTTGTGGATTCGTGCAACTAAACAAAGTGAAAAGCAATCGTACTCGGATTTCACAAACTTTTTGAAGGATAGAATTAATGAGCTCGAAAGCTTAAACTTGTCAAAGACTCATTCCGTGCGTAATGTGATTGCTCCACTTAAGACTAAAGACGCAGGTAGACGCGTTTTAAATGTCACAATTCCATCGTGTCCTAAATGCCATCAAAAGCATATGCTCTATCAGTGCGCGCAGTTTCGTGATCTTACGGTGCCTTCTCGGTGTGAATTTGTTAAAGCAAACGGAATTTGCTGTAATTGCCTTCGTGCAAAGCATTCATTGGTGGAGTGCAAATATTCTAATTGCAAGACGTGTAACTTGAAACACAACACTTTGTTACATGTAGAGCGAATTCCCCCACCTTTCGTGCAAACCGTCAATTCCTCTTCAAATGCCGTCGTATCCGCGGTATCTGTTCGCACAATTCCATCATATCCCGAGTGTTTACCTATGTTACCAACGGCAATGGTTATGATAAAAGATGTAAATGGTGAACCTCAACCGTGCAGGGCTCTGCTTGATTCCGGATCACAAGCAACTCTGATCTCGGAGTCGTGTGTCCAACGTCTATGTTTAAAACGAACTCATGCAAAAATTCCTATAGTTGGCCTAGGACAGTTCGAAAGTACACAAGGTACACGGGGTCAAGTAAACCTAGTCGTGTCTTCAACATTTGATTCAAATTCATTCGTATCGGTCAATGCCTTTGTACTTGCCACATTAATAAACGATCTTCCGAGTTTTGACATTTCAAGTGATAGCTTATCTTATTTTAATAATCTATCATTAGCAGATCCTAAATATGATCGCCCAAACAAAATCGATGTTTTGTTGGGATCGGACGTATTTTTTGACATTCTCGCGGACGGGAAAATCGTGCATCCCTCGGGTTCCCCTGTCGCCCAAAATACTATCTTTGGTTGGGTTATAGCGGGAAACATTTCATTGAAACAAAAAGCTGCATTAAGTGTTAATCATTCTGCCGTAGATCTTGATGTTCTCTTAAAACGATTTTTTGAGCCTGAAGATCTTGCTGATGGACGTCTCACCGAACCTGAGGTAAGTGCAGATATTGAAAATCATTTTGTTTCAACGCATTACATTAATCGCGATGGCAGATATGTAGTAAGCCTACCCTTTTGTAAAATGCCCGTACAGTTCGGAGACTCCCGTGGTGCGGCGTTAAGCCTACTACACGCGATGGAAAGACGATTCTCTAAGGACGCAAACTTGAAAGAACAATATATCGAATTCATGCGTGAATACGAGCGATTAGGTCATATGACAATCGTGCCACTTAATGACCTCCATCGTCCATCGTTTTACTTACCTCATCACGCAGTACTGAAGCCCACCAGCGCAACAACAAAGCTGAGGGTTGTCTTCAATGCTTCCAGTAAATCCACGAACGGTCTATCATTAAATGATTACTTACATGTTGGGCCTACCATTCAAAATGATCTTTTTACATGCCTTATTCGATTTCGGAAACATAAAATCGCGATGAAGGCAGATATCGCCAAAATGTACCGCCAGGTTCTTCTCAACGCAAATGACGTTCATTGCCAACGAATAGTTTGGAGGGAAGAAGTAACGGAAGAACCACGCGACTACATGCTTCTCACCGTAACGTACGGTACTGCCTCCGCTTCGTTTTTGGCAACTCGTGTCCTTAAACAAATTGGTTTAAACAATATGCATCTTTTTCCAAGTGCTTCGAATAGCATTTTAAACGATTTTTATGTGGACGATTACATGTCGACGTTCGAAAACGTAGTCGAAGCTTTACATGCAAAAAACGAGGTAACTGATATCCTTATGAAAGCTGGAATGGACCTCCGTAAGTGGTCCTCTAATTCGAATGACCTTCTAAACACTATTTCTCCTGAGCATCGAGAATCAGCGACTGATTTATCCATTGGTGACGCGGGAGTCAAAACATTGGGTCTAATCTGGGATACGAAACACGATTGTTTCAAATTTTCCCCTACAATTCCGACCATAGGCCAAAATGCCACCAAGAGAGAAGTATTATCGGACATAGCTCGAGTCTTTGATCCATTAGGGTGGCTATCACCTGTTATAGTCAAAATGAAGATCTTCATAAAACGTCTATGGATCAAGGGTATCGGTTGGGACGAATTCATTCCCAAAGACTTTTTTCAAGAGTGGGTCGACTTTAGGGCGGGTCTTGCTTATGTACAAACAGTCAACATTCCGAGATGGGTGCAATATAGTCAAGGTGAGGTATTGGAATTGCACGGATTTGCTGACGCATCGGAATCAGCTTATGCTGCTGCTGTGTATGCCAGGGTTGTAGGAACCAATACGGTGCAAACTGCGCTTATCTGTGCTAAGACCAGAATTGCTCCAGTCAAGCCTACCCTTTCGATTCCGCGTCTGGAATTATGTGGCTCTTTACTGCTAATCCAACTGCTTAGCAAGGTAAAAGAAGCCTTAGCCATTCACGATATTGAGTGTTTTGCTTATACGGATTCTACAACGGTATTACACTGGATTCAGGGATATCCACGTGCACGAAATGTATTCGTGGATAATAGAATTTCGCAAATTGCTGCCCGATTTCCAGTATCTATATGGCATCATGTCCGCTCGGCCGAGAATCCGGCCGACTGTGCCACTCGCGGTATGATGCCGAAATGTTTATCCAATTTGGACCTATGGTGGAATGGTCCACAGTTTCTTCGCGATAAAGAGATAACGTTTTCAGGATTACCTAGCCTTAAAAACAGTTCTATCGAAAATGAGATCACATGTCTTGCATCTGCAACGGAAACGGTTGAATGGGATACATTTATCTTCGAAAGGTTTTCTAAACTCAATCGTCTTCTTCGGGTCATCGCTCGTATCATTCGATTTGCTCGAACTCGTGTAAGACCTCGTGAACGAGTCCGTACGCATTTTTTATCACCATATGATATACAACAGGCAAAGCTCGCAGTATTTAAGCTCTCTCAAAAACGCATCTTTAAAGAAGAAATCGCTCTTTTAGAACGAGACCAGGCGGTTTCCAAGAAAAGCAAATATTACTTCTTGCGTCCCTTCATCGATCAGGAGGGTGTTCTTCGGGTAGGAGGGAGACTAGAAAATGCGTGCATACCATTTGAGCAAAAGCATCCAATAATTCTGCATAAGGATCATCCCCTAACTCGTCTTATCGTCACAGATTTTCATCTCAATAATTTGCATGCCGGAATGCGGCAAATGACGTACCTGATTTCGCTCCACTACTGTATCATCGGTGTCCACCACGTTATAAAACGATGTATCTATCAATGCCCCACATGTGCTAGGCAACGCGCCATTCCTTACCAACAACTAATGGCCAGCTTGCCGAAATCTAGATTGGAACCAGGAGTGACCTTTGGTAACACAGGCGTCGATTACGCGGGACCATTTTTAATCCGGACATGGAAGGGACGAGGTGCAAAGCAGCATAAAGTCTATGTCTCCCTATTCGTTTGCATGGCTACGAAAGCCTTACACCTCGAACTCGTTTCGGATCTTTCATCGTCCGCTTTCATAGCCGCTCTACGTCGCTTCGTGTCCCGGCGCGGAAAGTGTCACTCTATCTTTAGTGACAATGGCACCAATTTCGTTGGCGCAAACCAACAGCTACGAGATTGGGCGAATCTACTCAACTCAAGCAACTTTCAAGAGGATGTAACGAATGAGCTCACCTCCAATGGAATCAACTGGCATTTCTCACCACCCCATGCTCCGCATTTCGGCGGCTTGTGGGAAGCAGGAGTCAAGACTACAAAATTTCATCTACGGAGGGTGCTCGGTCAGTCATCTCTAACATATGAAGAGTTTTCAACCATTTTGTGTCAAATTGAAGCTTGCGCTAACTCAAGGCCGCTTTGCACGCGATTTCAAGGAGACACGGATCCGTTAACGCCAGCACACTTCCTTATCGCTCGACCAATGACAACTGTACCAGATCCCAATATTTTAACGGCAGAAGCATCGATACGCGATAGATGGCAGTACATTCAACGGCTTGTCCTAAGCTTCTGGAAAAAGTGGTCTCAAGACTACCTGACTCAACTACAAAAACGACCGAAATGGTTAGAAAGGTCAAAAAACATTCAGCCTGATGATGTAGTCATCTTGAAAGATGAAAACCAGCCCCCATGTCGATGGCTCATCGGTAGAGTTATTAAAACTTACCCCGGACAGGATGGGTTGACACGCGTTGCGTCAGTCACTACAGCAAAGGGAGAGTTTAAACGCTCTATATCCAAGTTATGCCCACTACTCGTCGATTAAAGTTGAAAGGAGCTTTCAACGGTGGGAGTATGTTTACCGATACAGCGGCTTAAATCTTGTGTTTCCACCTTAAGTGGTTACTTTTGCGCTGAACAAATGAAAAACCCTGTAAAAATTGTAATGGTACATAGTACCGTCTCTCTCTATTTTTTCTATAGCTATCCTCCTTTCCGTTTTTTACAATTAATAAAGTTGTAGTCCTTGCAAGTTTCAAGAAAGAACACGCGCGTTTTCATTAATCTCGGACATTTTTATATTAAAGACTTTTCAGCCTGGAAATACCACGAAAGATAAGTATTCTCGAAGTTCCTAACGCGAACGCAATAAACAGGAGGTTTACCTTTTTCTTGACCAAAAAATCGATTTTTGTTTTGCATTTTCTTGTGGTAAAGTATGTGTAGAATATATTTCCAAAACAGCTTAGTCGTATCTATTTTATGTTATTTTAATGTTAACATAGATTAATGTTAATGAGGTAAAAACGCTTTTTTCCCGAAGCCACGTTTTTCGAACTGGTCTTCACGATTACTCAAAAACTACTCGATGGATCGCCTTTTTCTTTTTTTTTTTTTAACATATTAAAATTAGGGGAACCTGGACTACGATCAAGATGATCCATTTCCATTTCTGCAGTACCTTAAAGAGCGAAAAAAAAACAACAAGAAAAAATTCAAGTGTCCACCATTTTGTTAATTTTTGATTATTATTGATGATTATAGTTCAGGTTCCGCCTACCTTCATATTATGTTTTATAAAAAAATTTGGTTTTTTCATTTTCGTTCATTTCTGCAGGTGCTAGAGTGGCTACCGTCAGGCAACCTTTTTTGGGAGTGGTCACTTTACCGGACATGACATTAATTACTGTCACGATATTGGGACATATAAAAAATGTTTTTTTGTACTACTTATTGTAATAAACAAGTAGCAAAAACTCCCAGTTGATTATTTATTTCCTTGTACGAAAAAAAATTCCCAAAAAAACTGCAGTTTAAACTAAGAAAAAGGTAAACCTCCCTTCAAGAAAAAAATCTAGAAAAACGTTTTCGAAATGTTGAGTTTTGAAAAAAAAATTGAAATTTTTTTTTAAAATCCAAACATTTATTTTTTTAAATTTGAATACACAATTCTATTTAAGTTTTTGGGAAGCTTAAGCAAAAAAATGATCAAAATCGGCGATACCGTTTTGAAGAAATCTAAAACAAAACAAAGTGGTTCCTTGGTTCCTTCTGTCGAACAGTTTTTGAGAAAAAAAAATATTTACAAAATTTAAAAATGATATCTACCAAGCTTGAAGAAAATCGACCGAACCGTTTAGGCTGTAGGCGAGTAGACAGACAGACAGACAGAATTGCGAGACCCACTTTTTTAGTCTTCGCTATCATCGTAATGTCAACTTTGATCAAAATCTCGAATTCGATTTTTTTTACGAATACATAACTTGCCTTATAGTGACTTTAAGTCGTAAGTAAAAATGGAATTCAATTCTGAAACTAATAAAATTTAAAAGAAAGGGGAATAATATGGTAATAATCTTTTAAAAATCAACAAAGTCTTTCCGATACTTGATAGTTTCAATGCAATATTAGGCAAGAAGTTTCCAGTTTTCTCTTTATAGTATACTTATCGATTCTGCTTCATTTAAAATTGACTTTTGAAAGTATAGAAATCTTAATTCTTTTAAAATGGGACAGACAAATAAAAAGTGGTAAAATGTTTCTTATTCTTGTAAGTTACACACAGAACAAAACGTCCTCCGGTCATTAAAAAATGGTCTATAATTCAAATCAAGAAGCTTTTCTCTAAAATATTGGAAATTTCAAACAAGCTTCATCCATCGGTGAAGTAGTTCAGACCGTTTAAATTGTATTCAAGTTTAGGATATAGTTATCGACGTGATGAGCCTCTGGCTTCTTCTATTAGATCCGATCTTATCCGAATATCTATTAAATTACGGATGTTAATTAATTTTTCCCGTAGATATACATTCAAAACATCTACAGATTGTACAGGAATTCCGCACAACAAGAATATACCATATATCATCCCATTTTTCAAACCAACTAATATTTCTGTGTATGCTGTGTTTTACTAATATTTTCGGGAGACGACCAACTAATATTCCTGTGTATGAAAGTGCTTTTATAACATACTCAAAGTGCATTCTTAAAGTATATAGATATATGGGTGGAAGACCGGTTTCAAGAAGAAGCATGTAATTGGGAGTGGACTGTGGTAATCTAAAAGTTTTTTTAAGAAAAAATCGTTGGAACTTTTCTACCTGATCATACTGCGGTATCCCAATACTTGAAAGCCATAAGTCATTATTGACCTTAAAGCTGTTTCAAAAACTTTAAATTTAACGCTATGGGCCACATTCTTGTTCTTGAACAGACATTTCCAAGTGGAATTTATAGCAGCCGTTGATTTTTTTAGCTTTATCTCATAGTAATTTTTTGGGTTAAGGTTAGGAGTGATTATCATACCAAGGTAGTTATACTCATGCACTACTTCAATGTTTTCTCCGTTCAAAAACCATCTTTCATTCATACAGTGCCTATCACCACCTGATCTAAAAATCATTACCTTAGACTTCCACAATTTACAATATCCATTCTGTTTGTTTATCATAAGCTGAAGGCTTTCTGGCGAGTCTGCAAACAAAACTAGATCGTCGGCATATAAGAGACATTATATTGTGAGTCCTGCAACTCGAATTCCGTTTGATAAGGTGTCAACTATATCATTAATATACATATAATGAAAACAGCAATGGGGATAATAAACACACTTGCTGCACTCCACTTATAGTTCTTAGCCATTGTGACATTTGCTCGCCGTCCCAAACCGCCGACAAAGTATTCTCATAGAGATTTCTTAAAACCTTTAAGACTTTTGACGATATAAAGAAGTGATTCCCGATCTATACTACCTACCAAAAGCAGCTCTAAGATCGACAAATATAAAAATTTTTTCCGTTTTTAAGGTAGTAATCGACTATATGTTTTGTAACGCAAATAAGTGATCTATCATAGAGCAGCCTGCACGGAAACCTGCTTGGAACTCGTTGAGTAAACTGTTTTCATTTACCCAAACTTCAAGCCTATTTAAGGTGATGCCTGTAAATATTTTGGAAATAGCATTTATAAAAGAAATTCTCCTATAGTTTTTGACACTATTTATAACACCTTTCTTATAAATTGGGAACACTATTGATTTTATAAAAGTTTCAGGTACTTCAGCTGTAGGTAATATACGAGAATATGTTTTCGCTAAGTTTTCTAAAAAAGTATTGGGAGCGTTTTTCAAGAACTCTTAAGGAACTCTGTCGTCTCCTGGTGCTTTGTTGTTCTTGGCTTTGATTAAAACTACATGTATCTCTTCTTAGCTTATATCCTCATCCATCGCGACTACCGTCATAGCATCCGTATATTAGCATCCAAGTTTTTGCCAATCTTAAATTAGTTCTTTAACAATCTTCCAGAATTGAGAAGAATCTCTTACAGAATTTAAATCTTTTGCAATTCTCGAAAAGTATTCTTTTTTTTTGTTTTGCAAAGTTCTTTGTAGTACTTGTTAGCTTTAACATAAGATTTTCGAAATAACTCCCCATTTCGAATTTTCGCAAGTTTCAGAAGTTTAAAAGATTTAAGCCTAGCTTTCTCACATTCAAAATCAAACCAATTTTGCTTTCCTGATACTACGTACCTTTTTCCAGTTTGGGTAACTGAATTTTTGATAGCATCGATATAAAGTTCAATTTGTTGACTGATGTTGGCTTGACTTAAATCAGTTCGCAAAATAGCTTCATCCGGTCTTGAATGATAAATTCCTTTATCCCGTTCCATCCACAAAAATCTGGGCAAAAGAGCAATATCGTTTTCCCGTCTTTCCTTCTTTATATTAATACAAAATTATTATTGTTTGATAATAAGTTCTTGTTTGTTTAATTGTTATTATGGTTTAGTTTTAAGAACATTACGTTCGAAGCGCAATACACCGGCAGTAAGTTGGAACACCATGAAAGTGAAGTCGACATCCAAAGTGACGTTGACGACGGCTTTATAGAGATGTGCAAGAAGATCAAATGCAAAGTGAAGAAGAATTGTCAGCAGCACCGTCAACATCATAAGAGTTAAGAATAAATATGCGTGATCGACAAAAAAAAAGCAACAAGGAGTTTCCGAGTCTTCAAAATGAACATTGTAAAAGGTTCGAGGGGTCCAACCCATACTTGCAACAAATTCTATGAACCCGTCTCTTGCTTCAATGCCTTTTTTACTGACAAAATTTTGACGGAAGCAGTTCGAAATTTTTCTGAAAATAAAACGGGACTATTTAAATATCAGTTTTTCGACAGCCGCAGATAGTAGTTTATTTCCAATTTTGATCTTACAGGTTTATTATATTTTGTATTTCATTCGTTCTTGCTGATTCTCATTTTGTTTGCTAAAAATTAATGTTAAAATGTTTGATTCCAAAGAAAGCCATTGGTGAAGTTAGTATTTCAAATCAACCGAATCCATAATAAACGATTTGTATGAGTGACATTTTATTTAACAAAAATATATCTACTGTTAAATATTGAAAATGTATTGTATAGGTACTAAAACAATATTGAAATTTGTATTTGAAATTTGTTTGAGTTCGAAATTTTTTAACATTTGGTCTGAGGTAATATAGGTAAGGTATGAAGGTATGTATGACAGGTAAAGCTGTCAAGCCTTAGATTTCGATCAACCCAGAAGCTTACAGTAGATAATAAGTAAAGCTTAAAAAAAAACAATACAAAAAAGTAATAAACTATAAAAAAAATTAAATGTATTCTAATTATCATCCGGTAAATAATAATACAAGGAAAAATTTTCCGTAGATTAAAACCCTTGCAAATAATATGTACAAAAATCAAAATAAAATATATTTTTTGTTCAATAAATGAAAATTCTTTAGTAAAATTTCCTTTGAAATGTTATCTACAGTGAATCCTTTTATTAACAAAAAATATATATATTACATAATTTACGCAGAATTAATCCTTTATGATATGTTTGCAATTATATACATTTATTGGTTTCCACAAAGAGGAGAATAAATTATAAGCATATTGGGGCGGACGAAACATGAAGGACTTTGGTTAGTTTTCATCAATTGATTGGCATAATACCTGTGGGACAGTTTAATTAATTCTCTGTCAATAGCCAAACGGATTGATACTGACAATCCTCCATTCTCAATCCTCCACAAAATCCTCTTTAATGTTTTAATATATTATAATGTCTGTTTATTTATGTATGTATGTATGAATTTACTATGAGGAAACTCAACATTCAAGTATAAAGGGTGTTTTTTTGTATTGAAATGATTTAAGTAATATCAATTGATTTTCTTACAGGAAACAATTTTTAGAAAAAGCAAACATTAATCAATTTTGATGAAGATATTTTAAATAAGCTTCAACTCTCTCATAAGATTTAGAAAATTGGTCTTAATGATAAAAGGACGATAAACATACCTTCTCTTTTCTTTGACGAAAATATCACTGAAGTAAATGTTTTTTTTTTTATAATAAGCGCGCACTCAAGGGGTTATGAGTACCCTTATAATGTTTAATAACACAGCGCGAGCAATTAGGAAATAAAGAGGGGATCTTAAATGAGATACCGATGTACATAGGTTTTAATGCTTGTACATCACAATGAGGACAATAGACTGGGATTAAGTATTGCACATTCGAGTAGTACGGCTAAAGAAAGAATATCTATATTTTACAGTACGCCTGAAATTAGGCTCAAGGGTAGAATTATGAGCATTCTTAGCTAGACGAGTATTACGGCGAACCAAATTTCAACTAAATTTGAATTCAGCGTATTAAAACCTTTCAAAAAGTTTAAATTAGTATCTTTTTTGAGATTTTGCCGACCAATTAAATTTTTTTAAGTTTTTGAGTCTTGCCTATTACATAAAACAAAACACCTTTAAAAAAAACACTCTCTATACCCACATAAACTACCCAGTAAATGGACGTGATTGACACTTTGTGGCTTTTTCTGTTTGTTTGAACAGATTTCAAAAGGGACATTGTCAACCGATCACATCAAATATTCATTAAAAATCACTAAAGGAATAAAATATACAAAAAAAGGAAATTACTAAAACTAAAAATCAATATAATGTATAAGAAATGACAATTTAAGTTTCGTGTAACTCTTTAATGGCTCTTTTAATTTGAGTTCTGTCAAATGTCGGTTGACTGCTATACGTATACCTACCAAAGCTTTTAAGTTGTTTCAAATTAATTGAAAGAGGATGGGGTTGATGAGGGACAGATTTGAATTTTACTTTTTTGTTTCTTAATGTAGAACACTTTTCTTGGCCTATCGTTATTTTAGGGGGATACTTAAGGATATAAAGGTTATGGGTAGTATAGGGCTAATTCTGGAAACGAAGCTTTTAAATGTGGTTGAATTTTTAATTAGGATAAGTGTCTATATTGAATTTATGAAGAAAAGTATACATTTGAATTTGGATCAAAAACGAAAACAGATCGGGTTTTGCCTTGACACCACAGAAATATGCCAAAAATTCTCATCGATTAATTTGTCAATATGTTTCTTAACAAAAATTAATAACAATAGTCCCTTGTTGAGACGTTCGGCATTCAAAATTTCATAGGTCAGTTATATTCCCCATATACACACTTCGCAGTTGTCATACAAAATACACTAATCGCATTGCATTCGCAAGGGATGTGTTCCAAGAAACACGATGTACAGTGGCCCGTTTATGATAAAGATAGATAAATTCTTTATTTTATAAAATAGTTTTACAATATTTCTTATTTAAGAATAGGGATATGGCAATTCTGCTGTCTGTCTGATTTGACATTTTGTAACAAAAAGAATATAAAGTAAAGTATAAAATTTAAGATATATACAAAAAACTAATCTAGCTATTTGATTTAATTCAATTATTATCTTACTAAAAGTGGTTTATTAAATAAAAGGTTAACTATTTCCAATAATGAGGTTGAGTTAGCCTTAAACAATTTTGAAATTGTTTGTAACAGAAAGAAATTATCAATTTCCTTAATAACGATTTTGTAATGATTCGAAAACAAAAAAAAAAATATCAATTTTGAAACACAAAAAGTTTGCAATTTTGAAGTGATTTGAAACACAAATTAAGTAAAGTAAATAAAAACTACAATAACTGATTGAACTTCAAGTCTTAAGTTAAGAATCCATTACGAAAATTTACTGCATGTTTACAATATTTATATCGGGCAGACCATCCTACAGCTCCATTTAAATCTTCGTAAAGTCGGTTTGTAAAGAGAAAACTTTCATTGAAATGTAACCGAAGAATTTAGTGTAGAATTGGACAGTTTTCAATGAAGTCTGTTATATCTTTTATTTCCCTTCTGTTGCAAAAGCTAAAGACTTGAGATGGATTAGCTCGACGAGGCATAAGGTTCAAGTTTAAGATCTCAACTCGGGCTCTAAATATTATAGTTTATAGCTCTCGTCGATATGTCGTTTCTGAAATGATTAGCTTCTGATGGTAATTGGTGATTGAGGTTCCTGTATAATGTTTCTGGATGTTTTTGAGAATGCTTTCGATACATTATGAGTCTCAAAATTTTTGATTTACATAGTTTAACAATTACATCTACAAACATAGGCCATCATTCCTGCACATTTGAAAATAATAAATATAGATTAGCCCCTTAGAAATGAGCTAGTTGGTTCCATTCCTTAAATGGGAAAAAGTTGGTACCTACCCGGGTAGAAAATTATCTAGGAAACACTATCGAATAGCGTGGCCCTAGCTAGATTGGCCATTATATAGTAAATCCTATGCTGGGCCTAGACAGATGCAAGCCTGGCGGATCTTGACTAATTTATGCTTATCCTGGCTTTATATTGAACCTGGCTAGAACTGCCTATTTATTGGCTTTTCCAGGAGTATCTTAGACTGGGCCTAGATATTTTTAACTTGATGTAGCCTAGATATGAAACTTTTTCTTGGCGATATCTTGGCTATAGATAGTATCGCCTCTTTATTGGCATTGTAACAAATAAACTACAAGGGACCTGGATAGTTTTTACTTGGTGTAGCCTGGATAAGGAATTGTATGTGGGCGTTATATTGGCCTTAGCTAGTCTCGCCTCTTTATAGGCATTCTCAGATGTTACTTATACTGGGGCTATATAGTTTTTACTTGATGTATCCTAGATGTGCCTAGACATATGTCTCTATAAAAGGCTATCCATTATCCTTCTAAAAAACATAACTTTTTTGTTTTGGTCCTAAATCGGTATTTTTCAGATTCCTTAATACGTATTTAAGTCTTCTTAAACAGTATAATTAAAAGAGAGTTATTTGAGTAGCACTTTGAGACACGATATTTTATATATCACAGTGGCGCGATAGGTAGCGCACAAGCACGGCAAGCGAGAGGACTCGGGTTCGAATCTCAGTGGAGGTAAATTAAAAAAAAAAAAAAAAAATTATTTCATTCCAGCAAAAAATCACTTAAAGAGTCGAATATAGGGAGGCAAAGAAAAAATTAAAATAAACAACAATAATAAAAAAAAAAAAAATTTTTTTTTGTTTCTAATAAATAATTTTTTAAGAATTGCCGTAGCTCTTGTGCTACTTGTGAAGACCCATCTAGGGTCCATATAGGAACATCTAGCAAGGCCCATTATATACAGAGCATTAACAAATTAGCGAGGGACAAGCTAGATACTGCTCGGTAGGGCCATGATTGAAACTAAGAAAAACTAGCTGGGGCCTTGGCATTATCGAGTCGAAAATTCTACCCGGGTAGTTGTCTTAGAATTAAAGATTTGTGAACACTTCCTTCGTTTCGATGTATCACTTTTATTATATAATCGGAGTTGTCTTTAAGATTTTGGACATATGTATAGGGTTTTCCAATAAGAGGTGTTATTTTGATATTCAAAGAAAAATGGCATTTTTGGAGATAAATGATCGGATGTTTATTTCATTATAAAGAGGAAGGTATGCCGTTAATAATGGAACACAACATCAGCCAAATGGCCGCCAAGACCACGCTTACAGGACCATATCCTTTTCATGAAATTTTCCATAACCAAATCGCAAAGTGGCTGATGAGGCCCATTTCCACCTCGGAGGCTACGTCAACAAGCAAAACTGTCGCATCTGGGGCTCGGAAAACCCAAGAGTTATTGTTAAAAAGCCTCTCCATCCTCAACGCGTGACTGTTTGGTGCCCAGCGTCGATTCAAGACCTCAAAGATGAAATTCGTGAGGCTGTCGAGGACATAGGGCAGCCACTTTGCGATTTGGTTATGGAAAATTTCATGAAAAGGATATGGTCCTGTAAGCGTGGTCTTGGCGGCCATTTGGCTGATGTTGTATTCCATTATTAACGGCATACCTTCCTCTTTATAATTAAATAAACATCCGATCATTTATCTCCAAAAATGCCATTTTTCTTTGAATATCAAAATAACACCTCTTATTGGAAAACCCTTTATATCGGTGTTACACTTGACTCTATATAGATTGCATAGTTAGGTGTTGAGTTTGGTAATCCGAATAAACGTTTGAAGAAATGACTTCAAATTTCTCGAGGGGCAAATATACAAAAACCTGTGCTTTGATTACACGTATACAAAATTAACTTTTTGGTTTGAAAAGCGTTTGGGCGACATCAGGACTTGGTTTTACTGGTATTGACAATTAAGCCCCAAGTTTTGCAAAAAGAGTTCAGTCTATTTATTTCCAACCAAAGGCACAATATTATTTTCGGCCATTAACACTAGATTGTCAGCTTATAGTAAAACTTGAAGTTGGATATCAGCGAAGAGTATTTCTACTGGAAGTACATTATTAATATCGTCAATGTACGAAGGGAAGAGCATTGGGCTTAAAATACATCCCTGGGGAACACCAGAGGTCGTTTCGAACTATTCTGAAAGCTCCATCTTATCCCACACTGTTGCAGTGGCCGAGTCCAGAAAGTTGAAATACATACACAGAAACATGCGAGAAACTCCCATTAATGACAGTTTGTACATCAAAGCATGTCTTTTCATATTGTCAAAGGCATTTACATTTTTAAAGTCTACTAAGCAAGCGTACGTACAATTTGTTCCTTTTATCAATGGATTACTTGCCAATAGTAGTATACGCGAATATATGATCCATTATAGAGAACCTGTTTGGAACTTACTGAGAAGATTAGTGTCCTCAATCCATTTTGTGAGCCTTTCATAAAATATTGAGGTCAAAATCTTTCGTAACTAGCTAGCTAAGGATAGAGATTCGTCTGTAAGTTTCTAACTGATTAGAATACCCCTTCTTGAAAATAAAAATGACTTGGAACATTTGAATGGTTATATAGCATTTTGAAGTAATTTAGAATATAATTCTTAAATTGTTCAGTGGTATTTTCGTAAGATTCCACTGGAACGCCGCCGTCTACTCGGGGCTCCTTTTTTATTTTTTATATTAGCTTATCCAAATCGTGGACAATGGTGTTATGGGTATAGCGTAAGAAAAAGTAGGTAAGTTGATACTCGTTAGCTGACAAAAGAGTTTATGCAACATTAATTTTTCGGGTAGGTCTATAATGCAAAATTTTTAAATTCACTAAATTATCAAATTTTCGAAGCTCTAGTAACCGAATAAATTATTTTATCTGGACGAAATGGCTTGTAGAGCGAACCAAAGTTGGTAAAAGCACTTTTTAATTATTTTTTAGCCTTGTGTGTAAGATCTAGGAAAAGAGCATACAAGCATTTTTCTTTACCAAAAATTAAGAAAAAATAATTATAATTTTTTTTAACTGTTTTTTGAGACTTCACTTTTTTTCATCGACTTTAAATTAAGCAGAAAAAAAAACACGGCGGATACTTAACGTATTTTTCAAAAACTGAGTTGCATAAAGTTGCATAGAGCTGCGGAAGAAAGAATAGATTCAATAAGACATTTTATTTTTCAAGTGCAGAACAAAAAAGTCTTGGAAAATATTATTTCTTTGCTACGCAAGTGTTCAGTGTTGAATTTTAATAAAATTATTTCTTAATTCAAAAGAAAAAATATATTTTATGTTCATTACCTAAGTATATTAAAACGGTTTCATAGCTCATTTTTGTAACCCCTAGTAAGACTTTAAGTTGTTCATGCAGTTTCACTGATAAGAACTTTTAAGTGTATTAGAAAAATATTTGATACTAAAAGTTTATATAGATTGACAGGTAGTCTTATTGCGATGATATAAACTTGCAAGCTACAGGGATAAGAATATTTTTTTAATGTATGATAAGATAAATGATAAGATAAAACATTATGATGAAATTATCACTTAAAACTTAAACGACAGTTTAAAAAATTACAGACAGAAAACAATTACTTGAAATGGATAAACCATGCAACAGTTTGTTTGAACTTTTTGTCAACGTTGGAAGTTGTAAAGATTTTATCGTAATAAAATTGATCGTAAATTGAAACAAAATTAACAACATTTTTGTATAGCCTTAAACGGAAATATACACAGCTCCAATATTGAAATTAATTTTTGAAAAGAATGAGGAACGGGTTTCCTTACCTCTACATATCAAAACCGGACAAACAGAAGAAACGTGTGATCTTCCAACTACATCAAAGTCATCAAGATTGCCAAGGAAGCCAGTTAATGAGTGTGCAACATTCACACAAAAAAAAAATATCAATCAATCAATCAGAGAAAATAAGTACTAAACAACTCAATATCAAGGAACATGAAAAGCCGAAGGGTGTTGTAACCAAGACTATTTCTAGTGTAAATCCATTTCGAGTCAAAAGAGTCAAGGAAAACGTACCTATGTATGTGGCAAAAGGAGCTCAAAAAATATAATATCCATAATACATTAGCTTCATTTATGGATTTATATCTATCAAAAGAAAATATAAAATCCTGAAAAAAACACAATATATGGACTTATCCGTGCAAATTTTAACTTTGCCATGCGTCGAAATATATAGACATTATTATTAAATGTTCAGGTTTTGGAACTTATAATATTATATACCTATGTCATTGAGTTTTAACTATTCAATTTATAAAATGAACCATCGAGATAGTGCGAAAGTGTTTGAAATCGAAAAAATCATCGAGTATTGAGACTTTTGGCTGCGTGTGTGGATAATTAACATTTTGTATTATTGCAAAAATAATGTTTAACATAAGATTACTTAGTACAATTTTTGTTTTTTCAGATAAATGAAGGTCAAAATTAATTGAAATCATTCATTTTGAGTGCGTGCCTTCCTTATAAATAGTCCTATATGATATAAATTTTAGAAAAAAAACTGCCATGCGTGATTTTTCGTAAATCTTTAATTGTCACAAATTTTCGTGTCTATTTTTTTAACATTGATCATGGGGCATTTTTTTATGGTCTGCATCATTATTTAAGCTATCTAGAGTAAAAAAAAACTTTGGCTTCAATGCGTGCTTCATTATGTACAAATTTTATGAAGTTAACAAAACGAACGTAAAAAACGTAACTGTTTCAAAAAAGGCACATTTTTTACTAGCACACCAAAGCATTGTTTGATTATACCCTTACAATGAGCGTAATTTAAACTGTAGAAACTATAAAAAAAATGGTAAAAGTGTTAAACAAATAAGTTTGAAAACAGAAGCTGTGAAGATTAAAAATAAAAACCAAATCAATTAACTCGGTGCTTAAAATAAATTATTTTAAATTCATTTTTATATACTTTATACCTTTATACTCTTCAACAAACAATACATATGAGTTATTTTGAAGTTTTGTATTTATTCGTGGTCTATAATTGAAGAAAAACTCAAATTTATATGCGTGCCTTAAATTTGGTCTTTTGTTTTTTTTTCAAACTCAAGAAGTTAAAATTTACAGGGATAAGCCCATATACGTTCTGCCATTCTGCAACACAATAACAGTTGAAATAAAATGCACGACTGGATCGCACGAACTTGCTCTCATGTAAAAGTACTTTGGAATTTTAAATACATTTTATATATAAAACATGAATTTAATGAGATAAAAATGTTCAAATGCATGGAATTTCCGGAGAAATATTAATTTATGCAAACCAAATTTTAAAATCGTTTTATTAAAGTAATTTTTTATATTACAAATTTCTAAAATTTTTTTTAGAACAAAATTTGGGATGCCATTTTAAGTGCTTGGTAATATATACGAGTATTTTAGGAAATAATTTAAAAAAATAATCGTTCACACGTTTTCAAGATATTGATTTTTCAAAAAATAAATTGGATTTTTTTTTCTCTTAAAACAAAAAAATATTTTTTCGAATATTTTTATATACAATATTATTTTAAACTTAAGGAAGGTTTTGGTGAAAATTGTTAGTTAAAATCGTTAGAGCCGTTGATAAGAAATTCGAAAATCAAAAAAACGGTTCTATTACAGGTAGCGTTAATATCATTTTTCCCCAAATTTTCTTTTACAAAAATGTAATTCATGTCTATGATATCACACTTATTTTTTCTTATCAAAATCATTGGAACCGTTTTCTATATGGGGGGTACCCTTTGTTTTAGAGCTAAAAAAAAAAAATTAAATTTCTCCTTCACTACCGGGATTGAAGAACATAGCTCTAGTGATTTAGGCTGTAGGGAGAGGTACATACATACAGACACACCTAATTTTTTTATAAAAAAAATTAATATGCAAATTATTACTATTTAATAAAATACATTTTATAACGTAACTTGAAAATTTATTCGTGTATCCGTTTTCATGATATTGAATTTTCAAAAAAAAATTGTATTATTTTCTTAAAAATTCAAAAACTATTTTTTCGAAAAAATTTTTAGTTAATATTTTTTCAAATGCAAAGCAGTTCCTGCATACAAATTTTGGTAAAAATCGTAAGAGCCGTTAGTGAGAAATTCGAAAATCAAAAAACGGTTCTATGACAGGTACCCCTAATAACATTTCCCCCCCCCCCCCCAATTTTTTTTTTGAACTAAATATAGTCCATGTTCATAATATCACACTTTTTTTTCTTATCCAAATCGTTAGAGCCGTTTTTGAGATAAATAAGATTATGCATTATGGGTGTATGGGGGTACCGTTTATTTTAGAGCTAAAAAAAATTCAATGTATCCTCTAGGGAATCACCGAAGACCCTTAAATACCGAGTTTGAAGAAAATACCTCCAGTAGTGTAGGCTGTAGTTCGAGATACAGACATACAGACATACAGACATACGGACATACGGACATACAGACATACAGACGGAATTGCCGGACCCTCGTTTTTCGTCTTCGCTATCATCGTATTGTCAACTTTGATCAAAATCTTGAGTTCTATTTTTTTTCCAAATGCAGAACTTGCCCAATATCTAGTACCTACAGACATCGCAAGTTAAAAGAGAAACAGTTCCAGAAAACTGCAATGTCATGGAAATATAAGCTTGAGTGAAGCTTCCATCAGACAGGATAAATCGCCAGAAGAAGCCCAGGTGTCCAAAAATAAGGACTGCAGAAATACGTACTCGTATATCAAAATACGAGCAAAGTTCCAAGCATTCGGTTAGAATGAAGACGTATTTAACACTCTTACAAAAACACCGGATCCAATAACTCAATTTGTAAAGTAAAATATGAATTACATCAATCACCTTTACTAAAACTCTTTATTTCAACAGCAAATTCTGAAACATAGATGTGCCGATATCTTTATTCGTTTGAGAGTTATGATTTTTGCAATTCGCGGTTGTTGAGACTGTATGAACAAATGCGTTCCAATTCTTGCAATTTTAATTGAATTGACTTTTTTGATTGCTTTAAATCTCTTATTTTTCCCTCAAAAACTCAATATGCTTCAATCGAGTTTAGAAATATGCCTGTAAAAATTGAACTTTTCGCTAAGGTAGAACCAGTTTAATTTACAATGATATCAAACTTCCTTATTTATTGTGGTCATCAATTTCTCAATGTTTAATAGGCAAATTGTCAGTATTGCAGTTTTTTTCAAGCTCTTTAAAATTTCGGAACGGACTGTGACATCTATATTGACAAATTTCTCACACCACGAATTAGAAAACATTTCGAAATCCATCTTAAGATACGAGTATAGCTGAAGTTAATACATATTGTGCTACAAGAATTGGGCCAAGTAAATGCTTTAACTATATCCGAAAAAGATGAACTAAATGTTTACTACTCTGCGCAACTTTTTTGACAATTATTTGAAGCATCCTGATACTTAGGGAAAAAATATTGGCGCAAAATTTGAAACCAAATATTATTAAGGTATTGTTATGATATATTTAACAATTTGCTAACTTTAAAATAGCTTGCTATTTCAATCTTAATTTAAAACATTTTCTAATATATATAATATTCATGTCTATTACAGAATTCGCAGAATTTTACTCCCGGTGAGTTGACTCAATTCGCATCCGCTGTAAAACTCAATTATGAAATTCGTCGGATGAACTACATTGTCGATTCCTAAAATTACATTATCATTTATGAACTTTCGTATCGACACTGTCAGCTACAAACATTTATTCAACTGACCTAGGCTGTGATAATAGTATCGCTTTCGATCAACGAAATCAAGCATCGTTGAAAGTGGTTAGTACGAAGATGGAGGACGGTTCAAAACCAACCGTGTGCTCTTTTTTTTTTTTTTTTTTAGATTTTTTACTCTCTGGTTGCGTTGCTATTTGTGTTTTCTATTAAAATTTGTTAAACAAACACTTTAGCATTAAGTATGAGAAGCTTTTGACTTGCATTTTTGTACTTTCCATTGTTTATTTTCGTTTAATCAAAAATTCACTTCAGATTCGTCTCGAAATTGGTGCGAATGTAAAATGATAGAAATTGTATGGAGTGCGAATGGACTGCGGATTTAGTAATACCAGATAAGTTGAACAGAATGTCGGTGGTGCAGGGGCTGTTAGCGCGTTCGTTCAACTTTCATTCGTCGGATTCAGTAATAGCAAAAGTTTGAAAATGAATTGAAACTGCCACTTTGGCTCATTCGCCGAATTCTGTAATAGGGGTGATTATCTATAATACGATACTATTCGTACTTAAACAATTTTCTTAATAAATTACTTCTGAACACACCTACATAAAACAATGACAGTTCAGACAAAAAACTAAGCAAGCAGACCTTTTATGGCGTTTGTAAATAGCACGATACTAAAAAAAATAAAATAGGTAGGTATTCAATGGCGCAAAAATTTAAACGATTTAGTAATATGTGAAAGCCATTTTAGTAAATTACTAAAAATTTTTGCTTATTTTAAACGATTTTAACACTATCTACATATCTCATCTATCTTTTAACATTTTACTAAAGTTAAAATCACAAACAGGCTACTTTAACTTTTAGTAATTTTTGTTTCTCGAAAAAAATTTCTTGGCCATTTTATTTGAAAGAGTTTAATTGTGTTTTTTTGTTTATGATTCGTGAGCTTATTGTTTTTAAAAATAAATAAAATAATATAAAATGTTTTCGGAAGACGAAGATTTCGATATTTTTGAAGACTCAGCTTTGTGCAGAAAAGTGCGATGTTTTAAGTCCCAAGCAAATCCTTTTGAAGAGCTGGATGATGGAGAATTTTACTCCAGGTATAGGTTTGACAAGACAACATTTCGGGTCTTGCTTGAAAACCTAAATATCCAAGACCAAATCACATGCCGTGAGCTTCCAATTTCACCAGAATTACAAGTAATGGTTACATTACACTTCTTTGGGAGAAATAAATTGTAGGTTTTCACTTTGACTTCCGACAAATAAAATTATTAGGTCTGTTCCTCAGATTTGGTTTTGTTTGATTGGTATTTTTTTAACGAAATGTCATTGTTTGGACGTGTCCAGATGCACATTTTTTAATAAAAGGCAATTAGTAATTTACTAGTTAGTAAAACGAAAAACAGGGTTTAAAATTTTCGAAGAGCTAGTAAATTACTAAAAGTTTAACAAATTGCTAACTAGTAAAATGCTAAGCCCTTAATAAAATAGGTTGTTTAACATTTTTCCCCAATGATTTTAACTTTAAAAAAAGGATAGAGAAAGTTTGATGTTATATTTGATTAAAATTTGCAAAATCGTCATTTTAACCTGCTTCTGTTTTACAACAGCTTTAACATCGTAAGCTAAATCGTAAACATCGTTTAACTAAAATTTGGCGTCATTAAGAATAAACGTTTACGAGTACAGTGATGTAAGCAGTAAATCTACTGTTGGGCGAGTGGTTCTTATACAGGGTGATTGGCATAAGGTGTGACAAAAAGCTAGGGCGTGTAGGTTGGACTTAGACAAGAAAAAAATCGTATGGGAGGGGGGGTCTATTTCCCCCCGTTTAGGCGGGAGGGGCAATTTAAGAAAAAAATCCCTTAAAACAGAAAAAAAATTATTAAAAAATAACGGTGATACCTACAGAGTAATGCTATAGCATTTTGAAAAGCCAGAAATACATTCTTTAATTTTGTTTTTAAATAAAGTTGTTCGAGTGAATAGTTTTTGAAAAATTAATTTTCAAAATCAAAATTTTGAAAAAAAAAAATGAATTTTTTTTTTTTAAACAATTTTTTTTTTCAAAATTTTACTTAATTAAGTATTATTTTTTTATTCAATATTCAATGCTCTTATTAATTTTTGATCAAACACAAAAAACCGGATGTCAAAATGTTTTGTAGTTTTTGAGAAAATCAAAAATAACAAAAACTACTTTTGTTCTAAGAAAAGCCTTTTATTTTAGTTTTTACGTTTTTGGATTCTTATGTAGGTGAATTTACGATTGAAAGGATTAACTTTCTTTTTACTATTCTTTAAATTATCGTCTTATAAGCATACAATAATGTGACAAAGTACTGGATTAACCATATTTCACACATTTTTTCATTGAGAACACCTGCGTGAGAGCATTGGTTTAAAATTATTGACCTGCCACTTTTTTATTATGGTGGGGTCGGCTTGGCTTAGGTGCATTTACGAAAGAAAGGATTAACTTTTTTTGTAAAATTTTTTTATTATCAGTCTTATAAGCATACAATAACACATTTTTTCATTGAGAACACCTGCGTGAGAGCATTGGATTAATATTGATCTGCGAATGTTTTTTTAAATAATGCAGCGTTACACGCCCTAACTAGTGACAGAAAAATGCAATTGCGAAATAAGAACAAAAATGTTCCTGAATCTTGAAATCAATTTAAATAATAAATACATGCATATTTAGATAAAATACATAATTACTGTTTATTTAAAGTTAATCCTTTCTTTCGTAAATGCACCTAAGCCAAGCCGACCCCACCATAATAAAAAAGTGGCAGGTCAATTTTAAACCAATGCTCTCACGCAGGTGTTCTCAATGAAAAAATGTGTGAAATATGGTTAATCCAGTACTTTGTCACATTATTGTATGCTTATAAGACGATAATTAAAAGAATAGTAAAAAGAAAGTTCATCCTTTCAATCGTAAATTCACCTACATAAGAATCCAAAGACGTAAAAACTAAAATAAAAGGCTTTTCTTATAACAAAAGTAGTTTTTGTTATTTTTGATTTTCTCAAAAACTACAAAACATTTCATCCAGTTTTTTGTGTTTGATCAAAAATTAATAAGAGCATTGAATATTGAACAAAAAAATAATACTTAATTACGTAAAATTTTGAAAAAAAATTGTTTAAAAAAAAAATTCATTTTATTTTCAAAGTTTTGATTTTGAAAATTAATTTTTCAAAAACTATTCACTCGAACAACTTTATTTAAAAACAAAATTAAAGAATGTATTTCTGGCTTTTCAAAATACTATAGCATTACTCTGTAGGTATCACCGTTATTTTTTAATAATTTTTTTTTCTGTTTTAAGTGATTTTTTTCTTAAATTGCCCCTCCCGCCTAAACGGGGAGAAATAGACCCCCCCCCTCCGATACGATTTTTTTCTTGTCTAAGTCCAACCTACACGCCTTAGATTTTTGTCACACCTTATGCCAATCACCCTGTATAGTTGCAAGAACCTAAAGCTGCTAAAATTGGTACTAAAACCTCCTGTTAAAAAAATGAGGTGCCCGAACAACTTCAACCAAAATTTTCAAAAAACCATATGACTTTTTGACAATAGGACAGAGGCAGTTAGTTGATAAATTAAAAGTGATTGGCGAATGTTTGTCTTCACTGTCGGTCGGATAGCATCATCTTCTATTTCTATTTAATGGATTTATGGAAAGAAAATCAGTTTCCAACAAGTTATTAAAGCCAATATGGTGGAGTGGATTAATGGTGTTGGGTACGATCAGGTACTAAGTATGTGGCAATTTAGCTAAGTTTTCAGAGCATCCAAAATTCAAATGAATTACTAAATGGGAATTACCTACAGGTTATTGCCTCTTAGTGAGGAAGTGACAAATCCTCCAAGAGTACCTTTAGTCATGAAAAGTCGTTTGGAATCAGCAGAAAATTGTAGGTACCCTTCATCCTTGTTAACACGCACTCAAGAATGATTGAGAGATGATAGTCACTAGGTAAGGTGTCTCTACGAGCCATAATAGCCTATAATTTATTTATTTATTTAAATTGTTAATAACCTACAAAAGAATATTTCAATCAGAATTTCTTAACGAGCTTATTGGTTCTATGCCGCCCATTATCCAACAGGATAATGGGCTAGTCAATTTTATTTTAGTTTTAGTTAAATAAAAGTTTTGGTTTTACTCAAGTAAATTGTAGGCTCTTTTTAATATTACCATATACCTACAAAATAAATGACATGAATATTATTTGAATGTTCAAAATTATGAAAAATAGCTTTCTAAGTGCATTTAGGTAACACTCCACCGTGGTTTGATCAACATATTTAAGCTCTTAAAAATAAAAGAAACAAGGCTTGGGTGAAGTTGAATCGATCCTGGAGTAATGAAGCTCAAATTGACTATACTATACTAAGTGATGAATTTATTAACTACTCTAATTTTCTTTATTCGGACTTTATATCTAAAACTGAAGATGAAGTATACCAAACCAATATGAGTTATCAAAATTCAGAAAGTCATAACCCAGATGACATAGCAAATATGTTTGCCGAATACTTTCAGTGTGCTTTTGAAGCATTTTCTTACGATGTAAATAATACTTCCTCCGTTGATGAGTTTTTACATCTTAACTCGATTAACTTTATTATTTCTAAGGCGACTATCTTAGAGTATATCTATTAATAAAATAGATGATTGTCTAAGTCCCGGTCCCGATGGTCTTCCCTCTTTTATGGTAAAAAAATGTCCAATATAAATACCATATCCGTTATTTGTCCTGTTTAATCAGTCTTTAAAAAGCTGTCAATTTCCGGCCCTTTGGAAAAATGCATTCCTTATACCCATTCATAAGAAAGGTAAAAAAAAATAGTTTTAAATTACAGACCAATCGCTAAACTATCTGCTATCCATAAAATGTTTGAATCTATTATTTGTGATAATCTGTCTTTTCACTGTTCCACCGTTTTATGTGACAACCAACATGGCTTTGTTAAAAAGAAATATACAATTACAAATTTGTTACAGTTTACCACATTCTGTATTGACGCGTTTGAAAAAAAAAAAAAACAACAGGGGCCTATTGCACCAACTACAAATAACAAGTACAAATTTGTGATTAAAAAAATTACATATGAAAAAAACTCGATTTTTTACAAATTTGTTAAAAAAATGCTTGTAATCACAATTTTGCAAGATGGTGCAATAGGCCCCAGGTTGACTGTATTTTTACTGACTTTAGCAAAGCATTTGACAAACTTAACTACCGTGTACTTTTAAAATAAAATGCACGACTGGGTCGCACGAACTTGTTCCTATGTTATAGACTAGGAATTTTAAAAACGGATGTTATTAGAGAAAACTGTTCATAAGGATAAAATTTATTTTTTTTAATTCTTTTAGTAGTAAGAGCTAAAAACAGAATGCTATGCAAATATGAATTTATGCAAGAACAAACATTTTAAGTCGTTTTAGTGGTTTCTTAAAAAAAAAGGTTTTATATACATATGTACATAGATACTAAATTTTTAAAATATTTGAAAGAAAAAATTTTGGTACGCCAATTTAAAGTTTTTATTATTTTTCGAATAAAAATTAAATTTACAAAAAAAAATATTGAGCCGTTTCTGAGATATAGAATTTTCAAAAAAAAAGAAACAATAGAATTTTTTTTCCAAAATTCAAAAAATATTTATTTTAAAGTTTTGAAATGCAATGTGTTTAAGACTTTTTAAAAGCTTCTCCATAAAAAATTTCATTAAGATCCGTTATGTGGATAATGAGAAATTCAAAATTCGAAAAAATGGTTCTAAGGTAGGTACAAGCTGTAATATCTTAATTTCAAATTTTTTCTTAATTAAATTAAAGATCATACAAATTAATTAATTAATTAATTAATAAATTTTTATTTTTTAAATATGTCGAACAGTTTTTGAGAAAAAAAAATATTTATAAAATTTCGAAAAAATTAGTACGGCAGGTACCGTTATTTTTGGTCTTAAAAAAAAAGAGAAAAACGTGTGGGGGTAAAAAATCAAAACCCATATCTACTAAGTTTGAACAAAATCAGCCGAGCCGTTTAGGCTGTAGTCGAACCGACAGTAAGACAGACAGAATTGAGAGACCCACTTCTTTGGTCTTCGCTTATACATAGTACCTATAAGTCGCCAGTAAAAACTACAAAGTATGGGTCTTAACGAAAGATTTGTGTTATGGATTTCTTCATATCTAAAAGATAGGTTATATAGTGTTGTTTTTAATAGTGAACGTTCTTAATGTTTTACTATTAATTCTGGTGTGCCTCAGGGTAGCCACCTTGGTCCGTTATTATTTGTTCTATTTATTAACGATCTTCCGTCCGTCCTAGTTAATTTTATGTCTCTTATATATGCCGATGATGTGAAAATTTTTCGTACAATTAACTCTATTGAAGACTGTTATCCTTTACAAAGAGACCTTTAAAGTTTCTGGGAATGGTGCAATATTAATGGTTTAGTTTTAAATATTGACAAGTGTAAGACAATGTGTTTTACACGCAAGAAGAATGTGTTTATCTATAACTAGCCGATTGATTTGTCAATACAATTTGTCAAGTTTTACTGACCTTGGGATAGATAGTGTTGGACTCAAAACTAACTTTTGTTGATCATTTTGACTTTATGATAAAAAAGGCTAACAAGGCTCTTGGTTTTATTAAAAGATTTGCTCGAGAATTTCGTGATCCTTATGAATTAAAAACTCTTTATGTCTCATTCGTAAGATCCATCTTAGAGTATGGTTGTGTTGTATGGGCGCCATATTATGCGGTTCATATAAATGGATTGGAGTCCGTTCAAAGAAGATTTATGGGATTTTGCTTAAGATTTCTACCATGGTCGAATCGAATTACCTTGCCATCTAACAAGTCAAAGCGCGTATCTACAATTTTGTTTTATTGTCGGGATTATCAATGGGTCGATTTCAGCTCCATTGATCCTATGTCGATTGAATTTCATTGCTAGTCGGTTTAGTTTTAGAAGACAGTTGCCAATATGTAACATTTTCAGTAGATCAAATTACGGTGCCTTTAAATCTTTTAATTAATATTTACAATAAAAATTCACATTTAATCAATTCCAGCAATGACAATGTAAAATCAATTAACTTAAGGAAAATATTTGTTATTCTAAATAACCCATAAATGTACCTTAGATGTAAGTTTCTCTCTTTTTATTTTTTTTGTTACAATTATAATTAAAAAAAAATATGAACCGTTAGTATTTAACGAAATAAAATAAATGAATTTAGGAAGTAAAAAGTTTAAAAATGTTTGACTTTTTTCCGTGCGTAACAAATCCCTTATTCTATACTATCTAATTAAATATTTTTTGAAACTTTAGATCTTCAAGGACCTTCTCGTGGCAGGAAAACTGTCATGGTGCCGAGATGTGACCGTAGCTATTGGATGCTTTGCAGTCAGGGTGTATACTGGTATCATAACGTTGCCCATTTAATATAAAGTCAAATCAAACAGTATTTATGAGTTATCTGGCTACAAGTGGTTTTATTTATTTAGATGGTTGCAAAAAGCGTCAAAAAAACTTAAAAATAGCTGACCATTCCACATTAGGTCGAAGGAACGTATTAATATTCATTTAAAGAAATTCTACATCGTTCAAAACCTTTTTTTTTTAACCATAAACTGAAAACTTTAGCAACACTTTTTCACTTTTTTAACTACAGTTCCTTGATTTACTGGAATAGACCAGCAATATCTCCTAAGTCACATGAAAAGTTCTAAAAAAAAGAATTTTTTTTTTTAATTTCTAGCAAACTCTTAGTTATCTAAGTAAATTCGGTGCTGCATTGATATCTCATTCCTATGTTCATATTGTCAGCAGGAATCAAATAAACCTACAATCTAAATGATTGGCAAGAGGAGTGCTCTTGCATACGAAAATATATTTATACTTCCTTGCAAGAAACGGTATCCCTGAAGACAAACATTTTTGTTTCCTAGGGACAAAGCCTGGGAATCAATCTCCGGACCTGTAAAATAATGTCTATGTATTTATCAAATAAATAAAAACAAAAATGCACAAGATACGATTTTTATGACTAAATTTCTCTGAAATATTAAAAGGGCAGCATTTTTTTCGAAAAAATTCGCAAATTTTGCAATTGGTACTTATTTACTTGATAAAATAAATTCCATTCATGCTACTCGACTTGTTCTAAGAAAAAACGTATGACTTGCTTGTCAAGCCAGCTAGTGTAAGGCGTCAAGAAGTCGACTTCTCTAAGACTAAAATGTAATTTTTCACAATAGGTACGAGTTTCAAACACTAAAATTAAATAGATATATTACTCTTTTTCAAAAATATTTGAAATTTGAATAAATACGACTAATTTGTTTCATGAATTAAATTTTCACAGACTTTCAAGGTTGAATTTTTTGCTGAAACCCTTATTGTCTTTCATTTTCAACGGTGTTTTTTTTTTGCCATGTAAAATAAAGGAAGCATGAAATATTTTCATTAAATATCCTTATCCATCACAGGTAGAAAGCAAAAACACCGGTTTGACATTTATCCTTAAAAAAAAGAAGGCATTGAATTTGAATTTAATTGAAATTTCTGAGAAGCTAGATTAAAAAGGTTTCTATCAGATTTCTTCAAACCTGTTTTACCTATATTTATGTATGCGTATGCATATAGTTGTATGCATAGCATATCCTATGAGACTGACTAACCTTCATGAATGTCCTTTAAATGCTACTAGGATAAGAAGCAATAGCTAAAATACTTGTGTGTTGTTTAGTGCCTTGTGATATTTTAACGAGTACTTTCTATTTTCTCGATTTTTTTTTTCTTCAATTCAATTAATGACTCATTAAAACGAAATCAAAACTAAAATCCCCCCCACAACCAGATTAATTCCAAAAAATTAAGCAAGTAAAATAACATTACGATTGCTCATGCATGAAATTTCTATTATCCTAAAAAATTCTTTCAAATTCTCGGAAACAGAAGTAGGTATAGGACGTGCGACAATTCTGACCACTACACTTTTAACTTGCATAAAACTATAACTTCCGGTATTTAATCAGAACTTAAGCCAAACCATAGCACCCTTATTGCTTCTCATCTCCGAATTAAATTCCTTAACACAATGGTTTCATTTAGAGAAATTCCAAAACAATTTCGTTTACACTTTAATATGTAAGACCAGAAAATAAAGACCGCACATCACCCGTTCACCCTTAAAGTTAGTCTAGGAAAGAACAGGCACACACACACATACACATCTACAACAACAATTTCAGATATATCTATTAGAAGCCACGAAAAATATCCGTAAAACTTTTCAAACTCATTTTACGCCAACTGTTTAAATATTACAAAAGTATACCACTCTTTTCTTTGCAGGATTTTCATTCTGCACCATTTTCACCGGGTGGATATTTATAAGCCCCCCCTCTCCATAGTTCCTTATAGGGACACAAAATATAACCCGACAATATCCTATTACAAAAAGCATAGAAAAGTAATCGGCACACAGAAATTCAAACTAAGAAAATAAAATGAGACCCTACTGACGGACGGATGAAGGGTTGAAATTCTACAAAAAAAAAGATAATATCCTTACAGCCGGGGGCAACATACCAATAACAAAAACTAGCCGCACAACAGTTGGTTTTGTATTGTTAGTAGCTCTTTTGCTTTTGGTCTATGTCTATGCTAAGCCTTGTCGTTCGTTCCCTTGGCCTGCCTTAGTCTTGCTCTGCTCTATGCTCTGTGTTCATAAAAAGGACACACTTATTTACGTACTAAAACAACAGCAGCAACACTCTTCTGACAGTCTCTCTTTCTCTTTAAATTGGCCCCAATAACATCCGCTACAACAAAAACACAACTGTTTGCTGAAAACTCTCTAGCATATTCTGCTAGACACTTTAGTACTGTTACTGTATTTTTTTTTTTCATATTTTATTTTATTGAGTTCAAAATGCACACAACACACTTAAGCCATTACGTCGTCCTTGCCAGGATGATAAAGTCAGGGAATAAAAATAAATTTTTATTAAAAAAAAAATTCCAAACAAAAACAAAAACAACTTACGCGAAAATTTCACCAAAAGTTTATTATCCTTGAATGGAGGACTCAGCGAGGACGATGACCAACGATGATACCGGAAAAGGACACCACACACACTACGCGAAACAATCACTTAATATCGACTTAATTTTTCTTTAATTAAGTTTTATTTATTTTTATAATTTTTTATTATTTTTTATTATTTTTATTTATTAAAAATTGCCACACATTACCACAAGTAAAAGGATAAGGAAGGATATTTTTTGACTTTTTATTTTTTCTCCTCAGTGTCACGTTTTTAATTTTTTTTTTATTATTTTATTTTTAAATGGGGAATATAAATTAATTTTATTCGGAGGATATTTAGCCGCAAGGACTCCTCTCTTACACTCGCTTGCCGACAACAGAGTGAGATATAATTCAATTTCAGCTGTCAATTGTTGGCTTGGTGTTGGCAATGAGCTCAATGAAAATGGTTGTAATAAATGAAACTCTTGTGTTCGCGTCGAATTGTAAGGATATAAAATATATATCTATATAAATAAATTAAACAACAAAAAATTACAAAATGAACCGACGACGACGCACAGAATTTATTATATATTTCACTTAATTCACTTTGAAGAAGAAAAATAATATTTTCACACCGCTTTTTATTGCAATTCAACCGCAGGATGCCGCGAGCAAAAGCTATAAAACAAAACACAACCTAAAGGATACTCTGAATCCTTTTGTTTTTCTAAGTAAAATTATTCTTATTAATTAAACCGAATACGACCACGATTCGCAACGAAAAGAATACTTTTTCCGGAGTTCACTAAGGACTTTATTAGTTTATGTCCTTTAGGAAATATTTTTCTATTAACTTCTCCGATATTATTGGGATTTTGTGTTTTCTTGCCGAAAAAGACCGTTATACATCCGTACCGTTCGATGGAACTCTTTGTACTAAAAACTTTTATCGAAAGCAAAACACCTTGTACCTACTGACAATCCTAGTAGCAGTAGCAGGACGAAAATACACGGATTTTCAAGGATATGGAAGAGTAAAAATATTGCATGGAATAGAGATTGAGTATAAAATGAGGAGCATCAGGCGCGTGTACTACACCGGCCCACCCACTCTCCCGTAAGGATAACAAACCAATGTGCAAAACAAACAATAAGAAACCATGAACACACAGCCAGAGCCAGAGTGGAGTTATACTCAAACAAAAAACAAAAACACTACTGCACAGGCAAAAATATCCTTGCTGGTAAAAAAGAAACTTTGTCCCGTGTTGTTCTCTTTACTTGAATAGACCCTGCTCCCTTCCATAGGTGTGTATTTGTAAGTTGTAACATTTTCGTTGACTCTTTATCAAAACGAATGTGCGGATTGCCGATACAGGAACAAAACACAGTAACGACTGTTCACCTGATGTGGAACGGGGGTTGGCCTGAAAAATGAGACGTTTTGTCAAAGCAACTAGAGAATACTACAAGGGGAGTATATACCGGTTTATTGTTATCCGGATGGGTACATATCCTTACTGGGGCACCTGTTAGTGTTGTTGAAATATGAGCGAGTATTTGAGACAAATTCTGGTCTAAAAAAGGGAATTTGATTTCTCTGTAAAGTTAGGGCATGCGTAAGGCTATCGACCAACTCTTAAAGGACCTGTTCGATTTTGTGGAAGTTGTTTAAGCTGTCATTTTTGATGTCGGTTAGGATTTCAAAAACGAAAGTCGTTAAGCATTCGAAACAATAATTCAACAAATAAGTAACAACATTGGAAATAGGTTTTATCCAAACGCAAAAAAGCTTAACCAATCTCAAATATATTTCACCCAAAAACAATTCATTTAAACTATTTAAAAATTATTTATTTTTTAGTTAATCTGCGAATAATTTATGCAATCGTTCAGGACACGATCAAATTTTGTTACTCAAATTCTGAATTAAGTTTCTACAGTTTATTAGTTCAACAAACAGTGTGCAGTACGTCAAAATATGAATTGCAGCTACAGTTATGTTTATAAATTATACTGAACAAAATAAATTTGTTTTTTTATCGCAAGCCCTGCTTGCATTGATTTGCTCAAAATATATTTTATTTGTACTTGTGGGTCAATAAGTCCCTAAAAGAAAGAAATGGCGCCGCCATGCAAGAAGCATCATTCAAAAGAACGCACCAGACAGATCTGTCAAATAGTTTTGATGTAGCAGCCATTTTACGCGTATAAACACGTCTACGAAACTTTTCCTTGAAACGAAAATAGGAAATTCCGGTTGCTCATTTCACACTATTTCTTATGAGAAAAAACCATCAGGCAAATCAAACAAAAACTTGAAAAAATATTATGGGAACTCTTCAGCATCTTCATTATTGGAACTATTCACCACTGGTTTACTCAATATCGGTGCGGTCGTTGCAGCACAAGTGATGCCAAACGTTCTAGTTGCCCAACTGAAGTCACCACACCAGAAATGGTCGGTAAAATCTGCGGTTCGATAGATCGGTGAAAGAGGGTGTGTGACCTTGAAATGGCAACGGGGGCTTATGGATCAGTGATTTAGATTTAACATAAATATTTTTAAATAAAAAAGCTTTCCACAAGATGGTAGCCGCGTTTGCTCACAATCGGAAAACATAAACATTTGACAACTTCAAAGGAGTGTTTGGAAAATTTCCACAGAGATTTTGAGCCTTTTCGTTACCGTGGATGAAACATGGATTAACCACAATACACCAGAGATCAAGGAAGAGTTGAAACAATGGACTGATGCATCGTAACCGAAGAAATCCAAGGTGGGTTTGTCAGCAAACAAGCTTATGGTGACAGGATTTTGGGATAAGTTCATTGTTATTCACATCGATTACTTTAAAAGGGGTAAAACGTTCATCAGTGTAACGCAGAGCTAACGGATCGCTTGCTAGTCGAATTTCAACCAAAAACGGACGCATTTGGCGAAGAAAAAAATTGTTTTTGCTTTAGCAAAAACGGATGAGTTAGGTTACGATATCTTCACTTATTCTCAGATTTGACCCCCTCCGACTTTTTTTGTTTTCCAAATATGTAGAAATTACTCGGAGATAAGAGATTTAGGTGAAATGAAGAGGTTATCGTTGATACAAACGCTTATCTTGAAGGTCTCGAGAAATCGTATTATTTTGAGGGTATCAACAAAGTGGAGAAACATTGGATGAAGTGTATATCGAGCTAAAACGAGACTATGTTGAGAAATTAAATGTGTTTATATTGAAAAGATTGTTCCTTATTTCATTTTTAGAGACTTATTAATCCATCGTGGTGAGTTACATACAGATATTCGTAAAAAAAATCGATCTCAACATTTTGATCAAACTAAAAATTGCGATTATATAGCTACTCTTGTTAAGACCAAAAATAACGACCACACATATTTTTAAATATATTTTTTCTTGCCACTTATAGGTACTATAAGGCAAGTTAGGCATTCGGAAAAAAATCGAACTTGAGATTTTGATCAAAGTTTACATTACGATGATAGCGCAGACCAAAAAAGTGGGTCTCGCAATTCAGTCTGTCTGTCTTTTCCACTACAGCCTAAACGGCTCGGCCGATTTTCTTTAAACTTGGTAGGTATCATTTTAAATTTTTCCCCCCAACATGTTTTTTTCTTTTTTTTTTAAGACCAAAAATAACGGTACCTGCCATACGATTTTTTTTTTCAAAATTTTATAAATATTTTTTTTTTCTCAAAAGCTGTCCAACAGATTTAAAAAAAAATTTCATTTCGTTAAAGCTAGGTATGTACCTTATGGCTGAAAAAAAAATTTCCAAAAAATGGTTATTTTTCGTACCGCCCTTGGAACCATTTTTTGGTTTTGATTTTCTCAAAAACGGTAAGACGGATTTCGATCATTATTTTTATGTTAAGGTTACCCAGCAGTTTCAATATTATTGTGTATTCGAATTTTCAAAAACATTTTTTTTTTTGGATTTTTTAAAAAAAATTTCAATTTTTTTTGGAAAATTCAATATTTCGAAAACCCCATGCTCGATTTTTTTAAGACTTGATAAATAAAAGTTTCTCAATATAATCTACAAGGTATGAGAAAAATAAATTATTTTACTAGGAAATAACGGTGCTCTCCATACAAATGCTAAAAAATGGTTTTCGAAAATCGTATTTTTCTCGAAAACGGTTTCGGAAATTTTGCTAAATTTTTTTTCCTTTGATTAATTCTTACGATCTATAATTTAATAAAAGAAATTTTTGAAAACAAGATATTACTGAATGTACCTACCATATTCTCATTATCTGCATAACGGATTTTATTGAAAATTTTTATGAAGAAGCTCTTAAAAAGTTTAAAAAACATTGCATTTCAAAACTTAAAAAAAATAAATATTTTTTCAATTTTGGGTAAAAAAGTCTCCTTTTTTTTACAAAATTCGATATCTCAAAAACGGCTTAGTATTTTTCTTGGAATTTAATTTTCATTCGTACAATAATAAAAACTTAAAGTTAGCGTACCAAATTTTTTTCTTAAAAATGTTTTAAGAATTTTGTACATAAAAGCTTATTTTTTTAAGGAACCTTTACAACGACTTTTAATTTTTGTCCTTGCATAAATTTATATTTGCATAGCATTCTGTTTTATCTCTTACTACTTAAAGAATTTAAAAAAAATCATTTTATCCTTATGAACAGCTTTCTTTAATAATTAATAATTTAAATTCTTAGTCTATTACATAGGAGCAAGTTCGTGCGACCCAATCGTGCTTTTTATTTTCTTTTGTAGGTAGTAGTGTTTGACTTCTTTATGTTGTCAAAATTAGGCTTGTTCAACGTTAATTCGCTTAGATTCAGTTGCTAAGTTCACAGAAGTTAGAAGAGTTTTCTAACATGTTTAAAATTATGAAAAAGTTAGACAAAGTCTCCAAACTAAACGACTGAGTTAAGTAGAGCCGGTTTTATTCCTTAAATTTACGCCATTGTATGTACAGTTTTTTCATTTTATTTTTACGAAATTTACCTTTTTTAAACAAAATTAATCAACAACACACAAATTTAATGACAGAATTCATGTCGATCCACAACGATTTGGCAAAAAACATATTAACAAATTGTCAGCAAGGGAAGGCAAATTAGAAGGAAGATTTGTAGAAATATCCGCAAGTTAAAACCGAAAAACTTACGAAAACTTTGTTTTTACCGAGTTTTTTTTTACCGAAGAATGAAATTTGTTTGTCCAAAAATAAATGAAATGAATACAAATTCCATCTGTCAACCATAAAAGAAATCAATACAAATCAATAGAGACTCGATATATGTAGTAGAATAAAATTACATACTACAATTTTAAATAGTTCAACGATACGTTAGACTACGAATGCCATCATGCCAAAAGGGTCATTAGTTCATTCGATTACTGATGGGACTCACTCACTCGGTCACAGCAGCGGTAATTTTGGCCCAGGATTTTGACGTTTTTTGAGAAAATGTTCTTATTTTTGGATTATTTTATTAATTCGTATATATACCAATTCAGTTTCAATTTACTAAAACTCCTTTCATATGACAAATAAAACATTCCGAAATCGGCGGTCAGCCATCAGACGAATAGGGGGAATAACATTTAGCATACGAAAACATGCACTTGCCGTAACTATTCGGGACTGGTGGAAGTCTGATCATAGCCTCTCGGTGGCGGCCGCTAGAAACAAGCCTTTAAAAAGGTTTGGATAATATGATCAGGCTGGTTCCTTAGGTTGGCGACAGGTTAATTCCCTGTCCCGTAAAACTTAATGAATTACGAGACCGACAACAAGCCTCGGAAATGGACTGATCACACGACGACAACCCACGCAAAGAAAAAGGAAAAACGATTTACGAATTTTCTTATGGAACGTACGATCGCTCTATAGAGTTCGAGCTGCTCAGCAGCTAGCCGATGCCCTGTCAAAATATAAAGCTGACATAACAGCTCTTCAAGAAATCAGATGGACAGGGAATGGTGTTTTACAGAAGAAAGAATATGACGTATACTACAGATGTCATACAAAACACCATGTGCTAGGGGTAGGCTTCCTAGTTAGCGAAAAAATGAAGTCTCCATCAAAGGCTTTAACAAATTTAGGCAAATTTACGAACATCAGCCTCCTTAACGTTCACGGACCTACGGAGGAGTCCTCAGATGAAGAAAAAGAGACTTACTACGAACAAGTCGAGAGGGCCCTCAATGCCTGTCCAAGGTATGATGTTAAAATCATCCTTGGGGATTTGAACGCTAAAATAGGTCGGGAGCCGGTATTCAGGCACTACGCAGGCACCCATAGTTTGCATGAGAACACTAATGACAATGGACTTCGAGTCTTAGAATTGGCAGCATCGAAAAACATGGTCGTTGCGAGTACCAGGTTCCCGCGTATAGATATCTACAAAGCCACCTGGGTATCACCTGATGGAGTCACTCGTAACCAAATAGACCACGTGTTGATAGACCGTCGCCACTACTCGAACTTGATGACGGTACGAACGTACCGAGGTGCCAATATCGACTCGGATCACTATCTTGTTGGTATGGTTTTCCGAGGGCGGATTGCCTTGCGAAGACGCATTGCATCCGCCGATCAGGTTCGAATTAACACGGCTGCCCTGCGCAATGAAAACACCAGTAACACCTTTGGTAATGCGTTAGGACTCGCCCTAGAATCACTTGATTTAGGGAGAGTAAGTCCTGGTGGAGCCAGTATGCTGGGCGTAAATGAGAAGTGGACACGCCTTAAGAATATTGTCATTAGTACTACCAACTCCTTCTTAGGCAGCAGTTGTAAAAATCGGAACGACTGGTTTGATGATGAATGCAAGCTAGCGACTGAACGTTGCGTACCGAGCAATGAATGCAACAATCTCATAGAACGCGGGCACGCGAAGAGGAATATAAAGAGATCAGAAGAATAGAAAAACGGCTACACAGACAAAATAAATCTGCCTGGGAGAAGAACCTAATCTGTGAAATAGAAAATAGCCGAGAGCGAGGTCCGCACCAGGCGCGGAAGTTCTACCAATCCGTCCGAAACATGACGCAGTACACACCATGTGCAGCGTGGAAGAACTGCAAGGACGAAGAGGGAAATCTGATCACCGATCCTGAAAGCATACTGGAGCGATGGGAAGTGTACTTTAATGAATTGCTAAATGGTCATCTCACTGCAGAAGTGGAGGCTCCACTACTTCAAGAAGAATACCCTATGTTGCCGCCACCAGGCATAGAAGAGGTTGAGAAGGCTAGAGGCCGGCTTAAACAGAACAAAGCCCCGGGAGCCGATGGCATACCAGCCGAATTATTCCATCACGGCGGGCCAGCCTTACGTCAAGCAATTCATGATATTATAGTGCACGTATGGGAGCAGGAAGAAATGCCAGAAGACAGGCGAAAAGACATAATATGCCCCATACATAAGAAGGGAAATGTCCAAACGTGCAGCAATTATAGAGGTATCACGTTGTTGAGTACCGCCTATAAGATACTCTCCTCTATCCTACAAGAGCGGATAACCCCATACGCTAAAACCGTCATCGGACAATATGAGTGTGGTTTCATTCCAGGCAAATCAACAACTGATCAGATCTTTACCCTTAGGCAGGCGATGGAAAATGTCTAGAATTTAACATCCCAACATACCATCTGTTTATAGACTTTAAGGCCGCCTATGATAGCATAGCCAGGGTAGAACTTTACAAAGCCATGAGAGAATTCGGCATCCCAAATAAATTGACACGACTATGTAGCTTGACCATGACCAACGTAACAAGCCAAGTAAAAATAGCCGGATTGCTATCCAGACCAATCAACATCTTTAATGGACTCCGACAAGGGGACGGTTTGGCCTGCCTCCTCTTCAACCTGGCGTTGGAGAAAGCAATCCGTGACTATGGCACGGCAACAAGAAGGACCATCGTCAACAGGTCCAGCCAGTTACTGGTTTACCCAGACAACATCGACATCATCGGAAGAACCGAACAAGCTGTACACGATTCCTTCATCCAGATCGAGCAGGCGGCACAAAATCTGATGCTGCACATTAGTGAAGGTAAAACAAAGTACATGGTGGCGTCGAATACGAGAGGAACAGTTGGTCAAACAATCAAGGTAGCGGAGCACGAATTTGAAGTGGTACAATCCTTTAAATACCTTGGGTCAATAGTAGCAGCCGATAACAATATAGAAGAAGAAATACGCGGGCGGCTTCTCAAATCAAACAGAGCCTACTATAGTCTGTCAAAGCTCTTCAAATCCAGAAATCTCACCATAATTTTAAAACTATGGTCCTGCCAGTACTCACATATGGATCCGAGACTTGGGTGCTTAGCAAAAGGCACTCCGACCTCTTAGCTGCGTTCGAGAGAAAAGTCTTAAGGAGAATTGTTGGCCCCATATGTGAGGAAGGACGATTCCGGAGACGGTACAATCATGAACTGTACGCAATCTACCTTGAAGCAGATATCGTGACAAAAATTAAGCTCGGCAGACTCCGCTGGGCAGGGCACCTAGCTCACATGAGCGAAGAGGAACCTGCTCGGAAAGTTCTTTGTGGTACATTCTATGGTAGACGACAGCGTGGTAGACCATGATTGCGCTGGAGAGATGGCGTAGACCAGGACGCCCGAAGCCTTGGGGTGCGCAACTGGATGGCGTCGGCTAGAGACCGGGATAGGTGGAGAGACTTGTTGAAAGAGGCCAGGACCGGAACCCGGTTGTCGAGCCGATGATGATGAAATCGTGCAACTAAAATATTTTTTTATAAAGAAAAACTCAAAAAAAATGTTATTTTCTTGCAACACCTATTTTTTACACAATAAGATGGAGATTAATTTGGAACGACACTCTATATCAACATGTTAAAGCTCTTGGCTGGAATCAAATCCAGATGCAAGTTCTATATCATTTAATTAAGAGCAACAGTCATTCGTTTACAAACAGAAACCCCATTCGTATTTTCTGTTGACAATGCTTACTTGGGATTGTTTTGTTTTGTGATTTATATAGTTCGTTCGCTATCTGTCAAGTAAGAATATGTAATTTCATCGAAGAGTGATTTCCGATTAAACTTGGAACGAAATTCATTAGAAGTGGTTAAGGTGTTCTTCTTCCATTTACTGTCAAAATACGAGTATGATATGAAAAGAAAATGAAATACTCGTAGTTTCAAGAAAGGACGGTTGGACACTTTCCATTGAAAATAATCGGAATGTCACTCGCCCTGAAACTGCTAAATTCGGATCTAGACGATTTAAAGGTTATCATCTTATATCATCATTATCATATTACTTCATCATTTAAATAGTTTAATATATTACTTTTCGAGCATAAAAAACTGACAGCAATAACAGACGTTTTGTCTTGAAACATTAATAGATTATATTTTATATGCCAGTTTGGTAAATTAAAATTCTCTCTAAGTTTCACAAGACCGTAAATCATGACAAAATGTAAATGGAAATGTAGTTCTTTTCCTATCGATTTTTGCCAAGAACAATTAATACTACTCGCTGTGAAGAAGAATTGGGAATTGTTGAACAGTAGTGTCGTGTGTTTAACTTGGATACCTGACAATTAAGCCTTAACCCCACGAGTGGCCTACCACCATAGGAGTCAGATTGAGCGCCGACCAACGCCCTGAGTAATACAAGATCACCCAGTAGCAATTCTGCGAACATGTTGGGGCATGGGCACACACCTTGCTGAGGAGCGAGGTCTACCTAGCACCTCTTGAATCCAAGCAGAACTTGGAAACCATATGCTTCCTCGATTTGGGGCAACCACAGCCACAACGATGCTCCCACAAGGGGGCCTACCTCATAGATAGTCTGAAGCAGAGGAGCCAAGTGTCTTGCGACACGAGAAACCCCTCCACCTCTTGGGCACTATCTCCCGTGGTACCAGAATATAGCTTCCGGTGGAGCTTCGCGACCGTGAAGGTCACTTCTAGATGAGTTCCACAAAACTCGAGGCCTAGCAACCTCAGATGTGCACACCCAGCCACCGACCAAGGTAGAAGCCGATGACCAAACGTGCACACCCATACACACAAACACAAACCTACCTAGGTCCAGCACAAAAAAACTACCTGAACTCCTCGTCGAAATCAGATGGAGGCAAGCACCAACCGAGTCGATCAACACAACACAAAAGAAAGTCCCCACAACAGATGGCACGTGCCGATAGCACATGCAGCCGCCCAGAGGTCCAGAAACAAGACAAAATGATCAAAAAACTACAACAAGGACACACAAACTACTACCACCAGCTTGAGTTGGTGAGAACACGAACGAGTCGCAAGTCACTGTGCACCCCCAGATCGTAGTACCTTATTCAGGCACTATTGATCAGGATGACCAAGCACACATGTTAGGCACCCCCAGCTCCAGACACCCCCCACCGCGGATCATGCCCCAATGCCACCAAGTCAACGACTCGGGACAAAGGGCGCAATCACCACAGCAGACGGTGCAGGGAGTGAGCCCATGACTAGCGATGAATGAGTCAGAATGAGACCCGTTAAAGGCCCCTGTCCCGCCCAAGGGAATTGTTGAACAATAAAAACTGACCAAATAGCAATGATAGTTTTTCCAAATTTGAATATTCCAGCAGGTGTCAAAGTTACCAATGATATCTCAAAGCGCCATGTTTCTTGTATTTCATAATTTTCATTTTTATAAAAAGTGTTCTAGTTGAATCGCCAGTTACATTGATATGCTTAAACAATAATTAAACAGTAATACTCGCCCTTCAGGGAATGTCCATTAGCTTTCCCTTGAAACCAACTTCGAATTTACTGTTAAATTCAGAGATTTTTTTAGCTACACTTCACGAATGTAGAATGCTTATCTCGGTCTAATATTTTCCTTCCTATTGCGATGCTCGGATATCCGAAACCAATGTGTATCAGTATGTCCTTTTAAATCCTCTTCAACTTTCCCAATGATTACATTGTGCTCTAACATTTTACTACTAGTCGTTATCTCGTTATTGCGTGCAAAATATATAAAAAAGCTGCCAAAGCTTTTTCTTTTGATCCGAATGTCCATAGACAACGCTGTGAGTTCGCTAGTTGGGGACTTGAAATGTTTACCGGAGATTCGGACTTTTGACTAAAAAATCATCTTATCGGACGAAGCCCATTTTTGGCTCATCGGATAAGTCAACAAGCTAAATTGCCATCATTGATTAGAGTCAATACAATCCACAAGTGTTCGACCAAGAACCAATGCAACCACAATTGATTGATTGACTGTTTGGCGTAGTTCTTAGCGTATTTTTCTCGAAATGAGGAATTAGACATACCTTCCGTCAATTGTATTGAGCTTAGAGCGATAATAACGGACTTCTTGTGACCGAAGCCCGACAACATCGAAACATACATATATACCTACTCGGTGCTATTTCCCAAAAAATTAAAATACCTACCTTAACCAAACAAGCTAACACCGGGTAGCAAAGAGCTTAAACCTATTCACTTATAACCAAAGCTTGTGTGTGTTGTCCATAGGAATGGAGGGACATACAATTTTCTGCCGAGTCCGAACTGCTAAGATGAGATGCATATTTTATGTCCAAAGAAGGATTTGTCACTTCCTCGCAACATATCTCATTGTCTATTTATCTAGCTGACGAATTTTCGGCGAATGACATATGACATATGATTTTTATAAGAGATCAACAGAAGATGATGTTACAATATGGTATTTGACACATCGTTTTGTAGTGTACGGATTAGGGATATCGACATGCACTTCCCACATGTATAATTTTTTTTTTCAACTTTTATGAATAATTTCTTAAGATTTTGTAATGAAAATGTGGAAAGAAGTTCTGACAAAATGAAATTCTTATCTAATATAATATAATTTAACAATATTTTTGTTTCCAAATTTTGAAATATGCGGGTGGCCCAAATACTAGTTTCTTTTTAAAAATGCCATAATATGAACAAAATTAGATTTCTCCCATGTATTATGACATTATTAATAAGAGCGTACATTCCCATTAATTACGAAATTAACTTTATTCAAGAGACTGCTTCGGCTGGTTTCGCAAGAGCGCACTCAGTCACTCGAATTTTCCAAGACTTTGTTGACGATTTCGGGCTGTAAGCTCGTGGATTGCTTGAATGATAATCGCCTTAAGTGCTTGAATTGTTTCCGGATTGTTGGCCGGTCAGCAGTCCTTCACGGTTCCCCACAAAAAAAAGTCCAATAGGGTCAAATCGCAGCTTCGAGGCGGCCAATTGACATCGCAAAGACGGCTGATAACAAGATTTGGGAATTTGGTGAGCAAAAGATCGTTTGTGGCATGGGCTGTGTGGCATGGCGCGCTATCCTGCATGAACCAGAAGTAGTCAAAATCTATGTCTTCAATTTCAGTAGAAAAAAAGTCGGTTAACATGGCTCTGTAACTCCCACCGTTGACCGAAACGTTGTTGCCAGCTTCATTTTAGAAGCAAAATAGTTCAATGATGCCATCACTCTACACTCCGCACTAAACTGCCACTATCTGTGAATGCATTGGCTTCTGGACAATTACATGCGGGTTTTCCGAGCCCCAGATGTGACAATTTTGTTTGTTAACGTAGCCGCCGAGAATTTTCATCTCGCCTCGTCAGAAAAAATTATTTTTCGGCCAAAATCGTTATTTAATTCAAGCTGCTCTAAGGCCCAACTGTAAGAACGAAATGGATGGTCGTGCGCCTTCAGTTGCTGATTCAATTGGACCTTGTTGGCGAATTATACGAGATCTTTGTGCAAAATTCTCCTCAGATGAAATGTTGAGCTGTTAAGTTCGATGGCGAGTTGATGTTCGTGAATTCAGTCTCACACTCTCGGCTATAGCAGCCATATGCTCGTCTGTGCCCACAGTACGACGACGGGGACCATGAGTTTTGTCCACTAACATACCAGTGTCACGAACTTTTTGCACAAACTTTTGTGCAGTAGGCGCGGTGGGTGCCTAATTTCTCCCAAAACTTCTTTTCAAAAAACGCACTGTTTGGGCTACACAGCACTTATACTTTGGAAATAAGTTTTCAATATTTCCAAACGTTGTTCAAGCGTAAAGCAACTCATTTCGTTTTGCGGAGGTATGATACTGACATTCTGTCGAGATTTCGAGCGGCAAACAGCTGTCAGTGTCAAAATAACCTATGATTTAAAAAGAAACCACTATATGACCAACCCTTTACATGGAATGTGCAGTTTCAGTAATTAAAACAAAATCTATAATAACTCTTTCATAAAGTGAATATATCAAAAAAATTCAAATTCATTTCTGTTATTCGAATTTTTTGACAAAAACCTGGATAACAATTTTATTGGAAGTTTCTTATACATTTTAGATCCTTGTACCAAGTTTAATTTAATTCAATCCGTCAATCCACATAGGTCGTTGAACTCTTGGACGCACATCCGAGCAGATGACGACGTCATGACGAAAGTCACTTTTTTGGAATTCTGCATTCATGATACTAAATCACTTGCATTACTTTTAATCTTACCTAACCGTTCAGGTGAACATGATATTAATTAAATTAAATAACAGTTTTTCGATATTCTTAAAATAAATACCTTAAAACTGATTACCAGATTTTGAAAAAGCTTTGCTCATTTACATTTATTAACCCCTAATAAAGTATGTGCTGTTACCCCTATTTTCCATAATCAGTAAACTGAACATTCTTAAGTTTAGGCCAACAAATTCGAAAGTCCCAAATATTTAAAAAGACACGCTTCCTTTCTGTCGGGAAATCTGTATAGGAATTGCTATCAAAATCATCATGAAAAAAAAATACTTTCTCCACAAATTTAACTTGCAAAAAAATTCAAACCAATGGAAATAATAAACACAAGTCAATTCCCTATACCCGGGAATTATGATGATTCGGAAGGTCAAATCAATGAATGTCTTTATAACTTATTGAATAAATTACTAAACAGCATTGCCAAGTCGGCAAGATAAAAATATACATTTCTCTTCACTTTTCCCAAAGAGTATCTATTCCTCTTCAAAGATGAAAAACATGCGTCCTTTAGTGAATCGGTTCAAAGAGAAAAACAGTTAGTCCTCTTAGTTAACTCTCAACCAAAAGGACGTGAGTTAATTTAATGCAAAACATCAGATGACAACAAATGACAACAACTACATAGTAGTGTACTATTTCAGCAAACTAATATTATGACAGGCGAAAATAAATTGTCAATTTGTATGCAAAAAAAAAAATAATAAGGAAATAAACAGAGCATTGTAAAAGGGTGGTTTGGGTCATCGCACTGGATTATGCCCAACGATGTTATATCCCTTATTATTGGATTCTTGAGTGGGCAATGCAGACATATTAATCTGGATTAACTTCTTAAATGGCGAAACCGTGGAATTTAATTTCGCGTGGTAGTAATGATTTAGAACTATGGAGGGTCAAAATAACTTGAAGCCTTTATTTTTAAGATTTTCGAACTATTTTTGTTGTTGGTCGAGATGTTAGAAGTCGTTGATATTTGTGTGGTGTTTGTAGCAGAGAATAGCATATTTAAAAAAAATCATCGTATATATCGGTTTTGTGATTCTTACGATATTATACTACCCATAGTTTTTTGAAAGCTAGATGTTCATTCATTTACTTGTTTTGTGCAAATCAAATTAAATTTACAAAAGTATCAACATTTTTACTTGCGACTTATAGGTACTATAAGGCAAGTTATGCATTCGTAAAAAAAATCGAACTCGAGATTTTGATCAAAGTTGACATTACGATGATAGCGAAGACCAAAAAAGTGGGTCTCGCAATTCTGTCTGTCCGTCTGTCCGTCTGTCTGTCTGTCTGTCTGTCTGTCTGTCGGTTCGACTACAGCCTAAACGGCTCGGCCGATTTTCTTCAAACTTGGTAGATATGGGTTTTAATTTTTTTCCCCCACACGTTTTTTTCTTTGTTTTCTTAAGACCAAAAATAACGGTACCTGCCATACGATTTTTTTTTCGAAATTTTATAAATATTTTTTTTTCTCAAAAACTGTCCCACATAATTTAAAAAAAAAAATTAAAAGTTTTATTTAGTTAAAACTAGTTAATGGTTGAAAAAAAATTTCCAAAAAATTGTTTGTTTTGGTAGCCCCCCTGGGTCCATTTTATTTGTTTTTGATTTTCTCGAAAACGGTACAGACGATTTTGATCATTTTTTTTTATGGTAAAGCTCCTCTAGTTTGAATATTATTACATATTCAAATTTTCAATTTTTTGTTTTTTGGATTTAAAAAAAAAATCAAATTTTTTTTGGAAACCCAATATTTCGAAAACCACAAGATAGATTTTTTTCAAACTTCATAAATAAAAGTTTTTTAACATAATCTGCCAGATTTAAGAAAAAAAAATGTTTTATCTAAAACTAACGGTACCTTCCAAACAAATTTTAAAAAAATGGTTTTCGAAAATCGTATTTTTCTCGAAAACGGTTCCGAGAATTTTGCTAAAATTTTTTTTCTTTTGATTAATTTTAACGATCTATAATTTAATAAAAAAAATTGAAATCTAGATATTACTGACAGTACCTACCATAAAACGATTTTTTCAAATTTTGAATTTCTCATAATCGGCATAACGGATTTTAATGAATTTTTTTTATCACAAAGATCTTAAAAAGTTTAAAAAAAATTGCATTTCAAAACTTAAAAAAAATATTTTTTTAGAAAAAAAAAGTCTTTTTTTTTTTTAAAGAACGGCTGAATATTTTTTTGGAAATTATACTCTTATTCGTACAATAATAAAAAATTAAGATTGGCGTACCAAAATTTTTTCTTAAAAATGTTTTAAAAATTTTGCACATAAAAGCATATTTTTTAAGGAACAACTACAACGACTTATAATTTTTGTTCTTGCATAAATTTATATTTGCATAGCATTCTGTTTTTATTTCTTACTACTAAAAGAATTTAAAAACTTCATTTTATCCTTATGAACAGTTTTCTTTAATAACATCCGTTTTTAAAATTCTTAGTCTATTACATAGGAGCAAGTTCGTGCGACCCAGTCGTGTATTTTATTTTATTTTAGATTTAAATTGTGCGAAAAGCCTCTATTATGAAGAAACCTCAATAGGGTAGTTAGTTTATAACTGAGTGCTTTGACTGTGAACGTAGGAAACTCCGTAAAAAATTTGTTTCATACCTCAACCTTTTTAGAAAAAGCAATTCAACGCTTTATTTAGAAGCTAATAAAGCTTTTAAAAAACTTTGTTTTCAAAAACAAAATATTTCGTGGCTGCAGCTAAAAGTCTTTCATCCTGTACAGATTCAATAATATTCTGGTCAAAAGTTATATTACTAGGAGGCCGTAAGAATGTATCAGCATCGGCTATTGCAGTTAAAAAACTTTCCGGTTATTTTATAGAACTCTTGAATTCTTCGAAATATCATTTAATGTTCCAGTATGCTCTACCTCTAATTCTAATTCCTGAACTAGACGGTAGAATTACAATAAACGAGTTACAAGTAACCCTTAAATCAAAAAAAATGATAACTCGGGAGGGATTGATGGAATTCCTGTCGAATTTTATAAGAACTCAACTCCTAGCGTTTTGAATCATATTCATTTATTTAAAAGACTTCTAGAAGAAGAAAAAATCCCAAAATCGTTTTTAAAATGGCTGATTTGTAGCTTCCAAGCAACTACAGAGGCATATCGATCTTACCTTGCATTAGGAAAATTTTCACTCATATTCTATACCATAGGTTGACGAAATAGGTTTAAGTTGAAGGTTAGTATATTCCAAGCTGATTTTCACTCGGGACTCTTCACAGTGGATAATATTTGCTCTTACTAAACGTCAAAACGTTTTTAGAGAAGAAGAAATCTATGCTTGTTTTTATCGATTTTAAAGCGGCCTTTGATACCGTGAATAAAGATTCTTTAATTTATAGATTATTTATCAACATTAGGTTTATCGACAAAATTTCTTCACCTAAAGCTCCATATTTCTGAAGCTTTTGCAGCCTTATGGAATGGAAGCTCAATGCCCGTTTTACTACAGGTGCTGGTGTTCCTCAAGAATGTGAGATGAGTCCGATTTTGTTTGCATTGTATGTTGATGATGTGTGCTTCTTTATGCAGATGATATTATCATACTAGCAGATAATCCCACAACACTACAATCCGAAATAAACAAATTCAAAAGATTTTGCGATTTGTAGGATCTCAGGATAAATTGTGCAAGATAATAATTTCTTAAAGCACCAAACATAGGGTAAACTACCTAGTGACCGACCCCCTTTCAGTAATGGTCACCTATCTCTGTTTTTTCATTTTATTAAGGTTTCCTGTTGCTGGATACTTTCGAAGCTATTTTTAACGTGTTTAGACGTGCAAATGTCATAACAAAAGACTTCAATTGATATTTTGTACTCAATCGTTGACGTGTAATAAAAGATGTAAGTTGAGAACCTCTGTAAATCAAAGAAAACTTGTGAATTCCTTAAGAAACACTTGAGTATAAATCAGTATTTTATTAATTTATCCGTGTTTCTTATATATGGGAGTGTGTATATTATTTCAAAACAATAATTAGTGGATCTATTTGTTAACTTATTTTTATTAAAATAATAAAATAACTTAATTTAACGTGGGGTGTTCATAACTAAAATGTAATGTTCAATAAATTCAGTGACGGACAGGGGTGTCTATTACTGGCGCGATTAGAGGTTTTTGAGGATATTAGTTACGGACACCATCGTTTTTGTCTTTCTTTTTTCCTTTCATTTTTACAAACCGCTTTTTATATTGCTATAAAGCCACATTTTTCATGAATTTATTTTTATTGATATTTATTTATCTTATATATTAGATAAAAATTACAGTATTTTAAAAACACCTTCCAAGTTAAATATATTCTGTTTTTATTTCGGTGTCGGTTTTGGTTTTGGTGAAAAACAAATAAAACAGAAGTTTTCGCATACACTTTTGACGAACCACAAGTTCTTATGAGTCAGGATTCATGATATTCCCAATTGTCAATTGAAATGTCGAATTAAAACTTTTAATTATTTGAAAATCTACAAAAAAAAGGGTGTCCGTAACTAAAAAACTGGTAAGCTTTTACGATTTTGTGTTTTATTTATTTTTGGAATTTCGTACATATTTATTTCTCTAATATTGTAAAAGAAATTATTAACAGTTATAATAATACACAAAAATCATTAAAATCGATCCAGCGAAAGAAAAGTTATGAATTTGCAAACTCAAAATTTCTCTTAAGGGTGTCGGTCACTGGGTGTCTTACCCTAAAAGAACTTTTCAAGAAAAATGGTTTTTAGAGGATGAACCATTTGAGATAGCTAGTGAGCATACGTAGGCAGTTAGGATTCTTGATGACTTACAACCTTGATCTCCGCTTACATGTTAAAGAAAAATGTGCTGCAGCCAAATCTTATGTGGGACAAATTCTTTTGCAACAAATATCCATCTTGATGAAACTTCAAAATTTAAAGTGTTCGATACAACCATAAAAACATATCTTTGTTATTCAAACCACGTATTTGGATACAAAATTATCGATGATTTTGAGGTTGTTCAAACCTTCAAAAACAAATAATGCAACATGGTCTCCGATGTCTTCTATAACCGTTTAAAGAATGGAACAAGTAAGCTAATCAACATTGTTTAAGTCTCGAGCTAAACAATATAGCGCTGTCCGAATGGCAGGACGTATTCTACAGATGTATAGCAAATATAGACGTCTCCCTTGATCTGCAAAGTTTAAATAGATCTCAAACTTAATCAACTAGGCTTATGTAAAAAGTATTAAACCACAATCCTTACATAAATAACTATTTTAACAAAACACTATCTTTATACCTAATGAGCCTTATATTTAAAGCTAAGACGGAGATGCAAATTATAGGCCCTATAAAGCTGACTTTCGCCCGATATGTAGTTTGTGCAACCGGAATGAAATTGAGCTTTATGTCCAATACTACAAGAAATCCGCAGGCAAAGAGCATTCTTACACTCGAAGATACAAAGCAGGTTTTAAATGGAAATTCAGTTTGGAAAAGTCTTTGTTACTTTATTATATTAGTCATACCTGGATCCAGAAGGTCTGAAATCGATTCTCATACCCTGCCAGTTAAAAACAATTTTTGTTGCAGTTCATTGAATCTTGCGAGGAAGTGACAAATCCGCCAAGATTTTATCTGTAGTGGAGTGTTCCAAACATGATGCATATACTCGTATGTATATCCGTAAAAAAATTATATATTTTAGAAACGACTTAAACGATTTTAGTGAAAACAATTTCGTAAATAAGGCATACATTATAATACAATACATTATAATTAACAAAAGTAATCTAATAGTCTGTTTCACTAATAGAAGGGTTGACTCTGATTTTCGACTTTATGATACAAGCCTGCGTCGATTTCTATAGAAATAAAATGCACGACTACGTGGCACGAACTTGCTCTTATGTAAAAAACTAAGAATTTCAAAAGTGAATAATATTAGAGACAAAATAAAGCATAAAATTAATTTTTTAAATGACTGAAACAATTCCTTTATAAGTTGGAGCTAAAAACAGGATGCCATTTGCAAATATGATTAGCAAATATTAGTTTATGCAAGAATTAAAATTATAAGTCGTATAGTGGTTTCTTTAAAAAAAAAGCATTTATCTACAAATTCATAAAACATTTTTAAGAAAAAATGTTGGAATGCCAACTTGAAGTTTTTATTATTTATTGTATGAATAAAATTTAAATTTATTTTCAAAAAAACTATTAACCTGTTTTTTAGATGTCGAATTTTCAAAAAAAAATATTTTTTTTTTTCAAAAATTCAAAAAACATTTTTTTTTATGTTTTGAAATGCAATGTCATTCATCGTTAAAATTAATCGACAGAAAAATAATGTTGTCAAAATTCTAGGTGCCATTTTCGAGAAAAATACAATTTTCGAAAACAACAATTTTTTAACATTTGCTATTTTTAGGTAAAATAGAAATTTTTTCTTACACCTTGTAGATTGTATTAAGAAACTTTTATTTGTTAAGTTTAAAAAAAATCGAGCGTGGTGTTTTTGAGATATTGAGTTTTGAAAAAAAAATTAATACACAATAATATTAAAATTTTTCGGTAGCTTTAGCATAAACAAATTGTCAAAATCGGTTATGGCGTTTTTGAGAAAATCAAAAACAAATAAATTGGAAGTTTTTTTTCAAGCATTACTTAGTTCCAACTAAATGAAATTTTTCTATTTTAAAAAACATCTGTCGAATAGTTTTTGAGAAAAAAAAAATTATCTACAAAATTTTGAAAAATATTCAGATGGCAGGTACCGTTATTTTTGGTCTTACAAAAAAAAGAAAGAAACGTGGAGGGGGGAAAAATTAAAAATGATATCTACCAAATTTTAAGAAAATCTGCCGAAATTGATGACATTCTCTCCTACTCCGCAATATAGGGATCAGGCTCTTTTAAAGTGGTTGATGCGCTTATTTTTTCTAAGGAGTCTGCTCCTTCGTTTTCATAAACAGCCACGTGATTAAGTACCCAGTGAAACGTGACCCTGTTCTGTTTGCCAAGTTCGTTAAGTCTATGTATGCACTCTCTCATTAATTTATAGTTGATAGTTTATGAGCTTAGTGACTTGAGTGCAGCTTGGCTATCTGATTATTAAGAAGAAATTTGCCATCAGTTCTTTTTGAAACATTTTCTTTCTAGATCTCAATCCACTCATTTCGCTGGGCGTGTACCTATCCGCTTGAAAGGTGCTAGTGCACTTCCCCATAGACCCAATGATTCCTGCACTAGTCCCTTAGCTTGTTTTCGATCCATTAGCGTACCATGATGGTATTTCTTTCGAGGTTGTAGCTTATTTCTTCTTTCAGTTCCTCACAAGAGGCACTACACCCATGAAAACATTTTTGCAATGGCTGATAATAATCAAACCCAAGATCTTCTGCATGACAGCCTAAGGCACTAACCATTATGCCAGGAGAGTTGTTTTATCTATTTAACAAGTTTCTTATTTTTCAGACAGTGTGGAAAGTTATAGAAAAAACAGGCAACGCCGAGTATTCACTGACTGAGTTGTGCAGGCGTTTCAACCAAAAAAAAAAATAATTTTCAGTGACGAAGCCCATTTTTCGATGAATGGGTTACGGGTATGTCAGCAATTAAAATTGTTGAATTTGGATCGATTGTAATTCACACGGAGTCCACCAAGTGGCAATGCATCCACATTATCTCTCTTTGATGTGGATTTAAGGCCGGCCGGTGGTCAGCGTTGCCCCCTACTACAATCGTAGTGTTTTCACTGCAATTTTTCTTCAAAAGCACACACTATGCACGCTCCTTAAAACACTACACTTTTTTCAAAGCGAAAACACAAAACAGTTTGTGTTAGAGGTTATGGAAAATATTTGCAATGTTTGTTTCTTATATCTACATATCAATCAATTTAGATTTCAAAAACAAAGTTCGTCACGTTGTGCATATGTCATGTGTTTTGGATTTAAATTTGAAGAATTTTGCTGTAGAAACGATATTGAAAATAATATACTCGTATTAGAAAATGTGAAAACGAAGTCATGCCAATTTTATGTATGTAGCTTTATGTGAAAAACTTTTAATTGATAATGAAGAAACAAGTCATTTAACTCTTCTTGACCCTATCGAAATTTCAAAAGGAGACATTCCGACTATAATGTCCCTTTTGAAAAAGTTTCCATTTCATATACAAGAAAATGAAACCATAATAAATGACGAATAGGTTCACAAGAAACGGAATAATTAATAATAATAATTAATTAATTAATTATTTAATTATAATATTAAAATTTTTTATGAGTTGTGTATATCTACATAAGTATAGTTTATTATACCAATGTTTATATAAAAGTGAATTAAAGGATTAAAAAATTTGTAATTTTTTTTTTGTACTACGTTTTTACTACACTTTTTTTTCTTAAACACTACACTTTCAATCAGTTCGGGGGGCAACACTGCCGGTGGTACCATCTCCATCAATTGAGAGCGCTACCGAACAATGATAACCATATTTTGGGGAGTGGAGTTGAAGATATAACCATGAACTGTATGAGCTGTATAACGAAACTGACCAAGTAAAACGACTCAAAGTCCATCTACTGAGATGGCTGAGTCATGTAAGGCTTCACTGGAGACAGCTAGCCAGGGTCCGAGCTAGCTGAAGAAGCTTGTTATTTGAGGCCCTGGTCCACCCGGACTGTAGCGCCACCTTAAGTAAGTAAGTATGTTATATGAATATTCCACTAAGGTCGAACTGAGCCAGTAAGACTTTTTTGAGGGGTTTCTTTGAGTATTGAAAAAAAAATTTATTTCTCTTTGAGATTCTATTTTGATTTGTTTTCTGTGTATTTACCCTTGTTTACCCTACCCTCCGCAATGTTTCTTGTCATTCAGTTATTTCTATAAACAGTGTTCTAGTGAAATAGCCTGTTGTATTCTTCCCTTGAAACAATTTATCCGTAATACTACCACTTCAAGAAATGCCCGGATATACTGTTGAATTCAGAGATTCTTTCCTCAGCCACACTACACGAATGTGGAATGCCTAAAACGCTCGCACTGTGCTTCATAATTCCTTCAGTACGCTCAAAATTATAGAAATGAACTAACAAGAGACAGATTAACTTGTGAAAATGCCTCGCTCTCAAGGCGAAACGATTATGATAGTTAAACTCATGCCATCTTTTCGCTGCTTAAGATTTAATCAAAACTTTTAGAGAGTTCATAAAAATAATACAACCAAAACACAAATAGGTATTCACTTGAGTTTTTTTTTTGTGTGGTTTGTTTAAAATCGTAGACATTAATTAATTTAATTAAAAAGCTACAATTTGTATGCTTCCAGCAATGATACCCCATTCTTCATCCCATCCATTGTTGAACCATTATTTAGGAAAAGTATCTCAAATTTGTTCGCAGACATACCTCTTGATACGGTCCAGTTAGATCACTGTGAAGCAACACGACAAAAACGACGTCAAGGACTATAATAGGATTGGGGATGGGAATGAGCAATGATGATGACGATGATGCCGACAACGAAGCCCGCACAAAATTTTTGAAAATTGGAATTCTATTTTCATGAAGATCCTGTCTTTCAATAGTGGGCGGGCGGCCGCCACCACCGCCAATGATTTTTTTTTTCCACCCTTATGCCGAAACAGGATGTGTCTTTCCAATGCACGAAGGGAGCCAGTTGTGTTGTAGTTGACTTCATATACATGCCTACATAGTATAAACATCATTCCCACCCCATCTATACATCCAACTATCGTTCCATACGATGCGGCAATGGCAGACAATGAATTTCACTCAAAGGAAGATGAAAGTAAGAGACAACTACGCGTATACATTTCCGCCAAGCAGCATTTCTATGCCTCGTGGCCTTCCTTCACTTTGATTATAGTGAGTCCCTTATGGCAGAAGCGCAGCAACAGCATCAGCAGCATCCTTTCGTGGATATGATGCCAGAGCTCAAAGGAAAGAAATGGAAATTACGTAGCTGTATAGATGATGGAACTATTCTCCTTTTTATTTTTTGTAATCCTGCATATTGCCCCCTTGCCTTGGCCTGCTTCCTTAGTATCCTTGCATTCAAACAATACCAGTTGAAACTAGGAGTTTTGCAGTTAACTTGAACTCTACATTCTGTGCGACATGCCTATTCGGGATCGCCATCCCATTCAAGTTCCGCTGCGACAATTGTACGAATGCGTTCACGATTAGACCGAGTTCACTTGGGGTCTTTTTCATTCGCCCAGATGATGTAATTGCTTCCTTCGACAGTGGCAACAAAACAAGAATAAAAAAAAAACTGAACAAAGAGTCGGCATTGGTTGGGGAGTTTTTGTCATGCAGTCATGTAGGGGGATGAACTTAGTTGACGAGGGAGAAGAAGTCGGAAAAATGTTTTTCCAATTTACACGCGTTAAGCGAAGAATAGTTTTTCCTTCAGGGCTCGAACATTTTACCAAACTCAGCCAACACCGATTGCTGACTCTAAAAACTAACAAACAATTTGCATTGGCAGCGATCTCACCTCGTGATAGTTTATTTTTGGGTTTGTTGCTTTTTGTTCATGCCATTGCCACTGGCAAGTGGCTGTTTGGCTGTGAAGGCGACGGCGGGCAATAGAATGACACAATATTCCACACACTAAGTTCTACAAGCTTGCACAAATTCAGCAAGGATATTCACGGAAAAAGGGTGTTTCTTAAAGAGATTTGGTTTTTTAATTCGATAAACTGTAAATTTGACAGCTGACATATGAGAATTGTGCTTACACCACAGCAAAAGCCTTCTGGTAGACCTCCTCGATAAATTGATTTCGAAATCATTCTTAAACAGAAAATTATCTTTTAAATAGAGCCCAAGCAAAATGTAGTACGAGTACCCCTTGGCATAATGGTTATTGCGTTGGGCTGTCTTGCAGAGGGTCTGTTTCTTGCGAGGAAGTGATTATTCACCCAAACAAATATCTTGTGATGAAAAGTGCTGTTCATTAGGCTAAGGCTCTCCTCGAGTCGTCAAGACCTCTAATATTATAGATATTAATTTTTTATTTTTGTCAAAGCAACAATTTGAGTTTCAGTTCCTCTAAGAAAAGCACCCTTCATCTAAAAGTCCCCAGGCATAGATAGTAACTTCCCATTGACTTACTATTAATTTTTTATGACCAGCTTTTTTTTCTTAAATTTATAAATTTGAAGCTTTAAATTTGGAAATTAATGTCCTTATGGTTTGATAATAAAAGGGGTATACCGATTTTAGTTTTCAGCATTTAATAAATTCCGTTCAAATTGTAGGGCCGTACTCATGGCGTACATAGATACTCGTACAACAAGTTGTTTCCTTTAAACCAACACTAATCTTCTAAAGCCCGTTTCAATCATATGTATACTAAACTAATTGACTAGTTTTCCAGTTATATAAAAATAACAAGCGATGCCTAGGGGGAAAGACAGAATTCTAAAGAGCATCAGAGGTTTTTCAAGACAAACCTCTGTCTATATGAACTACTCTAACCTGATACCTCAAGTGGAAATGGGTGTTGAATCCCTGTTGAAGGTTGTTGTTGGAAGCAAACGAGGGAGGGGTAGCAATGTTCCCAGTAAGAAACTTCGCCTTTAATCCAGACAGCAAGGGAAGTATATCGAAGATGCAATCAAGGGTGGGGTCTACAGTTTCAGACAGACTGGACTATACGTGAACATCTTATATGGGCTGCAACGACTTATTCAGGGCTCAGGCATATCAGGACCGTTTTATCCGAATCCATGGCCTTCAAGTTACTCTTAGGGACTGGTCCACCGGATTGGGAAACTTACCGTGTCACTTTAAGCTATATAGTTGAGAAGCAAAAACAAGCGTCGAACACGAACCATTTAGCTCTTCATGAATTAAGGATACGAAATAAGAACAACAAACTTTGGATCTGTACATGAAATGTAGGTTCCCTAGACCAGGTATTCAAAAATTGATCTTCCGCGTCCGGGTTAAAGTTAAAAATCTGCAATTTATAGTTCGATTGCTGGAGAAAGACTTAGACAAGAATTTTTGAGTTTCCACTATGTAAACGACCGTGTTCTATGAGTTCATAGACAAAACTCTAGTATTCTAGCTATGCCATTTAAACTGATAGACCACGTGAAAGCCGCAGGGGATTTCAGCAGTAATAATAATAATAATAATAATAATAGCTTTATTTTTTTCAAATTATAAATAGTTTTAACAATTGTATATTATAACAAATAAATTATGGCCTTGGTTTTTGAACCGTCTGCCGTCAGCAGTATAAACGATGTTCAAACGTTCCAAAGGGCCAAAATTCAGAACATCGTTATAGCCAAGGATAATCTGGCCAAAGCCAAGACAATGTGAGAAAATTCGCCGTCGAATGGCGAAGTCTTATGGTGATACAATCAAGTATTTGGAAACATCAATATTAGTGGAGACATAACCGAGATTCTAGCAGTGGCAATATAATGAAATCCGAGGTTAAGCGATGAATGATGGCAAACAAATGCATCTTGTCGGGAGCTGTACGAAATTGAGAAAAAAAAACGGGAAGGAAAACAATCTTAGAAGGAAAAAAATGGGGCAAGAAAAGTCTGCGATCAAGAATATAAAGGGATGTGAAGGCAGGAATGAAATTCGGAAGTTTTGCAAAAAAAAAAAAGTTAAAAGAACTTTTCAAAGTTACAAAGCCTGAACTTAATCCTGAACGATCAAACATAATATATCGAAAAATATTTTCTGCAAACTTGGAAAATATCGCGTAAGACTAAAGTGACCACTTGACTAATTTATTGTTGTTTTGAAGATCGGCCTTTCAATCTAGATTTTCGTTTAGTCAAAACGATTTCACCCCAATATAACTTCGATGATGAACGGAATTTTGCTTTAAGTTATACATATCTAAACTTTATTTGAACAAAGCTGCCGAAGTTGCTGACCTTGGTTCTGTTCAAAGACGCTGGCAGACCATGTATTGATTAGGAGTGTAAACCAGTTCATCTACAAAATGTAATGGGATGAAAGCATGACTGATGTCTTGAACACAACATGAACATAGACTGCTATATCTTCGCGGTTGTTAGACTTAGTCTTTCTAGGATGAGAAGACCACAATCGGAACCAAATTTTTTCAACGTTTGTGGTTAAAACGAAAATAAGCGGTCCGAGCATTCAGAAACAACAGAGGTTAAACTGATTGAGCTCGATACACATGATCTGAATATATATAACCTGACGATTAACTAATTTAGAATGAATTACTAAAATCAATAGCGACCATATATACTAGTACTTTCAGTGAAAGCCTGGGCTTAGTGAGCTTAGGTAGAAAAATCATTTTTGAATTACTGAATATACATACGAGTATATCAATATAAATTGAAGACAATGAAGTCTTAACGTAACTATTCATGTACTCGTAATTGAAATAACAAGTACCGCGCATGCCGTAAAATTCTGCAGAACGAATGGATATAGTTCTTGGATCAGTAACCCAAGATCTACACAATACTCGTATTAATACTAAAGAGTAACGTTCGGACCTTCTTTGCTGTTAATAAACTGGCAAGTACACGAATAAGATTAATTTGCCTTTGATGAAGGTACGAGTATCTTAAGTAAAAAGGATCAAATAAAGCGGGAAAATTTCTATAAGCTTCCTTCGCTTACTTAGAAGCATCAGAGCTAGACTTCAATACTTCAGGAGTATATGTCAAAGTTTGTTTCACTTGTTCCAAAGCGAGAATATTTTTGTGTGTACCAGGGAAAGCGTCGGGATGAATTGAGAACAACAATCAAATATACCTATAAGTGCACAAATTCTTTCGATTGTTATGTCGATATGGGTACTGTAGTCAGATAGGAAATCGAAGTTAATTCTACGTACTTTAAAATCGTTTAGTTTTTCAAAGCTGGGTTGGTGAATAAATTATGTATGATGATACTTGATGAAAAGACTGATGAGAACCGAATAAAATACGTGTATATCTTCTATATGATTTTTATATAAGTTCTTTTAAACAAAAAGTTAGTTTTACTAAAAGTTGAATTTATGCGTTCAAACTTTTAGCTCACATAAGCGAAGGCGTTAAAGATGGGAGGTTGATGGGAATTGATCTAATTAAGAAGATGACTGCTTTTCTAACAACACTAATATCGGCATCAGATGGGTCTATTAAATCTAGCTATTTACGCAAGTTATGTTTAGCATTACTCATCTGATTGAGACCAGAAGTTTAAGGATGGTCAGTGAATAACATTTACTTTTCTGAGATAAAGTTGCTTGGAGTTCTAAGCTACCTAAGAGAATATCATTATAAAAGGAACCTTATATCCCGATGTAGGTTGATTTGTTGATTGAATGATTGATATGATGTTGATAGTAGTACAGATTCACTCAGTGATCTTATGGTTATCTGTGATAAAAAAAAGTAAATTTTTGTTGTTATATAGCTATGACAATTAAAAGAACTAACTAGGTATTTGAGTGTAAATACTTTGTGAAAAGAATAATTCGATCTTCGAATTTCTTTATGCAACATTTCTTTGACCCCTCTTCAAATATGCTAGGAACGACTAGTCTGAGATGGAATAATATGTAAGACCTCTCCCAACTTATGAAGTTCCAGACAAAATTCATTCATATTTAATATTAAGAACAGAGAGAACAGTCATACGATTCAGGCCATATGCAAAAGATTTTAATGAAAATATTGAGTCACTATTAATTTTAAAAAATTTCTTTGCCAAATTAACTTTAATATTATGGCACTGATTACGGAGCCAACAAAACTATGTATCTCCCACATGCTTCACTTTTAATAGAACAAAACTTTTTCGATTTTCATTTAAGTAAGGAAAGCCTTAAAGCTTTACTTAAAGGACGCATGCACATTGCACCCGTTCTATACTTTCCCAACAATTAATATCTAACTCTAAATTAGACTTAATTGCCAACGTATCTTTTACTACGTAAGCTTGTTTTTACGTATTTTTGTAAGCTTTAGTCAGTAGTGATTTTCCTAGTACTAAGCTGGTAAATTAATGTAAACTATTCGACCTCTAACTAGATCTTCATAGAGAATAAACACATTGGGCCGTACCAACAATCAAATTAAGAGACGACTTTAATATTTGAGCGACATGGACCATTATTAAAAGAGCTCTTTACAGTTAACCATACATGTTATGAACTTAATATTTATGTGAACTCTAAATTACGAGTATGAACCATTTATTGTACGGAACCTAAAAAATAAAATGCAGCATATATGGTCAGTTATATAGAGTCCATGAAATAATGCTTCATTTCGCTCAAATATTAAAGTCGTCTCTGAATTTGATTGTTGGTAAGGCCCGTTGTATTAAGGCGAAAACCGATATGAAAATTTTGTGCGAAACGAGTTTAAATGTTTACGGGCTTTTTTTTTTTTTTTTTTTTTGCGTTTCTCAATATTTATTTAAGTATTTATTTATCTAACAGTAGACTTTCATAGACAATTATATCTTGAATATATGTATAGACTTAATTTAAAATACATAAAAAACTTAAATTTAAAATATTTACAACGCATTTAAAATCCTAGCTTTGCATTCATTTCTGCTTATTTGGAAATCTATCAACTCTTCAAATTGATTGTACCGTACTGCGGCTTTATCTATTGGATTATTTGCACCATAATTAGTAGAGTGTCTAGCTAAATAAAAGAAATCGTTTTCTCTTGGCCTTAAGGAGCGTGATGGAGCATAAATATTAAATAATGAAAGTAAATATGAACTGTCAATAATGTCCTTGCAAGATATCACTTGCAAACATGACGTAATAGTAATCTCTTCTCTTATGGAGAGGTTTTAAATTAATGAGTTGACATCTTATATGATAAGCAGGCATATCGGACTGCGAATAAATTTTAGGTAAAGCATATTTAGTAAACCTCTTTTGAATTCTTTCAATTCGCATAGACGCTGCGTTGTAATATGGTGACCATATTATACAACAGTATTCTAGGTTTGAGCGAACCAAGGAGATGAACAAGGATTTGAGGGTGTAAGGGTCACTAAAGTCCTTAGAATTAAATTACGAAAAAGAAAACCAAGCAAAGCATTTGTCTTAGAAATTAAAAAATCCATATGCAAACTAAAATTTAATTGGGTATCAAAAATAACCCCCAGATCTTTTTGTGCCGAAACACGAAGAAGATTAATGTTAGCTATTTTGTACTGAAAAATAATAGAATTTTTAGACCTCGTGAAAGACATTATGGAACATTTACTTATATTAAGGTGTAAGAAGTTCCTTACACACCAATCTGAAAGTCTGTTAATATCTTCTTGAAGTTTAACACAATCAGACAATGATTTCACTACCCGAAAAAATTTGAAATCGTCGGCAAATAGTAAGCCAATAGAATCTAAGATACATTTAGGTAAGTCATTAATGAAAAGAAGAAATAAGAGCGGTCCCAAGTGGCTTCCTTGAGGTACACCTGAATGATTAAAAATTACTTTTTATAGATGATAACCTATTTTAACATATTGCTTTCTATTTTTTAAGTAACTCATTATCCATCTCAACAAGCTAGAGTGAAAACCTAATCTTAACAACTTCCGCTCCAAGACAAAAAACTGTACACGGTCAAAAGCCTTAGCAAAATCTGTGTAAACCGTGTCAACTTGATTGTGCTGTTCCATGTTACAAAGACAGTAATTTGTAAAGATAGCTAAGTTACATAGTTACAGTAGACCTTCCACCAGTAAATCCATGTTGGGAACCAGATATCAAACCACGTACTACCGAATATATTTTTCTATTAACAATGGCCTCAAAAATTTTGGGTATAATCTGAAGTTTCGCAATCTCGCTTCAAACCCGATTTGTGGATTGGAGTAACAAACCTTTAGACAAGGAGAGATTGAAAATTATTCTGAGAGGCATAAGCAAATTTGACTTACAATTTTTGAGAAAAGTGGCGGGTATGTTATCCGGTGCCACATTATTAGACCCTTGAAGACTAGACAGTTCAGTCAAAATATCATCCTCTGTGATGTAAAGAATTCCAAGATTAACTAAAGGATCATCAAATGCTAATTCCAATTCAGTTTCGGGTTCAGCAACATAGTTAGACTGAAAGAAATCTGCAAACATATTGCAAATTTCTTTCAAATCACTGCTAACATTGCCGTTATAATTCATAGAAGATGGAATTCCCAAAATGCTTTAGAGTTATTCTTTATTTTAGATTCTAAGGACAAGATATGCTGTCGAAAAAGAAATCTTTTTAAAAATTCATATTCTTTTCTCAATCGATAGAACTCAGCATGAAATAATCCATCTAGTAAGCTTTTTTTATAGATACGCCTCATTTCTTTTCGAAGATTAAGTAATCGTTTATTGAACCATATCGGCTTATTTGATCTGAAAACTTGTTTAGAAGGCACACACTTTTCGAAAACGTCTTCAATTATGTTTCTAAATAGTTTATAGACATCTTGTAAGTCCGAGGATCCTAAATATAAAAAGAAATAAGAGACAATGTTCCTACAATACCTGAAATAAGTGACTAAGACGAAACTCTTAACCATTCCTGTGAGCATATCGCCAGGAATGAAGGGGACTTATAATTTTCGGCTAAGATGAAAATCAATTTGTATTTACAGTCTTGAAGGATTTATCACTTCCTCAGAAGAGATTTACACTTGATAGTTCAAAATAAAAATTCTGAATTTTTCCAAAATTCTGGGAACAAAATATTTAAAATCGATTTTACGATACAGTGCCAAGCACTTGGATGATGCCACAATTTTTGGAACACAAATGGGATCCAGAAATACATTGACAGTGATACAAGTAGTTGATGCTTCTAAGGCTTGAGGACGCTCACTCCAAGAAATAGAAGGAAAGCTGAATAGAAAAGAAATAAGACTTTAAGCAATTATACTGCGAATCCACAAAATTATGCGAAAATCAAAAAGAACGCACATACAAAGCAACAATATCACGAGAAAGTGGTTTATTCTATGGCTTGCTTCATATTCTACTCTAACAGTCACTAAAATAAGCGCAAAATGCGGAATACATCCCAGCATATCAAACGGTCATTGAGAAATATCTTATACATACATATATTTCGAAAACGGCTCTAATGATTTTGATATACAAAAATAATGTGTAGACCATAGCAACAATGGTCAACATTTTGGTCAAAAAAAAAAGTATTAACGGAACCTGCCACAGAATCTTTTTTTGATTTTTAACTTTCTCATTTCTGACACAATCGATTTCGATCAAAATTTGATTACAGGAGCTTCTTTGATTTTGATATAATATTGTATATAAAAAATGTGTTCCTTAAATGTTATTATTAGATATTATTAAATACTAACATTCGATTCTATTTTTTATTTTAAGAAATTTCGTGTATAAGGAATCATAAAATTGAAATTACTATTTAAAAAAAAAAACGCAAGCGAAATTTCCAGTAAATTCGTTTACACATGAGTGTGGTGAGTTTCGAAAAGTTTTGTTAAATTAATTATTTGTATTTTAAATACTAACCTAGAGTGAAATATATAAAAAGAAATAGATTTTGGATTGTTTTGTAAAATGGAAGTATGTAGTTTGAAACAAAGATTTTGAAAGTGAAGTAGATTTCAGTGTTTTGCTGATGGTGCGAAGTAGGAAGTAGATTTAATTTTTTTTTGAAAAAAAGTAGATCTACTTCCATCGAAATAAAGTGGTACCACTGATTCTGAAAAAGCTGTTCGAATGAATTTAGCAAGAGAACATGTCTCTTGGAGCAGTAAATAGGAATGCGTTGTCTTTTCGGATGAAAACAATTAACTTTGACCGTCCCGATGGGTACAACTTTTATTTTCATGATCTAAGAAAATGATCTGGCAACACGAATACAGGAATGATTGAGAGTTTTAAGTCACTAGGCTTAGGCTCTCTACGAGCCGTTATGGTCTTCTGTTTAAAAAAAAAAACCAAAACAAAAACATAAGCTTATTTTTACAAGACATTTCAGAGTCGTACATCAGTTTTTATGGTATGGGGGAGCTATTATCTACTATGGCACAATCTAGCTGGAGTTTTTTTTTTGTCAAAAATGAACGGAAATAACTACAAATGTTTAGTTGAACGTTCATTTCCTCAAGTCAAAAATACTTTAAAAGCTCTTTCTTAAATTTTGCAATAAGACAATGCCTCCATCCACACTTCCAGGGTTGTAAGAAGTTGGATTCTATCAGAAGATGTTAAACTTTTGCTATCGCCGCCCTATTTACCGGACTTAAACATAATTGAAAACGTTTGCGTATGGCTATATCGTCAAATTTATGGATGCGGCAATTCAAAGACGAGAACACCTTATTCGAAGCTATCCGTGATGTCTGGGACCAGATCCCTCTTGAATATTTAAAACAAACCATAATTCTATTCTATGAGAAATGAGAAATGAGAAGTGGACACGTCTTAAAAATACTGTCATTAGTACTGCCAACTCCATCTTAGGCAGCAGTCGTAAAAATCGGAACGACTGGTTTGATGATGAATGCAAGCTAGCGACTGAACGTAAGAATGTTGCGTACCGAGCAATGCAACAATCTCATAGAACGCGGGCACGCGAAGAGGAATATAAAGAGCTCAGAAGAACATTAAAACGGCTTCACAGACAAAAAAAAATTAGCCTGGGAGAAGAACTTAATCTGTGAAATAGAAAACAGCCGAGAGCGAGGTCCGCACAAGGTGCGGAAGTTCTACCAATCCGTCCGAAACATGACGCAGTACACACCACGCTGCACATACTGCAAGGACGAAGAGGGAAATCTGATCACCGATCCTGAAAGCATACTGGAGCGATGGGAAGTGTACTTTAATGAATTGCTAAATGGTCCGCTCACTGCAGAAGAAGAGGTTCAGAAGGCTATAGGCCGGCTTAAACAGAACAAAGCCCCGGGTGCCGATGGCATACCAGCCGAATTATTCCATCACGGCGGGCCAGCCTTACGTCAAGCAATTCATGATATTATAGTACAGGTATGGGAGCAGGAAGAAATGCCAGAAGACTGTCGAAAAGGTTTAATATGCCTCATACATAAGAAGGGAGATGTCACAACGTGCAGCTATTATAGAGGTATTACGTTGTTGAGTAGCGCCTGTAAGATACTCTCCTCTATCCTACAAGACCGGACAACCCCATACGCTAAAACCATCATCGGACAATACGAGCCCAAACGCAAAATAGTTGGACTACCTATGATAAAAAACAAAAATCTTCTGATTCTTAAATTCCTTTGGAAATAAAATCAATATTTTAGTATTTTTCTTAAGATATATTTATTTTGAATAGGAATAGGTAACAAAAACAAAATGACTTCAATTAAATAACGGTATAGAGCAATCTTACAAATTAAAATAACGATTGATACATTTTTTTAAGCGCAAAATAGTTGGCCTATGGGTCTTAATTTTTATTTTACCATGGTGTTACGTCGCCTTTGGCCTTGATAACTGCTTCTATGCGTCGTGGCATTGTGTCAACTAATTTTTCACATTCTTCGGTACCAAAAGACTCCCAAATATTTATGATTTTAGCTTTAAGGTCTTGAAGAGTTCGGCATGGTTCTTTTCGCAGTTTTTGTTTCATTTTATGCCAGACAGTTTCAATTGGTGAAAGGTCAGGGCTGCTGGAAGGCCATTCCAGTAAAGGAATAGCTTCAGCAGATAACCACGCCATTGTAGACCTTGCAGTATGGCAAGAAGCTCCATCCTGTTGGAAAATATAGTCTCCATCACTAGCTTGAAGTCGTGGTATTGATGGGAGAAGCTCATTTTTCAGAATATCCCTGTACTTGGCAGCATTGACAATTCCATTTACAAAATGTAAATTGCCCAAACCCCGCCCCGACATGCATCCCCATATCATTAGAGATGCTGGAAACTTGACCGTTTTTTTAAGGCAATCTTTGTGAAAAACCTCTTGAATTTCTAATGACTCGTTTTCGTTCGTCGCCCACGCAAACTTCAAACCTGAACTCATCACTCCAAATTACGGACCGCCATTGACTTAAAGTCCAGTTTTTGCGTTGTTTGGCCCACTCTAGCCGCTTTTTCTTCTGTTTAGGTGTTAAAAGTGGTTTTTCTTTGGCCTATGTTTTTCTCGAATTAAAATAGCTCTAATTTAAATAAATCTAAAACAAACCTTAAAAAATTGGTATCCAATTTTTTTCATAGTCCGTTTGCAAGTGTCGACTGAAACACTTTTTTGGATTCTTTCCCTCCATTGAACAGTTATTGCAGCGGCTGTTTGACGACGATTTTCTTTTATTATTTTTTTTAAAACTTGGCAATCTCGAGGTTTTGCAATTGGTGGGCGTTCCGTTTTTTTACCGATCTCCACATTTCCACTATTTTTGAACTTCGAGATAATGTTTCGAATTGATGAACGCGGTAAATTGAATTGTTTTGCGATTTTATAGCTCGATAATCCCGTTTCGAAGGCTTTAATTATGGATTCCCTAAGGTCTCGCGATAATGCAACGCCACGCACCATGGTTGACATTAAACTGTTGCTGGCTTGCATAAAACAGGAGATCAATAAACAACAAAACAAGTGCATGTCATTTTTTTAATAACGGTTAATTGAAAATCTATTTAAATCTTCATAGGCCAACTATTTTGCATCCCAGAAAGAGTAGTCCAACTATTATGCTCTATCTTTGTTTGAGAGAATGCAAACTGGAGCCATAAGTGCTTTCTCAAATTTAGTTCTATTTGGTCTAATTTACTTATCAAATGTAATTTATTACATCGACAAAAAAAAAATTAAACAACAACTGCTTGGGACCAGAAAATATAGGTACATAAAAAATGTTAATTTGTTAATTGATGAGTAGGCCAACTATTTTGCGTTTGGGTCGTATTAGTGTGGTTTCATTCCAGGCAAATCAACAACTGAACAGATCTTTACCCTTAGGCAGGCGATAGAAAAATGTCTAGAATTTTACATCTCAACATACCATCTGTTTATAGACTCTTTATAGCCAGGGTAGAACTTTACAAAGCCATGAGAGAATTCAGCATCCCAAATAAATTGACACGACTATGTAAGTTGACCATTACCAACGTAACAAGCCAAGTAAAAATAGCCGGATTGCTATCCAGACCAATCAACATCTTTAATGGACTCCGACAAGGGGACGGTTTGGCCTGCCTCCTCTTCAACCTGGCGTTGGAGAAAGCAATCCGTGATTCTGGCACGGCAACAAGAGGGACCATCGCCAACAGGTCCAGCCAGTTACTGGTTTACTCAGATGACATTGACATCATCGGAAGAACCGAACAAGCTATACACGATTCCTTCATCCAGATCGAGAAGGCGGTACAAAATCTGAGGCTGCACATTAGTGAAGGTAAAACAAAGTACATGGTGGCGTCGAATGCGAGAGGAACAGTTGGTCGAACAATCAAGGTAGCGGAGCACGAATTTGAAGTGGTGCAATCCTTTAAATACCTTGGGTCAATAGTAGCAGCCGATAACAATATAGAAGTAGAAATACGCGGGCGGCTTCTCAAATCCAACAGAGCCTACTATAGTCTGTCAAAGGTCTTCAAATCCAGAAATCTCACCATAACTACAAAGCTGCTGCTGTACACGACCATGGTCCTGCCAGTACTCACATATGGATCCGAGACTTGGGTGCTTAGCAAAAGGCACTCCGACCTCTTAGCTGCGTTCGAGAGAAAAGTCTTAAGGAGAATTGTTGGCCCCATATATGAGGAAGGACGATTCCGGAGACGGTACAATCATGAACTGTACGCAATCTACCTAGAAGCAGATATCGTGACAAAAATTAATCTCAGTAGACTCCGGTGGGCAGGGCACCTAGCTCGCATGAGCGAAGAGGAACCTGCTCGGAAAGTTCTTTGTGGTACATTCTATAGTAGACGACAGCGTGGTAGACCATGCTTGCGCTGGAGAGATGGCGTAGACCAGGACGCCCAAAGCCTTGGGGTACGCAACTGGATGGCGTCGGCTAGAGACCGAGATAGGTGGAGAGACTTGTTGAAAGAGGCCAGGACCGGAAACCGGTTGTCGAGCCGATGATGATGATGATAATTCTATTCCAAGCCTTCTTATAGAGGTTATATCGAAAATGGTGCGTATACTCATTATTAATGACGAAAAACGTAATATATAACGATTTCGAAAACATAAAATGTAAATGTTTCTTTCGTATTTCTTCTATTTTGTAAGATTTTTCCTGTGACGATTCCTTTTTATAACCTTTAGCAAGTTGTTCATTATTTGATCTTAGAAAGTTGCATTGATAATTTCTTTTTAACACTTTAATTTAATGATTTCTTTAAGGGAAAGATACCCACGAGTACCTTCCCACAGGTAATAAATGTTTACGGGTAAAAAAATTTCCTACAAGTATAAGTTGCGAAAATCGATTGCAAAATGTGTGGCCTCATCCCAGTGATTTGCAGAGTTTTATGCTGTCTGCTGCCTTCACATATTCCTTCCTTCGAAAAAAATGTGTATGATCCATTTATCTTTAACTTTAATTTTAGCTTGTTACTGATGAAAATGAAAAATTCGCCTCACAGATGTTATTCCTTCGAAATTTATTCAATTACTCGAATGTCTATATTTGCCCACAGCAGCAATTCCCCAAATAGACCTTCTATTACAGACGCTCATAACAGTGGCCAATAACTATTACATACATAAGTGCTTTTCTGTAACTTATTACTCTCATCTGTGCTGCTGATAAGATAATTTTATTATCAATAATTTGTGCAACGCCTGTCGCTTCAATCTTCCTAATTAAGTTCCAACATCCTTTGGTTCGATTAAAAACCACTCAGATATCACTTTCGCCCATTCTCCCTAATAAATCCCTTTCACTTCAGCTCTAAGCACTGCCAATCAATAATGCTCATCATATATGTAGGATGTACCTGCCCCTCCCCGCACTCAAGTTCAGTATTCTACCTATATCCAATCGCAAAACCATCGCTATGCGGAAACATTTAATTAATTCCAGCTATTTAGTAACAACTTCAAGGATAATTGGTAAAATGTTATGCCACTCAAGCAAGCATCAGTCAGCGGCGTATATGTATGTAGGTTTATCTATATCCTTTCCGTACGTATAAGCATTTACTGGGATGTAGGTATAGTATGGAGCGGGCTTGAGTTAAGTAGTAAACCGAGTTGGGGAAAGACGACTTGCAGTATTGTATAGGATTACATATAGTAGCTCAATTGTCTTCCATTCATTATCATCTGGCAACAGCGATATGGTAAGCGGTTTCTCTGTCTCGCTCTCTGGTTCGTGTTCGGAGGGCAATCAATTTATGTCATCGATAAACCAAATTAATTTCATCAATGAACTCAACCAAAGAACACCTCTTATTGATTACAATCGATTTGTGTGTGACTTTGTGGAGCCGCACACTATCGCTCCCAGTCCGCTTCGTTTGGCTCCTTAGGTTATCCTATCTGACTCCCATTTGGCCTAGTAATGAATGCGTTCCATCAAATTATACAACAACATGGCGTGTTGGTGTCGCAAAACACGTATATCACAACAAGCTTTTCAATCGTGGGTATAGCGTATCCGATATGCAAAATGCGGTTAAGCAAGGTTTATGATAAACGTACGAGCACTTGTTCGCCTATTGGCGTAACAAATCAAACAACGTCGACGTGGAAATGGTGAGATTGCGTGTGCTAACCTTGCACTAGTTGCTCGAAGAAAAAATGGGTTTGAGTTAGCGAAAGAAGCCAATATGTTGACTGTGGCCTACTTTCTTCACAAGTTGAGGCTTGAATTTTTAAATAGAATTTAATGCTTGCACCCTTAGTGCGATATTTCTGCATTTGAATCTTTTTTAAATCCCAAAAACCAGATAGTGTGTAGTTTCAGGAGACGGATAATAATAATACCAGCTAGCTTTTTCGAGGAGCCAAGATAGACCGAAGCTGCAGCTTAACCCAGCATATTTTGTTCTGATCTGGAAGGGATTGAAAGGCTACCCTATCTCAGACGGAGAACTTTTATGAATAGGGAGTGAACGATAGAAGAATAAACAAGAAACAGGTCGTTATTCTGTATATTTCAAACAAATGTATTTAATTAATTGAAGATTTTTCGCTAATCTTCTTTAAAATTCTGGAAAAGGTAAGGCTCTTCATTTTTATTAATATAAGTCATATAATATTTGCCATAATTTTTTTTTTCACTTTTATTTTGAACATGATTCGGTAAGGGTACATGATGAGCGCGAAGTGTGTTATCATTAAAAAAGGTCAGACTTTTTTTTAATGTCGTAATAATTTTTCTTTTATCATTGAAATAATTTTGGAAAACAGAACTTTTAAACACAGAATTATGGATTTAAGAAATCTTGGATTTAAAAAATATTAAAACTTTAGGCTTTCTTAAAGATGCAAGAAATTTTACTCCCCTTCTGATCTGGCTACGATATATAAGGCATATACCTACATCCACCCAAAGGTTGAGTATAGCTCTCATACTTGGGCTGGTGCCCTCATTACTTATTCGAACATGTTGGATAGAATTCAGAATAGATCCCTAAGACTTATAGGAGATACATCCATTATGGGAAATTTCTTTTTCTCTTGAACATCGTCGTAACATATAGCTTTTCCAATGTGCAATTGAAATAGCCATTCGCAATCTCGCCTTCAAATAATTCAGTAATACTCGTCCAGCTGGGAAAGATCATCAGTTTAACCTTGAGCCTAACTTCGGAAGAATCTCAAGCTCAACAAAGCCGCTGGAACTGACGGCATCGATGCCGAACTGTTCAAAGCCGAACTGTTCAAAGCGGCAGGCGATGACTTGGTTGGGAGTATGCACCAGCTCATCTACAAAATATGGTCGGATAAATGAAACCTCAGCATTGTCTGTCCGATTCTCAAAAAAGTCAAGAACGGAGACCCTCTGAACTGCGCCAAATATAAAGGCATAAGTCTTTTGAACATCGCGTATTTATTTATTTTATTTATTTATTTAATATCAACTGTACATTAAGATAAACTTATAATTAGTACTGTAAAACCCGCTTAAGAGAAACGACAAAATGTCACAGTCTTTCTTTCACTTAAGCGGGTTTTTCACTTAAACGAACCCCGCTGAAGTGAAAAATAATTTCACTTAAGCGGAGTTCGGATAAGTAAAAAATAAATTTCACTAAAGCGGATTTAAAAATTCCATTAAGCGGAGATTTAATGCTAGAAACAATATTGTTTTTATCTTTTGGACTTGCCTTGAAAGAAGTTAAATAAAACAACGACAAAAATAATTTATTGAAAAACGAAAACAGCAAATTTTTGTTCTGTTCGATTCAATTTTTTTTTCACTTAAGAGAGTTTTTTTCAATGAAAAATATTAAAAATTAACTGAAAATATGTTTCAGTTATCCGGGTTTTTCACTTAAGCGAGTTTCACTAAAGCGGAGTGTTTTAAGGGAAATTGGTCGGAAAATACTTGGGGATGAAAAAAGTGTTTCAGTTAAGCGGGTTTTTCTCTTAAGCGGGTTTCTCTTAAGCGGGTTTTACCATGAAATAAGTGAAAAAAAAAAAAAAATAATTTAGAAATATACATACATAGTTAACATAACAATAAAATTTAATTTAAAAATTTAAGAATTAAAACCAAAAGAAAGCAAAATCAAAGGTATAAGAAACAAAAAAAAACAAGGAAACAAGGACGCACCAGCAGATTAAAGAAGAAAATAAGCATATTCAGTTCATATTAGACAAATATTCAAAGAAAAGTCTATGAAATGTTCTGTTCTCGATTCCAGTTTTCAGATGACTGGGAATATGGTTCCACAGTCTAACAGCATAAACGAAAAATTGTCTGCGTGATGTTAAATTATTAAACGTAAAAGAACGAAGTAAAATAAATCTATTTGAAGAGCAAAAATTAAGTGTATCAAAGAGATAGCTTGGAGTTTGGTTAACAATTAATTTGAAAAGAAAAGAACAGCAACGATACTTGAGGAAAGCTTGAAGGCGTATAAGATAATTTCTGCCGTATTATGTGAACGTCTGAAGTCTTTGTCAAGAACCTGATAGATCCATGTCAGTGCGGTTTTAGATCAGGAAAGTCCACCATCGATCAAATATTCACAATATGGCAGATCTTTGGAAAACCCCAGGAGCTTTAAATAGACACTTACCATCTTTTCATCGATTTCAAGGCCGCGTATGATAGGATTTATAGGAACGAACTATGTAGAGCAATGCCTAGTTTTGCCATCCTTGACAAACTTGTCCGTTTGTGTAGGATGACGATGAATAACACGCGCTGCTCAATCAAGGTCGGAAAAGATCTAACCGATTCATTTCATGTCAAAAAAGGTTTTAGGCAAGGCGATGCACTGTCAGGTGACTTCTTCAACATCGTTCTTGAAAAAATAGTCCAAAACTCAACACAAGAGATACAATGTTTTAAAAGTCCTTCCAATTACTCGGACACAACGACAACATTGACATTAGAGCAATGAGACCGAAGCGAAGAAGATGGGTTTTGCGGTCAATGAGTGCAAGACAAATTAATGCTATCATCAAGAAAGGACATACAACACCGACGTCTTGCACAGAACGTCACCATAGACAGCTATAAATTTGAGGTAGTTAGAGTCTTTGTATATACGAGTACTTAGGCGCCGCTATAAATTCAGGCAACACCAGCGCTGAAATCAAACGGAGAATTCCTCTTGCCAATCGCTATTTCCTTAGACTAAGAAGGTAATTGAGTAGCAAAGTCCTCTCTCGAGCAAGTAAAGTGCCTCTCTATAAAACTGTCAACATCCCAGTCCTTGTCTGTGGTGCAGAAATATGGGTTTTGTCGAAAGTGGATGAGAACGCTTTAGGATGTTTCGAGAAAAAAAATGCTTCGTCGTAGATGAGGAGTGGAGGAGAAGATATATCTATGAACTGTATGGTCTGTACAGTTAAACTGACCTAGTGGAACGAATAAATGACTGAGGTGGCTAGATCATGTAGAGCGAATGGACGCAAATACTCTGGTTCGGAAAGTATTCGAATCCAAACCCGAGGGACGGCGCAGTAGAGAAAGACCGCGACCCAAAATGACCACACAAGTGGGAGCGGACCTTAACCAACTTGACATGTGAAATTGGAGAGAGCTATATAGGGACCGAGCTAGCTGGAGAAGCTAGTTAGTTGTGGTCCTGGTCCACCTCGAATTCTAGCTCCACCGTAACCAACCAACCTAACTTCGGATATACTGCCAAATATAGAGGTTCTTTCTTTAGCCGCAATACTAGAATGTGGAATACTTTTGCGCCTCTCGATTTTTCCCCTCATTGTGATACACAAGTTTTGAAGACCAATGAGCATGCATCGACATCTCCTATTAAATCCTCTCTACTTTACCCAAACGCTCGCGCTGTGTTACACCATAACATAATAAAGCAATAAAGTTTCTCAAGGATATACGGGCTGTTGCGTGGCGGTGACAAATCCCCGAAGAGTATCTTTTGTCATGAAGAGAGCTCATTAGCCGTTCGGACTCAGCAGAAAATTATAGGTACCCTCCATTCCTGACAACAACATCCAGACAGGACAGGTTAAGAGTTGTGACTTGTGAGACATTAGGTTCAGCTTATATAAGAGTCCCTGTACCTCTTATTTATATTTCTTATAAAGTAAGAGTGTAGGTAATTTTCTGATAAGACCTCAACTATGCTAGGTCCGTCCTGTCCTGTTAGGGTATGTAGCTTAGGTAGAAGAGGCTGCCAGCAGAAGAACTAAGACACTCAGAAAATAAGTTGGTCAATTGTGATGCCGCATAAGCCTAAGACACTTTCTCCCTACACGTATTTACCGAATTGATATGATAATTGTAGCAAAACACTCCCAGGTAAAGCCCACGTCTTTGTGAAAGAGCAGGACATGTATAGAGAAGATACGAAATTGGTTTTTCTTCTTCCTCGTCCATACAGCTTTTATAGAAATTGTCTGAATATATTCCAGTGCACCAAACATCTGTATTGCTTGCATACTTTATCCGATTAATACACGTTTTACGGAGATAAGTTAAAATCTGCTTAATGATATCAAACATTATGAAAGTTTCAGATCTGTTATCTGACCTACGCTGGATTATAACGATACAAGTGGTGAAGTTGTTCCAGCTAAGGGTTGTTCTCTTTATAGCATCTTGCTAAGTTTACTTACATGGACTTCTATGGGTTCTTGACCTATTTGTAAAATAGGAAATATTAATCCTCTTTTGGCGAGTTCATCAGCCTATTACTATTTTCGGGATTCCCTGGAAAATCCCTATGACTTGGCGCCATTTCCGATGATGGTCAGTTTGGGCCTATCATACAGTTTAGAGGCAAGAGTCCCGAAATATTAAAGTAGCCTGGATATTTGAGAAGATGCGGACATCTGAAATCGATGGCATGTTGCCAAAATAATACTTTGTTATCTGGAATGCACTGCAATCATCCTGAAAAGGTAGTTCAATAAAGTCTTTATGCGTTCACACCTCCACTAACTCCGTCAACGATTTTAGCTTTATCGGACCTACAAAGAATTGATAAAAGTTCCAAGAATATCACGTCCTCGCAGGTATATCAGGTAAAGGATGGTAGCTTGAAAGTTCTTCTACTAAAATTGTTACTGGGGGATGTGTACTTAGTCAATGTAACTTGTAAGTGGTCCGAGTGAGCTTAGAATGACGAAGTGAGACTCTTAAAGAAAATTTAAACGTGCAAGTTAAACCGCTTATCTAGACACGATCTGTCCCTTTTTTCAAAGCGGTTTAAGAGTATAACAAATTATTAATAGAGGGCTAGACCCTATTCAATTCCAAAGGCTTTCTTGCATGATAAAAGTGTCAATTTTGCATAAAATAAAAACCAAATATTTTTCTTCGCCCATGAATGTCAGTGATATATAGTTTTGATAGAAGGAGCGTGTATATGGGCCATTTTATTTTTGACGAAGATGATTACACAATACACAATCTGTGAGAGTATCACAGTTCTGATCAATATGTGAGCATATTTAAAGTGGCTTATGAAAGTTCCTTCAAGATGTTAAGGAACTTTCCTCATACGACAATAGCAACGCCACCCACATTGGCAATTTCTCTTTGTTTCTTCATCACATGATTGTACCTAAAGAATGGAAAGTATCAGAGGAACACTTGATAATGTACTTCGCGGAAATTGTAGGAAAATTAACTGACCTTAATATAGGAAAACAGTTAAAAGTCTGGTAGAACTAATTCTTCAAAGCCTACCCTCCAACACAGACGAACTTGAAAGTGAGGTTAATGTTTCATCTAGAGCAATTTTAACCCAGAACAACTTCAGAGCTGGTTAAAGATTCTGTATATATGAACTAGCTTAGTTTTGTAGTGCTGATGCTCGTTGCTACCCGGCTGAAAAATAACAATTTTGTTCTCTAGTTACAGGCCATTTGTGTGTATGTGTATGTGTGTATTTATTAGTATTTCAACTTTATTATTCTACTTGAAACTAGTGGAAACATTTATTCCTACTTCTTCAGCTACCCCACCTGCAAACTAAGTTTTCAACTCTTCAATAAATTGTATTATAGGCCCCCAATGACCGCACTCTAGCCCTGAACAAATCCATGACAGTTCCTATTCTGTTTAGTCATATAAGGGGAAAAGGAAGCCACACTGGTGGAATTCAGAGCTTGAGTCGATAGGAAAAAGTTGCAGAAAATAATTCAATTGAGCTAAAAAAGCTAAAAGCTAAAAGCAGACCGAGACCTCTAACAAATTCTCTTAAAATATCCTAGAATAAACTAAGGTAATCCAAAAAATCCTTTTGGACAAAATCTCCGTGACAAAATAGAAGAAACCTCCAAAGCTTCTAGTTTAACAAAAATCCTTTCAACAAATCCAGCTATGGCCAGTTGTTGGAAAAACACTGATATGATGTATGTTAGCCCGAAAGATCTGAGATCTATCAGTCTATCATCTTTTTTTCTCAATTTTTCTGTCTTTTCTTCGAAGGATTCATTGATATTGATATTAGGAATAAGTATTGGTACGAGAATTATGAGAAGGCGAGGTGAGATATAGAAGGCGATTTTAACAACGCCGACACATCTTCAATCACATCTTTACTGTCATCCCTGAATGTAGATAGTTGGGTTGGTGATTTGAGTAATCAAATGCTGACCAGCAGTAGCAAATCGGTGTTTTATCTCCCCTTCCTTGAAGCTTGGTTGTAAATGGATTGCTGATTTGTCTCGAAGCAGAGAGCTATAGGGTTGTTGACTATGCTTACGATGTTGCTATTGCCGCATAAGGAAAGCATCCTAATACAATACTAAATACAATAACAATAAATATCGTAATAAAGTGAGCAGATTGGCGTATATTCTGATAACCCTCATTAAACAGATCTTGAACTCTTTTATAGGAAATACAAATTTTCCCTCATATACATATGTATAGGTCCTTTTTTAACTTTTTCAAATGGAGCGAAATGGGCTTATTACCTCGCATTGCTCATTCAGACCGATAATATACAGTGTGACAGTATAGTAGACCGCTTTAGTTAATACTATAATCAGGAAAAATTTAAACAAGCTCTAATGCTCAGCCTATGTGTATGGGCAGAGTACTTGGCACGACTCTTTTAATATTTTCGACTAATACCCTTTGATATTTTCTGCAAGCAAAGCAATTCTTCCACTTTATCATTCTGAATTCATTGGATCAATACTCAGCAATATAGACTACACCATTCATGTTCGATTAAAACCTTAAGGTTACCATTCCTTCCAGATCCATCTGACATTTCTGGAAAACTAATCAATCCATTTTTATACTGATGGATCAAAAACTGATGATAGGGTTGGTTCAGGTGTGTATTCAGACAGATATCCACATTTTCTCACATAGCTAAGGTGCCATTAATTCTCTGGAATCTATCTCTACACACTCTATCACAGCCTTAAATTGCACATCACCTCTCATTGAGATGGCACCGAGTTTAACATTTACCTGTGTTGAGTGCCATGAAATTGGACAGTTCCCGGAAATTGTAAGACATATTTTGCCATATTATATAGGTAAGCCCATCGCTGCACGTAAATGCCGAAAGAAGATGCTATTGAGAGAACAAACCTAAGATGGAACCGAGCTACATCACCATTTGTCTAGCAATAAACCAAATCTGTCCACAAATGCATCCGATGCGCTGTGAGTGTTTTTTTTTATCTCTAGACAGATTACACATTATATCCATAAAATATATCATAACCGGACACTGTCGCAGACGATTTTAGTCTGAAATTCATAAGAACAATTCTGATGTACCTCAGGGCTCCGTTTTGTCTCCTACTCTCTTTCTTATGTTTAGATAGATAGATAAATTTCTTTATTACAATATATAAGTTTTACATTCTATTAAAACTAAGAATATAAGGACATGGCTTAGCTGCCGTCTGCCTGATAAACATTTTTTTAAACTAAAATACATACATATAAGTAAAATATGAAAGTTTTTAAATCTTCATTAAACAGTTTTTTTTACATTTTTATTTATTTTATCAACTTATTCTTCTTTTAAAGAAAAAATTATTAAAGAAAAAGCGAATCTTAAAAAAGGGAGCAGTTTATGTTTAAAATACAATTAGTTTATAACCGATCATAGATAAGATAATGTTGAGATACATTTTAAACTTTAAATTTGATAGATATTAAACTTTTTAAGCAATTTGAATGATTTGAAACATAAATAAATATCTAGCTACTATTCAATTTTCACGTGATTTGAAACACAAATATTTGAAAGATATTAAGCTTTTTATGCAATTTCAATGATTTGTAACATAAATACTATACAATTTTTACGTGATTTGAAACACAAATATTTTTTAACTGGGAGAATATTTCCTTATAGGCTTTTCACACCGAATTAAAATCTCGGATTTCAGCAACAAGATTACTAAATCTCATTGAAGCGTTCACACTGAACAGAACCAGGATTTCATTTGACGTTTCTGTCCATTTATCCTGCTTTCTCGCATATAATTTATCTTCTCTCCTTCTCTCCCCACAATTCAAATTTCAAATAGTCACGCGAGACTCGACTCCATTATCTGCTTTTTATCTACCTCTTCTCTTGCTGACAATTTGCTGATAAAGCAGAACATTTCTAAAGGTTTGTTTGTTTTGGCAATCTTGTGTTTGAAAGTAGATTTTGAGGAGATTTTGTCGTAATCTAGTAGATTTGGAAATCTGAAAATGTATGGGAAATCTAGTAGATTTGGATGAGATTTTGAGAATTTTGCTCGAAATCTAGATTTTGATTTGGTGTGAATAGCGTATTAAGGTTCAAAAACTATTGCGATATGACAAAGCATGTTTACAAAATTTAAAGAGATTTGCCCAACCAATTGATCCATTGAGAATATCAATAAGCTCGTTCCAAGTCAAAAAGCTGGTTTGGAAATATAATTGCCTTATTTCTTGCAATATTGGGCAAACTGCTATAAAATGGTGAGTACCTTCAAGTTCTCTTAAATTGCAGAGAGTGCAGATTTGTGATAAATCGGATCTATGTATAAGGCACAAAGTTTAGATTAAGTATTTCGACTCTAGCTCTAAAAATGATACCGATAGCTTCTGCAGTCAGTTCCTTGCAAAACTAATTCATATCGGATGACAATTGGTGGCTCAGGTTCTTGTAAATGTTTCTACTCTCTGAAGAGGATGCTCTTTCTAGATATTGTAAATATATCGCATTTAGCAATCAGCTCATCAAGTAAATTCTGCCATTCAATAACGTTATTTTCAGTTAGAGGAAGCGTTACATTTTCTGCCGCAGCAAGATGGTTCCATTCCTTGAAAGGCGTTGCGTTTCTTCGAAGTTGCCTTAACAAAATTGACTTATGTAGTCCGTTTTCTCTTTTCACTACTGTAGCCAGATATTTGGCATGCGATTTAAGATTTTGGATGTAAATCGGTGCTAAACCTGACTCCACATGTAAAGCATGTTGCGTTAGGTAATCGGAATAGTCGTTTGAAAAAGAACCTCGGGATACTTTCGAATTCCTCATGTTGTGCGTACCCAAACGCTTGAACCCCATAACACATGCAAGTATTGACTGTTGCTTTGAACACTCGGTACTTCGATGCTACATCAATGTTTCTGTTGCTGAAAAACGTTGGCCACATTAGATTTATAGCTAGTTTGGCTTCCCTACCTTTCTCCTTTGCTATTTGCTCCAGTTAAGGTAAGATGTTATCAACACTACCAGGTACTTAAACTACTTTACTACATCGATGCACTCATTGTTGATGGTCCATGATTCCTCCGGTAGCCTTCTTCGGTGTCTAGATTCGAAAATCATAGCTTTTGTTTTACTTGTATTGATTTTTAGGCCCCAAGTTGAACAGTAGTCTTGAAGTCTGTTCATTTGCAATGGCAGAGCACATGGTGTATCAGCCAATAGCACCAGGTCATCAGCATACAGTAAGACTTTGACTAAGTAGCCCGCAAAAAATACACCCCCCGGAAGAATGTCAGTGACAGCATCAATATAAAGGGCAAACAAAATTGGGCTGAGAATGCATCCTTTGGGAACACCCGTAGACGTCCCAAACCATTCCGATAAGTTGCTTCCATTCCAAACTGCTGCAGTTGTTGAATCCACGAATTTGGAGTATAACAGAAGAAATTTCCTAGATACACCTATACATGATAGCTTGTAGATCAATGCTTGCCTGCTTACCGTGTCAAAGGCCGCTTTAAAATCTACGAAGCAAACGTAGAGCCTTTTAGAATTCTCTAAATACTTTTATGCAATACTAGACAGCGCGAAGATATGATCCACAGTAGAGAATCCGGACCGAAACCCTGCTTGAAAAATACTTAAGCGGTTTGTTGACTCAATCCATCTGATAAGCCTCTCATAGAGAATTGAGCTAAAAACTTTTCGCAAAGTATTTATAATAGATATGCCCCTATAATTCTCAGCAACGCTCGCCTCCCCCTTCTTGAAAATGACATAGTAGATAATCGCTTTATTAAAACAGATCGGAACGGAGGCATCATCGTAGAGTTGGTTGAAGAAGTTTAACAGGTAGTTTTTGAACTGTAAAGTGGCGAATTTATAAAATTCGGCAGGGATTCCGTCGATACCAGGTGCCTTGTTATTTTTCATTTTATCCAAAACTATATGTAGTTCGTTCAGTGAAATTGGGCAGTCTAGTTCGTATACACAGGTGAGTGGTTGCGCATAGCTTAACTCTAAAATGGTAGTTTCATTAATTGCTAACAGCTTTTTAAAATGATTTGCAAGACTGTCTTCTCCTATAGCGTTATTGTTTGCAGTTTTTTGAGAGCGCCCTCCTAGTTCCCTTACATTGTTCCAAAATTCTTTCGAGTTCTTACAAGAGAAAAGTTTATGAGCTTCTTTTTCCTTGAACATAGTTGTTTGTATTGCGAATTACAGTGCAGATACTGGGTTTTGAAGAAAGCAGCGTTGGTCGATCTGAAAAGCTTTAAAAACACAAAAGATTTCTTTCGTAGTCGCTTGCAGTCATTATCAAACCATCTATTTACTGGTTCAGCTTTTTGGGTTTTGGTGAATGCATATGAAGCTGAAGTCTTTATTGCATCCATTATACTTTCTGCGATCTCATCAAATGATCTTGATGATTGTATTAAAGGGAGGATATTAATATTTCTATTAAGACGATATTGATAAAGAACACGTCTGTTCTCCACCCATTTTAATTTTTGTAACTTAGGTGAGGGTCTTTGAAGCATTATATTTTCGAAACAGATTTTCACTGCAATTGGTTAATGAGCAGAAAATGTAGCTGCAAGCACTTCGAAGTCAACTGCGGTTTCGATCCATAGACCAGACACAGCACATAAGTCAATGACAGAGTGTCTTTGACCACTTATGAAAGTGAGTTCGCCTTTATCATCTCCTTTGGAAACTCCATTTAAAACAAAGAAACCAAAGTTTTCGAAGAAATCTATCAGAGTTCTGCCATTAGAGTTAATTGTACCGTCCTTAGAGTTTCTTTTCACTTTGAAGCCCGTTTGAGATTCTGTGTGATGTGAAATGGGATTTTGGTATTCACCGATTCGAGCATTAAGGTCTCCAATTAACATTATATTTCCAAAAGAGCTGGTATTTATCAAATTATATAAGTAATCGAAATCATTCTGCCAGTTATTACAATTTAAATAGAGTGGTATGATAAAATACTTGGAGTTATTATTATTGATTTGTATAAAAACCCTATTTTCAATACTTTTAAACTCAACAAAACTACCAAGAGTGCTTCTTTTAATGCCACATAGAATGCCTCCACTAGCTCTTCCGATAACATTACTTCTAGTGGCTGGAACCCATTTTAATTTATAACCGCTAAAATACTTATTAAAATTATTTTCATTTCCTTGCTCAATAAATGTTTCTAATAAAATAATTATATCAAAATCTAATATAAATTTAAAAAAATCTGGTAACAAAAGCTTACTTTTGAGACCTGTTATGTTATAAGACAATATTTTAAAATTAGTTACTTCATTTATTTTTGTATGGCAGACGGCAAGTGCACCCTATTGTGAATGGTGTTGAATATTGTTTTGTATTTGCCACATAGATGGCGGTGATGATGCATGAGAGCTTGATGCACTGACAGCACCAGCTGTAGGTACCTTCAGTCCCCCGCTGCAGTCGAATAGCTTCAAAACGTTCTCCCCAAACGTCTGCTTTAGAAATGTCAATTCGTTGACAGTTTTGACAATTAAGCTATGTGATAATTTGTAAACAAACATGTGTTGATCAATTTGAAGCCTGTCGCCTTTTATAAATATTTTCGCCGCCTGGTTAGCTTCAAGTAATTTAGTTTTAATCGAATAAAGTGTTTGTCGTTTTTTCCTAAACATGAGTGAATGTTCGCGGTTGATACTGATTCCAGAGTTTTTTAGTTTACTCGTTTCCGATATGATGCGATCTATAAGTTCTCTGGATTGAAGCTCTAAAATTACAGTTCCTCGTTTTTTTTTTTGTGTGTTAATAATTTCCCGAGATTTGTTTACAGGTAACACATCAGTCTGTGCGAATTTAAGCAGTCCTCTGCAAGTTTGAGTGGCAAATTCGGTTGGATTGGTGTTTTCATTAAGTGGCAAATGTACAACCACAATATTTTCATTGGCTTTTCGTGATAAAGCTTCTAATTGTGATTCGAGAAGATCACATCTTTCCGTCATTTAGAGCCAGTTTTTCAGAAAGTTTGTTGTTTGTCAGTTTTAGTGTTTGAATTTCAGTTGACAATGCTGCGATATCAAATTTTGTAGCAATGTCTTTGATTTTCTCGGTTAGACAGTCATTTAAGATTTGTTTTAGATCGGGAATTGAAAGCTTTCCAACATCAACGGTGTGTGTCATAGTGCTTGCAATGAATCTTTTGTTGTTGGATTCTACTTTCGGCGATGTTTCAGCTACCCCTCTTTTGCGGTACATACAAATAATTTGTATTCCGGTACTCGGCAAAAGCAATTTTAATTTTTTTTTTGTTTTTACTTTAAAATAATTGCCTACCTTGCGAAAATACAGGCAATTTTCTTCAACTGGTGATTTAAAATGGTTTTTCAGTTTGTTGTCGGAGACAAAAACAAATAAATTCAACTTTAATTTAGACTTTTTTTTAATAAAATCGGGAGCTAACAAAACTTCACTACTTTCACTTTTGACAACTCAAATGTCTATCCTCATGTACATGTTTATAAACGATCTCCTGTCTGAAACGTCTATTACAATAAATTGTTTTGCTGATGATAGTAACGTCAGCTTTTCGTATTCAAGGTTAATTTCCTTGTTCTTGGGAACTGGAACTAGAACGGCAGCATTTACAAACTTTTTCTAAACATTTGCTTAACAAATCTCTTGTATTTCAAATAATAATTTCCGACGTTTTGAGCAATTTTCTCCTACAACTAAAAGTTTTTTTTTCATACATATCCATTTTTATTCTTAGCCCCTTGAACATACTTTTAACGTGCTCTTAGAGTCCTTAGGGATAGAGCGTAATGTTGAATTCTGGTGCTATTCAATTGTTATCGTTTTGAAATCAAAATATTTTTGACAAACGTGTCCTACTCCTAAGGGTTAGCATATCCCTTCACTTAAATAGTGGACACTAAATATAACGTTTATTACTTAAGTGCTTAGATTTCAAATATATGTCATCAATGTTAATTCCCATTCTCCATCAATTAGGAAATCTTTAAAGCTTTTAACCTTCCAAAGGTAATTTGCAAATACCCAGAGGTATCTCTTATGATAAATCTGCAGTTGATAAGATGAAATGTATCTTACTTATCCCCTTGAGAGTGCTCTATAAACTGAAACTGGACATTATAAACCTCTTCCCCAGAGACAGAGATAGAGAGAAAGAGACAGAAGCAAAAGATCTTCTCAGTAGAATAAAATTTCAACTTCCAAAACTTGCGCTTGCAACAATACAAACGTGAGGTAAATCTAATACGACATTTTCTCCTTGTATATAATTTCATAGGAAGAAGCACTCAAGTGTTAACTAATTTCTTATTGCAATTGCAGCACAAACCACTTGAATCCAAGAACGCACAGCTTATATCAGAAGCCATAACGAGCTCTTCTGAGTTTAACTTCTGCATTCGAAGCATATCTCCCAGGTCTTGTGGAAAAGAAGAATCATCAACAACGTCTTCATCATCTTAACTATAAGAACTCCTTTCATATACTCAATGGGCCTGGAAGGCAAAACTGGGACGACAGCTTAGGACATCCACTTATTTAACCAGTGCAGTACAAGTGCATATCCCAATGCTATACCGAGAATCCTTTCTTCAAATCCCAAACTATCTATAGGAGGAGAAACCTATTTATACAGGGTGATTGGCATAAGGTGTGACAAAAAGCTAGGGCTTGTAGGTTGGACTTAGACAAGAAAAAAATCGTATGAGAGGGGGGGGTCTATTTTCCCCCGTTTAGGCGGGAGGGGCAATTTAAGAAAAAAATCACTTAAAACAGAAAAAAAATTATTAAAAAATAACGGTGATACCTACGGAGTAAAGCTATAGCATTTTGAAAAGCCAGAAAAACATTCTTTAATTTTGTTTTCAAATAAAGTTGTTCGAGTGAATAGTTTTTGAAAAATTAATTTTCAAAATCAAAATTTTGAAAAAAAAAATGAAAATTTTGTTTTTAAACAAATTTTTTTCAAAATTTTACGTAATTAAGTATTATTTTTGTATTCAATATTCAATGCTCTTATTAATTTTTGATCAAACACAAAAAACCGGATGTCAAAATGTTTTGTAGTTTTTGAGAAAATCAAAAATAACCAAAACTACTTTTGTTCTAAGAAAAGCCTTTTATTTTAGTTTTTACGTTTTTGGATTCTTAGGTGAATAATTTACGATTGAAAGGATTAACTTTCTTTTTACTATTTTTTTAATTATCGTCTTATAAGCATACAATAATGTAACAAAGTACTGGATTAACCATATTTCACACATTTTTTCATTGAAAACACCTGCGTGAGAGCATTGGATTAATATTGACCTGTGAATGTTTTTTAAATAATGCAACGTTACACGCCCTAACTAGTGACAGAAAAATGCGATTGCGAAATAAGAACAAAAATGTTCCTGAATCTTGAAATCAATTAAAATAAGAAATACATGCATATTTAGATAAAATACATAATTGCTGTTTATTTAAATTTTTAACTAAAGCTTATTACAAACAATTTTCGATATGATCCCCATTTTGCAGAAGGCAAAGATTATAGCGCCTTCTTATTGCTGCACATAAATTTATACTTGATAAATTTTCCTGTAATTTGACTCCAGCCACTTCAATCCGTTATTTCAGTTGTTCCAAAGATTCTATTTCCACTTCGTACACATAGTTCTTCATGAATCCTCAAGCATAAAAATCTAACGGAGTTAAATCTGGCGATCTAGGCGGCCATTCTATTGGACCTCCTCTTCCAATCCAATGGTCACTAAAATGTTCATCAAGCCAGTTCCTTACAGTGCGGCTGTAGTGTGCTGGAGCTCCAGCTTGCTGGTAGATTAAATTGTCTGCTATGGCAAAGGGAACGTTGTCATTCAAATCGAGGAGAAGGTCTCGTAGTAACTACGAAATGGGGATCATATCGAAAATTTTTTGTAATAAGCTTTAGTTAAAAAATAGTTAAAAATTTAAATAAACAGTAATTACGTATTTTATCTAAATATGCATGTTTCTTATTTTAATTGATTTCAAGATTCAGGAACATTTTTGTTCTTATTTCGCAATCGCATTTTTCTGTCACTAGTTAGGGCGTGTAACGTTGCATTATTTAAAAAACATTCACAGGTCAATATTAATCCAATGCTCTCACGCAGGTGTTTTCAATGAAAAAATGTGTGAAATATGGTTAATCCAGTACTTTGTTACATTATTGTATGCTTATAAGACGATAATTAAAAAAATAGTAAAAAGAAAGTTAATCCTTTCAATCGTAAATTATTCACCTAAGAATCCAAAAACGTAAAAACTAAAATAAAAGGCTTTTCTTAGAACAAAAGTAGTTTTGGTTATTTTTGATTTTCTCAAAAACTAAGAAACATTTTGACATCCGGTTTTTTGTGTTTGATAAAAAATTAATAAGAGCATTGAATATTGAATACAAAAATAATACTTAATTACGTAAAATTTTGAAAAAAATTTGTTTAAAAACAAATATTTCATTTTTTTTTTCAAAATTTTGATTTTGAAAATTAATTTTTCAAAAACTATTCACTCGAACAACTTTATTTGGAAACAAGATTAAAGAATGTTTTTCTGGCTTTTCAAAATGCTATAGCTTTACTCCGTAGGTATCACCGTTATTTTTTAATAATTTTTTTTCTGTTTTAAGTGATTTTTTTCTTAAATTGCCCCTCCCGCCTAAACGGGGGAAAATAGACCCCCCCCTCCCATACGATTTTTTTCTTGTCTAAGTCCAACATACAAGCCCTAGCTTTTTGTCACACCTTATGCCAATCACCCTGTATATATTGTAACTCTCATAAACGGGTTACGGATGAAGATGAATGCAATTGAGATACCCAAAACAACAAACGGATATAATAGCAATAATTAATGGTTGCGGACAATGGGGCTTCGAGTGTACGACGACCGACAATGCGGATCCTTATAACAATAATACTTGGCTAAGAAATTGCTGAGATATTTACTTGATGTCATCGTCATGCACCACCCAACCCCGCCGCCGCCGCCAACCCTCACATCGCCTAACGTCTTGTTATTCCCCGATGAAACTCCATTATCCTTCTGAATATGACATCTTTCTTTGTGTTTGATGTCCCGAATCCCTATTGAGTTGACTATAATAATATTGCACAACATGTGATATCCAATTAAAATGCAGTTAGACCGATTCGGCATCACAGTTAATTAATACGTTTAATTATGTCGCCAGTGCTTCACCCGATATGCTGTCAACCCATATACCTGCTTTCTCGTGTATATACAGAAATCACTATATTTAAAGAAATTCGTTTGCGGATGTATCTTTAACTTAAAGTTAATTACACTCATGCAGAAGTAGAAGGTCCTTGTAAGGAGTTTCACTCGTGGGAACGAATCCTTAATAAATGTGCCAGTATATGAATTTGTGCACGTGTGTATGTCGGCGGCATCGTTCGAACTTATAAGAACTATGACGTTGTACTTAAATTGCATTCCATGTCGTACCTAAGTAATAAATGGGAAAGGGGTTCTCAATATTATAGATGAGAGATGAGGATGACTATGAGTGGAGTGAGGTCTTCTATATTAGGGCATGTAGTGCAAAACATTTTTACCTGCATCGAAAAACTTCAGAAAGCCATCTTGATAGATTGAAATTTTCTTTGATGTGTAGGGTATTAAGTAGGGCAGCATGTGTACACATATGTAAGTCAACAGATTTTGAGTTTTCTTGGTAGAACATTATGAAAATAAAAAAAAACTTCGTTTGCTAAAATTTACCCAGGTTCTCTTCAAAACTTCAAGAATTGTCATGAGTTTTGGGTTCTCAAAGAAACACGCAAGGGCAATCAGTAGTTTTTGAAATTTCAATAATTCATTTTCTTTTAATTTTCATTCTCGTTTCAATAAAAAATCAGAACAAATAGCTAGCTACAATATAGGTAGTACAGAGATTTCCGATAGGTACGCATAGATTTTGACAATTTATGACAGCCATTTTTTTTATTTTCCCGTTTTCAATGAGGAACACATGCTAATAATTAAGCGAAACAAAAAGAAATTATCATAATTCTGAATGCCTTTTTTGAGGAAAGCCCGATTTTCGAAAACAATTTTTAATAAATGTACCATTATCTATATGTACATAATATAAATATCAATTGCTGTTCCTTTGTCCCGCTAAAACTCGGGAATGGATGGACAGATTTTTCTAATTTTGATGTAGAAATATTTGTTGAAGTTCAGGGAAGGTTTAAACGGTGAGAAACATAAATAATAAGTAGGTAACGGAAATACTAAAAATGACAATTTAATTTTCCAATACAAAATGTTCCTAGCTGTGAAACATTTGGTGAATTTACACTACAAAATTACTAAAGAATTTAAAACGAGTTATTGATCATGTTAGAAGATATGTGTTTCTTGATGGTAAATAAAGTTTTGACGTGCTTGGGCATGACAGTACCTAATTTTCCTATGCGCGAGGCATTTAACCACGAGTTGCAAAGAGAACAACAATACGATACTGAAACAGTTCGTTTAGATGTTCCGCGATTGAATGAACAACAAAGATTTGCGTACGATACTTTGATCGAAGCTGGGAGAATTTACTTCCTTTATGCTCCCTGGGGGAATGGAAAAACGTTCCTGATTTCATTGCTGTTGACAAAGATCAGGGGCCTGTTTCTCAAATCATACACATCATACATTGTATGATATTGACATTTCTGCTGTATGATTTCTGTTTCTCAAATTTGTTGTATGATCTGCTGTCATACAACAATGTATGACCGAAGATTACACTGGAAATATTGGAATGTTGTATGATTCTGTTTCTCAGAAATTTATCATACAAATCATACAGCAAATTAATCTACAATTTTTCATACATTTAATACAGCACAAAATTTTGTTGTAATTGGCTGCTGCACATGAAACAAGATGAAAAGGAAATATAGAAAAATAAGTAGTTTTCAAGTTAATAAAATTATAACAATTTTCTTAAGATTAATTTGTTCATTTATGCTCTTATTAATATATAATAATATAATTCAATAGAACCTTAGAACCATTTTTCTGATTCTTACAAAACGGACCAATTAATTTTTGATCAAATGTTTTATGGAAAAGTTTGGAGCGTCGATATTCTGATTCTGTTAAAAATCCAAGAATGATTAATTTAGCCATATACCTATTTAAAATTTTAATTTTGTAACCAACTAGATATTATAATTATTAATCAAAGAAAATGGTTTGTACTATTGTATAGCAATTACATAGTTTTCTTTATAAATTATTACCCATATTACTTTCAAATCAGTAAAACTTATCTTTTTTTATCTAACAATTAACTTTTTTTATTTCAAGTTGAGATTTATATTAACCTAACACTCAAATAATAATGAAATGTCAGAATCATACACATCATACAACAAAACAAATTTCATACAACACTTCCAATGAAATCTGAGAAACAGAAAATTGTATGATGTGTATGATGTATGAAAATGTTGTATGTTGTATGAAATGTATGATGTGTATGATCTGAGAAACAGGCCCCAGATCGTAAAATGAAGTAGCCATAGCATTGGCTTCATCTGAAATAGACATACAAATCAACGAAGCACCAGTTTGCAACATCGCCAAAAACGGCGCAATGGAGAAGATTCTACAGATACCTATGCAAATTGATCGTTTGGGATGAATGTACGATGGCCCACAAGAGGTCACTCCACGTACTGGACAGAACGTTAAAAGATCATCGTGATAAAAAATAATTTTTGGTGGAGCTATGATTCTGTTCTCAGGTGATATTCGTCAGGCTCTTCCAATTATTCCTCGAGCAATTGTTGCTGATGAGGATGACGAACTAAACGCATGCTTAAAATCATATAATTTGTGGTGGCAGGTAAAGATACTAAAATTAACAACTAAAATGCGAGTGTTTTTGGAACAAGATTAAACTGCGATTATGTTTTCGAAGCAGTTATCAGATATTGGAAATGGTAAGGTCGCAGTTTACACCTCGCCGGATTAATTTCACTACTCACGGATTTTTGTCACTTCGTTGACTCAAAAGAGAAGCTTATTCAGCGTGTTTTTACGGACATATGGGACAATAGTTCAGAAACCATAATTGGCTGAGTGAACGAGCAATATTGGCGGCCAAAAACAAAGATGTCGATGATCTGAATGCAACCATTCAGAATTTTCTTCATCGAGATTTGTTTTCTTACAAACCAGTTGCCACAGGTACAAACCAGAATTACGTAGTCAACTATTCCACAGAGTTTTTATTTTCCCTGGATTTGAATGGACTAACACCTCACAATTTACGATTAAAAGTAGTATCAGTTGTGATTATGCTGCGTAACGTTAATCAACCTCGATTGTGCAATGGGACTAGACTGGCTGTAAAAAAGCAAATGAATAACGTCATCACGGCCAAAATTAAGGCAAAAAAAGACAAAAAATATAGTAGATACATCAGAAAACTTTAAATTGATTAAGTTTATAACTGTGTTGCATTTAATGTACATGGAAACAAATTTTGTATTGAGTTTTGACCATATTTTTCAATAATACATATATGTAGGTGATACGAAGTTCACCGGGTCATCTAGTACTTATATAATATCAATTTTTTTCTACATCTTATCTATTAGACAGTAAGAAAACTGTTGATTGTTAAGTTTCCAAAAAATCGAGCATATAGTTAATTCAAAATGCTTTCTTCCATATTTAAAGAAAAAAGGACAGACATGAAACATTGCGGCGGAGCTCGAGAGACTCTAATGTTTCAGCCAGACAACGGTCGCCTTTCATTTTTAGAGCTCTCTTTTAAAATCCGTCCAAGAGACTCGAGTAGGTTTTTAGAGCACCTGCTCTAAAATGCAACTGGCTACTTCAAGTGACCATTGCTTGTGAAAGAAGCGATTAAACAAGGAAAAACATGAAATATTCCGACGGTGTTCAAGAAATGGGAATGAATACTGTTTCCTATTAGTTTTAACGCCCTGTTCTCAGTTCTATCCAATAATTGGAGAAAAGTTTGTGCTGCACCTGCCCAAAGATGTGAGTAATACTCGCGTTTTGGACTTATAAACGCCTTATAAATAATAGCTAGATCAGAGGAGGTGAAAAATTTCTTTGATCGATATAGAAATCCTAAGCATTTAGCAGCATTTTTGACGGTCTTGAGAATGTGGTCATTCAAAGGAAGACATTTAATAACGATGTAAAGATTAGAGTGGATTCTAAATTTTAGACAAGAGATCATTTATAAAAATGAGGAAGAGAGTAGGAGACAAAACGGAGCCCTAGAAATACCAGCACTTGTTTTGTGAAGATCGTACTCGAAACCGTCTAATACAACATGTTTTGAATAAGGAATAGAAGGTAATTTCTAATCCAAAGAATAAGGATTTCGTTGATACCATATATGTATGCACGCATCATTTTTGATAAGATAGCCTGGTGCCAAACTCTATCAAATGTCTTAAAAATATTAAGCGCGATAATCTTACTTTCTGCAAAACAATGTAAAGATCTTTTCCACTCTTCGCTTCGGTGAGATATGCTATGAGATCAGCAGTGGGTCGATTACAGCGAAAGCCGGTATTTCCGGTCATTAAGAAGCTCACGATCTTCTATATAATTATTTTTTTCAACTGATGATTTATCAGTGATTCCATGACCTTGGAAAGAAGGGACGTAAGTGCAATTGGTGGATAGAAGGAGAGGAACAGACTGAACAAATGCTGTTTTCCATCTTCTATGGAAGATTCTAGAACAATAGGAATGATGGAAAGGCTTACGCAATAGTTTTGCAAGCGATTAGGAAAAGCTCTTCAGAAGAATGGAGGTATAACATCAGTCCCAGCAGATTTGTTTATATCAAGGTCTCGAAGGGCTCTGTACAAGTGCGGATATACCTGTCCTATTAAATGATTTACGTTCTGAAATAAAAGAGGGGCAATGTTGCTAGCAATGTTGCAACGTAGAGCTAGCAGCAAAATGATCTGCAAACATATGTACATATGTGCCTTATCTAAAGTGCTAGTTTTCGGGTTGCATTGGAACCGTTGGTTTTGAAATTTTGGAATAGTCTTATGTACGAAATTTTATTAAAATCTAATATTTCGATAACAAGAAGATCACAAAGTCTAGTATCCTTCACGGGATGACCAAAATTATTAGACATTTTTGGTTGTCCCTATGTAAAGAATGCTCATAGTGAAGTATAGTATCCTACCAAAAAAAAAAAAAAAAAACGTATTAATCTTTGGTGGATAGGTCAACTAATATAACCGAAGAGTATCCGACTTGATAAGCGCTTTACAATTATATTTTATTGATGATGTCATTATACTTGCACTAGGTTGAAAAATGGTGTAAGCCATATACCAGAAACGCAGGACATCGTGGGCTATTGTATGGCTGGCATCAAACCAACGACTTGTTATATGTATGTACAAAGTTTACACAATTCTCTACTATTTCATAACCCAACAAAAGTTCAATAACTAGCCCAACCACGAATTTTGTCGTAATTTGAAATTTCTACGAACCCCGGAAAAAACTCTCACCAAATCCGTACGTAATCACAATCTGAATGACATTTTTTACTACTGTGATTTTGTGATAGTTTTTTTTTTTTTTTTTGACATACTTATGTACATATGTATGTACAGACGTAAAACAAAATCTCTAAAGCAAAATTTACCAATAGGTTTTCTTGATTTCCAATTAAATTTTTCACCTTTTTTTTAACAAATAATTTGCAACTTCACTTTAAATTTTATTTCAAATCAACTGACACTTAATGAATTACAATTTTTGTTTTGACTTTGACTTTATAATAAATTGCTCATTCGATTAAAATTAGAGTTAAAGTATTAAGTACAGTCAAGAAAAATTTGGAATTCGATCCACTAAATTATTATTTGTTAGGGCACAATCTGTTATTTTCTTTCTGACATCTACCAGTCAGGGAGAAAAGCCGCCATCTTGAAAAAGATAGTTTATTTGTTTGTTTTATGTTTAATTACTTATTTGCAGCTTGTACATCATGTAGCTTGTAATGTATTTTTCAATTGACGCTGCTAGATTTTGGCGGCCATGTTGTTTTAGTTTTAGTTCCATCTTCAGTTACTAGCCCTAAATTATCATGGTAGGTAGGACTGTATTATAAAAGTGAGTGTTATTTATTTCAAACATTGTGAGCATTGCGCTCATTTTATGGTAGACGTGGTGGCTCTTTGTAGTCGAATCTTCAACGTTTGGCTGCCGAATTTGAGACGGCCGGTTCGATAAATCGGCCGAGAACATCACTGCCGTCCGTGAACGTATACAGCGGAACCCAAGGCAGTCGATTACTCGCCGTGCACAACAACTCGGTCGTTCGCCGACTTCACCTTGGCGAATTCGGTTTCGGGGCTTGTGCTCACACGTCACACTCATATAAGATGCCGCTAAACCAGCACTTTAAAGTTCATGACCATAGACAATGTCGTTTGTTTACTGACTGGGTTTCGAAATGATTGGAAAAGGGCATCAATTTCGGCTGAAAATTCATCTTTTGTGTAAATGGCAGTGTTATCAAACAAAATTGGCATATATGGGAGGAAACCAACAAAACTGAAGCTTACCGGATATGCATTCTTACAAAGTCACCGCTTCTTGTGGATTTTAGGCCAACAGACGGCTTTATTGGTTCGTACTTTTTCGAAAACGACTTTAGTGAACCGATCACCGCCAATGGCGAGTGCTACAGAACTATGAAAACCAATTTCTTATGGCCCAAATAATATACAGGCCATCGCTCAAATTTAGTCAGATCTTTGCAGAAGAGTCATTGACAATTGGACATCTGGGAGCTGTAAGAGACGGGCATTTGATAATGTAAAATATTCCATACATAGTGTGCTTTTCAAATATAAAATTTAGCTCACAGCATGTTTTATAAGATTTCAACATCTACCCACCATTATTGGAAAACCCTTTACCTATGTATGTGTTTGGGCAAATTTCGTTATTATTTGCTGAGGTTGTAGGTTTCAAGGAGATAAGCCGCCATCTTGTACAAGGCAGTTATTTTTTTTTGTTTAATTTCTCATCAGCTTATACATTGTATAATTTCTACCTATTATATATAAATATTATTAAATTCTCATACACCACGCTAGTGATTTCTATGAAATTTGTTTTTATTCGTTATTGGATTTTGATTTGAAAGTAAAAGGTACGCCCTTCCATTGAATTGAATAATTTGGAGTTTGATTGCACTGCGACCTTAAGATCTACTTTGCAATATTTTAATGCTAGACGAGATCGCTTATTCAACGGCTCTTTCTTCAGATTTATTTCTTTGAGAAACTAAAATACAGTCGACTCCCTCTAAGTCGAACTTTCACGGGATTTCAAAACTAGTTCGAGTTAGAGGGAGTTTTAGAAAAATTCGAGTTAGAGAGAGTTTTTTTTTTAATGATTTATTGAATTTAATAACAAGTAAAATAAATAAATAAAGCAATGTTCTTGCTTTTATCGCTCATTAATCTATAATTATGTATTATAAAAAAATATTTTTTAACTTAATTATTTAAAAAAAATTGTAATTTTAGACATCAGAGTCATCACAGTCGCCATGTCATCAGTGATCGCTTCTTTAAAAAAAGATGCTATTTTAAATAAGCAATTTTGAATTTCTTCTTTCATTTCAATTGCAGATTGCAATGTACCAATTGCATTTTCAATTTAATTTTTTTCTGGTATTTCAAAGTCCATTATTTCAGCTTCATCTTCTTCTTCAGCTCCATTTTCACCGTCATTAGTATCATCAGCGTCTGCTTCCAAAATTGACTCGTTATCAGGTATTTTCAGTGGCTACGATGCCGTCATCGACTTCAACATAGTCCTTCCAATGCACGCCTTCAACATTATAATGAGATTCTTTTAGCCTTTCCCAGATTATTTCGATTTCTTGGGTGTCTTCGTTGTTACATCTAAGTAAGTTAAGCGGAATATCATCTTCGTCATCCCACGCCTCAGACTTAAATTCGGCCTTTTTGAAACAATTTTCAATTGTCAATGGAGTAACGTTTACATGCATTTAGGATTTCGCGCACACAATCGGGAAGTGATATTTTATATTGCTCTTTTTTGGTTTCCCAAACCCTAAAATCTTGGTGAGAAGACGGCGATTATAGGGTACTTTCAAATTTTGTATTATACCCATGTCCATTGGCTGAAATATTGAGGACATAATTAGAGTAAATACTCAAGCTTTATGAACTTTAATTTATCCTTAACTTGTTTTGGGTGAGCTGGGCAGTTATCGATAATGAATAATACTTTGCGCTTTGATCTTCCAAATTCAGAGTCAAGTTTCAAAAGCCGACTTGTGAAAAGGTCTGATGTCATCCAAGAACGATGGTTTGCTACATAGTCCACCGGCAAAGTTTTAATTTTATTGAAACAAAGAGGATTTTTGCTTTTTCCTATAACCAGAAGCTTTAGCTTTTCCGACGACCTCTGAGATCTGTTGTCTTACTGCTTTCAAATAAAGCGCAAAATGTTTTGAAGTTGGAATGGAATGGATCCAATTAACAAATGCTTTTTTTATTGCCTTGCAATTTTTTTATGAATGTCTTTTTAGGAAGAGATTTTTGTGTTTGATAATATTGTAAATTGCAGGTATAGCAGCGCAGCACACTGACATGACGGTGACGGCGCAGGCGATGTAACATAGAGAATCAAAGAGTTCGAGTGTGTGCTTTTAAAAAGAATCACAAACAATAACGAGTTGCGATTTAGAGATTTTTTTTGATATTTTTTTTTTCGGCAAAAGAAAAAAATTCGACTTAGAGGGAAAGAAAATAGGTCAATAATCAAGAGAATGTGTTCGAGTTAGAGGGAACTTCGACTTAGAGGGAGTTCGTCTTAGAGAATGGTTTTTGTATGGAAAATTGAGGGGAATGCAAAAATACGGCTAAAAAGTTCGAGTTAGAGGGAACTTCGACTTAGAGGGAGTTCGACTTAGAGGGAGTCGACTGTATTTTGAAAAAGACCATCATGAACTTAATGGCTTACAACTCCACCCATTATTGTATCAGTGTTGTCTGTAGGAATTTTCTGCCAGATCCGAACGGCTATGATTAGAAACACTTTTTATGACAAGAATTATACTCTTGGATTATCTGCAACCTATCCTAGATGTATGTAGTAAGTACCCCGAAAACATTTTCGGTTTTTTTTTTTATTTTCAGCTGAAAGGCGTTAAGGAATGATTTCAGACGTATTTAGGCATGACAGTCGAATGGTAGGGATTATGCCAGGGCGAACTACACTTACAGTCCTAGCATCAATCACGCATAGTCCTTCACTGAAAAAATGTTTGTACATTCTTTTTATGAATGGCGATCATTCAGGCAAAATCATCAATTTTTAAAGAATATTCATATGAATAATGCAAGCATTCATAAAAATTAATTTTTGTTTTATGACCAAGTCATGATTTTCATGAAAAACCATTCATAAAATCCAAAGCAATATAATTGTTGTTGGAAAATAAGATTATGATACGAGTATTTTACATTTGAAATATGAACAGTTCATACAAATTTTATTGTAAAGTCTTATGAAAAATTTCTTAAAATGCTTGAAACTGTTCTTATATTGTGGGAACAAAGCAAGGGACATTTTACGAAAAATTACTTTAAATTCTTGAAACTATACATTTTTTACATGCTAAATTGAAATGCATGAAACCACATTCATAAACATTTTTTTTTGTTGCGAATTCCAAGTAGGAAACTTTACATTTAAAATATGAACAATTCATAAAACGCATGTTTACGGTTTCTTTTTTTTTAATGATTCTTGGCCCGTTTTTCTTTAAAAACATTCCATTTTTCCTTGGAATCATGTACCTTTTTGGTTCAGTGATAGAATAGTCTAAAAATTTTAACTGAATTTTGAATGAAATTAGACAATGTTGATTCACGCACATATACACTCCGTTTCTCTTAAATTAGGACTAAATGTACCTATATTATCCAATTTTGGGATTGCTTTTTTACTTTTGTCACCTTTTTATTTATTAAGCGAAAAACTGAGTCAGTTAAAGTATGCCTGTGAGAATTAACTGAACATTAATCAATATAACCTTTGAATATATTATAAGCCTTGTATATATAACCTATAGCGTGATTTAGTGTTACCAACACTATCCTGGTGGTGGCGCTGAAATTAACGCATGACCTTACAATGGAGAGAATAGAATAAGATACAAAACAAGTAGTAAAAAAGAGAATATTTGATTATTAAATTTAGCATAGACAAATTTAACAAGTCCTATCCCTATGCTTAAGATGTCGCCCCAATCGTTCGTCTTCATGAGAATACTATAAGTTTTATATACAAAGGTATAACGAAGTAACGACTCAAGGGAAGAGAATAAATGCGACTGATATTGCGATGAAGCACAGGAGACCAAACATCTGTTTAAGGAAAACATTTTTGAGATGTATCATTTTTTTGCCCGTTGAACAGAATGGCTCGTTTTATGAGGATATAAGTTTTTCATTACAACAACTTTTGGGAATAATGTAGTGTCAGGCGAAAACTAACGAATAAGTTACGATTTTTTTCTTGGTAGAAATTTACTGTAGGCATTTTCATTTCTATATCGCTGTCCAGTGGTCTAGGCCTTATAAAGTTTATTAAGCGGAGCAAAATTGACAAGCTTTAAAGACAAAAATGTATAACAAATTTATAATGTTTTGACGGAAATAGGAGAAAGTTTGGAAGTTTTAAAGCAACTCCATCACTAGATAAAATAATAAAATTGAAATTCTTCTTTTAATGATTACTTATTCGAAATAAGTTCTTGTGCAAAATTATTATCCTCCCAAAGATGGTTTAATCAAAATAAACGAACTTTTTAATCATTTTGGAAAATAAACTGCGAAAGTGTATACAAATAATTCTTAATATTTATTTGAAAAATTATAAAAGAACTCTATAAATATCACTATTTCTCAAAATTTTACTATCGATCAAATTACATTACGGCAGATCATGGGAAAAACCAGGAACTTCAAATCGACACCTACCAACTTTTCATCAATTTCAAAGCTCTGTATGATAGCATCTATAGGGACGAACTACCCATATAGAGTCATGTCTAGTTTTGGCATCTTTGACAAACTTGTCAGTTTGCGTAGGATGACGATGGAGAACGCACGCTGCTCCATCAAGGTAGGTTGGGCGTCAAATATTGCAATTTTATTTCGCGTTATTTAACTTTAGGATGAACGATTGTTGAGTTTATTATATGTATATAAATCGCGACTTTGGATCTTCGAATCCAACAAACAATTTTAACAATCAAGAAAATGAATTTAGGGATAATTGCATAAGACCGGTGTGCTCGCGACAGGATTACAATGGAATATGGAAATGGGGAGAAGAATTATGTTGATCTGTCAGATCGAGGGCGCGATCAATGAAATTGCAACTCGGTAGCAATTTAATGTACTGCCTCCCTAGTTATGTAGATCAGCGATGTGTGGGTTCGTTTATTGGAGAATTTTATTGATTGAACGCCGAATCTTTGTTCGATTAATGAAAAATAAAAAAAATAAGAAAAAATATCAAATGATTGAAAGTGCAGGGGCGTGCTTTTACTTACTATGGGCGCCACGAAGTTTTTTTTTTTCTTTTTCGTGGTGAAAACTTACCAAAGCCTAAATGAAACCAAATGCTTATTCCAAACTGAAATAATAACACGCAGAATTAATTCCAAAAAGGAAGTTAATGTTTTTATCAGGGGAAAAACCCTAGTTTTTTTTCGATAATTAAGCATATTATCATATGCGTAACTTTGACAAAAGGAGAAAGTTAAGAATATAAAAGCGAAAACAATTTATATTAAGAATTTAATGTTAAAAGTGAAGAATTATTTGTAACGAATTTTAAAAAACGAAACGAAGGTGATTTTCGGAAAGATTTCCGAAAGAACAAAGAATTAACAAAATGGGGTTATCCCTTATTTTCGGGGAAACATTTTTTTTTTTTTTTTTTAAATTAACTACACTACATTTTCTACATCATTAACTACGCGTAGTTATTTGAATAAACTACATGTCTAATTTACTACAATTTGTTGCGTCTGCTACATACGTAGTTAATTCATAAAAAATAAATAGAATAAAGGAAACCAAACAATTTTGCACTCTTTTGATCTATTGAAGGTTTGTACAAAAACTGAAAATGTTTGATTTACCATAAGGATGAAGAATTGTAGGAATTTTGATAGATTTGAAGCTTATTTTTGGAGACAAACAATTTACTTTGACATAATCAAAGGATATGGATTACGAACACATGATTTAAAGATATTTTTTTTGTACATGGTACATATGTACATACAAATATTACCGAAAAACTGTTTGAAAATAATGAAAATCAAGAACTAGTGTAGTTATATTAAAACTTTAAACTGTTGTATCTTTAAGAAGCGCAGCACACGAGTCGCAGAGAGCTCCAAAACGATCATTTTCCATTCGAATTGGAGTAAATCCACCTTCAGCTCACATGATGCTCAATGAATAACTGAACGTTTTATTTCAAATTTCAAATGCACAACTGACAGTAAAATGACAGCTATGACATTTTAAACTACGTCTGCTACAATTTGTTACATTAACTACATTTAACTACATTAACTACATAAATTACGTAGCAGACGTAACAAATGTAGTTATTTCTAAAAAGTGACAGTTCGGCCAACCCTGCTCCTAAGTTAAAAGAGAAACGAAAAATTAGATGGAGAAGAATATCTTGGAAGGATGCCATTTATTACTGTTAAATGGTTAGGAATAATTCAATTTCTCACGAAAATTAAAATCAACTAAGGGATTCTTCTTCCAAAACCATCTTCTTTTCGTTAACAAGACACTAATTTAATTTTGGGTTTCCGCCCATTGTTGGGCTCTTAGCCGTTTTTGGACGATGACCTTATGCCTAACAGTTGATGATATTAACGGATCGTGACCATCTGTCACGAGTCTTGTGTTTGCATTGCGTGGCCCACCTGTCACACATCTGGTGTCGGACAAGGACCATCTGTCCACTGTTTTTATACGAATTTAACATCTGCTTTTATTACTTTTCAGCGATGCTTTTGGAGCATGTCTTCTGGCTAATGGCCCAGGTTTACACTACGCTCTGCCAGCATTTTGGAGCCGTAATCGGAAAGGAAAGGTTGAAAGGTTGTTGTGGTAAAATTTACCGCAACAATCTCACCGATGCATTTGATGTTGAAAAAGGTTTTGGGCAAAGTGATGTTCTGTCGTGCGACGACTTCAACATCTTTCTTGAAAGAATAGTGCAAAACTCATGCGTCAACAATGGAGGCACAATCGTTCAAAAGTCCGTCCAATTACTCGGTTACCAACGACATTGATATTATTAGAATAACGAAGCGTGATATCAGTGGCGCATTTGCGAGCATTCTTTTATCATGGTTCTTGCGTATGATCCAAAGTTAGGACTTTATCGAAAGTGAATGAGAATGCCTACATCATTGTCCCGAGAGGAAAATTGTTCGTGTGATTTTTGGTCCCGTCTCGATTGAGGGGGAGTGGAGAAGAAGATGTAACCATGAACGGTATGGGCTGTACAACGAAACCGGTACAGTCAAACTAACCAAAATTGAACGACTGAGATGGCTGGGTCAGCGAATGGACCCAAATGCTCCGGCCGGGAAAATCTCCGAATTCAAATCGAAGGGACGGGACGGTGCAGTATAAGACTACTACTCAGGTGGCGTACACATCTGGGAGATCACTTCAAATAACTTGACTTGAGCTAGGGACCGAGCTATCAGAAGAAGTTGTTGATTGAGACATTTATTCACCGCGGACTGTAGTGGCAAGATAAAAATTTTAAATTGAATTCTTCTTTGTTATTAAAATATTCAATATTATTCAAAAATCGGTGGAATTATTTAAGAGATTTAAAAAACATCAAACAAGAAACAAGTGTCCGGGAATAACCAAAAATCGCTTTGTGCAAACTTAGAGAAAATCTGCTGAATCGTATAGTACCTATATATTTAAATCGCAATTAAAAAAAATGATTCAATCAAGCGACGCGGAGTATATTTCTGCAATACAAACACAACAAAATGTTCAGTAGACATTTCACAATATCCAATGCAATTTACTAGCAGGTTTACTGAATTTAAGATGCACCCTTTCAGAGCTTCCAGTCCCGAAAGGTGTCACACTACCAATATCAAATTAGATGCTGTTTAGTTTACCTTTGGTAGTTACACATTGCAACTTCCTCTTATTCACGCTTCCCGGCCACCTACTCTACTCACACTCTTCGTTTTCCACCTTATTCCTTCAGATTGAATTAGCAAAGAGGAACACATCACTTCACCGCTGCGTTTAGATGCAACGTATAGAGCTGCAGGCTAGTGCTCTCATGTGTCTAGGAAGCGCAACCACTTCTGTTACCGGCACATGGAGGACTTATTACATCTAAAAGCATTTAGCTTAAACTTTATGACGAAAATGTGTGCCACACTGCGTGTATGGTTCCTTGTTGCATATCTGCTCCATACACATCCACATACGTTCGTATATAGAAATTGGAGCCTCTTGAAGTCCCAGCAAAGGAAGGTGGGATGGAGTAGGAAACATTGTTGGCACGTTGGAGAATTAAATTCAAGACACTTAAGCAAGGTGGTGCAAATGATGAATGCCATCTAAATAGATAAATGCAGCAGCCGCATTATCCTTGATATACTCAAACTGTTTTGCACACCGATGATGAACACAGACGTATAGCACGATGCTTGAATCACGATCCACGAAGCATGAAGGTGGTGTCAGCTTTCATTTGCGGCTTAGTGATGAGGCTGCCATTTTGGCTATAAGACCTAAGGCAAAATACCATTTCCTTTGTAAACTACACTACCTACCTTACCTTTCCTACACAACAGCGTTCATTGTGATATTGTGTTCCAAAATTTGTTGATGAATGTTTAGGATTGTGATTGCTTGACAGATGATGACGATGGGTTTTGTTGTTGGAGCGAACTTCAACAACGACAACGATAATTACTCGAAGACGCTGACGACGCTGACGACGATGGTAGATTAGAAGAGATTAGGTACATAAATTGTGAAATAAGGAGCTATCGTTAAGCAATTTGAAAAAAGAACCATTAAAAGGATGGTAGTATGGTGTTCAGAAGTTCATTTAGAAGTGGTTGTTATGAATTGAATTAGCTAGTGAAAGAGAGTGCAAGTGACAGTGAGGAAAAATTTAAAAAAGAAGAACAAGGTCTTACTGTCAAAACAGATTATTTGAAATATTCAGTCATAAAGCTTATAATAGTCTTTTTTTACATAAATAAACTTGGGCATAAGGTCAATGATCTGACATTTTTGGCCATTTCCTGCCCGCTCACTCGCGTAAGGTGAAAAAAGGAGCCACATTGATGGGTTTCGGCACTTGAACCGCTCAGAATAGATTGGCTAAGCACTTTTACCACTCCTAAGGAATCCCTCCAACTACGTTTATGTAAAATAATTGAGGAAATCAAACAAATTATCTTGGAGGACCTTGGAGAGGAAACTTCAGAAGCCTCTTGGATAAGTAAAATCCTTTCTATAAATCCAGCCATGCCCAGCAGATGATGGATCGTTGACCAACTTTTTCGAAGAATCGCCCAATTCAAATAGGAGTCTTTCTATCCCCAAGGTATGATTACTAGTGATTTTTTGTTTTTAATTCACGCGAGTTTATTGAGACCCTCATAATGTTGAAATAGCACGAAAAATGGAGAAATTGGGGAGGGAGAGAAAGGAGGTGTCGACGAACATTGGTCTTCAATGTTTGCAAATTGAAAAGGAAACGAAAAACCGTGCCGTGTAGATGATTACCTAACCGTATTGTGCGACTAAAAAACATTAAGGCCAAAACTATGCTCGAGGGTGATCTGATGAGCATTCCTAGAGAAGCGGATATCACGGGTGAACTGATTGAGGTGAAGAATGCAACTGGCCACTTTGAGTGAGCATTGCTTGTGAAAGAAGCGACAAAACAAGGAAACCAATGACACATTCCGTCGGCGTTCAAGCGATGATAATGATTCCATGGTAGTTTTGTTTCTTATTAGTTTTTATACTCTGTTTCGAATTCTATCCAATAAACGATGAGAAATTTGGTCAAAAGAATGTTATCGAGTTTTGGACGTATAAACATCTTACAAGTTGTAGCCAGATCAGAAAAAGTGAAACATTTCCTACACCAATATAGAGAATTCCGAAAGAGATCGTCGTTGACACACATGACGAATACTGAGAGCTTTTCGGTTTCTTGGGTGCAAGTGCCATTCAAGGATTGATTGTATTGTATTTTATTGTAGCTCAAATTATAAACATTTTATCTTAAATAGTACTTATATTGCACACTTTACAGAGATATGGTATAACTCTACCTTACAACTGAACAAATATTATTATTATTACAAATATCACAGATTAATTAGAGAAAATTAGAAGGAAAAGCTACAAGAAAAACCTTCATAATATTTAGTTTGGGATTTCCATGAGAGAGGATAAAAGGGGCGACAGACGTACTTAATCTCAAATATTAACATTGACTTAACGTTGATAAATTGACAAACATATAATAAATTAATAAGTAAATTAACATTTAATCACAGAGAATAAATAAATACAGGAAGTAATTAACAGATAATAAATAAATACATAAATAAATTAGTGATTTTTTTTTTTTTTTTTTTTTTTTTTTTTTTTTTATTTTATATATATATATGTGTATTTTAAAGAGCCAAGTTTGAGATTAAGTAGTTTTCAGACATACTACATGAATGATTATAGCGCTGAAACAAATAAGAGATTCTACTCGAAATCTTATCGATGCCAGCCAATGCATGAAGATTATCAGTCGAATAGTGCCAAGGCAGCTTAAGCATCATTTTTAAAACTTTATTTTGGGTTCTTTGTAATCTAAGTAGGTGGGCCTTGGCGCAAGTACCCCAAACAGGCGAACCATAAAGAATAATGCTCTGAAATATTACTTTATAAATTATAAGTTTGTTTTCAATAGATAGTTCCGATTTCCTGTTTATGAAGGGATATAGAATTTTAACAACTAAGTTTACTTTATTAATTATCTCCTGGATGTGAACTCCAAAGGTCAACGTTTTATCTAGAGTTATTCCTAAGTATTTTACACTTGATTTCCATTCTGTTTGTACACCATTTATTTGAAGCGTATTACTGGGTAAAAAGTAAGCTTTTCTTTTACGCGTGAAAAAGAGAGCTTGAGTTTTCCCAGCATTAATTTTTATTTTCCAGTCGTTAAAATAATTTTGTACTGTATACAATGCAGATTGCAAGTTAGTTTCAATTCTAAAACCAACCGAATCAGATGAATACAAACAGGTATCGTCCGCGAAGATTGCAGATTTACATTCCGTAAAATGTGGAAAGTCGTAGGTGTATATTGTATATAAGATGGGACCAAGGACTGATCCCTGAGGTACACCCGCAACGACTGAATGGATATCAGAAAAACAGTTGTTTACAAAGACTTTAAAAAATCTATCACTCAAAAACGAATGAATTAATTTAACAATATTGATTGGAAAATCAAGAACCATAAGTTTGTGAACCAAACCATGATGCCATACTGTGTCAAATGCTTTTTCAACATCTAAAAGTATCATTCCAGTACTCTTGCCTAAATCTAAATTGCTTTTGATGTCTTTTGTTATTCGATGTACCTGTTGAACCGTACTATGATGGCTTCTGAACCCGAACTGTTCTGCAGGAAGGATATCATGAGTATTTAAATGCATAATAATTTTATTTTTGATAAGTTTTTCAAAGCATTTGCTTAAAGAGCTAAGCAAACTGATTGGCCTATAACTGCAAGGTAAGGAATGATTTTTCCCAGGTTTTGGAATTGGGATGATTTTAGCTGTTTTCCATTCGTTAGGAAAATAGCTTGTTTTAAAACAAGCTACAAAAATGATTTGAAGAAACCTTATAGCTGTTTCGGGCAGTTTTTTTAAAACGATATTTTTCAATCCATCTAACCCTGGGCTCTTAGAACTTCTTAAATTATTGAGGACTGTTTTGACATCTTCCAGTGAGACTACAACATCATCAACTTGAACCTGCTGAGTACTTAAGAATGACATTGATCGATGCACAGTTTCTTCAACATATCTACTGGTTGCAATGTTATTTAAAGCTAGGTGATTGGAAGAAAATTCATTCGCAAAAGCATTCGCTTTTTCATTATTTGTCAAACAGATCGAGGTCCCAATTTTGAACGCTGGGATTTGAAAATTCTTTTTTTTAACAATTTTGACAAGATTCCAGAATGGTTTGCTAGCTTTATTTAAAGTTTGGAGTTTTTTGTTCCAAGTAATGTTTTTTAGATTATTGGTTGCAATTTTTATTATATTAGTAAGCAATTTTGCTTCTGATAAAAATATATAATTTCTTGTTCGCATCCATAACGATCTGTTCTTATTTCTTCGTTTAATCAACTCCACAAGTTTAGATGGAAGGCAATTCGAAATTTCAGTGGTTGATTTTTTTTAGGAACAGACTCAGCAACACTATCCAGAGTCACACTTGTAAAATAATCAACGGCTTCATTAATATCTTCTTTGCAGACATCATTGAGGTCTATTAACGATGCATTTTCTAATTTTAGCCTTACTTTTTTTTTGAATCTCCCCCACTTAGCGTTTTTGAAATCTAAAACCCAGTTTTCATTTTGAATAGGTGAACAATAAACACTACATAAAACAGGCAAATGGTTTGAACTTAGTTCATTAATTGTAACAGGCTGGCTAAAAAGAGCTGGCATGTTTGTTAAAAAAAGATCGATTGTTGAAGGATTTGTTCTATCATTAGGTGGAATACATGTAGGATTTGGAGGATATAAAATATGAAAAGGATGTCTAGAATTAAGGTCTGACAAAATGTTTCCCCATGCATTGGCTCTGACACATCCCCAGTTTCGGTGTCTACAATTAAGATCACCACCGATCAAAAAAACATCATTTAATGAAACCAATCTTCTAAGGTCATTTTTAAAATTATATCTTTTACTCGCAGAAGTATTACCTCCTGGAAAGTAAACTGAAAATATTTTGAGTGAATTACCATTAGAAAATGGTATTTCAACTCCTATATTTTCTATTACTTTTGTGTTTACAACGGATAGTAGTTTGTGTTTAATATTTCTGTTTATAACCACGGCAACACCGCCTCCCCTTTTATCCTCTCTGTCTAATCGATAACATTTGTATTCTTTATTTGAAATGTTTACATTTTTGTCTAGCCACGTTTCACTAACAAGACATACATCAATGTTATATTTGCTTAAGAAAGCAAAAAATTCTAAAGATTTATTCCGAATGCCTCTAGCATTCCAACATGTTATATTTAAGCTAGTGTAAATCATCAGTTATCTGAATATAGATACTTAATTGCTAACTGAGCAATACAATTAAATTGATCTGCTTTTGAATTACATTGCCCCAGAAGGGTTATCATCTCTGCCATGAGAGAATTAATTTCGTCCATCGAAAAGAGAACACCTGAGCTGGCTGTGTTGGGCTGCTTAAAACCGGTTTTGCTGCTTGACCAAAAGTTTGGGTTGACGTTTATTGTGCTTTCGTCGTTAGTTCTATTAGCTGCTGCTGATGATGAAGATACGTTGTTCTTTCGCGAGTTAAGAGCGGGAAACTCATCAATGTTTTGATAGAATGCTATCGGTTTTGGTTGGTGATTAATTCGTTTATTCATAGCACCAGATTTATTTCTCATAGATAGTTTATTTCTGATTTCAAAAAAACTTTTGCGACTAATGCATGAGGGATCAGACGATTTATGAGTTTCCATGCAGTTTGCACATTTAATTGTATTAGACTTACATTCTTTTGTCTCATGATTCTCGGAACAAATGCCACAGTGTGTTTTTATATGGCAATTTTTTTCGCCATGACCATACAATTGACAATTGTAGCATTGTGTCACTTTGTTTCGTTGTCTTCGAGAGAAGTCCCATCGGACTTGTGTTTTAAAGATAGAACGATAGTTCTTTTTAAGATCGTTTAGTCTTATTGAACCAATATCTAAATATACTAAATAAAACACATCGATAAAGTTATCATAATTTTTCTTGATGGTTTTAACATTAATGCATTTAAGACCGATTGAAACTAGTTCGTTTTTAAGATCAGTAGCACTAACTTCATGTAAACCATACAACATGACTTTGAATGACCTTTCTGAAGGCAAGTCATGAGTATAGAATTGCCAATTTTTTAATGATAATTCAGCATAAACTTTATGATATGATTCAAGGGTTTCACAATTTAGTTTTATTCCGATTGACATTTTTTTTAGGCTATAATTGTCGATATTTAATAGTTTGAACAAATTATGCACGTTTTCAATGGGTTGCTGTAGAACACATACCGAGGGGATTTTAGATTTCTTATTTGAAATCGGAGGTAAAGGTGATTCATCATCGATTTCAACATCAGTATCTTTGCCCGTATCAGGATGAGTCTGAAGGGGTATCCAATATTTTGGATGTTTTTTGTTGGAAGACATGGTGTCTTCACAACGGGAGGGATACGATTTTCTCTTTATTTTGATTGTTTTTTTTCTCTATACCGCACAGAAGATGAAACGTCGTGGGCGTTCGGCGTGCCGATCGGTACTGTGCCATTCAAGGATAATTTTTTGCATAACGGGTACATTTTGCTTCAACGACAATAGGCAGCAGTTTTCGAAGTATTACACTTCACATGATTTTAAAGTCCGATGGGCACTTAAACAACTTTAAATTCTTCAAGTCTGCTAGACTCGACGGCATAAGTTCAGCCGAGCTACAAAGGAATTGGGATTTAGTTCTATCAATTCTGAAGACACTGTTCTATATTTGCTAAGATCTGGGGCCTGTTTCAGCGCTATTACATCAACTACATCAACTACATCTTACAACTACATCCTACAACTACATCAGTTACATTTTTCTGTTTCAAGCATAAAACTGAAAGTTTTGTATGATGTAGCTGGAAAATGTAGTTGATGTAGTATATTTGACATTTCTTCTGCATATTTTTATTTGGGCTTAGTTTTCATGTATTATTGTTTGATTCAAATCTCGTGAAAAAAAACTTAATTTAGAAAAAAAAAATGGATTTTGATATAAATATTTTCGATGATGACTTTGAATTTGATACAAGAGTTGAAAGAAGAAGTAATGTATTTTTACAAAGAATCAATTTTAATTCGGAAGATCCATATTTTTTGGCGCGATTTCGAATGCCCAGAAATTGTATCGAATTTTTGGTTGAACGCTTGGGAGCATTTATTGCTCACCCAATTGATTGCAACCAATTTACGATGTCAACCCCTGGAAATGGAAGCTGATATCACGGTGTTGGGACCATGCATGGTGTCTCAAAGACATCCGTATGTCGTTGCGAAAATAATGTTTTAAAATATTTTGTTTTCTAATAACTTATCTAATATCCTTTAAACTCTTTCAAAAAGCTTCTACATCAAACATTTATATTGTATCAATGTAGCAAGATTTTACTGTTAGTTGTATTACAACAATGTAGCTCAAAAAGCTGTGAAACAGAATCATACATTATTCCAATAATTCCAGTGTATCATCCATATTTACACTGATGTACTACAACTGAAAATCGAAAGTACCTATGAAACAGAATTGATGTATTACAACAGTCAAAATGATACATTGTACTTGATGTAGTATCGCTGAAACAGGCCCCTGGTCTACATTCCCCTGCTATGGAGAGAAGTTAAGTATATGTGTTCATACCCAAAGCTAGTTTTGGAAGATCGGTAGATGCTGCTTTAAATTCACTAGTATGAACTATAGAATATGCCCTCCAGCATTATGAGTACACTATGGTTGCATTTCTAGACAATGAAGGCACTCTTAACAACTGTGCGGGTGCGAATTGACCCTGTTTGCGATGGTTCACAAATTCCTTCGACGGAGTCGCAAGGAAAAAAAAATAATATCGAAACGTTGTTTCCAATTGAAAGTTTGACAAAAGAATGAATTTATTTCACATAAAAATAATAATCAACATAGTAACAAAAAAATTTTAAAAACTATAGCCACCCTTAATCAAATTAATATTTGAACAACAAGTTATTTTGAATCAAAGTGTTTTTGGATATAAATAAAAAATAACAAATTATATGAACTTTGAGTCTGACGTAAACATTTCCGGCCGCCTTGCAACATCTCATGTTGCAAAATTAAAAAATTAAAAGAAGGTAGCATTTTGAAAGTTAATGGAATTATGTTAAGAAGTATTATTTAAGCAATTAATATTTAATTAAATAAGTGGTTATATCCAAGATTTTAAGATAAATTATGTAAACAAAAAAAACAAATTACCGTAATACGAACATATTATAATATAAAATTAGTGCAAGGAATAGAAAAATCGTTTACTTACCATTACTTTAACATTAAAAAGAAAATGTATACAAATATCTAAAAAAAAATAGAATTCCTGTGAGTTTGGAATATGAATAGGCTCCTCAATCGAAGGGCAGAATACAAATTTTAACAATTGGACGAGTAATAATACCGTGCTGTGTTCGAATATCAGCAACGCGAACTCGTTCATCAATACCACGATATACCTTTATAATGCGACCTAAGCGCCATTCATTTGGAGGTAGATTTTCATTTTTCACTACCACCAAATCACCTTCCTTGACATCCTCTTTGGGTTGTTTCCACTTATGACGCTTCTGAAGCTCCATTAGATATTCATTTTTCCATCTAAGGCAGAATTGTTGATATAGTATAGTGAGTTTTTTCCATCTGTTTATAGAGCTGAGAGAAGAGTCAGTCAAGTCTGGTTGGGGTGGAGCTAAGAGAGGTCCACCTCGGAGAAAGTGTCCTGGAGTAAGAGGTAGAATATCTTCTGAGTTGTCTGAAATTGACGAAATTGGCCTAGAATTGAGGCAGGCTTCAATCTTAGCTAAAAGAGTAGTAAACTCCTCAAATGTGTACTTATGATCCGCTGCAATCTTTCTGAAATGCTTTTTAAAGCTTTTTATTCCAGCTTCCCAAAGACCACCCATGTGCGGTGCACCGGGAGGTATGAACTTCCATTCCAAATTATAGTCTTTATATTTTTCGGCAGTGATAGAAGGAAGTGAATTTATAAAAGACTGAAAATCATCTGCAATTATCTTACTAGCGCCAACAAGATTAGTTCCATTGTCGGAGAAAATTGTTTTTGGCATTCCTCGACAAGCAATGAAACGACTTAAGGCTCCTAGAAAAGATTCACTTGACAGATCACTGGTAGCTTCCAAATGAATTGCTTTTGTATAAGAAAGAGATGAATTAGCTAATCTACCGTTAACCCGTAGGATTTTGTTGGAATCAATCATAGGATTGAGATTGGCCAAAGGACTTTTTAATGATAATTGTTCTCCTTTTAAGAGTAAGGAATATTCAGTTGGGTAATACATAGATTGCGATAATCGTATGATGAGATTTTTTGCCTCAAGAATTTCTTCTTGAGTTAAATCTTCCGAACTATTATGTAACTCATGTTTACGGGTTGGATGAGTCCTGTGGAAAAAACGAAGGATGTAAGCTATTGAATGTGTTGCCTCAGTCAAAGACGAGCACTGTCTTTTTATATTTTCTATGTTGTTAATGTTCAAATTCGTATGGTTCGACTTAACTGGTTTTCTTTCCAAATCATTTTCTTTTGGATATGCAAATATTGATCTTGGCCAAAACTGTTCTGACTGGCTAAGCCATGATGGACCATTCCACCAGAGACTGCTTTCCTTCAACTGATTTGGAGTCAATCCTCGAGTAGCCAGGTCGGCTGGGTTATCAGAAGAACGAACATGCATCCATTTGGCATGAGATGTATTTTCTTGTATAAGAGTTACTCTATTACCAACAAATGTAGCCCAGGTATAGGATGGTTTTTCAAGCCAACAGAGAACAATAGAGCTATCTGTCCAAAAAAAGAGTTCGTAGTTTTCGCAATTGAGTTGTGGAAGAACATTTTTCACAAGATTTGAAAGAAGTAAAGCACCGCATAATTCCAGTCTTGGAAGTGAAATTTGTTTCACAGGTGCCACTTTACTTTTAGCACACAGAAGCTGAGTTACCCATTGGTTATCATCATTTTCATTTTGAATACGCAAATACAAGGCGGTAGAGTAAGCACTCTCGGATGCATCACAAAATCCGTGGATTTGAATTGAGTTTGGATTAGGAGTATACTGAATCCATCTAGGTATTTTAATAGACTCAATTTGATAAAAGTTATCAAAAAAATCCTTCCAGCGATGACACGTTACGGGCATAAGACTTCGGTCCCAAGATGTCCCATCCTTCCAGATTTGCTGCATTATAATTTTTGCTGAAATGATTACCGGAGATAACCATCCAACTGGGTCAAATAATCGAGCTATTACTGAAAGTACAGCTCTTTTTGTTGTTTTAAATTCGAAATTTTCTACAGAAAACTGAAACGAATCTGTCTTAGCATTCCACTGCACACCTAAAGTTTTCGTAATACTTTTGTCTTCGAATTTTAAAAGATCTTCATTATAAAGATGAGACAATGGAAAACCAGAAATCAGGTCAGTACAGTTTGCTGTCCATTTTCGGAGTGAAAATCCAGCTGAACTTAATGATTTTATAAGCTCATTTTGAATGTGTAAGGCTGTTTCAAGGTCATGTGCTCCAGATAATACGTCGTCAACGTAAAAATCCTTTTGTAAGACTTTAGAAGCAAGTGGAAAGGTATATTTGACGTCTTCAGCTAGCCTTTTCAGTGTTCTAAGAGCAAGATATGGAGCACAATTGACCCCAAACGTTACCGTATTAAGTTCATAGTCATCAATTTCACCTTGGTACGATTTCCGGAATAAGATCCTTTGATATGCAGTATGTTCAGGATCTACTTTGATTTGGCGCTACATCTTTTCGATATCTGCATTGAAAACGTATTTAAAAAATCGCCATCGAAGAATAAGCGTCATTAAATCTGATTGTAATACAGGACCAGGGTGCAAAATATCGTTAAGACTCGCACCATTACTCGTAGAGTTAGAGGCATTGAATACTACTCGTACCTTTGTGCTAACGCTTTCAGGTTTAATTACGGCATGATGTGGCATATAATTATGAAGAGATATCATTATTTTTGTATTCTTCATGGGGTGGAACCCTGAGCATGTGACGAAGATCAACATACTCTTGAAGCACATCGTTGTATTGCGAATGAAAGTCTGGTTTCTTGGATAAGCGTATTTCATTGCGTTTAAACTGATTAAGAGCGATGTCTCTAGATCGTCCAAGTATTGGAGTTGGTTGTTTAAATGGAAGTTTAACAACGTAACGACCATCGATATCTCTGCTAGTAGTAGCAGAATAGTAATCTTCGCAGTATTGTTCAGAAATGGTAAGCTTTTAGGATTCAGGTACTTCCTCAATTTTCCAAAATTCTGAAATTTGTTGGTTGAGGGAAACCTCATTGCAATGTGATAAAAAAGTCGAGTAACTTTTAACATCATTTTTTGTTTGAAGGGGTCCCGAAAGGATCCAACCAAAAACAGTGTTTTGTCCTAGCAGAGAACCGAAAATGTTTTTTTTGACTCCCTCTATGACAATCGAAGGATATAGGTCTACACCAATAACTAAATCGATTTTAGAACTTTCATAAAAGAAAGGATCTGCAAGATCAAAATCTATTGGATGGATGTCTGTTGGATATATCTCACATGAGGGGAGATTTCCTGTTAGTTGTTTCAATACAAAAGCTGTTGCTGTATAGTCTTTTGGTTATATTTGGAACCTAACATAAATGAACACAACTTAGAGGAGGTTGCTGTTACGATATCACTCATACCAGATATTGAAGCTTGGATAGGTTTTATTGGAAGATTCAAACTTTTCTGTATTTTTTCACTTATAAAAGTTACTTCTGATGCGGGATCAATTAATGCTCTTAGAGTAAATTGTTCACCTTTATGTTGTAATTCTACAAGAGCAGTTGCCAATAATATTTTATTGTTATGTCGTGAAACATAAGATTGGATCTTAACTGAATTAGGAGTGGACTGTATGGATGGGTTTGAAGTGTTTTGGTGACTTATAGAGGGTTGAAATTCTTGTACTAAATTAGGGTTACCGAAGGTATTGGAACCTGATGCTTTATTTAGATGTAATAGTGTATGATGTCGTTGTGAACACTGTGTACAAGAGTATTTGCTTCGGCAATCGATAGATAAATGCGTTGGAGATAAACAGTTTTCACAGATTTTTAAAGATTTGACCTTTGCATATCTCTCATTAATTGACATTTTCATAAATTTTGGACAAAATCGGATATGATGATTACTTTGGCAAAGCTTACATTGTAAATTATTATTAGTTTGAACATGAAAAGTTTTGCGTTGTAATGTCTTGGCAGATTTAGGGACGTTAGTAGTAGGAAGTTTTCCAGAGTATTTGATATCCAAAACAGTTTCCAGTACACGATAGCGATTTGTTAAGAATAAATCCATTTCTTTCCATGTAGGAATATCGCATGGTTTATTAATGGATTGTTCCCACATAGAAAGTGTATTTTCTGGTAGCCGACTTGAACACAAATAAACTAAAATTGGGTCCCAGGACTCTGTTGATACTTTATGATTTTCTAGGTTCGATATAGCATCATTAATAAGTCTTTGAATATCCTTTATTTGTTTACTGGATTCGCAATTTATTGTTGGCAAATTAAATAAACTTTTGAGTTGGTTGTTTACCAAAATACGCTTGTTTTCGTATTGATCTGCGAGAGCAGCCCAAGCTAGTACAAAATTGTCAGATGTTAGGGGAAATTTCGAAACTACATATATTTAAGGCTTCCCCGGTTGTTTTCGCACGTAGGTGAAAAAGCTTTTGTACAGAACATAGTTTCGGGTGATTAATGTAGATGGCCGTGAACATGTCCCTAAAGGATGGCCATGTCAAATAATCACCAGCGAATGTTTGTGTGTCACATGCAGGAACCTTGATGCAAGGGGCAGAAGGTGAATTAAAAGTCATAGGCGAAGTATTCACATTATTACTATTGATAATCTTAAGTTTTTTATGATTTTCGATTATCTCCGCTAAGCAGTGAATATAGGTTGTAGATGAAGATCGATATTTAGCTTTTACTAAAGAAAGATTGTCATCATCGCCTGCGTCATCCTGTAATGAGTTAGGCTGAAGACATAACGCATAACATCGTTTAACATTAGACCAAAGATTGTTAAGTTCTATATTATAAGCTTCTAAGGAACTTTCTGTTTGATCACTAAGAATTATTTCTTGATAGTTTGTTTTAAATACCACAAGGTCATCATTAGCAATAATGAAATCATTTAATGCCGTCATGTTAAATAAAATTATGATTATGTTTTTATAAGAATAATGAAATAAAATAAAACACCAGAAGATGGCAAGAAAAGTGTTCTGGTGGGTGGAATGACACTAAATTGCAACTGATATTAAACACAGAAAGGCATGTAATACCGTAACTTTTTGTAAATAATTATGAATTATACTAAAAAATTGAAAAATTAAATCATTATTCGAAATCACAAACAACCCTATTTTTTGATTTAATATAATGCAGTTATTATACGTAAGCAAAATCTCACTTGCACTTATTTTTGATAACTATAATATGTACGTACCTGATTATATTAACAGAAATTTATGAAATATTTATGTACATATATACAATATGCTTCTTGATGTCTTCTGTTCTTGAAGGACTTGAAAGTTTGAAAATTCCGGTTCTTTTATTTCTTCGTCAATTTTAATGACTTCTACGAATTTGCAGATAGTTTGCTTGATGATGTGAAATCTTGATTTTTAGTGCAAATTGAAGAAAATGCACATGAATATTAAGTTTTTCCAAGGTTTGCGGTTTGCAGTTGCTTGAATATAATATGCGATGTTCAGTTTGAACAGAATTTAATTCTTCCTGGTGTTGTAGGTTCTCGGAGAGATATAATACACGTGGAATTAATTCTTGAAAAAGGATTGAAACTGATGGAGAGTCCAGGAATAAGAGATATAAACGTAGTTTGTTCTTCTTATATGGCTCGTTGGACCAAAAATGTGCGGGTGCGAATTGACCCTGTTTGCGATGGTTCACAAATTCCTTCGACGGAGTCGCAAGGAAAAAAAAATAATACCGAAACGTTGTTTACAATTGAAAGTTTGACAAAAGAATGAATTTATTTCACATAAAAATAATAATCAACATAGTAACAAAAAAACTATAAAAAGCGTAGCCACCCTTAATCAAAATAATATTTGAACAGCAAGTGATTTTGAATCAAAGTGTTTTTGAATATAAATAAAAATAACAAGTACATATGTAATATATTTGAACTTTGAGTGTGACGTAAACAACAACGTCGCGACGCGTCGCCACATCTGTCATATCTGAAGTTAGATGGGTCGCTTGATGAACTGTTTAACTAAAGGCTTATCAATTCAAAATTGGACGACTTTTCTAATAGAAGGCCTGTCGGATATACCACTTCTCCCGCTTTCTCACCTTCTCTAAAACTTGGTTGTAAATGAGCTGCTGACATGCCTGGAAGCGAAGAGCTGAAACGGACGATATTGCTATTGCCGTACCAAAAAAGCATTGTAATACATTAAGAGAACTTTTACAAAACGCTTAATACAAGCTAAGCTGTGGGATTCAACCCTCATAAATCTGAACTTATCCTATTCTCATCTTCCTTCTATCAAATGTATTCCACTAGCTTTCTTAGATGAAGAAATATATTTGGGTTTGAATCTTGAAAAAAAATTAAGCTGGAAACGCTTATTCAAGAAAGAGTCTAAAAGGCCACAGTGGCACTATTCTTATGCAAAAAATATATTAGGAACAGATCGGATCTCCAACTCCGGTAATCAGACCGATCCTTATTTAAGGTGCGGCAATATGGTGGAGTGCTCTAGAAAGAGCTGTTAATTGTGACAAGCTAAGCAAAGTCCAACGATCATCTTGCGTTTTCATTAGTGAAGTACTACGAACGACCCCTCTTCCGCATTAAACGTTCTGTTCGATCTGGTGCGCCACTCGATATGTTCAGCAATCAAACGGCGGCGAGCGCTGCAGGCCGTCTTAGAGCTTCTTCACTATGGATCATTTACCAAATAATCCATTTCATCATTTTGCACGCATTTGGATCACTTGCAAGTCACATTAATTACACTATCTTCGTCAAAAACTTCCAAGTCACCATTCTTTCAAGATCTTTCTGGGAGCATATGAGTTGCTTGGAAGATGATTCTATATTAGTGGGACATTCCAGGGAACTGTTAGGCTATCGAACTCTTCAAAGCGTACGCTGAAACAAGATGCTATAGAGAGGTTAAGCCTGATGAAATAGTTTAAACACCGTGTCTGCGCAGAGAGTAGGTCTGGCTAATACTTGATCTGAAACGCTCTAAGGGTTTGAATAATTACAAAGTGTCAACTTAAATTAACCGTAACTTGTTCGCTAGATCTATACTTACTTATAATATAAATTTAAGAGTTAATATTGATTTAGCATTTTTAATTTACCTAACATTTACATTCCATGGTCTGCCTTTGACCGATACTTTAATCCTTCTTCTCTATCAATTCCATTTTTGACTAATTTACTTAAATACTCTGGAAAAGGAAAAAACAAATTGGATATTCTCCTGATTAAAAAATCGTTTCAGGTTCCGTTGACTGCACAATACTTTACAAGTCTATGATTTTCAACACTTACCCAATAACCTAAGATACCCTCATTTAATCGGTTGGTACTTAAGTTTTGAGATGAAAATGTAAAAATAAATATTCGCAATCGAAAAAGGTTTTAGTATTTAGTATTTTAGTAAATATTCTCCATCAATATTCTTCTTTCCGCTGATATGTGAGAGCTTGCAATATCGTGGTGGAGAAGAATTCGTCTTCGACGACTGTTGTTTTTTTCTCCCTTGTTCTTCTGAGCACTTCCGGCAAACAAATCGTAGTGTACCTTTCAAAATTGGTCATTCTACCTTATTTCTAGAGGCGACATGTCCAATTATTGGCTTTGAACCGCTCAGAAAAGATAGGCATAAACGCCTTAACAGATCTAAACATACTAGACTATTGTCGGATTGGAACTTCTAAGAATCCCTCCAACTATATGTGAAAGAATTGAGGAAATCAAAGAGATCCTTCCGGAGCATCATCTCTCGTAGAATAGGAGATCTACTCTTTAACTCCAGCCATGCCCAAAAGCTAAAAGAATACTGATATTTCGTGGCCCAACTGTTGCGACTATTGTTACTCGATACTCATTTCCCAAGTAATTCTCAAAACGTCAACTGTACCTGTCGTGCAATTGCACTTACGTCCTTTCTTTCTAAGCTCATGAAAACGCTGATAAATTATCAGCTCAAAAAATATCTTCAAGAACGAAAGCTTCTTAATGACCGGCAGTACGGCTTTCATAGCAATAGGTCCACTGGTGATCTAATTTCTAATGGTATATCTCACCGAGCACGGGAACCAGTTTTATAAGTCAGTTATATAAGTCATATTGGATGGTCTCAAATCTGAAATTCATAAAATAAAAGCTGGTGTGCCACAGGGCTTTGTTTTGTCTCGGACTTCCTTTCCAATATTCATCAATTGTCTCCTGTCTGAAACTTCTTGTCCAAGAAATTGTTTAACTGAGGACATAAATTTCAGCTTCTCGTATTCGTTTTCAGATGCCATGCTTGCTGTGCATTTTGAACGGCTCATTGAATGCTCGATAAGATTGTCAAATGGGGAAGCGGAAAACCTCGTAGAACTTAATGCTTCCCAAACTAAATGCTGTCTCCTTTCGTTAAAGTGGAAACCAAACACCTTTCAGTTCGCAGTATGAGGATCACAGACCATTTTGTGTGAAATGGCCACATATTCAAAGTCGCCAAAAAGACTGCTAAGTGTTTTGGTTTTCAACGAAGATGCAAGAAATTTTGTCACACCTTCCGATCTGGCTGTAATCTATTAGAAATTAGACCTTTATTCATCTAAAGCTTGAGTACAATTGTCATATTTGAGACAGGTGCTCCAATAACCCACTTGAGTGTCTTAGATAGAATTCAAAAAAGGGCTTTGAATCTCTCGAGCCCCGCAATGTTTCTTGTATTTTTATATACATACTACTGTTAATTCTATAGACAGTGTTCTAGCGAAATAGCCATTAGCATTCCTCCCCTTAAACAATCTTACAATAATATTCGCGCTTTTAGGAATGCTCATTGCTCATTGCTCATCAGTTGTGGAATGCTCTACCTAGTTATATTTTTCCTTTCCATTGTAAAATTCATCGATTCCTCCTTTTTTAACCCTTCCTCGTTTTACTAACGCTCGTACTGTGATAATCATTTTAAGGGTAGTAATAACTGTATGCGCTTATTATACAAACAAAATTAACCACAAAAATACTGAATATTTCAAATCATTTTTTGCAGTGTATAGTCTGAATAATTTAACACTAAGAACTGACTTACACCAAACAGGGTAAATTCAGCAAAATTCACATTTACTCTTCGTTTCTTTCTTCCTATCCACGCTAGAAGGTTTCAACTTCTTCTCTATCTCAAGTATCAGCAATCTGCAATCTGCAATATTACAAAACTTCACACTGATGAGATTTTGTGTCTGAAATTTACAAAAATACTCCTAGCTTACATCTCTTGTCAATATTCTTGGCAACTTTCCCGCACCTGAAGATGTTGCAATTCGGCAGAATTACACTTGGCTCCTTCAATCAGTCAGTGAGTAAGCATTATTTACCCGTCACAGTGTTCGTGCTGGGGTGTTCGGGTCGCTCTTTGTCGATGGCAGAGGTATTGGTGATGGGAATGTTTTTGATGCTCTAGTCCTTATTACTAAAAACGTCCTCCAAAAACACTTGGAACGAAAATATTGATACACCCACCAGAGCAGAAATGTATCTACACTAAACATATACTATCCCTACCTCTTCATCTATGATATATGTTCATGGAACTGTTTCCATCAGAGGAAGAGCCATGTAATTTTGAATTAAAAGACCCCTCCCTTGTCACTTGCTCCACGTGACAACATCTGATGCCAATGGAAGGGCCATGGGATGGGTGGAGCCGATCGAAAATACTCCTCGGTATCGATGGCTATCTATATATTGATTGAGATACAATCAGAATTTTATCTTTGTCTCGTTGTCACCTCTGTCAAGTTTTCTTATCGAATTCGGTCGGTCCAAAGTTTGCCAGTTTGCAGGCCAGACGGCCGGTACAGGCCGTTCGTCTGTTGCCAATATTCTGTGTCGTTCAGTTGGTCACACAACATTTTTGGCAGGGCACACTCCTATAGGGGAGTAATCTAAGTATAGATATAGATACACAGATGAATTGGGTTGTTGATGTATTTCCTGTGGGAGAGAATGAGGAACCGATTTACACCCGATGACTAAAAATAAATCCAAAGTAAATCGTCTGCTAATCTTTGTCTGAGTTAATTTGGCTTTTAAAGTGATTTTCGATTGTCAATTACTTACCTGAGATGTTTGCTTTATCAATTTGATGGTATTTTTTTTGGATTACATGATTGCCGATGAAATGGGAGAAGAAGATAACTGTTCGTTGAAGATGGCATTCTGAATTTATGGGATTGACATTTAAATGTGTGAGGTAAGTTTGGAATATCATGTAGTGGCCGATATTGTAATGTATATGTTGACTTTCGAAAGACGTATTGCAAAATGTAACATGTTTTATCTTCATAAAGATTTATTCATAAATAGAAGAAATAAAGATAAAATCTATGCAAGATAAGAGTGATGATGATGGCGTTGGTGTGGACGGGCCCTTATTATGGAATACGAAACGAAAGGCAAAAAAACGAAACCTAGGGAAACGATAGTCACGCTGTAAGACGATTATGAGAAACGAAAATGCCAAGCAAAAATGAAAAATAACATAATTTTTTAAAGCGTAAGAGACTTCACACCTATTCGCAAATGTCAAAATACAAGTATTTAGAAAATTGTATTTGCATTACTACAAGAAAATGTTTTTAAATTCTGAATAATTATTTGAAAGCCAAGATGAATTTTCATCTGACGAAGAAAGTCGTGTAAAAAGAAGATTTATTAGAGATTCATCGAACCCTATCCGCCTTCCTTGTTCTACGTAAGTAAAGTTTGGTTCTTCAAACATTGTTTTTAAGGACAAGCCTTAAAATATTTTTAAGGTTCGATCCCTGCCGTCGTCTGTGTCGCTTTAATTCCATTAAAAACCTTCTAAGAATTGTCATCAATGGGTTGCTGGTTTACTCATTACATGTTGTTCAGGCATAACACTAACAACATGTAATTGAGTTAAACTAGTATGCCCAACAAGGATGAACACGAATAAAATAATGTGAATTATAAGCGACATAGAAATAAGACACGGCAATTCTCCGCTTTAGCTCAGCCGCCATCCCTGGAGATAAAAATATCTAAGACAACCACTAACAGTCTCAGAACATCGTGCCAGACATCTTTCCTATCCTTCTTTCTCTTCATTAACTTCACGCCCGCGCTGTGTTGAAACATTTAAAGGGTAATTATAATCCCTTGAGCGCGGGTAAATTATAAGAAAAAAAAAAAAAAAAGGTTCAAGCTACTTATCCTCGAACAAAACAAAACAGCAGAGAACCAAACAAAAACACAATTTCAACAAATGACAACAAGCCCAAAACGAAAGCCAAACGAAAGTAAATGTCACTCGTTAATTTTAAACGAGTTTCATCTTTATTTACGAGTCTCTTTACTCGTAATCACTAATATAATACGAGTTTCGTTTTTTCTACTACAATTGAAGGGTTGTAAGTCTAAAGGGTCTAAGTGCCAAAAAATCAAAAATCAATATTTTTATCAAAATACAATCTAAGTGCCAAGCCTTATAATATCAAAATGGATTCAAGTGCCTATTTCTTTTAAAACTGTACACACACACAAATAAAGTTGTGGCAGAGCCTAAGCGCCAAAGGGCTTTTTATTTTGTTTTTCTCGATTATCTCTAAATTATAAAAATGGCACTTAGACCCTTTAGACTTACAACCCTTCAATTATCGTTTCTCATAATCGCAATTTAACGAATAAGCGGTATTACTTACGATTATCGTTTTACATAATAAGCCCCCAGGTTGACCATACCCATTGAAGCAAGGAAAAAGCGTCAAAACAAAAAAATGCTGTTGTGTGATATCGGGCAGCTTTAGTTGGAAAAACGTTAAACGTTAAGCCGCGCACTAGCAACTTTTAGTTGCGAAACTGTTTGGTTACTTATAGAAAACAGATGAACTGTTTGGTTGAATGTCCGTGAATTTGCAGATAATTATATGTTCAATAAAATGGCAAACTTATTTTAGGCAATCGTTTAGTTTGTGTCCAAACACAAACTTTTTAGTTGCTCGAACCAAGCAGTTTCGCAACTAAAAGTTGCTAGTGCGCGGCTAGACTAAAGAAGGAAAAGATTGATGTAAGCTAGGAATTCCACCTTCCTTATTTTTTGGACTGAAATGTATCCCAGTCGCTTGGTCGAAAATCGAAAGACAACTAGTTATACGAGACCGATACCAAGCTACTAAGGAACCACTTACTAAGGGGGAAACGCAATTGATCACAAATCACTTTAATTTAGCCATATTCTTCTACCTGATCTGGATAAAGTGATGTAGACCAAATCTAAACAAAAGTCGAATAAAGCTGCTGAAGCTGACGGCCTTGCTACCGAACTATTAGTAGTGGTAGTTGATGACTTGGTTAGAGATATCCATCGAATGAACCACTAGCATTAATCTTCTTAAGATAGGCTACAAGATCTTTTCTGCTATAATCAGTGAACCCCTGAATACATTCCTTGACAACCTGTATAGCCTATTTCATTGTTGTTTCAAGCCAAGAAAGCTCTCCAAATGACTAAAATAGTAAATTTTGACAGCTTGCTTAGTGTGTTGGAGTGCCATGCCGAAGTATTCGATCTTCAACAGCTAGAACTGAACCCGAAAAAGTGACAATTTCTTAAGGTCTTGTTATGAAATGTGATTCTCATCTTGTTAATTCGGACTCAGTAGAAAATTGTAGGACCTCTCCATTCTTGCTGAAAACGCACACACAAAATTGATTCATGGTTGTTCAGGATCTCTACGAAGCGTTGACCCTTAAATTTTGTTGAGCAAAAATTCACACTTTGGTAGATCTCACGTTTATCATTTTTAAAATCATGTATGACTGCACTTGAAGAAACGATCTAGAGTGATGTCTAGTTTTGGTTTAACTGCCAAACGCGTTCAATTGTGAATCAGAGTGGCAGCGCACGATATGATCCATCAAGGTCGGTGAAGTCTTGTCTGATATCTCTGATGTCAAAAAAGATTTTTAATTGATCCTGTTTTCTTAAGACCTTTGCCTTTGTGTCCTAGTTACATTCTTTAAAAATTTTCGGTAGGATCACTTATCTCAACTTTCTTTGATCACGTGGAGCTTATTTAATTTTAGGATGGCCTACATTGGTGGTGTAGGCAAGGTACTCATTGTTCTAGTACTGTTGTACTATTAGAATATTGATCAGGTTGAACCTGGTGCACTTGTTAAGAAGCCTATGAATACTTCTACGTGAAGACTAGTGGGTAATTACCAGAGAAGTCTTATCGAGTTGAGTCAATCGAGAGAAAACCAACACTTAAGTGATTTTACAATCATTAAAGATTGAAGTGTCTTGTCTGGGGCTAGGGTAAGCTTGTTTACCGATGACTATAATGTTTTACTGCTGCCAAGAATAAAAATTCTTATCAAATATAAAGAAACAGAAGCGGCAGATATTTTTCGATCTACATACTTGTGCAACTAGGGAGCGAAAATCAGATACATTTTATTTTTATTCAAAAACCAATGTTCATCGACACCTTATTTCTCTCTACGGCTCTAACAATTTTGATGAAAAAAATTAAGTGTATTATTATGGACATAGACTACATTTTGGTCAAAAAAATTTAGGAAAAAATGTTATTTACGGTACCTGTCATTGAACGGTTTTTTGATTTTTGAATTTCTCATCAACGGCTCTAACAATTTTAACCAAATTTTTTATACAGGAGCTTCTTTGCATTAAACAAATATAATCTATAAAAAATTTCGAAAAACTAGTTTTTATAGAATTAAAAAAAAATAAAATTGAAAATTCAATATCTTGCAAACGGATAGACGATTAAATTTTAAATTTACGTTTAACAAAGTCTATATCACACTTATACAAATTTTAAGGAAAATTTAGTACACAAAGTACCTCACCCTATAGCCCAAGCCACTGAAGCATTTTTCTTCAATGTTGGTACTTAAGGGACCTCGGTGGTTCCCTAGAGGAGGCATTGAAATTCTTTTTGTAGCTCCAAAACTAACGGTACCTCCCATACACCCATAATGAAAAACCTTATTTATCTCGAAAACGGCTTCAACGATTTTGATAAAAAAAAAAATAGTATGCTATTATGGTCATGTACTACATTTTGGTCAACAAAAATTTTGGGGAAAAATGTCATAAACGGTACCTGTCATAGAACTGTTTTTTTTTTTTTGATTTTCGACTTTCTCATTAACGATTTTAACCAAATTTTTTAAGCAGGATCCCCCTTTAGTATAAAATAATCTTGTATATACAAATATTGGAAAAAATATTTTTGGGGTTTTTTGATTTTTTTTGAAAAACCAATATCTTCAAAACGTTTGAACGATTATTTTCTGAAATTATTTCTTGAAATCTATATTATTAAGCACTCTTTTTTCTTTAAAAATTTTAAAGAAATTTCTTATATAAAAAATTAACTTAATAATAAAATGGTTTTGAAATAACAAGTGCAATAATCTTATTTTCTCCAAAACGATGATAAGATGTTTGCCACTGTTCGGTGAGGTATACCATCAGATCACCAGTGGTCCTATTGTTTCGAGAGCCATACTGATTTTGTCATTGATAAGCTTTCGTTCTTCATGATATTTCCTGAGCTGATAATTTATCAGCGTTTTCATGATCTGGAAAAGAAGGGACGTAAGTGCAATTTAACGATAGTTGGATATGGGAAGAATGATGGGAAGAAAATTTTCTTCTTTTGGGGACAGGCTGGATAAATGGTGTTTTCCATCCATTCGGTAAGAGTAGAATAAGACAGATGTAAAATCTTACGCATCTAGTTTTCCAGCTTTGAAAAATAGATCTTAAGATACTGCCATGTCAGCGGATTTGTGTACATCGAAATTCTTCAGTACCCTTGCAACTGTTCGATAGAAGATTTTTCCCAATAAATCGCTTACGATCTCAAGTATGGGAGTGTCGAGTACATAGCAAACTGTGCTGTAAGCAAATTGGATTTTTTTGGGGCTGACAAAAGGACTGTCATTAAAGACCAGCGTAGGAACCGAAGTGTTATTTCGTAAATTGTTTACAAAAGAATACAAAAGTTTGTTACTTCCTTTTAGGAGATGGAGGACTTAACGCATCCAATAATTAGAAGATAGGAAATGACCACTCCAAAGAATATTTATCTTGCCACAGATAAGCTTGAGTAAGTTATTTTGAATACATTTAAGTTTCGTATAAATATGGTGGTGGAGAGAAATTAGTATCAAGAAGATTTTCTCCTGAAAGCTTTGCAACCTTTGATTTATCTTGAATAACTAGGAAGAATCCTGTATGTTAGCCCATGGTTAAGCCTTAAATGAATGAATGAATAATTTTAAGTTAAAGTGCACTGATGCCATTCGATCTATTTTGAACCCGCATAGACCTAAATCAGGTCGTTGTTCTACAGCTCTTCCTCCAGGTGTATTTCCTTGAGGCACTTAAGTATGTTCAGTACTTTCAAGGATTGTAGTTCCTTCTCTTCTGCGAGTATTTGCATCATGTCGTGAATGTATGAGTGCATCACATCTACTTAATATGTGATCCGGCGTTTCAAAAGCCCAAGCATATAGAGGTTTCTTTTGGGCTTGCAGTGACCAGTGACCAAAATTGTTTCTGCTTAATTCCATAAGGATGCTAAGCGTTCTTTTTTTAGCCCCCAAGAAGCATTTTTCCTTTCTTCAGTTTTGGGAGTTCTGGCCATATATTTCATCTTTTGGCCATCTCTTCTGTTTGGATTTTAATTCTAAATACATTTTCTCCTATTCTATGATAGGGATAATGCCCCAAAAGGGTTGGCGTTGTTCCACGTATTCCGGTAACCAATTAAGTGTGACATTATCCTGCACCTATTCCTTGAGATATTTACGTCCCATTAGTAGACCATTTGATAAGGTTTCAATTCAAAGAGTGGTTAACATTTTTGGCTTTCCACTCTTTATTGATATTCAAACTTCTCTAATATATTTAAACTTTACTGTTGGGGCACGCAGACGATATCGACGTCATCGTCCGTTCCCAACGTTCTGTAATAGAGTCGTTCACAGCTGTCCACCGATTAGGGCGAAACGTCACTATTAGTAACAAAAACTACGGGATAGTTCAGCCTCGGAGTTAATATTAACTCCAGGGGCGACACCTTAGTGGAGGTATGACGAAGAATTACCATAGAAAAGTAGCTACTTCGGCTTAGAAAAACAAATGGGTTCAAAACTCCTCACTCGTTAGATGAATGTGGTCAAGGCAAAAAAGGTTTCACACTACTTCCAAATACGTTAATGAGTGGAGGCATTCAGAGCTTTTTCCATTTTTGTATAGGAGAGCTAGAAATGTACCATGACTTAAAAGTCTGAAAGGTGCTATTCGCCCAATTGTTCATAGTATTTAAACATAATAGATTTGACAGAGGTATTCACTTTTACGGTTTTTAAAAATTGGAAAAGAATCTAGAAAATGAGTATTTGCTAGTCTTGTTACATAGATACCAGGACTCTTCTTTCTTATTTTTTGTGTTAAATTTAAAGCAACTTAAATTTAAAAAGGACCTTTTCCCTGACATCTTCTTTTTAAACCCATATTTTGCTTAACTATACATCTCCTTTCCAGAGCATATTGTTTAACTTTATCACGAATAATGTTTAACAAAATTCTAACATGATGTTCTCAGTAAAACATACAATTCCTTACATGAAAAATTTAAGAAACGACAAATGGGCAACCTATTAAAATGTTCCTCCAATAAAAAGAAACAGACCAAACCTGAATTCACGACGGCAATAGAAATTTTATAGAAGAAACTCAAAAGGAATATGAATGAGGACAGATAAAAAGAAAATTGTGACAAAACAAGAAAGAACAAAAAATACATTTGTCAAACATAAGGACATAATAAGCCTAGGCCCACAGCCGAACACACTATCCGATTGACATTTTGGGGATTATTCAAACCCTGCCCGAGGATGCTACATGTAAATCTAAACATCAATGAAACATAAGACGTTATTGGAACAAAAAAAGAACAAAACAAAATTATTGCAAGAACCAACCGATATAAGTCACTTAATAGCTTCCAAATGGAGTACAACAAAAGAAAAACAATTCGTCGGCTCGGCAGGACAACAACGAGTCTTTTATATACAAAATCCCCAAAGTGTATCAATTCAATTTATTTATTATGCGATAGGACACAAGGTTATAAATATGCATATATATCGAGATATACATAGATAAGATGTGCCAGACTCCCTCCAGGCAGGAATAAGAGGCCAACATCAGACAAAAGCCATAAACTGCTGCCCGAATTGCTTCTTCCTTGCAGCACTCCTTCATTCCGTACGACACACGACATATAGATGTAGACACCAATGTGCAACAAGTGTTTTCTTGGAGCGAAATTATTATAACGGCATTGGGACCTATGTGTAAGGACGATGACGACGACTACGCTGGTCTCCTCAATTCTGCTATAATAAGCAACAGACTTGGTTAAAGCATTCTGAAGATGTAGAAGCCATTGACTTTTGGGTGGTTGGACAGGACATGGACAGTGTTGGTGTATGGAGTTTTAAGATGCCATAACAGTAAAATTATCTATATCTTTAGATGGAAAGGCAGTGCTGATAGTAATAGTAGTTCATAAAAAAGCAAAAAGATGAATCTTTACTGCCACTATATCATTCATTAACTCCATGGAATGCTTTTATGTGTTTAAAAGGATGTCTTGAACGTTCAATAGTGAAATGGGCCAAGATGTGTCTCAATAATCGATCAAATATTTTTACGAGGTACCAACGTAGGGTAATGGTTTTATTTTTATTAAAGTTTGACTGCATTAAATTTTCAAGGGATTCGAACAACTGTTTTAAAAAATATCTTTAAAAACTCATCCTTAATGAATATTTTGATGAAATATATTTAAAAAAAAAAAAAACAGTATGCCCCTCCATAGGTTAAACTTTGACGCAGTAAAAGGGCTTTCTGTGAATACTACGAGTACAATGAACCATTAACTGACAGCGGAACTCGTTTCTACAAAAAAGGCTCTGACATTTGCAATTTTATCCGAAAGCACTGGCGCTTGGAGAATAAATTAAGGGATATGTGATTAGGCCTTCTAGCTTTACAGATGATCTCAGAAGAATTTATACCATTAGAACTTTACTGTGATTCGAGAGAAGACGATGCACTTTTGTACGTAATATTTACAATGAGTCAAATGAACGCCTTAACTGCCTTGTCTTTCCAGCTGTCAATGGTATGAATTAATTAATATTTTTTTTTTTTGGGGGGGGGGGGGGGAGTCAGATTATTGAGCAATACGAGCTTAAGAGCTATTGTGCCCCCATCCAAAGGTGGATGAGTTGTTTACCCTACAGATTTTCCTCCAAGTTTACCCCTTTTAGAAAATTAATACATTACATTACATTACATTACATTACATTGTTATGACACTACTTCGTAGATAAATCTAGAGACACGGAAAGCACTGGCAACTGAGGACATCGGCTTAGACAATACAACAGAGAGATATACAGAAAGAAAGAACAATAGAAGAAACACATTTCAACAGCACATGGTTGGTATTTGAACGTTCCCCCATCCAAGTACTAACCTCGCACAATTATGCTTGATTTCACTGATCGATGGGAAGCGATGCTTTCATCAAAGCCAGGGCCGTTGATTTGAAAATTAATAAGTCACTCTCTTCTACCTGCTAGCATCCAAGATACTTATTTCTTTGATTAAGGGCTCCGCTTCCGCATCTTCCTGGAATGTGGGTCAAGCGCTTTCTCATGAGTTGCAGAATCTGCATATGGGACTGTTTTTTCTTAATTTACAATGATTTGTCGGAAGACCCGTTAGAAATCTTATATTGTTCCTTCTGAAGTTATAGTCCCCAAGTAATAATTTAATCTGCCTTAGCTTGGGAAGTTGTTTCCAGTACTTGTATCTTTTAGCCTCCTCTTCCGTTTTTATTTTGTTTCTAAACATCTTTTCTCCTATTCCGCAGTAGGGCTCTGACATTATTAAAGAATTAGCCTCCTCATTTCCCTGGACACCAACATGTTCAGTTACCCAATGAAATGACATATTATTGTTCTTACAAATTTTGTTTAGCAGGCCTACACATTCCCACATCAACTTAGAGGTTATAACAATTTCAATGGTTTTCTGCTAGGTGGTACGCTAAACCTAATATTTGGACAAATTTTTTGAATAGTTGAGAATTAGGCTCTGTGTTAAAGTTTGCTTTGCGTAGATACACACTACAATATTCCAAAACGAGAATGAAGAAATTTAGGATAGGTACACATTGAAGTTGCTGAAACTGATTGTCTTTTGACGTGCGTTTACCCCACCTTGTAAAAAAATAAAATGCACGACTGGGTCGCACGAACTTGCTCTTATGTAACAGACTAGGAATTTTAAAAACGAATGTTATTAGAGATAACTGTTCATAAGAATTAAATTATTTTTTAAATTCTTTTAGTAGTAAGAGACAAAAACATAATGCTATCCAAATATGAATTTATGCAAGAACAAAAATTATAAGTCGTTGTAGTGGTTTCTTAAAAAAAGCTTTTATGTACAAACTTTTTCAAAGCTTTTTAAAAAAAAAATTTTGGTACGCCAATTTAAAGTTTTTATTATTGTTCGAATAAAAATAAAATTTACAAAAAAAAATATTGAGCCGTTTCTGAGATATCGAATTTTCAAAAAAAAAGAAAAAATAAATTTTTTTTTTCAAAAATTCAAAAATTATTTATTTTAAAGTTTTGACTTTTTAGAAGCTTCTCTATAAAAATTTTCATTAAGATCCGTTATGTGGATAATGAGAAGTTCAAAATTCGAAAAAATGGTTCTGTGGTAGGTACAAGCTGTAATATCTTAATTTCAAATTTTTTTTTATTTTTTTGAAAATTTGAGTACACAATTCTATTCAGGTTTTTGGGGAGCCTAAGCAAATAAAAAATTATCAAAATCGGTTGTACCGTTTTCGAGAAAATCAAAAACAAAAAAAATGGTTCCATGGGGGGTACCCTCAATAACCATTTTTCTGAAAAGTTTTTTTCAACAAATACCTAGCTGAAATTTTTTTTTGTTTTTATTTTTAAAATCTGTCGAACAGTTTCTGAGAAAAAAAAATGTTTATAAAATTTCGAAAAAAATTCGTATGACAGGTACCGTTATTTTTGGTCTTAAAAAATCAAATCAAAAAACATCTGGGGGAAAAATATAAACCCATATCTACCAAGTTTGAAGAAAATCGGCCGAGGCGTTTAGCTGCAATCGTACGGACAGACAGACAGACAGACAGACAGAATTGCGAGACAGAAAATCTCGAGTTCGATTTTTTTTCCGAATGCATAACTTGCCTTATAGTACCTATAAGTCGCAAGTAAAAATGTGTGTGCACTGACGTACGCACGCTAGAAGTAAAACTTCTTTTCCCAAAAGCAAAGGCTCTAAGATTCCTTTCAGTGCTTTTCGGAAACATAAAAAAAATCAATTTAAAGTAGTTTTACGAGTAGTCTTCTTCTTCTTCCTTTTCTTCGGCGCTGTTATGATCTCGATGTCGAGGGGATCATAACTCTCCCACGTATCTGCTTCACACTAGTGATCCGCCTGTGGGGTTCGCCGGGTTGACCTCAGAAATCGGCGGCAAGCCTCCCGGTTTTGTATTGTTCCATTTCTGAGGCCAACTGAATGCTGGTGTTTTTGCATTTGTTTGTACCAGGAGTGTTTAGGCCTACCTTTCTTTTTATTCCGAATTGGAACGTTGTATGATATTGCCTTTTTGACGGGGTTCTCAGGATCTCTCCTTTGAACATGGCAATACCAACTGAGTCGGTCGTGTTTAATTTTTTTGGGAAATGGTATTCTTAACATGAAGGCTTCCTCGGATCTTCGTACTTCTAATTCGATCAAGCTTTGTAACTCCTGCTGTCATACGAAGCATCTTCATCTCAGCTGCCGTAAGCTTACTCTCATACTTTTTGTACATTGTCCAACATTGTGAACCGTATGTGAGTGCTGGACGCACAACTGAAGTGTAGAGCTTCCCTTTCAGCTTAGGGGGCATTTTTCGGTCACAGAAGATAGCAGAATTTTCCCGCCACTTCATCCACCCTAAGCTTACGCGATGATTGATATCGTCATCTCAAGTAGCTTCGTTATTTATCAGTAGTTTTAGTAGTTTTACGAGTAGTATAGTCTTGTAAATTGCAAAATGTCAAAACCACTTCCAAATACATTTCTTTAGATAATTCTTCGAATTGTAAATGATTTGCAAAATAAGTTAGGAAGTTTAAATTGGAACTCAAAACTATTTCAATTATACAAATGATGCAAAATACCTAGTTTTGGAATGACCAGTCTATCAGCCAATTTCTTGAATTTATTGAGAAAATCAAGAAAATCATGTATAACTTGTTTGTTACCAAAGTTGAGCAAAATGGATGGCGCTATTTTTGACGCACATATGCCGGTTCTTTGACGAACAGATAGCGCTTTTTATGACGTACACATGGCGCTTTTTTAACGCACATGATTGCTAAGCTGGGCGCTCATCATAAATCGTGAATGGACACTAATAAAATACTAGCCGTTTCTTCATTTTTATCTTCGCTTAAATTTGTCAGATTTTGACAGTGAAATCCAAAAATAGCTGATTTTCGTTTCTTCGATTCTCTTTCTATTCTCAAATGTCAGTTTTCCTTTCAGTGATCAACTCTAACCTCAAATGCATAGAATTGGTTGTAATCAGCCTCTAACAAGATCTTTTACTGAATGCTATAACTGGTTTCGGTTTGTCAGAGATAAGCCTAGTACGCAGATCGAGACAAGACAAATTTTATCTCTACAATTTTCATCTCTACAAAACGATTCTAAATCTCGCCCAAAAGTTTGAATTTGAAGAGATAAAATCTAATTTAATGTGTTTTGTAGTGTATCTCTGGAACGGGTTGTTTACAAAAGTCTTTCATACCTTTTTGGAATCTCCTCTTGATACTTTCAAGAGAAGCATCTGCACCTTTTACATAAGACCAGTTTTGACAAAAATCACTTTCGGAAATACGGTGGCTGTCAAAATTTGTCCCGCAAAATAATGCTTGTATCATTCTTTTTCCTCGCAAAATTTAGTGGAGATATTTTGTAGATCAATTCACAATAGTATGAATTTTGCGCGCGAACTGCGTACTGCCCGGAAAAATATCCGAGACAAAATTTGTCCTAAGGAAAAAAATGTATGGGAGACAAAATTTTTCCCGATCTGCGTACTAGGCTATACGCTAAAAAACACATTTAATTAGATTTTATCTCTCCAAATTCAAACTTTTGGGCGAGATTTTGAGAGATTAAAATTGTAGAGATAAAATTCGTCTTGTCTCGATCTGTGTACTAGGCTTTATGTTTCATTTCAGCAAACAAACAGATGTGCAACTAAAAATTTAATGTGCGCGACTGTTCTTACTTCATTTATTAATTTCATTTAGGCTAGGCGCGCACATTCAACTTTTAGTTGCGCAACTGCTTGGTTCGAGCAACTAAAAAGTTTGTGTTTTGACACAAACTAAACGATTGCCTAAAATGAATTCGCTATTTTGTGTAACATATATAATTATAAACCAAATAGTTCGTCTGTTTTCTATGGCTAGGCGCGCACATTCAATTTTTAGTTTCGCAACTGCTTGGTTCGAGCAACTAAAAAGTTTGTCTTTTGACTCAAAGTAAGCGATTGCCTAAAATAAATTCGCTATTTTGTGTAACATATAGCATTCAACCAAATAGTGCATCTGTTTTCTATAAACAACCAAACAGTTGTGCAACTAAAAATTGAATGTGCGCGCCTAGCCTTAACGTGACGACTACATATGCTTTATTGCGTATATCGTCGTCGTCTTTCATAGTTTGAAACTGATTTTACAATAACGACTATGTTTCATCACGCTCAGATCTCTTTTTTTCTTATCTCATTCATTGTGTTAGAGCCCAGGGATTTTAAAATTGTAGGCAACGCTAATTTAATTTTGACACCGAATTTAAAATTCTTCGCATATGGCAATGCTAGTTTATATTTGACAACAGAAAGGACTAAAGCAGATAGTTTTTTTTATATTTCGCTTTAAGTATTTTGTAAATTTTAGTGCTTAGTTTTCAAGTTAAATAGCATATAATTATTCGGTATTACTAAGGTTGAAGTGTTTAATGTTTGAAATAAATAAAACTATAAAAAATATATTGTTTGTGTTTTTTTGTACAAAAGACAGTGGTTTTCGATCGAGAAATTGTTCGGCCACATAATTCATTGAAAAAAAGCTTTTATTAACTGATATTTTAATGAAATTATGTTTTTAATTGCTTTGTAGGTTAGTTGTTGTGGTTCTTCTATTAAAAGAACATTCTTTTTCGGCGATAAAATGTGTTTTTAAAGTGTTTTAAATAACCTCTAACAAAGTTCGAATAATAATTGTAAAAACCATGTCGCTGTAGCGTGTCGTTTTGACATGTCACTGACAACTCCATAGAAAATTTTTTACCCCCAACGCCGGAAAAGAAGTTTAACTTCAAAAATGTCTGCCAAAGACCCAAAGTGCATTCTGCAAATCTACATCTATGTTGACACAAGCAGATTGAGCAAGCTTAGTAACCATCATGCACAGAGTTCCGCTATTGCCTGGTTGTTATAGTTATAGCTACCTAAAATTTATATAAATGTCCGCCGAGCCTTCGCTCGCTGGCACGGATCCGAGAAGTCCTATCCTATAACCTTGCTGAATAGATTTAGGTTTATATTGAATTTGAGGATATCACGGGCAGTTATACACTTTTATCTGAGACGTAATTTATTGCGCAGATAGCAAACTCGCACTAAAATGTCACATGTCAAGCATGCAACTGTGAAAATCACAAACAACTTAACCCAAAATAAACAGCAAACAATATAATGTAGGTACCAACTTTGGCAGAGGGGGACTAATGAGGTACTGCAAAAATGTTTGTGCAATCTATAAAACAAGGTTTTAGAATTTTGTCTTGCTTATAAAATATTCAGAACAACATTGTTACATTGAAAAAGTCAAAAAGAGGCTTTGATTTTCTGTTTTTTTTCATAAATAATGTACTTATTTCTTGAATTTTTTGACTTACGAGCTCTTTCCTGTACTCTTACCGTCGATATCGCTTAAAATTCGGGTATATATTGAGTTATATAATTTGAATCTATATGTATACGAATCAATTGCTGTTCGTCTCGCTAAAACTCGATAATGGCTGGACCGATTTTGCTAATTTTGATCTTGAAATATTTGTGGAAGAAGCACTGAAAATAGGTAGGGGTAAAAATTGCCTGAGTTTGTTCCTGTAAAAAGGGTGTAGTGCCAGAACTTGGCTGGGCACTACCGTGCCCTTTGATAATAGTAGAAGCTCGTTGATAAAAAGAGACAAAAAGGGAGAAAAATAAAACTCTGGGAGAAACCAGTAGCGAGTATAGTTGTACTCAAGTCCTGAAATGCTTAAGTACTTAACAGGTCTGCTTCAAATATATTAAATTTAGTTATAAAAATGTAAAAATTATTTTCCTGATGGTTCCTCATGAAAAAAAAAGACAGTTAAAAAATAATAAAATTGGGTGGCTTAAATGTTTAATAAAATTATTTGATTCCAGAATACTTAAAAAAATATGTAATTTGTTGTTTATAAATATTAATAAATGTCCATTTCGAGGTGCAAAATATCCTTGTTTGTAACTATTGATCGAAATATGAGGGTGGCTTTTAATTTTTGGCACAAAAAAGGTTAGGAAAATTATAGTTTGGTTCATAGTTTATTCGAAAATATCGCTGAAAATAAAAAATTACAAGACTTACCTTTTGAAATTATTATTTTTTTTAATCTTTTAACAAAAACAAAAATACCAAAGCTTAAGATAAGGTAGGTATATAGTCAACATTTTATTATCAAAAAATAATAACAACTGCCCCACGAGAAAATATTTTTTTGAAAAAAAAGTTATCTATGTAGCTATAAATATTCGTCTTTTTTGTTGAATACTATCTGCAATAAAGAAGACTTATTCGCGCATTTTTAAACTTAAATCTACTGTGCATCACAAAAAGCCAAATCTTACGGCGCACATAGGGCTATTTGACCCAAAAAGGTGATCAAAATTATTTGTTGGTATTTTTAAATGAAAAAGGTTCTTAAAAAGTGTAATTAATAAATACAAAAATTACTTACCATATTTTATAAATATTTTCATAAGTTTTACTATCAGGTTACCTATCTGTGTGAATGTTTTGTTTCGTCGATAGTTTTGTAACTTGTTGATTTAGTTATAGTATATTATAGTTTAGTAATATCAATAAGTTGATTGCACTTTGATGTGAAATATCGATTGTAAATAAAGTGAGATGGAATAGCAAGGGTTTGTAACAATTTTGATTATCATTAGGAACCAATAAATAAAATAACGTGGAAATTAGCAATTATTTTGTTTGTTTTTTTTTTATTTTAATGGAAGTCTATTATTGATACGGTTGGAAAACGAAAAATTATAACTAAATAGCCAGTAGAGTATTTCAGAGCATTTCCTTTAAATATTTTTGCAATAAGTGCCATAAAAAACTTAAAAGTAAATTCATAATTCAGTATTAAAAATAAAAAAATAAAATTCAGATACAAAATCCCATAGTTATAAAAAAAAGCATAATTTGAATCAAATTACACAGGTGAAGCAACATTTTGCAAGAAATTATTTTCCTTTTCAGCCTCTTCTAAGTCAATTGGCAAAATAAATTGGCCTCTTCAGAAAATGGTATTTTATGTCTAGTTTCCCTTGGCCGCAAACAAGAAAGGAAAGGGTCAGAGGTCAATAAAAGCCTGTTCAAGACATCTGTGTTGCAAGACTTTCTTGAAAACTTTCTCGAAAAATCCTGTCTGTATAGCCGAAAGTGCTTGTTTCGGGCCTCAGCGGCTTCTTCCGAAAGTTGACCGATCAGAACTATTGCGTGCTTTATAATTGTTGGTCCGTGTGTTAAAACTTTATGCAAAGTGGGTGTCATTGGGTACCACTCATAGAGCTGCACATAAAGTTTAGCTGTCTCTTTACAGAACAAAGCGAACATATTTAGTTCTATTCTGTGACCACTCGAAATAACTTCTAAGACAGTCTTAAGATTTTTTATTAGCACTAAATCTACTCCGGTAATATTTGCACCTGTTTCTGGGTCGGAAAAAAACCTTCTAGCCGTATTACCGTCATTTGTGTTTCCGAACCCAGCTTTCAGAAAGTCTACTAACAGTCCCATTTGTTTTTTAAATTCTTTTTGAATACGGTTTTTATTTTCTCTAACGACCTGTTTTTCAGTATCCGATCTCACTTGCCACTTTTTGATTTGCAATTTGTATGCTAAGTGCAAGATAGATTCAAAGAATCTTATCCTAGCGTGCAATATAGATAACCCAAATTTAAAAGTTTCTGGACTTTCTTCCTGCCTCAATTCCAATGAATTAAATTCCTTTGATGTCGCTTTGCAAATATAACAACGCATTGTAGACAAATTGTCTGTGGCCGCGTTGCATACTTTGGTGTCAAACGTATGTTTAACTTTCAAGACACAATTATTGTTAATGGGAACTTCTGTTTTTAATAATTTTTTGACTTGGGTTTCAATGTATCTAAATTCATCTTTTGTGATGTCATTTGATTCTTTCAAAAATCTGATTCGGATAGGTCTACAGAATCGTGGACTAGATGGTACAGGGTTCTGCCAAATCACCCTGTGTTTGTTTTCCGAGCTCACGACCAATCGTATCGGCAAAAAAGAGCTTTTGAATATGTATCCATCATTGTCCTCTTCATTATTGAATTTTTGCTTTAATTGTGCTTGCTGAGAGCCATCGCAGCCCCATTTTGAAATAAGTTCTAAATGTCCTCTTTCCTCATCAGGTATATGAAGAAAAACTTCATTTAGGTATTTGCACAGCCTAAATATAGTGTGGTCTAATAAAGTCTGTAATTTAGTTTCAGCACAAGTATGATGTTGGATCAGAGTAGCATTCTAATTTAGCTTTTTGTAACACTGAGTAGCAAGGATAAAGTTTAGGGCTTGCACTTCTAATTGTGTTATATTGTTTTCTCGAAAGATCAGCCTCAACAAATATAGATAAGGCTTGAGTTGTAGTTAAAGGTTGAATTGTTTGTTGATCAATATGAGAGATTAAAACTGCTTTCCGAGCTACAGATGATTTATTAGGAGAATTATATATTTGCGCTAAAACCGAAGACGCATCATTTTTTCTGCTACCTCGAAGACTCGTTTGGATAGCATACACTAACTCTGCGTCAGACACTTGTTCCCGCAACGCTTTAGTTTTCCGCCGCTTGCTACAATCGCTACATTCTTCAAATTCTTTTGATGGACGTCCTGGCCTTTCTTTGAACCATTTTTTTAATTTTATTACACCGTTAAGCCATTTTTCATTTTTCTTAAGAAACCCGTCTTCTTTAAAAAATGCAGCTATCCATTTTGCTTTAAACTGACTCTTAAAAAATTTAAATTTAAGCTTAAGATCGGCCGTTTTGTCCCTTGGAGAATTTGTGATTCTTATAAGTTGATCGTACATATATTCTAGCTTTTCATCGATTCAATTTTTGTTACATTCTTTGATGTACCTATCAGTGGCGTGGCGTCCATATAACACGATTCCTATCGTCTTCCCTTTTAGAAAATCCACAAATAACACAATCTACCAAATAAACATCGAATAAATTTAAGTTATCAATTCTGCCTCTTGTTTGTATCTTATACTTTACTTTATCCAAACACATTCCACAATCCACAACCAACATTAATCAAGAGAGTCACAAAAATACTTCGACGTAAACTTTTCAATCACCGTCTTATTTATTTGTTTTATATCCCTTTCTTCCCCAAGCATTGTGTTTCGGATCCTCTTTGTTCAACATCCGCTTTTATATCCAAAAAATAAGACGCTACATTCCGTCTTATAAAATTTTCGATGTATACCAGTAGGAGTTGGAATTATTTGTATTCTATTCTCCCTTTAGCAATTAGCATTGCATTTCAGTAGGAAGATAATACATTGCAGGAGTTCAGGTGCTCGCCTTTTTTCAACCTTGTGTAAGAAATAAGACGGTGTTCTTCGACTTATTTGTCTTTTTTTTCCTAAAAATATGTCATATATGTAAATATAAATATGGCATGTGGGTAGTGTTGATTCTTGATTTTGAATTTGATGTTGATTTGCATGCTAATGTAAAATGCACCATTGATAATTTTGCAAATTTACTGTGATAATTTTGAATTATGAAAGAAATCATGGTAGAATATATGGCAATTTGTCAGCGGTGTAAATTTAGCATATCGCTACTCTGGACAAATAAAATGCATTTGCTTTTTTTTTTTTTTTTAATAGGAATTTAAATTTAGATTCAATTGGCATTCAATAAAAGGCTGTGTTGCACAGTTGAACTTAATTAAAAATAGTGAAAAGTTAGATGTTAAAGTGAAGATTTAATTCCTTTTATTACTCACTATAGTGATAAAATAATTTAGCTTCTTAATTTTAGTGCAGTTCTGGATTTTGTCTTGGAAATGTCTTTGATAAATGTAGATTGCTGTTTAACAGATTACCTTTCGGAGAAACCAAATAATTTTAGTAAGGATAGGTATTTGATAGTTTATATTTTATCCTTTTTTCGCTTACACGCCAGAGATTTCGATCTCAGATCGAAATTTTTTGTTTGGTGTGCGTGTTTCATGTATACATGTAAATCCCTCTTTAAATATGGATTTAAAGATTTTGATCCCTGTCAGAAAAATAAATTTTTGTTGGGTGTAAAGGAACGCAAAATCTGGCGAGGGATCAAAATCTTCACACAGAAATTGATTTCTTATGTGTAAAGGAAATCAACATATATGTAAGTACCTATGACCCTTTAATGGAATCCTATTTAGAGTAGTGTTATAGGGCAGCGATATTCAAAATGACTTGATACATAGTATCGCGGCAGAAATCATAGAAGCTCGGTTCGTGTCGATTATGATCGACGAAACATCAGATTTGAGTCATAGCGGACAACTGAGTGCCATATTTCGGTTCTTGTCAGAGAATGGAGCACAAGAATGATATCTTGTATTTTCTGACGTTAGGGCGAGTCTTAATGCAGATGAGTTGTCCATCATATATTTTATTTTCTTGACACATATGATTGCAAGGAAAAGTTAATAGAGCATTCCTAGGAAGGTGCCGCAGTTATGTCCGACGAAGGGGGTGGTGTCTAAAAGGAGGTCCTTTTTTATTATGTTTCAAGCTCATTGTTGATTGAAATATTAGGTGCGTTTTATTATCCACAAATCTATCTGGATACGGGTCGGGATCTTCCCTTGAAAATAAAACGATACGGATCTTACTGACAGCAGTGTTATAAGCCCGTCTCTTTTTATCCTTGGGTTTGGAAATTTTTAATTATGTCTTGTCTTTTTTCTTTACACTATAGCTCACACTACCTTACCATAAAAAGCCATCTACTCGCCAGTGTAATAACTAATTTTTGGATCTTTGAAATAGATCCCGATAGAAAACAGGATCCCAAATTGTTTTTGTAATACATGTTAAAACTTAATCCAGATCCGGATCCAGATAGATTTGTGAATAATAAAACGCACCTATTAATGTCTTGAAGTATAAAAAATATAGCTACACATTTTTTTGCCAAGTCAATGTGGAATCCATTTGTAGATACCATCCCTACTAGAAATGTTGTTTTTAAGGTTCTAAGATTTTTTTTCATTTTTACAGGAGACAAAATTTTATAACGGGTTCCCCTTTAAAATTATTCACGCCACGCCACTGGTACCTATACATATCTTTTCGGGTTATATTGGAGTGACACATATGCATCTTCACAGCTTATGAGTTATAAAGATATAAATTTGTCTAGTATGCTCTATAATTCTATACGCACCCAAATATCACAATCTTTTTCAATATTTGTAGAATGAGCCTCATATCAAACAAATTTGCACTACTTGGAAGCAAAATCATTCAAAAAATGTAAAAGATGTAAGTAAAACACTGGTTTATAAATTTTCTTAAATTTGTTTACATTAAGGTTTTTTACGTATAACTACTAAAACTTTTTGTTATGGTATGGTCACTCGAATACTAGGCTGATATTATTTGAATGGTCAATAAAGTTAAACTAATCTGACTGATTGATCAAGGATAAAATAATTTGTACGTCAACGGCCTTGGCTTTGATGAAAGCATCGCTTCCCATCGATCAGCGAAATCAAGCATCATTGCGCGCGGTTAGTACTTGGATGGGGGACCGTTCAAATACCAACCGTGTGCTGTTGACATGTGTTTCTTCTGTTGTTCTTTCTTTCTGTGTGTCTCTCTCTGTTGTATTGTCTAAAAAGCCGATGGCCTCAGTTGCCAGTGCTTTTCAGTGTCTCTACTTCGTAGATTTATCTACGGAGTAGTGTAAAATGTAATGTAATGTAAAATAATTTGTATTAACCAATAAGATATTTCGATATGAAAAAGATACACATACGCCACAGTGACCCGCAGTTAGGACCGAAACAAAATAATTAAAACAAATTTATAGTTGACTAAACAATTACACTGTTGTATATGTCCGTCCGCTACTGTATTCTTTAAAATGTTCAATTAGTTATTATATACTTACTGATACGCTATGTATACATACCAGTGGACAATGAATAAATAATATAATTGACGAGCGGCAGTCAAGTAAGCACCGCAATAGAAGAAAGACTATTATTTTAGTGTCACATTAATTAATCATTCAATAAATGTCAAAATTTTACATATGGGTTGCTAAGATTTCGAAGCCATTAAGTAAGTATCGCAAGCGAAAATGGTTAAAGAATTTCTTACCCACTAACCCATGCAAAAAACAAGTCATAAAACAAAATGGCGGAAGTTGGCGGAACTTTTTATTTTCTTACCTGATAGGAAAAAAACTGCGAAAATTATGTAGTACTAAGTTTTTAGGTACCAAGGTCCAAGGGCTACTATATAACTTTTTTGTTAATTTTTCTTTTTCAGCTGTCGTGAAAAAACACTTTGAACTCTCAGCTTAAATTATCAAAATTAAAAAAAGAAACTTGCTTAATTGAAAAAAATATACTTTAAATAAAGTTAATACCTTTATATTTAAAGGCAAAAAAAATAAAATGGACGACTGGATCGCACGAACTTGCTCTTATGTAAAAGTACTTTGGAATTTAAGATACATTTTATAAATATAAAACATGAATTTAAAATGAAATTACTAAAAAATCGTTTTAGTACTAAAAAATCGTTTTAGTAATAAATAAATAAATTTTTTATATAAGAAATTTCTTTAAAATTTTTCAAGAAAAAAATGTGGGATGGGAATTTAAAGTATTTAATAATATTGATTTTGGGAAATAATTTCAAAAAATAATCGTTCATAGGTTTTGAAGATATTGATTTTTCAAAAAAAAAATGTTTCAAAAAAACCCAACAAATAATTTTTCGAATATTTTTATATACAATATTATTTTAAACTTAGGGGGACTCCTGCTGAAAATTTTTGGTTAAAATCGTTAGAGCTGTTAATGAGAAAGTCGAAAATCAGAAAAACGGTTCAATGACAGGTACCGTTAATAACATTTTGCTCCAATTTTTTTTTTTACCAAAACGTAGTCCATGTCCATAATATCACACCTAATTTTTTTTTATCAAAATCGTTAGAGCCGTTTTCGAGATAAATAAGATTTTGCATTACGGGTGTATGGGGGGTACCCTTAGTTTTGGAGCTAAAAAAAAATTTCAATTTTTCCTCTAGGGAATCACCGAAGACCCTTAAGTATCGAGTTTGAAGAAAATTCCTCCAGTAGTTTAGGCTGTAGTTCGAGGTACAGACATACAGACATACAGACATACAGACAGACAGACAGACAGACGGAATTGCCGGACCCACTTTTTTCGTCTTCGCTATCATCGTAATGTCAACTTTGATCAAAATCTCGAGTTCGATTTTTTTTCCAAATGCAGAACTTGCCCTATAGTACCTATATCGCAGGTAAAAACTCTTCAAAATAAAATGCACGACTGGATCGCACGAACTTGCTCTTATGTAAAAGTACTTCGGAATTTAAGATACATTTTATAAATAAAAAACATGAATTTAAAATGAAATTGCAGTCTGATTTCTAGAAAAGTATGAATTTATGCAAACAAACTTTAAAAAATCGTTTTATTATTAAATAAATAAATTTTTTATATAAGAAATTTCTTTAAAATTTTTCAAGAAAAAAATGTGGGATGCGAATTTTAAGTATTTAATAATATTGATTTTAGGAAATAATTTCAAAAAATAATCGTTCATAGGTTTTGAAGATATTGATTTTTCAAAAAAAAATTTTTTTCAAAAAAAACCCAAAAAATAATTTTTTCAATATTTTTATATACAATATTATTTTAAACTTAGGGGGACTCCTGCTGAAAATTTTTGGTTAAAATCGTTAGAGCCGTTAATGAGAAAGTCGAAAATCAAAAAAACGGTTCTATGACAGGTACCGTTAATAACATTTTGCCCCAATTTTTTTTTACCAAAACGTAGTCAATGTCCATAATATCACTCCTAATTTTTTTTATCAAAATCGTTAGAGCCGTTTTCGAGATAAATAAGATTTTGCATTACGGGTGTATGGGGGGTACCGTTAGTTTTAGAGCTAAAAAAAAAATTTCAATTTCCCCTCTAGGGAATCACCGAAGACCCATAACTACCAAGTTTGAAGAAAATAGGTCCAGTGGCTTAGGCTCCAGATCGAGGTACAGACATACAGACAGACAGACAGACAGACAGACAGACAGACAGACGGAATTGCCGGACCCACTTTATTCGTCTTCGCTATCATCGTAATGTCAACTTTGATCAAAATCTCGAGTTCGATTTTTTTTCCAAATGCAGAACTTGCCCTATAGTACCTATATCGCAAGTAATAAAAAAAAAAAACACAGGAAATCCATCTTATAAAAAAAACCTTTAAACAAAATCGCACACAAAAAAAGTCGATCCGGCAAGCACTAACTTTTGACTTAGAATAAAAGTAACGGATCGACATGGCGTGATAAATATGGTTGTCACATGATGCAGTGTCTATTTGTCTATGACATAACTGTTAAACTTTCATGTTATGCTTCATTTTGTATTTTAGACTTCTGATCAGCTTTTTGGTATAAATACCCCTATGTGCGGTGGCGGGTAGATATCAATTTTCAAATAGTAAAACTAAGCTGCTGTCGATATTATTTTGGTAATTTCTTACTGCACTTTACCTAAATCTAGGTGACCAACAAATGAACAAGAATATTTCTATGTCTACTACAGACACAATTGAGCAAAGTTTAATGTCAAGGAAAAAACAAAAACTTATTTCATTGACATCTTTATGTCATTGGCTCATTGGCTTTAATAATGTCCAGAGCTACATGTGCATGAGTAATTCTTTCAAAACATAAAAAAAAAAAAAAAAATGTATCATAATCGACTGAATTATTTTTCAACTCAATATACAGGGTGATTGGCATAAGGTGTGACAAAAAGCTAGGGCGTGTAGGTTGGACTTAGACAAGAAAAAAATCGTATGGGAGGGGGGGGTCTATTTCCCCCCGTTTAGGCGGGAGGGGCAATTTAAGAAAAAAATCACTTAAAACAGAAAAAAATTATTAAAAAATAACGGTGATACTTACAGAGTAATGCTATAGCATTTTGAAAAGCCAGAAATACATTCTTTAATTCTGTTTTTAAATAAAGTTGTTCGAGTGAATAGTTTTTGAAAAATTAATTTTCAAAATCAAAATTTTGAAAAAAAAAATGAAATTTTTTTTTAAACAATTTTTTTTTCAAAATTTTACGTAATTAAGTATTATTTTTTTATTCAATATTCAATGCTCTTATTAATTTTTGATCAAACACAAAAAACCGGATGTCAAAATGTTTTGTAGTTTTTGAGAAAATCAAAAATAACAAAAACTACTTTTGTTCCAAGAAAATCCTTTTATTTTAGTTTTTACGTTCTTATACGTCTTATAAGCATACAATAATGTGACAAAGTACTGGATTAACCATATTTCACACATTTTTTCATTGAGAACACCTGCGTGAGAGCATTGGTTTAAAATTGACCTGCCACTTTTTTATTATGGTGGGAACGGCTTGGCTTAGGTGCATTTACGAAAGAAAGGATTAACTTTTTTGTAAAATTTTTTTATTATCAGTCTTATAAGCATACAATAACACATTTTTTCATTGAGAACACCTGCGTGAGAGCATTGGATTAATATTGATCTGCGAATGTTTTTTAAATAATGCAGCGTTACACGCCCTAACTAGTGACAGAAAAATGCAATTGCGTAATAAGAACAAAAATGTTCCTGAATCTTGAAATCAATTTAAATAATAAATACATGCATATTTAGATAAAATACATAATTACTGTTTATTTAAAGTTAATCCTTTCTTTCGTAAATGCACCTAAGCCAAGCCGACCCCCCCATAATAAAAAAGTGGCAGGTCAATTTTAAACCAATGCTCTCACGCAGGTGTTCTCAATGAAAAAATGTGTGAAATATGGTTAATCCAGTACTTTGTCACATTATTGTATGCTTATAAGACGATAATTAAAAGAATAGTAAAAAGAAAGTTAATCCTTTCAATCGTAAATTCACCTACATAAGAATCCAAAAACGTAAAAACTAAAATAAAAGGCTTTTCTTGGAACAAAAGTAGTTTTTGTTATTTTTGATTTTCTCAAAAACTACAAAACATTTTGACATCCGGTTTTTTGTGTTTGATCAAAAATTAATAAGAGCATTGAATATTGAATAAAAAAATAATACTTAATTACGTAAAATTTTGAAAAAAAAATTGTTTACAAAAAAAATTTCATTTTTTTTTTCAAAATTTTGATTTTGAAAATTAATTTTTCAAAAACTATTCACTCGAACAACTTTATTTAAAAACAAAATTAAAGAATGTATTTCTGGCTTTTCAAAATGCCATAGCATTACTCTGTAGGTGTCACCGTTATTTTCTAATAGTTTTTTTTCTGTTTTAAGTGATTTTTTTCTTAAATTGCCCCTCCCGCCTAAACGGGGGGAAATAGACCCCCCCCTCCCATACGATTTTTTTCTTGTCTAAGTCCAACCTACACGCCCTAGCTTTTTGTCACACCTTATGCCAATCACCCTGTATAGTAAACATAAAACTTATAAATCGTAATAATTCGTCAACTGCGATGTGGAAAAAATGCCGGTACATAACCATCACCAAGTCATTTTTAATAAACACTATGGCTAAATTAAAAAGTAGTCACTAGAATGTAAAATGACAAAAAATTGTTGCTATGTAAAATGGGAAAAGGTCTAAAGGTAACATCATTCATATATCAGCGAGGTATTATCCAATACTAATCGCAACTATCGGTCAACATTATTTATTTTGAGAACAAACACAAGCATATATGCCACATTACAAAACAATTCACTTGCAATAAAAGAATTAACACTCAAATTTCAAAAACAGACTTTCAATGACATTTTAAAATAAGATCACACTTAAAACAAAACACAATTAAATAATGATAAATAAACATGAATTTAGAGCAATTACTTACATAAAATACAAACACAATTCTAAGACGACAATCAAAATGGTATTTACAATTTTACACGTAGGAACAACACTTTTTTAGTAGATAAATACAAAAAAATAAGTATTAAGAAAAACTACCATAAGAAGCTCCTTCAAATGCAATCTAAACCGATCTGTCAACTGTCAATGTACAAGTGAGAGAGAGAGGTTGAGAGAGTGGTCCGCAAAAACAAACCTTAGAAAACGTCACTTCTTTCTCTCTCAGCCACAGAAACAGATGAAAACCAATCTGCTGCTTCTTTCAATGTATAAATAGGGGGTTCTTACTGTTTATATATGTACATATATATGTGAATATGTAGACTTAAATTTTAGTTCAACAAATCACCACCAGAGAACGATTACAAACAACGAACGAAACAGGACGACGACCCTTGTACAAGTATAAAACTAGGCACCAATAGCATAACGTTCACTTAAGCACCACCAAAAATAACGGACTGTTACAGCGAGGACTTTTACCATAACAAAAATGGACGAATACGGTTATAGTTTTTTCAATTTCCAATTTTCTGACAAAACTAATACACACGCAAAGCACGAACGAACACAAACTAAATTTGAATAACGAATTTTCTAGGGGGACGTTATCTAGACAAAAGACTTCGACCAACTAAGCGGTCAGTCCGAATGGTCATCTCATCGATTTGAGGGAATAGCAGCATCATTAATCTAGAATAGAATGGATAGCCGATCAAATCAATACGAATACACGAATGCGCATCGAATGAGCGATCGTATCATGTTGATGGCTGTGTTGGTGTAAAACACATTTCGTTAAAAGAGATTACTTTGTTATCAGTCGGTTCTTCCCTGGGGTCGTGGGGGCGTAGGGGACTGATTGTGATTGTAAATTAAAATCTTAATCGATTAAATAGCCGCCTTTGCTACGTAGAACAACGAAAATCTTTTAGAGATTAGGAGCTGCTTGGCGATATAATATCTACAACGAAAACCTTTGCTTTCCATCGGATTCTAGTTTGGGAAATTATTTTTGTATTTTGAATTGATTTCGTAGTAAGCTCAATTTGAACTGTCATTGCATTCAGTGTTTTGTTTTGGTTATCGAATATGGTTTCTAATTTAAATAATTATATATGTATATATTTTGCGAGTTTTGATTCAGAATATTCATTGTAAAAACAGGCGGTAATAAACCAAATCGGAAAACGAAATTGCTACGTTTTGTATCAATCAACGAATCGTCCAAATAAAAGCCCTCGCCAGTTCATCATAAATATTGAAATTTATTCAAGATCAAGTGCCGAAAATATCGCTAGTATAGCATTTATTTTGTTTAAGGCTAATAACCCACTGGCGATTTTTTGTTCAGGCGATTAAAAAATCGCGGTCGGCACAAATTATTATCATGTACTCACTTGTGATTTTTTGAAAATTTTTGTGTCTGTTCTTTTAAACTATTTTGGATCTTATGAAACTAGGCGTTAAGGTACTAGTACGGTCTAGAACGCCAAAAAACGCACGATTTTTGGGAATATTTTTTTCGGAAACTTTATAACACTGAAAATAAAATCTAGGTTTATATGATAAAAATGTAGGTTGATCTGATAAAAATGTTGTCAATATACGTCCAACAAAAAGTTTTACCAAATTGATAAAAATTACAGAATTTTCTTGAGGTACCTAACAAAAAATATTTTGTTGTACCCACCAGTGGCGTGGCGTCCATATAACACGATTCCTATCGTCTTCCCCTTTAGAAAATCCACAAATAACACAATCTACCAAATAAACATCGAATAAGTTTAAGTTATCCATTCTGCCTCTCGTTTGTATCTTATACAATACTTTATTCAAACACATTCCACAATCCACAACCAACAATAATCAAGAGAGTCACAAAAATACTCTGACGTAAACTTTTCAATCACCGTCTTATTTATTTGTGTTATATCCCTTTCTTCCCCAAACATTGTTTTTTCGGATCCTCTTTGTCCAACATATTCAAAAAATAAGACGCTACATTCCGTCTTATAAAATTTTCGATGTATACCTGTAGGAGTTGGAATTATTTGTATTTTATTCTCCCTTTAGCAATTAGTATTGCATTTCAGTAGGAAGATAATACATTGCAGGAGTTCAGGTGCTCGCCTTTTTTCAACCTTGTGTAAGAAATAAGACGGTGTTCTTCGACTTATTTGTTTTTTTTTTCTTTAATATGTCATATAAATATAAATATGGCATGTGGGTATTGTTGATTCTTGATTTTGAATTTGATGTTGATTTGCATGCTAATGTAAAATGTACGTTTTGCAAATTTACAGTGATAATTTTGAATTATGAAATAAATCGTGGTAGAATATATGGCAATTTGTCAGCAGTGTAAATTTAGCATATCGCTACTCTGGACAAATAAAATGCATTTGCTCTTTTTTTAATAGGAATTTAAATTTAGATTCAATTGGCATTCAATAAAAGACTGTGTTGCATAGGTTCAATAACTTCAAATAAATCTAGTGTTTTGAAAAGCCAATTTGAACTTAATTAAAAATAGTGAAAAGTTAGATGTCAAAGTGAAGATTTAAATCCTTTTATTACCCACTATAGTGATAAAAAAAATTTAGCATCTTAATTTTAGTGCAGTTCTAGATTTTGTCTTGGAAATGTCTTTGAAAAATGTAGATTGCTGTTTAACAGATTACCTATCGGAGAAACCAAATAATTTTAGTAAGTATAGTTGATATTTTATATTTTATCCTTTTTTCGTTTACACATCAGGAATTTCGATCACAGATCGAAATTTTTTGTTTGGTGTGCGTGTTTCACATATACAGGGTGATTGGCATAAGGTGTGACAAAAAGCTAGGGCGTGTAGGTTGGACTTAGACAAGAAAAAAATCGTATGGGAGGGGGGGGTCTATTTCCCCCCGTTTAGGCGGGAGGGGCAATTTAAGAAAAAAATCACTTAAAACAGACAAAAAATTATTTAAAAATAACGGTGATACCTACAGAGTAATGCTATAGCATTTTGAAAATCCAGAAATACATTCTTTAATCTTGTTTATAAATAAAGTTGTTCGAGTGAATAGTTTTTGAAAAATTAATTTTCAAAATCAAAATTTTGAAAAAAAAATGAAAAATTTTTTTTTTAAACAAATTTTTTTCAAAATTTTACGTAATTAAGTATTATTTTTTTATTCAATATTCAATGCTCATATTAATTTTTGATCAAACACAAAAAACCGGATGTCAAAATGTTTTGTAGTTTTTGGGAAAATCAAAAATAAGAAAAACTATTTTTGTTCTAAGAAAAGCCTTTTATTTTAGTTTTTATACGTTTTTGGATTCTTAGGTGAATTTACGATTGAAAGGATTAACTTTCTTTTTACTATTTTTTTAATTATCGTCTTATAAACATACAATAATGTGACAAAGTACTGGATTAACCATATTTCACACATTTTTTTCATTGAGAACACCTGCCTGAGAGCATTGGATTAATATTGACCTGCGAATGTTTTTTAAATAATGCAACGTTACACGCCCTAACTAGTGAAAGAAAAGTGCAATTGCGAAATAAGAACAAGAATGTTCCTGAATCTTGAAATCAATTAAAATAGAAATACATGCATATTTAGATAAAATACATAATTATTGTTTATTTAAATTTTTAACAATTTTTTAACTAAAGCTTTTTACAAAAAATTATTTGAAAAACATTCGCAGGTTAATATTAATCCAATGCTCTCACGCAGGTGTTCTCAATGAAAAAATGTGTTAATCCAGTACTTTGTCACTTTATTGTATGCTTATAAGACTGATAATAAAAAAGTTTAAAAAAAAAGTTAATCCTTTCTTTCGTAAATGCACCTACGCCAAGCCGACCCCATCATAATAAAAAAGTGGCAGGTCAATTTTAAACCAATGCTCTCCCGCAGATGTTCTCAATGAAAAAATGTGTGAAATATGGTTAGTCCAGTACTTTGTCACATTATTGTATGTTTATAAGACGATAATTAAAAAAATAGTAAAAAGAAAGTTAATCCTTTCAATCGTAAATTCACCTAAGAATCCAAAAACGTATAAAAACTAAAATAAAAGGCTTTTCTTAGAACAAAAGTAGTTTTTCTTATTTTTGATTTTCTCAAAAACTGCAAAACATTTTGACATCCGGTTTTTTGTGTTTGATCAAAAATTAATATGAGCATTGAATATTGAATAAAAAAATAATACTTAATTACGTAAAATTTTGAAAAAAATTTGTTTAAAAAAAAAATTTTTCATTTATTTTCAAAATTTTGATTTTGAAAATTAATTTTTCAAAAACTATTCACTCGAACAACTTTATTTATAAACAAGATTAAAGAATGTATTTCTGGCTTTTCAAAATGCTATAGCATTACTCTGTAGGTATCACCGTTATTTTTAAATAATTTTTTGTCTGTTTTAAGTGATTTTTTTCTTAAATTGCCCCTCCCGCCTAAACGGGGGGAAATAGACCCCCCCCTCCCATACGATTTTTTTCTTGTATAAGCCCAACCTACACGCCCTAGCTTTTTGTCACACCTTATGCCAATCACCCTGTATATATCTAGGTACATTTATGTATATATGGATTTAAAGATTTTGATCCCTGTCAAAGAAAAATAAATTTTTGTTGGGTGTGAAGGAACGCAAAATCTGGCGAGGGATCAAAATCTTGACACAGAAATTGATTTCTTATGTGTAAAGGAAATCAACATATACATAAGAACCTATGACACTTTAATGGAATCCTATTTAGAGTAGTGTTATAGGGCAACGATATTCAAAATGACTCGATACATAGTATCGCGGCTGTTATTAAATCTGAAATTAAAACAGAAATCATAGAAGCTCGGTTCGTGTCAATTATGATCGACGAAACATCAGATTTGAGTCATAGGGGACAACTGAGTGCCATATTTCGGTTCTTGTCAGAGAATGGAATACAAGAAAGATATCTTGTATTTTTTGACGTTAGGGCGAGTCTTAATGCAGATGAGTTGTCCCATCATATATTTTATATTCTTGACACATATGATTGCAAGGAAAAGTTAATAGAACATTCCTAGGAAGGTGCCGCAGTTATGTCCGACGAAGGGGGTGGTGTCTAAAAGGAGGTCCTTTTTTACTATGTTTCAAGCTCATTGTTGATTGAAATATTAATGTCTTGAAGTATACAAAATATAGCTACACATTTTTTGCTAAGTCAATGTGGAATGCATTTGTAGATACCATATCCCTACTAGAAATGTTGTTTTTAAGCTTCAAAGATTTTTTTTTTTTTTCATTTTTACAGGTGAAAAAATTTTATAACGGGTTCCCATTTAAAATTATCCACGCCACGCCACTGGTACCCACAAAATTATTTTGTTATGCTAACAGATTAATTTGTTGAAATAACAAAAATATTTTGTCAATATGACAAAATTTCGTAGAATTTACAAAATTTACCAAAACAATTTTGTTAATTTAACAAAAAAAATTGTTAATCCGATAATAATAAAAAAATCAAATTCTTAACATTAACAAAAAAATTTGTTAATATCTACAACAAAAGAATTGTTAATACGACAATATTAACAATTCTTTTGTTGTATTAACAAATTTTTTTGTTAATGTTAAGAATTTGTTTTTTTCTTATTATTAGCGGATTAACAAAATTTTTTCTTTAAATTAACAAAATTGTTTTGTTAAATTAACAAAATTGTTTTGTTAAATTAACAAAACTTGTTTGTTATATTTTGTCAATTCAGCAAAATATTTTGTCAATTCAACAAAATTTGTTGTCAATTTTACAAATTTTTTTTGTTGAATCCACAAAATTAACCTTCCGATCACAACACATTTAAAATATACATACACCACAACAGGGGTGGCAGAACACCCCAGCCAGGAATAAATTTAAAAAAAATACTTTCGAGGACAACATAAAATTTTTATTCAAACACAAAAATTCATATACTTTATCAAAAACAGAAAAAAAATTAATTCATTAATAAATAAACATGTATGTATATATTTACAAAGAAATAATAAGTTAAGTACAATTTTAGCATATCTCTTTTCTGTGTTCAGGGCATATAAGACATTTGCATCTAAGACACGTAATCTTGCTTTTCCGGTCTTGTTTCCTTGGAAAAATTGCACATCGCGATTGCTTCTGCTGTTTCGGAAGGGGCTCACCTTCATTGGACTCCATGGGGTGTCCTACAACCCCCTTTATTCCTTCAGCTTTTCACATATATGGAACACAACATGGGGTGATATAAAACCCCAATGCATACCTTTTACCCTCGCACTCAAAAAATGTAACCTATCGCGGGGACTACTACTACATCAGCAAATGACACCTGAGATATTAAACGACAAATACATAGAACGACAGAAAGATGAATAAAGAAAAATCAAAATTACAGTTAAAATAAAAATGCCTGGGGTGGTATAGCACCCCTGTTGTGGTCGGAAGGTTAATTTTGTCAAAATAGTTTTTTTTTTGGGATTTAAGTCCACAAAACTTGGCGTTTCGTCCCTACGATCTCACATGCAACCATCTGTGAGGGCGTATGTACAATACGCAATTTTTGTTAAGTTCAGTTAATCTTACATCGATTTTTTGACAAAAAATAAATGTGAACTATATCATACACAAAAGAAATGTCATGATCAAAAAAAATATACGCGCAGAATTTTTTTTTGGTATCCTTACAAAATAGTTTTATCTATCTGTTAATATTATTTTATCGATATTACAAAATAACTCAATACCAAAACAAAATATTTGTCATTTTAACAAAAACGTTTCACTTTTTGTTAAATTGACAAAAAAAATAATAAGAACTTTGTGATATTGACAAACATTTACAAAACTGATTTTTTGTACATACAACAAACATTTTGTTAACATCACAAAAAAGTTTGTCGATGTGACATAAATCTCTGTTTTGTTTTGTTATATTAAAAAAACTTGGTTTGTTAAACTGACAATATTATTTGTAGTGCATATTTTGTTTGCCTTACAAAAAATCATGCTGAATTATAAAAATTTTGTGAAATCAACAAAATCATTCATTCGTATTGACAAAAATTTAATCAGAACGATAAAATTGCTTCTACCTGAGCGTTGAACTTGTCGAGTTGTAGAAGCTGAGTAGGGTCAATGATTCTCGAGATGTTATCTCCAGATGAGTCCTGAAACCAAAGGACGCTCATCATCCTCTTACACATCCTTATATCCCTCCCTCTCCCACATTGGAAATGCGAAAAAGCTATCCAAAGTTACCAGCTCCTCTATCACCCTTAACGTCCTTCTTTTCAGTACGGTGCTTACTGTCTGATTCCCCGCCCACTCTCTCCTTTTCCTATTTTTGCAAATTCCCAATAGGGCTGGATTCAAGGTGTTATACGACCCGTGCCGATGATCAGCCTGGCTGAGGGCCCAATCAAAAAACTAGCTCAGTCGCTAACGGAGTATCCGGATACCAGGCGACCTCCGGATTAACTAGCCTTATCTGCATATACGGATCTCTGTGCAGATGGACCACCCTTTCTCCGTTACTCGTGGGATCTTATGGAAAATTTAAATTCAAAAGATGGTGGAAAGTCCTGGTCTTTGAGACAGGCCAGCAGTGCGACTGAAAAGCCGTCTGCTGTTTCTCCGGCTTGCGCTGGAAGTAGTAGCACTGTGGATTCTCACAGTCCTATTGCCGAAAGCAAAAGCAGGAGTAAAATGGTAGAAATACCTCCTTCCAGTAACAGGGGGGCTGTGAAGCATGGCCCTTCTATTACTACTTCAGAGAGTAAATCTCTCCAAACTTCGACACCGCGGTTCAGTGGTAGTAAGACTGTGAAGCATGGTCCTGCTACCACTAAGGAGAGTAAACCTCCCCGCACTTCTTTGCCTCATTCCAGCGGTGGTAGGACTGTGAAGCATGGTCCCTCCACCTCTAACAACTCCACAAATCCTAAAGAAGGCCCTGGGGGGAGCGAGCGTAAGCCCAACCCTTCTAAGACATTCTACAAGGATATTCGCAATGCTAAGAGAATACTCAGGGTGTTTGGTGAACAACCTGGCGCCGGGGGGAACTCTCAGCATGATGCAAAAATCAAGTGGGCTTAAAGCTTTTTAGCTAATAATAGCGTCCAGGCCAGCGGAGACTCCACGTCGAAGCGTCAAAGGTCTATGGAGGGCACAATTTCAGTACCCAAACGCCCCAAAGTGCACAACATCAGCGCTCCATCACATCCCTGTGGAGGGAATAAGACCTTCAGTGATGTGGTTAAAAACAAAATCGTGGTCGCGATCATTGACGGGAACGACGTCGATGGCACGATCTCTGCGGAAAATTGGCAGGTGGTCAAGGGGAAGCTCCAGTTGAGCTTCATGAGTATCATGATGGAGAACCCGGGATCACCTCCAATCACAAACGATGGAGGCTGGCATCAAGGACATGTTAAGCTCATGGTTTGTGACGATCAGAGATCGTGTGATCTTCTATCGTTGGCCGTTAGCCGGTGCTAAGGAGAAAATCCCGTGCAGACCAAGAGCTCGCGCCATGGTTACAGCCGAACTCTCCAGCATGGATGTAATACTCCAAATGATCCGGCTATCGAACCCATCCCTTCCTACTCACAACTGGAAAGTTGCGAAACTGGAGGAGAAAAAGGGACCCTACAGAGGTGCAATTATTGTACTAAATAAGGAGTCCCTTGCTCCTCTGGCGCAGACCAAAGGTGTGATTAGGTTAGGGTTTGAGACCATCACACTGAAGGTGTATAAAAAGGACGCGGATGTTACTGGTGCATCCACTTCCTCCATAACAGTCGAAACTGCTGCTGCAGACCCTGGTGCATCTATCACCTTCCCATCACTGGAAGAGGAAGAGGCATCCAGGTCATCTTCGGCAACAGTGGAGACAATAAAAACAGTCAGCGACATGGAGATCGATGACCACATCAATGAAGATCTTCTGAGTGAGGACGCTCTTCTGGGCTCAACCTCGGAATCGGAAGACTCCAACGTCACCGTGTTGGAGGTTGATCGGGAGGGTTGTAGCAAAGATGCTGCGATTTCTTCAGATTAATCTCCAACACTCTATTAAGGCCTCGGCCTCCCTGCTTCTTCGTCTATCCAGCAGCGGAGAAGACATCGTCCTAATCCAAGAACCCTGGATTGTGAAATCCATGGTTCGGGGACTAAGGACTCCAAACTACTACTTGCTGTATGTATTAGATAAATGTGAACCCAGATCTTGCATACTAGTTAAAAGTAGCCTAAATGTATTTTTACTACCTAATTTCAGTGATCGAGATGTAACCGTCGCAAGACTGGAAACAGCCAAAGGAACTCTCTGGCTGGCGTCGGCATATCTTGGCCATGACCACCTTGGCCCTCTCCCAGGAGACACTCTGAGGAGGCTTATCACTGATGCAGATAGGCAGAAGACTGACCTCATTATTGGAAGTGATGCTAACGCCCATCATACAGTGTGGGTAGCACGAATATAAACGACAGAGGTGAGTCTCTTTTCGATTATATTTTGAACACTAACCTAACAATATGTAACGTTGGAAATGAACCCACATTTGTTACTAAAAACAGACAGGAAGTACTTGACATAACTCTTGTCTCAGATAAAATTTATCATACTATCACGAATTGGAAAGTATCAAATGATCATTCTTTCTCTGATCATAGGTACATACAATTCGAAATAATGGACGAACCTCCTAGCCAACCTTCCTTCCGTAACCATCGGAAAACAGATTGGCTTCTATATAGGGCAACTCTATTAAGGTCAATCAGACCTGAGTTATACAGCATACCCTACAAAACTGAGGATCTTGATACTAAAGTCAATGACCTCACAGCAGCCCTCAACAAATCTCTGGAAACTGCCTGCCCTCTTATAAAAATAAAAGGTAAAAAGAAACCACACTGGTGGTACTCGGGGCTGGATCCACTAAGAAAAGAATGCAGGAAACTCTTTAATAGAGCGAAAACCTCCAGAGAAACTTCTGATTGGGATTCATATAAAGACTCCCTCAAGTTATATAACAAAGAACTGAGGAAAACCAAGCGTATGTCCTGGAGAACTTTCTGTAACAATATAGAAGGCAACTCAGAGGCATCAAGGTTAAGAAAAATCCTCTCCAAAAATCCAGTAATGCCAAGTTGCCTAAAAAACAATGACGGTTCCTGGACAAACTCAAGCGCAGAATCGCTCAATCTGCTTCTGGATGTACATTTTCCAGACAGCTCTCCTTACGTTAATAGCACTGATCCTAACAACATATTCAGTAGCATAACTCCTCCACAAGGTCTGATTACAGAGGAAAAATTAAAATGGGCAATAAACAGCTTCAATCCATACAAATCTCCTGGGCCAGATGGAATAATTCCAGCGGAATTACAGGAAAATTCCGATATTCTAATACCCATTCTGGTAAACATCTTAAATGGTTGTATCGCTCTGGCTCACATTCCTTTGTCATGGAGAGAAGTAAATGTTATTTTCATTCCCAAAGCTGGCAAACTTAGCCATGTTAATCCTAAAGATCTAAGACCTATAAGCCTTTCATCATTCCTTCTTAAAACATTTGAACGTCTGATTGAAATCCATTTGAGGGCAAACATTGATAAGTCCTTACTATCCAATGCTCAACATGCTTATAACAAAGGGAAATCTGTAGAAACCTCTCTACATTCGCTGGTTCGTACTATCGAACACTCCCTTCATCATAAGGAGTTCACCTTAGTTGCTTTCCTGGATATACATAGAAGGAGCTTTTAACAATGTCGACGCATCCGCAATCACATCTGCGCTGTCATCTCTGAAGGTGGATAAGTCAATCAGTAATTTGATAAATCATATGCTGATAAGCAGGATTATTAATTCAAAACTGGGCGATTTTACTACTCGAAGGACTGTCAGTAGGGGTACGCCGCAAAGCGGCGTCCTCTCTCCTCTCCTTTGGAACCTAGTCGTAAATGAACTACTAGTGATTCTTGAAGGGGAGGGGCACAGGGTGATTGCCTATGCGGACGATGTTGCGATAGCGATATCTGGTAAGCATCCTAATACTCTGAAGGAACTCCTACAAAATGCTCTAAACAAGCTTACTAACTGGGCAGATCAATGTGGGCTCGGTGTCAACCCCCACAAAACTGAACTTGTCCTATTTACCAGGAAATATAAAATCCCACACATAGACCCTCCCCTCATCAAAGGTATACCGCTTAAATTCTCAGACAAAGCAAAATATCTGGGTCTTATTTTGGACAAGAAATTAAGCTGGAAGCCCAATATCCAAGAGAGAGTCAACAAAGCCAACATAGCTCTTTTCTCTTGCAAAAAAGCCGTAGGTAATAAATGGGGTCTACAAACTCATATAACACACTGGCTATACATCTCAGTCATTAGACCGATACTTACATATGGAGTGACCGTATGGTGGACTGCGCTGGAAACAGCAACAAACCGCGATAAGCTCAGCAAAGTCCAACGAACAGCCTGTTTAATCATGGGTGGAGCTCTCCGCTCAACTCCTTCTGCTGCACTTGATGTTCTTTTTCATCTCATACCGCTAGATATTTTTAGCAAACAATCGGCCGCTAACACAGCCATTCGACTTAAAACCTCCTCGCAGTGGATCAATAATGATATTGGTCACTCTACTACTATACTGAACTCGTTCAGTAGTCTACCTAGTAACGTCGATTACACCACCCCTCATCCAAAATTTGATAAAAAATTTCAAGTATCCATCCCTTCCAGGTCTTCTTGGGAAAATGAGTCGTTTTTGATAGACGAAGCAATTCATTTCTATACAGATGGATCTAAAACCGATGACGGGGTCGGTGGAGGCGTATACTCCGAAAAATTAAATCTTTGTCTATCTTTTCGTCTTCCCAATCACTGTAGCGTGTTCCAGGCAGAGCTTTTAGCAATAAAAGAAGTCCTCTCTTGGCTAAAAGAAAACGTTATATCGACAACCGATATACGTATCTTCTCAGACAGTCAAGCTGCCTTAAAGTCACTGGACTCTGTCTCCATTAACTCACAAACAGCCCAAAATTGTCGATCATCTCTCGTGGAGATTCCAAAACAGTTTAACATTCACCTTACATGGGTGCCGGGGCATAGAGACATTCCAGGAAATTGTAAAGCTGACGAACTTGCAAAAAACGGAACAATATTACCTTTGTTGGATAGCAAATCTAACATCGGTATACCCCTAGCTACTTGTAAACTCATGCTAAAGCAAGATACCATAAAGAAAGCTAACCACAGGTCGACCAGCACCCCAACTTGCCGGTCTACTAAACTGATTTGGCCATTATTTGATGCTAAACGCTCAAAACAACTAATTTCTATTGGTAGATTGCATATTAGCTCCATTATAGGTGTCCTTACTGGGCACTGCCTAATAGGAAGACATGCTTCTCGTCTTGGAGTTCCTGCAAATGATTTTTGCAGAAGCTGCATGGATGAAGAAGAAGAGGAGTCAATTCCCCATCTTCAATGCTCTTGTCCTGCCCTAGCGCAAAGACGTAGACTCCACTTGGGAGACTACTACAATAACGATCCTAGTGATCTAAATAATTCAGACATTCACTGTCTCAAACGCTTCATTATTATGTAGCTCAAAATGGTTTAACGAGTAAGGGGGATTTTGGAAATCCTTGTGGTATCACAACGGACCAAATATTGGTCTAAGTGTGCTAACCTAACCCAACCTAACGATAAAATTGTTTTGTTGAAGGTCAACAAAACGTTTTTATCAATATTACCTAGGAATTTATTTTCTAGTAGGTACCTAATAAAACATACTTTTTTTTAAATAATGAATACATGCGTCAAGAGTACAAAAACATTTTTTTTTCAATTTTCGAATTTTGGCCGAATTATAGAGGGCGCAAACGTCGACTCATCAAAAAATACATTGTCCCATTGCGAACAGTTAATCTCAGGATTGGCTGGACTGAAATAAAAAATATCAAAGTGGGTTATTTAAAGGAAGGTTTCTTACGAGACAATTAACCACAATTTGTTTAAAAATAAAAAAAAAAGAAAAATGTCAATCTTAGAAAAAAAAAATTTGGCATTTTTTGTTCATAACTTTTTGGTTAAATTGTGGTAGATTGTCTTAGAAAACATAAAAACAATCAAGTTGCAAAAAGTTTTTTGAAAACCGGTGCAGTAGATGTGGAGATTAACTGTCCGCAATGGGACAATGTGTTTTTTGATGAGTCGAGGTGGGCGCCCTCTATAACTCGGCCAAAATTCGAAAATTAAGACAAATATTTTTTTGTACTCTTGACGCATGTATTCATTATTTTTAAAAAAAGATGTTATTACCTTATAAAGTTTCCAAGAAAAAAAGGCAAAAATTGTGCTTTTTTTGGTTTTAATAATCGGATTAAGTAGACTTTGAATGTATCAAAAGAGACGCTACACAACGCTTCCTAATGAAACCCATTTTAATACTGACAAGAATTTTATTAAAAAGTCGCAAGTGCGTGTAGGATTATCTATTTAATTTTGCGACAAAAAAAATTGCTTTAAGAAATAAAACTTGTTTCATTTTTATAATCGCCCCGATTTTTAAATCGCATGTGCGTGCATTCACACTTCTTAACACCATGTGTCTTATTTCTTGCGGCTAAAAAATCGTGCGATTGAAAATCACAGGCAATAACGGCGATCGTATCGCTGGAAAAACGAAACAAATTTCTATCTTTATTTACATCGTAAAAAAAATCGAACTCGAAATTTTGATTTTTTTTAAACTTGATAAATAAAAGTTTCTCACCATAATCTACAAGATATATGAAAAAAGGTTTAATTTTACCTAAACATAAAGGTACCCACCATACAAATGTTAAGAAATGGTTTTCAAAAATCTTATTTTTCTCGAAAACGCCGCCTACAATTTTAATATTTTTTTTTTGTTTCAATTAATTTTAGCGATCTTTAATTTAATAAAAATTGAAATAAAGATATTAAAGCTTGTACCTCGAACCATTTTTTAAAATTTTGAATTACTCATTATCGACATAACGGATTTTAATGAAATTTTTTTGTAGAGAGCTTCTAAAAAGTCTTAAAACTATTGCATTTCAAAACTTAAAAAAAAACAAATATTTTTTGAATTTTTGAAAAACAAAAATCTTTTTTTTTTGGAAAATTCAATATTTTTTTTGGAAATTTAATTTTTATTCGTACAGTAATACAAATTTAAAGTTGGCATACCAAATTTTGTATATAAAATTTTGTATATAAAAGCTTTTTTTTTTTGAAGAAACCACTACAACGACTTATAATTTTTGTTCTTGCATAAATTTGCATAGCATTCTGTTTTTGTCTCTTGCTACTAGAAGAATAATTTAAAAAAATTAATTTTATCCTTATGAACAGTTTTCTCTAGTAACATTCGTTTTTAAAATTCCAATCTATTACATAGGAGCAAGTTCTTGCGACCCAGTCGTGCATTTTATTTTTATATCAAGTACGTTCATTCTCATTTAAACTCATGTGTGTTATATTTTTGGGATTAAAATATCGCGCGATTAAAATCACAATTGCGTTCCTAGATTAAATCGACAAATAAAAGATATCATTATTCAAAAAGTTTGGTGAAAACTCAAAATAATTTGTTTTTAGTTTTACTCCAAAGGTATTTCTGAAAGGTGGTTTTCAGTTCAAGTTTTAGTAATTTATTGAATTTATTTTTTATTCAACTTTCACTTACTTGCTAGTTACAATTTTTTATCAGTAATTATTTAAGAAATTTTAAAAAATAAAAAAGTGCTAAAGCTGAATGACCGGCAGATTTTTTTTTAAACTAGAAGAATTTCTCCCTATTTTCAGTTGTTTTTATTCGAAAGATAATTTTTTTTAAAATTAAGTTATTACTAAGTTGAGATAAATAATAAATGTGGTTATAAAAATATTTTTACTCTGTTTTTTTTTTTAAGAGAGTAAGAAAATTGTAGCTTGTCCTTATTGAAATGGAAGGATTATTGAAAAATTCATAAAATGTGTTTTGTGTGGGACTAGAGTATTAACAAGTAAGTTATTAACGCGTAAGTTGTATATTAAAGAGTTTCTAGATGGGATGAATGAATAATTTAATTATTTATGGTGAGCTATAGTGCCCCACTTGAATATTGATGAGATTGCTCATCTCCTAGTTCTTTCTACTAATAATGTATATTGCTCTTAGGAATCATAGTATATGGGGCACATTCACCTTGTGTTGTATTGTCCCAGATCGCTTTTCCTTTGGTGCATGAGTGGACACCATTTTCATAGTATGTACTCTGGTGTTTTCTTATGTATGTTGCTTACCACACCAAGTGAACTTAGCTGTCTTCCAAGTTTTTATTATTATTATTATTCTTAGGTTGCTCCTACTTTAGTTTATGCAGTTTGTGAAACGTTGCTGGTTTTAATGGCCCAGTTGTAATTTCGTCTGCCTCAGATTTGGGAGTTCTTTCCAATTCTTGGATCTGCTTGCCTCCTCTTCTTATTTAATTTTGTTTTGGATGACGTTTCCTCTTATTTCGCAATAGAGCACAGGCCCAGTGAAAGGGGCTTATGCACCTATTTTTGCTCCCCACCCACTATACCATGTAGCCAGTGAAATGTGACCGTGTTCTGTTTGCCTAGTTCGTTTAGTCTGCTTGGAAGATGCTGGTGGACTTCCCCCATCCGTATGGAAAATTTGATTCTAGGCCCAAAAATTCCTGCACCAGTCCCTTCACTTTTTTCAATCCATCAGTGTACCACTTAATGGTATTTATTACTTCTACTACTCAATCTTTTTAGTTGTTTAACTCTATGAAAAAGTTTTCTCGAATTTATATTTTTGATCATACCATCCCTTGTGATGTCAAGAAGGGTTGTTATGTTACTGTGGATCTGCTGAGTAAGTGTCTTTTCCTGACACCAATCTTGTCCCAGATCCCTCGTTTGAGAATCTCATGATAATAATTCATTGTAATTCACTTAGGTTTTTCAAAATATCTTAAATTGTCGGCATTTTTCTAGACAATTCTAAATCTTTCTTATAGAGCTCCTATATGTATAACTATATCACAAAGAGTCACTTAAGCAACAATTTTTTGCTGCATAGAAGCTTATCTAAAGCTTAAATTGACACATTTGAATATGTTTCTTAACAATCATTGTTAACATGGTTAAGGAGCATATTTATAGAGCACAACGCTTTTAAAGGTAATTGTGTCACAAACTGTTGTGAAGATCCAATATAGAGACACTCTTTTTTAAAGGTCTATTGGTTGCTGGAACTAATATTGAAATACAGCTAGAGCAATTTATTTAACTCTTTAAGGCTAGGCGCGCACATTCAATTTTTAGTTGCGCAATTGCTTGGTTCGAGCAACTAAAAAGTTTTTGTTTTGACACAAACTAAACGATTGCCTAAAATGAGTTCGCTATTTTGTGTAACATATAATTATATGCACCTGCACGGACATTCAACCAAATAGTTCATCTGTTTTCTATAAGCAACCAAACAGTTGCGCAACTAAAAATTGAATGTGCGAAAATTTGAGATGACGCAATGAAAGAAATCTTAATTTACAAAAAAGAGGCCAACTATCAGTACGTTGAGTTTTTCCACAAATTATTATTCGTATTATATGCTTTTGTAGAATCAAAAGTGTTCATAAGCATCTCCCCAACGTACTATACCATATTGCAAATGAGTAAGCCCGAAGTAGATCATTGTTAAAGCTTTGTTTGGTCAAAATGGCCTTATCAGATTCATCATTCCAATTATTTATATAAGTTATGAGTCATAGGGCCTTACCAGCAATCAAATTAAGAGACGACTTTAATATTTGAGCAAAATGAAGCATTATTTAATGGACTCTATATATCTGACCGTATATGCTGCATTTTATTTTTTAGGTCCCGTATACAATAAATGGTTCATAATTTAGAATTTACATAAATATTAAGTTCATAACATGTATGGTTAACTATATTATAAATAAATAAATAAATAAATTTGGTGGTGCAACAGCTCGGAGTGAACCAGGACCTAGTGACTTACAACTCTCAACCTTTCCTGTGTGCGTGTTACCAGGAACGGAGGAGACCTACAATTTTCTGCCGATTCCGAACGGCTAATGAGCAGCACTTTCCATGACAAGAGATACTCTTGGAGAATTTGTCAATTTCTCGCAAGAGGCAGTACACCCCTAAAAAAAACTTTGCTTTATAGAGCTCTTTAAATAATGGTCGATTTCGCCCAAATATTATAGTTGTCTCTTAATTTGATTGTTGGTACGTCCCATTGTGTATGAACGTTCCAGTAAAGGTTGAAGCCGATTAAGTCTCCGTGAAAGCAGTCTTACCAGCACTGATTATGTTCTAAAAAATTTGTCTACCACATACATTATGTACAAAGGTAAAGTAAACTTGAAACAGTTATGTGAGTGAAAAAACTCTTCGAACTCCCTAAAAAAATTTCCCGATGGTATAAAACACGTCATTTTTATTTCACTAATAATTAATCTATGGGACGCGAACTAAGATCTTAGCAATTGTCAGTCTTTACTTATGTTTGCAAAATACTCAAAATATATCATTAGCTCTTCAATTTCCCGAAATTCTGGTCGAACAGTGAAATAATGTAAATTAAGAATAGAGTTGGACCCAGAACAGAACCCTGCGGAACGTCATTTTTTAACTTCAATACATTACTAAATATTCGATTGACAAAAACTATTTGTTCCCTACCTATCGAAAATTAAATATTCTAATGCTTGCAATTAAACCTACGTAGTGTAGTGTATTTTAAAGGATTTCATGATCAACTAAGTCAAACGCAATTGTCTTTTTTTATCCTCTTATATAGAACTTTTAAGACTGCATCCTTTTCAAATATTGAACTAACTTCAGCTATTTTCAAGGAATTGGGAAACTTTCCGGTATGAACTCATAAGTTACAAAAAACATAACACATCCACAATTTCCCAATAAATTGTTTTAACAAAAGAGTAGATATACCATCACTGCAGGAATTTTTGTTTGCAAACTTTAAATTAATTTACATTTTTCTCTTGTCAAGAATTCTGTAAAACAAAACATGAAATTCTATACTCTCAGACTATTTTGAGGAATTATGAAAAATAAAATAAACGAGGGGGTCACACAAACTAGCTCTAATATTAGAGAGGCTAACTGTCGATTTCTTGACGAAATTCTAAAATCATTTTGAAGTAAATTTTTTTAGCTTATGGTCTTACTCTAGGTCTGAGTTTTTTAAAATATTTAGAGCTCTGGCATTTCTTCACTTTATGGACTTAATGAACCAGAGTTTGAACAATTTTTCCACTACAGACTAGCGCTGTTTATATAACATTTTTAAATTTTTCCTGCCACACGATTTTTTTTTTAAACAAAAAATAACGAGCCATGCGAATATTTTCTCAAAAAATATAAGCTCCCCAAAAGTTTGGCTAGTATTTTGCATTCGAATTTTCAAAAACTTTAGTTTTTGATTTTTTTTTTAAATATTTAGATTTTTTTTTTAACTCAATGTTTCGATTTTTTAAAACTTGACCATTGAAATTTTTTTAATATAATCAACAAGATGTAGGTAGGGAAACAAATTTTATTTTTTTTTTCTAAAAAACGGTTTTCGCAAAATCGTATTATATTTTTTGAAACCGACGCACGCCTAGAATTTTAATATTTTTTTTTCTTTCGATAAATTTTTTCGATCCATAATTTAATAAATAAAATTTGAAATTATGATAGTACTGACGGTACCGACCATAAAACCATTTTTTGATTTCTCATCATCGGCTTCTAAAAATTTTGAAAAATATTGCATTTCAAAAAAAAAATTTTTGTTTTTTTTTTGCAAATTCAATATTTTAAAACGGGTCAGTTTTTGTTTTTGAAATTAAATTTTTATTCGTATACAATAATAAAAAGTTAAGGTTGGCGTTCCAATATTTTTCTTAAAAATGTTTTAAAATTATGGCTTATAAAAGTTTTGTTTTTTTTAATAAACCGCTACAACGACTTATAATTTTTGATTTTGCATAAATTCATATTTGCTTAAGAGTTGTTTAGTAATTTAAAAAATTAATTTAATGATTATGAACATTTTTCTGTAATATCATTTATTTTTAACATGTTAAGTCTTTTACATTAGAGCAAGTTCGTACGACCCAGTCGTTTATATTATTTTTCTTTGTTCTTTCTAATGGGGACTTGTATCAAACATATGTCCTCACATTAAATTATCAAATCAAAAATCAATTCAAAATCCTAAAAAAATAATAATTAAGCTGTAAGATACATACGAGTATATTGTATCAAATCACTAATTGTAAAAAGTGTGGTGACTAACCTTTATAAAACTTAAAACCAAATAAATTAAAAAAAAAATCACAAAAAAAGCAAATTACTACATCTGATACATACGAATCTTGAAACACTTTAAACTGACACACTGCCATACCATGCAAAGCCACAACCACCAATCTTACATGCACTCCCTTCCCTTTATCCTTTCTCTTAAGTATAACGCCTGAGTAACAATGTAGCTACATATATACAATACATGAACTTATAACGGACCATTAATTTGGCATCCTATTCAAAGTCAATTAAAACCCGAGTCACTTGCTAAGCACAAAAATATCTGCACGGCCGCTACCCCAATCGCCTCACCGCCCGCTGCCAGCCACCGCGCCATCACAGCACTCCGTCCGCAATCACCAGTTCATTGGAGTTGAAAATTTCAAAAATCGCAATTCATTTGTAGTAGATCTCCCTCTCTAGTAGGTTAGCGGCAACTGGCGGAAACCATTTTACTAATTGATGCTTGAATGTCGGCGAAAGGATTCCGTGAATTTCATTTAAATTACTCGTAGAAGCTTAATGAAGCCATCAATAATAAAAGTTTCTTCGTCACGACAATGTTCATGTTACCGCCGAGCGGTGCCGCTTTCGTCGTCGTTCTCACTATATATGGTAGGAGCAATTCTATGAAGTTTAGATGTATACCACTGCTATTACCATTGCCAATTCCAATGCTATTTGCCATAGCCCCATCACCCCAGATGATAGAGTGATGCCAAAAGTGGTGATGATGATCATGATGACGTTGTTAATGACACTGGTTCTTTCACTTTTTGGAAAGTCGTCGTCGAAGTCAAGTGGAACTGAATAAATCCCGAAGAATTACTTCTACTAGTGGTTTTCTTGGATAATTTAGCTAATTTTCGATTGGTCTTCAATTAAAAAGAAACCAGGATGTAGAGATGCACCAACATCTTACAAATTCGTAAAATGGGTAGCGAGGAAGGTTTTGCTACAATTTGTGAAAAGCTTGATCGTTCATGTTGATTTAGATCTAAGTGTAATAATGTATGTATCATCCATATTAACAAAAAAGACAATAGGTATCGCTTCTGTCAAATGACACTCGTAGAGAGAACTTCTCAGTTTGAAAACTTTTATAACATATTTTTGCATATTTTGGTCTTTACCACGGAAAACACGGCACTTTATTTAATAAAGAGTTTGCCAATGAAAACTTGATAACTTTGAATCATCAATGTAACGCACCATTAAACCAATGACCCAACTGTCAAAACATTTAGTATAAAGAACGGTATTATCACTGTAAAGTTCGCGAATTAAGATGTTTTACAAATTGTTAACATTAATTTCTAAAATTCCGAGTCGGAGACGTCAATTTTGATCAAAATAACCTTCACGTTACACCCATGGAGATCGCTACTGAGACATGTTGCAACGCTATTTCCTTTGTCAAGTGCATGGAATAGACATGATTGATCTGTGGTTGCAACAAGAGGGTGTCTCAGGGCACAAAACGGATGTAACAATCGCCTTATTGAAAACTCAATTCGTAAGAAATAAAATGCACGACTGGGTCGCACGAACTTGCTCCTATGTAAAAGACTAAGAATTTCAAAAATGAATGTTATTGGAGAAACTGTTCATAAGCATAAAATTCATTTTTTAAGAACAGAACAAAAATTATAAGTCTTTGTAGTGGTTTCTTAAAAAATAAGGTTTTATATAAAAAAATCTTAAAACATTTTTAAGAAAAAATGTTGGTACGCCAATTTGAAGTTTTTATTATTGTATGAATAAAAATTAAATTTACAAAAAAAGTATTGAGCCGTTTTCGAGACATTGAATTTTCAAAAAACAAAAAATTGTTTTTTTTTTCAAAATTCAAAAAAATACGTTTCTTAAAGTTTTGAAATGCAATGTTCTTAAAACTTTTTAAAAGCTTCCCTCTACGAAATTTCATGAAAATCCGTTGTGCTAATAATGAGAAATTCAAAATTTAAAAAAATCGTTCTATGGTAGGTACAGTCAGTAATATTTTGTTTTCAATTTTTTTTTATTAAATTACAGATATTAAAAAATAACAGAAAGAAAAAAAATTTAAGCAAAATTCTCGGAACCGTTTTCGAGAAAAATACGATTTTCGAAAACCATTTTTTAACATTTGTATGGTGGGTACCGTTATTTTTAGGTAAAATGAATTTATTTTGCTCATATATTGAAGATTATTTTTCCAAACTTTTATTTATCAAGTTTTGAAAAAATCGAGCATGGGGTTTTCGAAATATTGAGTTTTCAAAAAAAAATTTTGAAAGTTTTTTTAAAAATCCAAAAAATTTGTTTTGGAAAATTTGAATAAATAATAATATTCAAACTGCTGGGAAGCTATAGCATAAAAAAAAATGATCAAAATCGGTTGTACCGTTTTTGAGAAAATCAAAAACAAAAAAAATGGTCCCAAGGGGGGTACCAAAACTACTCATTTTTTTGAAAATTTTTTTCGACCAGTATCTAGGTTTAACTAAATTAAATTGTTTTAATTTTTTTAAGAAAATCGCAGGGACAGTTTTTGAGAAAAAAAAATATTTATAAAATTTCGGAAAAAAATCGTATGGCAGGTACCGTTATTTTTGGTCATAAAAAATCAAATCAAAAAACATCCGGGGGTAAAAAATCAAAACCCATATCTACCGAGTTAAAAGAAAATCGGCCGAGCCGTTTAGCTGTAATCGAACAGACAGACAGAATTGCCAGACCCACTTTTTTCGTCTTCGCTATCATCGTAATGTCAACTTTGGTCGAAATCTCGAGTTCGATTTTTTTTTACGAATGCATAACTTGCCTTATAGTACCTAGGTATAAGTCGCAAGTAAAAATTAAAGTTGGCGTTCCAATATTAATTTGTGTATAAAGCTTATTTAAAACCGCTACAATAATTTATAGTTTTTGTTCGTGTATAAACTAACATTTGCTTGAGAAATCATATGGCGTCCAGTTTTTAGCTCCAAGCACTAAAGGAGTTGTTTTAGTAATTAATAAAAAAAATTAATCTTATGGTTATAAACATTTTTCTCTAGTAACAATAATTTTTAAAATTTGTAGTATCTTAAATAATATCAAGTTCGGTCGATCCAGTTGTGCACTTTATTTAAAATTTAGTTTGCCATCTTTAAGTCTTTACTTCTTACTACTTACATATCCGGTTTGAATCTATGAAGGGTCCCTTTTTGAGACAAAGCATGAAATTTTTCGTAGTATTAACGAAAGTCTAAAAATTCTGAAATTTTCAGTGAACAACGTAATTTTACACCAATTACGAAAGGATTTCATAGATTGATGATAATTTCGTTTAATCCATTAATTCTCTTCGTAAAATACATTCATTGGTCTACGAATTTCTTCGTAGTGATAATAAGTTTAAACATTGGCTAACAAAATTTTTCATTAAAACATGAATATTATCATAAATTAACGTTCAAAAATTCGTTAGTTAATGAAATTTCTCGTTAATTCATGAAATTTTTTCATAAATGAGCAAGAAAACATTCGTTAGCTAATGAAATTTTTCGTTAGTTCATGAATTATTTTCATAAATCAACGAAAAAAAAATGGTTAGGTAATGAAATTTTTCATTATTGCATGAATTTTTTTCATAAATGAACTAAAATACTTTCGTTAGCTACTCGTAATAAAATTTTTTTTTAATATATGAATTTTTTTCATACACCAACGAAAAGACATTCGTAAGCTGATGACATTTTTCGTTAAAATATGAATTTTTTTCATGGATTAACGTTAGTTGCAATATTTTGATAAAATTGGCTTTAAACCATCCCACAAAGAAGAAACACAAGTACAAAATTTGAGAAGAACATAAGAGTCGACTTATTTTCTTCCCAATTTTTTGACTGGTGCCCCTGCTGTTTTGAATAGTAAAAGGACACTTAAAAGTAAATTAATTAGATGATATTACTTACATTTTTAAAAAGGGGGACAACCACTTACCTAAAAAAATAAGAAGCAAAAAAATGGCGACCTATAACCTATTGACATTAATAACAATATTGACATTTTCCACAAAAACAAATATTGTTTAGTTTTTTAGGATTTATTTTGATAATTTTTCTTATTACTAACATTAAAAATAAATTTAGCATATTAATACATATATACAATACATACATATACATATGTAAATAAAATTAATTCTTAAAAAAATAATGTTAAATAATAGAAAAATGTCAATCTCGTAGACGGCTTGCTGCCAAATGCTACCTTAAGACTTTCTAATTAAAATCATATATTGTTAAAAATTGTATAACATTGTTTAAACAAAGTTAAATAAAAAGTCATTTGAACTAACTAACTAACTATACATACATACATATTAATAGTCAAGTTCATTTCCCAACAAAGTATTTTTTTGACTTTTTTCTGTACATTTCATTTTGAAAATATATTCCTGGAGCGGACCATTTAGCATTTCATTAAAGTACACTTCCCATCGCTCCAGTATGCTTTCAGGATCGGTGATCAGATTTCTCTCTCCGCCCTTGCAGTATGTGCAGCGTGGTGTGTACTGCGTCATGTTTCGGACGGATTGGTAAAACTTTCGCGCCTGGTGCGGTCCTCGCTCTCGGCTATTTTCTATTTCACAGATTAGGTTCTTCTCCCAGGCTGATTTTTTTGTCTGTGAAGCCGTTTTTATATTCTTCTGAGGTCTTTATATTCCTCTTCGCGTGCCTGCGTTCTATGAGATTGTTGCATTGCTCGGTACGCAACATTCTTACGTTCAGTCGCTAGCTTGCATTCATCATCAAACCAGTCGTTCCGGTTTTTACGACTGCTTCCTAAGATGGAGTTGGCAGTACTAATGACAGTATTTTTAAGACGTGTCCACTTCTCGTTTACGCCTAGCATACTGGCTCCAGGACTTACTCTCCCTAAGTCAGGTGTTTCTAGGGCGAGTCCTAACGCATTACCAAAGGTGTTACTGGTGTTTTTATTGTGCAGGGCAGCCGTGTTGATTCGAACCTGATCGGCGGATGCAATGCGTCTTCGCAAGGCAATCCGCCCTCGGAAAACCATACCAACAAGATAGTGATCCGAGTTGATATTGGCACCTCGGTACGTTCGTACCGTCATCAAGTTCGAGTAGTGGGGACGGTCTATCAACACGTGGTCTATTTGGCTACGAGTGACTCCATCAGGTGATACCCAGGTGGCTTTGTAGATATCTTTACGCGGGAACCTGGTACTCGCAACGACCTAAGACTCGAAGTCCATTGTCATTAGTGTTCTCATGCAAACTATGGGTGCCTGCGTAATGCCTGAATACCGGCTCCCGACCTATTTTTGCGTTCAAATCCCCAAGGATGATTTTAACATCATACCTTGGACAGGCATTCAGGGTCCTCTCGGTCTCGACTTGTTCGTAGTAAGTCTCTTTTTCTTCGTCTGAGGACTCCTCCGTAGGTCCGTAAACGTTAATGAGGCTGATGTTTGTAAATTTACCTCGCACGCGAAGTGTGCATAGCCTTTCGTTTATAGCATTAAAGCCGATGATGGTAGATTTCATTTTTTCGCTAACTAGGAAGCCTACCCCGAGCACATGTTTTTTTATGACAGCTGTAATACATATTCTTTCTTCTGCAAAACACCATTCCCTGTCCATCTGATTTCTTGGAGAGCTGTTATGTCAGCTTTATATTTTGACAGGGCATCGGCTAGCTGGTGAGCAGCTCGAGCTCTATAGAGCGATCGTACGTTCCATAAGAAAATTCGTAAATCATTTTTCCGTTTTTGCGTGGTCATATTAGCCAAACCTTTTTTAAAAGGCTTGTTTCTAGCGGCCGCCGCGGAGAGGCTATGATCCACCACCACTTCCACCACTTCCACCAGTCCCGAATAGTTACGGCACGTGCATGTTTTCGTATGGTACATGTTGTTCCCCTATTCGTCTGATGGCTGACTCTTCATACAACGAGAAATAATTTGTTCTTCTGTAAGCATCCAATTCCCATTCGACAATAAATAAATTTAAACGCTCTGTTTCTTAAATTACATAAACCACGAACTTGGTAGGTGTTGTTAGAGACAAGTACCTTGATATAAACAAAATGACACATTTAAATTCTTAAGTATAGAAGTCGTAAACGATCACCTTCAAACTTCCATTCAAAACTGTACCAAAGTAATGTCTTGAAAAGCATTTTCTTGAAAAAAAATTCAGATTCATATAAATAGATATCTACATATGAAACCTTTGAATTATATCCTGCAACTCAGTCATGCATGCTTTTAATTTCTTGACATTCTCAATTTTAAAATCTGATTAAAACTGATTTCCAGAAAAATATGAATAATTATTATCTCCACTCAAAACAAGATTTAAGGCTGTCTTTCAATTAGCAAATTGACCTCATCAGAATTCCATTTAATTAATTTAATAAAACAGGACGAAGCCGATGACGATGCCGATGACGACGACGAGGACGACACGTGCTAATCGCCATTAAACCGTTTCTAATTAAGCAATTTCCATTGTGTCCTGATGGAAGATTATCAACATCTTTAGAATGAAAATAATTGCACTTCCTTTGTATTACGCACACTCTTCATTCCGATGGGGAAACTTAACAATTCAATTGGCCCGTGATGGCATGTCCTTTCTTCCTTACAGCCATAATCCAAACGACACTTTAATGCCATATAATAATTGAAAAAGATGCCATTGTGCCATTCTCGATTCAATCCCACAGCCTTTTAATCCCCACCGCAAATATAGTCCCAATTCAACAGAAATCGAGAAAACCATTCAGAGAATGTCCTTGCAGCATCCAGCCATCCGCCTGATCCGATTTCAGGTATCCATTTAATTGGTCCAATTCGACAGAGGAATCCTCCTTTTGTTATTCAGTTGGTTTCCATTTTATTTTTTTAAATTTTGTTTCCTCTTCCGCTCATATGTCGACCTAATGGGATACACACGAAGCGTGTGCTGGATGTGCATGATGCGTGCACGCGGCGCGGGTGTATTTTCTTACAAAGACCACAAATAACATTTTTATATGGTTAAACATTGAATAGGATACTCCTCATCCGCAATAATGTTCATTGGCATTTCTGTAATATCACTTCCAGTTTTAGTTCCTTTTCCCGGAAACTACAATAAGTACGACGATGATTTTGTAGTTTTATAGTTTCCAATGGCAGCCATCTCTTATTGCGTTGCCGTTGTGACTGTGTCAATGAAGGACACAATAAGGAGCATACACCATACACTCATGTCAGTCCGAAACGGATTGCATCCTTTGGAGCGACATTCAGGGGAGTGAATCCTGTCCTGCAGCACATATTCTCACACGAACTCACATAATTTCTACGTAGAAACCAGAGAAGATGCTGGGTGCTGTTTATTTGTCGTTCATGTCACTCAATGTCGAATGTATGTTCCGTTTATTGTCAGCTAATGGCTGTGCAAAAGAAATTTGATATTTCTATTATATCTACGAGTACAACGTTGTACCTATGCTATTCATGTTCGAAATAAATTCTACAAATTTTCCAGTCATCCACATACATATACGAGTATGTAGCACATGAGAAAAGCACTGTTGCAGGTACAGTGAGATTTAGCTCGTGTTTCTTGTATTTAGTTGTGTATGTTCTTCAGATGTTTAGAAGCATGGACTGTAGACATCCTCCTTTATGTTTGCTAATGGTACACTCGAAGAAAGTCTTACTTTAAAAAATGTCAAAAGTTCTGAAAGACTATTGGTTTTAAAGAAAATGTTTTACTGAAAAGTAAGGTAAGAAAGTGAAAAGCGCAGTACGTTGGACCGTCACTTAAAAGGATTTGGGATAGTTTCCCTAAAAAGGGCAAATCATTCAAAACTATCTGAAAAACACTTTTCAAATGAAGGTCCCTCCATTCTATTTTTTGAAAGAACGAAAGAGTTCTCCCACTAAGACTCGAAAATACTGTGGGGTAAGAATTTTCTAGATATAATCAACGGTCATGCCTCCAGTTCAAAAGACCTTACGAGAACTACGCTAGTGAACAAAAGTCGAAGGACGTAAAATCATCTACGTGCGTGGTGTCGGCAGGAATGGAGAGGACCTACAATTTTCTACGGATTGAAACAGCTAGAATAAGGAGCGTTTTTTACTTAAAGGGGTACTCTTGGGAAATTTATCATAAGCTCTGAAAAGACATTACCCCTGATAAAAAATAAAATTTTCTTATATTTTTAGGTGATAGTGGCTAAAAATGTATGAAAGACCTTCGGAGTCATATGGACACACTAATTATTAACCCACGGGCTACTGCAGTACAATATTTTTATGATTTGCTACTATACCTCAGGGGTCCTACGCTTCACATCTTGGGGTAATGTAGTCGGGGCAACTTCTCTGCTACGAAAAAAACAAAGTTTCGTTATACGAGAAACACGATGAGCCTCCGATAATAATTAACCTAAGAGATATGAAGGTGGAACATGAGAAATTAATATTCCTAATACCTACCCCAAAACTTGTGCTTGTTCTAAAGTCTTAAAAAGCTGAATCCTCTGAAATCAAAGAATTCGATACTGCTTGTATTTAAATATTCTTTTGAAAAGTATGAAGTATCAATCTGTTTCCTGGAATTAACCAAATAGTTTGACTCAGCTGGATTTAAGCAAAGACCGCACCACCAAACCCTGTTCAGATCTTCATTGATTTCTTATGCAGCGTCTTCCACAAGACCTAAGGAAAAACCCTTCTGAACCTGCACATCGTCAGCTTATATCTAGAACAGCCGAGAAACTCAAAAGACATTTAAGTTGGTAATTTTTGTGCAAATATTAAGAAAAATAATGGCCCAAGTATCGAGCCTTGTGGAACACTTTAACTGAGTAAAAAAAAAGTCTGATACGGAGTTATTTATGAATAATGCCTGAAATCTAAGATCTAGATAAAGAAAATGCTGCCAGCATGAAACAGAAAGAATAAATTGATTTCTAACCTTAAAACCGAAAAAATATTGTTTTACCAATTGAAACGCTTTAGAAAAAATCAATCAATATAAAGAAATTTACTTGGTCAGTGTCAACCGTTTGGCTTGATATTCCGTTTGTTAATGCATCAAAATCCTGATGCAAGCAAACACCCCCGTCGACATAGAAAACTTTTTAAGAATAAGTGGACTGAACCTACTACAGAGTCTGTCTTGATTACGACGTTAAGGCCAGAAATTCTTCGGCAGATAAGTTAGTAATCACAGACTCCACGACAGCAGACATTGGCTTCCAACTTATTGACTTTGCAACGACTCGAAAAACAGTGACTAGTAGCAATAGGTCTCTAAGGCTTCGGCCACGCACTGAGCGACGAGCGACTGAGCGATTGAGCGACGAGTCGCTGAGCGACGCAAAAAAATTTAAACACATGAAATTGTATTGAGGTGGCCACGTACACCCTGAGCGACTTGTCATTGTTTTAAGCGACAGAGCGACGTCGCACAGTGTGGGAATTCGCGAATTTAGCGGAATTTAATTCGAAAAATGACTAGTCTCGATTGATGCCAAAACCGGATTTTCTTAAAGCTAAAAGATTGTAGAAAGTGATAACAAAAGCAATGTTGGGTGGGGATCATGTAAACAAAAAAAAAAAATTGCATTGAAGTTGCAGTTGGCGATTTTTATTCTGTATATTTGCTGGAAAAGATTACTTTGCTCTTAATTTTTGTTCGTGCGTTTGGTTTGTGTTTTAATAAAGGTTTTATTTTTTTTATATTTCCTAAATATCAAGGTATAAGAATGTAAGTAATTTTTTATTTCACAGGGTGTTTCACATTTTTGTTTTGGTGATTGAAGTTAAAAAAATGTGTTTTTTTTCGATGTTTGTATCTTTATTAGAGAAAAACTTTAGTTATTCCGCGTTATTGCGCCTCGAAACAATATTCACTGCAAAGCTTGATTTATTATCTATCAAGAATCACTAAAATTTGACACTCCAATTATGTTGTGATATATTTTTTTTCAATGTTTCTAAATGACTATCCAGCAAAAAAATGATGGCATACCGTCAAAATCGAATAACTTTTTGGGATTTGGTTAGAAGAAGAATGTTATAAACTAAAAAAAACATTTTTTATTTCACGGGGTGTTCCAAAAAAAATAATTTTGTGAATTTGATAGTTACAACAAAAATACAGGGTGTTCAAATTCAAAGTTAACAGTAAGAAAAAAAGAACTAAGTTATATAAAAAATAAAAATCGGAAACTGTAATTAATAAAAAAAACTATTATATCGGATAAAGGGTGTTCCAATAATAGTAACAAACATAAATTAATTTAAAAATAAAAAAAAAACGATTTTTTTATTTGAAGAGCAAAAGTGCTTTTTATGCGTATTTTACATAGGATTTGATTTCATAGGCTCAGATCCATATCTAGCAAGCCTAAGGTGTATTCCTAAAAGAAAACGAAGTAATTTAGAGCCTGAGGTTCTTGAAATTTTGGATATTGCAAACTAATCTAAGATGTAAATAAAATGTGTTATATGTATATACATACATATGTTATATTGTTGAATGTAGTTAAAATTATAGAAAAGGTAAAATTATTCACAATATCTAAAATCAAAATTTATAAACAACAATTAAATAAAATTGTTTTAAATTTGCTTTTTATTTTACAAGAATAACAGAATTGGTAAATAAAAATTGTCTATTTCAGCGAAACTGTATTTTTTCGACAGGAAGTTTTCGGTTCTTTTAATTTTTTTATCCTTGATTATGTATGCCAGAAAAATTTCGTGATACAACACTTACCAATATAAAAAACAAAAATTGATTGTCTAGAAATAAAACTAATTTAAAACTTCCTTTGAAATAGAATTTCTTGTACGTTTTAATACCCTTTTTAAGAATGGAGTTTCCTTAGTTCATAAACAACGGCATTGGCATATCGGTTTGCAAAAAAACACTAGTAAAATCTGATAATAATTAACTTTTTTCTTTATTTTATTCATGTTTGTAATAATATTAAACAATACATCATTCCTCAAAAGATTTTTTTGTAAATAATGATTTTCAAAAAAAAAGTACTTTTTGGTGTAAACAACCTGTCACTTCAAAGCTCATTTTACAAAAACTTAAATAAAATATGATCAAAATGTGAGTTACATTTGATTGTATAGACATTTTCAATGAACTAACCAAAAAAAAAACTACAAAAAAATTTAAAATGCAAGCGTTATTAATTTTATTCCGCTAAATTCGTGAATTCCCACACTGTGCGTCGCTCAATCGCTCAGTCGCTCGTCGCTCAGTGCGTGGCCGAGGCCGAGGCCGAGGCCTAAGGCTAACGATCTACAAAAAAACTTGGAGCTCCTTAAGCTGCGGAATCACGACTTGAACCGGTCGAAGACACTTAGATATCAGACATATACGACGCCCGCCCGTACGATTCTAGCGCCTTAGCTTAACTGGAGTTTGAGTTGCCAGAGTTTACAAGAGAACAACTGAGCAAGAAGCAAAGAGGTAATACGGGGTTTTCGGGGGAGTGTGGGTATGATGTAGAGTACCCAATTTTGTGTCGGCACAACTGTTACTATTTTATGAATTTATTTTTCTTTCCCTTCAATCTATATTTCCCTCTTTATAAGACTTGGAGAAAAAGCGAGTGGACAGAAGAGGTTCAGCTTAAAATTCTGATAAAATTTCTAAGTCTCTCTCTTATAGGGACTCAAGAAGTTATAGCCTCAAAGTTCCGAGAGAAAAGCTTAAATAAAATTTGTTGATATATCTTCTTTTATAACAAGTCATCGCATTAAAATCGTACCATCTATATTTAAAGCCTTTATGTTAGACTTCGGCACGATAGTCTGGGCATAACTACATACACTGCTTATCGCTAGGATGAGGCCACAAATTTTGCAATCGATTTTCTGTCTTAATGCATGTCGGAAATTTTTAAGGTACGTATTTTTCCCATAACAAATTCATAAAATTAAAGGATTCATTAGAAATTATCATTGGAATTTCTGAAGATCAAATAATGGACTACTTGAAAAAGGGTATAAAAAGGTACCGACACTAGGATGAGTCCACACGTAAAATCTTAGAAAAAAAGGAAAAACTGGAAGAAATGTTTATATTTTATAGTTTCGAAAAATGTATGCATTACCTTTTTCTCCATTAACAATGACTATTCCCTATTATCAATATTACCTCTATAATAGGGCTTGGAATAGAATCATAAAGTTTTTCTTTTTAATAATCAAGGTAGGCATCATGAAATGCTTCTATTAAGATGATCTTGCTTTTAATTTGTCGGCCACCTTCATAACATTTACGAGATAGCGTGTTCAAACGTTTTCGATTATGTCTAAGTCCCCTAAGGCTGTTAAACTTTAGTCTTACAAAATCGATTTGCATAACTCAATCTCACTTACTGTCAAGACTGGTTATTTCTGAGGTATGTTCTCATGAAACGCTGGCAAAGGTACATATATGTTTTAAGTATCTATAAAAACTACAAAATAAAAATGGATGTTCCTTGGTTTTTTTTTCATCGTTAATTTTGCGTTTATGTTTTCTGAGTGTACTTGCATTTGCTTTGAAAAGAATGGGGGTCTTTTTCGTTTTGAACAACTCAACAGGATAACAATTGTAAACGGAAACGGAAACACAAAAGTATCATTTAACTCTTTATCAAAATTGCAAATCTTGAAATGAGGATGCTGCCTAAATGGATTGCATTAATTTAAGTTGGACTCTTTAGAATTCATTGTGTCTTAAAAAAATTTGACTTAGATAGGTCATAGGTTCTTGCATTAATTTGACAGAACATATAAATAACTCGTACATATAGTTAGTTCGTTGGTGGACTGCATGATTTTAAGAAACTTTCTCCTTCCTCCTTAAACCAATTGGAGCAGCTCATAAACTACTAATATTCAGGATCATTTCTGAAAACATTTTTGGGTTTGTATCTATGCCCTATACGTATACCATCTAATGGTCAAGCATGATGCAGGAAGATGAGAACGATGCAGAGATTGAGGTTTGGCCGAAGGACTAGCTTACGCAAATTATCTCTATGTACCAACGCAATGATTAGTTGTAATGGACTGTATCAAGATTTCATATGGGCGATGATGCTGTTTAAATTATCTCCAATTTGATAGTCGTGTGTTAAAAGTAAAATTTAAAGTTAAATTAATTTTTAAATCCTTTGAAAGGAAAAAAACAAAGGCTTTCACTGTCTTATAAGCTAGAATTTACTAGTTGCAAGATACTATAGTTATTTAATGACAAAAATTAGAATAGTTTTGCAATAGAACTATTCTTCGTCTATGTTTAGGTCTGGATTGATTGTCGATCAGCCAATAATCCAGGAAAATTAGGTTTTTCCAAAGAATAAAATGCACGCCTGGGTCCCACGAACTTGTTCTTATGTTTAAGACCTGGAATATTGAAAATGAATACAATAAAACAAATTTTGTACATTGCTAAAATAACTCCATTAGTTGTTGGAGCTAAGATGAGAATTCAATCGCCATGTGATTTCTCAAGCAAATACAAATGTATGCATGCAACAAAATTATAAATCGTTGTAGCGATTTAAAAAAAAATAACTTTAGCTTTGATATGGAATGTTTTTTAAACTTTTTAGAATCTTCTTGTACACAAAATTTCATTCATTCCGTTTTACTGAAAATGAGAAATTATATATAATTACATATAATATAAAATATAATTATATGTAACTGATTCAGTAATACAAAAATCGTAATATGAAAATGAGAAAGTTAAAAATCCAAAAATAGTACTATGGTAAGTAAGTCTTCATTTTTAACCCTTTAACTGAATAATATTTTGCAAAAAGAAAGCGACAGCCAATTTTGATTTTCGTTGTTTTTAGATAAAATTACATGTTTAAGATAGTATTGAATAAATCTTTAGTATAAACTTTCAGAAAAATTGAGCATGATGTGGTTTTCGCAATATTGAAATTAAAAAAAAATATATATTCTTTTAAAAAATCTAAAAAAACAACAATTTCTTAGAAAAAAAGAAAATCGAAATAAAATAAAATGTTCAACTGGGTCGCACGAACTTGCTCTTAAATTTCTAAAAATTTCAAAGACTAATGTTATTACATAGAAAAAAACTCTTCATAAGCATAAAATTCATTTTTTAAATGACTTAAGCAACTCCGTTGTAGTAGTTGGAGCTAAAACAGGATGCCATTTGAATCAAGCAAATATTAGTTTATGCAAGAACAAAATTTTAAAGTTGCTGTAGTTGTTAAACTCTTATATGTATACAAAATTTTTAAGACATTTTTAAGTTTTGTTACGTCAACTAATAGTTCTTATTACTGTTCAAATGAAGATTACATTTAAAAAAAAAATATTGAGCCGTTATTGAGATATTTTTTGTTTTCAAAAAATTGTTTTTACTTGCGATATAGGTACTATAGGGCAAGTTCTGCATTTGGAAAAAAAATCGAACTCGAGATTTTGATCAAAGTTGACATTACGATGATAGCGAAGACGAAAAAAGTGGGTCTGACAATTCCGTCTGTCTGTCTGTATGTCTGTATGTCTGTATGTCTGTATGTCTGTACCTCGAACTACAGCCTAAACTACCAGACGTATTTTCTTCAAACTCGGTAGTTAAGGGTCTTCGGTGATTCCCTAGAGGAGAAATTGAAATTTTTTTTTTAGCTCCAAAACTAAGGGTACCCCCCATACACCCGTAATGCAAAATCTTATTTATCTCGAAAACGGCTCTAACGATTTTGATGAAAAAAATTAAGTGTGATATTATGGACATGGACTACATTTTGGTCAAAAAAAATTTTGGGGAAAAATGTTATTAGGGGTACCTGCCATAGACCCGTTTTTTTGATTTTCGACTTTCTCATTAACGGCTCTAAGGATTTTAACCCAAAATTTTTAGCAGGAGTCCCCTTAAGTTTAAAATAATATTGTATATAAAAATATTCGAAAAAATATTTATTGGGTTTAAAAAAAAAAAAAAAAAAAAAAATTTTAAATCAATATCTTCAAAACCTATGAACGATTATTTTTTGAAATTATTTCCTAAAACCAAGATTATTAAATACTTAAAATTCGCATCCCACATTTTTTTCTTGAAAAATTTTAGAGAAATTTCTTATATAAAAAATTTATTTAATAATAAAACGATTTTTTAAGGTTTATTTGCATAAATTCATACTTTTCCGGAAACCAGACGACAATTTTATGCATTTGAACATTATTATCTCATTAAATCCATGTTTTATATTTATAAAATGTATCCTAAATTCCAAAGTACTTTTACATAAGAGCAAGTTCGTGCGATCCAGTCGTGCATTTTATTTCTTAAGTTTTGAAAAGCAATGTTTTTTAAACTTTTTGAAAAATTCAAATTAAAAAAAATGGTTATGTGGCATGTAAAGCTAATAATTTCAAAATTGTTTTTATTAAATTATAGAACTGAACAGTTAATCAGAAGAAAACAATATTTATTAAAATCCTAGGCGCTGTTTTCGAGACAAATACGATTTTTGAAAACCATTTTTTTAACATTTGTATGGTGGGTACCGTTTTTTTTTAGGTAAAGTATTTTTTTTTCTCATATCTTGTAGATTGCATCGAGAAACTTTTATTGTCAAGTTAAAAAAAAAAGCAAGCATAGGGTTTTCGAAATATTGTGTTTTGAAATTTTTTTTTTTAAATCCAAAAAAAAAAAAATTGAAAATTTGAATACACAATAATATTCAAATTTTTGAGGAGCTTTAGCATAAGAAAAATGATCAAAATAGGTTGTACCGTTTTTGATAAAATCGAAAACAAGGAAAATGGTTCCATTTTTTTGAAAATTTTTTAGCTTTAAAATTTAAAATCTTCGCAAAAAAATCGTATGGCAGGTACCATTATTTTTGTTCTTTAAAAAAAAGAAAAAAATGTATGGGGAGAAAAAATTAAAAATACTTTCTACCTGTATCTGTAGTCGAATAGGTAGACAGAGAAACAGAAACCCAATTTTTTCATTTTCTCAATCAACGTAATGTCAAAAATCTGGAGTTTGCTTTTTTACGAATGCATCAGTTGCCATTGGTTTTCCCTTGTATTTTTTACTTGCGATATATGTATATCAGTGGCGTGGCGTCCATATAACACGATTCCTATCGTCTTCCCTTTTAGAAAATCCACAAATAACACAATTTACCAAACAAACGTCGAATAAGTTTAAGTTATCCATTCTGCCGCTCGTTTGTATCTTATACTTTATCCAAACACATTCCACAATCCACAACCAACATTAATCAAGAGAGTCACAAAAATACTCTGACGTAAACTTTTCAATCACCGTCTTATTTATTTGTGTTATATCCCTTTCTTCCCCAAGCATTGTTTTTCGGATCCTCTTTGTCCAACATATTCAAAAAATAAGACGCTACATTCCGTCTTATAAAATTTTCGATGTATACCTGTAGGAGTTGGAATTATTTGTATTTTATTCTTTCTTTAGCAATAATTAGCATTGCATTTCAGTAGGAAGATAATACATTGCAGGAGTTCAGGTGTTCGGCTTTTTCAACCTTGTGTAAGAAATAAGACGGTGTTCTTCGACTTATTTGTTTTTTTTTAAATAGATTATGTCATATAAATATGGCATGTGGGTATTGTTGATTCTTGATTTTGAATTTGATGTTGATTTGCATGCTAATGTAAAATGCACGATTGATGTTTTTGCAAATTTATTGTGATAATGTTGAATTATGAAATAAATCATGGTAGAATATATGGCAATTTGTCAGCAGTGTAAATTTAGCATATCGATACTCTAGACAAATAAAATGCATTTGCTTTTTTTTTTAATAGGAATTTAAATTTTGATTCAATTGGCATTCAATAAAAGACTGTGTTGCACAGGTTTAATAACTTCAAATAAATCTAGTGTTTTGAAAAGCCAATTTGAACTTAATTAAAAATAGTGAAAAGTTAGATGTGAAGGTGAAGATTTAATTCCTTTTATTACCCACTATAGTGATAAAAAAAATTAAGCTTCTTAATTTTAGTGCAGTTCTAGATTTTGTCTTGGAAATGTCTTTGATAAATGTAGATTGCTGTTTAACAGATTACCTATTGGAGAAACCAAATAATTTTAGTAAGGATAGTTGATAGTTTACATTTTATCCTTTTTTCGTTTACACACCAGGGATTTCGATCCCAGATCGAAATTTTTTGTTTGGTGTGCGTGTTTCATGTATACATGTAAATCCCTCTTTAAATATGGATTTAAAGATTTTGATCCATGTCAAAGAAAAATAAATTTTTGTTGGGTGTTTAGGAACGCAAAATCTAGCGAGGGATCAAAATCTTCACACACATATTGATTTCTTATGTTCAAAGGAAATCAACCTATAAGTACTTATGACACTTTAATGGAATCCTATTTAGAGTAGTGTTATAGGACAACGATATTCAAAATGACTTGATACATAGTATCGCGGCTGTTATTAAATCTGAAATTAAAACAGAAATCATAGAAGCTCGGTTCGTGTCGATTATCGACGAAACATCAGATTTGAGTCATAGGGGACAACGGAGTGCCATATTCCGGTTCTTGTCAGAGAATGGAATACAAGAAAGATATCTTGTGTTTTTTGACGTTAGGACGAGTCTTAATGCGGATGAGTTGTCCCATCATATATTTTATATTCTTGACACATATGATTGCAAGGAAAAGTTAATAGAACATTCCTAGGAAGGTGCCGCAGTTATGTCCGACGAAGGGGGTGGTGTCTAAAAGGAACTCCTTTTTTATTATGTTTCAAGCTCATTGTTGATTAAAATATTAATGTCTTGAAGTATAAAAAATATAGCTACACATTTTTTGCTAAGTCAATGTGGAATGCATTTGTAGATACCATATCTTTACTAGAAATTCTTACAAGTGACAAAATTTTATAACGGGTTCCCATTTAAAATTATCCACGCCACGCCACTGATGTATATGTATGTATGTAGGTACTATAGGGCAAGTTCTGCATTTGGAAAAAAATCGAACTCGAGATTTTGATCAAAGTTGACATTACGATGAAAGCGAAGATGAATAAAATGGGTCTGACAATTCCGTCTGTCTGTCTGTATGTCGGTATGTCTGTACCTCAATCTAGACCCTAAACCACTGGACCTATTTTCTTCAATCCCGGTAGATAAGGGTCTTCGGCGATTCCCTAGAAGGGAAATTGAAATTTTAACGGTACCCCCGAAAACGACTCTAACGATTTTGATAAAAAAAAATTATGTGTGATATAATGGATATGGACTACATTTTTATAGAAAACAAATTTGGGGCTAAATGTTATTAACGGTATCTGTCATATAACCGTTTTTTTGATTTTCGACTTTCTCATGAACGGCTCTAACGATTTTAACTCAAAATTTTTACCAGGAGCCTCCTTAAGTTTTAAATAATATTGTGTATAAAAATATTCCAAATTTTGTTTTGTTTAAAAAAAAGAAAAAATCCAATTTATTTTTTGAAAAATCAATATCTTGAAAACGTGTGGACGATTATTCTTTGAAATTATTTCCTAAAATCTATATTACTATGCCCTTAAAATTGGCATCCCAAATTTGAAAAATTTGAAAGAAATTTGTTATAAAAAAAATTACTTTATCAAAACAATTTTTGAACTTTATTTGCGCAAATTCATATTTTTCCGGACATCAGACCGCAATTCCATGCATTTGAACAGTTTTATCTCATTAAATCCATGTTTAATATCTATAGAATGTATTTAAAATCCCCAAGTACTTTTATATAAGAGCAAGTTCGTTCGATCCAGTCTTGCATTTTATTTACATAATTTAAAAAGATCACACACAACATTATTCATCCGAAAAATCTTAAATTCCATTACTCTCCACATGTCGTTGTCGTCAGTGTTCATATCATCTAATTTGGGAAAAAAATTGGTTACCATCAACCGATATCGCTCGCCGCTAACGCTGAGGGCCTGGCCAACGTGCGTCGTTCTCAAAGATGTATGGACCGATTATGCCGCCAGCCCAAAATCCTCACCAAATACTGACTTTCTTTGTAAGCAATGTCTTTAATGAATTTCGGGTGGATTTTTTTTCGTCAGTTATTTTGCAATTTCATTCAGAAAAGGGAATCCTCCTTGAATATGATTTTTCGACCAAAATTGGGGTAAACTTTTAACTGGTCGACAGACCAGCTTGCGAAGACATGCCATTGTCTTTGCTCGTTAATTCTGAGTTCTTGGGTCAGACAAAGATGAAGTTCTCCGTAAAATGGGCGAATCGCTCGAAATGTAGCTCGAACAGAAAACCCATTTTCATAATTCAATCATTTGGACATGCTGGTGAATTCTAAAACCTTCCATGTTGATTTGGCAAGATAGATTTCATAAATAACAACAAAATTGTACCGATAGAGCTTCATAACTATGGCCGCAATCAGCCAACATAGTTCAAAAATTCTTATTGGAAACCCTTTTATTATATCTATTATTTTGAATGTTCAGACGAAAGCCGAGAAGGTGGGCTTAATTGTCAAATCACCAATACATACAAATTTCAACTAGAGCAAGACCAAGAATATCATCAAGAACGTTCGTGTAATAACGCACTGAATGTGCTGTTGGTACTGCCAAACTTACTTAGCCAACAAAAGAGTTAAGGCAGCGACTAAGGGTGCTGGGTCCTTAGAGGGAATCGACACAATGTAAAAGGCTGGAAAATCTTTGAATCCAACAGCGAGGGACAGTGCAGTAGGAAAAGATCTGGTCTCATGTGTCACATACAAGTGATATCCAACTTGGTGTGGGACTCTGGGGACAGCTTTTTAGGAAGAAATTTGTTGGTTCCTTCAGTGTCCCACACCTCATTGTAACACCACCTTAAGTTAGTAAGAACTTGCCTCTGGAAAGGTCACCTATTTGCGTCAACACTTCTCAATCTTGAGAACAAGTCTTCCGTTAGCAAGATTTAGGTAATTTCACCCCTTAAATCGGTGCGGTGACTTGCGTTTAGAAAACTTCATTTCCAAGATCATATACATACCAAATAGAAAACAAACTTTGAATGTCCAAAAATATGAAATAAAAAATGGCACTGTCAAGCAAAAAATTCAAATCGAAATTTTAATTTCGTCAAAACCGACCCCTTACAAAAAACAGCCAATAAAAATCGTTAATTCCCTCAAGTTGCTTCACTGAAAAGGAAACACTTTTCCCTCCGCTTGTACTTGTTGCCGAAGGACCTATAATCATCTCATTACGATTTTGTTTCTTTTTTCATTTTTACTCTTCTTTGCCTTCAACCCCGCCACATAAAGGATTATAAAAGTGTCAAATGGCTTCCAGAAGTTCTTTTACACAAAATAAACACTGGCGCTATTGCACTGTCAACTACTCCCTTCATTGCAGTGTTTCACTGTTTCTATTTGCCCTGAGTAAATTTAAATATTGAGATTTCGCCGTCAGCCATTTTTTGTGCCATCCGTTTCCGTAGTTTTGGTTTTGAGACTGCGAGAAAAACTAGCTGGAGCTGCAATAAAATATCGCAATGCGATGTAATAATAACTTCGCTTGACGTTAAGGTGCAAGTTGTTGGCGGTAGAAGTGGAATGGAATGGTTAAGGGTGTGATGGTAACTTGCGATTCGTTTTGAGGGATGCAGAGCAGAGGTTAATGTTGAACTTCCTATGAAAGTGCCATCGTGCTCCAAGTTCATTTCAAAGTTTAATCCCTGGATAAAGTAATGAGTTTTTTTCTCGTTGCTCTGCGTTGGTTTGGTACCACTTCATCGCCACAAGCAGTCGTCAGCAAAGATGCCTGCTGCGTCATCGTCGTAATCGCAGTTGTAGTTGTATATAGTCGTTGTCGTTCTCGTCGTCGACTGCAATTTGCCTCAGCGATTAATTTGGTACTATTCGGATGCAGGACGACCCATGGAAGCATACAGTGTTGTACATCACCATCACCATCACCATACATTTATACAAGACTGCTTGCTTCAGGTGGAATGGTGTTTGCCAACTACACTGTTTTGTTTGTGTTGAATTCCATAGCAGCAACAGGGATAAGAAATGCGTGTGCGGGTACTACGAAACTTCTTAACGATAGCTCTTTTACAAACAGTGCGCATTATTTGGTTGAGAAGAATATTGGCTCCCAGTGTTACCACTTTAAGGTAAATCATAGTTAAAAATTTTTTTATTAAAAAAAAAAAAATCCGTGTTTTCTCTTTCGTTCCTATAATATTTGGAAAAAAACTCACAATTGGTAAAATTTTCTCAACATTAATTTTTGGAGTTAAAAATTATATAAAAAAGGAAACCGGTTTGATCGATCTGAAATTTGTAAAAACTTACAAAAAAATTTTAAACTCGATCGAACATAGAATATATGATGGATGTATTTAGAACTCCAGATAAATATTCAGAATGGGGCATAATAGAGGAACACTTGTCCAAGGGGCAAACGTGCTAACGTTTTCCTCAATACGAGATACCTTTTTTTCCAAAAGCGATTTTCGCAAAATTATCGGGTTTGGAGTAAAACTTGCATCAAAATCACAAGATTTTCATAAATTTTTTGGAAACGAGATATTTTCACAAACCACCTATCGAGAACTAGTTGAAATTCAGAACTAAACAAACACACCTTTTGAAATAGTCAGCGCCTATCAAACGTCAAAAAAGGCTCTCATGGGATGTTTTCAAATTGTGTATTGCTTAATACAAGTAAAAATGCAATACAATGAACAAAATTAACTTTTTCCATGTAATGGCTTTGTAATAGTAAGAGCAAACATTCCCATTCATTATGGAATACAACGTCGTTCAAGTGGATGGTCGTACTGGCGATTTCGAGCGAGAAACAGCTGTCAGTAGGCGTTTTTCTTTTTTAGCTCCGAGCGGGGCACTGAACTTTCAAAAAAAGAACTATGTTACTTTTTTAACACAGAGCGCCCTAGGCGCTCATCTTGCATTTCTTTTTTAGCTCGGAGCTCGAACGGGGCGCGCTCGATGAGCTCGATAATAAATGACCGAGCAGACCGAGCAAAAAGCTGAGCGCGGCTAACTTAATTAAATTTTTTGGAAGGGATGATAGTTAAAGAAAAAAAGAAATAAAAAATCAAAACAATGGAAATGGCGGGCGAAGCTGGTTGTTCTCCCAGTGAAGGTAAGGAAAAATAAATATAATTATGAGCAAAGTATAACATTTTTTTTCGAACGGGTGAAGTGGACGAAACGTTGTTCGTGATAGAATCTTTAAAAAGAATAAAAAATGTCTGGGTTCACACGAATATGTTGCTTAAAAGTTCTGTCGCTAAATCGGGGTACAATTTCCTCGGCATAATTTTCGTTTTTTTGGATTCTTCGCGAATTTTGCTCAAAGTTTTCCTCATCATCAAAAAACAAATTGAACGCTTCCCTTAAAATAATTGCTTTTTCCATTTTCATTAATTAGAAATTAATTAAAAACAAGTTTTAAAGAATATGAAAACACAAATTTCACAAACAAAGCTGAGAATTTTGACAGTTTATTTGAAAAATGATACAAAGACAATTCAGTGTTTAGATGTGTTTCTTAAATAGTTCAGAGCGCTCAGGTCACGCTCGGTTCGGAGCGAGCTCTAAGCGCTCAGGCCCTGCTCGGGGCTAAAAAAGAAAAACGCCTAGTGTCAAAATAACCTATGAAATGGAGCAAAAACGTGTTAATGTTCGGTGTGAATGCTTAACAAGTTTTCGAAATGATTATGCCGTAAACGCTGTTTTGAGTTTGGTGTGAAATGGCTATAAGCCCTTGCATCCAAACTTTTAAAGGTGAACTTTTTCATATAAATTGAATCACTATTCGGCCTGAATCTGGTTTCAAATGGGCTACCGTACTTGTTTTGAAATAGTGTGGGAGCCTCTTTATTATGTATATATTAATCAGGTGGAGCTCCACAGTATTCCCAACAAGAAATTCTTCGTTAAAGCTATTTATTCCAAAGGTTTAGAAATATTGAGCTAAAGTATTTGTCATAACATTCCGTTTATTATCTCAGAATAAATAGTCAGCTGTTTAGGGCCATCCAGTGTGGTCCCAATGTGTTTCCGAGGGGCCCACAAGGGGTTATGACTACCAGCACAATTTGTAGAAAGAAATTAAAGCGCGCTTCTTTTTTTATAAAACTAGCCATCATCTCTATTAAGAACAATCTTGCTGAATAAAATATGAAGACGGCATTGATGACCTTGCTGCTGCCAAACCAAGGAAGAGATATTGTTAATCATCAGAAGGCTTAAACATTTTCAGATACTTACAGAAATTGGAACCATGTCGGCTGAGACCCTCGGAAAGGCCCTAACAATGTTAAGGTGTAGCACAATGGCGGGTAAAGTGGAGATGATTTAATAGAAGATGTCGATGCACATAAAAATCTTTCCAGTTTCCCTGATGCAAGTGCCATTAATGGATAATGGGTGGCACGATTCGATTGACAGGCAGAACACCGCTTTGTTTTTTCGAAATATTAAGTTTCACGTGGTTATTGATATACCATTGCAATTTTTTTCAAATTAAGAATCTAATAAGCTGAACATACAGCGCCAGCTTAGCTCCAAAATCGAAGAACAATTTTAGTAAACAGCGTTGCCCTCTTAATACAAATGTAGGGTTTTATTTAAAAAAAAAAACACACAACGTACAGTGATGATAAGATATTCGTAAGACACTACAATTTCATAATGTCAGAAAATACATACAAGCATATATTATGAAAAAATGATATCGAACATTGTGTTTGACCCTTATAGACCAAGAGCCCACAGCAATTTTTGTGTGTGATTAATAACAAAAAATAATTAAAATAATTAGATAGGCCTTTAGTAAGTTATTTACAAATGTGAAAGTCTTGCATGCTCTAGTCGAAGCTATAGTGCATAAAAGTGCATCATATATGCAGTTCCTTCCAAGTCTAAATAATAATTGTGATAACAACTTTGCCAAAATGTAGAGTTAAGCCCCGTAATTGTAAGTATTGAGGTCGTAGACGTTTTGCAAACAGTCTTCTACCTGCAAGACGCGATAAGAATAGCGTACTTCTTGCACGAAGAAGACCGCCATCAAAACTTCTTGGACCTCGATATTTGCAATGAGGGTACTAAGCTCTTCATAAATGGAATAATGGTGACTAGACTGGAAGAAACAAAGCAAACACCTCTCGGTTAGCATTATATTCTTTGTACTATTTGTACTATTGAAAATGGAAGAAGGAACAGGAGCTGGTGTGTTCTGTGAATCTCTCAATACTAAAGAATCATTCAAACTCCCAGGCTGAGATCTACGCTATTGAAACGGCGGCAGAATTGGTACGCATGAAAAAATTGAACTCGTCGGAGATTACATTTTTCGTGGACAGCCAAGCTGCCATCAAAGCTTTAGCCAGTGAGACTATAAGATCCAAGACAGTAACAAAATGCCGAGACATACTGAACAATATTTGCAACACTAACCAAGTCAATCTCTGCTGGGTTCCTGGACATAGTAATATAGAAGGGAATGAAATAGCAGATGAACTAGCAAGGTAAGGGTCAATATCAAATAAAAACAGCAGTAGCCATTTAAACTTGGGACCAAAAATCCCAATTGACGTGATTAAAAGGAAAATAGACCTAATAACGAAAGAGCGAATCAATAACTCCCGGTCCTCCAGGGACGACTGCGTTATCTCTAGAAGTTTATGGCCTAGAATTAATGAAAAGGAAACTCGATATATCTTATCGCTGAGTAAAAGGAACATCAGAATCCTGATTGGTGTACTAACGGGTCACTGCGCCATTGGCACAATGGCCGCTAGACTGGGTGCATTTTTACCCGATTTCTGTAGGAGCTGTCAGGATGTCGAGGAGATTGAAATCGTTAAACACCTGCTCTGTGACTGTCCGAACCTCTAAACAAATCGCCTCCGCTACTTTGGAAACAAGTTTGTTGGAGAACTAGACGATCTAAGACAGGTCTCAATGGCAAATATGAGAAAATTCGTTGTAAGGCTGGTTCGAAAGAGAACCAGTCTACATAAGACATTAGTTAGGAGCATCTCTGCTTTTATTAATAGGGGATCACAATGGACCAATAGGCCCCCGTGTACGCAACAGCCTACGTGCTGTGAACACCCCTCCTAACCTAACCTAACCTAACTATTGATCCATTTATGAGAAATGAAACATGTAAATATCATTAACTATGAATAAATATTACACCAGTTTTAAAACTTTATATTATCAAACAAACGTTTTTCATAACAACTGTAATTAAAAAAAAAATCAAATATTTTAATGCAACAATTAGCAGCACGCACCCATGAATACTGCTGCATTATTTGAAGGCAAAGTCTAACAAAGTGTAAGCTTCAATATTTTGAATGCTAATTAAACAACAAAATCATAACACACATTCTTGGAAAAAGGATTTCCCCTGCCTAAAAAATAAAAAGATAGAAAAATTAATGACAGATAAACCAACATGGCAGCCAAGCCATGAACGGTCAGAATTCATCAGTCCATATTGTACCCTATAGTTACTTTTCTTGTAACATTCACGAGCAATCGCCACACACGCTCCGTTTTCGCAGAACGCTTTCTAGCAATTGAGTCTTCAAGAACGGTAATATTGATGGAACTCAAGACCTACTCTCCGGCTCTCCGCACATATCTAAATGGTTACATTTACGCAGTGAACCAATTAAATAGAAAAATTCTGCTGGAACAAACACGTTTTTCAACATAAATAATGTTTTTGTAATACTTGTCCACACAAAACACAAAGTCTGCTACTCACCAGCACTGTATTGCTACCATATTTTTCGGAGACCCATTCTTTCATTTGACATCCACACACCACAACCCGGATACCTATTGCATTTACGCTTTTCGCAAAGCGAAATTAATCTTTTAAATATTGAGACTCCCAGTATTAAAAAGTGGTAACACTTACCAAACCTTTTCTGTAGCCAGTCGTAAATTAAGAGTCCCTCAGTGTTTAATTCCACGTCGTTGTGCTTTGGAGTGCCAGCCCAGCAAATATTAACGAGGCTTACTTACTCAACTACAGGGAGGAGTGAGGTTAGGATAAAGGCTGCTGCTGAAATAACGGCGTGTTGGGCTAAAAACTTACTCCGAAATTCCTATAGTGCTTTATAAAACGTGAATATGTGTGGGACCACGTCCATGCAATAGTAAAGAAAACGTTCGTTCCAAACCGAACATTTGTACCCTACATATACATATACTTAGCTAAGTTCCTCTGTGTACAGTTGGGCTACATAGAGAAAGTTTTCTCTTCTTCAAATCCTTACAAATGTTTATCTTTGCCTAATCCTTCGTATACTCAGCAAGCAGCACAAGAGCAACATAGCGACGACCATCCTTTGGAGAGTACGTAGCTATACGCTATCCATGTACCTTCTATATGAATGAATCCAATGGAATTCAGCACCAGAATCCATGGGCCCCGGTGGTGCACTTCTTGAATTGAACTTTGTCTTCAGACTTTAATCGCTTCCCGAAGAACACAAAAGTGTGTCTCGCATTATCAGTTCTAGGTAATTCTACTTCATATAAGCCAGGGAGAGAAGGGAGATTGGTTCGAATAGAACTTCAGACTCTGAGGTGCGGTTCACCGTGAACTGAATGCAGCACTGATGTTTTTCTTATTCTTCAACCCGCTTAGATTTTCTCCGTCATTTAATGTTTTAACGTGAGTTCCAACTTCCAAGTTCCCGCAGGATGTTGGTAACCGCACAGCAACTTGTTTTCTTGTGTATTTTCCTACTCCATGACTATTGTTTCGTGGATAACCGGATTGATATAAATAAGGCATCTTCCTTCCCTCTTTTCGGGTTATAATGGTTGAGCAAGCAAATATTTGCGATATAATTTTTGGAGGCTTTTGTTGAACTTTTGCACGCTTGTTTGTGGATAATTAGCTTGCGTAACACGTTAATTCGGTTTGTTTTGGTGAAATATTCCAGGAACGCTTTGGGAATTCGAAAATACAATGGTTTTAGGCATTTTCCACTTTGGTAATTCTACTATAACTACTTAATTATTTCGACTTGATGCTTTCAATTAAAAGAGAAACATAGATTTGCAAATCGAACAAGATTTACATTTCAGTGAAGGCAACGGAAACGTCCTGCCGAACCACTGACTTATATAATTAAATTACCACGATATAATACATTATTTGGGCAAAAGGCTAAACCAGGGGCTTATGTGTTCAAAACACAAAACCCGACAGCTGTCAGTTCGAAAAAAGGTCCTTTTGGTCTCATCACAGACATTGAATATCAAAAACAAGCTTCTACAAGTCAAACAATTGACCTTATCCCTGCTTTCCGCACATTGGGCTTGTTCGTGATTAATAATACTTTGGTTGTTGGGATTAACCCCCGAGCAATGGTATCCTTCATCTCATAAAACAAGACCTCCTGGGTGGTATTACACTAAAAAGCAAAAAGAGCAAAGCAAAAACTCGGAATATACACAAATATTTATAGGACACACATTCTACTCAATTATGTGACAAAGTTTTCCTGTCGCGTCAGTGTAATTCGAATAATTGACTCAAAAACAAAGGCGCCCTTCCAACCTTATCCATTTTGATGCTGGATTGTACATGTACCTACATAACATAGAGAAGTTTATTCTGTCACTTTCATTGAGGGGAAACTAGCAGAGAAGTTATTGAACGAGGAATAAAAGAAATTGCAGCTCAATCGGAGATATCCTTTACACATACGTGATATGTAGACATATTCCAGGTATAGGATGAAATAAAAAAGCTGACCATGTTCACAAGCGTGTAGTATAGACTTTTCCCTCAACTTTAACAAATCCCTCAAATCTGACATTTTGCAAAAGTCACAAGATAATTATTGTCTTATTGATTTGCTTTGAAGTTTCGAACTTATGTATATCCATTTTTAATCGAAGGTTCGTAAGAAGGTACATTTTGATCAAAACAATTCTTGGATTCTCCAAGGCCGTAGCCAGACAAATATTTGCATTTTTTTTATAATTTTTTGACTTTTTATTTTGTACTCAATTATTATTTATAAGCTCACATAAAAAATGTCAAAATGTCACAAAAATTAAATGGGTCGTTTTTAGAAAAGTAAATTCAATCTTTGCCCAGACTCTCCGAATCCTAGAAGTCAGAATTAGTCTACTTCACCAGAAATCCCGGAAATCAACAACAAATCATTAAATCCTCCCATCGTACATACATATGTACATACAAGAACCTACCGGTCAACTCAACAAAACCAAACACTTTCATCAACTACCCATCGACGACTTTCTCGTTGCATTAATAAAGTCGGTATTACCTAGAATCTAGACGAATGGAATAGCCGTCTTGAAAAACTAGAAGAAGACTAGCAAGTAACATTTATTGTAAGAAGAGCTCCCCGATATGCTTGGCTTCAACACTAAGAATGGATGTTCTGAAAAGATCATCTGTTTCTTAAAAACTGTAAGATGAAAATGGCTTATTGGACTCAAAAACAATCTAAAATAAAAAATAATTCATTTGAGTTTCATTCTAAGTTAAATTCCAAAATAAGCATTCTACCTCCTCCCAAAGCTATCTAATAATGCACATCCTACCTAAACCCAAGAAATCATCAAGCAATCCTAGTACATATATCAAATATCCCAATTTTACTTTCTCACACATTCTTAACCCAGATATTCCTGCAAAAAAAAAAACAGCTTCCCAAGCCACACAAGATACTTCCCACAACGAACCAATTCTTATTAATAACCCATCATGTTAAAATGATAAAACTAATGTTTCTCGTTTCCTCGATCCACTTCTTCCTCCTATTGTCAAATTAACTATGAGCCTAATACACAATTTTTAGACTTAGGGACCGTCAAATACCTATATGATAACGTTCGGCTTTACGTACATATAATGTGTTATTATATTTATCCTTCTCAACCTTTAAGTTGGTATGAACAGGTAGTCAACGATTTTTTTTTATGCAGCTAGCACTAATGACGATATCATCTGCATGGGCGATTTTAATCTAATAGAAATTGAATGGTCTCCAACCGATGAGATCAACTATTACTTTTCATCAATGCCAAATTGGAAAACGAAATGTTGCTATTAGATTCTATTGCAAACTCTAATCTTTTTCAAGTGAGTGGTGTTAATAATAATCTTGACAGACAACTTGACCTCATCTTCACATCATTGATCATTGATGACGCAGTACCGACTTCCTACGCTGAAATTTTTAGGTGTTTCGCGCATTCTTTTCGAACATTAGTAGATATAGCAAGAAACTTCGATCTCTTCGTAACCAAAGAAATAAGTTGTGGCAGAAATACTTGAAATCGATATCTGATTACGACCATCAAGCTTTCTCAGAAGCTTCGACAGAATTTTCTTTCCTTTGCTATCGTCGATCAAATCGAAAGCTAAATGTTTCTTTGAATTCATTAATATTAAAAGAAAATTCGATGGTTACCTAGCCTCCATAACACATAATGGGAATTCTTTGTCTGATCCAACCGAGATAAAAAATTCCTTTGCTAACTTTTTCAAACAATCGTTTACTAATTGCAATATTGAACCAGATACCCAATATTTCCGCTACTTAAAAAATTATTCTTAAAAAAATGCATAAATGCATTTATTGAGCCGTTGACTGACTTATTTACCCTATCCATTTTGCAAGGCACCTTTCCTCAATCATGGAAAGTTTCTTACATAGTTCCTATACACAAAAAAGGACCAAAAAAATAATGTGCCAAACACAAATTATAGCCCTATAGCTAAACTACGAGTATCATGCATTCCGAAATTATTTGAAAGCATTTATACAAAACTCTCTCTTTCCACTGTAAATAAATTCTTTCCTCCATACAAGATGTTTTTACATCGCATCGGATAGATCTACACCTATAGTAGAATGTGTTTCCCATATTCTATACACAATAGTCGATGGGCATGAAGTCAATGATATTACTACCGACTGCGACTTAAGTAAAGCCTTTGACAAAATATCACATAATATATCATCATTTTTAAATTAAATTCCATGGGCTTCCCTACCCTACACTCTTTATCTTGTGGTTGAATTCATATTTTACTGATAGAAAATATTTTGTCCGTTTTAGATCATTTCTTTCCTTTCCTTTTAATGCACCTTCAGTAGTACCACAAGGCAGCCATCTTGACCCAATGCTGTTCATATTAGCTATTAATGATATTGCTAAAGTTCTCGACTGCGGTTTATCAATATATGCGGATGACATGAAAATCTTTAAACACATTTCTACTGCTGCTGATATTTGTTCCTTACAACAAAAACTTGACAAATTTTACCTATGGTGCCAAAAAAAACCTGCTTGAGCTCATTGTCAGCAAATGTCACAGCTTAACGTTATCACATAAACGGCTCCCTCCCCCTAATAAAATTAGGAATAATCTGTGATAAAGAGCTTAACTTTCGATGCCATATTGACAACAGTATAAATAAAGCTAATTCGACAATTGGCTTTATCAAACGCTGGTCAAAAGAGTCCTCTTAGCCGTAAATTGCCAAATCTCTTTTTATTTCATTTGTCCGACCCATCCTAGAATATGCGTCTCAGGTTTGGTCCCCATATCAAACTACCCAAATTTAAAGGATCGAAGCTGTCCAGGCTAGGTTTATTCGATTTGCCCTGTGTAATATTCTGCGGGATGATAATTATCGACTTCCTCCATATTCAAATCACTGACTACTAATTGACCTTCAGTCCCTTGAGAAACGGCGCTAAACCGCAAAAGTGGTTTTTATTCACGACATACTCATTGGTAATATTGAATTTCCAGGTCTGATAAGTCTGATTTCCATTAATACAAACCAGCGAAATGTTAGGTCAGGACCTACCCCTTTTCCACATTCCTTTTGCACTGTACTAATTATAGCTACTATAATACTATGTCTCGTAACTTTATCATCCGCCCACTACTTTTATTGTTAGTTTTTATCAATATAATTACAATGTATTATGATAATTTCGATAATTTTTTATAATTTAGCTTTTTTGAAGATACTCTCTAGTATTTTTACTACATTTTTATTTATTTTAAATATGATGTATTAATATTAAATTTTTTCTTGCTTGTAATAAGTGTACTCGTACAATAAATTTGTGTTAAATTTAAACGTCGACCAAATTTCTACACTCCGACTGATTTAAAAAAATAACCCAGAAGTTTCAAATCGATACACCACCCCCTTATCGCTTTTAAAGTACCATATGATAGGGTTAGCGTATACAGAAACGAATTATACAAAGCCATGTCGCACCTCGTCATCTCTGCCAAACTCGTCCCTTCATATAGTTTGACGATGGAGAAATCTTGCTGCTCCGCCAAAGACGATAAGAACACAACCGAACCCTTTGATGTCGAGAAAGGTTGAGGCAAGGCGACCATGCAATTTCTTTAACATCGTTCTTGAAGGAATTAGGCGCAATTATAACTTTCAGCGACGATGACCTGGTCAAACAGCAAAAAAATACAGCGGCAGAGATAGCTGGGACACGTGAAGCGTATGGACTCCGACAAACTAGCCCTTCAAATCTACCAATGATTGTCAGCACAGCTGAGAAAAACCCCAAATTAGGTGGCGCCCTAAATGAAGAACGACCTCAACCAACTTGCTTGCTAGGGAACGAGCTGGCTGGAGGGGATTGTTGGTTGAGGCTCTAATCTATCCTCATCTTAAGTAAGTAAATTCAATCTTCTGACCTTCTTTGCTGTAAATACAGTATATACCTAGAAGTAATTCTGTCAAGGTTTATCCAGCGGTACGGTTGCATTAGATATTATTCTAATATTCCTAAAAGACAGTATATTAATGCGAAACATAGTATATAAAATATTAGTTGGGCATGATATAAGACACGTTTAAAATTTCCATATACTCTGAGAATCATAAAAACACACCCTGACTTAGAATATACTCGTATGTATATTGAAACTTTTATTTCTTCGATAATCAATGAAATTTTCAAATTTGAAATTTGAAACCCGTAATATACATAAATCACATGCACAGGCGTTATGCGCGAAACAGATTAAACCAGCAACAGCACCAGCATCGTCAACAGCAAACAGCACGCTGACCAGCAAACATTTCTCAACACATTGCCACCAGCAACGTCATTTCATCTGCTTGACATTTCATATGGAAAAAAAGCTTTTCATTGTGGTGCCACTGAATATTGCAGTGGGAAAGTTGACAACACTGCACCAGCAACAGCAAATTTAGGACTTTGGCCTAACGACGATGTTGGCGTTGCTGTTGCTGTTCTAATGTGTGTTGAACAATTGAAATACTCGTACATTGACTCTAAATTAATGGCGGCCGCTGTTGCTGGCTGTTGACGGTGCTGTTGCTGGTTCAATCTGTTCCGCGCTTTACACTTTCGTAAACTTTTTTTTTATTCAATTTTTAACCCACTTATTTCATTCATTTAAATACGTATTGTTAGCACAGGAAATCCTAAATTTTTGTAATATTATTGGGATTTTGTAGGATTGTAGACTTATTTAATGGGAGTATTTGAGGAATTATACCCCCCCTCTAGCTGTTGAGGAACCCGCTTAGTCAGCGTTTGGAAAAAATGGTGACAACAAAAATAAAAAACTATAAAGGTTCATTCTATACAAAAACCTGAGATATCAAAAAATACAAAATTATTTTATTATAGTGATACAAGTTCTTTTTTACTTGCGATTTAGGTAATATATAATGTAAGTTATGCATTGGTAAAAAAAATCGAACTCGAGATTTTGATCAAATTTGATATAACGATGACAGCAAAAACGAAAAAAGCAATTCTGTCTGTCTGTTCGACTACAGCCTAAACGGCTTGGCCTATTTTCTTTAAACTTGGTGGATTTTATTTTGAAATTTTTCCTAACTATGTAAAGTTGGTTATGCTTGATAAAAAATGTCAGAAAAATTGTTATTAATGGTATCCACTTTGTCACGGTAAAATTTACCGCGACAAAAATCATTCTTTCTATTCCCAAAAATCCTCTTCCTTCCATACCAGTTTCTTCTTCCTACAGGTGTTTCATTCACTTTACTGAGAGAGAGTGGGGCAGCCATGGTCCATCAGCCATCGGTACGCTCTCTCAGTATCTTGGAGAAACAAAATCGACATATTTTATGAACTCAAATGTGGAGGAATGTTCCACTATTTAATTATGGATAATATGGACAAGCTGGTTTCGAAAAGCACGGGCGATAGTTGGTCCCCGAATGCTAGAAGTTACTCATTTCGAGAATGGCCGAGTGCCCAACGTATCTGATTTATATTTTATATGATATTGTAAAAGATAAAACGTTAGTCGCTAGTCCCCAATCCCCTCAATCTGCACAGAAGTCCAACGCTCTAAAGTAATTTCGCGGAAATGGTATTCCTGTCAATCCCTTCTTTTATATGTTCCACAATTATGGTTTGATTTTGTTTTATTCGAGGGGAAAATTGATCGCGACTTAATTCTTTTTTATTTCTGAAAGCTTTTCTTAAAGCCTAGTATACAGTTCTTTTTGAAGAAAAAAAAAATGAGTGGTGAAAAAAAAATTTTTTCTCATGAAAAAATTTCTGTAAGTTTTTTCCGTCAAAACAATGGGATGCACATATCTCGATATCTCGCTTCTCGTTACTTAAAGAGTTTAAAAAACTAATTTTATGCTTATGAATAGTTTTTTTTTTTTTTTTAAATAACATTCGTTTTTAAAATTGTTAGTCTCTTACATAAGAGCAAGTTCGTGCCAACGAGTCGTGCATTTTGTTTTATAAAAAACGTGAAGTTGGAAAAATTTGCATTGAAATTTTTACCATTTTTTTTTAAATGTTATTTTTCCTGTAATGGTTTGGGATATTTACATCAAGGTGTTGCATACCTTTATTTTTGGGTGTCAAGTTCTCTTGTAAAGGGTTTAAACAATACCCTTATCATATAGAACAATGTATCTTCTAACACTTAACAGGTTTTTGTTTCTATACACAAAGCCAAAACAACGCAGTGGTGGGTTAGAGTTAATATTTCAGGTCTTATAGCAGAAGGAGATTAGTCATCGGAAAGTCAAGATTTAAATCCTAAAATTATAATTGTGGTCATATATGGGGAGAGCGTGTTCACACATTTAAAATAGCCTCAAGAAGGTATTAACTTAAGTATTGACACACTTAATAAAAGGTTTTTTTCTTTCTTAGTGTTTAATTTTGTTTTCTTGTTATTTCTTTTCTTTTAATAATTTTAACAGATATACTTTAATTGGTGTAAAATGGAATTTAAAGATAAATGGCCGACCGCAGTGAGTTGGTTAAGAAGAATAAATTAGAAAATGTGTAAAAGCACAAAATGTCCTCCACGCCTGAAGGCATCAATAACCGGTATTCGTAAAAATGTACTTGGAAACTGGGATGCGTTCAACTGCGGAGGAATTAATTAAAAGAGCAATTCGTGTTCATGCACACTGCGATTATCGGCCCTCAGGATTTCGACTAAATGGGGACTTCGCCTTCTGACTGCGGAGTGCCGACACAAAATATACATGAACATTTTTAACTGAACTTATAGCAATACGATTCTTAATTTGGAATATTTTCCCTGCATTTATTTCACGTAATTTCATTTTGAGCTCGTCAGCATTAAATTCAAACTTATAGCATCAGGAGTCATTAAATTGCACGAATTAACAAGATTGGACCAAATACACTTCCTTGGCGAACACATTTACTTGCGATATACGAGTATTAATTCTATATGAAAATTTTGGGAAGAAAGTCAAACTCAAGAATTTAATCAATCTTCACATATGGGCTTCGCGTATTCTGTTTTTCCATTCGGCTACATCCTTAACGGGTAGGTCGTTTTCTCAAAAACCTTAAAACTGTCACTTCGTAAGTTCAGATGAGCAGGGGCGTATTTAAGGATTTGGCGCCCCGGGCTGAGAAAATTTGACGCCCTTTAGAACAATGAAAATAAAGTAATAAAAAATAAAAAAAAAAACACACAAAATGCATAATTGATTACAATTCATTACCAATAGATTCGTTATCTACATTTTTTGTCAGTTCAGCTTCTATATTTAATAAAGCTAAACTGTTAAGGCGTTCGCTAATGCGCGACCTTAAATAGGTTTTTTTTTCGTTTCAATACCTACGTTTCAATACGGAAAACGATCTTCCTGCACTACAATTTGTCACTGCAGTGAACAAGTATATTCTTAAAGCAACTTCAGAATATGGAAATGCTTCCTTCAATTCTTTTTCTCCTATATGAAGGTTAAGCTGCTTTAAACTCATATTTTCAGTGTTGTTTCGCTTCAGAAAATGTTTAAACAAGACACACTCTTCTTGAAAATCTTCCCCAAGATCAACCAGGTATAATTTCTGAAAGGTGGTTGCATTTTTTCTAATTGCCTCTTCAATCATGTGATCAAGCTTCGATAAAAAATAAAAGCATTTGTTATTGCTTCATAAGAAGAATTTCTTCTCTTCAGCGCACTCAATAATTGGTCGCAAATAGGAATGAATGCATTTTTTTTGTAATTTTCATGACCACAAAAAAGAACCTCCCCTTCGCGACACTCATCATCTCGTTTTTTCCTCTTGACGATTCTTTTTTGGTCCATTTTATAATTTTCAGAGGTTTTGCTTTTTCCCATCTCTTCAAAAACATCAAAACATTCTCGTTTTTCTCTCACAAACGATATGAGTGCCTCGTAGAGCCTGGACACAGTTTCAACGTCTGTATCAACACCTTGAATTTTGTTTGATACAATATTGAATTGCTTGAGTATAGAAGCCCAAAATTGAGACAATATTGCTGTCTTAAGGGACTACAATTGGGACAAGTTAGCACGATGCTAAAAAGATAAAATAGGTTTTCGACGATTTTAACTTTAATAAAATGTTAGAGATAGGATGATGCTAAATTTGATTAAAGTTAGCAAAATCGTCTTTTTAACCTAGTATGATACTAAAATAGTTTTAACATCGTACTAATTCGACTAAAATTTTGTGCTAATAGTTTTTAAAATAATACCTTTCCTTTTATTTATCCATCATTATAAACTATTGTACAAAAAATAATCATTATATTGTTTCTTAAGTCGTTCAAAACTATTGACGGAGGGAAGGGTATTTGTATATAGATAGGGACACGAGTCAGCCAAAACTAAAAAAAAAATGAGGCATGATTTGCTAGGTATATAAAAAGAAGAAAATTTTATGTATGACCTTATATCTAGAATCCGGCTTGATGGATTTTTAATTTTTTTTTTTTTAATTTATATAAAAAGTGACTATTTGTAGATGGTTTATAAACAAGAAAATTAAGATCCAAAGTTTTTCTAGCAGATTTTTTTAGAGCTACATAGCAACAAGAGTTTTGTTTTTGATAATCTTTTCGTTTCATTGGAATTCGTTCCAAAGAATAGGTACATGTCTGTAAACATTTTTATTATGAATTTTCTCTATAAAAAATAAAAGTAGTAAATAGTGAAAAAAGTGAGTGACATGTTTTAGTGAACTCTTTCACAGCCGGACATTCACGGCACTGAAAAAATTGGCATGCTTGAAAACTTAAAACATCGCATCATATAATAAAACGGCAAACATGTTTTTTGTGGTACACTTTTCGCGGGCCACAAAAACCGAAGGGGCATAAATTACATATTAAACGCAAGCATTTTTTGCATAGATGTGCAGAATGCCGAAATTATTTAAATGTACTACACAGAAATTGTTTAAAACAACAAATAAAAAATGCAAGAAAATGCCCGGAAAGCAAAAACAAAAACATTTAGATATGTCAAATCGACTAGCGACATATGTTGCTGAATGGAGCATACATTTATACAGTTTTAGCACAGATAAATATATATATAACTATCTGTGGTTTAAGTTTAGTAAAAGTTAGAACCATTTTAACTTTTTTTTTTTTTTTTTTTTTGGAAAAATACAGCACATTTTGTTCACTTTTCACTCTTTGAAGTTGAACGTAGTTAAGTCTTAAACAGTGTTGTTCCTTTACGTGTCGACTTTGATTGTCTACATTAATGCGTAGACAATTGTGTCGAATATGTAGACAATGTAGAGGTAGACAATGTAGACAATGTCGACTATAGTGTCGACAATGTAGACAATGTACGCAATGAAGACAAAGCATGCCAGCCAATCTGTCATCTGTCATTCTTGATTTCTCTGTCACATTGTTTACTTCATTTAAGAAAATTTCAGGTGTTGATTTGAGTTTTTATTCAAATATTGGTCGACGAAAAAATAAAGGTTTCGAGCAACTAGGTTTTCTTTTAATGAAAAACAATAACAAATATGTAGTATATTGTACAGTGTGCAACAAAAATCTACAAAATACTGCAGAAAGCCGTCATCGCAGCCACAGGTAAATAAAACTTTGTTAAAAAAAGCATATTCAAATCCTAATAATAATGCCTTCACATTCATTTATGAAAGGAATGCATGTAAGCAATCCCAATCACCTGCGACATCTAAACAACAATGATTTTGGCTCGAGCTCTGATTTATTAGACGAAACATAATAAGAAAAATTGAATGTTTACGTTGTCTACATTTTTGACATTGAAATGTAGACAATCATGAATTGTATACGTTGAATTGTCTACACGTAGACAATCGTGTAGTCTACATTTTTTGTCTACATGGAACAACACTGGTCTTAAAGTATTAACTACATCTATAGGGCAATTTCTGTGTTAGGCTAGGAGCGTACATTCAATTTTTAGTTGCACATCTGTTTGGTTGCTTATAGAAAACAGATGAACTATTTGGATGAATGTCCGCGCAGGTGGATATAATTATATATTACACAAAATAGCGAACTCTTCTTGGGCAATCGTTTAGTTTGTGTCAAAACACAAACTTTTTAGTTGCTCGAACTAAGCAGTTGCGAAACTAAAAATTGAATGTGCGCGCCTAGCCTTAGTGTTTTCAAAAAGTGAAAAAGTGAAATTCAGAACCATTTCAACTTTTACTTTTTGTGTTTTTCGAGATGGAAGATAGAAATTTGAAATGAGTTGTAAAAAGAGAGCATGTAGTTCTAGGTTTATTCTATGCGTTACTGTTTTCAAATCTTCCTTGAAAATAAAATATCCCCCTGGTTTGACAGAATGCGTTAATATTCTCAAATACGTTAACAAACAAACAAAATATCAAATTCGAATTAGAGCTGAGTAAATCGTTCATTTCAAATGATGAATGAATGAATCGTTCAACAATCGATTACGAAAATGATCCGATTATTTCAGTTCTCACAAAATACTCTATTTTTGTAAGCCATAAATTGCCAAATAACATCGAATGATGGCTACTTTGTACATGGATTAAAAAGTGTCAAAAAAGTTTTCGGTTGACATTTTGTACCATATACACTTTGTACTTCAAAACTGAATTCGTCAAGTGATAAACTGTCAAATTCCATCAAAGGATGGCTGTGTGTATGGATGGATATATTTTATTTGTTGCTCCGGAAAAGAGCAATTTTAGGGCTTTCGGCTGACATTTTGTACGAAATACACTTTGTACGTCATAACTGAATTTGTCCTCTATTCGTCAAGTCATAAACTGTCAAATTTCATCAAAGGATGGCTAAGATTTCGATGGATTAAAAAACGTGCAAAAATCCACATTAAACATACCGGTTTCTGATACATCAAATAACATCAGTTCAACCCAACAATTGTTTTTGCGGCCTACAACATCAACAACCAATCTGCAACGTGTCAAAAATCTGCAATGTGTCAGAAATCTGTATAGGTTCGAAAGTTTGTTTACCATTAACTGTTTTCCTTTGGACTCCAGGATTGAGTGCTTAGAAGGTACTTCTCATTGCATTCAACAATTTAAAAAAATCATGAATTCTCTGTCTTTGATTGAATGATAATGAACTAAATAAATAAATTGGCACTCGAATTTTGAGAGCTGGGTCGGCTAGTATTTTAATTCTTTGTATTATTTGTTTATCCTTCAAAAATATTGTAAATTAGACAAATGTGGTGGCTTCCGCCCTTTTGCTTGTATGTTTTTAAAGTTCAATCGCTTCAAAAAAATATTATAAATTGGCCGCCCCTAGCAATCTTGCCGCCCGCGCTGTAGCCCTTTTAGCCCTAGGGTAAATACGCCCCTGCAGATGAGGACAATTTATTGTTCGTCAGATTATGCAGCCAATGTAACTGAACCTTCCCCGTTTTCAAAATTTATTTCAATTTAAGATTATAGCAGTCTTGAACTCAAACTTAATAAATTTTTAAGATACCTGCAAGTATTACTAAATTAAAGTATCTACATATGTAGGAGGTACTTGGAAAACTACTGAAATTTTGGAAAAATGTTTAAAAAAAAGCTCCCCAGAAATGAAACTTATGTTTTCAATATCAATTTCACCAAAAAATTGCTTGCAGTATTGACAACATTCCTTGCAGACAGACACGCAGGTATACTTCACTTCCGATAAAATATGCTTTTACAAATTGGAACATAAGTCAATGAACTACACACCTCTCTCCTGAATGCATCTGCCCCAAACATAATCACCGCCAACAGCATCCTTTCCTTCCCTTCCCTTCCCTTTATACTGAATATGCACCTGATTCTGGCTATACGAAATGTCATCGCACATTGAAACATCTTTACCGTTAACGCCCACCGGATGTATTTCGAAGAAAATTTGTCGATATTGCTTCCTCTTTTCGAGTTGCTGCTTGGGTCGAATGTCTTATGTGCATCCAAGTACAAATGATGGCATTATATTTTATCCATGTCTGCGTTATCCTTACAACTCGGATGGCTTTCCTGGGATCCGTGAGTACTCTGATGGCTGCCGCTGCACAGAACGGGCTCGTTGCCGTTGTCTTACAAGCAGCAGAAGATTCTTTATTTTTTCTTCACCTCCTATCATTTAATTTCCTTCAAACGGATTCACCTTTCGGGTGCAAACAAAGTCATAAATTTTAAGTAGCAGCAGTTTCCTTCGACATGTTTTCCTCGAACTTGCTCCCTACTATACTCGAATTTGAACACGTATCCTTCGCGTCCTTTGGGGATATCCAATCGATTCAGCATTGTGCAGAGCAATGATTCTGCGGGATAGTAAAGTGTACATATGAGATAAATTCACCATCTTCATCCTTCCTGATACCTATATGGGCATATGTGTGTGTCCAGCAACCAACATGACGTAACGGACGAGTCAGAGAAAAATAAAATAAAATAAAAAAAAAAAAACATAAAATAAAAGGATATAAAATCAGGCTCCCCGTTGTCCTCACATCACTTCACTATCGCCGCCATCGAGAACGAACACATACACATACACGGATTAAAATAAATGGCGACGAAGAACAGCTGTAACTGATGTTTAAGCTCTGGGGCAGGATGAATGATAGAGAAAACGAAGCCGTGGAACAACAACCAGGACCAGACCGAGTTCTAGATACGTTCACGTCTATATACGTTGTTGGTTAAAATAAATTTCAATTTCACACACCTCCGGCGGCATGGTGCGGCGGAAATAACAATTTCATTAAGGCTGACAAGCGGTGCAGCAGTGAATGGGGGGCGGAAAGTACAAACATCTATAAGAAAGCAAAGGACATTAGTTGCGATCCGAAAGTAATTTAATCCCAATCGATGCCAAATTAATGAAAAAGAACTGTTTTCTTCTCGAATGTGTCTAATTAATTAGCGGAAAATCAATTCTTGACTAATTTGCTGAAGACCGAATGTTTGCTCGGTACGAATAAATGCTGCATTTTTTATTTATAATTCAATTACAATTCGATCCTGTAATCCGGCCTGATGGGAATGTCTTGTTTATTAACGGAAATATTCATGGATATTTATGTTTTTTTTTGTTTTTAATACGAAATGGTTTCAGGTTTAATTATGGAGAGTAAAGAAGTCAATGTAGGTACCTCCAAAATGTGATTCTATGGCTCACAGTAGAGATGTGTTAGATGTTAGCTTTCGTCATTTAATAGAATTTCATTAAGACAAAAAAATTAGGTAAACGATTAGAAAATGAGGAAATGAGAGATCTAATGAATTTTAATTCCCTTTTAGTGAATTAAAGTCTATAAATAAAGAAAGAGGAGGCCAAAGGCTCGTAGAGAACCTAAACTTAGTGACGTACAACTCTCAACTATTCCAGGGTGCGTATGGAATGAATGGAGCTCGGCATAAATCCTCGTATCAAACCCTCCTAGTGGGTGCCGGGCGGTAATGATCACTACAGAAATCTTGTGCGTTGTCAAGATGGGGATCAGCTAAGGTCAGGTCGCAATGTTGTAAGGTTCCTTTACTCCTCAATAGTTCAACCCTCAACAATGCCATTTTACCATAGATACAGGTCCCTAATTTTTAGTGGTGGTGTGAGCGATTATTCATAATCCGTGCCGAAGAAATGGAAGGCTGGGGAGAAAACCTGTCACTAACGAGCTCATTCGGATGCCCTGGCCGGGTCCGTCTTAATACTTGCCTTACCCCGGTATATCGGCTCTGCCGGGGCTGACCTCTCTTTTCCGACCTACTCGTGGGACCAAAATTTAAAAAAAAAATATCAAAATGAACAAACAAACGACAACTATGGACATCGCAACGGATAACGAAGACGAACTCTTGGCTTCTAGCCAAGAGACATTGAAGGGAAGCTCTCACGGCATAGAAAACCTTTGCCGTTGAGATAATTTCCAAACCTTCAGGGAGCATAGCGACTACCAGCCATAGTACTCCGAACAACACTGCGAAGCCATCGGGTAGCAATGCCAGCCATAGCAATGCTATCCGTAGTAAGAAGAAATCTTCTGGCGTTCTTCGAAAGAACCAGTTCCTACATGCCTCGTTTATTCTTAGCAAGATTGCCAAGAATGAGGCTGAGGGAACTTGTCACGAGAGGGACGCCGAGGATAAAATCAAGTACCAGAAGGTTATTGATGACTACAATAACCTTCTTACAAAAAAAGAAAAAGCCGTCAAGCGAGACAGGTCTCAGGAAGAGACTTTACTTTCCCAAAAGAAGAGTAAACTCGATAGCAATGTAAAGAAGAGGAAAGCCACATCTCTCAGAGCGGCGCAACCGCCTACTCTAAGCGAGGTCGTCAGGGATGACCTCCAGGTAGCGGTTGTAGATGAGCTCTCCACCAACTGCAAAGGTCTGATGTCGGTGTGGAGCTCAATCGAAGCCAAACTCTCTGAGATGGTGTTCACATATACCCTATCTACAAGTGATGGACCCTACCCCAGCTTCGACTCTGGGGAAATGCTCAGGGGATACAGGGTGATCAAATGCGGGGACGCGTTTTCAACGGACTTCCTTAGAGACAGCATTGCTAAGGTCAGCAATGACTGGGAGGGCTTGAAGCTCAAGCTTATCCCAGCTAAGGAGATCCCTAGACAACCAAAGGCCCGCATTTGGTTGCCCCTCATGGGCAACAAACCGAACGCACTGGAGCTGATCCGGGGTTTTCAGAGGTTGAACCCGCTGGTCCCCATGCACGACTGGAACCGCAAAAGACCAGCACTTCATACCTTCTGAGGATCACGGAAGAAAGCAGAGGGGCTCTCGGGAAGGCTGAGTACAAACTTCGTTTTGGCATCAGGCATGCTAAGATCAAAATCCTGCAGGATCATGGACCAGATACCGATAAAATGGATGAGAGCGCTGAGATCAGCACTGTTTTCGACGGTTCGGTTGTCCTTGGCGCCGCAGGACCCTCAACCAATTAAAAACGCGCCAAGGTCATTCAGATTAATTTGAAACACTCTAAATGTGCTTCAGATAATCTAAGAGTTTTCCTCAGTGAGGTAAACATTGACATTGGCGTAATACAAGAACCATGGGTTAATGGCCTCAATGTGAAAGGCCTCCAAGATAACCAATACGACCTGATATACAAAACAGTAAGCCCAGAACAAGGTAATCCCAGAACTTGTATCTTAGCTAAAAAACACTTAAAAGCTTTTTTGTGTCCCAATTTTAGCACTCCGGATTTGACAGTCGTCAGGCTGGAAGACAATGACGCAAAAGGACTACTGGTGGCATCTGGCTACTGCGATCACAACCGGCAATCACCGCCCGAGGAGGTGAGGAAATTGATTGACGCAGCTAAACAGCAAATGAAGATATTTCTGCACTTAGAAAAATGACCAGAAAGATCATCAACATCTGTCAGAAGGAGAAATTCTTTCAACCATATAAAGACTGTCTAAAAGTGTACAAGCGAGCCATAGCAGCATCTAAGAAGCTTGGCTGGAGAGAATTCTGTCACTCCATAGAAAATATTAAGGATTCTGCCAGACTAAGAAAAGTTCTGTGAAAGGAACATTGCAACCCTGCGTTTCTGAAAAAAGCTGACGGTATCTGGACAGCCTTTCCAGCTGAGTCCTTAGAACTGCTGATGACAACACATTTCCCGGGTTGTGAGAACAGCTACCCCGAAACGCTTAGCACTATAAATACCATTATACGAGTAGCTCATAAGGAGCAAATCAATTCTGTTATAACAGGATATAGTATTTCATGTGCGATTAATACTTTTTCCCCTTACAAATCACCAGGCCCTGATGGCATAATCCCAATTATGCTGCACAAACTGCAAGACTTGGCAGTACCATGGCTTGAAATGATCTTCAAAGGTTGTCTCTATCTCAATCATGTACCCGAGTCATGGAGACATGTAAGAGTGGTCTTTATTCCGAAGGTCGGCAAACGAGGTCATGAATCCGCGAAGGACTTTAGACCAATTAGTCTGACATCTTTTGTACTAAAGACACTAGAGCGCATCCTTGATACTCACATCAGAGTTTTACTAGAGGGTCGTCCTCTTGATGAATCGCAACATGCATACCTAAAAGGCAAATCTTCGGAGACTGCCCTGCTTGAAGTAGTGCGTACAATAGAGAAGACAATTCACTACAAAGAATATACCCTAGCAACCTTCCTAGACGTGGAGGGTGCTTTTAATAACCTCCTAACTGAATCCATTCGCGAATCACTTGCTCACTTTGGTGTCGAAAGCTTCATATCTAAATGGATTGTCTCTATGCTCAGTGACAGAAGGATCCAAGCAACGTTAGGAAACACAATTTCTACTAAGCATGTTAGTAGGGGAACTCCCCAGTGGTGTTCTCTCCCCTCTTCTATGGCTCTTAGTCATGGACAAAATTTTCGTCAAGCTCAGAAGTAGTGGTGTGAAAACAGTAGCGTATGCTGAAGATCTGGTTTTATTGGTATCAGATAAGTTTACCACTGTGATTAGTGAAATCACTGAATTGGCTCTGAAAAGAGTTAGCAACTGAGCCACTAGTAGTGGACTAGGAGTTAATCAGAGTAAGACGGAACTGATGCTCTTTACTACCAGGACTAAAATACTTATATTCACCCTACCTCGACTTAACGGTCAAACTCTTTCCTTATCTTTCAAAGCTAAATACCTTGGAGTTATTCTCGACCCCAAATTGAATTGGAAGGTAAATATTGAAGAACGGGTTAAGAAAGCCTGTATAGCTTTCTATGCCTGCAGAAAAACTGTTGGTAAGAAGTGGGGCCTTCAGTCGAATATGATTTTGTGGACGTACACTGCATTGTTTGGTGGCCTCCACTTAGCAAGCAATATAACGTTGAAAAACTTAAAAGGGTTCAAAGAACGGCTAGCATCGGCACTACCGGGGCTCTCAGATCATGCCCAACAGATGCCCTGAGCGTTATCCTGAACCTTTTACCACTCGACCTTCATATAAAATACCTAGCGGCATGCAGTGCTGTAAGACTTAAAGCATCTAATTGCTGGTTTTCCAAACAATATGGTCATAGAAACATAACAAAATTGATTCCTCCGGATATTTTCCTATCGAACACCGACTACTGCGTACCTCCTCTTGGCCCAAGTGGGGATTTCAAAGCCATTTTTCCCACATCTCCATTTTTAACATCTCCAAGTCCTTCAGACTACCAGACTTTGCGAGTGTATTTCAAGCTGAAATACTAGCAATCAAGGAGGCATGCAAGTTGCTCCAATCTAACCAAAACCAATTCAGAAATATAGCTATCTGCTCAGATAGCCAGGCGGCCATTAAGGCCATTAAATCATCTACATCTACCTCAGTACTTGTCCAGCAATGCGAGACGAACTGGCGAGTCTGAACATTGACCTCCAGGTCTCTCTCATTTGGGTTCCAGGTCACAGTGACATAGAGGGTAATGAACAGGCTGATGCTTTAGCTCGGCAAGGCTCGGCTTTACATAGCTCACCAGTGGAAAATGTAAATATTCCTCTTGGTGCTATGAAGAGAAAAATGTTCTCGATTTTTCTCAATGAATCCATCCTTAGGTGGAGCAGTCTCACAAACTGTGTCATATCAAGAAAGATATGGCCTACTTACAACAACTCACGTTCTAACGATCTTATATGCAGACCCAGGCGCGACATAGCCATTATCACAGCAATATGCACCGGGCACTGGCCCATAGGTGAACATGCAAGAAAGCTAGGCATCCCCTACAACCCACACTGCCGTAGTTGTGGAGATCCATAAAAAAAAGAAACTGTGGTTCATTTTCTTTGCGATTGCCCCTCCTTAGCAAATTACAGGATGACTTCCTTTGGGAAAGCCTTCCTCGATGACCCCAGCGAACTTTCGGAGAAGAAAATGAAAGATCTGATTATCTTTCTGAATGCGACAAAATGGCTTTAGCAATGCTCCGCTAAAGTATATAAAAGCCATATTCTTCCGTACTAAATACTTATTAGGTTGACACGAGTAAATGGTATCAAAACGGCGCACCCCAGCGCTAATTGAGTCGCGGGCCCAGGGCTGGCGACTACCATCTCTACCTACCTACCATGGAATGAATGGAAAATACAATTATCTTCCGACCCCCAGCGACTAAGATAAGAAGAACTTTCAGAGACAGAAGTTTTAGCAAGAGGCAGATCCCCTGAAAAATATCTTTTTATTATTTGCTTTTGACTATACCTTTAGAAGATTATATAACCGGGTGGCCGTGACGCGATGGATGTGTGCTCGCCTGTGAACCACATGCCGTCGTCTATGTCGTTTTAATTCCATTAAAAACCTTCTAAAATTGTCATCAAATGGGTTGCTGGTTTATTCATTACATGTTGTTCAGGCATAACACTAACTACATGTAATTGAGTTAAACTAGTATGCCCAACAACGATGAACACGAATAAAATAATGTGAATTATAAGCGACATAGAAATAAGACACGGCATTCTCCGCTTTAGTTCAGCCGCCACCCCTGGAGATAAAATATCTGAGACAACAACCTTCAGTCTCAGAACATCGTGCCACACATATTTCCTATCCTTCTTTCTCTTCCTTAACTTCACGCTCGCGCTGTGTTCAAACATTTAAAGGGTAATCATAATCCCTTGAGCGCGTGTAGATTATATAAAAAAAAAAAAAAATTTGATTTGGTTTGTAGGTATACATCAAAATTATTCACAAAATGTGCAAAACAAAAATCAAGAAGCATCACTTATCTGCCGTCTGCTTGGTTGACAAAACACAGTTATTATATTTAATACCTAAAAAATTTAATTTTCCATCTAAGGAAATGAGGTATAATAACTTTGCATTTATGAAGGTGCATATGTAGTACGAAAAATGGGTTGGGTATTGGGTTCGATATCCCGCTTTTTTATAATCCCATTTCTTAAAATCCCGCTATTTATAATCCCGCTTTTTTAAAATACCGCTTTTTAAAATCCCATCTCTTATTATCCCGTTTTTTATAATCCCCTTTCTTATTATCCCGCTTTTGCAATCAAAACCAGTTGTTTTATTTTTAAAAAAATCGCTCGATTTTTTAAATAAAACAATAATTGGTTTTGACTGCAAAACCTGATATTAAAAAAAAAAACATTTAAGAAATGAAAAAAATAAAAAAAGAGTTATTCACCCTTATTCCGGTAGATGTTTTAATAAAACGCCTTTAAAACGAGAAGGCTTTAGACTCTAAAAACCACATTTTGGTGTTTAAATAATACGAATAATAATAATAATAATGATAATCGTTTCAATAAAATTCCAATTTTCGTTTGTAGAGCCTTGTCGTTTTTCTGGCGTCTTAGTAAAACGACTATCGGAATAAGGGTGATTATGAACAGCATTTTTCTATTTTGATTTAATCCTAGAATTTAGAGATCAAAACAAATGCGTACAGTCGAGATCAAAAATCAGTTGATGCATTTTCTTTTAATCTGGTTATTCTTAATCTTTTTAATGTAGGTATAAAGCGTTTATAATACTCAAATATAAATAGAATAAAATGCAGGACTGGATCGCACGAACTTGCTCTTATGTAAAAGTACTTTGGAATTTAAGATACATTTTATAAATATAAAACATGGATTTAATCAGATAATAATGTTCAAATGCATAAAATTGCCGTCTGGTTTCCGGAAAAGTATGAATTTATGCAAATAAACTTTAAAAAATCGTTTTATTATTAAATAATTTTTTTATATGGGTGATTCTACAAACGATGGAATTTTCGGCGGCCCCAGAAATATTTTGAAATCCGTTCAATTATTTAATCTGATTTTTTTTTATAAAATTAAATCTGACTGATATCTACCTGGCCTAACAATATTATTAGGGTGACCTTATTTTAATATCTGCTCAAAAAATTCTTCAAAGTGTCCGATTCTCAGTCCCCTGACGTGTCCCCAGTACGTTTTCGCAAAGAAAAATTATTACCGTTCTCTTATTTCAGGTCTCATACTAAAATGAATCCCACCGAAGTTACGCCAAATAATACATCTTTGCTACGAAATAAATAAATATTTTTTAGTAATTTATTTTATTACAAAAAAACTTAATTAAACTTTGTCCCCCACTTTTTGTATCAGTCCCCTGGCATATTGATACAGTCGAACATATCAAAAACTAGGATGTCGATCGGATTTCCAGCACTGGCAATTTGAAGTACCAAGTCTCCTTACAATAAAATCATGGTGCAACTCGATTCTGTTTCTTATGTTAGTATTGTGAAAAAGACATTTGTGCATGAAGTCGTGGATTGTCCGTTTAGTTTATCAGTCCTCTGGTGAGTTTTTACGAAACAAATTTATATGTAAGTAGGCATCTTTTTTAGCAGTATAGTATAGGTTTGATAAAACTGTAATATTATATATATTTTTTTGATTTTTTAAGCAAAACCTTAATATCTTTTTTGCGCAAAAACCATGAAAAACCTCAGTCCCCTGGTCTCAGTCCCCTGGCTAATAAATAAACAAATGATATTTTATTCAGAAACCTGAGAATTTTTAAATTATGTTGAACTTCGAACTTCATTGCGAAATATTTTTAAAATTTTTAAAAAGAATATAATTTATTTTAAATTAATTCTAAGTAGAAAAAAAAATTTATTGTAATATATTATTTTCTTTTAATAAAATGCTAAGTTATTATGTATTAACCATGAATTTGTATGTTTATTAAGGCTAATTGAATTTAATTTCTATATTTCAGTGTGTACCCAAGAGAAAATACAAAAAAACTAAAGATTTATTCAGTCACCTTAAAAAAAACCTCAGTCCCCTAAACATCCTTTTTCAAAAAATGTACTTAAAATCGTCATTTTTTATTTTTTTTACTGGCCGCTTTCAACAACGCAAAGAGACGTTCTAAGGATCAACTAGAACAATTCTTACGACTTTTGGCTTCCAAAAATGTCGTGCCGAAATTTGTATTATTTTATTCCATTGTTTGTAGAATCACCCATATAAGAAATTTCTCTAAAATTTTTCAAGAAAAAAATGTGTGATGCGAATTTTAAGTATTAAATAATATTGATTTTAGCAAATAAATTCAAAAAATAATCGTTCATAGGTTTTGAAGATATTGATTTAAAAAAAAAAAAAAATTTTCAAAAAAACCTTACAAATATTTTTTCGAATGTTCTTATATACAATATTAATTTAAACTTAAGGGGACTCCTGCTGAAAATTTTCGGTTAAAATCCTAAGAGCCGTTAATGAGAAAGTCGAAAATAAAAAAACGGGTCTTTGGCAGGTACCCCTAATAACATTTTGCCCCAAAATTTTGTTTGACCAAAATGTAGCTTATTATGAACACCTAATTTTTTTTATCAAAATCGTTAGAGCCGTTTCCGAGATAAATAAGATTTTGCATTACGGGTGTATGGGGGGTACCGTTAGTTTTGGAGCTAAAAACAAAATTTCAATTTCTCCTCTAGGGAATCACCGAAGACCCTTAACCACCGAGATTGAAAGAAATAGGTCCAGTGGTTTAGGCTGTAGTGAGAGGTACAAACATACAGACACACTGAAACATGTTTTTTGTGTACTAAATTTTCCTTAAAATGTTTATTAAAAAAACTGATATGCAAATTGTAAGTATTCAATAAAATACATTTTAAAACGTAATTTAAAAATTTAATAGTGTATCGGTTTTCAAGAAATTGAATTTTCAAAAAAAAAAATTTATTATTTTTTTAAAAATCCAAAAACTATTTTTTCGAAAAAAATTTTAGTTTATATTTTTTCAAATGCAAAGTAGCTCCTGCATAAAAATTTTGGTTAAAATCGTTAGAGCCGTTGGTGAGAAATTCGTAAATCAAAAAAACCGTTCTATGACATTTCCCCCCAAATTTTTTTTTAACCAAAATATAGTCCATGTCCATAATATCACACCTTTTTTTTATCAAAATCGTTAGATCCGTTTTCGAGATAAATAAGATTTTGCATTACGGGTGTATGGGGGGTACCGTTAGTTTTAGAGCTAAAAAAAAAAATTTCAATTTCTCCTCTAGGGAATCACCGAAGACCCTTAACTACCGAGTTTGAAGAAAATACCTGCGGTAGTTTAGGCTGTAGTTCGAGGTATAGACATACAGACATACAGACAGACAGACGGAATTGTCGGACCCACTTTTTTCGTCTTCGCTATCATCGTAATGTCAACTTTGATCAAAATCTCGAGTTCGATTTTTTTTTCAAATGCAGAACTTGCCCTATAGTACCTATATCGCCAGTAAAAAACGAGCTTGGCGGGATTAAACGTGATAAAAAATTAGGATTTCGAATAAGCGGGATTTAAAAACTCGGTATTTTAAAAAAGCGGTATTTTAGAAGGCAGGATTTTAAAACCTTTTTTTCGGGATTTTTGAAATTCAAATGTTTAAAAAGCTCCCACAAAAAATGCATGTTATAATTAAATTAAAATAAGAAAACACCAGTTTCAGTATTGGTATAATTTTTTTTAACTTCAATTACGTTGAGCATTGATATCTATAACTTGATTTTCTCTCAAAAAATTACTTCCAAAAATATTTCTCCTGATCTCCTTTAATATAATACAGTGCCTGGCCATATTATTAGACCCACTGTAGATTTTAAGCAAAATCAAAAAGAATTACTTAAAAGTAAAAAATGTATGCATATAACCCAGTACAATCCCTACAATTTCTAAAAAATGCGTAGTGCGTTTAATAATATGGCCAGGGACTGTAGGACATTTTCCCATAGAGTGAAATGTACAAGGAGCATACCAGGTGAGTCCTCCATATGGGGTATAAAATTTAATTGAGTTAGCACTCCACGTAGTGAGACCATCACTGATATTTCGTCAACGCTGTTTTTATACCGAAAATAATTCTTCTATTCTAAATTGATTAGTAAGTTGACAATACAAACAAATAAAAAAGAAAAGAGAATTGAAAATAATTCAAATCTGTGTGATATGCCCAAAGCTAAATGGCTACATTTATCTGGTTTCACTAACACAAGTATTTCTGAAGACATTGTCAATTTTGTATCCGTAAGAACAAACATTTCTTCAGATTAATTCAAATGTTTCACGTTAGTAAAACAAGATACAAATGTTTTTTTTTGTATTTTGTTTTTATATTTAACACGCACTCAAGGCGTTATGAATATCCTTATAATGTTAAACAGAGTGCTATTAATTAGGGAATTAGGATAGGATTAGGAAGGAGATAGGTAATTATGTTAAACACTTAGCAGCGTTTTTGGCTACGTGAAATATGTGATCACTTCACAAAAGATGGCCTGTAATGCACATACAACTGAAAGCTGTTCAGTCTCCTCGATGCTAGTTCCACCCATAAGAGGTGTAGCTTAAGCGACAGTATTCAGCTTTCGAAACATTAAATTCTAAATGGTTTCTAATTCTCCATTGGACAGTGCTTTTAAGATGAGAATCTAATAAGCTTATCATACGCTGCCGTTGGAAGTCCACATCCGAAGGTTAAGGAATATGAAAAGCTGAGGGTAATCTCGTCAGCGAAACAATTTAGTGGATTAGAAGTTTCAGACAAAAGACCGTTTATGAACATAAGGAAGAGTGTTGGAGACAAAACGGAGCCCTGGGGCACACTAGCTCTTATTTCGTGGATATCCGATTTGAAACCGTCTAATATTACTTGTAGTGAACGGTCCGAAAGATAAATTTCTAATCCAACGAAGAAGAGGTTCATCGATACTAAATGCACCCATTTTCTATAAAAGAACTTGATGCCAAACTATGTCAAATAACTTTGAAATATCAAACGACGTAAAGATTTGTGCCACTGTTTGGTGGGATATAAAATATCATCGAATCACCAGTGGACCTATTGCTACGAGAGCCATACTGCCGGTCATTAAGAAGCTTTCGTTCCTCAAGATATTTCTTAAGCTGAAAATTGATTAGGGTTTTCATGGCCTTGGAAAGAAGGGACGTAAGTGTAATTGGACGATAATTAGAGGGGGAAGAGGATTTGCCTTTTTTAAGGACAGGCTGGACAAATGCCGTTTTCCATGCACTTGGAAAGAGACCTGTAGAGTAGGACAGATGGAACAGCTTACACAGTGGTTTTGAGGAACACCTCTTTATAGCAGGAATACTATACGGGCCAACGGTTTTGTGAATGTCAAGATCAAGATTAATGTATGTTTAAATTTATTTTATTTTCGGTAGTCTATAAGAGTTTATTGTATCTCTGATTGATGTTAAATAAATAAATAAATAAATAAATCTTTTAGTATATAGTCTCGTAACGACACAAGTTCGAAAGAAGATTCGTCCCATAAAATCGTTTACGTTCTGAAGTACAGGAGGAGTCATTTTACTTTCTGGTAGCGTCGTCGAATTGACAGCAAACTGTGCTGCAAGCAAATGGGGCCTATCTATCGAGCTTACAACAGTATTGTCGAGCATTGGAACTGAGGATTTCGTAGTGTTTTGTACGTTTTTTACAAATTACTAAAAATGTTTGATACCTTTGCGACATAATAGTATTTTTTGCCGTAATTTTTGTACATGTAAAAATTTAATTCGTTGAATATGAACGTTACAGCTCTTTCTAGCTTGTTCGTACTTATTCCGGTTTTCCTCAGTAGGGCTGGCCTTAAAACTACGGAAACTTACTTCTTTAGCTCTGTAAGCCTTTTAACAGCTCGAATTGAACCAGGAGTTTTCTTTCGGTTTCATAGATTTTATCCTATTCGGAATAAAATTTCTCATACCATAACGAATCAGATTTGCCACCAAATCTACACTGGAGTTTACGTCACTATTGAGGAAGCGTAGTGACCAACTAAATTTACCGAAAAAAAACATTCCTTCTGGTGTTCTGAAGAGAAAAATTGGTCAACATGCAACGAACCTGGCCATTCTTTACAATACTCATTTTCGTAATTGTGGGGATAAGCAGGTAAAGGAAACAGTCACTCAATTCATCCATAAATGGCCTGCTCTTACCAGAATTATAGCCGAACTATTCGAAATGATGTACCTGGACGATACGAATTTTCTAAGCTAATGATCAAAGCTGTGATCCCTTTCGACTTCTTTAATGGGTATTCCCTCAAACATGAATCTCTTGTCTTATCAATCAATTCCACAGGCCAAACGAGTTTATGGTAACAAAACGGCCGGCGGCGCACTCCAGTGCAATTCAGGTCAATGAGTAAGACTGCTCGTAGCTGCCATTTCTCCCTACCTACCACACCATATATTTACTTAACTACTTAGCATTAGTCTTTTGTGGTACATATACATATATACATATCACGTTTAATACTTCCCAATATTTAGTGCTTTCCTACGCTAGAAGTAAATGCTACTTAATGTTAAAGTGTTTTCCTTATTTCGGATATTAAAAACACCAATTTGCTATCTAGATCGAAATCACACAAATATTACCATTCCGCAACCTAAAACTGATGATGAGCACTGAATACCAGCGAACTGATGGGCACAACTAAAAATATCAAACTTCAAAATTTCCATTTACCACCAGATTTTCATTTTCTGATAATGACACAATTCCAAAACGGAAATTGGTTAAATATTCAAAGAAAAAGTAAGTTAATACCATCATTCCCTACAACATGAACAAGGAATCAAAAATATCGTGTCTTTTTGACTTTGGCAAAAAATAAAAAAGAAATGTAACAACACTTCTATGCCAGCTCTATGCAAACTTCAATGACAATTCCCAAAAATTGTGTTATGATCCAAGTGCCATTCACGCCGACACATTTCTATTCGATTGAAATTGGCTGAAAATCCGAGCACAATATTTTTTTTTCTGTTGAACTAAGTGCCCCAGTTTCGCCAAGAGAATTGTACAATGTACGAGTACATCTTTTTTTTTCTCGAGAATATTGAAGATTTGGGGATTCCATCAGAAAGGAATCGCAACGCACATAACCAACTGATATTATTGACTTCAGCAGATTCGAATTCGAAAAGTGAGGTAATAAACGGACACCAACTGGAGCCATCAGAGACACAACAGAAATCAACCCAAATATCTTTGTTGGTCCCTCGGTTGTTTCGCAACTTGTGGAAAAACAATAAGTGATGGAGAAAACCGAATTTCACCAGTATTTTATTTAAGTAAAAAGTTCTAATGCAAATGAAAATCCTTATTTGAAGGTTTTTATAATACAAACTCTACATACGAGCCCAAACGCAAAATAGTTGGACTACCTATGATAAAAAACAAAAATCTTCTGATTCTTAAATTCTATCGGAAATAAAATCAATATTTTGGTATTTTTCTTTAGATATATTTATTTTGAATAGGAATAAGTAACAAAAACAAAATGACTTCAATTAAATAACGGTATAGAGCAATCTTACAAAATAAAATAACGATTTAAACATTTTTTTAAGTGCAAAATAGTTGGCCTATGGGTCTTAATTTTTATTTTACCATGGTGTTACGTCGCCTTTGGCCTTGATAACTGCTTCTATGGGTCGTGGCATTGTGTCAACTAATTTTTGACATTCCTCGTACCAAAAGACTCCCAAATATTTATGATCTTAGCTTTAAGGTCTTGAAGAGGTCCGGCATGGTTTTTTCGCGGTTTTTGTTTCATTTTATGCCAGACAGTTTCAATTGGTGAAAGGTCAGGGCTGCTGGAAGGCCATTTCAGTAAATGAATAGCTTCAGCAGATAACCACGCCTATTTAGACCTTGCAGTATGGCAAGAAGCTCCATCCTATTGGAAAGTATAGTCTCGATCACTAGCTTGAAGTCGTGGCATTGTTGGAAGAAGCTCATTTTCCAGAATATCCCTTTACTTGGCAGCATTGACACTTCCATTTACAAAATGCAAATTGCCCAAACCCCGCCCCGACATGCATCCCCATATCATTAGAGATGCTGGAAACTTGACCGTTTTTTTAAGGCAATCTTTGTGAAAAACCTCTTGAATTTCTAATGACTCGTTTTCGTTCGTCGCCCACGCAAACTTCAAACCTGGACTCATCACTCCAAATAACGGACCGTCATTGACTTAAAGTCCAGTTTTTACGTTTTTTGGCCCACTCTAGCCGCTTTTTCTTTTGTTTAGATGTTAAAAGTGGTTTTTCTTTGGCCTATGTTTTTAACGAATTAAAATTGGTCTAATTTAAATAAATTTAAAACAAACCTTATAAAATTTGCATCCAATTTTTTTTATAGTCCGTTTGCAAGTGTCGACCGAAACACTTTTTTTTATTCTTTCCCTCCATTGAACAGTTATTGCAGCGGCCGTTTGACGTCGATTTTCTTTTATTATTTTTTTTAAAACTCGACAATCTCGAGGTTTTGCGATTGGTGGGCGTCCCGTTTTTTTACCGATCTCCACATTTCCACTATTTTTGAACTTTGAGATAATGTTTCGAATTGATGAGCGCGGTAAATTGAATTGTTTTGCGATTTTATAGCTCGATAATCCCGTTTCGAAGGCTTTATTTAAGGATTCCCTAAGGTCTCTTGATAATGCAACGCCACGCACCATGGTTTACATTAAATTGTTGCTGGCTTGCATAAAACAAGAGATCAATAAACAACAAAACAAGTGCATGTCATTTTTTTAATAACGGTTAACTGAAAATCTATTTCAATCTTCATAGGCCAACTATTTTGCATCCCAGAGAGAGTAGTCCAACTATTATGCTCTATCTTTGTTTGAGGGAATGCAAACTGGAGCCGTATGTGCTTTCTCGAATTTAGTTCTGTTTGGTCCAATTTACTTACTAAATGTTATTTATTACATCGACAAAAAAAAATTAAAAAACAACTGCTTGGGGACCAGAAAATATAGGCACATAAAAAATGTTAATTTGTTAATTGATGAGTAGGCCAACTATTTTGCGTTTGGGTCGTACTACTGTAGTACCCCTTGGCATAATGGTTAGTGCGTTGGACTGCGGAAGGTCTCGAGTTCGATTCTCAGACGCTGCAAAAAAGTTTTTCGGGGGTGCACTGCTTCTTGCAAGGAATTGACAAATCCTCTAAAATTATATCTCTTGTCATGGAAAGTGCTGCTCATTAGCCGTTCGGAATCGGGTAGTTCCCCCTCCGTTCCTGGTAACACGCACACATGAATGGTTGAGAGTTGTAAGTCACTAGGTCCTGGTTCACTTCGAGCTGTTGCACCACCAAATTTAATTTAATTTAATTTTAATAAGTTAATATACTCTTGAAATAAATCAGCCAAGTAGAAGACTTAGCCAAGACGAAACGACAATTTTTATGGACTTTAAGATCAAAAAATTAACTATTTTGAAGATCCTTATGGAAAAAAATGGGAGCTAAATTTAGAAAAAAAACATATTTTTGCAACTATACCATATATGTAATTAAATAAGGACTTCACTAGCGAATTGGTTCACATTTGAAAGTCTAAGTTAGTAAGTAGTTATGCGTTTAACTGTAAGGCCTCGGCCACGCACTGAGCGACGAGCGACTGAGCGATTGAGCGACGTCGCTCTATCGCTTAAGGTCGCTCAGGGTGTACGTGGCCACCTCCATACAATTTCATGTGTTTTAATTTTTTTGCGTCGCTCAGCGACTCGTCGCTCAATCGCTCAGTCACTCGTCGGTCAATGCGAAGCCTTACGCATGAAAAGTGCTGCTCATCTAAGCCGTTCCGACGAGCCAACTCGAATATCGGACGTTAATGGCCGGGCAGAAAATACTCTTGACTTACCTCCTGATTCTGGCCCTGATAAATACACAACCAGTGTCCTCTTCCTCCACTGCTTTTGTTAGCTCTATTGAGAAAGCTAACTTGTTTGTAAGGCAGTTCGCCTCAAATTCCACCTTACTGGATAGTGTCATGACACCCCCATTTCTTGAGCGCGTGAATGATTCTGTGCGAGAAATCTTTTTTCGTACTCGTTCATAAATCCGCTGGTCCGGTTCGTGTTCCCGCTATTATTCTTTCACGTTAGCAAAGCCCCTGCGTAAGCTAGGATCTATCCTATTCTTCAGGGCTCGTTCCGAGCAAAAAAGTGAATCTTCTTTTCCTTCAAATTATCGACCGATTGCACTAACGTCCCTTCTTTCTAAGGTCATGGAAACGCTGATTAAGTATGAGCTTAAGAAATATCTTGAGGTGTGAAAGCTTCTTAATGATCGGCAGTATGACTGTACAGAAATCTTTACATCGTTTCGGAGGAAGTAAGATTATTGCACTTGATATTTCAAAGGCATTTGATAAAGTCTGGCATCTTACTCTCTTATCGAAAAGGCGTGCTTTCGATGTCGACGAATCTCTTCTTCATTGGATTAGAAATTTTCTTTCGAACCGCTCAATACAAGCGAGATATACCCCTCTTGCCACTATCTATGAATGGCACTTGCATCAATGAAACTGAAAATCTCGATATTCTTACATTAAATAAATCAGAGAACATTTTTCATGTAATTTGTAGCAAATATAAAATATGATTCAAAAAGTGGTAAGTGTCATAATGAAATTTTTATCAAAAATACGGAAATTTGTTTTACTACATAAAGAAGTTTCTTTTTACCACACTGAACAAAGTTTCCACTAGGAAAATTTTCATAAAATTTGAAGATTATTCTAACGAACGATTTTTTAAGAGCTATCGAAAATAAATAAAAAAAAACATAAAATTCAGAAAAATGCATGGAATCTTTATTTGAATCGATAGTATGGTCGATATAGTTTAATGTTTGAAGATTATTTCATGCAAATGTTGGCGGCGGCTGCGCCTCAAATGGTCCATCCGCTTAGTCCAATTTTGGCATACTCAAGTTGGCTTCCAGTGCGTCAATCGGACTCTAGAGATGAGCCTTAACATAGCCTCACAAAAAATAGCCTAGAGGGCCTCTAGTAGAGGCGCTTAATCGCACGATCCAGGCGGCCAATTTACCGGCCCCAAACGTGAAAGAAACTGTTCACCGAACTCTCAATTGGCTTATTGTTACGCGTACTGTGTGGCACCGTCTTGTTGAAACCACATGTCATGCAACATGCAAGTCAAGCTCTTCCATTTTGGGCAAAAAAAGTTTGTTATCATCGCACGGTAACGGTCACCATTCACAGTAACGTATTCGTATCATCTTTGAAGAAATATGGCCTAATGATTCCGCCAGTCCATATAATCCGCACCAAACAGTAACTTTTTCTGGATACATTGGTAGCTCTTGCAATACTTCCGGCTGCTCTTCACTCCCAGTACGGCAGTTTTGCTTGTCCACGTATCCATTCAACCAGAAATGAGTTTTGTCGCTGAACACAGTTTTTCGATAAAAAAAAAGTGGATCTTCGGCCAACTTTTCAAGAGCCCGCATTCACCAAAAATTCGGCGTTGTGGTAGGTCGTACGGCTTCAATTCCTGCACCAGCTGTATTTTGAAAGTCTTCACACCTAAATCCTTCCGCAAAATTTTCCACGTAGCGGAGTAACAGACGCCCAATTCACGGTCATCACTAACACTGCACTAACACATCACTACAGCTGCGATATTTTTCTCAGTTTGCACTCTACATGTACGTAAGCGTGTTAATGGTTTAATGTCCAACTATGTAAATTTGGTGCGAAGTTAAATCACAATAGCCCGAATAGCCTCCTCAGTAGGTCGATTAAACTGACCATAAAATGGAAGAAGCGCGCGATGGACTTTTTTAACAGCGCACGCATTTTGAATTTTTGATAATAAAATTCAATAATTTGCAAACGTTGTTCGTTTGTAAGACAATTCATGGCTAAATTATAAACCAAACTGAAGATGTTTGACAGTGACACAAAACACAAAACGTGCGTGAGCTGTCAAAACCAGTGTTGCCAAAAATAAAATCGCAAGAAAATCACCCATTAGAACAAATTTAAGAGTTGTGTCATACCCATAATATCATTTATTCTAGAATTTACGATGAAAGGAAATAACTCCCAGTAAGGGTATTTAAACCCTAAATGGGTATTTTTTCCCAGTTAAAAAAAGAAATAAATTTCCATTGGAAGGATAAATAATTTCACTTTTTATTTAGAGAGTCTTTACTTTCCACGGAATGAATTTTCTAATGAATATGGTGTGGCAACACTTCCAAAAGAAAGAATAAAGAAAAACAAATGAATGTTCAGAAAGAAGATATACCTAATGGAAGAAAGATATAATGATTGTATTTAATAGAAAGAAACTACCGGTTAGCTAGAAGAATATACTGAGAGAATAAAGATATGTATGATCAGTTGTTGTGGATCTGTTAAAGAGGAAAGACCTTTTATTTGTTTAACCGAATATTGTTTTAGTTTTGTATTAAGCAAAGTTTAACTGCTTACAATGCTAAAAATTATTTCTTATTACAATTCCATTTATTGTATTTTATTGATTCGTGAAAATCTGACTCACTTACACCCTTTGCATTAACTTTTTAACTAGAGTCTGGACTTTTCCAAATAAGTGGTATCTGCAACAATCTAGGGAGACAACTTTATCTTGTCTTCTCCTCGGACCCATTTAACTCAGCTGTCTCTAAAAGCCCCCATCTTCTTTGCACTCTAGATCACTACACCCTCCTCTTTCTTTTATATTCAGTGTTGAAGATAGCTCTCCAACTATTGAATCTGAGAAATATTCCAGTTTCAACTTTCGTAAGGCCGACTTCAATAAACTTAATAATCTCCTTAACAACATAAACTTCAACCTTTTCATCAACCTCACTACTCCCATCGATATATCGCTTTCTTTCTTTTACACCTCTATATTTGCTTGTCTCATTCAATGTGTCCCTTATACAGTTAAAAAAACCTGTGTATCATCTCCTCCCTGGTACACACAAGAATTACGTCACATCCGTAATGTTAGAAATAAGTTATGGAAAACTTACCTGAAATCCCAAACACCTTTAAACTATTTCTACTACCAACAAGCATCTTCTAATTTTTCTGTTCTCTGCAATTCTCTATACCAAATCTATCTCAATAAAATGCAAACCTGTCTCATCACCGATCCAAAACGCTTTTACCAATTTATAAACGTGAAAAGAAAATCCGACGGTCTTCCTTCAACATTCAATTTCATCGGCACATCTTCTTCTGAAGCTAAAGTAATTGTTAACCTATTTGCTACCTTTTTTAGTCAATCCTATAGCAATAATTCAAATGAACCTGACCTTGATTACCACAAATTTCTTTCAAATAGCCTTCTCTCAACATTAGTTCGCATACCGTCCGTGAAAAGTTAAGTTTACTGAATGATGACTTTTCACCCGGTCCTGATTGTATTCCAGCAATTTTTCTTAAAAATTGCGCTTCGGCACTCTATGAACCCCTCACTAATCTTTTTCAACTCTCGCTTTCACAGTCAGTTTTTCCCTCTCTTTGGAAGGAATCCTTTATTTTTCCAATTTTTAAAAAGGGTTGTAAGAACGAAATCTCTAACTATCGTCCGATTGCTAAACTCTCTGTTATCCCCAAGCTCTTTGAAAGTATAGTGTATGATTCGCTTTATTTCCATTGTAAATCAATTGTCTCTCCACTTCAACACGGATTTTTAAAGGGAAGATCCACTACGACTAATCTTACCCAGTTTGTCTCCACGACAGTCTCGGCAATGGAAAAAGGCTACGATGTTGACGTTATCACCACTGATTTCAGAAAGGCGTTCGATAAAATCAGTCACCAAATTATCTACGTTAAGCTACAAGCCTTTGGCTTTCCACCATCGTTCATCAAGTGGGTCAAATCTTATCTCGAGAACCGTTTATACAGGGTTGTTTTCAGAAATGAAGTGTCCGATCCCTTCCTCGCCTCCTCTGGCGTTCCCCAGGGTAGCCATCTCGGTCCACTTCTATTTGTGCTTGCTATAAACGATGTCGGTAGAATCATCTCCTTCTCAGACCTTTCTATTTATGCAGACGACATTAAAATAATTAAAGTAATCTCGTCTTCTCATGATTCTTCGCTGCTTCAACTTGATCTAAATACTTTTCTTACTTGGTGCAACAAAAACTTTCTTGAGCTTAATATTAGTAAATGCCAATCTATGACTTTTTCCCGTAAACGTATACCTTCAAATCCTCGAATCTATTACTTATGTAACATACCTGTCCCTATCGTTTCATCTATTCGTGATCTCGGGGTTATATGTGATAAGGAGTTAAATTTTCGCTCTCACATTGATCATATCATCGGGAAAGCGAATTCTACCCTCGGATTTGTTAAACGATGGTCTAAAGAACTTTCCAACCCCCATGTTACCAAATCTTTATACACCACATACGTCAGGCCTATCCTTGAATATGCTAGTCAGGTTTGGTCTCCCTTCCAAATCACTCAATCTCTTAGAATTGAAGCTGTTCAGAGGAGATTTCTCAGATTCGCTTTGCGCAGTCTACCTTGGTCTGATCCCGTTATTTTACCCCCTTATGAAGACCGTTTGCAACTAATTGGCTTGCACACCCTTTCTCAACGTCGCCATATCGCTGACATAATATTCGTCCATCAGCTCATCATTGGAGCCATAGACTCTCCTGCTTTGCTCGAATGGATTAAAATTAATACCAATCCACGTAACTTAAGAGCTGTCCCCTTCTTCCGCCTCCCCATTCACCGCACCAACTACGGCCATTTCAATCCAATGAGCAGAATGCTTCGATTAGCCAATACTGCACAAGATATTTTCGATTTCTCCATTAGTTCCCCTTCCCTTAGAAGAACTCTATACACCTTCTCTCCCTAACCTCACTCCACCGTATTATTTTCTTTTTATTTTCTTATTAGCGTTAAGTATATTATTTTTAATTTAAGTTTGTATAATATAATTTAAGTAATTCGCTTGCAATAAGCTAACTAAATATAAATATAAATATAAACATTCGTAACAATTTTGCACTAAATTTTGTATTTTAGTTCTTAACTTGTCCTAAAAATTAGATGCCCTATTTGCAAATTCCGACTTAACTAAAGCCATACCTATGACGTAACAATTGCTATAACTAAACGAAATATATTTAAACTATTCATTATACTGATATTCTTTATCTACCTGCACTTTATGTACTATTCAAGTTTGATTCCATTGATTAAGAATATATTGAATTATATATAAAACACACATAGCAATCAAAACACCTGAAACCGACTTTGCTTGAAAAGAAATTCTCCTTTTTTTATACAAAGCGAACGCGGGTGTACAACTTTCCGGAAAATGCGAACATTTACCAGAAAATTTTATTGGCAGCAAATTTTATGATATCTGATAAAGTGATTTCCACAGGGAAATCAAATTTTTGTTCCGTGGAAAGTGTTGGATTTTTCTTCTTTTTTTTTTTTCGTTTGTTATTAGAGAGCGTATTCTATTTGTTTTTTTTTTTTTTTGTCAGCACAAGCTTTCATCTTCGTCAGCTCTGTGGTCGGTGGGGGTGCCCACGGCAACAGTTTGCCTTTAGATAATTTCAATTGGAATCACAGGGAGCGTTGCGAATTGAGTGTTGGAATGGAGGTATTGCCATGGCATACATATGTTGGTGTTGCTATTGGCAGATACCTGTTCGGGATATAAATCGATCACAATCAGTTACAGCTTACAGTCAGTCATAGGAATGTTAGTAGGGCTGGGCTGCTGCTGATTCTATTGTTGCATTTTATGTTCACGCAGTTGTTGCCCACCTTACCGTCCAATAATCCGAAAGGTATCGTACCTATGTATGTGTTGTTTCCGCTGGTGTTTCTTTTGCTGTATTATACAAAGGCGAGTGGGGTGGTAGAATGCGAATGGCAGCAAGGAAATCCTCCGTCCTTGTTCTAGAGTTCAAATGATTGTTAGGGATTTATGAACTCGTTCAAAAGAATCGCTGCAGTAAAGAACGACACTATCCAGAGACGCCGCGGCGGCAATGTGTAACTAGTTGTTGGTTCAGCATTCCACGGAGTGCTATTTTATTTCCTTCTGATTGCTTCGCAATATGGTGGCATGATTGAAGGTATCGATGCGCAGCGATGGGATCGGTGTTGAATAAATAAATGATTGGGACAAACGAATTGATTTGGGATTTGTGGCAACACACAATGGTTGGATATGGATACTCGTATAAAAAAAGTTGATTGTCTTTGGGTTTCCAATTTTACTCATTTCGCTAATGAAATGTAAAGGCTGCTTTAGATATATAACAACATTTACTTGTAAAGGAGGTATTTTGAAGGAATGGTTGTTAATTAATATTGGGCATGTAGAATGGTTGTTAATTAATATTGGGCATGTAGAAAGATATTCAGCCTGATCGGCAATTCCTTGGAAAATATTTCTCTCATGGAATTTTTCTCTTCTCGAGAACACATTCCTCCTATCATGAAAAATAAGTTTTACCAACATAGAAACGAGAAAAAAAATATTCAAAAATAATTTTCAAACAGTTTGACATTTTATTTTAAAGAAAAAACAAAGAAGTTAGCTTTGATACAAAATAATTACATTTGTTAAACATTAAATTAAACATTTATAAAAATGCAAAGAATATCAGTTTTGTGGTTATTAGAGGAAGAAGAGTCAAGAAGGCGAAATGAGCCGAGAGCCATACGACGCAGTTTGAGAGACCATTCTAATCCTTTGGAGCTTCCACAAGCACTGTATTTTGAAAAACCTATTTATTTGAATCATCACATTTGTTATGACTTATGAGTATCCTTTATCCACAGATTTCACAATTATTATAGAGTTAGTAAGCCGTTGTTCAAATATTTGGTCGAAAAACTGTCTGATTTTTTGCCTCATGCAAAGAAACCTGGCGCTGTTCCTTCTTATATAAAAAATAAGTGCACGCTTGCGCTTCTTTGCCGAATGAGGCTATTAGACAGGAGTGGGGAAGGATCATGAAGTTGGGTTGGCTCAATCTCCATTTTCCGAAGTCCTTTCAGTTTTCAGTTTTTATAGTTTTGTTTGTTTTTTATAGAGATAACTCACATATCAACAGTTAACTTTCCGGATTCCCTTGCAAAATTGTAACGGAATATTTCTCGAGAAAGCGAAGGAAATTTCCCTTAAAAAAATAGTTCACGATAGGTAAATATTTCTCGCGGAATTTTTCCCTAATTTCGAAATTAGTTTACGATAGATATTTTTCGAATTTGGGAAAAATTTCTCGAGAAATGCGATTCACAATAGCCCTGATTATGTTGCTTTCGAAGTGTACAATTGATGCAAGTTCAGATGGGTAAAGTCTCTTTTAAATACTCATTTATAGCTTCTGGCCAATGCTTCATTATTTCTAAATTCTTATGTTCACCAAAGTAAACCAATTGACAAATCTTATGGCTGATTTGGCATAGGTAGATGCGACCTCATTTTATTACTGTTAGTACTGATCGTATCATGATGTAATGAAAGTTCTAAGGGAATCAATAAGTTCTTGGTACGATTGATTACACGCGCATTTGAATTAAGTCACCTAGCGCAGAGAAAGCTAAAGCTTAAGAAAACAGATAAGGATGGTATTTTTATTAACACACAAAGCTGCGTATGCATTGAAATTCTTTGATGTTGTAACACGTTGGTCCAGAAGTGCGCATGAAGCTTATATCTTTAATGGTTTTCTTATTCGATTTTCTGATTCAAAAACAATGAATTCCCAAAGTGGAACCTACTTGGTGATGGAAGCTACACCAGTACTCAACCCTCACATTACCGCTTATATTGTCTACAAATATCACAAAAAGGAATATGCACGTGAATATTAAAACCATTAAGGCAGTCATTGTTGGAAATATGCTTTACATAATATTGCTATTAAAATAAGAGATTAAGTGTCCCCCTTATACCAGCTACTCCAAAGTTTAAATTACAAATTAAAAGTGAAAACAATGCTGCAACAAGAAAAAAAAAAATAAAACGCGAAATTTTGATCAAAGTTGACATTATGATGATAGCGAAGACGAAAAAAGTAGGTCCCGAAATTCTGTCTGTCTCTCTGTTCGGCTACAGCCTAAACGGCTCAGCCGATTTTCGTCAAACTAGACATCGTTTTTAAATTTTTCCCCCACTCATTTTTTCGTTTTTTTTTTTCTTTGTTTTTAAGACCAAAAAATAACCGTACCTGCCTTTTTTCGAAATTTTATAAATATTTTTTTTTCTCAAAAACTGTTCCACAGATTATTTAAATTTCTAAAAATTTAGTTTTGGTACCCCCCATGGAACCATTTTTTTTTGTTTTTGATTTTCTCAAAAACGGTTTTGATCATTTTAGTACTAAAGCTCTGCAAAAGTTTCAATATTATTGTGTATTCAAATTTTCCAAATTTTTTTTTGGATTTAAAAAAAAATTCAATTTTTTTTTTTTAACTCTATATTTCGAAAACCCCATGCTTGATTTTTTTTAAACTTGATAAATAAAAGTTTCTTGATATAGTCTACAAGATGTGTGAAAAAAAAAATTATTTTACATAAAAATAACGGTACCCACCATACAAATGTTAAAAAATGCTTTTCGAAAATCGTATTTTTCTCGAAAACGATTCCGATAATTTTGATAAAAAAGTTTTTTTTTTTAATTAATACTTACGACCTATAATTTGCTACACTTGAATGTCCGATCGCGATCGCGAAATTTGAAATATTAAAATATTATTATTTAATATCTTAAAAGAGAAAAACAATGAAACGAACTCTGCGACGCACGGCGCGACAACAACCACCACGAATTGGGAGAAAGATGAAATGTCACTTGACAAAAACAACAAGTGTAGCTGACAGCGGGTAGGATGCTGTCACCACGGCTAGAGCAGTTGTGGTGGGTTCACAATGGGGGTTGGAAAATTTAATTATGAGGTTTAAGGGTGATATGTATGATATCAAATTGATATAAAATAAAATGCACGACTGGATCGCACGAACTTGCTCTTATGTAAAAGTACTTTGGAATTTAAGATACATTTTATAAATATAAAACATGGATTTAATGAGATAATAATGTTCAAATGCATAAAATTGCCGGCTGGTTTCCGGAAAAGTATGAATTTATGCAAATAAACCTTAAAAAATCGTTTTATTATTAAATAAATTTTTTATATAAGAAATTTCTCTAAAATTTTTCAAGAAAAAAATGTGGGATGCGAATTTTAAGTATTTAATAATATTGGTTTTAGGAAATAATTTCAAAAAATAATCGTTCATAGGTTTTGAAGATATTGATTTAATTTTTTTTTTTTTTTCAAAAAAAAACCAATAAATATTTTTTCGAATATTTTTTTTATACAATATTATTTTAAACTTAAGGGGACTCCTGCTAAAAATTTTGGGTTAAAATCCTTAGAGCCGATAATGATATGCCGATATGGCAGGTACCCCTGATAACATTTTGCCCAAAATTTTTTTTGACCAAAATGTAGTCCATGTCCATAATATCACACTTAATTTTTTTTATCAAAATCGTTAGAGCCGTTTTCGAGATAAATAAGATTTTACATTACGGGTGTATGGGGGATACCCTTAGTTTTGGAGCTAAAAAAAAAATTTCAATTTCTCCTCTAGGGAATCACCGAAGACCCTTAACTACCGAGATTGAAAGAAATAGGTCCAGTGGTTTAGGCTGTAGTGAGAGGTACAGACATACAGACACACTGAAACATGTTTTTTGTGTACTAAATTTTCCTTAAAATTTTTATAAAAAAAATTGATATGCAAATTGTTAGTATTTAATAAAATACATTTTAAAACGTAATTTAAAAATTTAACCGTGTATCGGTTTTCAAGATATTGAATTTTCAAAAAAAAAATTGTATTATTTTTTAAAAAATCCAAAAACTATTTTTTCGAAAAAATTTTTAGTTTATATTTTTTTTCAAATGCAAAGCAGCTTCTGCATAAAAATTTTGGTTAAAATCGTTAGAGCCGTTGGTGAGAAATTCGAAAATCAAAAAAACCGTTCTATGACAGGTACCCCTAATAACATTTCCCCCCGAATTTTTTTTTTCACCAAAATATAGTCCATGTCCATAATATCACACTTAATTTTTTTTTATCAAAATCGTTAGAGCCGTTTTCGAGATAAATAAGATTTTGCATTACGGGTGTATGGTGGTACTGTTAGTTTTGGAGCTAAAAAAAAAATTTCAATTTCTCCTCTAGGGAATCACCGAAGACCCTTAGCTACCGAGTTTGAAGAAAATACCTCCGGTAGTTTAGGCTGTACTTTGAGGTACAGACATACAGACATATAGACATACAGACATACAGACATACAGACAGACAGACGGAATTGTCGGACCCACTTTTTTCGTCTTCGCTATCATCGTATAATGTCAACTTTGATCAAAATCTCGAGTTCGATTTTTTTTCCAAATGCAAAACTTGCCCTATAGTACCTATATCGCAAGTAAAAATATGTGATTTATTACGATTAGTCGCCCCAGTGGCGTAGTTACTGCGTAATAAAAGGGCGCCAGCAATTTTTTTTCCTGAAATACGAAAAAGGAAATTGCAAACCTTTGGAGCGAAAATAAATTAGCAACGACGATGAGCGGAGATGAAAAATGAAAGATAGTTTTTTGAATTTTTAAAGATTTATTTGCCTGGGAAACCCTACTTGTAGGATTAAAACCCAGGATCTTTTCAAGCAAATACAAAGAGATTTTAACAATAAGATGGACCGTTAAGGTCTGGTTTCCAGAATCACAACGGAGATTAATTAACGGGGCACGAGTTCCGCAATTTTCGGAACAGAACGTAAAGCCGTTAAAACCCAATCACGACAAAATTACAAAAAGATAAAATTTATATAAAGACAGCACAAAAAAAAGGAGTACTTAGCTTTTTTTTTTTTGATAATATTCCTCCGATTGATTTTCCTCTTTCTTCCTTTCCTTTCTTCTCCCTTTTTTTATTTTCCAATAATTTTCACCTTTCGTTCTCTGTATTTTCTCCACTTGCACTATTTTTTTTTTTAAACTATCTATTTAATTTCTACCTCTTTTATAAACAAAACTCCTTAATATTCTTTCCAATTATAATTTCACTTTTGGTTTTTCTGATTTTTCTTTTACAGCTCTCACTTCTTTCAAAATTAAGATTAGAGTGACTTCCAAGATTTTTCTCCTAGATAGCCGCTCAAAATTTCGCCCCATACCCTCGTGCTTTCAGCCAATTCGGTATCGCGGATTTCGATCACGTCATCGACAGCCAATCTCCGCAAGTTTGCTGAAGAGCCTTTGGTGTCGAAATATGGCGATCCTGCTTACTCACAAATTCCCTTTCTTTCAATTTCTCTCGAACTTTCCATGGAATTCGCCGCCCGCTGGAATTTCCTTCCAGGTCACGACGTTTCCTTTGATTAGTTCACAATTATCCCCATAGTTTTGCGCTGATAGAAAAAAAATCTTTAAAACCTTAAGTAGAATTAATAAGGATTCGCGCACATTAGTCCCCACCGGATTTTTAACAATAATAATAATTAGAGAGAAAAGCAAAAGAAAGAGGAATCGATCAAGTTGCATACATTTACTCAATAGGTCGTGATTGGCTTCCAACTCAGACAAGGGGGAGTTTGGGAACTCACACTTAACGTTCCATCTTTTACAAATTAGTTAATTTTTAGTTTTTAGTTTTAGGTTGGGCACTCGGCCGTTCTCCTTTAAGAGCGACATCTACGTTTAAAGACCAAGTGTCTTCAACGTTTTCGAATTGAAACCCATGAAACAGACCGCCCGTCTGTCAGTACTCGTCCACGATTTGTTTGTTTTACGATACTGAGAGAGAGAACCACTGGCTGATGGACCATGGTCGCCCTGCTCTCTCGCACTATCGCAAAACGAACAGCTGTGTAATTAAAAAGGAAAATTGGAAGGACACGCAAGGAAAAGGAAATAGAAAGAATGAAGATTGTTGCGGTGAATTTTTACCATAACAAATTTAATAAAAAAAATTGAATTTAAGATATTACTGACTGTACCTACCATAGAACCATGTTTTCGAATTTTGAATTTCTCTTTATCGGCAAAACAGATTTTAATGAAATTTTGTATAGAAAAGATTTTAAAAAGTATAAAAAGCATTGCATTTCAAGACTTTAAGAAAAATATTTTTTGAATTTTTGAAAAATAAAATCTATTTTTTTTTGGAAAATTCGATATCTCAAAAACGACTCAATAATTTTCTTGGAAATTTATTTTTTATTCGTACAGTAATGAAAACTTTATGTTGGCGTAAGAAAATGTTTTCTTAAAAATTTTGTATATAAAAGCTTATTTTTTAAGTCATTTAAAAAAATAATTTTTTGCTTATAAACAGTTTCTCTCTAATAACATTCATTTTTGAAATTCTTAGTCGTCTTTTACATAAGAGCAAGTTCTTGAGACCCAGTCGTGCATTTTATTTTATACATTTGGAGCTAAAAACAGAATGCCATGAATTCACGTAAGAATAAAAATTTTGAATTGTTAAGTAAAAATACTTTTGAAGTTCACTTTTCTAAAAATTGAGAGCATATTGTAATACCCCTTAGAATACCAGAAGAAGTGTTAGTTGGTCCTGCTATAATGAAAAAAAAAAATGCTTTCCAAGGCACCTTCTTTTTGCAAAGAAGTAAAAAACCCATCATGACTAAGGATCTCTTGTCATGGAAAAATGCTTTTAACCTTGGCCGTTTCATCTCTCCTCAAAATTGCAGGTATCATCCATCCAGATCAAAACAAAAAAAACGCATACATGAATGCTTTAGAACTATTGTTAGTCCCAATCTTCTGGGTCTCCACGATCTGTGGTTGTTGGTATAAACATAATAATCTGGAAATACTGGGACATAACTATAAAACATTGCTCATAAAATTGTACATTCCTTCATTCATGTGAAACGTAAAGAAACAATCAAAAACTTCAGTAAAGATGCAACTTCATCTGTTTTATCAATATTCTTGAGCCGTGGTATTGGCAGTTCTCTCATTTTTCTCTTTTTAAACAGAAACCTATTTGCTATAATATCTTGTTCGATGGAAAAGTCAAAGGGTTTTGTTATTCTTATCGAAAATCCCTTAACGAAGAATACACCGTTATATCCCTAGTATCGAATTTATAGAGCAGAGCTATTTTTTTTTTATTCTTTTTGTGTGCAATCTGATTGAATTTGAAATTGAAAAGCATTCTCATCCGATTATAGAAAATTCAATTATATTCGCATATTACCTGTATATACCGCCATCATCATGATGCCCTGCAATTCAATATCAAGAATAGAAAAGAAGAATAAATAAGTGATGACATAAAAGCGGAGACAAACTGCAGAAAAGTACTAAGGAACATATACACACAGGGGCGTATTTACCCTAGGGCTAAAAGGGCTACAGCCCGGGGCGGCAAGGCTGCTAGGGGCGTCGCAAGCCGCCTCTAGCAATTGGCCAATTTATTATATTTTTTTGAAGCGATTGAACTTTCAAAACATTCAAGCAGAAGGACGCAAGCCGCCCCTAGAAATTGGCCAATTATTAATATTTCTTGAAGCGATTCAACTTTCAAAACATACAAGCAAAAGGGCGCAAGCCACCCCTAGCAATTGCCCAATTTATAATATTTTTTTCAAGCGATTGAACTTTCAAAACATACACGCAAAAGAGGGCAAGCCGCCCCTAACAATTGTCTAAATTACAATATTTTTAAAGGATACAAAAAATACAAAGATTTTAAAAAATTAAATTTTTTGAGTTTTTCAAGCATGACAATTTTTTCAGTGCCGTGAGTGTCCGGCTGTGAGAGAGATTACTGTAACATGTCACTCACTTTTTTCACCATTTATTATTCTTATTTTTTATAAACGATTTTTTATAATTAAAATTCATAACAAAAATATTTACAGACATGTACCTATTCCTTGGAACAAATTCCAATGAAACAAAAAAATTATCAAAAAAAAAGCACTTGTTTCTATATAGCTCTAAAAAAATGGACTAGAAGAACTTTGGCTACGGAGTCGTCGTAGCTGTCAAATCCTTGGCAACCCGTGGTCTTTCTTTTCGTGGCAAGATACATAAATTTGCATCTGTACATAACGGGAAATTCATGATGATCTTTCATTATTTCCTATACAAAGATTTGGCAATCCAGGAAAAGGAAACACATCGTATTTGTCTTTTGCCACCTATGAAAATTATGCAACAGCTTCAAAGGTCTAAATACTTCTCGTTGAGCGTTGATTCGACTCCTGACATAAGAAATATTTCATTAATTTTAAGGTATGTTCAAGAGAACGCAGAACCCGTTGAACAATTTCTCTGCTTTCTGCCAAATACAAGCCATAAAGCAGAAGAAATGTTACCAGTAATTATGGATACTTTTAAGTCATTAAACATTGTCAAAGAAAATTGCAGAGGTCAATCTTATGATAATGCAAGTAACATATGTAAGGGCAATATAACGGCTTACAAGCAAAAATTAAAGAAAAATCTAATCACATTCTTAAAATTTGATCGGATCATCGGCAGCTGATTCTTGCCCAGAAGCTGCAAAATTTTTTGACTTATTACAAAACATATACGTTTTTTACAGCATCAACAGAGCGAACAAAGCCTCTTAATTCATTTTTTAATGTTTCCGAAAATGTCACATTAAAAAATTTTTCATGTATCCGTTGGTCAGCCCGAGACGATGTCTGTACGAGCTTAAACAGAGATTGGGACTAAATAATTTCGGCTCTCAATGCAATTAAAATAATGCCCACCAGAAAGCTTTAGTGAAAACTGACAGCAATATTGTCTCACCTTTGGGGTTCTATACTCAAGCAATTCAATATTGTATAAACAAAAATTCAAGGTGTTGATACAGACATTAAAACTGTATCCAGGCTCTACGAGGCACTCAAATCGTTTGTGAGAGAAAAACGAGAATGTTTTAATGTTTTTGAAGAGATGGTAAAAAGCAAAACCTCTGAAAATTACAAAATAGACCAAAAAAGAATCGTCAAGACCAAAAAAGGAGATGAAGATTTTCAAGAAGAGTGTGTCTTACTTAAACATTTTCTGGAGCAAAACAACACTGAAAATATGAGTTTAAGGCAGCTTTACCTTCATATAAGAGAACAAGAATTGAAGGAAGCATTTCCATAGGTTGAGGATGCTTTAAGAATATACTTGTGCACTGCAGTGACAAATTGTAGTTCAGAAAGATCGTTTTCCGTATTGAAACGAATAAAAACCTATTTAAGGTCTCGCATTAGCGAAGAACACCTTAACAGTTAAGCTTTATCAAATATAGAAGCTTAACTGACCAAACATTTTTAATCGATATACACACAGAAAAGAATTTGAAATCAAATTTTGTGTTTTTAATTATTATTTTATATTACTTTATTTTTATTGTTCTAAAGGGCGGCAAAATTTATCAGCCCGTATGCGCCAAATCCTTAAATACGCCTCTGTATACACAGGTAAGGTATCTTGTAGAGTTCTTCCATGTTTAGAGCTTTTAATAATATTTAACTATTAGAGTCACGCAGTTTTTAAGTGCCGGACCATGAGAGTCTATAAGGGGATTCCCAACGATGAATCTATATATAATATGTTTCTCTAATGTTCTGCTCAAACGCTAAGCTAAATTCTATTTTGAAAAAAAAGTGTTCTTAAACTTCAAGTTCTGATAAAACTGGTTTGATTCGATCAACTTATTCCATAAAAACTATGGACACTCCGAAATAACAAAGCATTAACTTATTTAAGCTTCGAACACAGGTAAAAACCTCCCTCATGGTCTTCATTCAATTTAAGCCTTTTTTTTTTCTTTCTGAAAAATAAAACGAGAATAATATTTTCAAAGTTGATAACTTCATCGCAACTACATTATAGCTAACTGGACACATAAGAGCTGCAGAAGCAGAGAACCGCTCAACTCTCGTACTAATGAATTGATTAATGGCCATCTATTCCGGAAAGCTAATAAAACGGTGACCGACTACGCCATCCACTTTAGAACTTTTCGCTGCTAAATATTTGCGGTTAAGGTTCTAATGAGATTGGCGAAGTTGTTGTTGCTGTGTGGCTGTATTCCTAAACACATCATCAACGGTCCTGTTAAAATTGCCATCATCAAACCCTTCCTGGATGGCCACGCCGCGCGCCGCCTGGTGGTAGAATAAACTTTCAATCGATAAACTGTACCCATCCAAGCTGGCAGCGAGAGACCATCATAAGCAGACGGCCACCACCCTTTTCTGTGTGGCGTCAAATATTGAACAGGTGTATCCTCGCAAGCAACCCCTGGCACACATAATCTACTAATTAATGATTCCCATGACAGAAATTTATGTGTAAACTTTAACAATATTTGTTGCAGTTCCTGACGGTGAGTTATTAATAACTTTGGCGTGGACGTGCCTCACAACGGAAGTGCCAAACTCCGATGTGCATCATGTTGTGTTTTGGGGCTTGGGGGTTGATAAGTCATTCAACATAGTCGTCGTTGTCTCGGCGAGAAGGCAAAGTCAATGGGGGCCTGGCTAATGTGCTAAACTCATTCATTTGTGGCATCCCTCTCTTTGCTAACGGACCGCATCATATACGCGATCCCCTATCCTATCCATCCATACATATCCATCATGGACCGGAAGACAAGGTTGGGTATGTTGTCATTTTGTTGTTGGTGGTCTCAGTGCCGGCGGTTTGGACTTGGAGTCTTGGGATTTAGCATTTGCTGACGGAAGAGAATCACCACTTCTATGGAGTTCCCCTCCGGGCGCATAAAAGATGGCACACAATATCACAGCATAGCACTTCCGGTTTTATGGGTAGTATGCCGGGGCATAAACAATGTTGTGAACTAAAAGTTAAATTGGCGGCTATAATGGTGGCCGTAAAGTTGCTAGTTGTCACAGCCATGCTGGCTAAGGTAAGGCATGGACGTATTTTATTCTTTCGGGTACAAAAAGCATCAATTTCTAGTTGTATGCCATTAAGAATATACATTGTCAAATTATAGAAACTTCAGAATTTAGTTGAATACCTAGATCTTAATCTTTACAAAAAAGTCGAAAAGTGATGGACGTTACTTTAATCTTAATTACGTTCGTTACTCAATTCGATATTTTATTATTTTTAATTTTTTACGCAAGAGTTTCACTTATTTTAGGCGAGGATTACAAGACAACCGACTATTTCACTAGCATACTTATAGTATAATAATATGGAAATATTAATATTAATAGGGAAGGGTTGACTTGAGGCACTGTGTCACTGAAAAAGCTTCATTCATTGGCCTTATTATGAGTGGGTAATACTTATGTTCATAGTTCTAAATTGTTGACTTTTGACATGATTATATACAGTAACAGTTTTGTCGGTAGGTAAGCAGAAATGGCGACCATTGGAAATCTAGCGCTTTGGCACAATAAGGGCTGAAGTGCCCCATTTTGATATTATTATGAAGAAATTCTCACGGAGTCATCCAGTTTTAATTGATCTCAAAAGGGAGAAAAGATCTAGTAGGTTTTGATGTCCCTTATTGTGTGTTTGCTATTGCACAATCATCCGGAATCTGGAAGACCCACCCAACCTATTAACTAGACACTATCTACACTGTGCCAAGCTAGGCAGGTTTTTGACGGGTGCTGATACGGTAGTCAATCCGTTTGAGTGATCATTCGCCCCCCCCCCCTCTTCCAATCATCATAAACTTCCGACAAAGCTGTCTGTCTACTAGCTCGAGATGCAAAGAATCAAAAGGAGGGCGCAGCACACAAGTAACAGAAGTTCGTCCTGAGCCATTTTGTCGTGTTACGAAAAGATATCATGCCCCTCCTGATGATTGTGCTAAAAATTTGACCAGAAGGCATTTTCAGAGGAAATGGAGGACTGTTTCGTTTTCTCTCTGGTCTCCATAGCTATAGCAGTTAGTATTTTGAGGAATGCCTATAGCTTCGCTGCATGCTCTCCTATTGGCCAGTGTCCGCTACTGGTACCTACGATTCTGGCTATGCCTTGCTTGATTCCGCATTTCAAAAAAGTGTTCTGGATTTATTATGGGTGGGTCAAATAGTTCTAGATATAATGCAGTTAGTTAAACCGCTCCACCTATGGTTTGATTCTCTAAGAAAACTTGAAAAAATTTTGCTTTTCATAACTGCGAACTAAATGTTGACTGTTTCCGCAAGTGAGTTATGAAGGTCTGATCCTTGCCAGACCACCTAATTCACCCGTTCATTCCCATCAATGCCGGAGCCCAGATATGAGTGACATTGACATTTAGGCTATAGCAAGTTCATTCCGCAAATTTCTGAATAAATTTAGAGGATGAGGATGAGAGGAATTAATGTGCTAGAATTAATGGGTTTAATAGATTGTCTTTGATAATAGCTTTGTTCTGGGTTGGACCTTGCTTGAGTACTTGAATGCTTCCCATATAGCCAGTAATTCTGCTTTAAAAACACAATTAAATTCTGGTAGTAAAAAACGACCTAGATAAATATCTAATCAGAATCTCAGAAGAGAATCTTGAATTAACACCACCCTCGATCTTTGAGCTTCTTAACCCTTTCTTCAATATTCAGTTTCAGGTTAATCTAAGGGTCTAGAATCACACAAATTAGGGTAGAGCAATAAGGTGCATTTTAGTTTTGGTAGTAAATAACATCAAATCACTTTTGCTTTGGTTAACACCTAGTCCACTGTTTTGTATACTGGGCCATTTAAATAAGATGCTTCAAAATGCTGCTTTGGGTTGAAACATGTAATACAAATCATGCCAAAATTGATCTTAAAGTGAAAGTGCCTTGGAAGTTGGAATTTCGAAGATTATAAATATTAAACATGTTTGTAGATACAGAATATTGTAATGAAGAATACGCATGGTTTCTTAAAATAGTTTTGAGCTAAATATAAGTAGAAAACTCTGATTTCTTGAATGAACAAATTGTTCGCACCATAAAAATGTTTTTGAGATATTATTGTCAGAACTATAAAAAATATCAATTTCCAGGCCCAAAATCCCCACGAAAACAATGAAATGGATGTATTGCAGTTTGGTGTATCTCTTGGATTGTGATCGTCCCGAATTTGACAATTTTGCTTGCTGAAGAACTTGATGAATGTCAGAAATGAGCTTCATCGCTGAATATTATTTTTCAACGTAAAATTTTTCTCGAAAAGAATACCCACTTTCATAAAATAATTTAATCATTTTCACATGTTGTTGAACACTGTTTCTATTCATTTTGGCAAGGCAAATTTAATAACTGACAGCCAACTTGAAAGATATTAGATATATGTAGCTTCAATTTTATTTAAATTAAATTAAATTTGGTGATGCAACAGTTCAAAGTGAACCAGGCCTAAGTTACTTACAACTCTCAACCATTCTTGGGTGCGTGTTACCAGGAACGTAGGGGACCTACAATTTTCTGCCGATTCCGAATGGCTATTGACGGCACCTTCCATGACAAGAGATATACTCTTAGAGGATTTGTCAATTCTTTACAAGATGCAGTACACAAACTAAGTGGGTCCGGCGCAGCGTTGCCGCGAAGAAAAAAACATAGAGGGCCATTTCGAAATTTTTTGAGGGCCATTTGACAAAAGTTGGGGCCAAATATTTTACTTACAAATCTGTCCTTAAAACATTAAACTACAATACATGAATATGGGTATTTATTTATTTAATGTGAAACATGAAGATGGCAGCACTGGGCTTAAACGTGAATGCCGTCAATACGGTAGCACTGAAATATACTGAACAGATCATTAGGGTTGTGAAATTCGTTTGAACAAGTCATACAAATAAAGAGTGCTAATAATTATTAAACTATATTCTATTTTTTTATTCGACAACTTATCATATTGTTAAAAATGTATTATTTATTTAATGCATTTTTTAAATCTATGTATGTAATAGGCAGCAGAAGCAGATCTTGACTCTGTCGTCTGATTTGATTTCTTGGGAATTACCTTAAAATATTTAAAAAAAAATATAAATCACACCAATAATATTATTTAAATATTTATAATACTTTTTTTCATATTTTAATTCAATATTTGAATGTACAACGAACGAACAAACAACAAGCGGCGAAAAAAAGCAAATGTCTATACGATTTTTTTTTTTTTTTTTATTTTATCAAGCAAATTTATACAAATAATATATAATCTTACAGACTACTGAATCAAATTTTTTTATTGAAAAATAGAAAAACCAAATATGTAATTTAATTAATTAGTGGAGCAAACAAAATAAAATTAAAAACTGAATCTAAAATGCTTCTTAAAAGATTCTCGACTTTAAGAAAAAAAATCAATATAATTACAAATAATATACTGTTGGCTTTACATCGAGTTAAAGGTTCATTTAGATTATAGTTTACTTGATGATGAGGTTCATTAAAAAGGAAACGGAATCGCAGATGCCTTGATGCAAGACTCAAAAGGAAAGGGCAATTTTTCAAGAAAAGCTGATTAGCTAAACACCATTCAGACAAGCGAAAATCATTAATTAACGTAACACGACGGAATATTTTAATGTGATCCGCAAACATCAAACAAGAAACATTTTTTTTAAGAAATCAATCATTGATCAGCAGACAGAATAGAAGAGGGCCCAAGTGACTTTATTGTGTCACTCCTGATGTGACCTCAATTACATCTGAGATCTGATAGTACGTCATTAATACGCACAAACTGTCCTTTTCCGCTTAGGTAGGATTCAAACCACTTTAAAATATTTGAGTGGAAGCCAATTGATTCCAATATTTGTATTAGTGTATGGTGGTTTACTCTTTCAGACGCCTTAGCAAAGTCGGTATATATGACACCTGTTTGGAAACCATTTTCAAAATTACTAATAATCAGATTACTAAATATTGCGAGGTTGGTCGTTGTTGACCTACCAGCAAAAAAACTAAGTTGAAATGGGAAAATAATTTTTTTAAGTACAAGCTATCAGCGACAATTTGTTCCAAAATTTTTGGTATCGTTGATAATTTGCTAATAGGGCGATAGTTAGGAACATCTTGCTCAGATCCTGATTTATGAATAGGAATAACGTACGAGATTTTCCAATCATCAAGAAAATAACCCTTTTCAAGAGAACTATTAAACAATAAAGTTAATGGCCCCGATAGAGCAGCTGCCCAGTTTTTCAAAATGATCGGAGGAATACCATTGGGTCCTGGTTGCTTATCATCACTTAGTCCAATTAAGACTATTTCAACATTTGACCGATATTGATTGAATTTAAACATGAAATTGCAGAAAGGTTAGAGGGAATACGTGAGAGATGTCAACACGCTGAACGATATAAATGAATGAATTTAGTTACATACATTTTAAGTATGGTTAGTTGTATGTGGTGGAAACCCATTGTAGTGGCAATGCATCGCGATGGTTTATATTTAATTTTGTAAAGCTTTTTAATTATTGCTAAGAACGATATGATGTGATGTTAAATCTTCTAAAATTTAGATTTAGGGGCCATTTCTAATTGGCCCGGGCAAAGGGCCAAAATGTAAAACAGAGGGCCAAATGGCCCGATCGGGCACTTCAGGGCAACGCTGGTCCGGCGATTCCGTCTGTCCGTCTGTATGTCTGTATTTTTGCATGTGTGTACCTCGATCATCAGCCTAAGCCCCTAGAGCTATTTTCTTAAGGTAGTTAAGGGTCTTCGGTGATTCCCTAGAGGGGAAATTGTAATTTTTTCTTAGCTCCAAAACTAACGGTACTCTACATACACCCGAAATGCAAAATCTCATTTATCTCGAAAACAGCTCTAACGATTTTAATAACCAGAAATTAGCTATGCTATTATAGGCATGGAATACAATTCGGTCAAAAAAAAAAATAGGAAAAAATGCTATTAACGGTACCAGTAATAGAACCGTTTTTTTGATTTGCTAAACCGATTTTAACAAAAATTTATTAGCAGGAGCCCCCTTAAGTTTAAAATAATATTGTTTATACAAAAAAAAATTAAAACTATACCTACTACTAAATACTTAAAACTGGCATTCCAAATTTTGTTCTTGAAAAATTTAAAAAAAATTTCTTATAAGAAATTATAAGAAATCAGGCGGCAATTTCATGCATTTGAACATTTTTATTTCATTAAATCCACGTTTTTTTATATTTATAAAATGTATTTTAAATTCCAAAGTACTTTTACATAAGAACAAGTTCGTGCGATCCAGTCGTGCATTTTATTTTAATTAGAACTAAAATTAAACTAAAATTTACAAACTTACTTAAACCAACTTCTTCATGTGATCGCTGGTCCGCCAACTAGACGAAAAAGCTGGCTAATGTCCATTTCCTCCAACCATCGTCAGATTATAGATCACGTCATCTCGGGGCCTACTTTTACTTAACCTAAGTATTGCCTTCAGTCCAGTTTAGCCAACAATATTTTTCCCGATTCAATCGGTTACAGTGGTTTGTACCTCTTTCACTTATGCTAATGCAGTATCTTAGATTTCAGTTCCCACCCCCTGACCCGACTCAAAATTTTATCTGTTACTCTCCTTGTAGCATGATATATTATCGGTACCTTCGTTGGACCTGATAAAAAGTTTTAGATTAGCTTCAACAGTATGGCCACAATCACTTGTCAAATTTCTTTATGGGAAAACGCTTTATAAACTAAGAGGCGAACTCCTAAAATTTAACTATAGGCCACATTTTTCCGATTTTCCTTAAGCTTGGTAGATAGCATTTACATTTTTTTTCCCCACACGTTTTTTTTTAAGACCAAAAATAAAGGTACCTGCCATGATTTTTTTCGAAATTTCATGAAATTTTTTTTTCTCAAAAACTGTTCCACTGATTTTTTTAAAAAGAATTAAAAAAATTCACTGCTGATGCAACGTCGCACGAAAATGTGCGACATTAGTTTCATCGTCTTGCCGTGTTATTCCGTGTTTTTTTACAAAGTGTAATTTGAAGTGATTTCAAGTGATCAATATTATTACTATTTTTTACAGTTATAGGTTTCGAAAAAGTTAATACAAAATGGAAAGACCAAATTTGACTGATAGTGGCGACGATTTCTCAAGCGATGACTTAGACTTCGACGATAATTGGATGCCAAATGACGATTCTAATCCGGATACAGACTCGGGACCTGAGGATTTCAATACAGTTGATGGATAAGCAGCAGGTAGTTACGAAGAAGAGATACAAGAAGAAGCTGAAGAGATACAAGCTGGAGGTAATACCAAGAGCGAATAACTTTCTACGCTGCGCTGGACGGATTTTCCATCTCCCCAAAAAACTTTTCTTTTTACTGGAAAATACGGATTCCTAAAAGACGTCGATTCAACATTCAACTATAAGTTGCTTGGAAGCTTTCAGCCTTTTCGTTGACGAGGAGGTAACACAACTTATAGTTTTTGAGAGCAAGAACAATAATAACTCGTGTTCCAATAACGCGGTTCCCACAAACGAGTACGAGATAAAAACAAAATCCTTGGGCTCTTATTATAGATGGGACTTGTAAAGGTGGGTCTTTTGAAAGATTACTGGTCAAAAAAAAATATTTATAACTTTGGGATCCCTGCGAAAACCATGTCACGCAATCGTTTTCAGCTTCTCCTAGGTACATAGGTAGGTTAAAGTGGCCGTCATTAAAGCATCTGACACACTTAGACCAGTAGAGGTCCATTGTGATACCACGATCTAATAGAGAATAAAAAGGTTCTCCATTAGTTAAAACTATTTGGAGCTTCTGATGAAGCGAAGGAGACTTTTGATGTCTATGTTTATGAGATCGCTTGGTTCATTAAAGAAATATTTTCCTAGATGAAGTTTGCGTCTGCAAGAGAGAGCAGGACATGTACAAAGAAGGTGTGGGATTGTTTCCTCTTCCTCCTCGTCCAAGCAACTCCTGCAAAAATCGTTTGATAGTATACCGAGTCGTGCGGCGTGTCTAACAATAAGACAGTGTCCAGTTATGACACCTATTACGGAGCTGATCTGAGATCTACCGAGGGACAATAAACACTTTGACCGCTTCACGTCTAGGTTGGGCCAGATTTGTTTGGTCGCATGTAAAATTATTCAAACTTTTCTCCACGGAAGGTTTGACTTTCGCAACCAAAATTTACTCCGGCAAAAGTTTGACAGGTGCCCGAGAAGTTGGACTAGCCAAGAACGTTTGTGAAGAACATAGCACGTTATTGAAAGGGGAGTGTCGCACCCTTTATGTAGACAATTTTTATACGAGCTATGTGCTGACGCGTTCCATGTTTGATCAACAAACTTATGTGATTGGGACCATTCGCGCCAAGAAAAAATGTTGCCCCAAAGAAGTGATGGATGCTTAGCTGAAAAAAGGCGAAATGATAGCCCGCGAAAAAGAGAATTGTATTGTTGTTCTCAAGTGTTAGGACACCCGAGGTGTTATCTGAACCAAGCTCACCATCAACAAGCAGGGGCCAAAGACCAAGTCTACGACACGTCAAGCAAATAGGAAAAAGCCTCTTGCTATCATAGAATACAACAAAGAAAATTCGGGTATTGATCTCTCTGATCAAATGGTTTCCTGTGCGACTAGACTGAAAAGAGGTCTCAAGTGGTACAGAAAAGCTGCAATCGAATTTCTGATGGGTATGGCGGTTTTAAAAGCATTTCTGGTTTAAAACACGCCACGAAAAGCGGAGTCCAAATTAGAAAATTCAGAGAAAAGGTTACTAAAGGCTTACTCGACCTTCTGTCTCCACAGCCAATTACATCCAGCAAGCATAACATTGAAAAAAGGAAGGATACTGACGGCAAAACTATCAAACGAGCCTCCGTTTTATGTGCATGTGCATACATCACTATCAAAAAAAATTATCCGACAGAAAAACTGCAAGAAGGAAAAAAAAAACAGGTGAACGTATCTCCCATTTATTTCCCTTAAAAATATACTCAATGAAATACTCAATGGTCAAATGTTTAATCAAAATCCCAAGATCGGTTTTTACGAATGCCTAGTTTATAATATAAATTTTGGAGATCATTTTATTATTCACAAAATTGGACATTTGAATTACGAGTATCACGACAAATACGGCCCTGAAAAAATTGCCAGATTTTATTAAATTAAGAATGTGAAATCGGTATGCTACGATTTTGGGTAGGATGTTATTTTAAAATTTCTAACTTTTTCAACCCCAAAACTCTACGACGAGTGGTGCAACGCACAAATATCTACAATGTAAGTACATATACTCGCATGTGATGCGAGTGAGCAAATTAATGATATATTCTTTGTTTCAGAAGCTTGCTGGAAAAGTAATGACTCCGTTGACAAATGTCATTAATGTCAGAGGTCAGACGAATAAAAACCAATGCCTGAAGCCCGTGGACCGAGGAGAAAAGTTGTTGATTTTTTTTTTGCATGGTTCAATATGTTATGCAAGTTAGAATTTTGTTTGCAATTTTAAATTTGTTTTCTAGGTACGAGTAAATTTGTTTTGGAAATGCGAAATTAATTGGATTTTTGATTGACGTGAGAGTTTTATAAATTTCAAATAGGAATTGTTAAATACATGCAATTTTCCGTACTTCAAATTAGTCCAACTTTTCTGAAATCCATTAGGATGTGTCAATTTTGATTTAAACAAAAAAAGAATAAAAATTTGAGTCACACGTTACGTCAAATGAGTTTTCTAACTTTTTCACTCGTTTCCCGTAAACTATTATTAATAAGGTTTCTTCGAGTTCATCCACAAAAAAAAAAACTAAAAAAGCAAATTAAGACAAAACTTTTTTCAGGCTTCAAAACTTCGCAGATATCCGGTCCAAAAGATGAAAATCCCAATGAGGATATACATATGTATGTACTAGTACGTATGTGTGCTTATACCTTCATAAATACATTAACTTTATGTTTTTGATTAGTGTGTATAAGTCATCCCGATACATACTCGTAAATATATTTTACTTACATATACGAGTACCATTAGCATTGATGCCTGCGCCTAATTACACACACCAAGCTTTATTAGCATTTAAGAGGATTCATCAGGATTCATGATGACACGACGAACGTAGCGAACATTTAATTTGATATAAAATTCAAAGTATCAAATGCCCCCGGGATGCGTTTTAATTAGGGCGGGAAGAGTTCTGTAAATAAAATAGCTCCTAAAAATATTGCTGCTGTGTTATTGACAGGAGGCGGAGTCGTTTGCCGACAAGGGAGAATCCCATTCGACTCTGACTGTGACGTGTTTCAACATTGGAAACGATTTCCTCGTTATAATACCTCAAACCAGTCAGTAGTGGAGGATGAGGATATTTCTTCCATTTTTGGTAAAAGTTTCCAGCAGTTCGTTTGTTTTGCATTATGCTGATGTGATGACTGATATTTTGACTGATGAAAGGCTTGATTTTGGGGCTTATGCCTCTACGCACTGTGCATACTGGATTTGTTGTATAATTAACTTTGATGCCTGTCATTTACTAGCTGGAAATCATTGAATGATCGACACATTCTTGTGGGAGCCCATTTGTATATGACAAAATGCGACTTTGATTTCTATTGATGAGAAATGTTCTATTTAAATCGGGCTTCGTTCATGGAATATTGTATTTTGTTACGTAATTCTCCAATTACGTTACTAATTATACATAATTGTTTTGTTAGACCTTTCGATGAACAGAAATTGTAGTAATGGTTGTCAGATCTAAGTATGTGGTATAAGCCATGATTGAACCTCAGTCAATGGGCCTTACCAATAATCAAATTTAGAGACGACTTTAATATTTGAGTGAAATGAACCAATATTAGTAATGAGCTCTATATGTACATTAGGGTGTGTCACTTTTGTATGGCCGCAAAAAAGTACTCTTATTTTTAAATGTAATAGTGCTCAAAAGTTGTATTAGGGTCTGAGATTTAAGAACATGTAAAAAAAAAAATAAGATATCGTTAGTCTTTGGCTCGCTCAAATCGGTTGAAGTTGAAAAAAAAAATTAATTTACAGTAAATTTTTTTTTTTTTTTTTACGTATATTAAAAAAAAAAACTCAACAAAATACAGAAAGAATTTTTGTCTTTACAAAAAGATATACCACGATATTGTAGGTTGTTCCGTTGATTTTTAAGAATTTTTTTTTGTAAAAAAAAAAAAAGGATTTTACATAAAAAATGATTTTTCTTCCTTCTTTTATTATTTCATAGCTTCCTTATCAAGTGTTCAATTTAAACAAATATAAGCTTAAAAGTGTTTCCTTGCAATTATCTTTCAGTTGAAAGCCTAAAAATATTTTATATAATTTTTTTGTATCCACACGGCGGAATTTAAAACAACACATATTTCAAAAATCTCGAAAAATCAATTTTTTTTGGATTTCATCCTATTTTTGAGCGAGCCAAAGATATTAATTAAAATGAAAATTTTAAACGCAGGATTTAATTTTGGTAAGCAATGCGACTTTTAAAAGCTATTACATTTGAAAATACCATAGTTGAGCACTTTGACACACCCTAATGTACATATATCGGGTTTTTCAATAAGAGCGCTTCAAAAGTTTTTTTAAATAAAACAAAAACGGGCACGAGTACGATAACTTAGCCGCCAAGATTTGATGACGGATTTTTGTAGAGAAGTCAAAAACAAGCACTTTTTACTATGGGAGGGGGGGGTCTATCTCCCCCCGTTTAGGAGGTAGGGGCACTTTTAGAAAAAATGGTTTAAATTGAAAAAAAAAATATTAAAAAACAACGGCAACACCTACAATAAAGTGCTATACTGCGTTTGAAAGCCAGAAGATTTTTCTATAATCCTGCATTTAAATTAAATTACTCATCAATGGTTTTTGAGAAATTCGTATTTAAAGTCCAAATTTTGATAAAATAACGTGAAAATAAAAGTTTAGACCGGTAGTTTTCAAAATTGTGAAATGATATTGTAAATTAACTTATATGTGTTTCATGTATCTATCAGTTCTTAATGGAACACAAAAAACCGCAAGGTTCTATGTCTTCTGGTTTTTGAGAAAACCTCCGTTTAGGAGGTAGGGGCACTTTTAGAAAAAATAGTTTAAATTGAAAAAAAAAAATATTAAAAATCAACGGCAACACTTATAATAAAGTGCTATACTGCGTTCAAAAGCCAGAAGATTTTTCTATAATCCTGCATTTAAATTAAATTACTCATGTCAATGGTTTTTGAGAAATTCGTATTTAAAGTCCAAATTTTGATAAAATAACGTGAAAATAAAAGTTTAGACCAATTGTTTTCAAAATTGTGAAATGAAATTGTAAATTAGCTTACATGTGTTTCATGTAGCTATCAGTTCTTAATCGAACACAAAAAACCGCATGGTTCTATGCCTTCTAGTTTTTGAGAAAATCGAAAATAACTAAAACTACTTTTCTACAAAATGTTTGATATTTTTTGCTTCCTTACATAAATAAATCAGTGCTTGCTTCCAACATTACAATATATTAACAGTAAAGTACGTATGGGGGGGCATGCTGCCCCCCTGCAACCCCCCTGCTTGGGCACACTATAGGATTTGGGGTAGGTGCGAGGTTGGGTGCATGCAAAGTTTCTTTGGCATTCACAGAATCTGTATTTAAAAAAATTCAAATTTATTCTATTTATCCAGTGTCCACTAAATACATATATTTATATAAGTAGCCCAAAGTTCCAAACTTAAAATTTTTAAATATTAAAATGCATTATGAAAAATTCACATGTAATGCACTACTGCTCGACTGCAGCAAATATATATAATTTCTTAATATGTATCTATGTTTGTGTCTTACATACCAATTTATATAAAGCAACTGAAATGTTCAAAGTATACCAACTTAGATAAAAAAAAATGCTAACATTCCAATTTGTACCGTTGTTTTTTGTTCGTTAATGAAAATGTGGTACAAGTTATTGTTTACCAAGGTCATTCGTTTTTCATTTTTTGTAAGAGTGAAGTGTTTTTTTCTCTAAATGAAAAATGGCGGTTAAACATCCACTACTTCTTTTGGTGATTTAGTGTCGACCAACGAAAAAAGCATTACTTTTTTCAAAGAAATTGGTTTAATACCAAATGAAAATTCAACTCCCGTGGTTGTGAGCAATTCTGGGTAAAGCTAAATGAATTGCTGTACTGAACTAACAAAGATGCATTATGTTTATTAACATTAATCCTTAAAATGGAATAACCGTCATCACCAAAAATCCAAAAAAGCAGTTTTGGTAATTTTCGATTTTTTCAAAAACTAGAAGACATAGAACCATGCGGTTTTTTGTGTTCGATTAAAAACTGATAGATACATGGAACACATGTACGTTAACTTACAATTTCATTTCACAATTTTGAAAACAATTGGTCTAAACTTTTTTTTTCACGTTATTTTATCAAAATTTGGACTTTAAATGCGAATTTCTCAAAAACCATTGACATGAGTAATTTAATTTAAATGCAGGATTATAGAACAATCTTCTGGCTTTCAAACGCAGTATAGCACTTTATTGTAGGTGTTGCCGTTGTTTTTTAATATTTTTTTTTTTTCAATTTAAACCATTTTTTCTAAAAGTGCCCCTACCTCCTAAACGGGGGGAGATAGACCCCCCCCTCCCGTAGTAAAAAGTGCTTGTTTTTGACCCCTATACAAAAACCCGTTATCAAATCTTGGCGGCCAAGTTATCGTACTCTCCCCCAAAAACGGTTTTGGATATCAATGAAATTCTTTATTCCTGTAAAAAAACGTTCGATGTCATTATGTATGGAACTCGATTTCTTTTGCATGGCCACCACGGGCACGCTTGCAGAAGTCCAGACGCTGAACCCAATTTTCGACGGCTTTCAAGCATAAATCAGCCGATACTGCTGCAATTTCACGTTCGATATTCGTACGAGTTCATCAATCGTCGCTGGCTTGTTGGCATAGACCATAGACTTGACGTAGCCCCACAGGAAATAGTCTAACGGCGTCAAATCGCACGACCGAGACGGCCAAGCGACTGGACCATTTCGTGAGATAACACGTTCTCAATTGTTGATCTGCTAGGACGATTATGACGACCATAAATTGGACGTAGCGCTCTTGACGTTGAGGCCATTGACTCCGAATTTCGGTAGTAAATTTTAATAATTTCGACTCGTTGTTGGCTCGTATATCTTTCCATCATGAAATGGCAAACCTTACTGAAGAGAAATGTCAAAAGAGCGGCAAGAAATATGGCGTCGTTTGTTGTCCCTGTCGCTCTACTTTTGTAGCGTCCTTATTGAAAACCCTTTAGTTAATCATACATGTTATGAACTTAATATTTAAGTGGACTCTAAATTATGAACCATTAATTGTACGGAACTTAAAAAATAAAATGTAACATGTATGGTCAGTTATATAGATTATATTAAATAATGGTTAATTTTCATCTAATATTGAAGTCGTCTTTAAATTTGTTTATTGGTAAGGCCCAATGCCTCGAAACCGATGAGTTAAAATCTTGAACCACGACTTAACCACGTCTGTACAACAGGCTCTAAGTGACTTAATTTTAGTGAATTTCCTTAAAATATAATATATTTTAATTTTATTATATTCAAGGCTTTGTTATTGTTTGCTTTCTCCACTGGCGTTTGACACCGATAGCTGTGTTCACTTAAAATTATTTTTGTTCGATTATTTTATTAGCATTTTTATAATTCAAAAAAATTCTTTTAGTACCTTTTTCAAAGCTAGATTTTGTATACAAAATATGGTATATTAAACAATGACAGGTGTTAAATGTCTTAAATTTTTCATTAATATGTTTAACTTGTTGCTAAAGATCGTATACATTAGGACGCGTCCCCGAAACAGAGTTGCGAATTTTTGAATTAAAAAACCATACCTAAGTCATAAGTCTGTAGATGATTTGTGAATTAAAAAAATTTAGTTCATAAGTTACTCGTAGTTAGTGACTTATGATTTAAAAAAATTAATTCATAAGCTAGTTGGTAGGTTAGAAATGTTTAATCTTGTTTTGGCTACATGTTTTGGCTACATAATTATTTAATTATTAACGAAAGTAGATTTCAAGCTTTTGTGTGTCATAAAATTATCATGCTACACTGAAAATAAAATCTAGGTATATATGATAAAAATGTAGGTTGATTTGACAAAAATTTTGTCAATATACGTCCAACAAAAAGTTTTATCAAATTGACAAAAATTATAGAATTTTGTTGAGGTAACAAAAAATATTTTGTTGTATCCACAAAATTCCACAGATTAATTTGTTGAAATAACAAAAATATTTTGTCAATATGACAAAATTTCGTAGAATTTACAAAATTAATTTGTCATATTAACAATTCTTTTGTTGTATTAACAAATTTTTTGTTAATGTTAAAAATTTGTTTTTTTTTATTTTCGGATTTACAAAATTTTTTTGTTAAATTAACAAAATTCTTTTGTTAAATTAACAAATTTTGTTGTTATATTTTGTAAAATTAACAAAATATTTTGTCAAGTCAACAAAATATTTTGTCAATTTAACAAAATATTTTGTCAATTCAACAAAATATTTTGTCGATTTTACAAATTTCTTTTGTTGAACCCACAAAAATAATTTTGTCAAAATATTTTTTTTGGGATTTAAGTCCACAAAAATTAGCGTTTCGTCCCTTCGATCTCACATGCAACCATCTGTGAGGGCGTATGGACAAAACGCAATTTTTGTTAAGTTCAGTTAATCTTACATCGATTTTCTAACAAAAACCAAATGCGAACTATATCATACACAAAAGAAATGTCATGATCAAAAAAATATACGCGCAGAATTTTTTGGTTTCCATACAAAATAGTTTTATTATCTATCTGATAATATTATTTTATCAATATTACAAAATAATTCAACCCCAAAACAAAATATTTGCCATTTTAACAAAAATGTTTTCATTTTTTGTTAAATTGACAAAAAAAAATTAACAAAAACTTTGTGATATTGACAAACATTTACAAAACAGATTTTTTGTAGATACAACAAACATTTTGTTAACATCACAAAAAAGTTAGTCGATGTGACAAAAATCTCTGTTTCATTTTGTTATATTAACAAAACTTGGTTTGTTAAACTGACAGTATTATTTGTAGTGCATATTTAGTTAAACTGACAAAAAATCATGCTGAATTATAAAAATTTTGTGAAATCAACAAAATCATTCTTTCGTATTGACAAAAATTTAATCAAAACGATAAAATTGTTTTGTTAAAGGTCAACAAAACGTTTTTGTCAATATTACCTAGGAATTTATTTTCAGTGTAGCTTATAAATTTTCCAATTAATAATTTTTACTTGCGACTTATAGGTACTATAGGGCAAGTTATGCATTCCAACTCGAGATTTTGATCAAAGTTGACATTACGATGATAACGAAGACCAAAAAAGTGGGCCTCGCAATTGTGTCTGCCTGTCTGTCTGTCGACTACAGCTTAAACGGATCGGCCGATTTTCTTCAAACTTGGTAGGTTTGCGTTTTGATTTTTTCCCCCACACGTTTTCTTCTTGTTTTTTTAAGACCAAAAATAACGGTACCTGCCATACGAATTTTTTTCGAAACTTTATAAATATTTTTTTTTCTCAAAAACTGTCCCACAGATTTTCTTAAAAAAATTCATAAAATTTTATTTAGTTATAGCTAGGTAATGAACAAAAATTTCCAAAAAATGATTATTTATTTTTTTGTTTTTGATTTTCTCAAAAACGGTACCACCGATTTTGATAATTTTTTTATGTTAAGGCTCCCCAGCAGTTTCAATATTATTGTGTATTCAAATTTTCAAAAAAAAAACCAAAATTTTTTTTGGAAAACTCAATAATTCGAATACTAAATGCTCGATTTTTTTAAAACTTGATAAATAAAAGGTTTTTAATATAAGTTATAAGATGTAAGAAACCAAAATTTATTTTATCTAAAAATAACAGTATCATCCATACAAATGTTAAACAATGGTTTTTGAAAATCGTATTTTTCTCGAAAACGGTTCCGAGAATTTTGCAATTTTTTTTTTTTTTGATTCGTTTTTATGATCTATAATCAAATAAAACAAATATTGAATCCAAGATATTACTGACTGTACCTACCATAGAACCATATTTTCAAATTAAGTATTTCTCATTATCGATAAAACGGATTTTAATGAACTTTTTTATAGAGAAGCTTCTAAAAAGTTAAAAAAAACATTGCATTTCAAAACTTAAATAAAAAAAAACAATTTTTGAGTTTTTGAAAAAATAATTCTATTTTTTTTTTCTTGAAAATTCGATATCTCAGAAAAGGCTCAATCTTTTTGTATTTAAATTAAGTTTTTATTTGAAAAATTGGCGTACCAACATTTTTTCTTATAAACGTTTTAAAAAATTTGTATATAAAACCTTATTTTTTTAAGAAACCAGTACAGACTTATAATTTTTGTTCTTGCATAAGCTAATATTTGCTTGAATCACACACTCAAAAAATTTCGTGTGTAAATATTACTAATTCATGCGTGCATTCTACGAATTTTATTCGTGGTTTTCAGCCACGAATAGTATTCGTAGAATAGAGGTTTATTAGTACATATTACTAATATTTTATTAGTATTCGTAGAAAAACAAACGTATATTGTACGAATACTATTGGTACAATGTACGAATATTATCGTAATATTTACTAATGCCCTTGTAATTCATTCGTAAAATACACAGCTCCATTCGTACATTGTACGAATATCATTGTAATATTTACTAATGCCCTTGTAATTCATTCGTAAATTATACAGCTCCATTCGTACATTGTACGAATATCATTGTAACATTTACTAATGCCCTTGTAATTCATTCGTAAATTATACAGCTCCATTCGTATATTGTACGAATATTATTGTAGAACTTACTGTCATTAAATATGTTCTCTGAAATTTCCTTAAATATCAATTGTAAGAAATATTAACAAAAGTAATGTATTTTTTAAGTTAAAAATAGTTATTTAATTCATTTTACTATCATATACTAGTATATGAATAAGGTTAAAAAAAATATAAAGTATCTGAAAATTAATTAATTCATTAATAATAAAATTAACAATCACAGTAGGTAATATGTCCAAACTCCTTATTTTCAAAGGGCCACTGAAAATAAATTTAAAATTTGACATTCAAAATCTTCCGAAAAAATATTGTACTTACATTAAAATTCTTTAGCGAAAAATTCCCACATTGTATGTATGCGCTGCTGCTTCTGGATGCTGTATGTCAAATATTAAATAATCCTTAAGGTATGTGTATATGTATGTATGTCTAGGTACTCACCTCGTCTTTTCGAAAAAAGTAGATGTTGGTCTGGTTCTCAAGATTTGTATCTTATACATACACCGTATGAATTTACAAAATTATATTAATTAATTCAGACCACTACAGCAAAAAAGTTTGACGCGTCCATTACCTTATAAATAATTCGCGCACTATACAAAAACACGTTTCAACGTGTTGACGAATGGAATACATTTAATTTTTAGAGCTGAACACATATTATTTTTTTACTCATGATTAGTAAATAATACTAATGCACTTCATAAAAATACGAAGTTATTAGTACATTCTACGCATAATGCGTACAGTCTACCTACGATTGAATTCTGTCTACTAATATAAGTTTTACTTAGTAAATAGTACGAATTTATTAGTAAATACTACGAATGCAAAAGATTAAAGTACGAAGTCATTCGCACGAAAAATTAACGAATATTATTAGTTATATGTACACAATAATTCGTACAATGTACTCAAACAAATTTTTTACTTCTTGTTTACGAATGAAATTAGTGTATTAAACGAATAGATTCGTGGATAGTACGACAGTTATTAGTAAAATTTTACGAATGCATTCGTAGATATACCATTGTACAAATACTTCGTACATTTTACGAATATTCGTACAATGCACGAATATTTTCTTTACGAATATCATTCGTAGCCATTTTACTAATAAATTTTTTGAGTGCATGGCATCCTGGTTTTAGCTCCAACTACTAAAGGAGTTGTTTTAGTCTATTAAAATATGAATCTTATGCTTATAAACAGTTTTGCTCTAATAACATTCATTTTTGAAATTCTTAGTCGTTTACATAGGAGCAAGTTCGTGCGACCCAGTCGTGCATTTTATTTCATCAGATTTCATCCATTAGCTTATGAATTAAATCTTTTTTAATTCATAAGTCACTAGGTACCTTTTGAATTAATTTTTTTTTAATTCACAAGTCACCAACTGATTTATGAATTAATTTTTTTTTAATTCATAAGTCACCCACTAACTTGTGAATTAAAGCCAAGCTTAAGCTAAAAAAAGACTTAAGCTTTTGCAACCCTGCACAGTGCGGCCGATGGCCCCTTTTTGCGGCCAAAAGTCGAAAAACGTAGAGAATGATGCACAAATTAGTATATAAGGGTTTTTGGGGTCGCTGATTACGAATCTGTTATCAGAATCAGCAAATTCAAAATGGCCGACCTAATATGGCGTCATGTCATACGAAAAAACTTAAAAATGAAACTTTGATAGTTGGTTAAAAAATTTTGTTTTGATATTATTAGGGCATGTACTTGAAAATTTATTAAAATGAACAAATTCAAAATGGTGGAATGCTACATGGCAATTTTATAAAACAAAAAAAATGGAAAAAATTATTTATATATTTTTATTGAAATCGAACACAGTAATTTATAAATCATAAATTTAGAAATACAAAATGCAATATGAGCAAACAATAGGTACATATATAAGTTAATCCGATATTTACATGAAAAATGTTTCATTGTCCATCTCGTAACAGTCACAATCATTTACATCTGTATCTGTTTCAGAAGCGGAAGAGCTGTCAAAAGATTGTTGTTCATCTTCTGTTCGATTATTTATAGGTGGAGGTGCTAACAAATTGATACAGTCCTTACACAAAGATTTAAGTGGTTTTAGAGGTAATTCCCGACAACTAGATATGAATGGATCGGATGCGATTAAGAATCTTTTAAAAACATCCTCCATTGTCTTTTGACGATAATGGTTTCTTGCGAAATAAGCTTGATAGATTTAAAAAAATTATTACATGCTTCTTGTGCATCTTCTGACATTTGACAGATAGGTAACACTAACACTGAATATTTTATTATTTCGGGGCCATGAATTAAAAGTTTGTGAACTAACGAATACAATACCAGGGATATTGTTGTAAGTTAAGGTACTAGTCCGGTCTAGAACGCCAAACAACGCACGATTTTTGGGAATTTTTTTTTCGGAAACTTTATTAGATAATAACATAAATTTTTTTTTAAATAATAAATACATGCGTCGAAAGTACAAGGAAATTTTGTTTTGTCTTAATTTTCTAATTGTGGCCGAATTATAGAGGGCGCCAACGTTGACTCTTCAAAAAATACATTGTCCCATTGCGGACAGTTAATCTCCGGATCTACTGAACCGATTTTCAAAAAACTTGTTGCAACTTGATTGTTTTTATGTTTTCTAAGATAATTTACCACAATTTGACTAAAAAGTTATGAACAAAAAAAATGGCGACCCGAAAATGGCCAAAAAAATTTAAAAATAAAAATAATTTTTTAATTTTTTCAAAGCTTGACAATTTTTGTTTTTTATTTTACTTTTAAAACAAATTTTGCTAAATTGTCTCGTAAAAAACCTTTCTTAAAATAACCCAATTTGTTTTTTTTTTTTGTTTCAGTCCAGCCAATACTGAGATTAACTGGCCGCAGTGGAACAATGTATTTTTTGATGAGTCGACGTTTGCGCCCTCTATAATTCGGCCAAAATTCAAAAATTTCAACAAATTTGTATTCCTGACGCATGTATTCATTATTTAAAAAAAAATATGTTATTATCTAATAAAGTTTCCGAGAAAAAAAATCCCAAAAATCGTGCGTTGTTTGGCGTTCTACACCGTACTAGTAGCTTAATGCACAAAAAAATTCAACGGGCAGCTGAATTTTATTTTATTTGGTACACAATACTTTTATTAACTATCTCAAATAGATTTGAGAACAAGAAACAGCAAGAAAAAAAGTTTTCACTCAAACAAATATATTTTTATTTTTTTTTTTAAGTAAATAAATAGTGTTGACATATCGCTGTCTAACAATGTACTATTTAGAAATTTGTATTCAGAAATTCTTGAACTTATTTTACGCACCTGCAGCTGTTGAATCCATTTTATTGCAATAGATTTGCTTGAAAATGAAAACTTTTACACGTGTTTTAATGGAAGTGTCCATTAGTATATCTTAACGACGTGTGACTACGTTAACTTAGCAGCCACATTCAGGCTAAGATTATGGGGGGGATTTACGGCAAGACATTCTACTACGAACACTTTTCGTCTCCTAGGGGTCTCCTTTAGACAGCCCGATGACAAAAAACCCCTAACTCAAAACTTTTATTTTGGACTTTTGGCCGCAAAAAGATGCCATCGGCCGCACTGTGCCCTGCCCCGAAATGACTTTCTGTGCATTTATATTGATTTAATTTGAAATTTACTTCTTAAATAAATTGTATTGTTTCATGAACACATAAAACATGTAAGTTGTAGTATTTTATTATTTTTCTTTTCTCAATAAAGTCAAGATTTAAGACATTAAATTACTAGCAAAGTCGATTCTGTACCTTTCTGATTTTGAACCACATGTATGTATATCAAAATCTTTGTCTTCTGAAAACATTTTATATTATTTTATTTACTTTTAAAAACAATTAGCTTACGAATCATAAAACAAAAACACAATTTAACTCTTTCAAATAAAATTGCCAAGAAATTTTGTTTGAGGAAAATGACAGATTGTGATTTGTAAAATTGGTTATTTATATTTGTATAGATATTGTCATTTAAATTTAGTAAATATAACAGTTAATCTTTTTCTTCTTTGTGTTAAATTGAAAAAAAAAAAAATAATCTTGCTTCTGGACATAAAAATATCACACATTTAAGAATCTGTTAAAAATCAAGGTTTAGAAAATAAAACTTTTCTTTTATACACTCTTTTTATTTACCAAGTTATTACTTTGTTTACAGACCACGATTTTTCAAAGTACTGCGTGGTAAACTCTCCACTAATTTTTGACATCTGCACTTCGGAATAGAGTACCATGCTCTCAGAAGTCCAGTCCAAAGTTCTTCCGAATTTTTGAATTTGTTTTTGCCCGATCTTAACTTTTACAATACTCCACAAGATGGCAATGGGGTTAAGGTTAGGATTTAGCGAAGGACAGCTCAGGACATCAATATTTTCTTGGGTAAACCAATCCTTGACCACCTGGGCTGCATGCTTTGGATCATTGTCAGAATAAAAATGCAGTTGACTGACATTGACACAAGCAAGATAAGCTAGGTCCGGTTCAGTGGAAGGATTCGCGATAAAGGAATCAAAATTGATTAATTTGAAAGAAAAAATAAATTTACGAGTAACAAAAAATTCAAATACATAACCTGCAAATAAAAAAACAGTCTCCAAGAATACCAAAAATCACGAAACAGTATTAATACTTCGACAAATTTTCCGATGTTCTTATCTTTTTTTTTCCTTTGTTTCTCGTCTAACTCGATTTTTCCTCGGTGGATATTTTCTTTTTTTCGTATATCTTTTTTCTTAAACTCGTCTTCAAGTTTCCTTCATAGTGAATTTTTCTAGTAAACGGGGAGAGTACGATAACTTAGGCGCCAAAAATTGATAACGGATTTTTGTAGAAGGGTCAAATACAAGCGTTTTTTACTATGGGAGGAGGGGTCTATCTCGCCCCGTTTAGGAGGTAGGGGCGATTTTAGAAAAAATGACTTAAATTGAAAAAAAAATATTAAAAAACAACGGCAACACTTACAATAAAATACTATACCGGTTTTCAAATCCAGAAGTCTGTTTTATAATCGTAAATTTAAATTAAATTATTTACGTCAATAGTTTTTGAAAAATTTGCATGCAAACTCAAAATTTTGTTAAAAAAAATGAAAAAAAAAGTTTAGACCAATTTTTTTTCAAAATTGTAAAATGAAGTGCTTAATTGGCTTTTTGTGGTCAATGCTACTATTAATTCTGAATCGAACACAAAAAACCGAATGGTTTTGTTCCTTCTAGTTCTTGAGAAAATCGAAAATTTCTAAAACTACTTTTTATGAAATTTTTGATTTTTGGTATTTAACTACGGTGATTTCATTTTGAGGATTAATGTTAATGTGGTTCATTTGTAAGTAAAGTACAGTAAATCATTAAGGGTTACCAAGAATGCACCACGAGGAGGTAGAATTGCATGGCATTTCGCGTCTCAGTCAGCCAGTTTGTGAGTAAGTCAGGTGTTACTTAAAAATAGTCAAGTCAATTTTTCAATGTTCAATGTATTAAAACCGTGTTTACAGGCATTTTGATCACAAAAAAAATTATAGCAAGCACCTCCCGAATCTCTAGCCAATATTGAGGCCCATGGAAAAATGTGCCGAAAGATGGGTTTATTGGTCTGAGATTTACTTTTATATGGATTGCACCAGAGAAACTTTTAAATCATTAGTTTTAAGCAAAATTTAAGTAACGTTATTTATTAAAATAAAAGATTAACTATGTAAATCATTTAAATGTTATTTGAATTTTATATACCCACCTACAAATTTGTAACTATATATTTACTTTATGTATCTTAGTCTGTAAGAGTATAATATGCTCTGGGTGATGAATAAATAATAATAATAATATTGTATTCTTACAATTTTTGTCACCTTTTTGAGTTGGAGTTGAGGGGAGTTGACGCTTTAGTTGGAATTAGACCAATTTCTTCTAAGAACGCGATGCTTTTGAAATATTTTTTTTGAAATATTGAAAAGTTATTTAATTTAGGATGAAGTAGTGGATGCTTAGTCGCTATTCTTTATTCAAAGAAAAAAATACTTCACCTCGCACCTACCCCTAATCCTATAGTGTGCCCAGGCAGGGGGGTTGCAGGGGGGCAGCATGCATACATACATATCTCACTGTTTATACGCCGTAATGCGTAAGCAAGCAAAAAAAGCAAATATCCCATAAAAAAGTAGTTTTAGTTATTTTCACTTTTCTCAAAAACTAGACGACATAAAATCATCTAGTTTTCAGTTTTTTGAATAAGAATAAATTAGAGTAGCGAATTTTAGGAAAAATAATAATATATAACTTTGCAGTTTTGAAAAATTAAACTTTAAACTTTTTTTTTATGTTTTTTTTCCCCAAAATTTGAGTTTAAAACTCGTTTTTTTTCAAAAACTGTGCATAGATTCTACTTGAATTAAAAATTATCTAATAGATCAGAGTATTGGCTTTCAAAAAAGGTACAATACTTAATTGTATGTATTACCGTTATTTTAAATATTTTTGTTTCCATTTTAGTACCTTTTTTATAAAATTGCCCCTCCCGTCCAAACGGGGGGTGATAGACCCCCCCCTCCCGTAGTAAAAAATGCTTGTTAACTTCCCATAGGGAGTTATTGTAATCGGTCCGATTTGTCAAATTGGAATTTTTGACATTTCTCGACGTTTCAAGTTCCCTAGAGGCTATATCAATCATTTTTAGAGAGATGTCTGTGTGTGTGTGTGTACGTACGTTCGTACGTTCTTACGTTCGTACGTTCGTACGTCCGTACGTTCTTGTACCATTTTTCGTCGTCGATATCTCAAGAACGAGTAAAGATATCGACTTCAAATAAATTTTGTTTAATAGATAATAACTTCAAAAGAGGCTGAAAGGGCGTTTATTAAAATTTAGTGAGTAGTTTTTTCACTATAACGGTTTAAAAAAAAAGTAAAAATTTTGGTTAGTTTCAAATATCTCACGAAAAAACAATGCTATTGACTTCAAATAAAATTTAATGTACTCATTATAAGGTTATACAGATTTGGTATGAATTTTGAAAAAAATGAATATACCGTTATTTTTTTCAATTAAAAAAACTGAAAAAAAAAATTTCATAACCCAGATATTCTGAGAACAGAAAACAATTTGAAACTCAAAATAATTTTATTTTAGGAAAAATAATGTGTTTGACAACTGGTGAAAATTTCAAAAAAAAAAACAGCTTACAGTTTTTTTACAAAAAATAAAAAACTATACAAAATTCTATTAAAAATTGGTAAAAATTGTTTTTCGACTCAAATTTCTCGAGAACTAGTAGTGATATTGACTTCTAATTTAGTTTTTTTTATACATAGTATAATTTTGTACAATTGGTAAAATGTTGACAAATATTGAATTAATAGTTTTTTTTTTTAAATAAAAAAAATATTAAAAATTCTAGTGAAAACTAGTTAAAATTGTATTTCAAGTCGAATTTATTGGGAATGAACACCGAAAGTGCCTTCTTAAGTATGTCGTTTTATACATCGATACCTTGCCGTAAGAAGGTATACTAAGCGACATTTCTAAAATTGTTCAGGAAATGAAAAAAATGAAGAAAGTTCTAGTTGAATCATGGTGTGCTAAGAGACAATTTTGGTTAAACTAAGTGACATCTAACAAAATTTTTTGTTGCTCACGACAATGAGATCTTTATTAATGTCGCTTATCATAATTTTTTTGGCGGATAATACAAATTTCAGGGGACAACATTATTTTAATGAGAAAACATGGCAGTTGATAAATATTTTTATTTGTACTCTAGTTTCCTTTTCATGCATAATAGGTTGGCGAAACCCAGGCCAAAACGTGGCCCTTAACACATAGTATATTTCCTCATCAAAAAGTCATTTTCGAAAAAAGTGTCGCTTAGTACATTCTTAAGGGAAGGTATCGACATAATACAATTATTAACATATGGTTAAATTTTGACAAGTATCGAATTGACAGTTTTAACAAAAATATAAAAAAAATCTACTAAAAAGTGGTAATATTTGTTTTTCGACTAGAATATCTTGAGAACGAGCAATGATATTGACTTTGCCATTATTTAATTTTATACATAAAACAATTTCTAACAAATGGTTTATATTTGAAATATATCTAGTTTTAGAGCGGATATATTTTGTAAGTACCCTTCAATCAATAACCAAACCATATCTTTTATATTTGAATATTTCGTTTTTAATTTTTTTCCAATTAAAATGTTTGGAACCGAAATAATAAAGTAATTTCTATAATATAATACATAATTTTATAATTTTATTATCAACTTAGTTTTTAGAAGAATGTATGTACTGTACATACGTATATGAATAAGGTTGTTCAGTTGTACCCAAGTCCCACATATTCAAATTCCATTAATAGCTATGGTAAAATTGAAGAAAACGTCACAATATGATTTTATCTTTTTGTCCATGAAAAAGATGTAAAATTCTACTCAAGGTTTTCTTACCACAATGGGAAGTTATCAGTGTGGGTCGCACCCAGCCTCTTTTATTGAACTGTTCCTGCCTAGTAAACTACTAGTTACTCACTTATAATCCCTCAAACATTTCAGTCACTCAAACATGTACACCTTCAGTCATTTATTTTCGTGCTCACGGACTCGGCTTCCAACCGTTTTCGTTTTACAGAATACCGAAATTTTTGAATCTTAACAAAGCTTTGCTTTCACACACACAATCACGGATTCTTCAAGTTGTGGGGTTTATTTTTCCAAAACTTCCCGAAATCAAAAAGTTTTTTATTTTTCTTTGCAAGTTAGAATCTGTCAGATTAGGCTGTCAATTTTGACGCAGAAGTCGAAAAGTTTCTTATTTACGAAAGTCAAACTTTCACACTATTGAATATGATTTTTCAGTTCATTTGTAACACACGTGTTTATAATATATGTAAGTTTTTTTTATGATGGTTTGCTACAAAGAAATGAGAAAAACTGAACGCGTTGAACACATCTTGAAATAAAATGCACTACTGGGTCGCACGAACTAGCTCTTATGTAAAAGACTAAGACTAAGGTATTAGAGAAAAACTGTTCATAAGCATTAAATTCATTTTGTAAATGAATAAAACAACATCCTTAGTAGGTGGAGCTAAAAACGGGATGCCATGTGATTCAAGCAAATATTAGTTTATGCAAAAACAAAAATTATAAGTCGTTGTAGTGGTTTCTTAAAAAAAAAGCTTTTATATATAAAATTTTTAAAATATTTTTAAGAGAAAAATTTGGTACTCCACCCCAAAGTTCTTATTAGTAAGCTAATATAAATTAAATTTCCAAAAAAAATATAAAGCCGTTTTTAAGATATTGAATTTCAAAAAAAAAATATATATTTTTTTTTTTTAATTCAAAAAATATTTTTTTTTAAAGTTTTGAAATGCAATGTTTTTTAAACTTTTTAGAAGCTTCTCTATGATAAAAATTAAAATCCGTTATGCTGATAATGAGCAAAAAATAAAAAAAATGAAAAATTGAATATTTAATAATATTCAATCTTTGGAGAAGCTTCAGTACACAAGAACTGATTTAAATCGGTTGTACCGATTTCGAGAAAATCAAAAACAAAAAAATGGTTCCAGGAGGGTACCGAAAAAAAAAAACATTTTTCGGAAAATTTTTTCAACCATTACCTAGCGGAAACTAAATCAAATTTTATGATTTTTTTTTTATAAATCTGTTTGATATTATTATTATTTATAAAATTTCGAACAAAATTCATATGGCAGGTACCGTTATTTTTGGTCTTAAAAAACAAATAAAAAAACATTCTGGGCGAAAAAATGAAAAATGATATCTTCCAAGTTTAAAGAAAATCGGCTGTGGCGTTTAAGCTGTAGTTGAAAAGACTTACAGACAGACAGAATTGCGAAACTCACTATTTTGGTCTTCGCTATCATGGTAATGTAATCTTTGATCGAACTTTCACAAGTAGTAAAAATTGTAATATTGAAAAATTAAATTGCAAAACTCCAAAAAAAATTTGCTGTAAGGAAGGTTAAGGCGATTTTAATAACAACTTGTGTAAGGTACAGGTTCATATCATTGCATACAATGGGTAATGATACATTGCGAATGGTAGGTTCTAGTAACTTGGCTCCATTAGACTTATTTATGACAGAAAATTGAAGGCACATTTGTATTCTCCTTCCGACAAAGTGTCAAAATACGATTTTTCTTAACTCTTAACATCTCTGTGTTGAGGCATCCAGCAGAACGGCCTTATTTGAATCCGATCGAACATGTTTGGGACGTAAAATGTGGTCGTATGCGAGTGGAATACCTCAATTTGACAAACTAAGCTCTTCTAGAGCGAGGATCCCAAGAGGCTGAAAGAAGATGAACCAAATTAGTGGAGATTGTGATCCATGTTATTTGTATTGACACAAGTCTTAAAAACATTACAATGGATCGATTAAAAAATACTTACACAATTTTTCGCCAAGCCGTCTTAATATTTTATTGGGCCATTAAAATTTGACGCCTTTGAGACGTATATAAATTAATACTGGCTCTAGCCATGTTTTACAATGTCCGTCCTGAATCTTCTGCTTTAAATTCGCAAACGAAATCAGTAGATAAGATTGTCCTCCTTTTAAGAAGAAGAACTGTTAATGTTGAGCAGTTCTCGACGACCAATGAAAATCGCCTTAAGTGACCAATCCAAATCTATCATATATGTACCACTGAAATTTCTTGAAAGGAGAATCCTTTAAAAAGATCTGATTAACCAACCAAATATATGATTTTTCTATAAATTGTACTTCAATTACTGTAACCAACTCATTGTTCTGTTTTAATGTTCCAACAAAATGTATATAAACCCTGGAAAATATGACAACGCTTGTGGCTTTTGCATTCTCGAATAATTACCAAAGTACCAATAAATCTGATCTATATTTCTTTCAGAAAAGTCTAAAATCCAAACTAAAGTGCTAACAGCTTTTTCGGAACTGAAATTCTACTAAATTTCCCGAATGTCCTCTCGGCTCAGCACTTATTATGCAAAAGTATTCTAACCCCGATTCCCGTTGTCATCTGCGTATAAATTCTTTATACTCATTCTCTTGGTTTTAAGACCATTAAAGGCATATTATTCAGTAGCCGAGTATAACAATAGCCAAATATGGAGAACAGCACTAAACAATCGCAGCCAGGACCAAACACCAAGGCGCCCAGGACCAGGACCAGGATACTGTTTCTGTTTCTGTTTCTATCCATTTCTTATAACTATGTACTCGTACATATGTAGGTGGTTGTGTTTGAATGTTTTTCCCTCTGCATCCAAAGTTCTATTTAAGCCCGGCCAAACAAACCAATGAGACGGAAGGACTAATGGGCTAGCCATTAGTGTTTATCTAGCTGTGTAATGCCTCTGGGCGAGCAACACCAATACTCTGGCCATTAATAGCTTCGTTCAGAGGCAGCAATATCAGTCAAGTGAGCAAAACCCTTTTGCTTAGGGGTAGCTGATGATGATGATGATGATGATGATAATGCTGGATGGTATGGTGGCAGACCGGTATATTAGGAGTACGTACGTGCATAATAACTGTTTTCAAACACAAAATCTACGCACACAGTTATTTTGATATATTACCAGAGATTTTCCATCTTATTGATCCGATTGGCATGTTCAATGGGGTGCAAGGCAATATTACCGTTTTTGGGATAATTTAGACTTCTACAACATTACCTGACACACATTAGCGTCTTAGCTCCTAATCAAAAACAAATTAAGTGTTATATCACAGAATTCTGTGCAAAGAATAATGCGTGTTTGTTGGAAGTGAAAGTCGGATACAACAGATTGTCCCGAAGATTTACGACTAAAGCTTTTGAATCAACCCAAATTTTACTGAAATAGCCGGGGTTTCAATAATTTTAAATTAAATCAATTTATTTTTGAATTACAATCTGTTCATGTGTGTAGCGGGTTAACGTGCTTAGCATGGTCATGATGGCTCCGAAAAAAAGGCTTTAGCAAAGAGCTGCTTGAATTCACCATCGACTTGGTTTGAGACGAAAAATACTTGGGCAACGTATGGGTATCCTTGATGCAGATAAAAGCACAATTTGAAGAGAAACGTCAATATTTGTCATCAAGCAATGCCAGGCATCATCGACATCATTATCCACGAAGATGGATGATGCTGCAGGAGGGCGGCTTATATGGGGGGCTGGGCGGAAAAATATAAATGAAAATTTAAATGAAGAACAAAAGTGCCTATACTCGTACATGCATCCTCAGAGAGACGTGTAGTCAAAGAGCCGGAGCCACCTTATGGTGAAGTCATCATCATAGCCGACAGCCAGTTCCATTGTCATCGTTGCCATCAGTGTTTGCCACTGCCACCGCACCGCATCGTCATTTATCTGCAAACAGTTGCGATTTGAATACTTTATATGTACTTACATTGCTCTCAAAGGGAACTGTGAAGGGCAACGGCGAGGGTAATGGATAAAGGTTTTTTTCTCTTGTTTTGTTTGAGAAAAACCTTAAAGGGTTTGTGGTTCCAAATGAAGAGCCTTGATGGGGATTAAGGGTGCATATTTAGCTTTCTGCATGTAAAGTCAGACGCAGAGGCAAATCTCGGGGAACACATAGACCCGTTTGCCTGTGAAAAGGCACTTTTTATGCTTTCAAGTAGGTTACTCCATGTCGAAATGGAGGAGGAACAGTTTATGTACAAAGTCGGCGACATTACATCACATCGTAATAGTTTCTCCATTTAAAAAAACGTATTTCATACTAAACAGTTTCACAACGGAAATACATACTCGTATCTTCTTAAAACTTTAACTGATGTAAAGGCACAGCACGTAGTACACCTTGGCTTAATGGTTATAGCGTCGGATTGTCAAGCCCGAGGTCAGGGTTTGCGACTCAGCTCGACCGGGTCGAATGAACTTGCAGTTATGTTTAAGAGGCATAGAATTTTATAAAGAAAAAGTATACGAATATATAAATAAATATATATATAAATTAAATAATATGTCTATATATAAATAAAGCTACTATTTCATAGTAGTTGAAGTTAAAGTCGGAATGCCGAGTGATTTATTAAGCAAATATGAACCTATGCCAGATCGAATAAAATGCACGACTGAATCGCACATAGGTAAAATTACAATGGAATTTAAAAATTATGTATCATCAGCATCGGCTTGACAACCGGGTTCCGGTCCTGGCCTCTTTCAACAAGTCTCTCCACCTATTCCGGTCTCTAGCCGATGCCATCCAGTTGCGCACCCCAAGGCTTCGGGCGTCCTGGTCTACGCCATCTCTCCAGCGCAAGCACGGTCTTCCATGCTGTCGTCTACCATAGAATGTACAACAAAGAACTTTCCGAGCAGGTTCCTCTTCGCTCATGCGAGCTAGGTGCCCTGCCCACCGCAGACTATCGAGCTTAATTTTTGTCACGATATCTGCTTCTAGGTACATTGCATACAGTTCATGATTGTACCGTCTCCGGAATCGTCCTTCCTCACATACGGGGCCAACAATTCTCCTTAAGACTTTTCTCTCGAACGCATAGCTAAGAGGTCGGAGTGCCTTTTGCTAAGCACCCAAGTCTCGGATCTATATGTACAGGACCATGGTCCTGTACAGCAGCAGTTTTTAAGTTATGGTGAGATTTCTGGATTTGAAGAGCTTTGTTGGATTTGAGAAGCCGCCCGCGTATTTCTTCTTCTATATTGTTATCGGCTGCTACTATTGACCCAAGGTATTTAAAGGATTGCACCACTTCAAATTCGTGCTCCGCTACCTTGATTGTTTGACCAACTGTTCCTCTCGCATTCGACGCCACCATGTACTTTGTTTTACCTTCACTAATTTGCAGCCCCAGATTTTGTGCCGCCTGCTCGATCTGAATGAAGGAATCGTGTACAGCTTGTTCGGTTCTTCCGATAATGTCGATGTCGTCTGCGTAAGCCAGTAACTGGCTGGACCTGCTGGCGATGGTCCCTCTTGTTGCCGTGTCAGAGTCACGGATTGCTTTCTCCAACGCCAGGTTGAAGAGGAGGCAGGCCAAACCGTCCCCTTGTCGGAGTCCATTAAAGATGTTGATTGGTCTGGATAGCAATCCGGCTATTTTTACTTGGCTTGTTACGTTGGTCATGGTCAACCTACATAGTCGTGTCAATTTATTTGGGATGCCGAATTCTCTCATGGCTTTGTAAAGTTCTACCCTGGCTATGCTATCATAGGCGGCCTTAAAGTCTATAAACAGATGGTATGTTTGGATGTTAAATTCTAGACATTTTTCCATCGCCTGCCTAAGGGTAAAGATCTGATCAGTTGTTGGATCAGCCTGGAATGAAACCACACTGATATTGTCCGATGACGGTTTTAGCGTATGGGGTTATCCGGTCTTGTAGGATAGAGGAGAGTATCAACAACGTGATACCTCTATAATAGCTGACCATTTAGCAATTCATTAAAGTACACTTCCCATCGCTCCAGTATGCTTTCAGGATCGGTGATCAGATTTCAATCTCCGTCCTTGCAGTATGTGCAGCGTAGTGTATACTGCGTCATGTTTCGGATGGATTGGTAGAACTTCCGCGCCTGGTGCGGACCTCGCTCTCGACTGGTTTCTATTTCACAGATTAGGTTCTTCTCCCAGGCTGATTTTTTTGTCTGTGAAGCCGTTTTTCTATTCTTCTGAGCTCTTTATATTCCTCTTCGCGTGCCGCGTTCTATGAGATTGTTGCATTGCTCGGTACGCAACATTCTTACGTTCAGTCGCTAGCTTGCATTCATCATCAAACCAGTCGTTCCGATTTTTACGACTGCTGACTGATGGATATCAAGTGATTCTAGGGCGAGTTCTAACGCATTACCAAAGGTGTTACTGGTGTTTTCATTGCGCAGGGCAGCCGTGTTGATTCGAACCTGATCGGCGGATGCAATGCGTCTTCGCAAGGCAATCCGCCCTCGGAAAACCATACCAACAAGATAGTGATCCGAGTCGATATTGGCACCTCGGTACGTTCGTACCGTCATCAAGTTCGAGTAGTGGCGACGGTCTATCAACACGTGGTCTATTTGGTTACGAGTGACTCCATCAGGTGATACCCAGGTGGCTTTGTAGATATCTTTACGCGGGAACCTGGTACTTACAACGACCATGTTTTTCGATGCTGACAATTCTAAGACTCGAAGTCCATTGTCATTAGTGTTCTCATGCAAACTATGGGTGCCTGCGTAATGCCTGAATACCGGCTCCCGACCTATTTTTGCGTTCAAATCCCCAAGGATGATTTTAACATCATACCTTGGACAGGCATTGAGGGCCCTCTCGACTTGTTCGTAGTAAGTCTCTTTTTCTTCGTCTGAGGACTCCTCCGTAGGTCCGTGAACGTTAATGAGGCTGATGTTCGTAAATTTGCCTCGCACGCGAAGGGTGCATAGCCTTTCGCTTATAGCGTTAAAGCCGATGATAGTAGACTTCATTTTTTCGCTGACTAGGAAGCCTACCCCGAGCACATGGTGTTTTGTATGACAGCTGTAGTATATGTCATATTCTTTCTTCTGTAAAACACCATTCCCTGTCCATCTGATTTCTTGAAGAGCTGTTATGTCAGCTTTATACTTTGACAGGGCATCGGCTAGCTGCTGAGCAGCTCGAGCTCTATAGAGTGATCGTACGTTCCATAAGAAAATTCGTAAATCGTTTTTCCTTTTTCTTTGCGTGGGTTGTCGTCGTGAGATCAGTCCGTTTCCGAGGCTTGTTGTCGGTCTCGTAATTCTTTTAGTTTTACGGGACAGGGAATTAACCTGTCGCCAACCTGAGGAACCAGCCTGATCATATTAGCCAAACCTTTTTTAAAAGGCTTGTTTCTAGCGGCCGCCGCGGAGAGGCTATGATCACACTTCCACCAGTCCCGAATAGTTACGGCACGTGCATGTTTTCGTATGCTACATGTTGTTCCCCCTATTCGTCTGATGGCTGACCGCCGGCTCCAGGACTTACTCTCCCTAAATCAGGTGTTTCTAGGACGAGTCCTAACGCATTACCAAAGGTGTTACTGTTGTTTTCATTGCGCAGGGCAGTCGTGTTGATTCGAACCTGATCGCCGGATGCAATGCGTCTTCGCAAGGCAATCCTGTTAAATATAACATTCGTCTATAATACACTTTGTTACTTATCACTTCACTAAAATATAATCATGTAATCTTTAATTAGTTTATCATGTACATATCAGAATTTTCTAATTTAGTTTTTCAGTCTGAATAAAATCTTGTTCATAAAAGGAGCTGTGTTTCACTTAAAGAAAATTTTATTATTAAATAAAATCATAACCAATAGGTTATGGGTCCAGATTTCAAGAAGCTAGTGAACATACTCGTATAAAGGATTTCAAGGATAAGAAAGGATTCCAAGGACACGAAACAAGATTTTTTTTTTTCAAATGGCTGAATCTTTAAGAACGTCCGTTAGTAAATTGGGTCATGATAACTACCACATTTGGAAATATAAGCTGGAGCTTTTACTAAGGAAGGATGGTCTATGGGAAGTTGTTATCAATCCGAAACCAGATCCAGCAACAGAAGAATGGATTAAAAAAGACAGCGATGCAAAAGTGCTTATCGGATTATCAGTTGAGGACAATCAACTTCACCATGTCAGGAAGGCCGATTCTGCAAAAGCTGCATGGGATAAACTAAAACATCACCATGAAAAATCAACACTAAGCAACAAGGTACAGATAATGAGAAAAATATGTAGCTTAAGACTTGAAGAAGGCGCCAATATGGAGGAACATATCCAAGCTATGACGACACTTTTCGATAAGTTAGTAGCATTAGGTGAAGATCAGTTATCAGACAGTTGGACAATAGCCATGATTCTAAGCAGTTTGCCGCGGTCGTACGACACCCTTGTCACTGCTCTAGAAACCAGAGACCAAGCGGAATTAACTTTGGATATCGTTGAAGCAAAGTTATTAGAGGAATTCAGTAGGCAAAATAACGGAAATACCAATACTGCATTGAAGGTATCTAATAAATATTTAAACGAATCCACTAAATGTTTCTTTTGTAATAAAAGGGGTCATATGAAGAAAGAATGCCGCAAGTACATAGATTGGAAAAACAACCAGAAAAAAGGAAAAGTCAACACTGTAACTTCCTCCAAAGAATTTTGTTTTGGTTTGACCGATGGAATCTGTGAAGGCTGGGTTATCGATTCAGGTGCAACAGTCCACATAACGAACAATATGGACAACTTCGTAAGTCTGGACTCAAATAATTATGAGAAGGTTATAGTGGCTAATGGGGAAGAAATCACTCCAAAAGCAAAAGGAATTTGTAGAATGGAAGTTTTTAACAGCAACAATGAAAAAGCAACTATTCGAATTGAAGATGTCCTTTATATCCCTGATTTGCAGGGAAGCCTTTTATCTGTAAAAAAGCTGACTGACAAAGGATTTGCAGTGGGTTTCGGGAACAAAATTTGCACAATTAACACCAAAGATGGACAAGAGATAGCGGTAGCAGACTTGACCGGAAGTCTGTACAAACTAAGGGTTAAAGGTAATAATTCAAAGGCACTATGTGTAAAGAACAAAAATCACCAGGAACACTGTCTTGATTATTGGCACCGTGTATTTGGTCACAGAAATACAGAAGCGCTTAAAAGAATGGCTACAGAAAATATGGTGAGTGATTTACATATTATTAATTGTAAGCATAGTAGAGATTGTAAAATATGTACGCAATGTAAAATGACCCGTTTGCCATTTGCTAAGTCAGTTAGTGAAAGTCATGCTCCAATGGATTTAATACACACTGACGTATGTGGACCAATGCAGACGACCACACCGAGTGGAAATAAATATTTTTTGACATTCATTGATGACTTCAGTAAATATACGATAGTATACCTCCTTAAAGACAAATCAGAGGTTTTTGAACGGCTTATTCAGTATGTTGAAACCGTCAAAAATATTTTTTCAATCAAACCTAAGATAATCAGATCAGATAACGGGGGCGAATATACAGCAGGAAGAGTCTTAAGGTTCTTGGCGAAGGAAGGCATACAGCACCAGCATACCACACCTTATACCCCTCAACAGAATGGGAAGGCCGAGCGCAAAAATAGGTATTTGGTTGAGATGGCTAGGTGTATGTTATTTGAAGCAAATCTGGGGTATGAATTCTGGGGAGAAGCAATTATGACGGCAAACTATTTGCAAAACATACTACCGTCAAGCGTTCTTCCAACAACACCCTATGAAAGATGGACTGGTAAGAAGCCCAATGTTACGCACCTTCGAATTTTGGGAACAAAAGCTTTTGTTTATGTTCCTCAAGAAAAGCGAAAAAAGTTAGATGACAGAGCTAAGCTAAAGATTTTTGTTGGCTACGACGAACATTCAAAAGGTTATCGTCTAGTAGATAAGGCAACAAAGAAAATAACCATTAGCCGAGACGTTAAATTTCTTAATACAACTTTAGATGATACCGTTCATTCGAAGATAACTAATAACATCACAAAAGAAGATTCAAAAGTCGAAGTATCACTTCCAATTAAAAGCATTGGTTCGTACTCTGAGCCAAATTTTAACGATAAAGATGACACAAGTGTTGAGGAGGAGGAACAACCAGTACAACCAGTGGAAGATGTCCCTCAAAGAAGTTCAAACAGATCCACTAAGGGAATCCCTCCAGAAAGATTGATGGCGGGAGTAAACATGGTACAAGAAGATTTTATAAATGAGCCTCAAAATTATAAGGAATCTATAACATGCAAATATCACGAACAATGGGAAAATGCTATGAAGGAAGAAATTGAAGCTCTTAGGAAGAGTAAAACATGGGAACTGGTACTTCCACCAAATGGAGCGAATATAGTTGGATGCAGATGGACCTATAAGGTGAAGCGTGATTTAACCGGAAGTGTTCAAAAATTGAAAGCACGACTCGTCGCACAGGGTTATAGCCAGAAATACGGGCAAGATTATGATCAAACTTCTGCACCAGTGGTAAGGCAGACAACTTTTCGACTTCTTCTTTCAATAGCAGGTAAATGCAAAATGAAAGTTCAACATATGGATGCAAAGTCGGCTTTCTTAAACGGAAATCTCAAAGAGGAAATTTACATGAAGCAACCACCTGGGTTTGAAGTTGGAGAAGAAGGTTTTGTATGTCGACTAAGAAAAAGTCTTTACGGCCTGAAGCAAGCAGCATACGTTTGGAACGACGCAATTCATAAAGTTCTCATCGAAGGAGGTTTCAATCAGAGCAAAGCTGATCTGTGCTTATATACCAGCTCAACGAAAGGTAAAGCTTGTTATATATTAGTATACGTTGATGACATCATTGTGGCGAGCACCAATGAGTCACTTATCAAAAGGGCAGAGATGTTGTTAACGCGTAATTTTGAAATGAACAATTTGGGAGAGATTCACCATTACTTAGGCATTGAAGTTTCTAAAAATAGTCAATCCAATTACAGCATAAGGCAAAAGCAATATATTGAGAGACTCGTTCAAAATTTTGGGCTGCAAGATGCAAAAAGCTCGAATGTTTCATTACAAACTGAATACGACAAGACAACCAACTCAACAGAACCATTGATTCATAACAGGGAGTACCAAAGACTAGTCGGAAGCTTATTGTATATAGCAGTAAATACCAGACCGGACATAGCAGCAAGCATATCAATTTTGGCAACAAAGACAGTATCACCAACTCAAGTTGACTGGATTGAACTTAAGCGCGTCCTTAAGTACTTAAAAGGAACATCAAATTTACAATTAAATCTCAGCAGTAACAACACAACAGAAAAGGAACTAGTTGGATATGCCGATGCAAATTGGGCAGCTGATAGGACTAACCGAAAATCGAATTCAGGATATATATTCTTCATGAATGGAGGAGTCATAAGTTGGTCCTGCAGAAAACAAACTTGCGTTTCTTTATCAACAACCGAAGCAGAGTTTATAGCTTTGTCAGAAGCGTGTAAGGAAGCGATTTGGCTGAGGAAACTTTTGAACGACCTAAATCATCCCCAAAACAAACCGACGCTTATTTACGAGGACAATCAAAGCTGTCTCAAGCTTATATGTGAAGAGAAACTTAGCAACAGATCGAAACACATCGACACTAAATATTTCTTTGTGAAAGACTATGTGGATAAGCATTTTGTGAAGTGTCAGTACTGCCCAACAAACGACATGATAGCCGATATGTTAACAAAACCACTACCAGCAATTCGAATAAAAGAACTAAGAACGAAGTGTGGTCTTCAGACGAATGAGGAGGAGTGTTAAATATAACATTCGTCTATAATACACTTTGTTACTTATCACTTCACTAAAATATAATCATGTAATCTTTAATTAGTTTATCATGTACATATCAGAATTTTCTAATTTAGTTTTTCAGTCTTAATAAAATCTTGTTCATAAAAGGAGCTGTGTTTCACTTAAAGAAAATTTTATTATTAAATAAAATCATAACCAATAAATCCGCCCTCGGAAAACCATACCAACAAGATAGTGATCCGAGTCGATATTGGCACCTCGGTACGTTCGTACCGTCATCAAGTTCGAGTAGTGGCGACGGTCTATCAACACGTGGTCTATTTGGCTACGAGTGACTCCATCAGGTGATACCCAGGTGGCTTTGTAGATATCTTTACGCGGGAACCTGATACTCGCAACGACCTAACACTCGAAGTCCATTGTCATTAGTGTTCTCATGCAAACTATGGGTGCCTGCGTAATGCCTGAATACCGGCTCCCGACCTACTTTTGCGTTCAAATCCCCAAGGATGATTTTAACATTATACCTTAGACAGGCATTGAGGGTCCTTTCGACTTGTTCGTAGTAAGTCTCTTCAGATCTATCCCAGATCGCTTAGACTATACCACCCCAAAAATGGTATTGGATAACAACTTCCTGGTTTCCATCCCTTCAAGATCGTCTTGGGAAGAAGAGAGACCCCTGGAAGACAATGCTGTACACTTCTATACAGACGGTTCTAAGACCGATTACGGCGTTGGAAGTGGCATCTATTCAAAACAACTAAATCTCAGTCTTTCATACAGACTTCCCAATCAATGTAGTGTATTCCAGGCAGAAGTAATGGCGATTAAAGAGGCACTATCCTGGCTCAAAGAAAACGTTATATCTTGCAAGGATATACGGATCTTCTCGGACAGCCAAGCCGCCCTCAAATCTCTCGCGTCTGTCTCCACTAACTCTCAATTGGTCCACGATTGTCGATCATCTCTGAATGAGATGACAGAACAGTTTAATATTCACCTTATTTGGGTGCCGGGCCACAGAGACATTCCGGGAAATTGCAAGGCCGATGAGCTCGCCAAAAACGGAACACTTCTGCCTACTGTTAGACAAAAACATAACATAGGAACACCACTTGCTACATGCAAACATCTTCTCAAACAATATGCTCTAGAATCAACAAATGCTAGATGGTCACAGGGTACCACCTGCCTGGCAACTAAACAAATATGGCCAAGCATAGACCTAAAACGGTCAAAAGGTTTGATCTCCCTGAGCAGACAAAATATAAGCTCTACAATAGGAGTTATAACAGGACACTGCCTCATAGGTAGACATGCTTTGAGGCTAGGAGTCTACACAAATGACTTCTGTAGAAGCTGCATGGACGAGGAGGAAGAGGAAACAGTCCAACACCTTCTATGTACATGTCCAGCACTCTCCAATAGAAGGAATAATTATCTCGGTAATCCCTTCTTCGATAATACCAGTGAACTGGCAACAATCGACACAAAATGTCTCTCTAACTTTATTAAAAGCACGAAATGGTTTGTTTAAATTCATCACTCTCCCATGAGTAACCTCTTTAGTGGTATCACAACGGACCCTTGAGGTCTAAGTGAGTCAACAACAGCTAGACAGCCACTCCAACCTAACCTAACCTAAGTCTCTTTTTCTTCGTCTGAGGACTCCTCGGTAGGTCCGTGAACGTTAATGAGGCTGACGTTCGTAAATTTGCATAGCACGCGAAGGGTGCATAGCCTTTCGCTTATAGCGTTAAAGCCGATGATGGTATCTACCAAATTTAAAGAAAATCGATGATTTCAACTTTAATAAAATGGTAGAGAAAGTATGATGCTATATTCGGTTAAAATTTGAAAATTCGTTGTTTTAACCTACATAGTATCATAATAAATCAGGGGTGGAATCGCGTAAGGTGATAGTTGACTATCAATTCGTTGATTGTCGTTTTTGCCTATAGCTGTCTCTATCATATCAATTAAGAATTATAGAGAGAGCGATGCTCAAAACGACAATCAAAAAATTGATAATCAACTATCACCTTACGCGATTCCACCCCAGCTTTAGCATCGTACTAATGCAATTAAAATTATGCGCCAGAGTTTTTAAAATATTATTCACAAATGCAGTAAAATAAAATCTAATAGTGAGAAAGTATCAGTGGAAAATTCAATATTTGCTTACGTAACAAACGTAACTGAGCTGCAAAAAATTATAAGATCGCTTAGAGAAGATAAATCTCCTGTAGTTGATGTAATCAGAACGATATTTGCTCCAGTTGTTTGCAAATTAATCGATTTGAGTAAGACTCAACCAATTATTCCAAAGTCTTATTTTTAAAGGTGGAGATAGAAACCAACTAAGCAAATACAGACCAATATCGATCCTTCCTGTACGTAAGAAGTGTTGTAGATTCACTTTGGTTTACAGAAAAGTTACTGGGAAAATTTGCAAATTACGTAAATAAGAGCTTGGATAGAGATCACCAAAGTTAGTGCTGTACATGAATTTCAGTAAGGCGTTCGATACATTAAATCACTCTAATCTCATAGAAGCAATTAGAAGGATTGGGATACGGGGCACAATGGCTGATTGGCTGAATGACCTTAGAAGAAGAACATTTTGTGTTAATATTAAAGCTGTTTTTAGCAAGAAAAAAGTTATGAAATTTGGAATTCCTCAAGGATCAAAATTAGGTCCAGTTCTATTTATATTATATACCAACGATATACTACGAGTTTTCACCTTTGCTTGTGATACGGCTATTGTTGTCCGACATCGATCTGTGTAAAAGGCAGAAAAGGTGATGCAGAATGAATTAAATGCGGTTGTGCGATGTTGTCAAGTTAACGGTTTAGTAATAAACGCTTCCAAAATTAAAAGATGCACATTCAAAGTTCACAATTGTAGCAACAGAACAGAGGATTTACTTGGAAAATTAAACCTGCCCTAACACTTCAAACAAAAACCTTATTTGATTTATTTGCCATTTCTTTTTTGCAATATCACGTTTTAAGACAAGTGAATTATGCTTTGATGGAGTAGAGGATACTATACGGAATACTTGTTTCGAATAGTGCTCCTAAACCATATATTCAAAAAAATACAAAATCTTCAAAATGCTGCTCTAAAGCTCATTAGAAATAGTTCTTAGCGAGGTGTTTTTCCATGAATCGGAGTCCAAATCTATAGTAATTTTGTCACACTAGAGGAGTAAGGACTGGAACAGTTCTCACATCATACACGAATCCAATTTTCATCTAACATTTAAGAGCGGATTAAACCACGCTATTAGATTTTTGTGATTTGGACACATGCGTTTCTGAATACTCGTGTGATTGTCCTTCCTAGGAAGCAGCAAGTCAGGCATTTAACCGGAGAAGCTATTCACTAGGAAGTAGACACATGCACTTATAAGCCAGTTTCACAGCTCCCTCTAGCGATGTTTGTACTTTCGTAGAAGGACACACGAATGATTAATTTCCGGGTCCACTAAGTAAGCCGTTCTATGACTTAAGCCCTTTCAGATTCCTTATACAGAAATCTCCCTCAAATATCAAGTTCAAAAAGTATACTGTTAACTGAATTTTGAATGTGAACGTTTAACATATTGCATTTTCAAATCGAAGGCATTACGGCAAAGTCTCCAGATTATCCAAAATTGCATATTTGGGGCCCTGCAACATTGGAAATCTCTTTGACTAAACGATGTCATTGGGGCAAACGGTATGTTGCAAAATTCCCATTGCTCACCGTTCAATGCATTTCATTCACAGTTGTATGAGCATTCGTAGTAATGGACAAGGACATGCTGCATGGCATAAATACACCTAAATCTGCATCTCCCATTGAACTACTATCCCATAGTAAATTAATATCAGATTACGTCAATTTCGTTTTTAGATCTGATTGAATATGTAAATCCGACAGAAGACAACCCCCGGCAAATAAGAATGCTTAAGCTTTAAGAACAATTTTGTTAGCTCGAAAATAAATGCCTTATAATCGACCCTACATACTACTCGTATATGCACAAATCCAGTATCAAAATAGCCTGGTAGTTATGTCAATCGAAGCGTAAAGCATAGAGTTTTGAGAATGGGTGTCCTTGCTTGGCATCGAATTGAAATTTAGGGCGAATCGAATATTATATACATGCATATAGAGGGTACTCGTCTTCGGTCCATGGTCGTGAGAATCTCGAGGCCGATGCAACTTGACATCTCATTTTAACCGGAAAACAAGAGCTTTTGCTGATAAATCGTCCCTTAATATCACTATACCCCTATACCGAACCGAACGGAGTGCTATTGGTTGTTACACATCTGAGCCAGCAGATAAGGCTGACAATCTAACTATTTGCAAATGTATAGAGATACGAGTAGATAGTTGCTATATAGTCCCTTCGATGATGAAACCGAAGGACGAAAGAAAAATGTTCGAATGGTACATCGTCTCGTCGACCTCGGCGTTGCTTGTCGGTCGGATATTCACTGTGTTGTTGCATTTTAGGTCCATATTATTAACCCCTCTCCGCTTTTGGGTGGAAGAAGGGGACTTTGGTGGGTGGAATTTCAAATTACACCAGATCAAGCTGCCAAATGAACTCAGTTGATAGTCAGACTAGAAAGTGAAGAGGGCTCTATGATATGTATGCTCGGTCGTATCTCGTATGGAAGGCGGATAATGGTGTTTCAGGTTTGGCTTGCTTTGCAGTCTGCCACTCTCTGCCACTACACTGCTTTGATGATGTGGCAGAATTCAACAAGAATTCAAGCAGGTTCATTATGTCGACACTTTTATGACAATTAAAAATAAAACGTTCATCTCCGAGATGTGGAGATGGGTGCATTTGAATATCAAGAAAATCCCAAGTGACGGTGGAGTATTTATGTGACAGTTTAAGTTTGCACAAAAAGAATCTTTTCGTTAAAATGTTTTAGCATAATGGCAATGAACGTTAAATGAAATTAAATTTTGGGGACTCGATGAACTCATCTTCAATAAATTTACCATATTTGTGATTATGTTACATCATAAACAATGTGGTGCATTTTGTTATGGCATCAACATTTAATCAAATTTTAGAATATTTTACTACTAATTTGATAAATCTGAACCAAATTTCAATTGAAGACACCAAAAACCTTAAAATAAATCATTACCATTAGAGGTTGAAAAGGAGATGTTGGTGTACATTGGTTTTGAATTCTTGAACATTGCAATGATAGGGAAAGAGAGAGCGTGGTAAGACATTTCACATTCGCGTAGTACGGCTAACGAACGAATTTCTGTACTTCACAGTACGACCGAAGTTGGGCTCAAGGGTAAACTGATGGGCATTCCAAGAAGTGCGAGTATTATGGTTGAATTGTTTAAGGAGGGAAAGGAGCTGGCTTTTTCACTAGAGCATAGTCCGTTAAAATAATGGTAAAAAAGGGTGAGGCAAGAAACATTACGACGATGTTCGAGTGACGTTAATGAGTCAATGATATTATTGCCAGTAATAATTATAAAAGCTCTTCTTTGAATACTGTCCAAGAGGCTTAAGTAAGTTACTGGTGAACCAGCCCATAGATGGGAGTTATATTCAAGTTTTGGACGTAGGTTTTATAGATTGTAGCCAGATCAGGAGAGAAAAATTTCTTGCACTAAGCTTTCTCAGTAGAGCTAACAAAAGGAGTGTCATTGACAAAAAGCGTAGGAATCGAGGAAGAGGAAGAATTCCTCATGTTTTTTACAAATGACCAAAAATTCTTACTGCCGTTGCGGCATTGCAGTATTTTTTGCCTTGATTGTTGGTCATCGAATATGGGCGTTGCAGGCCTTCCTGGATTGTTTAAGCTTTTTCCGGTTTTCCTCAGTTGGGTTGGCTCTAAGACACCGGAAGTTTACCTGCTCGAAAAAAAAATTGTCGCCTCGTAAAACCTACGGTAAAAATATTACAAATGTCTCAAAAGTAGCATAAAACCTTTCGATCAGATGTTAAAAATGTTTGAACTCTAGTAGATCGACGGTTCCAAGTAATACCTCTCATCAAGTCTTAAGAATAAGCGACATAATAGGTTCCAAAAATTTGACCTTACTGCAAGTAAATGATATTCGACAAATCTTCTTTAACACCCGCACAATCACAAGAGTCATTAAAGATCTTGAAACACAATAATACGTTGGTTCCCTTTAGTTCTGTACATGTGGTCTTCTACGCTTTTTAAAAAGATTTTATAGAGTTTGGCACAAAGAGTCCTCTTATCGAAAATGCGTGCTTTTTAGTATTGATTAGTCGACCTTTCGGTGAACTTTAAAATAAAATTAAGCTGGTATGCCCTTTAGGATCTATTTTGTCTCCTACACTCTTAATTATCTTCATGAATGATTACTCACTGTGTATCAAGGGGATACCGTTTCTATAATAGTGTAATATTTTTACTAGGTTCGTTAAATAAAACTTATTACTCTTTTTAGTATTTCTTCTTTATTTACACTTTCCAAATCAAAACAATAAATCTCAATTTATAATCAACTCAAATACTTTTATTCGAATTTAAATCACACATGTTTAATAACACTTTCCACAATCCAATAAGCAAAGCTTTTGCACACCTTCTTAATCAAAAATCAACTGTCCTGTGCTCACCGTGAACACTCCCTTATACAGGGTGATTGGCATAAGGTGTGACAAAAAGCTAGGGCGTGTAGGTTGGACTTAGACAAGAAAAAAATCGTATGGGAGGGGGGGGTCTATTTCCCCCCGTTTAGGCGGGAGGGGCAATTTAAGAAAAAAATCACTTAAAACAGAAAAAAAATTATTAAAAAATAACGGTGATACCTACAGAGTAATGCTATAGCATTTTGAAAAGCCAGAAATACATTCTTTAATTTTGTTTTTAAATAAAGTTGTTCGAGTGAATAGTTTTTGAAAAATTAATTTTCAAAATCAAAATTTTGAAAAAAAAAATGAAATTTTTTTTTTTAAACAATTTTTTTTCAAAATTTTACGTAATTAAGTATTATTTTTTTATTCAATATTCAATGCTCTTATTAATTTTTGATCAAACACAAAAAACCGGATGTCAAAATGTTTTGTAGTTTTTGAGAAAATCAAAAATAACAAAAACTACTTTTGTTCTAAGAAAAGCCTTTTATTTTAGTTTTTACGTTTTTGGATTCTTAGGTGAATTTACGATTGAAAGGATTAACTTTCTTTTTACTATTCTTTTAATTATCGTCTTATAAGCATACAATAATGTGACAAAGTACTGGATTAACCATATTTCACACATTTTTCATTGAGAACACCTGCGTGAGAGCATTGGTTTAAAATTGACCTGCCACTTTTTTATTATGGTGGGGTCGGCTTGGCTTAGGTGCATTTACGAAAGAAAGGATTAACTTTAAATAAACAGTAATTATGTATTTTATTTAAATATGCATGTATTTATTATTTAAATTGATTTCAAGATTCAGGAACATTTTTGTTCTTATTTCGCAATTGCGTTTTTCTGTCACTAGTTAGGGCGTGTAACGCTGCATTATTTAAAAAACATTCGCAGATCAATATTAATCCAATGCTCTCACGCAGGTGTTCTCAATGAAAAAATGTGTTATTGTATGCTTATAAGACTGATAATAAAAAAATTTTACAAAAAAAGTTAATCCTTTCTTTCGTAAATGCACCTAAGCCAAGCCGACCCCACCATAATAAAAAAGTGGCAGGTCAATTTTAAACCAATGCTCTCACGCAGGTGTTCTCAATGAAAAATGTGTGAAATATGGTTAATCCAGTACTTTGTCACATTATTGTATGCTTATAAGACGATAATTAAAAGAATAGTAAAAAGAAAGTTAATCCTTTCAATCGTAAATTCACCTAAGAATCCAAAAACGTAAAAACTAAAATAAAAGGCTTTTCTTAGAACAAAAGTAGTTTTTGTTATTTTTGATTTTCTCAAAAACTACAAAACATTTTGACATCCGGTTTTTTGTGTTTGATCAAAAATTAATAAGAGCATTGAATAGTGAATAAAAAAATAATACTTAATTACGTAAAATTTTGAAAAAAAATTGTTTAAAAAAAAAAATTTCATTTTTTTTTTCAAAATTTTGATTTTGAAAATTAATTTTTCAAAAACTATTCACTCGAACAACTTTATTTAAAAACAAAATTAAAGAATGTATTTCTGGCTTTTCAAAATGCTATAGCATTACTCTGTAGGTATCACCGTTATTTTTTAATAATTTTTTTTCTGTTTTAAGTGATTTTTTTCTTAAATTGCCCCTCCCGCCTAAACGGGGGGAAATAGACCCCCCCCTCCCATACGATTTTTTTCTTGTCTAAGTCCAACCTACACGCCCTAGCTTTTTGTCACACCTTATGCCAATCACCCAGTATACTCAAGTTAGTTGTTCTAGAAACTTATTTGCTAATGTGGCCCTTTGAATCCAATCTAAAAATGCAGACTGTTTATGATTGGCGTCTGAGTACCCGGCTTATAAGCGGCAGGGTGCAAGTGCGCACCCTTACAATCGCAGCAAAGACACAACGGAAAATTCTTCTAATTGGTTGGGATGCAAGCGCAAGGTATACTCTCCGGAGTAGTTCTGAGATAAACGAACGTGGTGAATCACTTTTAATCTTATTATTTATATTAGCTTGAACGTTTGTAAGAGCGGTAATACTCTCGCTGTCGCCTTTCCAAGGTCGAAAAATTATGTACCATGGGAGGATGGACTTGATGTTACAATTAGCCATATTAATTCTAGATTTAGAAAATTTCAATTGTGAATTCTTTTTCGACTCACATGTAGATTCCCCACAATTTAAAATTAGAGTCCAAAACCTCTTGCCTTTAAAAAATCTCAAAAAAAAATTACAGCCACAAATACCCCTTTCTACACCACCATCATCGCGTGTCAATACTCCAGGAATAGCGGTCCTAAAACCTAATACGCTCAGCGGAGATGGCGAATCTTTTCTCACGCTTGCTGCACTTGAAGATCGTCTGAATAAACATGCTGACATGATCATTGATCGCATTACAAATGAGCTCTCCAAAATTCGATGTGAACTCTTTGAAAGACTAGAGCAAACTGAGCAAAATTGGTCACTGAAGTTTAATAAAGTAAACAACACAATCGCAGAGATTATAAATCGAGTACAATGCATTGAAAGTAACTCTGTCGATGCTCCCGCCTTTGACAGCAAGCTGATCATTGCAAACACCGCGATTGCAGATGTTGCGCAGAGAGTAGACATGATCGAAGGGAACTCAGCTGATGTGCGAAAACTCAATTCTAAGCTTTTGTTACTGCAGCAACATGTTGATGAATATGAGAAAAAAGATATAGCAGCGGACGCTGTTTTATTTGGAGTGCCTTGTTTGCCAGAGGAAAACTTAACCACGCTATTCAATTGTTTGTGCTTAACAGCCAAATGTAAACCACCAACGCTGAAGAATATCTTTCGTCCACGCTCTCGTAATAGTAAGAGTGCAATCTCGCCACCTGTAATACTTAAATTTATTAGTGTGCAAGAGAGGAACTCTATACTAAAGGGCATCACTATCTACCGAAAGCAAAAACAACACCAACAACTCTCACTGCGTGATCTGGGAATAGAGTCCGATAACTCTTGTTTTTTGAATGAAAGCTTATCCAAAAATACTCGTACTCTTCTTCACCATGCTGTCCGCATGAGAAGTAACCACCAATTGTTCAGTGCATATACAAAATATGGTTCTGTTTTCATCAAACTAACAGCTGATGGAGAAAGCTTTGCTGTACATAACGTTGAAGGTTTAGAAGCTGCCGTTGTGACGTCAACTTAATTCTGCCGTAAGCAATCATCAACACGAACACAACATATTATTTTAATTGTTAATATTGTTCAGCCTTTTATACATGCCTTGTTGCGTTTCATTATATTTTTTATTTTCTCTTTTTAATATTCTCTATTTTTCTATTCTATCATCTTCTTCTATTTTACTTTATTTTAAAATTATTTTTTATGTAACAATTTTTTGCCAAATTTTATTTTTAAATATGATTTGTTCCATCGCTTCGAGTTACTTCTCATGCTTTCGCCTCGTACACAACTACAATGCTTGCGAGTTCAAGCGCAGCTAACGAAACCAGAGGGTTCACTGGCAGTAACTTGAATACAAATTTGTACAGTATGATTCGAATTTTACAGGCTCAAAATAATGGATTAAAGATATGTCATTTAAACGCGCAAAGTCTGACCAATAAATTAGGGGAGTTTAGATATTTGTTTGTGGAGTCCAAGATAGATATCGTTTCTGTGTCTGAAACATGGTTTCGGCCAGACATTTGTGATGATCTCTATAGTTTGAAGGGTTTCAAGCTTTTTCGAGCAGATAGAAAGTCAACATCTGGGGGTGGATCTGCCCTTTATGTGCGTGAGGGGATAAGTTGTAGGTTGGTGTGTAGATCTGATGACAATTGCCCTCTTGAATATGTCTTTGCGAGCATCATATGTAACACAGAAAATATCTTGGTTGGATCAGTGTACAGACCATATAATTACATCAGCACGTTACCTTTGATTACAACTTTGGAATCAATTACTTGCTGTTACCAATATACCTTACTTTGTGGTGATTTCAACTGTAATCTTTTGGATAACCGATTAACTGCAAATTTTTTAGATCCATTTAATGCACTCAGTCTGAGTCCCGTTAACCACTCCACCGCAACCCACTTTACTAAAGAATCCTGTTCTCTGTTAGACCTTTATCTTGCTAGTGATGTTAGTAGGGTAATGCTCTACACACAGCTTTTGGCACCTGGTTTCTCCAAACATGACTTAATTTTTGTGAGTCTGGATATAGCTTGCCGGGTTAATCAACAAAACTTTCAATACCGAGACTACAAAAATCTAAATATATCTGAACTTATACGTGACCTTGATGGCATAGACTGGAACTCAATATTCCTCATGCAAAATGTTAATGAACAAACTTGTTTTTTACGGCAAAACGTCAATCAACTTTTTGATACTCATGTCCCTTTAAAAACCCGTCTCGTTAAGCATACGTCCCCACCTTGGCTGAATGGCGACATCTCTGCCCTAATGATGAAACGAGATGCCGCTTACAGTCAATGGAGGCGATTCAAGTTGGAGTACTTCCACAAGTCTTATTGCAGACTTCGCAATCAAGTCGTCGTATCGATCAGAACGAGTAAAAAGCTTTATTACGAAAACAAAATTGGCCCATTAGTTTCCGGAAAAAAATTATGGAAAAACCTTCGAGAAATCGGAATTGGGAAACAATCTACGAAGTTAGCTGATAACATCGACTGTGATGCCCTCAACAAAAAGTTCACCTCCACCCCGCAATCCTCTGACGCTGTAATACCTGTTGACTCCCCTACTGGAGAGGAATCAACAGGTGTCAATTCTTCGATGAGCTTCACAAGAATAAGAGAAGAAGACATAGTTGAAGCAATACTATCAATCAAATCAAATGCTACTGGCCTAGACCAAATGGAACCTAAGTTTGTCAAGTTATTGCTTCCTCGTATACTGCGCTTTATAGCTTATATTTTCAATAGTATTCTAACAACATCCGAGTTTCCCTCAGAATGGAAGAAGGCTAAAATTATTCCCATTCCTAAAAAGCAAACAGGTATCGATACTGAGTTCCGAACCATTGCTATTCTTCCGTTTCTCTCAAAGGTGTTTGAAAAAACTATCATGAAGCAGATACAAAAATATTTATCGACGAACAACCTATTAACTACATGTCAGTCTGGTTTCAGACCAAAACGCAGCTGTAAATCCGCTCTACTTTTTGTTGTTGACGAAATACGAGTCGCATTGGACAAGGATAATATTGCCCTTTTAACACTTCTAGACTTTTCAAAGGCTTTTGACACTGTTAACCATTCAATCTTATGTAAAAAACTAAGTAATTCTTTTGGTTTTTCCATAGAATCCTGTAAATTGATTGCCTCGTACCTTAGCGGAAGGCAACAACGCGTGGTGGCGAATGGTCAATCGTCAGTATTTCTTAATGTTCTGAACGGAGTGCCACAAGGATCTATCCTTGGCCCGATTCTCTTCTCACTTTACATAAATGATCTTCCAAAAGTTGTTAAGCACTGTCTTATTCATCTTTACGCGGATGATGTGCAGCTTCTGATAAGTCGACCATTTGGGGAAAAGAATGATGCCGTTGCATTAATGAATGAGGATCTTTTTTTCATTTCTCGTTGGTCAAAGAAACATCAACTGTGCTTAAACCCTATAAAATCAACAGCCCTACCCATCTATCGCAAGATTTTTGATTTATCGGCCTTAAGTCAATTAAATCTTGAAAACGCAACGATAGAATACACAAGCAGTGCTCGAAACCTTGGAATGGTTTTCAATCGTACCCTCACATGGAACGACCACCTGATTAAGGTAATTGGTAAAGTATATGGTAGCCTCCGTGTTCTCCAAGTCACTCGTAACTTCATTCCCACAAAAACCAAACTTCTCCTTGCCAAGACGCTTTTACTTCCTATAATGTTATATGGATGTGAAATCTTTTGCAACATGGACTCAACTACTAACCGAAAATTAAACGTCGCATATAACAACATTGCCCGTTATGTCTATAACCTACGTCGCTATGACCATGTTTCTTTGTTTGCTATTCGCATTTCTGGCTGTAGTCTTGACAACTTATTAAATTATCGGTCACTTACCTATCTACATGAAATTATTCAAACAAAACAGCCTGACTATCTACACGGTAAGCTAAACTTCCCTCATTCAACACGGTCTTTTGCTCTTATATTACCGCGATACAATTTTCTCGTTACTGAGCGTCAATTTTTCGTCCATGTTATTCGCCTTTGGAACTCTCTGCCCATAAGTATGAGAAGTGTAAGAAGCACAAATAAATTTAAAAGTTTACTTTTCAACTATTTGGCAAATAATTGATCGTTTTTATCTATTCGCTGTTCCCTTCAACTATTTGTTTTTCTCTCTTTTGAATTTAATTTCTTAATAAAAACATTTGTAAATTTGTAAATAGACTTAAAAAATTTAAATATTTAATTAAACACAAATTCTTAACTCTTCTTAAAGGCTTCAAAAATTTATAAGACTCATGTCCTACTTTGTAAGCGATTTTGAAATAAATGAATTGAAATTGAAATTGAAAGAACTGCTGTAAAATATTTATTATTGTGATGCCTTTTTATTCGAGTCTGAGGTAGGCTAAATGAATATTCCAACAATAGGGGAGTTCACATTCTCAAATATGTTTGACAAATATGGTTTGATGAATATTTGACGGATTGAAAGCATTTGCGTTCACATTCGTCAAATATGCTATCAAACATCACTTCTTATTAGAATTCTTACCATGGCGGACCAACTCAGAGCGTAGATGAAATATTAGTTGAGCAAATTTACTACCATTTTTATATTTAAAAGTCTGCAGAAAACTTATATTAATCTAATAAAATCCACCTGAATTAACGCTATTGCATATATGACTCATTTTGAAATATTTTCTTACGATATGCACAGCTCGAGAACTTCATTGAAAATGAAATTTGCTTGTGGATTGATAAGCATGCGTTCACATTCTCAAATATGCTTGTCAAATCAGCAAAATATCAAAATATTTTGATATCATCAAGCATGTTTGACAATCCATTTGATGAAGCGTTCACATTTTCAAATTCGAGTCAATCAAACAGCATTTGTCAAACATATTTGAGAATGTGAACCCCCCTAATAAAATAACATAATACTTCATATACGGGCTTCGTATGGTAATTATCATTTGGGATACGGCCCTGCTTCTATAGCAAGAGTAAATAAAAATAGAAGAATAATCTGTGCTTCGTTCGCGGCAACAAGGGAGTCTGTGGTACTCGTTGCAGTAGGGTAGTCACAGAAAGAATCGTCAGGATGGTCGTAATTAAATGGTCTCGGGGTTCGGTGTGATGTATGATGCGAATAACAACCTAAGATTCTGTAGCGCAATACCCATTTGCTTTTGGTAAGACGGCTCGGTAAGATGGTGCGCCAAAGCGATGTGATAAGTAAACTAAAAGCTGGGATAGTACGGTAGTTGATTTAAAACTAAAGGTAGCATCGGTTCAGCGCAACAGACCGAATCTGAGTCCAGAATGATTTGTTGATCTTGAGTCAAAGGTGAAAATCTTTATAGCTTCTATGAACAGTAAGACGGCAGTTTTTGGCCTGTCCTATGGCTAGCCGCACACTGGCAACTGTGATCGAAATCAAATAGTTTAATCACCAGTTGATAGAGTACCGCGCACTGGCAACTCTTTACGCACGCTCACACTCTTTTCTCTCTTGCGTTTATAGAAAACAGCTCAACTGTTGCGAATTAATTTTTGGCAATCGTTTAGTTTGTGTCAAAACACAAACTTTTTAGTTGCTCGAATCGAGTTGCTCTAAGTGCGCGGTGTTCCATATAAGCCCATATGTTTCAATTTAGTAACTAAACAGTTGCGAAACCAAAAAATGAATGTGCGTGTCCGGCCTAAAAATTGTTAAATTTTACGATAAAAAAAAGAATCTATCTAACTAACACTGCTCTATAAGTTTCTTGACTAGTTATGTATGACCGTAAGATCCTTCCCACAAGATGGAATGAACACCTGTCCAAACTCAGAAGAATGAATCGGAAATCTTCCGTATCTACGACAAACACAAGTTTTACTTACCAACCCTTCAGGGGCTGTATTACGGCTCGCATACACCAAACCCGTCATTGGCAGAAGTGTGATCAGGGTTCATCACCCGGATTGAATCAAACAAAAGAATACTGCCAATCTATTGAAATCATCAAGGATTCCCCAAGGCTTAGCAAAGATTATGTGGATCCTGAGCGGTTCCTCCAGCTCAGTCCAATGAATTACTGTTGACAACGCACTTTCCGGAATACGAAAACAGGAACTCCAAACCGATTAGATTTTGTGCCATATCGCATATCAATAATGTTATAACAAAAAAAAGTATTGACTGGGCCATAAAAACTTGTTCCCCGTATAAACTTCCTGACCCGGACAGCGTACTACCAATCATCCTGTAAAAACTGTAAGAAATGGCAGTTCCTTGCCTCAACCTCTACAGTCGTAGTCGTGGAAAACATGTAAGAGTAAGTAATTTTTATCCCGAAAATCGGTAGGCATGGTCATGAGTCCAAGAAGGATTTCTGAACAATATGTAATGTACTTTTGTCAAAGGCTGATGTTTCGTTCGCCGGTTTACCGAAGTTCTATCTAAAGTGGTACTAACTTCAGCAAATCTCAGACGAATATGGTAAATCACGGACGAATTCGACGAATTACAGACGAATCTGACAAATCACAGACGAATCTGGTAATTAAAGATGAATCTGGCAAATCATGGACGAATCCGGCAAATCACGAACGAACCCGCAAATAACAGACGAATCTGGCAAATCACAGACGAATCCGGTAAATCACGGACGAATCCGGTTAACTAAGCTAAAGTTGAACAGCTGCTCTTTCCTTCTAAAACTAAAATACACACCTTCACTCTACCTAGAATCAACGATCAAACTCTATCGAAATATTTAAGAGCTATCCTCGACTTTTAATAAAACTGAAAAGTAAATATTAAAAAACGAGTTATGAATGCCTACTAAGCCGTCTGTGCTTGTAGTAAAACATCTGGGCAAAAGTCGTATAGGATTATTAAACTTTTAAAGTTTCGAAGAACGGATGACATTGGTACTACGGGGCTCTACAATCCAATTCACCGAGTGCTTTAAGAGTTTTTCAGTAAGGATTTTAAAGTTATTTTTCAACCTAAAAAGTACTGGGAGGACAAAACTATGATGTGAAACTTTGACACAACCATATTTACTACTGGCTCAAAGGTGGTGTGTGGTGTCAGTTAGGGAAGCTTAACACTTAGTTATCGCTCAGTTTTTTTGGCTACCTGATTATGCCAATGTATTTCAAGCTTTACTGGGAATAAGGGATGTATGCAAAATATTTACAAAATACTTTCCCAACTATTCGGAAAGTTATTGCTCGACGATCTGAATGAACTATCTGAAGCTAAGGACTTGATCTGTTTTTTTTTAATACAATGAAGTGCCTCGATGTCTTCTATAACATGCACCCTTCGATCTTTAGACCGCGAGCTAGCAAGAAGATGAATCTCTTATCATATATCCCATTTGATCCATGATCAAAACGGAGCACTTTAGCGCTACTTGAGTCACTGAAAAAGACTGTTTATGTACGCCATTTCTACCTACATACCTTACCTACCTTGAATCCAAATCTCGGTACAAGACTCTCATTAATTTTTGTGTGCAACAGCTTTGGAAGATTCGTTATTCCAAAATTACATCCAACCTGGAACTGTGGATTGGAAGAAGTCAAATGAATTTAAACGCCAAGATTAAACTCCCATTCAAATCACACCACACCACCAATTAAAAATACCAACATCTTGCTGTCGATTCAACTAACATTATCCTTCCACTCTATACATCAAAGTAAAAATTGTGAAGTAAAAGTCCACAATTTCCATTTAAACTACTTCTTCCACCACCTCTTATCTGACCATCGCGTTTACCTTTGAGGGGCTACATTTTTTGCTATTCCGCTGATTCAAGCATCTTTTTTACTTCCTCTTCCGGTAGTTAGTTTAATAGTTAACCATTCACCAGACTAAGTACAGCTCCTGAAATGTGTGTGTGTCAGGGAGCCATCAAATTTCAGCACTATTTTCTGTTATAATTATGTCAGGATAAGTTAAGGAGAAAAGGTTAAGCTGTGCTGAGTCGTTGTTTAAACACTTCCTGTAGTGTCAACAGTGCACTTCCGCTTTATAATGAGGTGCAGAATTGGTGTTTTATTTTGCGTGCAGCTTCCAGCTGATGCAAGCGATAAGAGAATTTGTCTACCTTCACCTTCCGATGATGAAGTAAATTAATTACTCAAACATTTTCACAACCCCTAACTTGTGTTTCAAAAAAAAAAATAAGAAACTTCAACACTTAATCCAATTTCACATAGAAAAAAGCTTCTCTCTGACAAATGCTGAAGCAAGGACACCCACAATAAAAAAAAACCCCAATTTGTTTCGGGATAGGTAAGCCAAATCGATATGGGACTCTATCACGATGTGTGTCCAACAAGCTGAGTAACTTCTCTTGGTGCACCTTTCATTAATCCTTATCCACTTACTATTATATATAAATGCTGGTCCTCTCGGTTCCGAATACTTGTCAATTCGTCGAGCTCGAGACCATGATGGTAGGAAGAACTTTTCGTGTCGCTCATCAATTTGTTCGGTTGAAGGTGAATTAGTTTCGGAGTGTCACTCCTGAGGGGTGACTAATTATCGCCGACAGGATATACCATCGAACTATGTAGCAAACTTGTCACATTGCTTCCAAATTAGAGTTTTGGTTTTTACACACCTCACCAGCCTGCAAGGTTTTGCTCCCGTAACGAAGTTGTGTCTTTTGATTTTTCCAGGGTGACGAGTGGTGACGGTTGGGAACCTGAAATCGATAAATAGATAATGGATATGGTTTCAAGCTAATTACTTTGATAAATATGACTGGGTGAGTAAATTCAGTGGAGTGACTATAAGGAGTTATAAAAGTTTATGGAGTTGATAAATAGTTTATTTTTTTGGGGTTTCATGTTGATCTGACTTGCTCACTGCAGAGCATTATAGATATTAAAAGTTTAGGAACGTCTGCTTTTGAAATTTCATTCACCAATTTAGACGATAACATTTTTATTGATTAATTAGTTGCTGGATAAGAAATTAACAAATACGAAAAAAAGATTTTTTATATGATACCTGCTGCTAGATTGGCAAATAGTTCTGATTGATTTTTTTTCGTATGGGTTTTTACACAATTTTTAAAAATTTCAAAACGATACGTACCAAGTTAAACGAAAATCGGCCGAGCCGTTTAGGCTGTAGTTGAACAGACAGACAGACAGAAATGCGAGACGCACTTTTTTGTCAACTTTGATCAAAATCTCGAGTTCATTTTTTTTCCGAATGCATAACTTACCTTAGTCGCAAGTAAAAATATTATTGCATTCAAATTTAAAATAAAATGCACGACTGGGTCGCACGAACTTGCTCCTATGCAATAGACTAGGAATTTTAAAAACGAATGTTATTAAAGAACAAAAATTATAAATCGTTGTAGTGGTTCCTTAAAAAAATAAGCTTTTATGTAAAAAATTTTTAAAACATTCTTAAGAACAAATTTTGGTCCGCCAACTTTAAGGTTTTATTATTGTACGAATGAAAATTAAATTTCCAAGAAAAATATTAAGCCGTTTTTGAGATATCGAATTTTCCAAAAAAAAAAAAAGACTTTTTTTTTTCAAAAATTGAAAAAAAATATTTTTATTAACTTCCCATAGGGAGTTATTGTAATCGGTCCGATTTGTCAAATTGGAATTTTTGACATTTCTCGACGTTTCATGGTCGCTAGAGGTTATATCAATCATTTTTAGAGAGATGTCTGTATGTGTGTGTGTACGTACGTTCGTACGTTCGTACGTTCGTACGTTCTGGTACCATTTTTCGTCGTCGATATCTCAAGAACGAGTAAAGATATCGACTTCAAATAAATTTTGTTTAATAGATAATAACTTCAAAAGAGGCTGAAAGGGCGTTTATTAAAATTCAGTGAGTAGTTTTTTCACTATAACGGTTTAAAAAAAAAGTAAACATTTTGCTTAGTTTCAAATATCTCACGAAAAAATAATGCTATTGATTTCAAATAAAATTTATTGTACTCATTATAAGGTCATACAGATTTGGTATGAATTTGGAAAAAAATTAACATACCGTTATTTTTTTAGATAAAAAAAAACTGAAAAAAAAATTTCATAACCCAGATATTCTAATAACGGAAAACAATTTGAGCCTCAAAATAATTTTATTTTACGAAAAATAATGTGTTTGACAACTGGTGAAAATTTCAAAAAAAATCAGTTTACAGTCTTTTTACAAGAAATAAAAAAATATATAAAATTCTATTGAAAATTGGTAAAAATTGTTTTTTGACTCAAATTTCTCGAGAACTAGAAGTGATATTGACTTCTAATTTAGTTTATTTTATACATAGTATAATTTTGTACAATTGGTAAAATGTTGACAAATATTGAATTAATAGTTTTTTTTTTAAACGCGTGGAAGTTTACCTCCTGGGTCACGTGGAAACAACTTATACATCAACAATCTCAATTTCAAATCTCTTTAAATAATTAAAATGCTTTTCAATCTAAAATAATGTTTGTTTAAATTTTATAGCTAAAGTTTGTTTCGCTGAAAATTTGGTTATTTGAAAAAAACTAAATATAAAGTTTTCAAGACCACAAATGGGAAGTTATCAGTGTGGGTCGCACCCAGCCTCTTTTTATTAAGTTTTGAAATGCAATGTTTTTTAGACTTCTTAGAAGCTTCTTTAAAGAAATTTCATTAAGATCCGTTATGCCGATAATGAGAATTCAAAATTCGAAAAAATCGTTCTGTGGTAGGTACAGTCAGTAATATCTTGTTTTCAAAAATTATTTAATTAAATTATAGATCGTAAGAATTAATTGAAAGAAAAAAAAATTTTTCCAAAATTCTCAAGACCGTTTTCGAGAAAAATACGATTTTCTGAAACCATTTTTTGACTTTTGTATGGATGGTACCGTTATTTTTATGTAAAATAATTTCTTTTTTCTCAAATATTGTATGTACATAGGTGATATTAACAAATTTTTTTTTATCAAGTCTCAAAAAAATCGAACATGGAGCTCTCAAAATATTGAGTTTTAAAAACAAAATTTTGAATTTTTTTTTAAAAATCCAAAAAAAAAATTTTGAAAATTTGAATACACTTATTGAAACTGCTGGGGAGCCTTAACATAAAAAAATTATTAAAATCGGTCGAACCATTTTTGAGAAAATCAAAAATAAAAAAAATGGTTCCAAGGAGGTACCAAAAATAACCATTTTTTGGAAATTTTTTTCAACCTTACCTAGCTTTAACTAAATGAAATTTTTGGATTTTGTTTTAATCTGTGGGATAGTTTTTAAGAAAAAAAAAATATTTATAAAATTTCGAAAAAAAATCGTATGGCAGTTTTGGCCTTAAAAAAACAAAGAAAAAAACGTGTGGGGGAAAAAATTTAAAGCCCATAGCTACCAAAATTGAAGAAAATCGGCCGAGCCGTTTAGGCTGTAGTTGAACAAACAGACAGACAGATAGAATTGTGAGACACACTTTTTTAGTCTTCGCTATCATCGTAATGTCAACTTTGATCAAAATCTCGATATCGATTTTTTTCCGAATGCATAGTACCTACCAATAAGTCGCAAGTAAAAAATATTTTTGGACTAAAAAAAAATAAAACATTTTTTAAAAATTCAATGTCTCAAAAGCTAGTAATTTTTTGTGGCGGACCAAAATTTTTTCTTAAAAATATTTTTAAAAAACTGAATATTTAACAACCGCTACAACGATTTATAGTTTTTTTTTTATTAAATCACATGGCATTCTGGTTTTAGCAACAACTATCAAATAAATTGATTTAGCCTTATGTCTAAAAATTTTCATTTTTAAAGAAGTCTCTACAATAAGAGCGAATAATTTTTATTTGTATTAGGTTTTGTTTAGTCACCGCTTTATGCCAATAAGACGTAAGCGTGATTTTGTATTGCCTGGGGCCTGTTTCTCAGATCATACACATTATACACTTCATACAACATACAACATTTTCATACATCATACACATCATACAATTTTCTGTTTCTCAGATTTCACTGGAAGTGTTGTATTGTTGTATGATGTGTATGATTCTGACATTTCATTATCATTTGAGTGTTAGGTTAATATAAATCTCAACTTTGTTTTCTTGCGAAATAAAAAAGTTAATTGTTAGATAAAAAAACTAAAGTTTTATTAATTTAAAAGTAATATGGGAGATAATTTATATTTAAATCTATGGAATTACTATACAATAATGTTAACCATATTCTTTGATTAATAATTGTAATTGATTGTAATAGTTGATTACAAAAATAAAATTCTTGGAAGAATCAGAAAAATGCTTCTATGGTTCTATTTATTATAATTATTATTTATTAATCAGAGCATAAATGAACAAATTAATTTTTAAAAACTAATAGCACTAGCTTCATGGTTCAAGGCCGGGGGTTCTATTTATTTTGAGTCTTCTAGGTGGATTTCACTTCAAACATAAAATTTTCTTGTAAAACTACAAGATAATTTGGATTTGTGAGTGTCAAGCCAGTGAACTTTCCACAAAAAAAAATCTTGTTTTCAAAGAAAAGACTGCAGCACTAGAATTGTTTATTCTTTCGACGACTGTAGAAAAGAAAACAATGGAAATTAATTCAAAATTGTTATGATTTTATTAGTTCAAAAAATACTAACTTTTGTATATTCCTTTTTATGTTGTACATGCAGTTTACAAAAGAATTTTGTGTTGTATTAAATGTATAAAAATTTGTAGGTTAATTTGCTGTATGATGTGTATGATAAATTTCTGAGAAACATAATCATACAACATTCCAATATTTCCAGTGTAATCTTCGGTCATACATTGTTGTATGATAGCGGATCATGCAACAAAACTGAGAAACAGAAATCATACAGCATAACTGTCAATATCATACAATGTATGATATGATATGTATGATTTGAGAAACAGGCCCCTGGTGGTGGCGCAGAAATTAGAGCACGCTTTAACAGTTGAGTGTGGGATAACATACAAAACAAGTAGTAAAAAAGAGAATATTTTATTATTAAATTTAGCAAAGACAAATCTAGCAATTGCAGTCCCTAGTCTTAAGATGTCGCCACAATCTTTGGTCTTCTTGATAGTTCTATAAGTTTTATATACAAAGGTATTACTGACTGTCTCTATAAATCACGAGCCCAACCAAAAGGATGAGACCCAGTAAGCTTTGGGGTTTATTTGGTCTGCCATTAACGATGCTTTCAATCTTCCATTATCTGTTGCATCTATGGAAATCAGAACGGTTTGTATTGTTTGAGTTGGCAAATGTACCTACTTGCTCCCAATGTTAACACAAGGTGATGATGGCATAATGCTCTACGACCACACTAGCTTTAAACCACTCAAACACACCATCACACAGACCTTTGTTTTCCATGTACACCTATGTATGTATATTTATGGTATAGGTACTCCTTTTGGAGAACTACCGCCAACACCACCTATCAAACACGACGGAACAATTCCATCGGTGGTGGTAGCCTCAGAGTCGGCCTAATCCAAACGAGGAGGTACGTAACTGAATGCGGTTGATTCATTATGAAGTCTATTACTAGATTAATATTTGGTCCATTTGTAAATGTAATAAGAGTCATTTTTGAGTACATGGGTCTTTCACAGAATACCAGGATGCACAACATACCTAGTAACAGTTGCATTTGCGGGAATCTGATGGATATAGTCTATGTGTCTGCCCTGCACCTTTTAACGAAATACTCACGATGGAAGCCTTAAACCCCGTTAGAGTTTGAGTTGGGATTCCAAACGGTCGTTACATTCTGGCGACATTAATTCTAAAAACCACAGTCGAGAAATCATGGTATTCATAATTAAATAATGGTGGCAACGGACCATTGTCCGAACTGCATTTTCGTTCTTGTTTTTAGAGGAAGGTTCTGAATAATGCTGGCAATTTCAATAGAACACATCGGAGCCATCCAGCACCAGTTTAGGTTAGGTACATCCACTGGACACTAGAGTGCTATCAAATTCCCATTAATATATATTTCAAAAATGGAAGGGGTGAATACTATTCTATTGAAGTGGTTGGTGTGGAAGTTAAGGAGAGGAGGTGGTACTAAGAATTCAAACATCCCGCAGCCAATTTTAGATTTTAGGTTTGTGGTTAACACACACACACACATTACATGACCACCACGACGCACGTATAGGTATCTCAATTATGATTTTGTGCGAAATTGTTTCTGTAAATCTGAATGATGTTCCGAAAATATGCAATGAACGCGGAGAAAACTATTCGGTGCCAGAGTTAATCTTATAACTAGTTTTGAAATAAGAGCTTTACAGGTTAATGAAAACAAACGATATGGACGTGGACGACATGTGGTTCAGCAAAACGGCACAACATGCCACAATTTTCTAATCGTTATAAGTTCTTGATTGTGATTGTGGTAAACAAGGAAAGCTTTCTAGAACATCACTTTTAATGAGTGGTAACAAAATGTAATCGTCAAAGCCACTTCTGAAGGAACCAAATGATTAAATAAAAAAGTATTATGAAGAAGTTCCAAATAATTTTTATTTTCAATTAACCAGACGCCTCTCAAAACATTAAAAAAAAGAACAGAAAAGAATCACTAAAACATAATTAAAAATTGTGATCTTCAGTACTCATCTGAAGCCTTTTTCAAGTACGAGAACAAATACATTTTTCCACATACTACAAAGGTACATACATAAGTACATAGGTAGGATTCCACCATGCACAACATTTCTCGGACCTAATGAAAATGAAGTCTGCATTCAATTTAATATGAACACAAAAACAAATATGCACACTTCTACACTGAGAAAAATAAATCTTTAAATGACAATTGAACCCATTAAAAGAATATGAGAATATCTGTTAATGTAAACACAAAAAAGGGATTCCTCCGCGTACAATGTATTGTACAAATTTGATGAATAACAATAACAAGTTACAATCAAGTAAGAAAATTTGGAGAAAAATGTTATCATTATATTTCGGTTATGTGAACTTTCAGTGAAAGCCTAGAGCACAGACGTATCTTGCTAGTAAATATGGCAGGTACAGAATTTAACAAAATCTACTACGTTAGGTACGCAAAAAAAATGTCTATAGTAATGAAAGGAGCAGACATCGTGCTAAAAGAAAATCAGTCAGGTCAAGTGACCTTGGGGCCAGCAGACAGTGGAGTTTCTGGATATTAATTTGTTTCGGAATGTTCGTTGCAGCTCCGTCTGGCTATGTGTGCAGTGGCTGCTGAAGGGTTACGTCTTTGGTGCAGTGACTGTTACTGTTAGACCGTTTTCTTTAAAGAAATTTATTTATTTGTTTTATTTATTTATTTAATAACAAATGTTTCTCTGTATACATAAGAATTTACTTCTTTTAAGCGACATATTATACAGGAGTAAAGAAAAATAACAATGAGCAAGATTTTGAAACACAACAGCAATAATGAAAATAAAATTCAACAGCAATTAGAAAACAATAATTATATAACTTTGTATTATGGAGAAACTTCAATTACGTTGACGAGCTAAGAAATAAAACAAAGACGATAAAAAACTCTTTCTGTGATCGATTTTCCGTTTGATATCAAGGGGTAAGTTATTCCAAAGACTAATGGCATGAACAAAAAACTGCCTCCGCGAGATTAAACATGTATGTATAGGGGGTATTAGGACAAGACTCCGACTAGATCGCGCGAGCACTATTTTATCAAATAAGTAGGTTGGTTGCTGAAGATGGATAAGCTTATATAGAAAGACGAGAACTCTGTAGTTCAAAAAACTTTGGAGATCACAGCCAAGTATTTGTTTTGTGAAAACAGAGACGTGATCGTATCTTCTAAGATTAAAAACGTATCTTGCAACTGCATTAATTGCAACACTTAATTTTCTAAAAGATTCGGAGTCGGAATTGGCAAAGATTTCACACCCATATGTAACAATTGGGACTATAAGGGCTTTGACGAGCCGTAATTTAGTTTTGATTGGAAGACAGCTTCTAGTCAATGATAATCCACGAAGGCTAGCATAGATTTTTGAAACCACGCTGTTTATGTGGTCATTCCATGTGAGAGAACTATTGAAAATGATTCCTAAGTTTTTTATTTTGGAGACGATTTCGATTGGACAGTTGTTAAGTGAAATATGTGGACTGCACTGCATTTGTCTTCTAGCAATAGGAATAATCTTGGACTTCGATGGATTTAATAAGAGTTCATTTTCAATAGCCCAGCTATGTACAGAACACAAATCTGTGTTAATTTTTGCCGAAGCTTCTTCTATGGAAGTCTCTGGAAAGTTGAGGTACAGCTGCACGTCATCAGCATAAATGTGAAAATTACAATGTGAAATACATTGCGAAAGGTCGTTTATGTAAAGGGAAAATAAAAGAGGACCAAGGATTGATCCTTGGGGAACACCCTTATAGGTGGAAAGAAAGTCAGATTGAAAGCCGTTATGAGATACTGATTGAACACGACTAGTAAGATAAGAGTGTATTAATTTTATCGAAGATACGGAGAAATTAAAAAGCCTAGATAATTTATTGCATAGTAAAATAGGATTAACTGAATCAAAAGCTTTTGAAAAATCTAACAGGGTAATGATTGACATTTTATTAGAGTCAATAGCCTCACGAATATCATCAGAAACTTTTATCAGTGTTGTTACACAGCTATGATTGGATCTAAAGCCCGACTGTAAAGGGGAAAGTAAATTATGTGTATTGACATGGTTTTTAATTTGTTTATTTATAATAAACTCGAGGACTTTAGATAAGTAGGGGAGAATAGCAATTGGTCTATACTCAGGTGTATTTGACTTTTTAGGAATGGGTATTATCTTAGCTCTTTTCCACACCAATGGATATGTCGACGATGTCAATATAAGATTGAAAATATGTGTTATGTGGGGAAGGATATGAGGAAGAAGAATCTTAATGAAATCTGGATGAATATTGTCTAGTCCAACGCATTTGGATTTAAGAGAAAAAATTGCTTCTCCGACTGTAATTGAATCAACATTAGACAGCGAAAAACCTTCATCAGAAAAGTTGTTAGCAGAAAACTGCACGCATCCATCAGATCCTGAGACCATAACATTTGCAAATTTCCGGTTTAACTCATCTACATTTATTTCATCATTTCCAGTAGGCGATTTTTTGGCTATACCCAAACTGCGAACCTGTTTCCAGAGAAATTTGGAAGATCGGTCTGAATTAAAAGTTTTTGAATAATGAATCAGTTTGGACTTTTTTATTAAGCCAGAAACTTTGTTTCTGGCTGTCTTAAACTCATTATACATATCTGTACAGCGAAACCTCCTCCATCGGCGATACAAGCTGTCTCTTAAGAGTATGGCTTCTTCTATACGACGAGAGAACCATGGACATTTTGTGTCTTTAATAATTCTCGACTTAATAGGAACGTATTTGTTAAAAAGATAGTTGACGCAATTATTAAAAATGTCCACTTGTTCATTTACATCTGTTGTTCTGTAAATGTTTTCCCATTGAAGGCAGCCACATTCATAGTATAAAGCATTGAGATCAATGTTTCGGAAATTACGATATTCAAAGGTATTAGGTGGGCTAGGATGTTTATTAATATTTAAAGTGAAAAGCATTAAGTCGTGGTGAGAAAAAACCGGAAATGTTAGTTGACTATAAAACTGCAATAAGTTCATATCACTTACCAGAACAACGTCTAGTAAGGAAGGAGAACAATTAGGCTTAAAATGAGTAGGCATTGTTGAATTACCAAAAGCAAATCCTTGCGCAAACATAGCTGATCTAAGATTAGAACTAATGGGTGATAAAAGGTTAATATTGATATCACCACAGATAACGACCTTTGGAGATAAAGGTGAGACCTCTTCAATAACACTGCTTATGGTGCGATAGTTAGCAATATTTGGTGGCATATAAATACAGCCAATTATACAGGATTCTTCACCACTTAGGATTTTAACGAATAGATATTCAATATTATCAGCCTCACTAGAATGCAAGACAATGCTTGACTTAATATTATTCTTCACGTATATAGCCACACCCCCTCCGATTTTACCATGGCGATCTGCACGATACAGTTTAAAACCTTTTACACACAGTAACGCACTGCTTATGTCACAATTAAACCATGTCTCAGATATACATATTATGTCAACTAAACTACTACCGAAAATCCATTTAAACTCATCCATCTTATTTACGAGACTTTGCGCGTTAACATGACATATTTGGAGTCCATCATGACGCCCACACATAATATTCAACATAACTTTAGAGTTAACATTCATGTCAAAAATATTTGGATTAATAGCCATTATACCAAGGACGCGAAAACAGAAAGATATATCAAAACAAACACTAACCAAGCAAGATAAAAAATTAAAAAAAAAAATTGAAGGTTCTCTTACAAGTATAAAATAATTGAATTACCCTACGTGAATTTAAAATCAAATAAAATAAGTAAAACAAAAAGAAAAGGTTTAAAATAGAGAAAGATTATTGAAAGAAAATTGCATTCATGTAATACTAATATTATATGGTGTGAAGAAAAAAAAAAAATTATGTAATTGAATTTGTGTTGTCAGTTTGGTGTTCGAAGGCTGGTCCAACAATATTCTTTAGATCATCAAGGCATGTGATAACAATCGGCTCCGTGGGTGTCAATTCGTCTGATTTCGCTCGAACAAACACCTGACCATTGACGGTATGGACCGAGGAGAGTATAGAATGACTCTTCAATCTGAGTGCATGTCGTTGCAGTTGGTAATTTCTCTTAGTAAGGCTTTCGTTGACGTAGAAACTTTTGGCTGAATCAAACCCAATGTCGGAGAGTAAGAGAGGAGATTTTTTCACCTTGCGGTGATTGGCGGCAGCTCTTAACAAATTGTTTCTTTCTCGTCTGTCCGAGAACTTGACGATAATGCGGGTGTCGTGGCGTCGAGGGGCAGGTAAATTGAGACGAGAAGAAGGTTTAGCGCGAAAGATTTTGATCAACTGTGGTGGGTTGTCAATTCCCACTGCAGAGCAGATATTGTTGAATACACTTGCAAGATCTTCGTTCTCAGAATTTGGGACGTTAGAGATAATTGCATCGCAGCTAAATTTTTCTCGTTCAGATTCATCTATTGACCGGTCCAAACGTTGTAGATTTTGGCTAAAAATTTGAAATTTCTCCTCCAATTCACAAACCTGATTGTTAAGTTTTGCCTCCAGTGCCAAGAGTTTAGCATCCATTTGCAAAGAGAAATTGTCCATCCACTTTTTAAGTTTTTTCTCTAATCGAGTCCAAAGTTTGTCAGCTATTCCCGTTGTATCGATTCCACCATCCAGAGCAGCAGCTGCACCTTGATTACGTTGGCCTCTCGTTGAAGCTGGCATGTCGAATGTTTTGTTATGCAATTTAGAAAATTAATTTTCTTTATTTGTATAACCTTATAGAAAATAAAGTTAAACTAAATCACGCTTCAAAATCGCTAAGCTGGTGACGGCGAGTGAAACAAATCAACACGAATAAGAGCCAGGTTAAATTGACAGTGGATACAAAAACGATTTTAGTGAAAAAAAGAAATTGCCGGACACTTTTACTTCACTACTGTCTGTGACCCAACAATGTCATTGATGAAATCGCACACCACACAGAGACACAGAGAATTAAAGTCACTCAAGTATCCTAGTTTACATAGATCAAAATGAGCCTCATCACTTCATCAGACATAAGATTGTGGTCTGAGTCCGAACATAGGGATCACAATGAAACGGTCTTCATGCTAAATCCTCTATAAATGGAAATGACGAACTGCAAAGCGAGCGTGATACAACTGCACTGTCCAAAATCCAAAGTGTTAGCTTTCAGCGAGTCGGGACTATCTAACCGCAAAATTGCCAAAATACTTTATTAACAATTTTTTGAAGAACGCCCCAAGCTACGAGAAAAACATGAAAAGTGGAATGTACGAGGATGTACCAAGCCACGTTAGCCACCGATAGAAGAGCTAAGAGCTTCTTCGAATTCTTCTGTAAAAATTAAAATAAAATTGACTAGTCTTTCCACCGTGAAACGTGTCATATTCGCACGGAGAGGTAATCATTTGCTGGTAATCAAACCACAAAGAAGCACGTGCACTTTTTTGTGGCAACCATACTTTGGGGAAAAACGAGTAGGTTGTTTTTTCTTTCAATTTGCAAGGCCCCGACGGCTACAATTATTATCAACAGAATTTCAGAAAGGAAAAGCAGCAATTGAAACGTTTTCACAGATGCGAGGTAGAGTGACGGTTTTGAAGCAATCGCATTATATGAACCCTCATAACGTCATAACTACCAGACCTATTCATGCTCGTCGACTGTTTTCAGTTAAACGTTTGCGATGCTACTTTACCTACCCTTATTTTGAATACTTCGAATATCAAAAATTTATTTGAAAAAAGGAAAATATTGTGTACAAATAAACAAAATACATATGTACATATGGTATGTATAAGAACATGGATAGTATTTCGATATTTTTGCGGAAATCGAAACGTCAGAAGTAACAAGAAAAGTTAAAAGAAAATTTCATTTCGTTTCGCTTACTTACGAGTATACCACTTACAATTCCTGGGTCTAAATAAATGGCGTAACTTTAACCGTCAAAGCCAAGCGCGTTGCATTTTGTGGTGGAGGTTTCAATTTTCAAAAGACACTTAGCAATATTCTGTTCCAAGTAGGGACTCTTACTGCACGAAAACCACCGGGATCAGAACCAATCTATGAAAGATCGACAAATGATATTTCTTTTTACGTATATTTAAAACCGCATTGGGGTAAGTTTAAACTTTTAATACATTCTCATAGCTTTAAGACCATCAGCTCATGAGGCTTGGTTCTTCTAAGATCCCGAACATTATCTCTTACATTTGAGGCAATTTCCATCTCGGAGTTGGTATGACTTCGCACTCCTGTGACCATTTCTATTTTAAGGTTCCGATATACTCGTAGATCGCAATTTCATATCTACCAAGGGCATTTATTATTGGATGGGTTCAGCATTTGTTTTCTTTGTGGTGGTGGAGGTGGTGGCCATGATAGCCTTGATGTTCTCTGGAATATCTCTTGTGTATAACTAAAACAGGGTTGGTCCTAGGAGACTTCCTTGTGGTACACCGGCTTCAATTTTCTTTATCGGTTCGTAACGTAGTATTGTACAGTGCTGCCTGAGAAGGTCCCTATGCAGTTTGCACTCAAGTCCCAAATGCCAAACCCTATCAAATGATTGAGCAATATCTAAGCATAGAGCTAAACATACTTCCTTTTCTTCGCATGCTTTTTCTACAACATCCGTAATTCTATGCACTTGGTCTATCGTAGAATATTAATTTGTTCTTTCTTCTTTGCCTTTTCAGGAGCAGTTTCTCGAAAACTTTTGCCGTTATTGGTATAAGCGATGCTACTTCTGTTGGTGGCTTACTGTGACTTATGCAATTTTCCAATGATGTGGTACATATCTAAGCTTAAGTCATGCTTTTATTGTAAATTTTAGTTTTTTGAAAGTTAATTTTGGCATTTCTCTCAAAATCTGAGCTCTATTAACTTCGAACCTCGGTGATTTTTTGTTAGATAACTTAACACATGCTTATTTCTTCTTGGAGCATGACAATGGGAATTTAACGTTCGTCGCTTCTATCAACAAATTGTAAGTCATCTGTAGCTGTATTTATTGAGAATGGCTTAAAGACATTCGCAAGATCTTCAGCGAAGGTGTCATTCTTCTTTTTCGGGTTTTCAATCGTATACCTATCTTTAAATTTTACTGACGGATTTTGTGTCTGAGGTCTTTTTAGGTACTCAGCTGCTTTCTAGAGTGATTTTTTAAGAGCTATCGGAATTTAAAAAAAAAACACATAAAATTCAGAAAAATGCATGAAATTTTTATTTGAATCGATAGTACGGTCGATATAATTTAATAATTTAATGCTTAATCCAATTTTGGAATACTCTTTCTAACATTTCGGCCGGTATCTCACGAATAAATGCTTCAATGTTGATTTCCAGTGCGTCAATCGAAGCGGCCTTGTCGCTATAGACATAAGCCTTAACATAGCCCCACAAAAAATGGTCTAGAGCCGTTAATTCGCACGATCTAGGGGGCCAATTGACCGGCCCCAAAAGTGAAGTAAACTGTTCACCGAACTCGCCTCTCAATCGGTTCATTGCAGGGTTGCAAAAACTTAAGTCACTTGTTAGCTTAAGCTTGGCTTTAATTCACAAGCTAGTGAGTGACTTATGAATTAAAAAAAATATAATTCAGCAGCTACGAACTGACTTATGAATTAAAAAAAATTTAATTCACAAGTCAGTTGTTGACTTGTGAATTAAAAAAAATTAAATCATAAGCTTCTTAGTGACTTATGAATTAAAAAAAATTAATTCAGAACCTACTAAGTGACTTATGAATTAAAAAAATTTAAGTCATGGGCAAGTAAGTGACTTATGAATTAAAAAATTTTAATTCCCAAGCTACTAAGTGACTTAGGATTTAAAAAAATTCAAGTCATGAGCAAGTAAGTGACTTATGAATTAAAAAAATTCACATCATCAGCAAGTAAGTGACTTATGAATTAAAAAAATTTAATTCAAAACCAACTTAGTGACTTATGAATTAAAAAATAAAATGCACGACTGGGTCGCACGAACTTGCTCCTATGTAATAGACTAGGAATTTTAAAAACGAATGTTATTAAAGAAAACTGTTCATAAGGATAAAATGATTTTTTTTTAATTTTTTAAGTAGTAAGAGATAAAAACAGAATGATATGCGAATATGAATTTATGCAGGAACAAAAATTATAAGTCTTTGTAGTGGTTCCTTAAAAAAATAAGCTTTTATGTACAAAATTTTTAAAACATTTTTAAGAAAAAATTTTGGTACGCCAACCTTAAGTTTTTATTATTGTACGAATAAAAGTCTAATTTCCAAAAAAAATACTAAGCCGTTCTTGAGATATCGAATTTTTCAAAAAAAAAAATTACTTTTTTTTCTAAAAATTGAACAAAATTTTTTTTCTTAAGTTTTTAAATGCAATGTTTTTTAAACTTTTTAGGAGCTTTTTTATAAAAATTTTTATTAAAATCCGTTAAGTCGATAATGAGAAATTCAAAATTCCAAAAAATCGTTCTATGGTAGGTACAGTCAGTAATATCTAGATTTAAAATTTTTTTTCATTAAATTATAAATTGTAAAGATTAATCAAAAGAAAAAAAATTTTAGCAAAATTCTCGGAACCGTTTTCGAGAAAAATGCGATTTTCGAAAACCATTTTTTAAAATTTGTATGGAAGGTACCGTTAGTTTTAAATAAAACAAAATTTTTTTTCTCAAATCTTGTAGATTATATTAAGAAACTTTTATTTGCCAAGTTTGAAAAAAATCGAGCATGGGGTTTTCGAAATATTGAGATTCCAAAAAAAAAATTTGAACTTTTTTTTAAAAATCCAAAAAATTAAAAATTGAAAATTTGAATATGTAATAATATTCAAACTTTGGAGGAGCTTTGGCATAAAAAAAATTATTAAAATCGACTGTACCGTTTTCGAGAAAATCAAAAACAAAAAAAATGGACCCAGGGGGGCTACCGAAAATAACAATTTTTTGTAAAATTTTTTTCAACCATTAGCTAGTTTTTACCAAATTAAATTTTTGGAATTTTTTTTAAAAAATTCTGTGGGACAATTTTTGAGAAAAAAAAATATTTATAAAATTTCGAAAAAAAATCGTATGGCAGGTACCGTTATTTTTGGTCTTAAAAAAAAATAGAAAAAAACGTCCGGGGGTAAAAAATTAAAACCCATATCTACCAAGTTTGAAGAAAATCGGCCGAGCCGTTTAGGCTGTAGTCGAACCGACAGACAGACAGACAGACAGACAGACAGACAGACAGACAGACAGAATTGCGAGACCCACTTTTTTGGTCTTCGCTATCATCGTAATGTCAACTTTGATCAAAATCTCGAGTTCGATTTTTTTTACGAATGCATAACTTGCCTTATAGTACCTATAAGTCGCAAGTAAAAATTTAATTCATAAGTTAATGGTTAAATGCTGATTAGAAAAATTATGAAATGGATAATTTATAAGCTAGCGTGATAATCTTATGATTTAAAAACTAAATTTGAAAGCTTTCGTCAATAATTAAATAATTATGTAGTCAAAACAAGCTTAAACATTTCCAATCTACCAACTAACTTATGAATTAAATTTTTTTTAATTCACAAGTCACCAACTGACTTGTGAATTAAATTTTTTTTAATTCATAAGTCACTTACTCCCTGATGACTTGATTTTTTTTAATTCACAAGTCACTTAGTAGGTGGTGAATTAAATTTTATTTAATTCATAAGTCACTTTGTTGCTCATGACTTAAATTTTTTTTAATTCATAAGTCACTTACTCCCTGATGACTTAATTTTTTTTAATTCATAAGTCACTTGGTAGGTGGTGAATAAAATTTTTTTTAATTCATAAGTCACTTAGTAGCTTAGGATTTAAATTTTTTTTAATTCATAAGTCACTTTGGGGGTTGTGAATTAATTTTTTTTTAATTCATAAGTCACCAAATATCTTATGAATTAATTTTTTTTAATTCACAAGTCATCTATAGACTTATGACTTAAGGATTTTTTAATTAAAAAATTCGCAACCCTGGTTCATTGTTACGCGTGCTGTGTCCTGTGTGGCATGTGGTACAGTCTTGTTGAAACCACATGTCAAGCAAGAGTCAAGCTCTTCCATTTTGCGCAAAAAAAAGTTTGTTTTCATCGCACGGTAGCGCTCACCATTCACAGTAACGTTGCGATTCGCATCATCTTTGAAGAAATTCGGCCAAATGATTCCGCCAGACTATAATCCGCACCAAACAGTTACTTTTTCTAGATGCATTGGTAGCTCTTGCAATGCTTCTGGCTGCTCTTCACTCCAAATACGGCAGTTTTGCTTGTTTTTTTTTTTTTCACTATCAGAATTGGTCGAAGAAAGCTTATAGCAAGCTCCGTCTTTCGACCAATGGTTTGCCAACACAGAGAAGTGTGTTATACCACCGGCTCATCATTTAGTGCAGTGTTAGTTGTTAGTAGGCAAACTCTATAACAATTAACACTGACACAAGAAAACATGAAAAATAAACAAACAATATTACGTATGAACAAAACAATAACATAACATGAAACAAAGAACATTTAGGAGCGTGGACCACTGGTTTTGAGTAGGTTTTTTAATTTACTTTTATTTATATTAAAATCCAAAATATTTGAATTCCAATTTACAAGTCTACCCATACGTGTCAAGGGCACATGCATGCCATAGTTGGTCCTATGTGTTGGAACCTTAATCATATCGAGGCCTCGAAGATTATAACCTCCTCCCCGATAATTAAAATAAACCGAACATAAAAGATCTGGTGCATCTGTGACGCCTGTTATTAATTGGTGGAAAAATACCAAATCATTGTTTGTTCTTCTTTGTTCCAAAGTTTGCATCTAAAGAATAGATAATCGTTGGTCATAAGAGAGGACATACGAAGGATCACTCCATTGAAGTCCTTTCAAGGCAAAACGAATAAAGTTTCTTTGCACAGATTCTAATCTCTCAATATGAATATCATAAAGAGGAGTCCAAACCTGCGATGCATACTCAAGATGGGGACGCACCAAGGAGTTGTATAAAGCCCGGGTGACATTGGGATCAACAAATTCTTTAGACCAGCGCTTAATAAACCCTAACATTGAATTGGCCTTATTCACGATTTTATTAATATGAGCAGAAAAATCTAAATTGGGTGTAAAAAGAACTCCAAGGTCCCTTACAGTCATAACACGAGTTAAAATGTGCCGTGAGATAACATATTCATGAGAGTAAGGAAAACGTTTTTTAGAAAAAGTCATAGTTTGACATTTTGTCGGGTTGAGGTTCAGAATGTTCTTTTCACACCACAAGGCAAAATGGTTAATATCATCTTGCAGTAGAGCCCGATCATTTGAAGATACTATATTTTTATAAATCTTCATATCATCTGCAAAGATTAGAATTTCGCTATTGCGAACACACAAAGGAGCATCATTAATAGCCAATGTAAAAAGTAGTGGTCCCAGATGGCTTCCCCGCGGAACACCTGATTTGGCAATAAACTCTCTTGAGTATGAATTTCTGAATTTGACTTGATATAACCTATCTTCAAGATATGACGATATCCACTTGATGAAAGGTGGTGGAAATCCGTATGAGTGAAGTTTAAACTTGATAATCTCATGAGACAGTTGATCAAAAGCTTTCGAGAAGTCAGTGTATACACAATCAACTTCTTGACAACTTTCTAGAGAGTTTAAACATTTATTCAAAAAGACAACAAGATTAGTAACCGTAGAACGTTTTTGCATAAAACCATGTTGTTGGTTGCAGATAATAGTTTTACATATAAATGTCAAACTGTCACATACAACTTGTTCGAACAACTTCGGAATGCAAGAAAGTTTGGAAATTGGTCTATAGTTGGTAATATTGGCTTTATCTCCCTTTTTAAATACTGGCGTTAAAAATGCTTTCTTCCAAACTGCAGGGAATTTACCTAATTTCAAGGATAGAACAAAAATATTACGCAGAGGAAGAGCTAAAACAGACTTACATTTCTTCAATAAAGCGGGTGGTATTCCATCGGGTCCAATAGAATAGTCGTCTTTTAAATGTGACAGAAAGTGCAAAATTTTGTCATGATCTATTGTAATATTATTAAATGATACCTGAGGACAATTTCGTAAGAATTGAAAATAGTTATCGTCAACAACAACAGGGGAATCAATGAAGGATTGGCTAAAATTATTTGCAAATCCCTCACAGATTTCTGTAGTAGTACTCAAGATTACGTCATTATAAACGAGATTAACAGGATAACCGTCGCTTTTCTTTTTGGAATTTATAAATTTCCAGAAGTTTTTCGGGTCTAATTTCAGGGAAAGCCCCATGGTTTGAAGATAATCATTATAACATTCATGAGAGAGTTTTTTGAATTCTTCTAAAAGGGAAATGTAAACTACTTGAGTCTCTACTGTCATGAACCTTATATATTTTTTCCAAGCCTTATTTCTTTTATTTCGAAGGCATTTGAGTTCTTTTGTGAACCAAGGATGACAAGAAGAATTAGAGGGAATATATCTTTTTTTAGGGACAGTTTCATTTATGCATCTCATCAAAATAGAATAGAAGCTTGAGACAGTTTTGTCAAGATCATTAGAAATCGGTAAACGTTCTATACCGGAATTAATTAAACTATCTAAAAGCTGTTGAAAATCACCTCTCCGAAAGTCAAAAGTATAAGAACAGTCGTGGGGATAACTATTTTCTAGTAAATGACCACTCAAGTCAAGAAAAATGTCAAGAGGCGGGTGATATTGATCTATGTTAGATAAAGCAGAGATAGATTCTACCACTACTGTACTAACGGCGTCAGATGAGAATACAAGGTCAAGTTGTCTATTCATATTATTTCGTATACAGCTAATTTGCTGTAAATCTGTAGAGATAATATTATCCAACATTTGGAGCTCTTGTTGGGGTGAACTTGTGGAAGCTTCAAAATAGGATTCGTCATCAGAGGGAACCCATTCGATATGGGGAAGATTAAAATCCCCTAATAAAAGAATTTTACTGTCAAGGCTAGCTAAACTGAAAATAAAATCGAGTGCTAAAGAAAGTTCAGTGTATACGGAACCAGGACTTTTAGGTGGAAAATGTAAACATTTAAAACAAATAAGACTAAAGATTCCTTAGTTATTTTGACGCATAACAGATCAATTGTCAGATTGAATGGGAAGACTATTTGTGTTGAGCAGAAATTACTTCTAACAGCAATAAGTACTCCCCCGCCAACTGAATTTGTAACGTCAACGTGACGGTCCTTACGGAAAACTAAGAACTCATTATCAAAAAGTTCCGTGTCTAAAATTGTTGCGTTAAGCCAAGTTTCTGTAAGGTCAAAAAGATCGTATGGCAAAACTAGGGAATTTTTGAAAGTCTTAGAAGTTTTACTTCGAAGACCTCTCACATTTTGGTAGTAGATGCAGAACCTGGGCAGTTTTTTGAATTTATACTAGAAGACGAATTTAAATTTGATTTCCTTCTCAAGGGCGCTGTAAATTCTTTTACCAATGTGTTAGAAGGCCAAGAAGTACTACATATGGGTTCGAAGAGAGAATTGGGAGCTATTATTTTGAAGGAGGCTACGAAGCTGTTTGGTTTGCTTATTTTGGAGCATTTGTTCTCGTATCCATTCAACCAGAAATTAGCTTCGTCGCTGAACACAATTTTTTGATAAAAAAGTGGATCTTCGGCCAACTCTTCAAGAGCCCATTCCCCAAAAATTCGGTGTTATGGTAGGTCGTTCGGCTTCAATTCTTGCACTAGCTGTATTTTGAAAGGCTTCACACCTAAATCCTTCCCCAAAATTTTCCATGTAGTGGAGTAACTGAGGCGCAATTGCTTCTAACGGCGCCGCCGAATCAATAATTCACGGTCATCACTAACACTGTCCGATACCGCTGCGATATTTTCCTCAGTTCGCATTCTACGTAAGCGTGTTGGTGGTTTAATGTCCAACAATATAAATTTGGTTCGACAATAGCCCGAATAGCCGCCTCAGTAGGTCGATTAAACTGACCATAAAATGGAAGAAGCGCGCGATGAACTATCTTAACAGAGCACGCATTTTGATAATAAAGTTCAATAATTTGCAAGCGTTGTTCGTTTGTAAGACGATTCATGGTTAAATTTTAGATCAAACTGAAGATGTTTGACAGTGACACAAAACACGAAACGTGCGTGAGCTGTCAAAATCATTGTTGCCAAAAAGAAAATAGCAAAAAAATCACCCATTATAAAGAGTATTTTTTTAGTTCATCATTAAGACTGTTGAATATTGAGTTATCGCCTGGAAATCTGGTAGCTTGCCATTTTCTTTTAACTCTTCTTTTTTCCAATATCAGCTCTTTTATTTCGACAGAATATTTTATTTTTGTTTCTCTGTATATTGAAACAGTTGGAGTACTTTCTTGTCCAGCATTTTGCGGATCAGCAATGAATTGCTTTACTTCATGTTTCATAATCAAGTTGTCCAATTGTTTCCATAGAGAATCTAAGGTTTATAAGACTTTCAAGCTTATTTTCGAATACGTTCCAGTTTTTTCTCTTATTCACGATTCTTCCCTCTCTCATTTCTACCTCACTCAGTGACAAAATTACTGGAGTATAATCTCACGATAATTCGAAATTACCTTGGACGCTTATGTACATGATTTCGGTATATTGTTTGGGTCAGGTAGTCAGTATGTTGGCAAACCAGCAGAATAAAATTCGCAGTAGTACAGGGTGCGGTACGGAAACCGAAAGGATTTTAAATCGTAACAGCGCCACATGTAGGCAACATAGAGAAACGATGTTGGTCGCGTTTGAAAGAAGAAAAATGAGCAATTTTTTTGATATATTTACTTAAGTTGAAAACTTTTTAGTTTTAAAGATAACATCGTTTAAGTGGCGACCCTCATTTTCGATACAGTTACGAAGGCGCAAAATAAAATTATCGTACACTTTAGTCAACTAGTGGTCGGAATTGCAGCGGAATGACGTCAAATTTCAGTCTTCAGGGGCCCTACTATGTATCTCGATTCTACAATAAAAATGTTCGAATTCGCAAAACTGCAGCTCTGTAATTCTTTAAGAACGATTAAATGTGCGATAATCGAACAGCTCGAGTAGTGCCAACTGTGTTTTAGTGTACTTTACTACTTTCGCAAAATAGGGGAACCACGTATCTCGAAAGTTTATGTCAAAACAAAGCGAAATCGCAAATAATCATTCTACAACAAATGTGTTTGCGAGTGGTTCGAGTGAAGAATTTTTTTTGTTCAGAATGTACATAAGTAAATAGAATTTATAAATTAATCTTATTCAATATTGTAAAGAATTAAGTAATATGTTTATGTTTTCTTCGTAGGGAATCATCAAAAATTGCAAATACGAAGGCGTCACAGTTTAAGATTCTGGTGCAGTACATGGAAAAGCATCCAGATTTGTCCAAGGGCTACTTGAAAACACCAATTTGTTCTATTCGTTCCGGATTTTCATCTGAATTAAACCAAATTGCGACACTGTCCATGTTTATTTCTTATTATTATTGTTTTCAATTTAATTTCTTCGCTATAAATTCTATTTTTTCACACCAGCTGTTTTTTAACTTCCCATAGGGAGTTATTGTAATCGGTCCGATTTGTCAAATTGGAATTTTTGACATTTCTCGACGTTCCAAGGTCCCTAGAGGCTATATCAATCATTTTTAGAGAGATGTCTGTGTGTGTGTGTGTACGTACGTTCGTACGTTCGTACGTCCGTACGTTCTCGTACCATTTTTCGTCGTCGATATCTCAAGAACGAGTAAAGATATCGACTTCAAATAAATTTTGTTTAATAGATAATAACTTTAAAAGAGGCTGAAAGGGCGTTTATTAAAATTCAGTGAGTAGTTTTTTCACTATAACGGTTTAAAAAAAAAAGTAAAAATTTTGGTTAGTTTGAAATATCTCACGAAAAAATAATGCTATTGATTTCAAATAAAATTTAATGTACTCATTATAAGGTCATACAGATTTGGTATGAATTTGGAAAAAAATGAACATACCGTTATTTTTTTAAATAAAAAAAACTGAAAAAAAAATTTCATAACCCAGATATTCTAAGAACGGAAAACAATTTGAAACTCAAAATAATTTTATTTTACGAAAAATAATGTGTTTGACAACTGGTGAAAATTTCAAAAAAAAACAGCTTACAGTTTTTTTACAAAAAATAAAAAACTATATAAAATTCTATTGAAAATTGGTAAAAATTGTTTTTCGACTCAAATTTCTCGAGAACTAGTAGTGATATTGACTTCTAATTTAGTTTATTTTATACATAGTATAATTTTGTACAATTGGTAAAATGTTGACAAATATTGAATTAATAGTTTTTTTTTAAATAAAGAAACTATTAAAAATTCTGGTGAAAACTAGTTAAAATTGTATTTCAAGTCGAATTTCTTGGGAATAAACACCTTCTAAAGTATGTTGTTTTATACATCGATACCTTCCCGTAAGAATGTATACTAAGCGACATTTCTACAATTGTTCAGGAAACGAAAAAAACGAAGAAAGTTCGTTGGCGAAACCCAGGCCAAAACGTGGCCCTTAACATATATTATAATTTCCTCATCAAAAAGTCATTTTCGAAAAAAGTGCCGCTTAGTACATTCTTACGGGAAGGTATCGACATAATACAATTATTAACATATGGTTAAATTTTGACAAGTATCGAATTGACAGTTTTAACAAAAATATAAAAAAAAATCTACTAAAAAGTGGTAATATTTGTTTTTCGACTAGAATATCTTGAGAACGAGCAATGATATTGACTTTGCCATTATTTAATTTTATACATAATACAATTTCTAACAAATGGTTTATATTTGACATATACTCGTATCTAGTTTTAGAGCGGATATATTTTGTAAGTACCCTTCCAGCAATAACCAAACCATATCTTTTATATTCGAATATTTCGTTTTTAAAGTTTTTTCAATTAAAATGTTTGGAACCGAAATAATAAAATAATTTTTATAATATAATATTAAAAAACACGGAAATCTATAATTCAGTATATAATATGTACCTACCAACCTTCGTAATTATTACAAGTTTTCAAGACCACAAATGGGAAGTTATCAGTGTGGGTCGCACCCAGCCTCTTTTTTTTTTGTTTTTACTTTGGTTGTCAAACATAATGCGAGACTCGTTCGAAAATCGGAAATTTTGTGGGAAATAATTGGCATTACCGGCATCCGATTCTACTTTCTTAGATAGTTCTATTTAAAAGTAGAATCGGAAATGACTTTCGAATAGAACCGAAAGTAGAATCGAGTTACATAGTAGGGCCCCAGGGCTTCTTATACTTCGTTTACTTTTGATTTAAAGTAGCCCCACAAAAAAAAAATCGCAGACGGAGAGATCGGGTAAGCGCGACGAAGACACGATTTCGGCGTTAATTGAAAGTAAACGGTTACCAACATTTTTTTTAAACAAATCATCATTGAGTATACAAAATTTTGTATGGATGGAAGTATAAGTCAGAATGAAGTATCCTGCGTATGGTACGATCGGACAAATTCAAATTTTTGGCGTGCATGCGCGCAGAGCGACTCGTACTGGCTTGAACGGCGGCGGCGCGGTCACGCGCGATGTTTGGCGAGGTCCTTATCACTGTTGGCGGACCCGGGGGCTTTTTTACAAACCGACCCAGTTTCGTGAAAAATTTTCACCCACGTCCGCAATGTTTTTTCAAAGAATACAGGTTTTTTACGCGCTAAATCAAAACGTTTTCGAAATTCGCGCATCGTCAATACGTACAAATCATTGTTTGTTCGTTATTAGTTTAAAGAAATTGCTCTTTCTTCTTCTTTCGAACGCGACCAAGCTCGTTTCTCTACGTTGCTTACAGGTGGCGCTGTTAGGATTTAAAATCCTTTCGGTTTCCGTGCCGCACCCTGTATATAAGGCTTGGAACAGTCTTTTAACTTATGTAGTTGTGAGACTAGATCGCCAGTGGGTTTGTTTAGCATTGAAGTCGCCAACAACAAGAAAGTTATGTTGATTCTCCTTCAGTTGAAGAGAGACTTGGTGGGTAGTAAAGAGCTGCTATCTTAAACTCTCTTGTCGGCTGGATGCGGCATAGTTTGGTAATTTATTATCAAGTCTTTGTTCTCTTGTCATGTGACATGCAAATATCTATATTTTCTATGTCTAAAAATATGTTTAATTCGGATACATGTTGTAAAAGACCGTTTGCATTTATCATTGTTTCTTCAGAGCGACTTCTTCGCTTAACTGTCCAAATAATGTCAGAATAAATAGCAGCATTTCTTTTATTGAAGTTTCCAAGTTCTTCCACACATTTTTACAATTGGGGAATCCGATTTATTTTCAATTTATTTGGTAAAAGTACATCCTCTATAGCTCGGAAGATGGTTGCCTTGACAGTTAACACATTTAACCTTAGATATGTTCTTTGCGAAAAAGGAACAGTTTTTTTTGCATGCCTGATGCCTTCACATTTAACACAAGCAAACTCTTGTGTGTGTCCAAAAGTTTGACAACGTTTAAACTATGAACCAATCTTTGCCTTTGGCAGTGGTTCAATTTATACGACTATAATTAAGTTATTTCTACGATCAAAGGTAATAGTCTGATTTGTTTTTATGTTTGTTTTTTGTAATGGTGGGTGAATCAAGGTCTGTTTACGGGAAAATTCCGGGGCTTGCGAAAAACAGGCCAGCAGTTTTGGCACTTTGTGAAACCCATACATGCTTTTTCGTGGTCCAAATTTGGATACTTGCTCGACTTCTAAAGACTTCGAGGCACTAACCGCAGATTATCTGCACAGTAAAATTTTTTTTACGGGCGATTTTAATCTAGAAAATGCTCTATAGCTGCGTTATTCTGGTCACATAAGACCCGAAGGAAGGTATACTGAGATTTTTGATGAATTAAACAACCTGAATCAGCTCGTGGATGAGCCAACTCCTAACGTTGCAGGTCAATCCGCCAACACACTAGACTTGTTTCCTACCTCTGACTCTGATTGATACACTTTAAATGTATCATCTCTTCTAGGCATGTTAGACCATTGTGCCAACACTAATATAACTGTTTGGCAATACGACAGCCAACTGAGACAATCTAAATGATGTCTGCAGGAACTTTAACTGCTCACTGTGCTTCCTCGATAGTGAGTATACTCCAGTGGAGATATGATTACAAATATAATTCTTTTCTGTGAGAATAGGGAAAATCTATCAAACCAAAAGGGTATTCATGAATTGAATCGAGCTGTAGGAAATTATTACCCCGGTTACAAGAGTAGATTGAGGAATCGAATCGAATCCCAATTGAGATTTCGATCCAGGTATATGGCGGCACTGGATCGAGAGATCGAAATGAAATGGAATCGAAATGACAATCTGGTTACACTGTTGTTGTACACACACTCAATTCTTCGATTCCTCGATTTAGGTATACAAGCATATTTTCGATTCGATTCAGCTCGTTTAGTGGGATCGGATCGAAAAATCCTATTTCAATCCCATTCAGGTATACACGGAGCCAAATTCTGACTCAATTCTGATTCAATTCTCCGTATAAACGTAGTATATTATTGGCAGAGAAGCACGTTTCCGATGCAATGAAGTCTACCATATTGAGGAAAACCGGAACAAGTTTAAGGAAGCTACAAAAATCGGAAAGCTCATATTCGACGAACCAAATTTTGCATGAACAACAATGAATTCGAAAAAAATACTACAATGTCTCAAAGGTAGTAAACATTTTTGACCATCTAACATCTAACTTATGACAATAACTTACAAGAAAAACCAAAGTTCCTTGCAGCACAGTTTTTTGTAAATTCGACGTTGCCAGAATTTGTCATTACTCCTCCTGTACTTATGAGCGCAAACGATCTTATGGGCAAAATCGTATTTCGCACTCCTTGGTAAAACCATTGCTTAAGCTTTACCATCTATCCTACTCCACAGGTCTGTTTCCGTGTGGATGGAAAGCAGCCTTTGACTAGCCTGTCTGTCCCTCAAAAAGAGTAGAATCTTCTACCCCCTCTAACTATCGTCCAATTGCACTTACATCCTAAGATAAAAAGTTGATAAATTATCAGCTTAAGAAATATCTAAAAGAAGGAAATCTTCTCAATGACCGGCATTATAGCTTTCGTAGTAATAGGTGATGGTATATATCACCGGACAGTGGCACAAATCTTAACATCGATTTTGAGAAAGTAAGATTATTGCACTTGATATTTCAAAAGCATTTGATATAGTTTGGCATCAAGCTCTCTTAATGAAAATGCGTGCATTTGGTATTGATGAATCTCTTCTTCGATGGATTATAAACTACCTTTCGAACCCCTCAATACAAGTTGTATTGGATGGTTTTAAATCTGAAGTCCATAAAATAAATGCTGGTGTGCCACAGGGCTCCGTTTTGTCTCCAACTCTCTTTATGATATTCATCAATGATCTTTTGCGTGGAGTTAAATGCTTCAAGAAATAAATTCTGTCCATGAGCGGTACTTGCATTGAGGTAACAGAACACCTTTCAGTTTTCGGTATGTGCATCACAGAACATCTTATGTGGAATGAACAAGTGTTCAAATAAAATACTTGGGTATCTAAGATGGAATTCAAAAAAGGAGCTTTTAATATGTTTCGTGATAGAAGCATAACAGAAACCATTGCATCTCTGGATTACAAAGTTTCTTGTCCTTTATTATTGTATCGTTCTTTCTATAAACTGTGTTCTCGTGAGACAGTTAAAACAATTCAACCATAAGCCTCGCTTCAAGGACGCAACTTCGGATGTACTGTCAGAGATTCTTTCTACAGCTGGACTACCCGAATGTGGAATGCTTTTCCTAGCTCAATATTTGCCCTTCATTCAATGTTTAGACATTAAAAATAAATCGGTAGGTATCTCCTTCTTCTAAAGTCGCGAAATCTGTTTTATTTATTTATTGAGTAAAATTTAATTAATTTTTCAAAGTGACATTATTTTTACTTTTTTCTGCGTGTACCTCCTTCATATCTTTATGGTTTTTTTTCATTTTTCTCTATGTCCTGTTTGAATGGCAAATTTTTAATCAAGCTTTCGAATTCGAGTGCACTCATACGAAAAAGTCATAAAAATGCACAACTTTACGTCAAACAGGCATTCCTCTGTGAGAGAGACATCGTAGACGAAGTACAATAATACTAAATACTTTTTTTTTTTCTAAACACCCACAGCACCGCAGCGCAGGAATCAAAGCAAATACAAACAAAAAAACAAAAAAAACGACAAAAATCTTTAATATCACCACAAGAATTGCAACTGCAGCAGCAAAAAATGAAATCCAATTCAAAGCAGCGCAGGGGCACGAAGATAATGGATATGTTTCCCAGTCTGTTTAATATCTTTGTAGGGATCCTTTAGCTGAAAGATGGTTTCTTTTTGAAATGCAAACACTGCAAGCCATTCAGCTCACCTGCCGAGACTGTCCTGTGGAGTTTTTTTTTATCTCTTGTTTGTCCTTTATTTTCATCAGATAAATCCACAACATTCCCACTTTCTCCATCAGGCTCGGGAATAATACCCCAAGTTCTAAAAGTCAGATGATGGCCGCCAGTGACAATCATCACCTTTTTTATAGGAAACACCACAAAAACTAAGTGGTAGAGAAGGTGCTGAAGCGTATGCAAAATCCTAGAATAAAATGGAGCTTAGAGCTGGGTTTTTTTCTTATATAAAAATTGAAGAGCAACACAAAGTTATTGCATTTGTCTGACTAACTTTCCATTGATTGAAAATATTGACTTAATTGTCGAAGAAGCATTTCGGTTTTTAATAGAGCGCTTAACCAACTTTAAAGGGAGGATAAAATGTGCGGACTTAGTCGCCTTAGCCCTCGATTATAGATATATTTCTATCCTATTTGGAGCAGGAAAAAAGAGCAATGGGACGAAAATATAGCTCTAGATGTTTTCCAAGAAGTGTGTGAACAATTGTAACAAGTTTTTGATGCTTATTCAGGAGAAGTAAAAATTAATTCAATGGTGGAGATCTGGGTCATAGTTATCAAGTAATAGTTTAAACTGCCTCAGCTTGGGAAGTTCTTTACAGTTTTTGGATCTTTTAATCTCCCTCTCTGTTTAAATTTCGTTTTTAAACCTGTTTTCTCCTATTCCGCAGTAGGAGTTCAATGGACGGAGACATGATTGTTCTAACCAAGTTCGTTAAGCCTGCCTACACATTCACGCATTAACTTAGACGAAATAATTATAATCATGAGTCTTATTTTTGGTCACTGTACTTATTAAAATTGGGTAACTGTTAACATTTACCGGATTACGTGAACACTTCATTGACAACACGTTGCCATGAACCTTGCAAGACCTTGGATTTCGATTGGGGATTGGAGAATAACACGTCTCATTTATCTATATATTTTAAAAATTTAAATAAAAGACTCGAAGTTTCAAACTCCCGCCCCGGACTCAGAATAATTGAAATTTATTTATCAACAAAACTTAAAAAAAGATTTTATTTTCAAGATGCTGAATAAAAAATAAAATAAAAAAGTTACAATTTCATTTAAACTGCGTGAACTTAAAATGACAAAATTGAATTTAATAAATGAAAAATAATATATAAAAAATAAAAAAAACCTTCTCAAAAATTTAAATGTAAATTATATCAACTATCGCATCTTCTATACCTATATGATTTTTTTTTTAGATTTTAAATAATAAATAAATAAATGAATATATGAGAATTATCTGATTGAATTAAATTCAATTAAAAGCTCAAGTGACCTCAACTCCAAGGTGCGTTTCGCCCAGGTACGACAGTGCGCTCATCAGTTAGATGCTGCCATACCCTTCTAAGACGCAAATATTGGTCGATGTTTAGCGACTCTAATAAAATTTATTTATATTTAATACATATGTAAATATCTAAATATCTAAAATGTATGTAGCTTACATGTCTTTCAAAAAACTTATTAAAAAGTACTTCCTTAGCATATTTCCTCATCTTTGGGGGTTATTCTGGAGAAGAATCTTCATTCGATTTTCTTTTGTTAGACTTTGCTTCACTTTCTGTACCACTCATCTTAACTACACAAAATGTTTACTATGAAGAATTAAAGGCCAACAACTTTACACTAACCATAGGCTCCTCTTTCAGTCACAGCTGGCAGGTAGTCCATGTTTTGAGTAGTTACAAAAACAAAATAGAATTCAAGTTGTTACAAGTAATTGTAATTGAAATTTTTTTACATCATTTTTTCCTAACTCTGATTTTAAACACAGCTTTATGTTTTCCAAGCATTAATTTTTATGCGATTGTTAAAACCCCATTTTATAATGCCGTTAAGATCAGAATCTAATGAGCTTAGCATATGCTGCCATTTCAGTTATCAATCTGAAAACCTGAAGGGTGCTCAGTGGCGTATAGCGTGTCATCTCGGCGCCCGGCGCGGGTGACCCATTTTGCCGCCCACATTCAATACTTAATTAAAATTAAATTTCGAAACATCATTTCACAGGCAATGAGGTATCTTTTATTGAAGGTAAAATAGGATCAGCAGTTTCACAAACGGATTCTACGGGCCTTACGAACAGCGAATTCAGAAATAACTTTGTCAAGATCAATATTTGCAACCCATACTTGTTCAATCGACAATATAGCCAAGTTTGATGATCTAAGTGGAGCTTCCGTTCCATCTGAAACTCATCCTTGTCGATGTCTTCTAATACATGAATTCGATTCCGAGCTTTTCGCAGAGAGTTTTAGCAAAATCGATTGCGGCTTGGACGAAACGGTCTCTGCTCTCCACTAGGACATCTTTTAAAGCGCACAGTTTCTGAGCACACTTATCCACACTCAGTCCTCGTTGCTGCAGGTAAATCTGTGCGTCATCTACTTCAGGTAGCACTGCAGCCCAAAAGCCAAGAAAAGTGAAGAAGTTGAATGACTGCATGGCTGTCAGAAGAAGACTGGCTCCCGATTTTTGTCGGAAGTTTGAGATGAATCCGTTAATTCTTCCAGTACCTCAAGAACTTCCTCAAGCTTATTTTTAAGCGTCTTGACAGCTTCATGTCTAGCGCTCCAGTGCGTTTCAGAGACTCGTTTCACTGCTTGACCTGTGACGGCAACCAAAGCGTTCCACCGAGCAGTTGATGCAGAAAAGAAGGCAAATAGCTTCTCCAGAGTTCCAAAAAAACGTCACGGAATTTACTGATTCAGAAACACAGTGTACCCCAGCCGAGTTGAGTGATTGGTTTGTGCATGCAATGAATGTAGCTTTCGGATTCAGTGCTTTGATCCGGGCTTGAACTCCATTGTGGATCCCTGAAATTGTGGCAGCGTTGTCATAAGCCTGTCCTCTCAAGTCCTGTATGTCCAGTCCGTCTGATGTTATCTTTGCGATTATATCGTTGCTGAAATTTTCTGCATTTTTTCCTTTTGGTTCGAAGAAGTCGATGAAAGATTCTACCACGGCGACCTTTTCTCCTTCAATATGTACGTATCGCAGAACTTAGCTCATTTGTTCTTTGTGGCAGATGTCTGGAGTACTGTCGAAGGAAGAGAGCGTTCCGAAACATATCATATACGAGATCGCTGGCGGTTACCTACTTTACCTACTGTACATACTTTATACTTATATATACGTGGTCAAAAGTCTGCCCGCCACCGCCAGCGGTCTCGCACTCATATGTTTTGGAACGCTCCCTTTCAGTTTCGCGAGAGTTTTGAAACGTTCCGTTTTAGTTTCGCGAGACTTACTCACCGTTTACGAATTCACGGAAAGCAGTCGAAAGCGTCAACAACGAATCACAGGCAGGGTGGTAAATTTGTTGTTTGTTGACTTGTCTACTCTACCCGCTTCACCGGTGACACTTTGCCGCCCCGGGCCTTCGTGCCTTGCTTGAATAATTGTTTACAACATGATAGCTTAATGGTGTTAAAATTTTGTTAAAATAACATATTTTATTCCAGTTTAGTACGATCTAAGGAGTCTAAGAAATCGAAGAAACAAGTTATGGTCTACTTTTAAACTACGAGTGTATCAAACAGAAACGAATTTTAAAAATTATTGTGAATCGAGGGATATTTTCAATAGAATATCTAGTTTAAAGTATCTTAACTACATTCAAAAGGTGTAAAGTGGTCTGAAATTGAATCTGTTACAACGTTATTTATAAGTAGTAATTCATTTTATTTAGTAACGTTATAATATTAAAAAGAAGTATAATAAATTGGAGTATGTATTTTAGTGGTAGAATATATATATTAAATGGTGATTGTTCGGCGGTGGGACTACGACTGGCTCCCAAAGTAATCGTCCAATAATTGTCACATCAACATTAGTGTAGGTACAGTGTTGTTATACGGTCGCAAGCTGTCATAAGGGATTTCGTATACTACATTTCCTCCCACTCAAAGATAGCATCAATGTGAGACCTGGAATCGAACGACAGGTCTTCGTTGTCTGTAAGAACGTCTAGGTGTTTGCACAGCCGGAATCACCGACGACTTGGCAGCTGCATTGTTGTCCCTTGTTTCTGTTGCTTGAGGAACAATCTTGCTTACTGTCGATGAGACTGAAGGAATATTAGTATTATCAGAATTTATACTTGCCTGATTTGCTGCAGAACTTTGAAGGCCCTTATTCATGAAAAACTCATCCAAGTGATTTTCATCCGAGTGCTGAGGCCTCATCTGGTTTTGGTGTCGCTTAAGGACTCCAAAAACTGTGGATACGAGGTATGTCATCCGCCCAAGTTGCTTTTTTACCCTACCTCGAATCCAGTTTGGTCCTCTTGAGAAGTTCTTCACTACCACTGGCTGTTCGCTAACAAAACGATTAAGTCCTCTGCTGCTTTGTAGTTTGTTTTGTCGAGGGAACATTAACGCCAGAGGAATTTTAGGCTGACGCCCATGTAATATTTCTGCTGGTGATTTCCCGGTAAGTGGATTCGGTGTAGATCGAAAAGTGCTTAAATGGTGAAGTAACGCATTATTCAAGTCTTCTCCTCCTTCCATAATCTTCTTTAATGATGCTTTAAAGGTCCTTACAAAACGTTCAGCCTCTCCATTAGAGGCAGGATGGAAAGGTGCTGACGTCAAATGTTGAATGCCATTTGAAGAACAGAATTGCTCAAACTCGTGGGACACAAATTGTCGACCATTGTCCGAAACAATTGTATCAGGTAGTCCTTCCAGCGCAAAAATTCCTTTCAGAATTGAAATTGTGGCAGATGACGTTGTTGTGGACATTTTAACAACGAACGGGAACTTAGAAAATGCATCTATACAGACCAACCACATGTGTCCAAGAAATGGACCCGCAAAATCCAGATGTATACGCTGCCATGGATGATCAGGTGACGGCCACGACGAATACTCCTTCCTTGGGCTACTGCTTGTTTCCTGACATTGTATGCATTTTGCTGCTCGTTCGGTTATGGCCTTGTCTATAAATGGCCACCAGCAATATCTTCTCGATAGCTGCTTCATTCTTGTGATCCCCCAGTGTCCATCGTGGAGGAGCTTCAACACATTTGGCTGCTGCGATGCTGGAACTACGACGCGAACGTGCTCAGCCTGAAGTAAAATAATATTATTTTCTATGAAAAGAGAACACCTACGGTCAAAATAAGGTTTCAACTGTTTATCTATAAGATTAGATGAGTCCGGCCAGCCTTGACGTAAAAACTTGAGCACTTTGGATAGAACGGGATCCACGGCTGTGGCACTGGCTATGTGCTTGGCATCCACTGGAAATGCTTCAATCACTTCTTCAAATTGAACATGCAGACAAGAATGTTCGCTTGCATCAAATTGCTCATCCTGCCCCATTGGTAACCGGGACAACGCGTCTGCGTTTCCATGTTTACTTGTAGGCTTGTATCTGATGCTATATTGATAACCCATCAGGAACAAAGCCCAGCGCTGCAATCTTTGAGCTGTAAAGACAGGTAAATTTTTTTCAGGGTTAAATATTGAGACCAACGGCTTATGGTCCGTATACAAAATAAAATGTCGACCGTAAAGATACTGATTAAACTTCTGCACCCCGTATATGATAGAGAGGGCCTCCTTCTCTATCTGACTATACCGTTTTTGATGTATGTTCAAAGTCTTTGAAGCGTGTGCAATCGGCACCTCCGATCCATTGGGAAGTACATGAGAAATGACGGCTCCTATGCCATGAGAGGAGGCGTCCGTAGCCAGAATTATAGGCAAATCGTCCTGAAAGTGAGATAGCCTCGTTGCGTCTACTAGTTGTGATTTTAAATATTGAAACGCTGACTCTTGCTCTTTCCGCCACACAAACGCTGTATCATTCCTGCGGAGTATATTTAAAGGAACACTGATTTGAGATAAGTTTTTAATGAATTTATTATAATAATTGACTTTCCCCATGAAAGCCTGTACATCTTTCACGTTAGTTGGACGTGGCAATTCTTTAATCGCGATAACCTTGGAATCTGAAGGTCGTATACCTGACTCACTAATGATGTGGCCTAGAAATTCAATTTCTGTCTGCAACAAAATGCATTTTTCACGGTTACAAACCAGACCATATGACTTAAGCCTTCCAAAAATTTCGCGTAAGGTGTCCAAGAGCTCGTGAGTGGTTTCGGCTGCCACAATTATATCATCTATATAGTTTCCACACTGGCGAACCCCCGCAATTACCTGTTCAACTAATCTTTGGAATATTGCCGGAGCACTAGCAACTCCAAACGGCAACCGCTGACACTGGTACAATCCCATGACTGTGTTTACGACCATAAACTCCTTCGATTCATCATCCAGCTCAACCTGGAGGTAAGCGTCCGACAGATCAATTTTTGCAAAAAATTTGCCACCTCGCACCTTGTATAACATCTCTTCTACTCTTGGTATAAGCGCATGTTCTACTTCCAACTGCGCATTTAAAGCTTTGAAGTCCCCACAGATTCGTACTCGCCCGTCACTCTTTGGTACCACGACGACGGGTGCTGCCCAATTACTAAACTTAATTGGTTTCCAAATTCCTTCTGCAACAAGGCGCTCCACTTCCTGCTTAAACGAATCCATCTGAGAAAAAGGAATTGGACGGCTTCTGAAAAACTTTGGAGACGCTTTAGCTTTTAGTTGTAGATGGGCTTTAAAAGGTATGCAACGGCCTAATGATTTATCAAAAATGCTACTAAATTCATTACATAAATCATTTACCTTCGATTTTAAAGTGACGTTAGATATATTACATACTACCTCTTGTTTCATATTAAGCCCAAATGAGTCTAGCCAGTCTATGCCGAGAATATTATTAGCCGCTTTAACATCAGTCACAATGAGAGGTAGCACCAATTTAATCGAGTCGTATTCCACATTGACGAATGCTTTTCCAAGCACGGGCACTGTAATGTCACCATATGCCTTAAGAACAATGTCTGCCGGGTGCAGTTGGTTACATTGCAACTGTTTAAATTGCTCTCTGCTAACCATGGAACACGAAGCCCCAGTATCCACTAAGAAATCCATAAACCGATCATTTATTTTAAGTTTTAAAATCATTTTATTGCCTTTTCGGACTGGCTGACTTTGCAAAATATTCGTATCGTGCGTCGATTCACTTTGTTTGTCTAAATCTACCACGTTAATAAAATCGATCATGTGACTGTCCATTGTCTCAATATTTTCCATTTTTTTCGACCCGTTAACCGACTGTCTATTGCGAGAGCGATTCCTACGATAAGAATGCTTGTTTCTTTTTTTATTTCTACTACCCGCTAAACAAACTGAGGCGATATGACCAGTACCGTTGCAACTATAACAGTCCGCATTACGAAATTTACAACTGTCTCTATTGTGGCTTACCCCACACCGCGGACACGATTTAACTGGCTCCGTTATTTGACCGCTACTTTTCCCTCTACCTTCACTCATTTGACGATTTTTACGCATTTTAATTGCGTCTATACGAAAAGTTTCTTGCTGTTGAGTACTTTGCCCTTTTACATTTTTAAGGACACTTACTGTGTTTTTCGTGGCTTCATAAGATTCTGCTATCAAAAGTACATCTTCCAGAGTAGGGTTCGGCTTTTGGAGAGCTGCCGTACGGACAGCATCGTGGGGAGTATTGATGACTATGGTATCCCGCAGCAGTTCATCAACAAATTCTTGCTTGCATTCTGGTTTAGAACAGACATACTTACAATTGCGGGATAAACCACGTAGCTCAGCTACCCAATCTGCATAGCTTTGGCCTTCCCCCATTTTTGCCTGAAAAAACTCATATCGTGCTGCCAATATGTGAACGTTGCGTTTAAAATGTTCAGACAATTTATCTGTGATAACCTTAAATGACTGATCCTCTAATCTGTCCCCAAGTAATTTTTGAGCCAATTCAAAAATCTCAGAACCAACCCACGAAAGAAAGAACGCCCTTTTTTGCTGGTCTTCCTCTACCGAATATGCAGAGAAATGTTGCTCTAGTTGCTTCAAATATGATTCCCAGTGATGCTTCTCTTTCTGGTACTGATGAAAAGGTGGAGGCGCAGGTGTATTTGATGGAAGTCTTCCCAAGCCATCCATAACCATACCTGGTTTCGTCACTTTTTCCATCCATTCTCTTTGACTGGTCATCAAAGACTTCAGAAAATTTTCTTGTTGTCTGAGTAGCTCCTTTAACTCCGCTGCTTCCATAGCTAACACACAACCTTTTCAGCAGTAAACTGAACTGACACGTGGAAAGAAAGTAAAGAAACCCAAATTAATTATGTTGGAGTGAAGGTATAAAATTTGCGTATCGATATTATTTATAATGCGTAGCTCGATTTTTTTGTATTAAAAAAAATTTGTTTCTCGTCGCCAAAATGTTACAACGTTATTTATAAGTAGTAATTCATTTTATTTAGTAACGTTATAATATTAAAAAGAAGTATAATAAATTGGAGTATGTATTTTAGTGGTAGAATATATATATTAAATGGTGATTGTTCGGCGGTGGGACTACGACTGGCTCCCAAAGTAATCGTCCAATAATTGTCACATCAACATTAGTGTAGGTACAGTGTTGTTATACGGTCGCAAGCTGTCATAAGGGATTTCGTATACTACAGAATCTAAAGTGATTTTCGAATTTTATTAACAGCAAAAGAAAATCTTATCCTTACCTTAACAATTCAAGTCATGGCCCACGGGTTATAACGCAACTTTTCTCTGACTTCTTTCAAAGTGCCTTCAACTGTGATACTTCAAAATGTGATACTTTTAACTGTGATTCCTCAATCTGTGATATCATCATCATCATCATCATCGGCTCGACAACCGGGTTCCGGTCCTGGCCTCTTTCAACAAGTCTCTCTACCTATCCCGGTCTCTAGCCGACGCCATCCAGTTGCGCACCCCAAGGTTTCGGGCGTCCTGGTCTACGCCATCTCTCCAGCGCAAGCATGGTCTACCACGCTGCCGTCTACCATAGAATGTACCACAAAGAACTTTCCGAGCAGGTTCCTCTTCGCTCATGCGAGCTAGGTGCCCTGCCCACCGGAGTCTACCGAGCTTAATTTTTGTCACGATATCTGCTTCAAGGTAGATTGCGTACAGTTCATGATTGTACCGTCTCCGGAATCGTCCTTCCTCACATACGGGGCCAACAATTCTCCTTAAGACTTTTCTCTCGAACGCAGCTAAGAGGTCGGAGTGCCTTTTGCTAAGCACCCAAGTCTCGGATCCATATGTGAGTACTGGCAGGACCATGGTCCTGTACAGCAGTAGTTTTGAAGTTATGGTGAGATTTCTGGATTTGAAGAGCTTTGACAGACTATAGTAGGCTCTGTTGGATTTGAGAAGCCGCCCGCGTATTTCTTCTTCTATATTGTTATCGGCTGCTACTATTGACCCAAGGTATTTAAAGGATTGCACCACTTCAAATTCGTGCTCCGCAACCTTGATTGTTTGACCAACTGTTCCTCTCGCATTCGACGCCACCATGTACTTTGTTTTACCTTCACTAATGTGCAGCCCCAGATTTTGTGCCGCCTCACAGTGTGGTAAATCGCAAATCTAGCTGGACAAAATTAAAAAATCATGTTAAATCGACTTTTTCCTCATATATTTTTTATTTAATGGATGCAAATAGATGAACACTCATAAACAAATAAAGATTTTTTTCAAAAAACTTTTGATTTTTCATATAAAATAGTCAAACAAAGCAGTTTTCATTGTGATGAAAAAAGACATTTTTAAGATTTAATTTTTTTATTAATTTATCCTCAAAAAATTATTAATGGCCTTAAATATAGTAATAAATAGATTAAATATTTTACAAAATCTTTGATAATTTAAATTATTAAGTATTTTCTAGGAAAGAAGAGTCACACAAAATAACAAATTTGAACATTTAGGGAACTGATACAAATGCCTTATGTTAATCACTTTCATATTCATCGTTAAACGATTCTTCTTCTAGGCTATCGAGCTATAAACACATAATAACGAAAGCACTTCTTTTGTTACCATACCCCGTATTCGTAGAGGAGTGTGACGAAAGCTGGCAATATAAATATCGGAAGAAATTAAGAGTCGATTGAAAAGATCTGTATTTGAGTCCAATCTCGATGTTTTCTTTGTGAACATCTCTCTAAATTTCCTAGTGTCCTAATATCTTGCCTCTTGAGCTTCCTCTGACAGCTGTCCTATAGGGAGAATGCAGGATCTAATTATGTATATCTTTTCCATGACAGAGAATTTTATGAACACTAAATGGCATAATATACCATGGGTATTCATTCAAATATAATTATCTTGTTTGTACTATACTTTGTACAAAATTATATGGAATCTGTCTATCAAGGCTTTATTGATTCCGGTTATTTCGGAACTTTTTTTTACTGCTCGGAAGAACCGTCTAGCAGTATTACCATCATTTGTATTACCTGCTTGCTGTGTTGGCATGTCCACAAGTAATTCCATCTCAGAGCGAAATCTCAGTTGAATATTTTTTTTTTTTACTTCAGTGACTTTTGCTTTATTTTCTGCTCCTCGAGCTTGCCAGGTCATGATTGGAAGCTTATTATTGCTTATTATTGCAATATACACTCCATAAAACGGATCCATGAATGAAGGGGAGACATTCCAAAGGTCAAAAATCTTTGATCGACAACTCTGCTTAAAATCATAGATGGTTTATTAAGCTCTTGGAAAATGATTGTTTATATTAAAATATTAAGACGATTTTCTGTGAAAAAGTTTTTCCACTTGTACCTTTACTGGATGAAGATTCCGATAGATCTTTTAGGATTTGGGCTGAATCTCGTTTACCCATTTTCCGAAACACTAGCTTTTATAATTTGATTTTCGTCGTTCGAATCTACAAGACTTTGCACCTTTCTTCTTTTCGATTTCTCACCGCACTCATCGGAGCTTTTTGGTTTTCTTCCAGCTGTTTTGACAGTGACTTCTTCGGATTTTATTTCAGGCAAAACATATGTTTCATTAAGTCAAATTGAATTGGAAGTAAAGAAGCGGTTCCCATTTTTCGTTTATCTTGGAGCAAAGATTGCTAATATTTGTCTTAAGTTTCTTTTTTTTCACTTTCAGGTATTTGATGAAAACCATATCTGTCCATTATTAAAGCCAAGACAGCATCTTTACGATGTATCTTGTCTGCTCCTTGCCAAGTTTCAAAAATGTCCTTTCGTGACAGAAGGCTAGTCATTCTGGAAAAGTGAAAAAAGTTGTATGGCGGTCGAGAAAACGCGAAACATGTAACTAGCTAATCTTAATGACAACACTCCACAAAATATTAATTAAGTAATTTCAGACCGGAAAAATGCGGAAAAATTAACTTTAGCTCTATTTGAAACACAACGATATTTTTTGTTTTGCACTTTCCAACCTTCTTACGGAATTTATTGTTTTTTAATAGTTGCAATGGTAATTAATAAATATAAATTGTGGTACTTTACCTCCAAATGTAGATTAACAATAATAAAAAAAAATTACGACAATAAAAGTACCACAGCGTTTTTAATCGTCAACAAAACTCAATCGAAAAACAGAATACTTTGTATTATCACTATCCAACTGTTGACTAGAACCAACTTTCAAGCTTAGTTTTTGCTAATCCGAGATGAAAACAAAAAAACAAAACATGAATTACAGTTACCCATTGTATTGAGAAGCTAAACTCATGATTTAAAATCATATGAGTAAACTTTTTTTTTTAATTTTGTCCAGTTAGATTGGCGATTTACCACACTGTGCGCCTGCTCGATCTGGATGAAGGAATCGTGTACAGCTTGTTCGGTTCTTCCGATGATGTCGATGTCGTCTGCGTAAGCCAGTAACTGGCTGGACCTGTTGACGATGGTCCCTCTTGTTGCCGTGCCAGAGTCACGGATTGCTTTCTCCAACGCCAGGTTGAAGAGGAGGCAGGCCAAACCGTCCCCTTGTCGGAGTCCATTAAAGATGTTGATTGGTCTGGATAGCAATCCGGCTATTTTTACTTGGCTTGTTACGTTGGTCATGGTCAACCTACATAGTCGTGTCAATTTATTTGGGATGCCGAATTCTCTCATGGCTTTGTAAAGTTCTACCCTGGCTATGCTATCATAGGCGGCCTTAAAGTCTATAAACAGATGGTATGTTGGGATGTTAAATTCTAGACATTTTTCCATCGCCTGCCTAAGGGTAAATATCTGATCAGTTGTTGATTTGCCTGGAATGAAACCACACTGATATTGTCCGATGACGGTTTTAGCGTATGGGGTTATCCGGTCTTGTAGGATAGAGGAGAGTATCTTATAGGCAGTACTCAACAACGTGATACCTCTATAATTGCTGCACTTTGTGACATCTCCCTTCTTATGTATGGGGCATATTATGCCTTTTCGCCAGTCTTCTGGCATTTCTTCTTGCTCCCATACGTGCACTATAATATCATGAATTGCTTGACGTAAGGCTGGCCCGCCGTGATGAAATAATTCGGCTGGTATGCCATCGGCTCCCGGGGATTTGTTCTGTTTAAGCCGGCCTATAGCCTTCTCAACCTCTTCTATGCTTGGTGGCGGCAACATAGGGTATTCTTCTTGAAGTAGTGGAGCCTCCACTTCTGCAGTGAGCTGACCATTTAGCAATTCATTGAAGTACACTTCCCATCGCTCCAGTATGCTTTCAGGATCGGTGATCAGATTTCCCTCTCCGTCCTTGCAGTATGTGCAGCGTGGTGTGTACTGCGTCATGTTTCGGACGGATTGGTAGAACTTCCGCGCCTGGTGCGGACCTCGCTCTCGGCTGTTTTCTATTTCACAGATTAGGTTCTTCTCCCAGGCTGATTTCTTTTGTCTGTGAAGCCGTTTTTCTGTTCTTCTGAGCTCTTTATATTCCTCTTCGCGTGCCCGCGTTCTATGAGATTGTTGCATTGCTCGGTACGCAACATTCTTACGTTCAGTCGCTAGCTTGCATTCATCATCAAACCAGTCGTTCCGATTTTTACGACTGCTGCCTAAGATGGAGTTGGCAGTACTAATGACAGTATTTTTAAGACGTGTCCACTTTTCATTTACGTCCAGCATACTGGCTCCAGAACTTACTCTCCCTAAGTCAGGTGTTTCTAGGGCGAGTCCTAACGCATTACCAAAGGTGTTACTGGTGTTTTCATTGCGCAGAGCAGCCGTGTTGATTCGAACCTGATCGGCGGATGCAATGCGTCTTCGCAAGGCAATCCGCCCTCGGAAAACCATACCAACAAGATAGTGATCCGAGTCGATATTGGCACCTCGGTACGTTCGTACCGTCATCAAGTTCGAGTAGTGGCGACAGTCTATCAACACGTGGTCTATTTGGTTACGAGTGACTCCATCAGGTGATACCCAGGTGGCTTTGTAGATATCTTTACGCGGGAACCTGGTACTCGCAACGACCATGTTTTTCGATGCTGCCAATTCTAAGACTCGAAGTCCATTGTCATAAGTGTTCTCATGCAACTATGGGTGCCACGGTAATGCCTGAATACCGGCTCCCGACCTATTTTTGCGTTCAAATCCCCAAGGATGATTTTAACATCATACCTTGGACAGGCATTGAGGGCCCTCTCGACTTGTTCGTAGTAAGTCTCTTTTTCTTCGTCTGAGGACTCCTCCGTAGGTCCGTGAACGTTAATGAGGCTGATGTTCGTAAATTTGCCTCGCACGCGAAGGGTGCATAGCCTTTCGCTTATAGCGTTAAAGCCGATGATGGTAGACTTCATTTTTTCGCTGACTAGGAAGCCTACCCCGAGCACATGGTGTTTTGTATGACAGCTATAGTATATGTCATATTCTTTCTTCTGTAGAACACCATTCCCTGTCCATCTGATTTCTTGAAGAGCTGTTATGTCAGCTTTATATTTTGACAGGGCATCGGCTAGCTGCTGAGCAGCTCGAGCTCTATAGAGCGATCGTACGTTCCATAAGAAAATTCGTAAATCATTTTTCAGTTTTCGTTGCGTTGGTTGTCGTCGTGTGATCAGTCCGTTTCCGAGGCTTGTTGTCGGTCTCGTAATTCAAAAGTTTTACGGGACAGGGAATTAACCTGTCGCCAACCTGAGGAACCAGCCTGATCATATTAGCCAAACCTTTTTAAAGGCTTGTTTCTAGCGGCCGCCACGAAGAGGCTATGATCAGACTTCCACCAGTCCCGAATAGTTACGGCACGTGCATGTTTTCGTATGCTACATGTTATTCCCCCTATTCGTCTGATGGCTGACCGCCTCAATCTGTGATATATCTAACGGAAATGGCTCAAAACTTTGACCATTTGAAATCTTTTACTTACTTGACTGATATGAAGTTTAACGTTAATATTGACAACTTTGTAAAGTTTATATCTAACCTTGACGACAGCTATATACCAGGTTCTCATAGTATAGCCTCTATTATTTTGAAACACTGTGTACGTCACTTGTCATTAGCTTTGTCTATTCTTTTTAATTTTTCAATATCTTCATGTTAATTTCCATCTAATTGAAAAAGTTCGTTCATAACACCTCTAAATAAAAAAGGGAAAAAAGACGAAGTGAAAACTACAGGCCTATTGCCAGATTATCTGTGATTCCTAAACTTTTTGAGGATATTATTTGTGAAGCGTTATGTTTTTACGTTAAATCATTTATTGTTCAGCATGGTTTTATAAAAGATAGTAGAGCGATTACTTTTTCAATAGAATTGGCTAAAAACTGTATTGATTCATTTAAAAACAGCAACGAAATGGCACTGAAATCGTTATTACGGGCGATTTCAATGTTCACAATTCTTCTTGGCTTCTCTATTCGGGCCAGACAACACCCGAAGGAATGTGTGTTGAGATTTTTAGTGAGTTTAACCACCTTACTCAGCTTGTCAACGAGCCTACTCGAATATCGAACGTTAGTGGCCGAGCAGAAAATACTCTTGACTTGTTTCTTACCTCTGACCCTGATAAATACACAGTAAGTGTATTGACGCCTCTAGGCACATCTGACCATAGTGTTATATCTGCAAATTTCTCATGTCAAACAAATCCAGTTAGAGAAAGAGCTAATAGAAGAACCGTATGGCAGTACGAGAAAGCCAACTGGAACGGTTTGATTAACTTTTTCCGGATCTTTAACTGGTCACTATGCTTCCTCGATAGTGACGTAGATTCCAGCGCAGATATGATAACTAACATAATTCTTTTGGGAATGAAGCATTTTACCCGGATACGGTTAAAAGTATCAGACCGAAGGATAAATCATGGTTTGATTTGAGCTGTAAAGAGGTTATCAAGGAAAAAGAGGTAAGCTTCCGGAGTTTTAGAGCCAACCCAACTGAGGAAAACCGGAAAAAGTTCAAACAAGCCAGAAAGGCCTGCAATGCTGCAATGCCCATATTCGACGGATCAAATTTTTACATAACCAAAACTCAAGGCAAAAAATACTGCAATGTCCCAAAGGCAGTTAGAATTTTTGCTCATTTGTAAAAAATATGAGGAATTCTTCCTCTTCCTCGGTTCCTACGCTTGTTTTCAATGACACTCCTTTCGTTAGCTAACTTGTTTGCAAGGTAGTTCGACGCAAATTCCACCATGCCGGTTAGTGTCATGAGAACCCCAATTCTTGACCACGTTAATGATTCTATGGAACAAATCTTTTTTCGTACTCGTACCGTGCCAAGAGTCTTGAAGGATCTCAACATACATAAATCTCCTGGTCCGGTCCGGATGGTATCGCCGCTATTATTCTGAAGAGGTATTCTTCCAAGCTAGCAAAACCCCTGCGTAAGCTTTTCCTTCTATCCTATTCTTCTGGGCTCGTTTCGAGTAGATGGAAAACAGCATTTGTTCAGCCGATTCCAAAAAAAGCCGACTCTTCTTCTCCCTCAAATTATCGACCGATTGCACTAATGTCCCTTCATTCCAAGGTCATGGAAACGCTGATTATTTATCAGCTTAAGAAATATCTTGAGGAACGAAAGCTTCTTAATGACCGGCAGTATGGCTTTCGTTGCAATAGGTCCACTGATCTGATGGTATATCTCACCAAAGAGTGGAACAAATCTTTAATTCGTTTTGGAGAAACAAAAATATTATTGCACTTGATATTTCAAAGGCATTTGATAAAGTTTGGCATCTTGCTCTTTTATCGAAAATGCGTGCTTTTGGTGTCGACGAATCCCTTCTTCTTTGAATTAGAAATTTTCTTTCGAACCGTTCAATACAAGTTGTATTAGACGTATTCAAGTCTGAAACCCACAATATAAATGCTGGTGTGTCCCAGAGCTCCTTTTTATCCCGAACCCTCTTCCTCATTTTTATTAATGATCTCCTGTCTACAACTTCTAATCGTTTCGCTGACGAAAGTACTCTTAGCTATTTATATTCGTTTTCAGACTCACATCTCTCCTCTTCGGATGTGGAATTGCAACGATAAAATATGATAAGTTCATTAAATCACGACCTAAGCAGCATTGTACAATGGGGAATAAGAAACCGCGTGGAATTTAATGTTTCGAAAATTCAATGCTGTCTTGTATCGTTAAAGCGTGATATCACCCCCTTGCCACTATCTCTGAGTGGCACTTGCATCAACGAAACTGAACATCTCGATATTCTCGGTATGTGCATCACGAACCACCTCTTGTGGAACGATCACATACGCGATGTTGCCAAAAATTCCGCAAGATGTTTGGGTTTTCTGAGACGGTGCAAGAAATTTTTCTCTCCTTCTGATCTGGCGACAATCTACAAAACCTTTATACGTCCAAGACTTGAGTATAACTCCCATGGGCTGGGTGCTCCAGTAACTTACTTAAGTCTCTTGGACAGTATTCAAAGAAGAGCTTTTAAAATAATTGGGGACAATAACATCATTGGCTCATTTACGTCACTCCAACATCGTCGTAATGTTTCTTGCCTCACCCTTTTTTACCGTTATTTTAACGGACTTTGCTCTAGTGAAATAGCCAGTAGCATTCCTCCCCTGAAACAATTCAACCGTAATACTCGCACTTCTAGGAATGCCCATCAATTTACCCTCGAGCCCAACTTCGGTCTTACTGTGAAGTACAGAGATTCGTTTTTAGCCGTACTACGCGAATGTGGAATTCCTTACCACGCTCTGTCTTTCCCAGTTATGCAATGTTCCAGAATTCAAAACCGATGTACACCGACATCTTTCTACCCTCTCCCTTTTTTCCTAATGCTCACACCATGTCTCTGACATATTATGGGTATACAAAAAACCTTTGAGTGTGTGCTAGTTATAAAAAAGAAATAAACAAGTAGATTGTGTATTTACTGATTTCACTAAGGCCTTTGGCAAGCTGTCACATCGAGCTCTGCTTTTTAAATTAAGAAAATTGGGATTTAGTGAAAATTTTGTAAGATGGCTTTCATTCTGGAATCCCTCAGGGTAGTCATTAAGGTCCTATCCTTTTTATTTTATTTATAAACGACTTACCATCTGTGTTAAAATACCCCAAGTGCCTAATTTTCTTGACCGAAGTGTAAATGTAAAACTTTGTATTTTATAAGAAAGTTTTCTTTTATTTCGTTCAAATATTTGTTTAACGGCATATCAATATCTCGTGAAACTGGTATATGTATTTATATTCTTGGTGTCACATTTGATCGCAAGCTCCAATTCGTTCAACATATTAACTCCATTTCATATAAAGCTAATTCAATTCTTGTTTGGATAAAAAGAGAGTCGGAACAATTTTCTGACCCTTTCGTGACAAAGTAGCTTTTTATATATATTTTTTTTTTGTTAGAATACGCTAGTCAGGTTTCGTCACCTCATTACGAATAAAATAGACTAGAACAGGCTGAACAGGTGCAAAAAAGATTCATTAGGTTTGCGCTCAGAGGACTAGGTTGGAATAATCCTTATGATCTCCCACCTTATAACAACAGACTTAGACTTATTGATATTCTCAGTCTTGAGAACGGACGTTGCTATTTATGTTTTGTTTTCATTGTAAAATTAATCAACGGTAAAATAGATTCTTTGCACCTTCCGTCTCGTATTTACTTCAATATTGATCAAAGAAATTTGAGGAACATACTTGTTTGATAAAACAATAATTAATTTATGTAAATTTAAATCAACATTTTTCCATGCAATTATTTAAAATCTTAATTTGTATACACCTTTGTTAGAATTTTTGTAAAACTATGAATTTAGTTATGTTAATAATAAATAAATAAATTGTCTGAAATAGAAAGGAGCCTTGTGGCACACCGACATTTCTTTTCGGACTTAAAACCTTCGAAAAATGAAACACAAATTTTTTTTACAATTAAGGTTCTGCTCTGAATCGAAAAATATCTTTACTGTGAAAAAGTACGAATCTTTTGGGACGTTATGGATTTAGACTGAGGCTATTTCCTAATATTATTCCTCGTCTATACAGACCTATGCATCCTTCCACAATCTGTCTGTCTTTCCTTATTCCGAGCCGACGTCATCCATTTATTGATGATTGATTCGCTCTTTGACAAATCACTTAAAACGATTGGCAAGAAATGTTGGAAAAGCCCGTTTCAAGTTTGAAAATATATTAACTAATATTTTAGTGAATATAGACAAGCAGGAGCTTCCACACAAATATTATGACTAATACAGTGACTAATTTGACATGAGTAACATTCTCTAAGCCAGCCTTCCTATTTCTTCCAACTTCCCTTCTCTCATTCATCATTGAAACAATGTTTTATTTAATTGGAATTTCCAATTTCTTTGTCACTTCCATTTGTCATACGTGTAAACGACACGCCATTTAGTCTGAAATAGTCTCATTGCAGAAGGTTCATAGAGCTACAAAAGACTGCTGTTATACCGTATAGCATTTGCCACTGACGGCACTTCCTTTTGCACCGAAACAATGCACACATGCGAACCTAAATAAATAAATGTGAATATTCTGGCAAAGTGACACAACTTAAGGTAGTTCCTTCTACTTCCCGAATTGAAAAAAGGTTGGAGCAGTATGACACAACCGCCCGCCAGCCGCCAGCAGCCACCCGCCATCACGCCCGAAAACTGCATTTCTGGCATCCTCGATAGACACGTAATAACGAGAAAGGAACCAAATTCGAGCTCCAGTTAAAGCTACCTAGCTTTACCTTAGCATCTATGGTTTTGTATCATTTTGTGGTTGCAACATTAATGTTGCATCCTGCTAAATAATAATATAACTCGCTCTACTCTACCGAGTGTCCTTGCTGCTTGCTGAACGATAGTGTTCATGTTTCTATGTGCATCGGTGGTAAATTCGCAAGGAAACGTCCTGCTTCCGAATTCAAATTGAAAATTTAGATGTACTCTTGCCACTCATGGTGTAGAGGTACACAAGATGATGAGTCCCGTTGAATTTCCATTTGCAATGTTGAACACAAGACACAACACCACCGAGAAAAGGAACCCTCACTTCTGTGCCCATATCCGTTAGACATGAATGACACAAGAGAAGAAATCAATTTAGGAAGCGTTTTCTCCCGCTCTCTGACTGAGGCAGGACGAGATGTACGACACAACGACGAAGATGCATGTAGCGCCTTTAAGAAATTAGATTTAGCTTTATGTGCATCATATGGAGCGTGAAATTGTAGAATGAATGATTTGCCTCCTTGGAACTCTAAGAAAAAGACATTCCCCAGAGAGGATGAGTGAAAGTAAATTAGAAGGGATGTCTTCTAAGGATACGACCCCATTGATCCTGTTGCATGTTGTTTCCTATTGAAGTTGCACAGTTAGAGATCTAACAAATTCTAAATTAAATACTAGGGCAGGAGGATGGCCACTGTGCTGAATAGGAAGGAAGGATATGACTAGACTAGATGACTACATATGTCATTCTGTCAAAAATTATGAGCATACATTCATGGCACTGGCTCATATACAAAATTTAATTTAACTTCAACTTCTTGCCATTTTGTTTGCGGTCAGTTGGTTCTGGTTGCGAACGAAGTTAAGCCAAATTTGGTTAGTTAATAGTTAGTGACTTTATGACTTCTAATTGATGGAAGAATTTTTGAGTTTGATATTTAATTTTATTAAAAGGCTTTTGGATACTCACAATGTGTATTATTAAATTTGCATAACGAAGTGATGATTTTTGTTAATTGAAAGAATATTTAATTGATTGAACAAAATGCCAAAGTACCTCAAACTTGTAATTAAAATTATGTTTCTAATGAACCCATAACAGTTATACATGTGGCAGTTTAATAAAAGTAACCAATGCGACATGAATTCAAAAACATGTATTTTAATCGGAGATAATAAAGTCAGAACTGGTAGAAAACGCACCATCGCATCGAGAACCAACTAGCAACAAGATATGAAATATCATAACAAAGACCAACAAAAGACACAACTCGCGATGGAAACTGCAATATTTCCACGTAGTGGAGTAAAGTGCTTTACACATGAGCTGCGAACTGCGAATGCGAATAAATCTTTTTAAGTAATTTTCACAGCTAATATCAATTTTTGTTTTGTTTTAACTTTACGAAGAAGTGAATTAATGATCGAATCAACGATTTAAAAGGAAAACACTGCATAAAATAACTAGGTATAAATTGAAATATTTTGTATTTTAATATTTTTTAGGCGACCAACAACGTATCTTCTGCGAACTGTCAAATGTAAATTCGCAATCCACAACTAGTGAACGCATTCCACAAACCGGCGACTAAAAAATTCGTTCGAACCTAACCTCAAATGTATAACATCTCTATTGTGTTGTGTTGCTCGTTGCTAGACGGAAAATTAAAAAAAAAATGAGTGAATCTATGGAAAAAAGGGTAAAATAATTTAAAATAATATAATTGGTTTCTAATAGCACTTTATTTATCAAGGCCTTTGACGAGAAATTAATAATTGAAGTAGAGGCTCATCCTACAACGTACTGTAAGTCCTCAAAATCCTACTCCAACCGGAGTCAAAAAGAAAATGATTGGCAAGAAATTGCTAATATTTTGAATACCGATGGTAAAAAATATATTCGTTTCTTTTAAAAGTTTATCCTTACTTATTTAGTTATATTATATTTCAGTAAAAAAATGCAAGGATAGGTGGAAAAACCTCAAGGATACATTTTCAAAATATTATAAGAAAGAGAAGAATGTTCCAAGTGGTTCTGCTGCATTCTACCAAAACTAATGGACTTACTATAATATAATGAAGTTCTTAATTCCCTACATTGAAGTTCCAAAGTAAGAAGACAAACTTCAGTATTTTATATACATGTACCCATGTTAATTAAATTTATTTCTTTTTAGAACAACTGGAAACTTTGAAAATCTTCTGGAGAATAATGAAAACAAAATCCAGCAGAATGTTGAGGTGAATTCTGAAACATATTCTTCATTGATAGAAGAGATATATGATTCCCCACCGAGAAACTGAAAAAAGAGAAAGGCTGAAGGGTCAGAGTGCGACAAATTTCTTCAGGCCCTTTCAAACATGGCACCACCTCAAGATTCCCCACCGCTGAAAAAATTCTTTTCCTCACTTGCATCGCGTGCAAGTACTTGGAGCCGTAAGAAGCAATCAAGGCTGGAAATGTTGACTTTACAAGTCTTCTACCAAATAGAGTTCGAGGATGAATTATAGATGCACCCATTTCCTTGATTCTGTTGACCTTGACTCAAGAATGTGTTCCTAATTATTCAAAACAATCGTTATTTTTATTATTAAGTTTTTTTTTCTTTATTTATGTTTTGAATTCTTATTTCTTAAGTTCCTTATTTATGTATGTATGTTATGAATTGCTTTTTTGTTAAAGATTAATTTTCTTTTTTTCAATAAAATGAACTGATTTTAAATTATATCATTTTATATTGGAAATCTAAATCTCCTTCGGAAGTACACCAATTGGCAAATTGATTTCGAATATCATATCCACTGGAAGCTGATTGTAATGATGGAATGACTTTATTTTGAATCTCATCCACTTGTTTTGAATCCATAGTGTTGCATTCTGTGAAAATATCAATTCGTAATAGGTTGTGCAAAATGCAACAAGCAATAATTATGTTTTTTGCTGAATCCCTTTGAACTTCTATACGCTTCAGCAATATTCTCCAAGTGTGAGACATAATGCCAAAAGCATTTTCTACAACTCTTCTTGCCCTCGATAATCTAAAGTAGGAGTACAAAAAGATTCTCAGTCTGAGTGAAATATTATTTTAAAGACAGTTTTACCTGTAATTGAAAATCCTTTCTTTTAGAGACAACTTTTGGCCTGGATAAGGTCGAAGAATTGTTGGCTTTAAAGCAAAGCCTTCGTCACCGATTAGTACGAAGAGTGCTTGGCTGCTTGTTCCAGGAAGTGGGGCATCTTCTGGAATATTTAAAAGTTCTGGACTGTTCAACCATGCTTTTCCAAACGGCGAGCTGGAAAACACTGTAGAATCAGCATTACTGCCATATGCACCAATATCAACCATAATAAATCTATAACGTGCATCTACAGCGGCCATGAGGTTGTACGAAAAGGTTTTTTTGTAATTAAAGTACAAACTTCCGCTGTTTTTAGGCGCAAATGTTACAACATGCTTTCCATCTACTGCGGCTAGGAAGTTTGGGAAATTCCAAAGCTGTACGAACTCGTTCGATATGTCTTTCCAATCAGATTGTGTTCGGTTGTCAGGAATTGCAATTTTGTGACAATTCAAAATGATTGCCTCTATGGTCTGGTTTATTGCACTTCTAATGGTCGACACTCCCATTCGAAATCTGAAGCCCAAATCAACAAAACTTGAACCAGTAGCTAGAAACCTAAAAGACGTAATAAATTAAAGTTGGTTAAAGTAAAATTATATATACAAACCTCAAGGTAACAACCACTTCAGATCCTCTTCAATCATATGGAAAATTGAATAAAATTTTTCCTTAGACTCTCGAAAGTATTGATGAAACCGACAAGGAAATCTTTCTAGCTGAGGTATCAAAGTAAAATACTCTCCAAATTTATGCCGATTCATATTTAGAAGATGCACATGTAAGTTGTTTCTCTTTTTTTAAATTCTGGTAACAAATGAAACTGCATAAAAGCCACCTTTTTTTTAAATAATTTTTCTTAGCACTCATTTTACTTTAATTTATTTACTTTTGGTTTTGTTTTGTTGACAATTCGCACTGTTCGGCGACCAAAAAAATTACTCATGTGAAAGAAATGTCAAAATTCGCGACCATTCGCAATTCGCAGAGGCCCATTTGCTCCGAACGGAGCCGAATCGATAAATAATTCACGCTCATCACTAACACCGACCGATACAGCTGCGATATTTTCCTCAGTTCGCACTCTACGTAAGCGTATTGGTGGTTTAATGTCCAGCAATGTAAATTTGGTGTGAAATTTAGTCACAAAAGCCCGAATAGCCGCCTCAGTAGGTCGATTAAACTGACCATAAAATGGAAAAAGCGCGGATGAACTTTCTTAACAGAGCACGCATTTTGATAATAAAATTCAATAATTTGCAAGCGTTGTTCGTTTGTAAGACGATTGATGGTTAAATTATAGACCAAACTGAAGATGTTTGACAGTCACACAAAACACGAAACGCGCGTAAGCTGTAAAAAACCTTTGTTGCCAAAAAGAAAATAGCAAAAAAAATCACTATTAGAACCTGACATAACACAAAAAATAGTTACGACTGAAACAGTTAATGCTCGCTGTCAAACTATTAAATAATGCATATATTTATACAAGGTGGGCCATATCGTGATTTCTTTTTAAATCATAGGTTATTTTGACACTGACAGCTGTTTTCTGCTCGAAATCTTGACAGAAAGTCAGTATCATACCTCCGCGGAACAAAATGAGTCGCTTTAAGCTTGAAAAACGTTGGGAAATATTGAAAACGTATTTCCAAAGTGAATACTGTGTAGTTCGTTCTTTGAAAAGAAGTTTTGGCCGAAATGAAGCACCCACCGCGCCTATGGTACGTAAGTTTGTGAGACTGGTGTGCTAGAGGACAACACTCATGGTCCCCGTCGTTGAACGTTGCGCAGAGACGAGAATGTGGCTGCTGTAGCCGACAGTATGAGACTCAATTCACGAATATTAACTCGCCATCGATCTCAACAGCTCAACATTTCACGAGTGACAGAATGCGCTGCTGCGAAGCAGGCGGAGGCAGTCACTTAAACGACATTGTGTGTTTGCTCTTACTAATAAAACCATAATACATGGAAAAAAGTTTAATTTCGTTCATTTTATTGCATTTTTAAAAAGAACCAAATATAAACTATTGATATTTCAAAATGATGGAATGAGAGTTCATAGAGATTTTAAAACGAAATCTCAATGAAATCTTCATACACTAATTTGAAATCTCAAAATTTTTTAGCCGGTTTTGGTGGGAACAAACTAGTAGTAATAAGGTGTGTTTTTTTGGGAAAATTATCCGTTGTGAAGTAGGATTTCCCAAAAAAACGTATCCGCAGTTGTGCGATTTTTCTACTTTAAAGTTGGTATCACTGACTAGTTGTCAAATATTTAATTGAAAAAAAAACAACCAATAACTTTTTGCCAAGTAATTTTCTTGTTTCTGAAAATATATATGGAGGTTTTTATTTATGAATTTTAATTTAAATCATTTTGTATTTACTTTTTCTGTTCACCAGCCATTCTTCATAAAGCAGAAGTTTTGTTTGTGATTTTTTTTTTTTGTTGACAATTATCACCACAAAAGTCAAGGGATCTGTTCGCAGACTTTAGTTAGTTTTGGATTTCTCAACAGCTTTTTTCATAATAAGGCTTTGTCGCGCTAGTAACTCTTAAATGTCGCTGTTTAACTAAAGTATAACAGCTGACCACGACATTTCGCTCCTAAAAAAACGCCTTAGTTATTAAACAGCTTTCTATAAGAGTTCGACACCAACACGATACAAAATGCAGGGTTTTTCTTATAAAAATGGTTTTCTAAAAAAAGACGTAAACTCCCAATGGAAAATGCTAAACAACAAACTACTTTTCGTACTCTACGAACATGCCTTCGAGATACAAAAGAGTTTTCAATTGTACCAACATTATTTGTATACGAGACTCGATCAAACGTCAACATTCTATCCGCAGTTGGATTCTACTTCTACTTTTATCGGCAGTGAAAACTTTGTATTTGTAATAAGTATAAAATCCTACTTCACTACGGATAATTTTCCCAAAAAAACACACCTATAGTATTGTCCTACAAATATACAATACAAATGTATGCTCATGCAAACCCTCAGCGTTTTGTTGTTTTCCCCAAGAGGGCACGTCCACAAGTGGTGGATAGAGGAGTGCTCGGTATTAATGTTTAGCATTATTACAGGATAATTGGGAAATAAGATACCACTCGCGGACCAAAAAAACAACTATGTGATGGAACAAAGAAAAGAATATGGAAAAACAAAAGTTGAGTAAAAAATTTAAGACGCAGGTAATCAGGGGTGACATTGTGGGCCCCGATATGTCCGTCATCATCCAATGACCACTAAACCAATCAAACCAAAAAACCAGAGATCGCGATCAAGGGATTGGAACACTTGGCTCACGAGGAACTAAAAGCTACAACTGAAGGCTCGAGGAGAAGTGCATGGCAACAACTCATACCGCCAACAGCAGCAAGCAATGGAAATTTTACCATTAGAGGCAGTGGTCCTATGATATGTTAAAGGTAAATCAGTGAAAGCAACAGAAGAAGAATCGAGCGAACCGTTAAACCAGTTTAAATGCAATTCAGTTTTCCTGGGCCCCCGGTGAATAAAATTTAGGAAGATGCAATCTCCAAAATGAAGTGGGCCGCAAAAGACCAGCCCAGCACCAAACGGGAATGAAGAGCCAGCAGAAGAGACTACTTCGACAACCACTCTTCATGTAAGGCCAGTTGCAAACAAGAGCACAAGAGGTCCCTATCTAGTCCTCTTGGAAAACAAACGGACAAAAAAACTAGGAATTCCACAAACCGAAGCTAAATAAAATGCACGACTGGGTCGCACGAAATTGCTCCTATGTAATAGACTAGGAATCTTAAAAACGAATGTTATTAGAGAAAACTGTTCATAAGGATAAAATTGATTTTTTAAATTCTTTTAGAGACAAAAACAGAATGCTACTACAATGAACAAAAATTATAAGTTCTTGTAGTGTTTTCTTAAAAAAAAAAGAGCTTTTGTATACAAAATTTTGGTATGCTAACCTTAAGTTTTTATTACTGTACGAATGAAAATTAAATTTCCAAAAAAAATATTGCACCGTTTTTGAAATATCGAATTTTTCAAAAAAAAAAAAATGAGTTTTTTTTTCAAAAATTCAAAACATCTTTTTTTTTTAAGTTTAGAAATGCAATGGATTATTAAATTAAAGATCGTTAAAATTAATTGAAACAGAAAATTTTTTATCAAAATTCTGGGCTCCGTTTTCGAGAAAAATACGATTTTTAAAAGTCATTTTTTGACATTTGTATGGTGGGTACCTAAATTTCTAGGTAAAAAAAAACTTTTTTTCATACATCTTGTAGACTATGGTGATAAACTTTTATTTATCAAGTTTGAAAAAAAATCTAATATAAGGTTTTCGAAATATTGAGTTTTGAAAAAAAAAATTTGAAATTTTTTTTAAAAATCCAAAACAAATTTTTTTGAAAATTTGAATACATAATTCTATTTAAATTTTTGGGGAGCTTTGGCACAAACAAAAATTATCAAAATCCGGTCTACCGTTTTTGAGAAAATCAAAAACTAAAAAATAGTTCTTTGGGGGGTACCCTCAATATCCATTTTTCGGAAAAAAATTTTCATTCAGTACCTAGCTTTAACTAAATAAATTTTTTTTCTATCTTTTTTTTCAAATCTGTCGTGCAGTTTTTGAGAAAAAAAAAATATTTACAAAACTTCGGAAAAAATTCGTATGGCAGGTACCGTTATTTTTGGTCTTAAAAAAAAAGAAATAAACGTGTGGAGGGGAAAAATTGAAAATGATATCTACCAAGTTTGAAGAAAATCGGCCGAGCCGTTTAGGCTGAAGTCGAACCGACAGCAGACAGACAGACCGACAGACAGACAGACAGACAGGATTGCGAGACCCACTTTTTTAGTCTTCGCTATCATCGTAATGTCAACTTTGATCAAAATCTCGAGTTCGATTTTTTTTACGAATGCATAACTTGCCTTATAGTACCTTTATGTCGCAAGTAAAAATTATAATAGAAGGCAATGCCCAGAATGAAATTTGCGGACACTGAAAGAAAGAAGAAAGGAAAAACGATATAAATACGGAAACCTTAATGTGTAAGGAATGAAGGCGCACGAGTAAATCCTAGAATCAGATAAAAACACAAGAATTGTAGGCATCGGAAACCCAGACATGAGGTCATTTTAATAAGGTCAAAAGGAGCGGAATAGAATCCAACCTTGATGATACCGAAACTGTCATGTTTTGAGAAAATTGAAATAAAAAAAATAGTCCTATTGAAAGTACCATTAATTACCAATTAGCTAGTTGTACTTAATGAAATTTTCTATTTTTACTTTCGACTTATACATAGGGACTTAGTTATGCGTTCGTAAAAAAAATCGAACTCGAGATTTTGATCAAAGTTGACTATGAGACGAAAAAAAGTGGGTCTCGCAATTTTTTTTTGTTTTTTTTTTAAGATCAAAAATAACGTTACTTGCCATACGATTTTTTTTTCTAAATTTTATAAAACGCTCCTGGAACCATTTTTTTGTTTTTGATTTTCTCAAAAGCGTTACAACCGATTATGATCATTTTTTATGCTAAAGCTTCCTAAAAGGTTGAATATTATTGTGTATTCAAATTTTCAAAACATTTTTGTCTTGTATTTTAAGAAAAAAATTTTTTTTTTCGAAACTCAAAATTTCGAAAACCCCATACTCGATTTTTCATAAAAGTTTCTCAATATAAACTACAAGATGTGAAAAAAAATTATTTTACCAAAAAATAACGATACCCACGATACCCAGGGCCACGATACAAATGTTAAAAAACGTTTTTCTTGAAAACGGCGCCTAGAATTTTGTTAATTTTTTTTTTGATTAATTCTTACAACCTATAATTTAGTAAACACTTATTTTAAACTGAGATATTACTGACTGTACCTACCGTCCCCGACGGGTTTGACCTTGTCGCGGTGGGGAGCCTTTCGTCTATTCTCCGACTGCTGGTCAGCTGGAGATTTAGACAACTAAGAAAGCCCAAAACAGGAGGAAAGGGAGTTAAGAGGTGTTAAAGGATGGAAAAAGGAAGTAAAATGATTAAATCTCCAGCTACTTCCGTGGCTGGAGACTTTATGGATTTTTAGCTTGGAATAAGGAGTAAAATGGAGAAACCTCCGGCTACTTGCGTGGCTGGAGTTTTTAAGGTTTTAAAGGATGAAAATGGAGTAAATGGTGAAATCTCCGGCTACTTGCGTGGCTGGAGATTTTATTGATTTAAGGGTTGAATTAAGGAGTAAAATGGCGAGACCTCCGGCTACTTGCGTGGCTGGAGGTTTTAATGGTTGAAATAAGGAGAAAAAAAGTTAAAAAAGGGTTAAAAAAGGGTTAAGTCGCCGTTTACTTGCGTAACTGGAGATCTTATTTGTTAGTAGCAAATAAAAGTAGGACCATCGTCCTAGTTCTTTTAGATTAAAGATTAGAAGTATCTTTCCTAGTTCTTTTAGAATAAAGATTAGGAGTGTCTTTCCTAGTTCTTTTCAGAACGAAGATTAGGAGCCTCTTTCCTGGTTCGGGACATGACGAACAAAGACAAAAAGGAAGCACACTAAGACTAAGTTGTTGCGTTACTACCCCGGCCGACTTCTTGGTGGGTGTATCATAAGGGTTGACATCAGGCCCTGAGTTTTGCAGTAACTCATCTGGAAGTGACCTTGGTTGCGAAGCTCCACCGGAAGCTATATTCTGGTACCATGGGAGTGCCCATTTGAGTTTAAGGGTTGGGTTTTACCCTCTGCTCAAACCCTATCTATGAGGTAGGCCCCCTAGTGGGAGCATCATGGTGGCGTGGTTTATTCCGAATGCGGAGACACATGGTTTTCAAGATTCTTTTCTTGAATTCAAGAGGTGTTAGATAGACCTCGCCTCCAAAGGCAACTGAGATGGCTTCGGCTATATCAGGGTTAATGGTCAGGAACCAATCTGACTCCGATGGAGGTAGGCCTCCCGTGGGGTAGAGCCGGCAATCGGCAGATACTCACGTTAAACCAAAAGACGATTCTGACTGTACCTACCATAGAAACATTTTTTAAAATTTTGAATTTCTCATTATCGGCATAACGGATTTTAATGAAATCTTTTATTGAGAAGCTTCTAAAAAGTTTAAAAAACATTTTTTAAAGCGTAGAAAATTTTTTCTTGAATTTTTGAAAAAAATTCTTGGAAAATAGTAGATATATCACGAAAACGACTCAATATTTGTACAATAATAAAAACTTTGGCGCAAAATTTTAATTGAATTAGTACGATGCTAAAGCTGTTTTAGTATGATACTGGGTTAAAAGAACGAATTTGCAAATTTTAAGCGAATATAGCATCATACTTTCCCTACCCTTTTATTAAAGTTAAAATCATCGAATTCTTACTTTATTTTTTTAGTATCGTGCTCAGTGTGGCCAATTCATAATTTGAGTTTATGCTAAATTCGGCAATTAAGCATGATTTTTTGTGTACTAAATATGCTAAAAATCATGCTAAATATTTTTTTTAGCTGGAAACCTGCCAAAAACTTTGCCTTTAACTAAAACAAACGGAACTTTGTTTTTTTTCTTTATAAATCAAATTTATTGAACAAAAAAAAAACATTTTAAAAAATAATTCACTCTGGTTAGAACTAAAATATAAATATTGAATTAATAAAAAAAAAAAAATTAAAAATGTTGAGCTTCATTCAAAGCCTCTTCAAAAATATCACGCATATCTTCTTCTTCTTCCTCGGTTACCTACATACAATTTTTATGCTCCAACCTGTTCATTAACTTTATTAGGAACAGTGAAATTATCACAACATGTTTCAGATAAATTATCCCTAATAAGAAGAATTCTACTCAGCATATTTATTTTCATCCTGTTCCGCCGCTGGTCTTTGACGAGATTCATGAAACTAAAAACTCTTTCAACAGCAGCATTGGATATCGGTAAGACCATATATGAAATGACAAAGTTTAAGAGGTCTTTATATGGATTTTCATTAGAAGCGTCAGTGAATTTATTTACTTCACACCAAAATTCCACAGTGTTTTCCACATTTTCCCAAGCATTTAAATGTAAATTATTCCACTGTGTTTCTATTCTAGATATTAGCTTGGAATTAATTGTGACTCGTGTATTCTCAAACACTTTTGAACCGAAAAAAATTTATTTGCTGTAATATTCTCAGATTTTCTGGTGTCCTTTTTTGAAGCTCTTTGATAAGCTTCAAAATAAAGTTTTTACAGTTTTTTCTAAGTTCATTTTCATCCTCGCATGCTATTAAATCTTGTAGCTTAAAATTCTTGTAATTTTTCTTCACACTGAAAGCCGAAGTAAGAATTGGGTGATAGTTTGGCGAGATAAATCCTTAAAATCTTTCCGATAGATGGTGGTTCGTCAAGTAAAAGTATATGTTAGTTTGCTGAATTCGTTAAAAGTTAAAAGTGGTTGCGTTCAACAATACCTACAATAAAAATTACATTGAAGTCGGCACACACTTTCGTAGGTTTTGTTTAAGCTTTTTATAAATTCAATTTAATTGCATGGTTCATGTAAATTTCTGCTAAATTTTCATGCTAAGACCAGATTTCATGCTAAAAAATATGCCGGCATGATTTGAAAAAAAAAATGCTAAAAAACAATTTTTCATGCTAGATTTAGCAGGAAAAATGCTTAATTGGCCACACTGATCGTGCTAGCTTCATCTGACTCTTTGACATTTGCAAACATCAAAAAAGGTTTGTGTACTTACTTTTTTACACGAAATGTCATTGTTTTAGGTGTGTTCAGAAGCAATTTATTAAGAAAATTCTTTTAGTACGATACTAGTTAGAAAATGTTTAAAATTACGAAGGAGTTAGTAAACTACTATAAAGTTAGCAAATTGTTAAGTAGTATCATACTAATACCTTAATAATAGGCTGTTCAAAATTTTGCGCCCAATAAGTTTCATTTTATTTAAAAACTGAATTTAATGACTGTGAACAGTTTTTCTCCCAATAACACTAATTTTTGAAATTCTTAGTCTTATACATAAAAGCAAATTCGTGCGACCCCGTCATGCATTTTATTTTTTTTTTCAAATTCTAGTTTTTTTGAGTGAAAAAATATTAACTTAAATTTCTAAAAAAAATTGTATGGCCAGGCAATGTTATTTTGTATCTTAAAAAAAACGTTTCAGAGGAAAGACTTAGAAATGGTAGAAAAATCGGGCGAGCCGTATAGGCTGTGGTCGAAACAGAAAGACGGAATTGCGTGACCCGTGACCCAGTTTGTTCGTGCTCTCTATTATCGCAATGCCAAATTTGGTCAAACGCGACTTCGAGTTTTTTCAAATATAAAACTTGCCCTATGGTACCTTTGTATATTGCAATTCATTGTATACAAAGATAGTAGTGATTTTAAATAAATTCATATTTTGGGAGTGCACAAAAATTAAGTACATACATGGAACAGCAACATCAAAATAATAAAAACAAAATGAGATTGCACGAATTTCCTTAAAAAATTAAAAGTTCAAGTGGCTTGAAAATTTAAAGATTTTACATATAAAACACGCATGTTATGAGAAAATTGTAAAAAAGAATATGTATTTATTTAAATTCCTTAAGATACATACTTATAAAATAATATTGGCCACAAAATATAAATTCGTCTGATTTATTGAATAAATAGATTAATTTATGCAAATAAATTTCAAAAGTCGTTACAGCGTTTTTATCCCAAAATTTGTTTAAGAAAATTTAGATATTATAAAAACTTTCTAATAGTTTCTATAAAAAAATTTTTATCGCTACCATCTCAACCGTTATCGAGAAAATCGAAAATTAAAAAAGAAGTATCATAGAATTATTTTTAGAAGATAAATCTAAACTGTTCTATTGACAGGAATTGGTATTTTTAGAGCTAAAAAAAATAATTAATTTCTCCTTTAAGGAAAATCCAAGAACCTATAAGTTCCTTTGAGCTTATAACCTTCGCCTGATCGATATTTTCCCTTTAATTTATATTCTTGTATTGCCCTCTTGCAACTTTGAAAAGTATCAAAAATCGCTAAAACTGTAACTGACTCACTGATATATCATCAAAATTGTGAAGCACGACAAACGGTAGGTCTTGTGGTGAGATAGATAGACAGATAAGTCTTGTGGTGCATTTAAAGAAAGAATTCAACAATTTGAAATTTTCCTTTCAGTGAGTTGGCATTCACCGGATTTCTCCAAAATTCTTATAAATTATATGGAGTACTTCCGATTTTTGTAGAATGGTAAACTTTGTGAATCGAAGAGACTTTTACGATGTTTGATGTCTTTTCTATATTGTAATATTTTTGCTAGGTCCGTTAAATAAAACTTATTACTTCTTTTAGAATTTCTTCTTTATTTACACTTTTCAAATCAAAACAATAAATCTCAATTTATAATCAACTCTAATACTTTTATTCCAACTTAAATCCACTTCTTTAATTACACTTTCCACAATCCAATAGTTCAGCTTTGCACACTTTCATAATCGAAAATAAACTGTCTTGTGTTCACCGCGAACACTCCCTTTTATACTCAAACCAGTTGTTCTCGAAGGTTCTTGTCTAGAATATTCTATTTGCTTGGATTGAAGATAGAATGTTCTAGTAGTTTGGAATGAGGGGAAACTTAGATGCGAACTGCTGGAAAAGAGCTTTTTTTTTGTTCCTTCATAAGGCAGATATGTAATTCCCAACAGATGGCGCTGTAGGAGTATAAAGCTCTGTTCGCAACATTGCCCCCTTCTTAAGATTGTTCGTCCCGAACAACTCTATCACCAGCTCCGGCACTGTATCGGTGCAGTCGATCGCTATGCACAACTTTTAGCTTTCCTCTTAACCCTCTTTGAATTCGGTAAACGACATCATTGATTTTCTTGACGACAGTATAAGGGCCTTCCCAGTTTTGTTGAAGCTTCGGCGACAATCCCTTTTGACGATGTGGATTATATAGCCATACACGATCTCCTACTTGGAATCCTGTCGTGTTTGCTCTTGTGTCGTACCTTGTCTTCATTCGATCGCTGTAAGTGCTCATTCTAGTCCTGGTTCTTTCGTGGATGTCGATTAGCCTCTCTTTTAGGTCACTCACGTAATTCCCTGTTTCCTGAGACTCTTGTGGTGGGTGTCCAAACCTTATCTCACTAGGCAGCCGTATGCTTCTTCCGAACAGGATTTCGGATGGTGTTTGTCCTGTTGAGCTATGTACTGCACTTCGATAGGCCATCAAAAATAGTGGTATGTGCCTATCCCAGTTTCTTTGGTAGTCGCCTACGACCTTAGTGAGGTGCTCTTTTAAGGTCCTGTTGAATCTCTCGACCATTCCATCAGATTGCGGGTGAAGTGGTGTGGTTCTCGTTTTCTTAATGCCAAGGAACGCGCACACCTCTTGGAATATGTTCGACTCAAAGTTCCTTCCTTGGTCAGAATGGAGCTCCATAGGCACACCGAACCGGCTTACCCAGTTAGACACAATATGGTCGGCCACGGTCTTGGCTTCTTGGTTCGGGATAGCGTATGCCTCAGGCCATTTGCTGAAGTAATCCATTACCACCAGAATGTATTTGTTTCCATCATTCGTTTCCGGAAATGGGCCAGCTACATCAACAGCAATCCTTTCAAACGGTGAGCCGACATTATATTGCATCATTTTTCCTTGCAGTTTTCTACCAGGTCCTTTAGTTGCAGCACAAACGTCACAATTTCGGCACCACTTTTCAACGTCGTCTCTTGCATGCAACTAGTAGAATCGTTGTCTCACTTTTTCTAAAGTCTTATTGACTCCTAAATGGCCTCCTGAAGGTCCATCATGCATCTCTCGAAGAACCTCTTTGATTTTCGATTGAGGTAACACAAGCTGCATTACATAGGATTTACCATCAGCGGACTCCCATTTTCGCCGAAGAACACCTTCTTGCACATGAAGTGAGTCCCATTGTGCCCAATAGGCTTTTAAAATTGGACTCCTATCGGAAATGTCATTCCATGCGGGTTTTTCTTCATGTTCCTTCCATGCCAGAAGGGGTTCAATGTCGGGGTCTTTTTGTTGAGCAGATCTTATTTCTTCATTGCTCCATCCACAAATGGGATCAGCCCTTATTCGCAGTGTATTGAAGGCGACCATGCGTTTGTTGCCATTTGACGTTGCCTCGGCAGTCAGACTTTTATTGTTTCGTTTGGTCTGAGAAACCTGGATGGTGTTTCTAGGGCCATCGATACCAGAAACCAGCTTCTGCCCCTCGAAGTTGGTTCTCACTTGTTTCTCTGTTGGGAAACTTGTTCGGGAAGTAACACTGGTGTTATTGTTACCTGGTTCTGAATTTGAAACTCCGTGTCCACAATGTTGACAAGCTCTTCTTGGTGGTAATCGACATTGACGCTGTAAATGTCCAGTCTTGTTGCAATTCCAGCACTTTGCAAGTCCGTTTCGTTGATTCCTTTGGACATCAGTTCTTCGGCATGAGCATTCTTCGATGATGGCTTCTCTAAGTCGATGTACTCCGTGAGAAGCTTGCTCTGCTGCTTCCATTGTCAAGGCAAACGCTAATGTTTCAGAAAGCGTTCGTTTTCCAGCAGTTCGCACGGCCCTTTGAAGATGTATGTCGGAAATGGCGCGAACAAATGCCTCAACTGCAAACTGGTTACGGATTTCTTCTCCAACATCTGGATATGCAAGATGAACAAGCCTTTCAATGTCCGCTTGTAGCTGTTGTAGAGTTTCGCCCCTCTTCTGAACTCTGGAATAGAGTCGTACCTTGAAGACTTCTTTCATATGGCTATTGCCAAAGCGTTTGTCTATAGCCTCAACCAAGTAATTTAAGTCGCCGCTCTTATCTGCTGGTATGGTTAGCAATAACTCAGCAGCTGCTCCTCTAAGAGCAAGGGTTAGAGCTATACACTTGTCAGCTTCATCCCAGCCATTTGCTGTAGAAGCTGCCTCGAATTGCTTCTTGTATATAGACCAAGAAGTTTGTCCATCAAAGGTTGGAGGTTGCATCTCCTTTTTCCTCAAGGTTTCTCCAGAACTTTCCCGAATCTTTATATTTCGAATGCGATCTAACTCTTTTGAAAACGTCTCCATTTTGTTGTCGACATGATTCTCCAATAATGAAACACGTTCGGCTTGATTCTCCAAAAATGAAACACGTTCATCAAGTGCAGATACATTCTTCTCGATGTTAACAAGCTTGCCTTCTAGCATGTTTTTCTGCTCTTCGAGAAGGTCTTTTTGTTCGTTATGCTGTTTATCAAGGCGTTCGAGAATATTCTTTTGATCGTTTTTCTGTTCATTGAAACGTTCGTTTTGTTCATTTCGTTGCTCTTCGAAACGTTGAAGCAGAAGACTAATCATATTTGAAACATCCGCATTTTTACTTACGTCTGCTTCCTCAGCGTCAGCTTCAAAGACAAAACTGTCCGGGTCTTCATTTTGTTGTTTCAAATATTCTGCCAAACGTAGAACAAGCTCATTTTTCGATCCTGCTCTAGAAAGTTCTCGCTTGCCTAATTCACTTTTTAGCTCATTACAATTGAGCTCTTTCAGTAACTTGCTCATTTTTATTCACTTTTTTTTTTTTTTTTTTTTTTTTTTTTTCTTATTACACTTAAGCACAATAAGTTTTATTCCACTTTTCTGACACCAATGTAATATTTTAACTAGGTTCGTTAAATAAAACTTATTACTTCTTTTAGAATTTCTTCTTTATTTACACTTTTCAAATCAAAACAATAAATCTCAATTTATAATCAACTCTAATACTTTTATTCCAACTTAAATCCACTTCTTTAATTACACTTTCCACAATCCAATAGTTCAGCTTTGCACACTTTCATAATCGAAAATAAACTGTCTTGTGTTCACCGCGAACACTCCCTTTTATACTCAAACCAGTTGTTCTCGAAGGTTCTTGTCTAGAATATTCTATTTGCTTGGATTGAAGATAGAATGTTCTAGTAGTTTGGAATGAGGGGAAACTTGTAATTCCCAACAGATGGCGCTGTAGGAGTATAAAGCTCTGTTCGCAACAATATTATATACCTGATTTGAGAAAATACGATAATAGCCGTGTTTCTTCACTGCCGATACTCGAATAAACGTGAAATCTCTATCCGCAGCAGGATTTCACTTCTCCTTTTATCGGCAGTGATCCTATTGCGGATGTTGTGTTTGTTATTCATATAAAATCCTACTTTTTACTATGGATAACTTTTCCAAAAAAAACACGGCTAATGTGGAGTCCTTAGCTTCTGATCGCATTTGGCTTCTATGTGATGCTCGGTTATAATTTAACTAAAATAAGAAAAGAATGCGTAAATGTAAGTTTAGGTTTGTTAAACGGGCTCAGAAAAATTACATGGGATGTTGATGAGAAAAAAAGCCAAGAGGTAACACCAAATTCCACCATAGAATCGCTTAGGAATTGAACTCGGTTAAAACTAACTGCGAAGTTATTAACAGTTTTCTATTTGCCTCCCGTGTGCATTACAATACATAAAAGTCAAGGACTCAATCTTGAAAATGCTCTGATTAATACTGGTTCATCTTTATTTTATGACAGAAAGTCTAACGTAGCTTTGTCGAGATTAAAAAATCTCAATGGTCATTTTCCACACCATCAGCTTCACTGATTTCTTTAGAAATGTTCAGCTGACAAAATTAAATCTTCGCGAAGAGGAGTGAAATCACAACAATATAAATAGTAATACATGTAAGCAAAATCTTAAAAAAGGAAGCCAAGATTTCAATGTACAAAACCCTGTGTGTAATGAGTTAGCCGTTTAAAGTAATGACATCTTAAAGTACACCAAGTTCTAATTTTATGAAATTTAATATGAAATATATTGAATATACTCCAAATTTTGAGCGAACATTTAGTTTATATTGCAATTTGCTAAAACTTCCATAACCTTTCAAATTGTGATTAATAAAAGAAAACTTGCCAAGTAAACACTACAAATTTAAGTCATTTCAACTGATTTCCATTTCCAAAAAAATGCCTCATTATGTCATTTGAAAACAGATTTTTTATAAAGATAAAGATTTCACCTATCTCTCAGATAGGGCAACTCACAATAATATGGTTTATGAATCCACTATCCAATTCTAGAGATTGGTGTCCTGACTAAACAGAAGTACTAAATATTATGTCTAAAACATTGGAAGACGTTTAGGGGAGAAATAAATTTGCTAGCAGAAAAAAAACAGCCAAGTCAAAAACCAGCAAGTCAATCCTAATCACCACACCACGGAGCTTTACTATGTTGACTTCTTAAGCTTATTGGGAACTTTTCCTGAAATCTTAAAAATGTGCTAAAAGCCACAATACACGATATTAAAAATTATACGCTTTCTCATACGACCTGCCAAAGAAAATCATTTGAACGCACTCATTAAACTCATATCACTTCTTAAACGAAAAAGCATTATGACTTTTTTGACATTAAGACAGTAGCTAGTTCCATTTGAGAAAACATACCAGATTTGTTGTTTTTGTGGGAAGCATTGAATGGAGTGTTGAGAGCTGAATAAAGAAAAATTTAAAGTTCTACAAAGGTAACTATGTTATTTTTTTAAGTATTTCAGATCTCATTTATACATATACCATATAGAGACATTCCAGGAAATTGTAAAGCTGACGAACTTGCAAAAAACGGAACAATATTACCTTTGTTGGATAGCAAATCTAACATCGGTATACCCCTAGCTACTTGTAAACTTATGCTAAAGCAAGATTCCATAAAGAAAGCTAACCACAGGTGGACCAGCACCCCAACTTGCCGGTCTACTAAACTGATTTGGCCATTGTTTGATGCTAAACGCTCAAAACAACTAATTTATATTGGTAGATTGCATATTAGCTCCATTATAGGTGTCCTTACTGGGCACTGCCTAATAGGAAGACATGCTTTTCGTCTTGGAGTTCCTGCAAATGATTTTTGCAGAAGCTGCATGGATGAAGAAGAAGAGGAGTCAATTCCCCACCTTCTATGCTCTTGTCCTGCCCTAGCGCAAAGACGTAGACTCCACTTGGGAGACTACTACTATAACGATCCTAGTGATCTAAATAATTCCGACATTCACTGTCTCAAACGCTTCATTATTAGCTCAAAATGGTTTAACGAGTAAGGGGGATTTTTGAAATCCTTGTGGTATCACAACGGACCAAATATTGGTCTAAGTGTGCTGACCTTTTCCGGTCAGCAGCCACTTTAACCTAACCTAACCTAACCTATACATATACCTACTTTAAAATTTCACGGTGTGGAATGGTCTAAGGAAGAAGAACTGATGCCTTCAAAATTACAGAATCCAATAGTTTGCATCAGCGTTAAAGACGTGAAACAAAAAATTAATAACTAACATATTATATTTGTTAATTTAAAAATAATTTTATAATTTTTATATGCACATGGTTAGAAGTCAATACCACCATGATATCGAAAAGATTTAAAAGAATGAAAAAAGCGGGGTAGGAACTGACGACTTGTATGAGTCCACGGCCTGTTGGTTTCGAAGCATACAGTTTCTGAAACGAATTGTAAAGCCAAAAAAAAAGAAAAAGCTATTTTGAAGTGGGAAGTACCGCTTTTATATATCAATGCAAATGCACTACATACAGAGACTATGGCGATACATGTCGAATATATCGATTGAACGTTCTGCCATGTCCGTTTATATTCGGTTTTCTATACAATCTTTGTATTTTATTTAATTAAGGTCAACAGTGCTATCAGACGCTATCGCCCACATGGTAGGTCGCATAGTAGCCCAATAGAAATGGAATTTGTTTTAAACACGCAGGAAAACTTAAATTGTTCGGAAGAGTTCAATTTTACACCACTATCGAACAACAAAAAAAGAATGAATTCAACTGAATCTCAAGTACTGTCGGAGATACAGATGCTATCAGAAGTCTCACATCGCCCATGGCAAATCAGACGCTGACCATATGGTTTCAGTATGCTTGGCGTTAGCCTGAAAGCATCGTGGCTTACTTTTTCTACTGTATCAGGCTTTAGGCGCACTGAATTCATTTGAGAAATTGAATAAATTGTGTCTTATGGCAGTTGATAAAGCTGAATTGACGTAAGCTCCAGCGACGTTTGAACGTCCATTGCATCCGACAACAATATATAAGAAACAATAGTTTGAATCCACCAATGCCAAAAGTATTTTGGAGTAAAATCCTTTATAATTATAATAAAAGGATCCATCGGTTTTCCTAGCTTGAAGACTATAATGTTGATCGTCTAAAATGAAAGTGGATTATGTCATCTTAAATAAAGAAAAATATCTAAACTTACCTAAGGCACCTAAACATTTGAGGAAATTCCACTGGTTATCAAAATCTTTTGAAACTTTCACCCATTCATCTTCTGTATTCGGCACCTAATAGAATTTTGTTTCTATACAATACTTTCATAAAATTTTGAAAATTAATCACACTTACTTTTATATAATCTTCCTTGAGAGCTGTACATAGCATTTAAGGTTTCTGGTACAAGTTTGGAAATTTCTGGCACTGATATCCTAAAGTCATATGAAAGGCTCTATATGTTTGACCCCTAGCCAAAAACCTCAATGTCAGGAGCAATCTGCAAATTATAAGAAAAGTTTAAGAAGACAAAAATTATGAGAGCAATAGATATTATATTATGCAAACCGTGTTTGCTGGAATTAATTCCAGCATTATTGTGTTTTTCTTAGATATTATGGGTTCTAGTTGGGAAAGAATCAATGTCCTCGAACTTCAATGCGTGATCACACCCAGAACCTCGTTTTGAGAGCCATTTCCTTCTCCATAAAGCTCTTCTTCTTTTTAATTGTTGTTTTTTTATTAATTAATATAGCTATCATTGTTGATAAAACTTATTTCATTGCTTTTTTACTGTTCTCCATCATGGAATAACGAAACTTTAATTTAATTTATTTTTGTTTATATATTTTTTTTTAGAGTGAAAATCAAATGGGAAGTCATGACTTGACTTGAAATGGCAGCTCATTTGATAAATCATACAGGAAATATGATGACAGGTTATATGACTTCTATTATCGTGTAAAGCGGCCTTAAATATCTTTGAAAGAAGATTGTGTCCTATATGAATTAAGTTAGAAATGACTTAAGTGAAAAAAAGCCAAGAAAAGCTTGATTTCAACTAAAAATTTCCAGGCAATTAAAGACATCGAAAAAAGTATTGGCACATCTGAGTTTTTAAAAAGTAACTTATTTTTTAATAAAAACTAACGAGTATTTTCCTTAAATTCATTTAGAATAATTTATTTTAATTCATTTTATAAAGTATGTGACAAAAAACATAACAATTATGTTTTTAAAATAAACAAAAATATCAATAACATAATTCAACTACAGCTTTTTGAAGGAAAAAAGTATTGGAACAAATTAAGAAATTATAAGCAAAATGAGTTTAATTTAATAAAGAAAAACTATTGATAGCGAGTTTGCATACCCTTATTCTTAATGACCTCTTTGAGGCTATTCTGCATCGAATGAATGAGTTTTTTGTTGTTTCCTGACCAATTTTTGACCATTCATCAGCAAGCACTGTTTTTAAATGGGATTTTCTGGTGAAGCTTGTTTTATGATTCTTCTATTTAACACATCCCAAAGATGTTCAATGGGATTCATGTGTGGAGACTGTGGCGATGTCTTGAGAGTATGACGAGTATTATATATAGGATCTATTCCTTGACCATATTAGCAGTACCTACATATGTTTTGGATTGTGGCGATCCATTAATCTATTATTTTACTTTAAGTATTTCCACTTAGTTTTAAATAGAATAATATTATTCTTAGTTTAAGAACAATTCATCAATTATTCATTGTAATAACTTAATAAGTTTGTTTATCGTATGTAAACAAACTTTTAGTATAAATAGTGCTTTGTAAATAAATATAAATCAGTTTTAATTTGGAACTCAACGAGTTATCATCTCATCATAATTACAGGATCATTATCCTGCTGAAAATAGAAACTCTGAGTAAGAACCAATTTCTCCGCACTTTTCTTGAGATTATTCTTAAGTATATTTATAAATACCATCTTATCCATAATGCCATCTATAAAACTAACCCCCCTACTCCCGATGCAGCCATACACCCCTATACCATGACTCTACCAACTCCATGCTTTACTGTTGGCAGCAAATTTTCTTTGTTAAGAGCAGTGTTTGGTTTTCGCCACAGCAATTCTGGACCATCATCCCGAAGGATATTAAATTTGCTTTCTTCGGAAAATATAACTTTGTCCCAAAGGTCTAGTTCCTTATTCACGTAAGCTCTTGCGAATTCCATACGCTTTATCTTGTTCACTTTACTAATAAACGGTTTTGGCCTTGGAGTCCGGGAAAAGTAACTAGAATTATGGATTATATTTCTAACGGTTTTCGTCGAAATATTTTTCCCAAATTGTTCGGAAATATCTGCTGCTAATTCAGAGGACGTGACTTTTGGATTTTTGTTTTATAGAATTAACGACAGACCTTTCTTCTTTCCTTATTAACTTCCTGTGTCGGCCGCTTCTTTTGTTATTTTCTAAGTTGCGTGTATCTTCTGTTGACAATATCCCCGATCTCAGAAAATTATTTTCCTTGCGAGTGCAGATCTAAAATAAATTTTATTTTACTATTTGTAGCTTCCTAACCCTTCCTTGGCATTTTTTTAACAATTGTTTATAAAAATTATAAAAAAAACAGCAAAAGCACTTAAACTATTCGATTTTTATTTTTTGCAAGAATAATAAACTTTACTTGACAACGATTTTTATTACATAAATAAGTGGCGACCATAAAAAATTTAATGGAAAGTGCGAAAAACGGTAAATTTTTAGTGAGCAATTATAGGGTGTGTCAAAACTTTTTTCCGTGAAAAACTGGACTTTTTTTAAAACATTAAAATTTGTCTGTACGGAAAATGATGAAAAGTTTTATTTTTTTTATAAAATTTATTAGAAAATTAATAAATACAAACTATTCTAAATTAATTAAAAAAAAACATCTATTAATTTTCATTTATAAGTTATTTAGTTTTAAAAATCATAGCTGTGCCAATACCTTTTTTCCATGTGTGTAGGTATGTGCTTACTGAAAAGTTTTTGTTCTATGATATTGTGAAGTAGAGCCTTTTTATATATAACCTATTGTTGCGAAATGTCAAAAATTTCGTGGCACATTGTCTGAAACACTTGGCAATGGAATTTTGACAACTTAGCGAACGGGCGAAAATAAATTTCAAAAAATTGACAGCTGGACACGTGGAAAAGAAGGAGAAGTAGAAGAAACTAAGGGCGAATTATTTTAGAGCTTTCAGCTATCTCAGAGCTTGGAGGCTATAAAAGGGAGTGCGTTCGAGTACAAATGCCTCTTTTTTCTTTGGATTGACAGCAAGGTGGAAACAGAATGTGGAGGAACAAAATAAAAAAAAATACCTCTCGGGAACTGGAGTTCTCCACAATCACATACAAAATTTTTTGAACAAATAAATAAATTTCTTTAACAAAAAAAAATAAATAAAAAATGAATAATTCGAATATCATTTCTTTTGAATTCCTTTTTATTCTATTTTCGGCAGCAGATTTCCGTTACACTATAGTATTATAATGTAGCGTGATTGTGTATTGCGAACGCTAACCTGGTGGTGGCGCTGAAATTAGCGCACGCTTTTACAGTGGAGAGTAGGATAACATTCCAAACGAGTAGTAAAAAAGAGAATATTTTATTATTAAATTTAACAAAGACAAATCTAGCAATTGCAGTCCCTAGCCTTAAGATGTCGCCATAATCTTTCGTCTTCTTGATAGTACTATAAGTTTTATATACAAAGGTAGAGCTACAAAAATTACAACATATATGTACATATGTATGTATTCATTTCATAGATGAGAACGATTATGAAACTGAAGATGAAGTGAAGAACTTTTGAGGAGCTTGACTTAAGACTCAATACATATGTATGTACATAAATATGTATCCTTAACCGAAAACAAAACATGAAATTAAATATTATATTTTTTTTATATTATTATAGACTCATTGTTTTCCTAAAGTGTTCCTTTTTTGTTCTTTTGAAATTTTAGAAAATATTTGGGCAATTTTTAGTTTTTCTTGAAGCATTTCAAAATGCCTCTGGAACTGGCACCTATCTGTACGTATAATTCTTAATTTGCCCCTTTGTTACATTAAAAATAAAATATACACAAAACTTATATCTTTCTTTGAATTCATATTTTTTCCGTTATATTCGTTGGATGTTTTTGTTTTTTTTTTTGATTAATTTTTGTTTGACTCCATATCAAACCAAAATAATTGTTTATAAAAAATTCGACAAACTTCTTATTGAATTGTTTGCTACTATTTACGCATTTAGTACATGTAACTGCGTTATAACATCCCAGTGAACTGTCAATATTCTTTTCCAGAGCAGCCGCATTACATTCCATTTTTGTTGGGTTTGTGTACATTCAAAAAGCTGATACATCCGCTGTATGTTAATCTTTTAAGTACATACATGCACCTTTATTTATAATCAGAACCATTTTGTAATGTATAAGCCTCTAAACACTAGATGGCGCTGGAAACAAAAAGAAATTTGAAATTGATGTAATAGAATTTAAATTAATTTGTTTTTCTCAGTAACTTCCCAAAATTGCTTTGTAAGCTATTTTATTTTTACTTGCGACTTATAGGTGCTATAAGGCAAGTTATGCATTCGGAAAAAAATCGAACTCGAGAATTTGATCAAAGTTGATAAATACGATGATAGCGAAGACTAAAAAAAGTGGGTCTAGCAATTCTGTCTGTCTGTCTTTTCGACTACAGCCTAAACAGCTCGGCCGATTTTCTTTAATCTTGGTAGATTGTTTTGTATTTTCAATTTTCCCCCTCCACATGTTTTTTTTTAAGACCGAAAATAACGGTATTTGACTTACGATTTTGAAATGTTATAAATATTTTTTTTCTCAAAAACTGGTCCACAGATTTAAAAGAAAAAAATCAAAAAAAAATTCATGTAGTTAAAGCTAGGAAATGGTTGAAAAAAAAAATCCAGAAAATTGTTATTTTTGGTACCCCCCTTTGCATTTTTGATTTTCTCAAGAACGGTAGAACCGATTTTGATAATTTTTTATGATAAAGCTCTCCAGCAGTTTGAATATTATTGTGTTTTCAAACTTTTCAAAAACTTTTTTTTGGATTTAAAAGAAAAATATTATTTTTTTTTCGAAACTCAATAATTTTAAAAACCCTATATTTGATTTTTTTTAAGACTTTCTTAACCCATTTCCGGCGGCTACCTGTTCCAGGTGTGCTAGGGACTTGAAAGTTCACACACCGTCTATTTTTGGTCTAATTAGAGGAAATCTGAAAAAAAAAATGTGGAAAAGGTTTTAGTTTCCCGGAAAATTCACGTTGCGTTTTCGCAACATCCGCCGAATGTAGTAACAAAATCTTCAGCATCAAGTCTATTGGCTAAAAGTGGCCAGTACCTACCACTTCTTTCCCCGAACTCTTATTCAATAGTTGCTTATGGCGTTATCAAACAAGTCAACTCCACCCATCGTTATATTGCATTGTCGGATTGCATTTATCATCGGAATGTTGACATGCTTCTTCGTTTTGCGATCAAACCGTTTTGCTTGTTTGATAGGCTGATCAATCAAATGATTTGATAAGACTGTCACTATGGAATTATCATTCCAACGAACAGCAGCAATTTCGTTTTCCTTGTCAAATGCAAAATCGGTGGACCCACGGCAATTTTTCTTCATTTCTTTTGGGTCTGTCAAGACTGCTTTTGCAGTTCTGTTTTCACGAACTGTGCCTGTAAAGACAATAAAAACTGAATTTTCTCTATACAAAATAATTAATATAAATTACCTGTTGCGAAATAGCCCAGTGTAGATAGACGAAACATTAGTTTATGTGATGTAGAGAAATTGTCGAAAGTTAGCGTATGCTGACCTGGTATATCGACTTTTGAAAGTAACCTCAGTACAACGTTTTCGCCCAAACCAAAATCTAATGAATTCTCGGTTGATGCACCACCATATGGGATAAATTGGAACAGGTACCCCCTTCATGTGAACACAAGTTCCAATATTTATACCCAAAGCGTATGGGTTTTCCTTTTATGAACATTTTGGTCGAATATCGTCCATAATAAGGAATCATCTACTCATCTATTGAAAGATGATGGGCGAATATCCCGAATTGCATAAATTTTGCGTTTAGCAAGTTGTTCAGGTCGGAGATCTTAGCAAACTTGTCGTTGGAATCGATTTTATTGTTATCACAGACATGTATGCTTTTATAGTTTTGAATCGATCTCGGCTCATGGCATCTTTTATCACATCGCAGCGAAATACTGGTTGATTAGACCAATATACATCCACCTGGGGAACTGTATGTACTTATTCCTGAAAAAAAAAAACAAAATTCCAATGAATTTGCGGATTTCGTTGAAATTTGTTTTTATTTTTGTCCACGTTAGCATACAAATTGGTACATTCAACAATAAAACTACTTACGGCACAATCAAGAAATAATTCCAACAGCTGTAAAGGGTTGAAATTACATACCTGAAAAAAAAGAAGATAGAATTATATCTTATAATAATGGAAGAAAAACATACATACATATGTATATATTATGAATATGATAAATATTGTAAACTTACCGATTTTGTAATAAATTAATCGTATCTTGTCATTTGATGTCTGTTGTAATTTTCGAAAATTCAACGCGGTGACTTTTAGACCACTTTGGCATGTCATACTGAAAACATGGCAATGCTTGTTTTGATGTTGAGGCGACATTTTGGAATGTTGATGCACTGTTAAAATCATCGTATTTTTTCTGTAGCTTTTTAGCACTTACATCATCAAATTTGCATTCTAATTCAATTTCACCTGCTAGTTCATTTGGAAACATATTTCCATCTTCCAAAAATTACACATTATCATCAATTTCTTCGTTATCACTCACAGCATCATTTTTAGGCGGAAAAATTATAACTTTCGTTTCGACTGCACAATCTTATTTTAAATTGATTTCGTCTTCTTAGTCTGAGCTTGGATTCATCAAAAGTTTTTCAAGTTCTTTGGCAGTTAAAAATCTTTTGCGATACATAATATTATTTTTTTAAACACAGAGGAATTTTTAAAAGATAACTTTAACTCAGAAATTGCGGCTTATAAATAAAAAATAAATCAAATGCAAAAAACTTATATACGTTTGTGATTTTTGAGTTTTTCTAATATAAGTACCACGCATTTATGAATTATTGGTTCCATTTTTTTCTAGGAAAAAAAAGGCATTTCCTGTGAGTTCTCTTATAATGACCACGCTCATAAGAAAAATGACCTGTGCTTTGAGGTTTCTTATAACCAGTGTGTACTGACTAATTATTTCTAAGTATGTGGTGGCGTGGACGGTAAAGAGTTTTTCCAAAATATGTAGCTGTTAAGGAATTTTCGGTTCTTTTTTTTCTAAGAATTTTTTTTATCAAGCACACACTATTTCGAAGAAACCACATTTCATTTGCAGTGAAAACTCAACGAACATATTTTTTTTTGTTTTGGAAAAAAAAGGCTACTACTTTTGGCGGGTGTTGCGAAAACGCAACGTGGGACTTTTACCTCACCTACTAAGCAGGCAACTCGTATGAATTGCTAAAAATGAAATACAATTTTAATCTTTCCTTAACAGTTTGAAAAAAAAAAATGAAAAAAAAAATAAAAAATGGTTAATTTTTCTAATAGTACTTCAAAAAAGCTACCTCAAAATTTGCAAAATTTCGGTTTTTGAAGGAGCTCACAAAACTAGAAAATTAAATTTTCAAAAAAAAATCCAAAAACAGGTCGATTAGATATTTAAATTAACTTTCAAAATCATTTGTTAGTTCCTTAAAATAAATGATCATTTAACCTAGAGACGCTCACAAACATGACGTTGCGTTTTCGCAACGTTAGCCGGAAATGGGTTAATATAAATTACAAGACGTAAGAAAAAAATTAGTTAATCTAAAAATAACGGTACCCTCCATACAAAAAATGTTAAAAAATGGTTTTCGAAAATCGTTTGTTTCTCGAAAACGGTTCCAAGAATTTTGTCAACATTTTTTTCTTTTGATTAATTTTTACGATCCATAATTTATTAAAAATTGAAATCAAGATATTACCTTTGTATAATTATATAACCTATAGTATTGTAAAATTTGTACTATACTTTGTCCAATAAAAATATGCAGTATGGGGAAGATAGGACGTTTGCCACGCATTGTGGCTACAGTGAATTGCATAAATCTGTCCTTCATTAAAGCTCTCACAGGGTTATCGTAGTGTTGATTTTAAATGAACCCTTTTTTTAAAGCTCTAAAATCAAAAGCACCTCAACAGAAACCCAAGGAAAAAAAACTGAACAAGCTACGAAATGAACAAGGGTAACTCTGAACGCACATCAATATTTAATGGGGGTTGAAATTGAATAGCACCAAGCCACCAAGCACACTCAGATGTGCAGTCAATAGGACGTCGGGCCTGCGTCAGATGCAATCGAAAATTTATGGGCGCACAAACACTTTTTTATGGAGGAATTCTTTCAATTTAGTATGGTGCAAAAATATAGAACGCTACTGATTTTGAAAAAGCTCTCCCATAAGACGTGTACTGCATATTTTTGTTGGATGAAGTATAGGTTCGTTAAATAAAACTTATTACTTTTTTTAGTATTTCTTTTTTATTTACACTCCAATTCAAAACAATAAATCTCAATTTATAATCAACTCAAATACTTTTATTCAAATTTAAATCACTCTTGTTTAATATCACTTTCCACAATCCAATAAGTAAAACTTTTGTACACTTTCAGTGGAGTATAAAGCTCTGTGTCGATGTTGTGTGTGTGTGCGTAACAGTATTATCATGGAGCGTGATTTTGTATTGCGAACTGTAGCCTGGTAGTGGCGCAGAAATTAGCACACGCTTTAACAGTGGAGAGTAGGATAACATACAAAACAAGTAGTAAAAAAGAAAATATTTTATTATTAAATTTAGCAAAGACAAATCTAGCAATTGCAGTCCCTAGCCTTAAAATGTCGCCACAATCTTGAGTCTTTTTGATACTACTATAAGTTTTATATACAAAGGTACTATCACAAATAATCATATACAGATGTCTCATCTCCATACAAAAAAGTGTCCTAAGATATTTTTTCAGCAGACAAACTTTAGCAGACAAAGATACAAAAATCAAGAGCGAGAAGAGTACTACAATGACCACAATGTAGGAGAGCGAAAAATGTATCTTTGCATTGGGTAAGCGACTAAGCGACAAGCGTTCTTTTGTTCTCATCAAAATTTATAGCACAAACAAATCGTACCAGACACAGCGCATCCCTTTCCCACCGGGGTTATATTGTTTCTGTTCTACTTTTTCTTATTATATTTTGTCATTCGTAGAATTTCTGTGTGGATGGATGTTGGATGTTGTTTTTGTTTTTATATTTGCCTTTTCTTGTGTTCCTTTATTGGTTTTGGTGGCTGGTGTATGCCGCGGCGACTCCTTGGCTGGTGTTTTTGTTTTTTTTTTTATTTTGATTTCTTGTGAGGGTATTGCACTTTTTGGTAGGAATTTTCTTGTTTGGATTTTGGCAATATCTTTTCGTTTTCAAGTGTATCTGCTTTGGGTAGGTATAGAAAAATGGAAATGGATTTTGTATGTTATGTGAGTAGGTTATGTTGATTTACTTATAACTTGAGAGTTATTGATTAGATCTTTAAGGACAAGCACTTAAAATAAAGGTAAAATTTCTAGTTTTATTATAAAAATGAAATTTGAGATTTAGATTAAGCTTTTTTTTTACATGCCAGCCGATGTTTAGCTACTTTCTTTCAAACAATCGAAATCTATGCAAAATTAGGTATTCCCTCTTTCAAATCAAAATGCATTCGTGTGACTTTGTATTCTGCAGGAAGTAGGTACTCGTAGGTACATATTTATGTTTCTGTTTTGTTTATTTTTTTTTGGAGATATTATTATTTCCTATGTAGACAGAATCGAAAGTGAAAATTATTTCCTCGTCTCAAGAAAGAAGAACGGCATTAGCAGGACGGTTAGGTATTAGTTTTTAAGTTTCTTTACTTCTTTTTTTAGCTTAGTACATGTATAGATCTGTGGTCACAGGGAAAAGCTGCAAAAGTCTTTTTTACTAATTTTTGAGGAGAGTAGTTTAAAGTTTTTAACAAACGCGTTAGTTAGCTACGTAGTCACATAATTTGAATATTGAGTTATCAAAAATAAAAATGTGTACTTTCTTTTTAAATTAAAATAAAGTTTTCTTAAAATGTTGTTCTCACTATTAGAAAAAGAAAAAAATGAAAAAAACCAAATATAAAAAAAAAATAAAATTCTACTAGAGGTAAGAAAAATAAGTATTTAAGATAAAATACAAAAAAGCATCATTTTCCTAATTTATTTTTTTGAATTATTTTATTATTTTTCTTTTTGGCCAAATGTGTGGCATGTACGTCTGAATACCAAGGACAGACAGGTGAAATTGCGAGACACACTTTCTTTTTCTTCGTCTTCTCTACCATCCTATTAACAAAATTGATCAAAATCTCGAGCTCATTTTTTTCATATCCTGCCACATGTATATTACAAGTATCGGCGGAGGGTCTATATCGTCTCGGCCGGGGGTAGGCGCAAATTTTCTAGTAAGTGCCTACAAATTTTCTTGTAGGTACATATCACATAGGCATAATAGTTACAGGAAGGAATTATGTTAATAAGAACCTAGGAACATTTGTATACTCTGTATCTATTTATTAATGTCCAGCTTTTTACATTATCAAACAAAAAAAAGTTATTAATTATTTTTGTTTAATAATAATATAAGTAAAATTGTATCAAGGGAGGTCCTCATAGCCCTACTTAAGTATACAATTAGTTAAAAGACCATCTAATACAAAAAGTTCTTAATTGATAAATGATTGTATTCAAACTATTTAAATGCTTATCTTATCTTCCTACATACAAACATATTTATGTATGTACATCAGGGACGAAGCGTCCATATATTGAGTGGAATGAGTGCTTCCGTTGAATCATTTGAAAAAATCGTACCTAGCAAGGAATTAAATTCAAAACTCCAAATATTAATATTTTTATTATATTATTTGTATCTATTAATGAATCTTCATTTACTCTGTAAATTACATTCCAACATCATTATGACAACATTATCATCTTTTACTAAAATTACTAAAGGAAATCAAGATCTTTCTGGTTATTAAACTTAAAATGCCACACTGCAAACCAACTGAGAATGCTCAACATCACTCCATTATTTATAATTCTCAATCTCATGAAAGTTCTTGCTAAAATGCTTAACAGCTATGCATTCCTTATTATCGCCTCCTTAACTCAATTTCAAAATACCCTTCCACTCCAAGTCAACATCACTCACCAATATTCACAAAATGCTCAAACAACAATGATTCTCAAATCTCAAACAATATATAGAATGCACAACAGCTGGGCATTCCATTATTTCGCATACTTAACTTAAGTGCTTTACACATGAGACACGAACTGCGAACTGCGAATTGCGAATGGTCGCGAATTTTGACATTTCTTTCACATGAGTAATTTTTTTGGTCGCCGAACAGTGCGAATTGTCAACAAAACAAAACCAAAAGTAAATAAATTAAAGTAAAATGAGTGCTAAGAAAAATTATTTAAAGAAAAGGTGGCTTTTATGCAGTTTCATTTGTTACCAGAATTTAAAATAGAGAAACAACTTACATGTGCATCTTCTAAATATGAATCGGCATAAATTTGGAGAGTATTTCACTTTGATACCTCAGCTAGAAAGAGGTTGAATTCGTACGAATTTTTTAGTCGCGGGTTTGTGGAATGCGTTCACTAGTTGTGGATTGCGAATTTACATTTGACAGTTCGCAGAAGATACGTTGTTGGTCGCATAAAAAATATTAAAATACAAAATATTTCAATTTATAGTTATTTTATGCAGTGTTTTCCTTTTAAATCGTTGATTCGATCATTAATTCACTTCTTCGTAAAGTTAAAACAAAACAAAAATTGATATTAGCTGTGAAAATTGCTTAAAAAGATTTATTCGCATTCGCAGTTCGCAGCTCATGTGTAAAGCACTTTAGATCTCAACCCAAAGTCAAAATAATTTTGGCTCGTTTCTTGCCTTTTGCCCAATGTGTGAAGAATGAGTTGAGTGAATGCATTACGAGAATTTCCTACAAGAGATAGATAAAAAACAAAGATGTATCTATTGAGTTGCTTATTGTCTCAATGAGTTTAATTTCATAATTAGTTTAATTTCATGGACAAAAGGGGTAGAAAAGTTTTATTTTAATATAATGTGTGTGCAAATTTAGGTGCAATTCATAACTATCAGAAAACAAACAAATATGAATTTAAAAGGTGGTAGTTTTTCAATTATTTTCGTGGCGATAAATACAATCCACCTGTTTTCTGTTTATTTTTTGTTATTATAAAAGAAAGTGGTCAACAATAGTATTTCTAATATTCATATCTGAGGTTTCTTGACATTCTAGCAGAAATACGAGTATAACTAATGGTTATTTTCAATTATGAGAATTTTAAATCAAAAAAAAACTTCAAGGAATCTTAAGATTTTTAATATTCCGTAATAATGGCATCTGTAGAGAGATCATATTCATGTTTTAAGAGAATTAAATATTTTTTAGAAATAAATGTGGACAAGAAAGGTTATCTACTCGTAGCTTAGTTCTCATCAAATCGTACAAAGGATAAATCTTTGCGCAAGGCATCAAACTCTTTTTTTTTTTTTTAATTAGACTTTACTGTAGTTTATTATCTATGTATATTATTTTATGTGTATTATCATTTAGTGGAATTTAAAAGGTTGGATATCAAAGGTTTTTCATTTTCGGTTTTATGTTCAGTGCTTCCGCTATCGAAAAAGTCACGCCTCGTGCCTGATGTACATATACATACATATAGATATATGTACTTTACATAAGTACAAAATTTCCAAACTAATTTCGTTTCCTGCTAGGTATACCTACATATGTACTAAACAAAAGCTCCTGTCCAAAATCTTGAAATTTATAATAATAAACCCTAAAAATACCTAGGTATTTTCCTACCTACATTACCTACTATAAAAATATAATATGTACCTATATATAATATTCCTGGACTCTTACGAAATAGAAAAGGCGAATGTAACTACATAATTACGCAACAAAAATGTGCCCTTTATTAAAATCAACTTCAGACGAATGAAAAACAATTAAATAAACAAATTCCTTCCGTCATTTAAACTAGGTATGTACAAATACATAACTACCGACGACACAGTTTATTGAAACAATCTTTCTAATTATCAACCAACTTAAATAATCGGTCAAACCCAAGAAGCACACATTTTATATTTATCGCAAACCTCAGACAACCCAAAAAAAATCAACTGTCTGCGGCTTGATCGTTACAAAGGGGTGAACGAATATTGCAAATATAAACAAAAATTGTAGGAAAGGGTGAACAATAGAGAAGCAACACATAATTGAGAGAAGAGAAATCCTATCCTACAAAATCCTGCGAAAAGAACTTTTATTCTCGTAGAAAAAATGCTTTTTAAAAAGCTTTATAGAATAAAGCTTTTTCAATTTCATAGGTCACTCTGCTCCATAGGCGTAAGACATCTGTATATGATTATTTGTGGTACTATCAAGAAGATGAAAGATTGTGGCGACATCTTAAGTATAGGTACAGTACTTGCTAGATTTATCTCTGCTAAATTTAATAGTAAAATATTCTCTTTTTTACAACTTGTTTTGTATCTTATCCTTCCCTCCACTGTAAAATCTAGCGCTAGAGTTCGCAATACAAAATCACACTTTATGCTAATACTATAGATTATATATACAAAGATATATATATATATATTTTTCCTTTTTTTTAAACATTTCTTGTTTGATGAGTTCAATGCAGAGCATAATGCTTTCAACTATTCTGTAGAGGAGTTTGTTGGGTGGTTTCGTATTTGATAAATCTCATTTCAGGAAACTTCCGTTCTTCTGCGGCGGAGCTGTGTACAAATTTTTATGAAAATATTGCTACGCCATGCCACTGCGAATTCAATTCTTCCAAATCTGAATCACCATAAAATGAAAATTTTATCGAATCCTTACTCTTGAACAATTTATTAATTATGTTGATTTCTTTTAAATATTATGAAAGAAAAATGAAATAAGCCAAAAGGTGAAAATAATTCCACAAATCAGACCACTGTTCTAATACCCTACCTATTACATTTTGTAAGGATAGCCATCGTGTTGAATTTTTTGGGATTCCCAGAAACTTTTTTGAGATTTCCTGAAATTGTCTTGGCATTTTGGATGGTAGACAAAATGGTAATACACTTTGGATATATCTTCCCTAATACAATTTTCAAGTTAAATTAATTTAAGCTAAATACGAGTACATACGAGTATATCCTTAAATCATATTACTTTAGTTATTGGAAAAAATTTGAGGATTATTGCTACACAAAAATACCACATTCTATTTATTCAACCGTTTTAACTTTTGTAAACTGACGATAGTTAATTTGAATAATTGGATTTTCCATATCATAAATCGCAAGCCGAAACAAATCATTGCCATAAATATCCTTACAATTACAACAATAATATCATTTCAGCATTTAGTAAAGGATTTCCTTTCAAATGGCCATTTGGCTATACCTATACCTACATTCATCCTTTTTTTAAGCCTCATTCATCCTTTCACTTATGCCATACGCAAATGGTGCAAATAGTTGTTCGCTATTTTGGCCAAAGAGCATCGAGCGTTTAATTTATGGGCGTTTTCAACAAAACAATACCCGCTGGTAGCTGGTGTGGTGATGCGTGGGTTTAAGCGCCTTTACGTGAGTGCTAACGACAACGCGAATCTACTTCAATGCGTTCATATTAATTCCATCCGTTTCCTCAACCCAAAGCCAAATGCATCGTAGAGAGAATTATTGCCCACATGGGCTTGGGCTTGCATGTTGACTTCTGGTAGTGATTTACATTCAATAGGATTTCACACCCGAAGATTAGCTTTGGCAAATTTGTAAAAGAGCTTAAATATCAGTCAGAATTCAAGGATTTGGCGGCCCATATGGGATGGAATTGTAATAGGGATCTGAGAACGTTCATACCAAAATGTGTCCATATGTTGGCGAAGTTTCAACATTTTGGTCGGTTTTGTATAAGAAAACAAAGAAATGATTTGTTTTATAAGAAAGGCTTTTGACATGGGAACATAGTCTTATCTTATCTTATCTTATCAATAATATTCTTGTCCAATTTTGCAGCACACTTCAACTTGAGGTATGCTAAGATGTTCCTTATTTGCGCACAAGATCTGCCGGGCAATGACAGCAAAAATGAAACCAAATTGACTATTATTCAAAATTGCAGAAGATGGAATACAACATCCCAGTAATCCGTTTTACCTGATGTTAACGACATTTACCTTACGATATTTGGCTTTAATTTTGTTTGATATTTGCGGCCACAGAATTGAATTGGCCAGAAAATCAGTGATAGGGACAATTTTGTAAATTTTTTACACAAATGCACACAAAATTGAAGAAATTTAAATCAAAGGTAAAAAAAAAATTTGCGAAGTTCTTAATTTAATTTCTTTAACTAGAAACAGCTGCTGCCAGTTTTTTTTTAAACATACAGTTGGAAGAATCAAATTCAATAGCAATGCTCTAACATCAGTTCATAATATTTGTTATTATTTTACTTGCGTTCTAGACTAGACTAAGCAGTCTAAGTCTAAAATCGGGTGAAAATTGAAGGCAAGTAAATTTTGTTCTAATGGATTCTAATGATGCTGTCAGATGGGATATCAAACACATATTCCAAGAAAATTGAAAACAGTCATTAATAATGTAGAAAACGATGGAACGGTTCATACGATTATGTTAGCTAAAAGGGCTGAGTAAGATTAGATAGAAGGATTGGATCTAGATCTTTTCGGCTACCTGTCTTTGCGAGTTTTCTTCAAGCGTTTGTCAGTGAACCATGCAATGTACTTAAGCAAAATCCAACCAGAAACGGAATATGGCTATTGTTACAGACAGTCAGGATTGACCTGAATATTAACCTCAATGTCACTTTTATCTGGGTTCCGGGTCATAATGGCATTAATTGGAATGAACAGGCAGACGAGCTGGCCATGTTCAAGACTCACTTGCGAAAAGAGTCAATATTCCGCTTCAAATTCTGGATTGTATTCACGAAGATTTTCCCGTATTTTGATCAAAATCTTGTTCTTTTTTTTTGAATATCTAGAATAAATCAGTCGTTTTCAAAGTGTTGCATTTCTTACAAAACCAAGGTTACCCGTTCACAGTCTTCAATTAGTTTGGCTGTTAAACTTGCCTTTCGTATGAGCGAAACCTTCGCATAACTAGCATACACATTTTGACTTGCGACATATTTTTAGGTACTTTATTGAAAGTTATGCTTTCGTGAAAAAAATTCGAGATTTTGATCAGACTTAACATTACGACGATAGACAAGACGAAAAAGTTGGATCTCGAAATTCTGTCTGTTTATCTGTCTGTTCGGGAGCGTAACGGAATCTCGCCTTTTCTAATCCCGTTTTTTCAAAAATCCCGCGAAAAAAGTTTTAAAATACCGTCCTTTGTAATACCGTTTTTTTTTAAATACCACTTTAAAATCCCGTTTATTCAAAATTCCGTTCTATTATAATCCTGCTTTTTAAAATCCCGTTTTATACCGCTTATTCCGTTTTTTAGAATAAGTACGTGACTAAAACTTATTGATTTATGTTGGTTATTTTCCAGGTTCTTTAAATGCTAAAAAAACTTTTACACCCAACCTCGCACCTACCCCAAGTCCTAATGCCCAAGCAGGGGGGTTGGGTTGCATTGCACTGTTTATACGTCGTAATAAGAAGCGGGATTATAAAAAACGGGATTATAAGAGACGGGATTTTAAAAAGCGGGATTATAAAAAGTGGGATATTAAAAAACGGGATTTTAAGAAACAGGATTATAAAAAACGGGATTATAAGAACGGGATTTAAAAAAATAAAATGCACGACTGGATCGCACGAACTTGCTCTTATGTAAAAGTACTTTGGAATTTAAGATACATTTTATAAATATAAAACATGGATTTAATGAGATAATAATGTTCAAATGCATAAAATTGCTAAAAAAAAATTTCAATTTCCCCTTTAGGGAATCACCGAAGACCCTTAACTACCGAGATTGAAAGAAATAGGTTCAGTGGTTTAGGCTGTAGTGAGAGGTACAAACATACAGACACACTGAAACATGTTTTTGTGTAGATACTAAATTTTTCTTAAAATTTTTATAAAAAAATTATTATGCAAATTGTTAGTATTTAATAACATAAATTTTAAAACGTAATTTAAAAATTTAATCCTGTATTGGTTTTCAAGATATTGAATTTTCAAAAAAAAAATTGTATTATTTTTTTAAAAATCCAAAAACTATTTTTTCGAAAAGAATTTTAGTTTATATTTGTTAAAATGCAAAGCAGCTCCTGCATAAAAATTTTGGTTAAAATCGTTAGAGTCGTTGGTGAGAAATTCGAAAATCAAAAAAACGGTTCTATGACAGGTACCCCTAATAACATTTCCCCCCAAATTTTTTTCTGACCAAAACATAGTCCCTGCCCATAATATCACACCTAATTTTTTTTATCAAAATCGTTAGAGTCGTTTTCGAGATAAATAAGATTTTGCATTACGGGTGTATGGGGGGTACCGTTAGTTTTGGAGCTAAAAAAAAAAATTTCAATTTCCCCTTTAGGGAATCACCGAAGACCCTTAAGTACCGAGTTTGAAGAAAATACCTCCAGTAGTTTAGGCTCTAGTTCGAGGTACAGACATACAGACATACAGACAGACAGACAGACAGACGGAATTACCGGACCCACTTTTTTCGTCTTCGCTATCATCGTAATGTCAACTTTGATCAAAATCTCGAGTTCGATTTTTTTTCCAAATGCAGAACTTGCCCTATAGTACCTATATCGCAAGTAAAAAACCGGATTATAAAAAGCGGAATATCGTACACAACTCGTCTGTTCGACTACAGCCTTAACGGATCGGCCGATTTTCTTTAAACTTTTTTTTTGAATTTTTAGCAAAAATTTATAATGACGAAGCACTTGCTTGACTTGGAATCCTAGATTTATACCCCAAATACCAATAAATTCTCGTAGAGTAACTGGCCCAAAAGGCCGATTAATGTCTAAAAGTGGTGATATCGAACTGGCCCTCACGATCCCCTGATTTAATGCTGTTTTGACGCTGTATAAAAATTATTTCCAAAAAATCCGTGCCAACGATTTAATTTTTCTTATGGTAGAAATTCACATTTATTCAGGAAATCAGATAAAATTCTGTTTTTTAGTTCAAACTCTGTAGAGATTGTTGCTTTAGCAATTAAAGAAATTAGTTTAATTCTTTTAAACATTTTCTATATTGTCCTGTTCATATTTCTGAAATTGACATATCACTTTTAAACTTCGAAATTTTAAAATGCGGCTCCTATTTTTAATTTAATATTAGAAAACGCTTAAGACAAGATGATGCGCTGTCATGCAACTTCTTTAAAATTCTTAATTCTTGTGGAAACATACACCGACATAATAACATAATCGAAGCAGAAGTATAATTTCATCGACCGACTTCTAGGACAGAACGTACCCAGTTCCACTTCTGATATATGGTGCAGATGCAGAGGCATTCAAAGGTTGAACGCTTCAGGATAAATATGCACCGGATTTTTTTGCGTTCCGTCTGCATGAATGGGGCTTGGAAGAAGATTACAAAAATTAAATAATAAGCAACAGTTCGTGGAGATTTTCAATATGGTGACTGAAATATACATACCTCTCAGCCTCTCACTCTCAATCATTCCTGTGCACGTGTTGTCGGGAAGAATTAAGGGCCATACAATTTTCTCCCGAATTGGAACGGCTTAAATGAGAAGCACTTGTCATGAAAACATATACTTTTGAAGGATTTTTCACTCCCTCGCAAGAAGTAGTACCCCTGAAAAAACATATTTTTTTGTTTTTGTATGCCATTTAGAGCAAATATACATCAATGTGGCTCCAGGGTGAACTGATGAGCATTCCTTGCGAAGCGATTATCACGGGTGAACTGATAAAGGGAAAGAATGCAACTGGCTACTTCGAGTGAGCATTGCTTGTGAAAGAAGCGATAAAACAGGGAAATACATGAAATATTCCGACGGTGTTCAAGAGATGGGAATGAATCCATGATAGCTCTATTTCCTATCAGTTTTAACTCTCTGTTCTGAATTCTATCCAATAAATGGAAAGAAGATTGTGCTGCACCCGACCAAAGGTGTGAGTTATACTCGAGTTATGGACGTATAAACGCCTTATAAATTGTAGCCAGATCAGAAAGGGTGAAAAATTTCGTACATCGATATAGCAGAATTTTTGACGGTCTCTAAAATGTGGTGGTTCCAACGAAGATCGTCGTTGAAACACATATCGAGTACTGAGAGCTTTTCGGTTTCTTCGATGCAAGTGCCATTCAAGGACAATGGCAATGGCAATAAACAGCATTGAGTTTTCGAAGCATTAAACTCCACACGGTTATTTATACCCCATATAAAAATACTTTAATGAGAAACGAGCATATGATAATGCTGCAATTCCACTTCCGAATGAGATGGGTGTGAATTTGAGAGCGAGTATGACAAGCTGAGACTAGAGTCGTCGGCAAAACAAGAAAGTAGATTAGAAGTTTCAGACAAGAGATCATTTATAAAAATGAGGAACAGAGTCGGAAATAAAACGGAGTCCTGGGGAACACCAGCATTTATTTTGTGAAGATCAGACTTAAGACCGTCCAATACAACATGTATTGAACGATCTGGAAGGTGATTTCTAATCCAAAGAATAAGAGTTTCGTTGATACGAAACGCACGCATTTAGTGCCAAACTCTATCAAATGCCTTAGAAATATCAAGCACAATAATCTCACTTTCTCCAAAACAATGTATAGATCTGTTCCACTCTTCGGTGAGATATGCCATCAGATCACTAGTGGAACGATTGCTGCGAAAGCCGTATTGCGGTCATTATGAAGCTTTCGATCTTCGCGATATTTCTTGAGCTGATGATTTATCAGCGATTCAATGACCTTGGAAAGAAGGGGCGTAAGTGCGATTGGTCGATATGACGAGGGGGAGGAAGGGTCACCTTTTTTAGGAACAGGATGGGCAAATGCTGTTTTCCATCTTCTAGGGAAGATTCCAAAACAATAGGAGCGATGGAATTGCTTACGCGATGGTTTTGCCAGCGATGAAGAACACCTCTTCAGAAGAATGGGGGTATGCTATCAGCACCAGCGGATTTGTTTAGATCAAGATCTCGAAGGGCTCTTGCAACTGAACGAGTGTGGAAATGCACTTGTCCCATTGAATGATTTACGTTCTCGAATACAGGAGGGGCAATGTTGCTTAAAGCCAACGTGGAGCTAGCAGCAAAATTAGCAAAAATTAGAGAAAAGTCTTAAGGAGAATGGTTGGCCCCATATGTGAGGAAGGAAGATTCCGGAGACGGTAAAATCATGAACTGTAAGCAATCTACCTAGAAGCAGATATCGTGACCAGGACGCCCGAAGCCTTGGGGACTGGGGTGCGCAACTGGATGGCGTCGGCTAGAGACCGGGATAGGTGGAGAGACTTGTTGAAAGAGGCCTGGACCGGAAACCGGTTGCCGAGCCGATGATGATGATATTTGCCTTATATAAAGAGCTAGTTATCGGTTTGTCTTTGTAGATGAGCTTTGGAACCGAAGATGAAGTTTAATTTCTTATGTTCTTGACAAATGACCAGAAATTTCTACTGAATTTGGGACATTGCAGGATTTTTTCCTTAATTTCTGGTCATATAAGAATTTGGTTTTCTTTGTAACAGTGTTGCGTTGACTCGTTTATACTTTTTCTGATATTCCTCGGTTGGGTTGGCTTTGTAAGAGTGGAAACTTACTTCTCTCAACCTGATAGCTTCTTTACAGCTTGTATTGAACCGAGACTTTGCTTTAGGCTTTATACTCTTAATTCTGCAAGGAATGAATGTACGCATCCCAAGAAAAATCAATTCTGTGATCATATCAGCACTGGCATCAACTTCATCACTATCGAGAAAACATACTGACCAGTTAAAAATTCTAAAAAAGTTATTTAGACCGTCCCAGTTGGCTTTCTCATATTGCCAAACGGTCCTAGTGGGATGCTCCTCTTTAACTGAATGAATGGGACACGAGAAATTGGCTGATATTACACAATGGTCCGAACTGCCGTTTAGAGAGCTTACCGTTATGGTATAACTATCAGGGCTAGAAGTAAGAAACAAATCGAGAGTCTGAGCGTTTTGCCCAGCAACATCTGGTATTCGGTTAGGCTTATCTACCAGCTGAGTAAGGTGGTACATCTGACCAAAGATCTTAAAATGTCTTCCTTCGGGTGTTATCTGTCCTTAATAGCGGAGCCAACTGGAATAGTATACATTGAAGTCGCCCGCAATAACGACTTAAGTGTGAGGGTATAAGGAAATAATTCAAGAAAAGGAAACAGAGAGCGCATCAAACTCATTAAGAGTTAAATTTCTGTCAAGATTTGGACTCATATAAATGAAACAATAATGGATGATGTGCTTGCGGACAATAAATTTGAGCCACATGAAGTTAAAGTTCTTATTAGTACAATGCCCGTATTGAGAAAGCCTCGGGCAAGCAATATCATATCTAACGTAGACTTAAAGGCCGTGATGTCGAAAGAGTACAAGCATTATGTTATAGCCAGGCAGGCGAAATTCTGAAAGATCAGCACCAACCTGTGTTTCAGCCTGTGCCAAAACAGCTGGTCGTTACTTAACAGAGTGGGCGTAGACGTCAAAGAAATTCCTTCTTGGGAATTCGATTCAAAAATCACACACTCAAAACACAACTCTGACGATCTAAATTCATTTTTTAAGTGTAGGACCAATGGATTAATAAACAGAATACAAGCCGTTCAAGGTAAGGTGTTATGCCCATAAAACACCTTGTATCTGAAATAAAGGCAAACACAGTTGAACTATGCATCGGATGCCACTTAACAAGAGACGTACAACGGGTAGCAAGCGACAGTTGATAGTCAATTATGGAGAGCAAGTGGATTAGTGGGAGATGGAGAGAAACGCGCCGCCGTTACCCGTAACTAATAATTGATGTTTTTGTTTATTATTATTTTCTTTCTCACTGAGCTTTGCGCACTTGCGACCGCTTAACAGGAGCGGTGGAACGACATCTCAATCAACTTAGCTGCTAGGGATTTTTAGTTGTCTACAATGCTCGTTACCTTGGTGGTTGAGATCCTGCTCCACTCCGGGCTGAAGGAGCTAAGTAATTATAGGTATTGAATTATTGGTTCAAATTAGAATTAAATTAGAAGCTCAGAAGTAATTTTTGAGAGGAGTGTTTTTGGAGAGTGAAAGGACATTTATTAAAGCTCCTTTATTTATGCAATTAATATTATCCGAAATCGCTTAAAGAAATGAGAAAAGCCTATAGAATAACATCAGACTATTGGTAAGAATATTCTCTTCGGAGTAGGTGCAGTATGACATAAAAAAAGGTCGCTCATTTTACTCTTTGTATTATTCAAAGAAGCTTTTCTTTTAGGATATTGGAATCAAATTTTTTGTTGGGCAACCAGTGTCTACGCTTTGTTCTGATTATCCAACAAATCGAAGAATCGTCCGAGTAGTCCCTAGGAAAACCAAGAAATACAAAGCGATCATTACGACTACTTACCTTCGCATCTTTACTCTTTAAAGTCTCTTCAAGTTAATTCCAGAATAGACTCAGCTATCTCTACCAAAGTGCAATTAAAAATCTGTGGATTTCTTTACCCCTGGCTGGGAAAATTAAACTTACCTCTTATTCACTACTAACAATGAAATGCGATCTTTTAGCCAGGAATATCGAATACCTTTTTGATTTTTAAATTTTCGTCCTCTTGTCAGGCACTTGTGCGTGTGCGTCAGATATCAGGTTCAATTTTACAGGAAGCATTTCAAATTTTGATGGCTCGGTGAATCTTTAATCTTTTGCATCCATAACCCGACCGACCATGTGCCTTGGGGTGAATTAATTTTCTCAAGAGATATTTTTACACAAAAGAATGAAAATGTGAAAAAAAAAGAATTCTTATCCTTGCAAAATTTCTACGTAAACGAGTAAAGGTAGTACTTTTATACATATGTATATGTACATGTTGTGCATTGCGGAAGCACTAAGGTATAAAATAGCAATTTCACAGATCGCTGATACGGGAAATTTCTTATTCCCCAAAAACATTTATAGGGAAATGAAGGTGAGGGGTGAGCGCATGCATATATGCAATCCTTCGATGCATGTTAACTTCAATTTTAAGGAAAATTAATGTACACATGTTCGAAAAGGATATGTATGTTAGTATATTCTGTTTCGATCTACGGTGACCATTCACACTTTGTGTTCATAGCTTAGTTTTTCTGTTGGACCAAAATGTTTGCTCGCGAAATGATAGAGGGAGCTATCAATAAGCGAAACCGATATTGAAACAAAATAATCAAAAACGAAATGAACTTACTTCAAAGTAATTGTAAAATGAAAAGAATCATCTGAGCAAATTTATAGAAGAAAAGGAACAATTGGCGTTTCAATAAAACAACATATTCAATATAAAGATATTAAACCTTTGCTTTTATTAAGCTTTTTCTACATGCTCTGCTGATTCAACACCTATCAGATTATGTTCGTACATAAGCATGTTTCGATTTTAACTCCGCGAAAACACTGTTGTATTACTATTGTATATAGACAAAATTTATAAAATTCAAATTCAAAATACTGATTGCGAAATTGTACTTAAAAAAATGCGCAAAATTTTAAAAAGCCTATTGTTAAGGTATACAAAAGTATGATACAAATTAACAATTTGCTAACTTTAAAGTTGATTGCTAACCATTATGAATTTTTAAAATTTGTTTACTAATGTCGTACTAAAGCAATTTTCACTTCTGAACACACACACAAAATAGTTTTAACGTCGTACTAATTCGACTTAAATTTTGCGCCACTATTTTTAATTCAAATACATTTTGAAGTTTTTATCCAAATAAAGACAATTTAGAACACACCTGATATTACAAGTGCAAAATTTTAAACGGCTTAAATTATAAGTAACAAGTGATTTTTTAAGAGCTATCGGAAATTAAAAAAAAAACACTTAAATTTTTTATTGAATCGATAGTACGGTTGATATAATTTAATGTTTGAAGATTATTTCATGCAAATTGGCCGCGGCTGCGCGTCAAATTCTCCATCCGCTTAGTCCAATGTTGGCATACTCTTTCTAACATTTCGGCCGGTATCTAACGAATAAATGCTTCAATGTTGGCTTCCAGTCGTCAATCGAAGCGGGCTTGTCGCTATAGACATGAGCCTTAACATAGCCCCACAAAACATAATCTAGAAGCGTTAAATCACACGAGTGACATGTGGCACCGTCTTGGTGAAACCACATGTCATACAAGTCAAGATGTTCCATTTTGCGCAAAAAAAGTAAGTTATCATGGCACGGTAGCGCTCACCATTCACAGTAACGTTGCGATTCGCATCATCTTTGAAGAAATACGGCCCAATGATTCCGCCAGGCATAATCCGCACCAAACAGTGACTTTTTCTGGATGCAATGCTTCTGGCTGCTCTTCACTCAACTTTCTTCTTGCACCAGCTGTATTTTGAAAGGCTTCACACCTAAATCCTTCCGCAAACTTTTCCACGTAGTGGAGTAACAGAGGCCCAATTGCTGCGATCGGCGCCGAATCGATAATTCACGGTGTTGGTGATTTAATATCCAACAATGTAAATTTGGTGCGAAATTTAGTCACAATAGCCCGAATAGCCGCCTCAGTAGGTCGATTAAACTGACCGTAAAGGGAAGAAGCGTGCGATGAACTTTCTTAACAGAGCACGCATTTTGATAATAAAATTCAATAATTTGCAAGCGTTGTTCGTTTGTAAGGTGATTCATGGTTAAATTATAGACCAAACTGAAGATATTTGACAGTGACACAAAACACGAAACGTGCTGTCAAAACCAGTGTTGCCAAAAAGAAAATAGCAAAAAAAAGGATAAAGATTTCAAGTTTTAAGAACCGATATTGAATTTTAGTATTAAGTTAGATTTTTATCAACAAGGATATATCAAATAAGAAAATTATTTCAGTTTAAGTCGAGCCATTGAATCCGCCCGCACTGGAGCAGCCGTGCTGCTGAGAATATCGTGATGGAATATGCTGAATATGTCGCAGAGGACCTCGGAGTGTCCAACAGACGATGTCCTAAGCAGTGGGACATCAATCGGCAGTCTTTACATCAAATTTCGGTGAAAGACTTGATGTTCCCTTACAAGGTGCAGAAAGTGCGTCAGCTGTTATCAATTGACCAGAAAGTACGTTAAACCTTCGCTCTAGCCATCCTGAATCTTTACCACGAGAGAGACAACTTTTCATCGAAAATCATCACTTCTGGGCAGCTCTATCTACGTGACTCAAAACAGCCAATTTGGCTCTATTTTTCGGCCCTGTCTCTTCGCCAATGGAGCACGTTCTAGTAGAACGGTAGGCAAATACCTAATAAACAGGAATACAATCTGAAATTGTAGTTTTAGCATCAAAAGTAGCTGCAGCAAAAGTTGAGTCAACTTAAGACATTCCGATGCTGAGCTGGCTGCTATTGTTGTGTCGCGTCGTTCTTTTTTTTTATTCTGAACAAATTCATGAAACAATAAAACAATTTGAGTTTAAATATTGATTCTTTAAAAACTATTAATACAAATATTTCATTTAAAAGGAAAATAAAATTGGTATTTTTTCGTCATAGATTCTTAATATTTTCTTTAAATTTGAAGTCAGCGTTATAAAATTGGCCTAGTTTTAGAAAGGTAGTGCTGCTTCTGGGGCACCGAAAATCAGCACATAAATTGTACAGGTTACGCTGGAGGTGTCATCGGGCCTTAATTTTTGAAAAAATGCTACCAGCCAAACATCTAAACAAACAACGAGTGCTACAGCTCATGCCGTGTTCAAAAACTTTCTCCTTCCTTATGATGATATAAAATTGATTGAAAGTCTGTTTAAGAAAAAACTACTTTTTAGTAAAAAGTCCGTCTGGATAACTTAAAAAAACATGGTAACCCCAGCAAGAGCATATTTATATCTCTTGCTTGCTGCTTCATTTTTTTTTATTTCTTGTATTTTTTTATTTTACTTTTCCCAGATAGGATATGTAAAGCGATTAAGCTAAAGGAGCGGGTGAAAATGTAATGTGTTGCTGATAGTCCTGTATGGCGTGTACCTTTAAAATTGCATGAAAAATGATAGGTGAAGAGAAAAGCTACAGAGAATTTGTGCATTGCCGTATGTGTACATACTTTGAAGTATGCGCTATACCTTTAACAATCTCTCTATGTCAGGGGTATCTATTATGGAGATGTATCTTTTTGTACATTCGATACATTTGTAACCCAAATGCTATTTATTTTTGTGACGTGCGCTAGTGTAGATACAATTTGTGTACAGAATTTCTGGCAGCATTTATTTAGAAAAGAAAAAAAAAAAAAACAGGAGCTGGAAAAAGGTTAAGATATAAGGGGATTTGTGATTGATTTTATGAATATCTAGGAGAACTATGCTTGCGTTCGTTATCTTATTATTATGCTTAAAAATAATAAAAGTTATTTTTTATACAAGTAACCACTACTATATCACCTGTAATTGACATTAATAAAAATAAACATAAACAAAATGTTTGGTAACGAATCGTTATTATGTATAAAATATATTTTGATATTTACTGGTTTACCAATAATAAAATTTTCACGATTTTAGTAGAACAATTTATCAGCAGATACAAATTGAAACCCTAATGGTCAAGACAACTTCCACATTCGTTTATTACTATGTATATAGTTTAACATATAAAGAGCATGAATTTGACATTGAGATAAGTTGAAAAAAAAGGAATAAAATGCAAGACTGGATCTCACGTAGGTACTTGCACTTATGTAAAAGTACTTCGGAATTTAAAAATTGTTTAAAAATAATTTTAAAACATAGATTTAATAGGAAAAAAATGTTCAAATTCCTAAAATTACCGTCTGATTTCTAAAGTATGAATTTATTGAAAAAAAGTTTAAATTGTTTTATTATTAAATTATTTTTTTATATAAGAGATTTCTTTAAGATTTTTCAAGAGAAGAACTTGGGATGCCAATTTTAAATATTAAGTAATATGTAATATGGATTTAAGGAAATAATTTCAAAAATAATCGTTCGCACGTTGTGAAGATATTGATTTTTTAAAAAAGCAAAAAATTTGTTTTCGAATATTTGTATATACAATATTATTTCAAATTTAAACAGGCTCCTGTTAAGGAATTTCGGTTAGTAATATTTATTAATTAATTTAATAATTATTATTATTATTAATTATTTATTATTTTTTTTATAAATAAATAGGTCTGAAGAAGGGTGTAACCACATCCGAAACGTCACAATATAAAAAAAAATATTAACAAAAATTGAACTTAAGGACACTTAAGGACAAACATTATTTAATTAAATAAAAGCAGGTCACCAAGAAAGGAAATAGTTAGTAAATTTTTTTCCCAAATTCTTTGTTTGAAAAAATTTAGTAAATGCCTAAAATAGCACAGCTAAATTTTTTATTTTTTTTTTATCAAAATCGATAGAGCCGTTTTCGAGATAAATAAGATTTTGGATGCTGTAGTGTATAGCAGGTACCGTTAGTTTTGGATCTAAGAAAATCAATTTTTCCTCTGGGGAATCATCGAAGACTCTTAAGAACGGAGTTTGTGGAAAATAGCTCCGGTGGCTTATGGTGTAGGTAGAGATACAGACATATATGTAGATAGACAGATGGAATTGCGGGACCTACCTTTTTCCTGTTCTCTATCATTGTAATGTCAACTTTGATCAAAATCGAGTGCGATTTTTTCCCAAATGCAGAACTTGCCCAATACTTAGTATCTATATCGCAATTAAAAATGATCATGAACATGCCTTAAACATTTAATTTGGTCCTCTAGATGACCTCGAGATTTTGATCAAAGTTGACACTACGATATAATAGCGAAGATGAAAACTGTGGGTCTCGCTCTCTGCCTGTCTATCTGTCTGTTCGACTGCACCCGAAAGGGCTCGTCAGATTTTCTTTAAGCTTGGTAGATATGGGTTTTGATTTTTTACCCCCGGATGTTTTTTGATTTGATTTTTTATGACCAAAGATAACGGTACCTGCCATACGATTTTTTTCCGAAATTTTATAAATATTTTTTTTCTCTCAAAGACTTGTAACGAAGCGTTCCATGCTTCTACCAATACTGAACACATTGGGTGATTTGATTTACCACGACTAAGCAGCCGCCGCCGCCGCAGCACCGACCGACGACACCGTACGACGCTGCAGCTACGAACGACACCAATTACCTCGCCAAGATAAAGGGATTTTATCTTTGTCTTAATATAATATGCAGTCACTATAAGATCATGACGTCACAGCCGGTTGAACATATTATTGAGTGATTTGCATTCAACCAGTATATAGTTGACACACAGTTTATTCGAAAAATATAACAAGAGAACCTCCTTTCGGGAAGGAAAGTCACTTGTTTGCTACGGTCGAAGCTGACAAGCTAGATTTTAGTTTACAAGTCATCTGAAATTGTCCAGCTATTTCGTTCCATCAGTTTGGTTCGAAGAATAAAACGTCCTAATTGCCACCAGGGGCTTTGGTAGCTGCTGATCTGTCGGTGTTTATACACTGGCCGTGCCTACAAGAGGCCTAAAACCTGCTGATCTTGTGCCTACCAGAGGCCTTAAACCTGCCGATCTAGTGCCTACCAGGGGCCTAAAACCTGCTGATCTAGTGCCTACCAGGGGCCTAAACCCTGCCGATCTAGTGCCTACCAAGGGCCTAAAACCTGCTGATCTAGCGCCTACCAGAGGCCTAAAACCTGCAGATCTAGTGCCTACCAGAGGCCTAAAAACTGCTGATCTAGTGCCTACCAGGGGCCTAAAACCTGCCGATCTAGTGCCTACCAGGGGCCTAAAACCTGCCGATCTAGTGCCTACCAGGGGCCTAAAACCTGCCGATCTAGTGCCTACCAGGGGCCTAAGACCTGCCGATCTAGCGCCTACCAGAGGCTTAAAACCTGCTGATCTAGCGCCTACCAGAGGCCTAAAACCTGCCGATCTAGCGCCTACCAGGGGTCTAAAACCTGCAGATCTAGTGCCTACCAGAGGCCTAAAAACTGCTGATCTAGTGCCTACCAGGGGCCTAAAACCTGCCGATCTAGTGCCTACCAAGGGTCTAAAACCTGCCGATCTAGTGCCTACCAAGGGCCTAAAACCTGCTGATCTAGCGCCTACCAGAGGCCTAAAACCTGCCGATCTAGTGCCTACCTGAGGCATAAAAACTGCTGATCTAGTGCCTACCAGGGGCCTAAGACCTGCCGATCTAGTGCCTACCAGGGGCCTAAAACCTGCCGATCTAGTGCCTACCAGGGGCCTAAAACCTGCCGATCTAGTGCCTACCAGGGGCCTAAGACCTGCCGATCTAGCGCCTACCAGAGGCCTAAAACCTGCTGATCTAGCGCCTACCAGAGGCCTAAAACCTGCCGATCTAGCGCCTACCAGGGGCCTAAAACCTGCAGATCTAGTGCCTACCAGAGGCCTAAAAACTGCTGATCTAGTGCCTACCAGGGGCCTAAAACCTGCCGATCTAGTGCCTACCAGGGGCCTAAAACCTGCCGATCTAGTGCCTACCAGGGGCGCAAGACCTGCCGATCTAGTGCCTACCAGGGGCCTTAAACCTGCTGATCTTGTAAGCGCCAAGAGCGTAGTCCGTATTTATAAAAGAATAAACCGATACCGAATGCCAGTTAACGAAGGAACCAGATGCCAGAATAAAGCTTTCTAGAGGAAACCAGCAGGACCCCGATACGAGGAGAATAACCGATGTTTACCAGATACACCAGGCAGGGTGTAAATTATTGAAGTCAAGAATATTTAAGTTGTTATATGAATTTAAGATTTGTTTATCAATAAAGATTTTGTATAAGGTTCTAAAGACCTTCCTACTGAAGTTTCGTGTTTTTCTTCAGAGCAACCCTGGAAATCCGGCGAGCAAAACCTCGGCTGGAAAGCAAAAAGCACATCACAAACTGTCCCTGTGATTTTCTTAAAAAAAATTCAAAAAATTTAATTTAGTTAAACCTAGGTAATGGTCGAAAAAAATTTTCAAAAAAATGAGTAGTTTTGGTACCCCCCTTGGAACCATTTTTTTTGTTTTTGATTTTATAAAAAACAGTACCACCGATTTGGATCATTTTTTTATGCTAAAGCTTCCCAGCAGTTTGAATATTATTGTGTATTCAAATTTTCCAAAACAATTTTTTTGGATTTTTAAAAAAACTTTCAAAATTTTTTTTTGAAAACTCAATATTTCGAAAACCCCATGCTCGATTTTTTCAAAACTTGATAAATAAAAGTTTGGAAAAATAGTCTACAATATATGAGCAAAATAAATTCATTTTACCTAAAAATAACGGTATCCTCCATACAAATGTTAAAAAATGGTTTTCGAAAATCGTATTTTTCTCGAAAAGGGTTCCGGGAATTTTGCTTGATTTTTTTTTCTTTCTATTATTTTTTAATATCTGTAATTTAATAAAAAAAAATTGAAAACAAGATATTACTGACTGTACCTACCATAGAACGATTTTTTAAAATTTTGAATTTCTCATTATTAGCACAACGGATTTTAATGAAATTTCGTAGAGGGAAGCTTCTAAAAAGTTTAAAAAACATTGCATTTCAAAACTTTAAGAAAACTATTTTTTTGAATTTTGAAAAAAAATCAATTTTTTGTTTTTTGAAAATTCAATGTCTCGAAAACGGCTCAATATTTTTTTTGTAAATTTAATTTTTATTCATACAATATATTCAAATAATAAAAACTTCAAATTGGCGTACCAACATTTTTTCTTAAAAATGTTTTAAAATTTTCTTATATAAAACCTTATTTTTTAAGAAACCACTACAAAGACTTATAATTTTTGTTCTTGCATAAATCTATATTTGCTTGAATCACATGGCATCCTATTCTTACCTTTAACTACTAAAGAAGTTTTTTTTAGTCATTTAAAAAATGAATTTTATGCTTATGAACAGTTTCTCTAATAACATTCATTTTTGAAATTCTTAGTCTTTTACATAGGAGCAAGTTCGTGCGACCCAGTCGTGCATTTTATTTTTTTTTTTGAGACAAAAATTAACGGTACCTGGCATACAATTTTTTTCGAAATTTTATAAATAATTTTTTTTTCTCAATAACTGTTTGACAGATTATTTAAAAAAAATCATCTAGTTAAAGCTTGAAATACAAATTTCGGAAAAATGCTTATTAATGGTACCCCCTTCAGAACCATTTTTTGTTTTTGATTTTCTCAAGAATGGTACAGCCGATTTTGATAATTTTTACTTGCGACTTATAGGTACTATAAGGCAAGTTATGCATTCGGAAAAAAATCGAACTAGAGATTTTGATCAAAGTTGACATTACGATGATAGCGAAGACCAAAAAAGTGGGTCTCGCAATTCCGTCTGTCTGTCTGTCTGTCCGTTCAATTGCAGCTAAACGGCTCGGCCGATTTTCTTCAAACTTTTTCCCCCCGGATGTTTTTTGATTTGATTTTTTAAGACCAAAAATAACGGTACCTGCCATACGAATTTTTTTCGAAATTTTATAAATATTTTATTTTCTCAAAAACTGTCCCACAGATTTAAAAAAAAAAACTCATAAAATTTCTTTTAGGTAAACCTAGGTAATGGTTACAAAAAATTTTCCAAAACGTTGTTATTTTTGGTACCCCCCTTGGAACCATTTTTTTTTGTTTTTGATTTTCTCAAAAACGGTACCACCGATTTTGATCATTTGATCATTTATGTTAAGGCTCCCCAGTAGTTTCAATATTATTGTGTATTCAAATTTTCAAACAAAAATTTTTTGGATTTTAAAAAAAAAATTCAAATTTTTTTTTTTGAAAAACTCAATATTTCGAAAACCTTATGCTCGATTTTTTCAAAACTTGATAAATAAAAGTTTTTTAATGTAAATTATAAGATTTTAGAAAAAAAAAAGGTTTTACCTAAAAATAACGGTACCCTCCATACAAATGTTAAAAAATGGGTTTCGAAAATCGTATTTTTCTCGAAAACGGTTCCGAGAATTTTGCTTAATTTCTAAGATCTATAATTTATTAAAAAATATTTTGAAAACAAGATATTACTGACTGTACCTACCATAGAGCGATTTTTTAAAATTTTGAATTTCTCATTATTGGCATAACGGATTTTAATGAATTTTTTTAGAGAGAAGCTTCTAAAAAGTTTAAAAAATATAACATTTCAAAACTTAAGACAAATATTATTTTGAATTTAAAAAAAAAAAATCTTTTTTTTTTTTTTTTGAAAATTCAATATCTCGAAAACGGCTTAATATTTTTTTTGTAAATTTAATTTTTATTCACACAATAATTAAAGCTTTAAATTGGCGTACCAAAATTTTTTCTTAAAAATGTTTTAAAAATTTTGTACGAGTATATAAAAGCTTATTTTTTAAGAAACCACTACAAAGACTTATAATTTTTGTTCTTGCATGAACCTATATTTGCTTGAATCACATGGCATTCTATTTTTACCTCCAACTACTAAAGAAGTTCTTTTAGTCGTTTAAAAAATTAATTTTTATGCTTATGAACAGTTTTTCTCTAATAACATTCATTTTTGAAATTCTTATGGCCGATTTCATAAACAAACACTAAAAGCACTTTTATCAAAAATCCTCTTAAATTTTATCAGGCTCTTAAAAAATTTTAGTTTCACCAACCTACCTATTAAAGGGACATATTGGGGAAATTTTTGTTAAAATTGAGTTCTCTTTACATCCCTGGGAAAAATAAATTGCTTTTTTCTTTCTAACAAGCGAAATGTATGAGAAGAAATGAGAAAGCGTTATGTGTTCAAACAAATGCCAAGAAATGAAAAAAAAAAGAAATGCACACAAAATGTTTGGAAAGATTCTAGTCCTGACATTCTGTGGCATAAAATCATTAAGTAATAACCACTTAATTTATTTTGTATTGCATTGTTGGGTTTTTTTTGGTTACAAATGAAGACCAAACATATTCAACAAACTCATCCACAAATGCTTTAGAAAGTCGGAACCACATTTCGAAGTCATATAATGTATTTCTGTGAACCGGGAATATTCTTGCTCAGCGAATAACTTTGTGTTGCACTTTATTATTGGATGAAGACGATCAATATTTTTTTCGAAATAAAGAAACAAATCATTTAAATATTTAGTATTAACCTATTCATTTTGTATCTTCAAAAATTGAACATAAATAAACATAAATAAATAAACTTTAAATTTGTTAATTTCCACGAGTCCCCTTTGAGTTTAACAAGCGAAAAACGGCGATACAAATTTTGCCGCAGAAGTATTGAATCATATTTTCGGACACAACGTACGTAAAGTTGAATTTTCTGAAACGCTCCCATGTGCAAAATTCAACTTTACGCGTATCTAAAAATTAATGTTCGACTTAAAGGTGTTCGAATTGAAATATTTTACCACTAGTGTTCGGGACTTCAAACGCAGGGTTCGGACTTCTTAAATCGCAGATCGCAGTAAATTGGCCAAGAAATCGCAGTAAAACCAAAATTTTCGCAGTAGAAATACATATATTTTTTTTGATTAGGTAACAAAAATTATAAACAAAGGAACCAAAGCTGAATCACATTTAAATCATTGTTGATTGTTAAAACAACATAATTGATATTTTATTTTTTTACGGAACAGAAAAAAAACATATTAAAAAATCCTTAATGGTTTAAAAGTCGAAACACTCTTATAAGATTTTTGGGTTAAATTTACCATCTACAAATTTGTACTTTTTGAAACAAGAACAAATTAAAGAGTAGTAGAACTAAAAACGTATATAGCTGACAAGACTTGCACTAAAGAGACGAGAATCTTTTTAAATTTTGACATTTTGTTATGAGCACAAACAAAATCTGAAGAATGGCAGTAGATTGTAGGAAAAGCGCAGTGGTGCAGTAGATTTAAAAAATAAGAAAAAAGTGCAGTAGATCTACTGCTTTCGCAGTAAAGTCCGAACCTCCGAACGGTTCAAAGCTGTTTCACTTTCCCTCTCCTAATTTCTTTCTTCTTCTCTTTCTTTTGAATTCTTATTCTATTCATAGTCAGTCGTGTTTTCAATTTCCTAATGGCTGGCTGTGGCTTGCCTATGTGCGCTTAATTTAATTTAATTAATAATTAATCGGCTTTGAATAAATAATGAAATTTGTAAAAAGTACAAAAGTATTGTTTCATTTAACCGAAGATATAAAAACAATTATTTTCAACTTCATTCCTCGAGTGTGTGAATTGGGATATTTTTCATACAACTAGTTTTTTAAAAGAGTCGCTAAAAAGCAGTGTATTTGTTTTGATAAAACATTGACACTCGAGAAAAAAACAAACAAACGAAATTTACAAATACATGTCAGAGCATGTTATTGACGCCGCCGTGAAAATATATAGCGGTAAAGTTTTCAAGTCCAGTCGCGACTCGCGAGTATGCACGCATCGTCTCCGAGAGCGTGGACTCCTAGCGCCTCGGGTTATTGGGGGTTGGCTCGCTTGGGGCTTAGGACGCTCTGGGTTATGAGGGGTTGGCTTGCTTGGGTTTTATATCTTTTTAGGTGGCCTCAAATTTGAAATAGCCCCGGGCCCCCATTTTCTTTAATCCGGGCCTGATCTCGAGACCCAATTTTATCGTCTTTTCTATCATCGGAATTTCAAGCTCGATCAAAATATTGATTACGAGTACTTTTACAAATGCCCAACTATACATACTTGTATATAGGTATCTACCATAATTGAAAGTTCAAGTCACATCAACTCCAAAGTGCATTTCGAGCTACTCTTCTAAGACGCAAATATTGGTCGATGTTTATCGACTCAATAAAATTGTATTGTGATATTGTACCTAGGTGAGACTTGAACTATTGGGTCTTATTAAACAGGATCAAATATAACGCTAAACTGTTATCAAATAGATCTTCGTGCCTTTTAAAACCAATATAAAAAACTGCGAAGACCTGAAATGAAATCTTTAAATCATAATATAATGTTAGCTTGATAAATTCCTTATCTTATTCTCATTTATTTATACTCCGACACAATTTCGGGGTCAGTATTGCAGGGTATGTTTATCGGTTAAATATATGTATTTATAATTCCTTGATAACATCTTAGAATGTACTTTTCCGTATGGAATATTTTATCAAGTATATTAACCGATTAAATATATCTTTAAGTAAATCCTTTTCTCAGAAATCGTATTGCCTCACATCCGTGCAAAGAAACCTTATCTTAAATTTGTTATCTCGGCAACTCGATATATATACCTCAGAGTCAAATTATTTTAAATCAATCAAAATGTTGTGTTCGCCAGTGCTAAGTGTGCTTCTTGCATTTGTTGCTTCAACTACATTTGCGTTTCCAGCTGACGAAAGTACCATTGTCGATGTTATTAATATCGATGATTTATCCAAATTAAAGGATCTTCCTCAAGGTGCTGAAGTAATTCCTCTGAGCGTAGACCGAAGCACCAGAGGAGTAATTCGATACACTCTGGGGCAGCGTGCCTTAAGTAAGAATAATTTATTTAATTTCTTAAAGAAGCATCCATATAACTTCTCTTCTAGATGACAAACTTGTTTCTCAAGCGGCTAACTCGTCATCTTGGAATACGCTACAAAATATTCAGCTGCGCTTACAGTATCCAGTTAGTGGGAGAGGAGCTTCAATAACTTTTGTTGACTGTCTTGTAAATCAAAGTTCTAATCTTGGACGAGGTTATGTCACATCAGGTGGAATAGGACAACGATCAATTGTTCTTATCATAGAAGCTTATAACACCTATAACTTCGGTTATAATTGTGGCATATTTGGAAGACCCTAATTATTTAAGAAAAACAAATAATTTTCAATGAAAAATATTCATTCAGTTTTTGAAGTAAATTCAAGATTTCGATATGCTATTAAAAAATTGTGTATTTCCTTGTAACTTTGTAAGGCCTTGAACCATATGAGCAAGCGGGAGATCTCATTGCAGAAGACAAAAAATCGCCGGTATTGAGTTTGGTCTTCAATCAAATTTTATCTGAGAGCCCTAAATTAAGGAACAATAAAGTTTCCCCTGCATACAATAAGTTCTTTTTTTGGTGACTCATATCTATATAAATATTTCAAATCATGTGTGTATTTATCTGAGGACGTTAACAAACAAAGCTACCCTATCTGGGGCTAAGAAATTAGAAAGTAATAATGATCAAATCTTTTCATACACCAACAAGTGCTATAGTCTGGCGAGATTTTGGGCTGGTGGTGTCCTTGGACCATATTTCTTCGAAGGTGTTGTAAAGGTTCCAACGATTTAGGGAATGAGTTGCGTAATTTAGCAATGTTGACAGACTTTCTGTTGCCTGAAACTAATGCTATGGACGCCAACGATTGTTCCTTTCAGCAAGACGGCGGCGGCGGGCGGCCCGATTGCGCCTTGGCCATATGCAACACCGATTTCTTGAAATAGAGACTCGAATTGGCCACCTGGATCGTTTGATTTCTTTGGGGTTATGTCAAAGATAAAAACTCAACTAACAATAGGTGCGTTTTATTATCCACAAATCTATCTGGATCCGGATCGGGATCATCACTTGATAATAAAACGATACGGATCTTACTGACAGCAGTGTTATAAGGCCGTCTCTTTTTATCCTTGGGTTTGGAAATTTTAAATTATTTCTTGTCTCTTTTCTTTACACTGTAGTTTACACTACCTTACCATAAAAAGCCATCTACTCGCCAGTGTAATAACTAATTTTTGGATCTTTGAAATAGATCCCGATAGAAAACAGGATCCCAAATTGTTTTTGTAATACATGTTAAAACTTAATCCAGATCCGGATCCTGATAGATTTGTGAATAATAAAACGCACCTAATGTATACACGTAGGGAAAACAGAAGAGCTGTTATTCGTAAAATACAGCCACGAAAACATGATGCAAAAATTCATCAAAAGAATCGATATTTTATTCCATATTAACCGCAGAACTTGTAGGTTGATAGGTAAGTACAAATGGCAGTCTAAACCGTGGCCTAATCAGCGCTGAAGTGGTCCATTTTGAAACCATAACTTTTATGAACCTGTGGATAGAATTAATATGGGAAATTGTGGACATTATCACAGAGTCAACCAGTTTGGTCTCTTATTATGTGTCTGCTTTTGCAAAATCATCCGGAAATCAGATCACTCACTCATCCGACACCATCTACACTGTGCCAAGCTAGTCAGCTTGTTGACTGGTACTGAAACAGAACAGAACAACACAATCGGATTGATTGCTCATCAAGCATGCTTCTCTTATAGCCAGTAATTTACCTTTAAGATCATTATCAACGTCGGCTAGCCTAAACGACTTAGATATGTCCTGAACCAACACCACACTCCATCTTTGAGCCATCAGTAAAGTTGTGTCGAAGTCTTTCGTAACGACGTCTTTCTTGATGGAAACATAACCTTAAAATCCTTACTGATACCAATTTTGGTGGTGCGGTAGTCAGCGGGAGTCATATATGGCCATAAGGTTTGGCCAATCCAGAAGTTGGATTCCTTTAGTCTTAATGCACTGCGAGGTACGAGATACTTAATGTGTGAAACAAGTGGTAAAAGGTACAGCAAAATGTTTAAGACATCAGTTGAACAAGATTTTAGAGCCCCTGTAAACCCAAACGCTAGCAGTTCTTTGTATCTTCTTCAGTTTATCGATGTAAGTGCAGGCCACCTAAAAATCGAACTAAACTTCAGGATCTGTCGCACCACGGCTGTGTATGACCACAAAATTTTCTTTCTTGCCAAAGGTTTTACTACAGACGTAGAAAGCTATGCAGGCCTTCTTAGCCCTTTCTTCAATTTTTAGTTTCCAGCTCAACTTATGGTCTAGAATAACACTTAGATATTTTGCACTGGAAGAGAGTGTTTGGCCGATGAGTCGGGGTATAGCGAAGGGACTCCTAGTCCACAACTCGTGACCCAGTTACTGTATACGCAGCCGCCACATCTTTCCAACTTGTAGAGCATTTTATTCTCTCCGCCCTGGGCTGTTCCTCTACAAACGTACTTGGTCAAGTTTAAGTACCAAGAATCCTTCTGACTCTGAGCATGAATATAATTCACTCCCTGATGTATGCTTCTTCACCAAACTCACTCGGTGAGTGATTCCAAAATGGACTTGGTAAGGACGTTGTTAAAAGCCACTTCTAACGGGTGATTTTTTTGAGGTTAGGATTTTCATGCATTAGTATTTGACAGATCACGCGGGATTTCAGACATGGTGTCAAAGAGAAAGATGCTCAGTATGCTTTGACATTTCATCATGAAGCCGAACAATCTGCCACAACGTCGAATTTTCAGTGAATGGGCCCTAGAAAAGTTGGCAGAAAATCCGCTTTTTTATCGACAAATTTTGTTCAGCGATAAGGCTCATTTCTGGTTAAATGGCTACGTAAATAAGCAAAATTGCCGCATTTGGAGTGAAGAGCAACCAGAAGCCGTTCAAGAACTGCCCATGCATCCCGAAAAATGCACTGTTTGGTGTGGTTTGTACGCTGGTGGAATCATTGGACCGTATTTTTTCAAAGATGCTGTTGGACGCAACGTTACGGTGAATGGCGATCGCTATCGTTCAATGCTAACAAACTTTTTGTTGCCAAAAATGGAAGAACTGAACTTGGTTGACATGTGGTTTCAACAAGATGGCGCTACATGCCACACAGCTTGCGATTCTATGGCCATTTTGAGGGAAAACTTCGGAGAACAATTCATCTCAAGGAATGGACCGGTAAGTTGGCCACCAAGATCATGCGATTTGACACCTTTAGACTATTTTTTGTGGGGCTACGTCAAGTCTAAAGTCTACACAAATAAGCCAGCAACTATTCCAGCTTTGGAAGACAACATTTCCGAAGAAATTCGGGCTATTCCGGCCGAAATGCTCGAAAAAGTTACCCAAAATTGGACTTTCCGAATGGACCACCTAAGACGCAGCCGCGGTCAACATTTAAATGAAATTATCTTCAAAAAGTAAATGTCATGGACCAATCTAACGTTTCAAATAAAGAATCGATGAGATTTTGCAAATTTTATGTGTTTTTTTTTTAAAAAAAGTTCTCAAGCGTTTAAAAAATCACCCGTTATATCTGAGAAGGTACCAAAAGAAAACGCACTACCTCATGAAGTGCCGTTTCTGTGCATCCGATAAAACCGCAGAGCTTGTACTGTAATGCTTTTTTTTTTATCTAAGGCTGAGGTAGCGGTCAGCGGGTCCAGGGTCCAGGTCCAGGGTCAATCCGAAGAAAGAACAAAACTCGGTTTTAGAAAGTTCAGAATTCTAGTTCAACTTTTATTTAGTTTAACTTAATCCAAGATAACAAGTTCTCTCGTACAATTATAAATGTATCATTTTCCTAAATAACTAACATGGTATTTTATATAAAGGGTAGACAGCAGACTAATTGGGAAAAAAATCTCTAGCTTAAAGGACGACAGGGCACAACAGACGGTCGGACTAAATCCATAGCCGCAAACAATGGGGCGGTAGAAAGTGGGATACATTTTCCAAGACTCAAGTTATAGACACAACGCAAATTGGATTAAATCAATAGCACAAAACAACGACAGGGCACGCGACAGACGGTGGAATTAAATCCCTAGCTTTGATCGTGCGCTGAAGCAAAACAAGAAATAGGATTGAATCCTCACTTCAAATCGCAGTGCGGTTTTAAATTTTAATGTGGGATTAAATCCCTAGCCTCAAATGAAGTTTGAAACTAAATAAGGGGGTACGGGCGGAAAACTCAAAACGGACACAACATCAATGGTACCACTTTACTTCAATGCAAGTATATCTACTTGGTTTTTTTTTTAATATTTTAAAATCTACTTCCTGCTTCGCACCATGAGCAAAATACTGAAATCTAATTGCTTTAAAAAATCTCTGTGGCAACTGTGTTCGCAATACAAAATCACACTCCATGATAATACTATAGGTTATATATACAAATCTAGTATGTAAGTAAGCCCAGAACTTCCATACAAAAGTGAATCAAAAAATTTTGATCAAAATCAATCCATAAAGTCGAAAATAAGAAATTTAAAAATAAAAAAATAAAGGTTCTATGACAGGTACCGTTAATAATATTTTTCTTACCAAAATGTAGACCATTGTTGGTATGGTCTACACATCAATTTCTTATCAAAATCATTAGAGCCGAAATAAATAAGATATATCATAATGCCTGTATGGAAGGAACCGAGGAAAACATTTCAATTTCTGGTCTAGACTGCAGGTTGTATTACAGATCTACAGGCAGACTGAATCACCACTTTTTCGTGTTTTAATGTCAACTAATGAAAATTTCGAGTTTAATTTTTTTCTAAATGCGAATAAAAATTTCATTTTGAAATCTACTTCGATTTCTCTGAATTTACTTAATTTTTTTCTTCAAATCTACTTCGACTTTTTTTGTGGAAGTGGTAACGCTGCACAACAAACATTTAAAGCAGAAGCCTGTCGAAGTACTGCAATTGCAGTATTTGTACTGCTTTTTGAAGCTTCGAACTGCCGTACTGCAAACATAGCCCAAGTACTGCTTTTTTTCTCGTCAGCTTTTCCATACAAAATCTTCAAAGCATTATCTAAATGCACTCAAAAACTATTCTCTACGAACATACCCAAAAATCAAATTAAAAGCGACAAGCCATACGGATCCATTTATTCTATTCTCCTCTCAGTCCGTTTGTTTCTGTTTCTGTCGTCATATAAACCGTTTTAATATTTCTTGAATAAACTCTTTGAATAAAACTCTTAAAATAAAAAAAAAAAAACACTTTTTAGTACTTCAATTAAAAATTCAAATTCTAAAATTCTTTTTTTTAAGTTTCGATATGCAATGTTTCTTAAACTTTTTGAACGCTTCTGTATAAAAAATTTCATTGTTTTTTTTTAGTTTTCGTACAGATAAGTATTTGTACTTTGTAGAATCTTCAGCAAACAAAAAAATTGATTACAATCCCGAGTATAGTTTTTGATCAATTCGAACACAAAAATGAATATGTACCGAGTCAATATAACCTGATAACCTTTTTTTTATAGTTTTTTCACGAGACTTATTTCTTTTAATTATTTCATTACCATATTATACATTTTTAAATAAACTTTCATGAATTATAAAAAATTGCATTGTATTAATAAATCATCTACTCATTGTAATTTAACGAAAAAAAAACTTAACTACAAGAAAAATTATTGCAGTTTATAATATTTAAAATTTCATTTTAATGACACTCAGAGAGTAAATATTAACTGTAAAATATTATTCTTTTCCTTTAATGTAAATTTTAAGACCATTATTAGCTGAGCCATCGACGAATAAAGACGTCTCGTCTCTTTAAACTTAAAAAAGACTTTTCAATATAATAAAATAAACTGAATAGAAAAACTTTATTTTTATGTTTGTTTTATTTAAAATTATAAATTTACACAACTTTTTATTTAAATTTGTACGACGCGTTTCGGAAAATAAATTCCATCATCGGGTTCAAATGACATAAAACTGTTCCACTGTGTCATCTAAGCTTTACCGTCCGTTGTTGTTGGCTGATGTGTGATGTTGTCTCTCTTGTTCTTTGGTATGTCTCAATGCTGTGTCATATAGTGCATTTGTTTTTTGTATTAATTTGTCATTTAATGTGTTGTATTCTTCTAGCTTGTAAGATTTGTAAATTTCAAATTCTTCCAAGGCGTCGAGTAGTCTTCCTTTTTTACAGAGGTGAAGGGGGGTTAGGTTATGGTCGAAGTTTGTATAGTTGTGGTTTGTCTCCACCAGGTGTGTAGCGAAGTTAGATTTGGTGTTTTTGTTGGGTTTGTGCTCGTTGAATCTGTCGAGAAAAGTTCTCCCTGTCTGTCCTATGTAGTATTTGTTGCAATTGTCGCATGTCAATTTGTATACACCAGTACTCGTCTTGTTGTCGAAATTCTTCTAAAAAAAAAAAAAAAAAAAAAAAAAAAAAGAATTTCGACAACAAGACGAGTACTGGTGTATACAAATTGACATGCGACAATTGCAACAAATACTACATAGGACAGACAGGGAGAACTTTTCTCGACAGATTCAACGAGCACAAACCCAACAAAAACACCAAATCTAACTGCGCTACACACCTGATGGAGACAAACCACAACTATACAAACTTCGACCATAACCTTACCCCCCTTCACCACTGTAAAAAAGGAAGACTACTCGACGCCTTGGAAGAATTTGAAATTTACAAATCTTACAAGCTAGAAGAATACAACACATTAAATGACAAATTAATACAAAAAACAAATGCACTATATGACACAGCATTGAGACATACCAAAGAACAAGAGAGACAACATCACACATCAGCCAACAACAACGGACTGTAAAGCTTAGATGACACAGTGGAACAGTTTTATGTCATTTGAACCCGATGATGGAATTTATTTTCCGAAACGCGTCGTACAAATTTAAATAAAAAGTTGTTAAATTTATAATTTTAAATAAAACAAACATAAAAATAAAGTTTTTCTATTCAGTTTATTTTATTATATTGAAAATTTTATCAAAACCGCGCAACTGGAGACAAAACACTAAAAATGATTAAAAAAGACCTTCGGGGCTCTAGTGGCTGATAATTCTAATAATTTGTTTCGAGGATATTTGAAGACGCTTTGCAGTCCGTAAATAATTTTAAATAATTAATTAAAACCGAGTGAAGAAACCTCTTCACTACAAATCCTTTTTTCAAAATTATAAATGCAATTTTTTTCACAAATTTTAAACCTGCACAGCACATACTCGTATATGTAATTCAAAAACAAAGGTTTACCTTTAGTATCAGCCTTCTCGAAGTCACGTCGGTTCATTGGACTTTATCTTTATGCTTATCAAATTCGACTATCTGTAGGTACATACATGTATTTCTTAAGCCTTATCGTATAAAATTTGCTTCATTTTTTTGGAATTATATTGAGATGCATTGTTGGTTCGGATTATTCATCGATTTTTTAAAAAAATTAAAGAGCTGATAAGAAAACCGAAGTGAATTCCGTCACACTTAAATAGGGACTTATCTCTAATATTAATATGGTGATATTAAGTCTGCTAAATTTTAATCAAAGTATTTGTAGACACATGAAAAAGATACCTTAGTTAACTATTGAAAACAAATGAAGGTTTTGGCTGATACATATTTGTTGTTCTGTGTTCATTCATGTTGTTTCCATTTACACTACAAAAACAGAATCCAATAAAATCACTTGATAATTGGAACATAATGCAAATATTTACTATCGAACTCTTGGACTAAGTTTTTAAATATATTCGTATATATTAATGAAGTAAAATAACATTAATAACATTTTAATTTTTTTCCCGACATTTCGACTGTTAAATTTACACATTATCATATCATGTGCGTTTAGATGGTGAAAGGTGAGAGTTAAGGTCAGGAAATTGTCATGATGGAGTGAACTATTTTTCATAATCCATGCGGAAGAAATGGAAGTCTGGGTGTAAGCCAGTCACTAACGAGCAGATTTGGACGTCTATTTTACTCACCTTTTCCTTCCATTTTACCGCGTTGCATTGTTTTCACACTGTGACAAAACTTGATCTAAGAGAACTTGTACGTGTACCATCAGCTGTCCTAGAGATTGAACTTTTGGCCTGCAGCCAGAAGAATGTTAAAACTATTAATATTATTTTTAGTTCAGTTCCTCTTGAGCCACCTAAGTGTCGAGGAAGCACAAGCAGTACAAACCATAATACCCCTGAGCTCCTACTGAAAATTGTTGGAAATATTGAAGTTACAAAGCTATGCCTATCAGCTCTACACAAGTGAACGAAAAAAAAAAATCGTTTAGGTATACAATTCAGAAAGAGCTTCTTCATTTTTAAATAAAGTTGCCAAGAATTGGAAAGCTGAGACTGGTTCTTGAGAGTGACCTTGCTAATAAAATTAAATACGTTAAGAATGTTCAAGAGTACAAGAATCTTCTGCCTAAACAAGAGAAGGCCATCAACAGGTTTCTAGACGAGACGAGACCAACCAACATCTGATGGGGACAACTGAACGATAAAACAATAACTATGTATATGTATATGTATGTACCTTAATTTTCCACTGGAATATTGTATATAATATTATGTAGTTTTTGAAGATCAGTTTGAACTTGAAAGATCAACCAGTTGTTTGATAGTGGTCTTAATGAATACATTTAAATAACCTAGTTTGAGTCTTAATTTAAACAAATGAATTGCCAATTACCTATAACTTTTATAAAATATTTCGTTTTTCTTAAAATCGTCCTTTGAGAACACAAGAGTAAGCTTGTCGGTGTAAAAAAAAATAGCGGCGAAACACCATCTCCCAGACCGTGGGGTAGGCATACCCGAACTTCAAGCATCTATAAGTAGCAGAGAACTAATGGAGTGGCCGTGTGGTGCTCTATTGAAGCCATGCTATCGGAAATGTTTTTTTTTCACATAATCCGGCAAGCCAGACCGCCTACCCTACAGTGTCAACTCTAGCCCTAGCGAGATACAAAGTGAATAGTGTAAATTGAATCAGACCAAAAACATAAATGTTAAAAAAAGAGCCAAGTTCTTCTATACAAAAACCTTTATGTAACAAATCAGGCGTGAAAAGTACTGAGATCTAAAAGTACGCCAAGTTCTTACTTCATGAAGGTTTAATCACAGATAATAGAGTTACTCTATTATCTGTGGTTTAATACCGAATATTTAAAGTAGAATAATATTGAAACAGCTACAATTACCCCTAACACACGCCACGAACTACTTCATCGAAGCATATTGTCGATAAGGTTTTTGGGTCGTGTGAAATGAATATGTGTCGACATAGCAGTGCGAACTCTGGGAATCGAAGTAGTATGCCGACATGGCGTGTAAAAAGGACCGAACTAGTTTGTCGACACAGTTTTTTATGATGTTATTCGGTTTTAGTTGTTAAAATTTACAAATCGCCTGATAAAGCAAGAATAAAATTCAATCTCCAAGCAACAATTGAATAAAGCTCTGATCAACACAAAAAAGTGGTTCTGGAGCATTAAAGTTCAAATATTTTTCGGTCATTTTCACTTTCCATTTAAAATTTCACAATCCTACCATTTAACAGCTGATTTTGGCATATACTTCTACGTCGGTGTATTTGCGTGTAAATGCCCATACAAAAGCGAAGTACTTTGTCGATTAGGTTGATCGATGTGGCGTGTGTTAGGGGTAAATGTAATAGAGAAATTTTATTATTTAATGATTACTGACTAAAATTTGATGGGCTTACTTGGCAAGTTTTTTTTAGCCTAATTCGAAGGTTTTAAAAACTTGGCCAGTGAACCCAACAAATTTTAGTCAGTAATCATTAAATAATAAAATTTCTCTATTACATTGTAGCTATTTCAATATTATTCTACTTTAAATATTCGGTATTAAACCTTCATGAAGTAAGAACTTGGCGTACTTTTAGATGTCAGTACTTTTCACGGCTGATTTGTTACATAAAGGTTTTTGTATAGAAGAACTTGGTTCTTTTTTTAACATTTATGTTTTTGGTCTTATCCAACTCCTTTTTGCAAAGATTTTAATATTTTGCCATGTCAAAATCTCGAAAGATACGGAAAGATAGAAGGGTGCACTCTATACCTACTAAAATCAACTTAGTTTATAGGTTCCTATTTCCTTTGGTATATTTTCTTTTTGTTATTGGTTGTTTTGATTTGCGCTTCAATTATTTCTTCTTGTCCTGGAAAGATACCTAACTCTAACATACGTACCTTAATTACAGCAATCAGAAGTGCTCCTTATAAATTAAACATTTTCTCAGAAATTTCTTTACCAAATTTCATCGTTTTACAGCAGTCGGAAGTGCTCCATTCAACCAACACCAATTCAGAGAAAGTGGGCGGATACCACGCCCCCTGAATGGAAAACCTCAAATTTTCGATTTTTTCCTCTACTTGCATGACAAGACCTACCGTTGTGCAAAATTACAAGATTCTACAATGTCGGGAAGTGCTCCATAATTTTGATGATCTGTCAGTCAGTCAGTTACGGTTTTTGTGATTTTTGAGGTCTTATATCTCAGGAACCGCTTATGCTAGAAAATTGGTGAGGCGCCTGTGCCTGACTAGCTTAGCGAATATTCGGAATTACCAGTTTCTGACTTCATTGGTACTGAAGATAGGGAGGGGTCAAAAGTCGCCTGAGTTTGTAGGGCGTAGTGCCACAACATGGCTGGGCACTACCGTGCCCTTTGATACGTACACATTTCTATGGATTTCCTCATTTCACCCCTTTGAAGAACTCTGCTGGTAAGTCATCAGTTCCTGCGGCCATGTTGTTCTTAAGCCATTTTATAGCTGAGTCTACTTCTCATATGTATGACCAGATCATAACAATAGGAAAAGAAATTTAAATAAAACGACAGCGTCGTGAGATATAAAATTTATTCAGGGCCCGTATCGCGTAACAGTAAAGTCACTAAATTAATTGATTGTCATTTTGACAATCACTTTCTCTATATTTCTTTATTGATATGATGGAGACAGCTATATTCAAAATGACAATAATAAAATGCACGACTGGATCGTACGAACTTGCTCTTATGTAAAAGTACTTTGGAATTTAAGATACATTTTATAAATATAAAATATGAATTTAAAATAAAATTGCCGTCTGATTTCTAGAAAAGTATGAATTTATGCAAACAAACTTTAAAAAATCGTTTTATTATTAAATAAATAAATTTTTTATATAAAAAATTTCTTTAAAATTTTTCAAGAAAAATATGTGGGATGCGAATTTTAAGTATTTAATAGTATTGATTTTAGGAAATAATTTCAAAAAATAATCGTTCATAGGTTTTGAAGATATTGATTTTTCAAAAAAAATTTTTTTTCAAAAAAACCCAACAAATAATTTTTCGAATATTTTTATATACAATATTATTTTAAACTTAGGGGGACTCCTGCTGAAAATTGTTGGTTAAAATCGTTAGAGCCGTTAATGAGAAAGTCGAAAATAAAAAAAACGGTTCTATGACAGGTACCGTTAATAACATTTTGCCCCAAATTTTTTTTTTACCAAAATATAGTCCATGTCCATAATATCACACCTAATTTTTTTTATCAAAATCGTTAGAGCCGTTTTCGAGATAAATAAGATTTTGCATTACGGGTGTATGGGAGGTACCGTTAGTTTTAGAGCTAAAAAAAAAATTTCAATTTCCCCTCTAGGGAATCACCGAAGACCCATAACTACCGAGTTTGAAGAAAATAGGTCCAGTGGCTTAGGCTCTAGATCGAGGTACAGACATACAGACAGACAGACAGACAGACAGACAGACAGACAGACGGAATTGTCGGACGCACTTTTTTCGTCTTCGCTATCATCGTAATGTCAACTGTAATCAAAATCTCGAGTTCGATTTTTTTTCCAAATGCAGAACTTGCCCTATAGTACCTATATCGCAAGTAAAAAAATTGATAATCACCACCCCTGGCTTTATTTTGAATCTACATTTATGCCATAACATATGAATTATCAGATTATTTAAATTTCTCCCCGAGCAATGATCGTAGTGCTTCAACGGTCGTTTTAGTTTTTGATGACTCATTGCATTATTCTGGCAAATGCGTCTTGAATGTTGGCCTCAAAGTGGTTTGCTTTTTTACGTAGATTATGGAATTGACATGGCACCACATAAAATAATCGATAATCGAGAGCGATATAAGCCGAACTTATATAGCCAGAGGTCGACAACATCGATATTGCCGATATATTTTGTGTTTGCGCGAAATTGTTAATAAAAAATTTTGCCAAATGGGTCATTTTACGCGCTCGCCGTCATCAATTGGTTGCCGCACGGCGAAAAGTTCGGGGCCTGCTTGTGTTCGGCAACTTGCTCTTATGTAATAGACTAAGAATTTTAAAAATAAAGTTTATTAGAGAAAACTGTTCATAAGCATAAAATTGATGTTTTTAACTCTCTTAGTAGTAAAGCCTAGTACTCACCTAGCGTGAAATGAATACGTTCCAAATTACACGCGAAGAATAAAAATGAAAATAGAATACACTTTTTCACGTGAAATTTTGATACTCACTTTGAATGAAAAAAAAAAATAACAATTATTTTTAAACTGATTCGTTCTTTCTGTTTATAAATTTTGAATTTTTTGTTTTGAAACAAAATATTCAAATCAACTGACAAATGTCACAGTTTTCCACGTTGCCTTAAACTTTTTCCTGATGGTTGTACATTGAGAAATGAAAATCATAGCGTGGAAAAAGTTGTGGAACATATTTGTTTTTCCAATCCACATTTTAGTACTCACCTCTCGTTGCGGATTTCATGCCAGTGAACCAGCAGTCACTTTTATATGAAATTTTCATTTTCACTTGAACTGAGTACTAGGCTTAATAGATAAAAAAGAATGCCATATAATTTCTTAAGCAAATTAATATTAGTTAAAGCAAGAACAAAAATTTAACTTGTTAAAGCGGGTTCTTAAAAGAAAAAGTATTTATATACAATTTTTTTTTAATTTTTAAGAAAATATTGTGGTATCTGCCTTAAGTCTTTATTACTGTACGCATAGAAATTAAATTTTCAAAATAAATACTGAGCCGTTTTTGAGATTTCGAATTTTCCAAAAAAAAAAAATTTTTTCAAAAATTCAAAAAATTGATTTTTTTAAGTTTTGACATGCAATGTTTTTCAAACTATTTAGTAGCTTCTCTTTAAAAAAAATGTCATTGAAATCCGTTATGCCGATATGAGAAATTCAAAATTTGAAAAAGATGGTTGCATGGTAGGTACACTCAGTAATATATTAATTTCAAATTTATTTTTATTATTAATTTTAAGATCGTAAAAATTAATCGAAAGAATAAAAAATTATCAAAATTCTAGGCGCCGTTTTCCAGAAAAATGCGATTTTCGAAAACCATTTTTTAACGTTTGTATGGTGGGTACCGTTAAATTTAAGTAAGAAACAAATTTTTTTCACTTCTTAGGCTAGGACCGCACTTGCGATTTTTCGTCGAGGCGATTAAAAAGTCGTAGTCGCTACAAATTATTGTCATGCACGCACTTGCGATTTTTTTTCCGCGCGATTACTTAAGCGCGAAAAATAAAACACACTACTTCTTATGTGAGTGCACGCATTTGCTACAAAAATAAGTAGCGACAGAAAAATCGCTTGAAAAAATGGAACTTGTTTCATTTTTATAATCGCTACGATTTTTAAGTCGCATGTGCGTGCATTCAGATTTAAGGCCATGTGTCTTACTTTTTACGACTAAGAAATCGTGGATTAAAAATCGCAAGTGCGTGCATGCCAATTTCTCTTTGCGACTACGATTTTTAAGTCGTAGTAATTTAAATCGCAAGTGTGGGCATATCCATTTGAGTACATGTGTTTCATTTAAGTTTACGACAAACGCATCGCAAGAAAAATGAAACAAATTGCGAGTTTTAAATCGTCATGATTTGTTGGTAGCAAGTGCGTTCATTCTCATTTAAATTCATGTGTTCTATTTTTGCGACTTAAAAATCGTGCGATTCAAATCGCAAGTGCGTTCCTAGCCTTAGAGATTGTATGTATTAAGAAACTTTTATTTGTCAAGATTAAAGAAAATCGAGGAAGGAGTTTTCGAAATATTTAGTTTTGATCAAAATCTCGAGCTCGTTTTTTTTACGAATGCATAACTTGCCTTCAGGGGCGGACGCAGAAAATAATTTCGGAGGGGGTTTAAGAAAAAAGTATGAGATTTTTATAATAATATATTATTTTATTACTATATTGTAGGTACTTGTTAAATATATAATCTTTATTGTTATTAACATAAATATGTTATAACTAAACAATATTGGCTCCTAGGGTAGGGACTTTTGAAACAATTTCATACAGCTAATCGTAAAAACAAAACATCATTAGGATGTTGCAAAGGATACCTACATATTTGGCAAATTTGAATAATGTTACCAAAAGTTGGAAAATATTCTCTACGAGGGCCTGTTTGGTACTTCCCCTTTGTGTATTTTTATGATGGAGGCCATTACTTGGTTCATAGGTATAATATCATTAATGCTTCTTCTTCTTCTTCTTCTTCCTTTTCTTCGGCGCTGTTATGATCTCGATGTCGAGGGGATCATAACTCTCCCACGTATCTGCTTCACACTAGTGATCCGCCTGTGGGGTTCGCCGGGTTGACCTCAGAAATCGGCGGCAAGCCTCCCGGTTTTGTATTGTTCCATTTCTGAGGCCAACTGAATGCTGGTGTTTTTGCATTTGTTTGTACCAGGAGTGTTTAGGCCTACCTTTCTTTTTATTCCGAATTGGAACGTTGTATGATATTGCCTTTTTGACGGGGTTCTCAGGATCTCTCCTTTGAACATGGCAATACCAACTGAGTCGGTCGTGTTCAATTTTTTGGGAAATGGTATTCTTAACATGGTATAATATCATTAATGCAACAAGAAGAAAAAGAGTGTAAGTGATTCCATAAGTGTATACCTAAAAATAGAATTATAATAAGTTCCACAAATCCAAATCCGGAATATATTGATACGTGAAGTCATAATTTGTTGTACTTTTGCAATCATACGAAAAAGAGTTTTACGAACATATGTATAAGGACACAGCAACACTCAACTGGTACCTACATTAACTATACTACATAATTATCCATGTGCTGTTCATTTCTAACTGTAACTTTCACAAAAACGAAATGAGTAACCGGGTCGCACGAAATTGCTTTTATTTAAAAGACTAAAAATTTCAAAGTTTAATGTTATTAGAGAAAAACTGTTCATAAGCACTCAAATTCCTTTTTGAATGAATAAAACAACACCTTTAGTAGTTGGGCTATAAAGAGGATGCCATGTGATTCAAGCCAATATTAGTTTATGGAAGAACAAAAATTATTACTCGTAGTGCTTTTTTAAAAAAATATCTACAAAATTCTTTAAACATTTTTAAGAAAAAAATTTGGTACGCCAACTTGTAGTATTCATTATTGTACGAATAAAAAATAAATTTCAAACAAAAACATTGAGCCGTTTTTAAGATAACGAATTTTGAAATGCAATGTTTTAAAAACTTTTTAGAAGCTTTTCCATGAAAAATTTCATTCAAATCCGTTCTGCCTAAAATGAGAAATTCAAAATTCGAAAAAAAAAAAACGATTCAAGGTAGGTAAATTCAGTTATATCTTAGTTTTAAATTTTTTTTTATTAAATTATAGATCGTAAAAATTAACCGAAATAAAAAAACTTTATCAAAATTTTCGGAACTGTTTTTGAAAAAATATGATTTTCGAAAACAATTTTTTTCATTTGTATGGTGGGTATCTTTATTTTTAGATAAAAAAATTTTGGGGTTCCAGAAAATAATAATTTTTTTTTAACCATTGCCTAGATTAAACTCAATAAACTTTTATGAATTTTTTTTTTAATTCTGTGAGACATTGTGGTATGAATATAATATAAATAAAGTTGTTTACTTTTGTTCCTACTTTATAATTGATTTAATATCCCTGTTTAAGTTAGTAGTACCCCTTGGTATAATGGTTAGTGCTTTGGACTGTCATGCGGGAGGTATCGAGTTCGATTTTTCAGCCGCTGCTGCAAGAAAGTTTTTTTCAGGGGTGTACTGCCTCTTGCGAGGAATTGACAAATTTTCCAAGAGTATCTCTCGTCATGGAAAGTGCTGCTCATAAGCCGTTCGGAATCGGCAGAAAATTGTAGGTTCCCTCCGTTCCTGGTAACACGCACACAGGAATGGTTGAGAGTTGTCAGTCACTAGGTCCTGGTTCACTCTGAGCTGTTGCACCAGAAAATTTATTTATTTATTTTTGTTTAAGTTAGTACAAGTATTGACTAAAACTTCAAATTTTTGCGAATTTGAAAGAAAATTGCTTCAATTTTTATTTCCAGGAACTCCTATTCTTGGGCCGTTCGTTAATAATATATGAACTATGGAACCTTTTTATGAAAAGATATAGAAGAATTTATGGCACGAAAATAACACTTTGTTTTTTTTTTCTTTAAGAAAATGAATCCTTATTTTTTTAATTCCACATGTTTCGGAGGGGGTTTGAACCCACAAAACCCCTACCTGCGTTCGCCCCTGCTTGCCTTACAGTACTTATAAGTCCCAAATAAAACTTGTTATGACCAAAGTTGCCGGAAATTAAATTTTAAGCCACTTTTGCTGTGTATTTTTTTGGTAAAAAGTTGGAAATGAGCGATCAAAAACAAAAACACATTAAAAATCGATGGTTCCTTTCTATGATAATAAATAGAAAAGGACTGATCTGTTTTCCTTCTTTCGATGTGCTAGGCTAGAAGAAAATGATATGCGACGGCCTTATGGACTATTTGAACGGTCTTAAACTTAAGCATTATATTTTTCCTTGGTATAACTTTTGACTTGCCAAGGTGAAAAACTGATACGCTTTGCCAACAGCTTAATATTTGTTAGTATAAACACTTCTCCACAGAACCAGATGGTGTGCCGGCAACCATCTTAAAAAAATGCAATAATGCCTTTATTCAGCCATTGACTGACCTATTTACGCTATCCATCCTGCAGAGTACCTTTCCTCAATCATGGAAAGTTTCTTAGATAGTTTCTGTCCACCAAAAGAGACCAAAAAATAATGTATCAAATTATCGCCCTATACCTAACTAAACTATCATTCCAAAAATATTTGAAAGTATTATATACGAAACTGTCTCTTTCCACTGCAAATCAATTCTTTATGGTTTTATACCGGGTAGATCAACAACAACGAACCTAGTAGAATTTGTTTTCATGTTCTATGCACAATGGTCGATGGGGATGAATTCGATGTGATTGCTACTGACTTTAGCAAAGCCTTCGACGCTTGGCTTTATGGAACGCTGGTCAAAAGAGTTCTCTGACTAGTACATTTCCAAGTCTCTTTTCATTTCATTTGTCCCTTCCATCCTAGAATATGCGTCTCAGGTTTGGTCACTATATCAAATAACCCAAATTTAAAGGAAGGAAGCCGTCCAGCGAAGGTTCATTCGTTTTGCCTGCGCAATCTTCCGTGGGATAATAATTATCGACTTCCTCCATATTCGTATCGCTTACTGCTAATTGACCTTCAGTCCCTTGAAAAACGGCGTGAAACAGCAGATGTGGTTTTTATTCACGACATACTAACTGGTAATATAGACTGTCCTAGTCTAATAAGTCTGATTTCCATTAATACCAACCGGCGAAATGTTTTTGCGTCAGTACTCCTATTCCGCATTCCTTTTCACCGTACTAATTATAGCTACTATATAATTCTATGTCTCGTATGCTGCGTAATTCCAACAACTCCTCAAATATTTTTGATTTGAGTATATCTAAATCAGTCCTCCGAAATTCTCTCCTCTCCAACCCACCCCAATAACTTTCTCAACCACCCAAAATTTGTATTGTTAGTTGTACTACGAGTAGTATAATTAAAATGTATTATTATAGTTTGGATAATTTTTTATAATTTTGTTTTTTTCTTACACTCGTGTATTTTTACTAAATTTTAATTTATTTTAAATTTGATGTACATATTAGTATAATAAGTTTTGTGTACAATAAAATTAGATAGGCCCCTGGACCTTGTTTGTGTTTCATCCATCAGATTCGGATGTGCTCACCTTTTATCGTAAAACTATTTAGACATAATGTGGGAGTGTGGGAAGGTTCGGTGTTTTGATTTCCGAAGAGAATTCATTCTATTCAATATGCATTCTAATATACCGAATGTATGCCTAGTTTCCCATCATTTCTCGGTTCCTTAAAGCACCAAATTGCAGTGTTCTTAGGCAAGTTCCATTATTTTCTATCTTCTGTTGTTATTAAACTTCTTATTCCAGGCTTCCAATGGATGTACTCCCTGTCCCTATCCCTATGATAATTTGATGGTAAAATTCTCATAAGAGAGTTAAAGTTACTCCCACCGTTTACCCATCTTATACTTGAACGACTTCACTTTGACTTTCAGAGCATTGGACAAACATCGCATTGATCTTACACTAGATGAGGTAATTATAAACGAGAACAACATGAAGAGCATGCTACTCGTATCAATAAATAAAGAAACATCTGTACATCGGTAAGGATAAAATGTATTGAAATCAGTAACTTTGTACCTCAAAGTTTAGTAGTTCAGTTACTTGGAGTAAACATCAACTCCACACTCCAAATGACAACTCGTCAGCGGAAAGAAAAATTGTTCCCAAGTCCCAAAAAGTAAATTTTACAAGATACGATTTTTTAACTTTGTATTGAATTACAGCTGCATATTTTGGCTCACAAGTAGTGCATGTAGTGTTTTTTTATTTTTTATTATTGTTATTGTTATTTTAATTTTTATTTCTATTTTTCTATTTCTAATCACATGAGCCAGACAAAAACATTAAATCAACATTAATTTATTATGTACAAAAACAGAGAATAATTAAAAAACAAAACAAACATCTATGTTAACAATTCTTATTTCAGGATAGCTTTATAAAACTGGACATCTTCCATAGGCATCCACTTAAACATTGACTCGATGTCACTTTTCTTTTCCTTTGAAATTAAACTTCTGATCGTGGTTTTCGACACTTTTGGCAAAACAGTATCTCTTTGTTTTTTTTACTTCGCAGTTTTTTCTCATTTAATAAGGAAACGGCTGTTGAGATAATGTCTTCTCCATAATCTTCACGGTACTTGATTTGAAGTAATTTTTTTTGCTCATAAATTATTTCCTTACATTTTGTGTAGGGAATGAAATTCAACCCTTGTGTTGCAATGCTGTAGTTATAAAAATCGTTTTGGTTTAGTTGCATCAATTTTAATTTTATGTTCGGATAATCCATGCTCTTGAGATTGCGCATAAGGGAAATCAGACTGAAATATGATATATTTTTTTAAATGTCGATCAATTACACTGTGTACCGCATCAAGCTCCTGTATTCTGTCCCATTTCGATCTGGGGACTAGTTTCCAAGAATTTTAGCAAGGCCAAGGACGTTAAGCGATTCCTGTTTTGAGGTATGCAAGAATCTGACTAGAGCATAATTTTCGTCACGTCAGGGTTGTCTTCCCACTGCTCTAAGAATCCTTATTAAGGCGCTAGCAATATCGTTTCCACTTCTTCCGCTCTGACTTTCGTACCACAAAGAACAGTATGTTGTTTTGTTCAAATTACACAATCCTGTAAGATTATACATACTGTTCTTTTGTAATAAAAGTTTGATATATTTGCAACTTGCATGGAAAAAACGCTTTGCAGGTCATAAGATATTACTGCAACTTTTGTATCCTTCAGCTCACGATCCGCTTGGCGACGTTTTCAAACTTTGTGCATGCATCGCATTGATCTTTTTTCGGTTTGTAGAATGAAATGTTATATTGTGTTGTGAAAATGCTTCTATACAAACAAAACTTGAGTGGATCTTCCGTTGTTTCTTTGTATAAATTATACATTTTGCGAAGGTTGAGTCCAGCTTGTAGATACTGCTTTTGAGAAGATGCTCTTACGTAGTGTGAATCAATAAATGGATAACTCTCAATGCGTTTTTTAATTTGCAAAGTTTTTTCTGTTGGTGTTTTGTTTTTGGCTGGGTTGTTCTTTTTGGGAGGCATTGGTGATTCAGTGATCGAATTGTGATTAAGTTTGAAATAATAATATATACTAGACTTCGTAATGTCCAGAGTTTCCATTAAAAAAGATTGACATACTTGATATTGCTGTCCGTGAATTTCGAAGGAATATTTAAAAGTATTTTATCGTCTTGAACTTTCCTTTTTCGTGCGCAACCTTTTCTTAGGAACTAAATGCACACATTTTGCGTAAAAAAACTTTTTTTGACCTTCATTCAATGCCCGAAAATTGCTATTAATTTTCTTTCGCATGTCTTTAGAAAAGAACGTTGTGCAATTATAGCAACATGCAGATCCACACTTTGGAGGCTTGACTTTTCGGGCACCTACTTTTTTTCCCTCATAATTTGAATATTCCTTTCCCTGTTCCCGTAGTTGTTTTTCAATTACCTTTTTCCAAATGCAGGGATTGGCTAGCTTTCTTTTCGGTGGTGCACTTGTCCCTTCTACATTTCGAGGATCAAGCAACGGATCTCGATTTATCTCTACATTCATTCTGGTGTCTTCATGATTATGTGGTTGGGTGGATCCATCTTCAGCTGAACCAGAAGTTTCCTTACCAGTGGTAGTTGTTGGATGCATTACACATGCATTACAAAAAAAAAAAAAAAACAGTCAAGAGACATTTTGAATATAATTCAGATTATGATTCCTACTTATTCCCAATGTCTCTTTCAGCTTCACTTTGAGTTTGTAAGGGTTCATCGTTATCAGACAAAATATTATCTATGATCCTTTTAACGAGAGAAAATAAGTTATGTTTAGAGACCACCAAGAATTCTAATTTGTACCTACCCTTGAAGTGATGGTGGTAGGTAAATTTATATCTGAATAGCTCTCAGAAAAATACATTAGTGGGAATTAAAAAAAAAAACAAATTGGTATAGGTATAAGTTTCAATAATAATATGAATGTTTTCTTAACAACAAGCATAAGGTAACAGCTTATTTTATTTTATTTTACTTCATTTCTATTTCCATTGTGAATGAGAATGCACTTTTTCAGAACCTTTTGTAACTGAAACTAATCACACACTATAACAATTTCAACCTAACTGTCTGGTTATGTATTTTGTTTTCAGTCAAATTCTCAGAATTACAACGTATTTTAGCAATGAGTGAAATTCTCAGAAGTACAACGAATTTTTGTCAGTTACAATACCGTTCGGAGCTCTCGCACCGTACCCCTTGGAGATAGAACAATAATCCCAATTCTTTCCATGAACGTACTTATTTTTTTCAGTTACAAAATAGTTTTAAATTTCCATTGGAGATAGAATACCATAAACGAGAATTCCTTGTCGCTTAGAACAAACTGTATTTCCCATTTAAAATGGACGATTTGTATTGTTAACTGGATATAGAACAATTTTGAATATTCTTTATTGAAACCTGTAAGAGTATGGAAAATTGTTCTATCCCATACATATATGTCTCTTAGAACAATTTGGAATGAATTTCACCAAAAAAAATTGGCGCTTAGACTAGAGTGGCTCTGCCAAATATCTGCTGAACGGAAAGACTTAGACCAAAACGGATTTGAAATTCGGAAAGAACACGTTCTTATTAGTAAAACTGCATCATTACCTAGTTTTCGAATAAAAGTGGATTTAGAACAATTTTGCTCTCCGCCGACGAACTGTGTAATGTAATGTAAGATAATCTTCACATTTCAGCCCTCAAGTTCGAAGCGAATGAAGACCGAACCTTCTGTTTAAAAGACAAGCCAGTGCTCTTAATATGATTGATTAGAAGCATTTTACTTGGGGTTGTAGAGGATATACAAGACTGCTCAGTCTTAGGCAATGACTAGATACTCATCATCATCAGGAGTCGGGAAAGAAGGTAAGTAAGCAAAAACAAAAATGAATTCTCAGAGGTGCTGCTTCTATTGAGCATGATGCAAATCCTCCAAAAGTATCTTTTGTTGTTTAAACGAGCATCTCATCTAAGACATTCGGATTCAGCGGATAACGGCTAATACCCCTCCTGACTATCAACACGATCACAGAAATGGCAGATAGCTGTAAGTCTCTAGGGCCTGGTTTTTGATGAGCTGTCGAGCACCAAATTTATTATTAAAGTTACATACAGGTGTAAATTGTTCTTATTTACACGTGCAAAAACATGCCTCACCTGAAACACATATAAAACTCCGGAGTCGTAGAATTAAAATTGCAAAAATTTAAATAATTAAAATATAATTAATAAACATTAAAAATTGAATCATCATCACTCAAAAACACATATGAGTATGAAGTTCAAATACTCACTCGCATATGCAATTCTTTTGTTAAAAAAAAGATGTTCTTATACAAAGGTATATAGCAATGTAACGTGTCCTTTTACATGTTAGCCGTAGACATATAACCCGGATTAATTTACATAGCTACTTAATACATATTGTACAATTTGTGTGTACATTATAATATATGTATCTCGTCGATTGTTTGAATTGAATAAATTTATTAAAACTGATTTATTATCGCAGGATCTCACAAATTTACATTTTGCTACAATAAATCAAATTTATTTATTGAATTTGGATAACAATACCTATGTAGATACCTAGTTAAATATAGATTCTATAACGGATAGGCCGAATGAAAATAATGGATTGTGCGTGGTAACTTAATGAGGGTGAATTTATTACCAAGTTATAGGACACCCTCAACAAAGTAGAAGGTCCAACATACCAACATACGTAGCCATATATGCAGTTATGTAACAAAAGCATTTCATATACATTCACACGACTAGGTGTGCACCGCCATTGAAAGATATAGTATTTCGTTCGATAAACAAATTGCATTTCATTAATTTACATTTTGTTCTTTGGTTGTTTTAATTGTTGTCAAATATTTGCTTTACTATAGAGGTTTTGTTGCAATTAATTGGAGTTAAATTTCGATTTTTTTTTTCTTTTGATAAAGTTGACGTTGAATTTAATACAATTTTCAGTAATGTTTGTTTGTAAAAGGTAATAGCATTTCACACCAATTAGCCATTAAGGGTTTGCTGTAGTACAATTGGCTTTGAATTTAATCTTCAAAGAGCTTTAAGGACAATTCGTATAGTTTAAGAATTGCCTTCGAAAGTCCAGCCCAACCTCATTAAAAGCGCTAATCTTTCAGTGTGCACGTAATTCTATGGGCTTAATAAGGAAAACTAGTCAATCGAAAGTGTAAACCAATTGAAATTAAGCGTTAATTAAGAGAAGCTTTGCTATAGACCTCTGTTGTAATCTGGCAATATTTAGTAAACTAATCATATTACATTTCTATGGCTAAAATAGTTGATCTGTTGAAACTAGAAATCTAATTATCTTAATTAAACTTGCATAATTCGGGTATTATTAGCGCGTTTTATGGCGACGCACGGTTATTTGATATTATATCGGTATTAGAGGTGAGGTTCGAATTAAAAATATGAGTTTGGTTTTGAAAATAAAATAAATTATACGACTTGGGCGACCGAACTGCTCGCATGTAATTCAAGTATAAAGTGTCAAAGCATCGAAAATGTTAGGTACTTTATATAAATTCAACGACTTATTAGTACCCAAGTGTGAACTACTTCAATAGCCATCGTATGTTTTGGAAAAGCTATCCTTAATATAAATATGTAGTAGGAATTTACAAAAATATCAACTACAACTTTGGCAGTAGGAATACTGCCAATAAAATCTAAAGTAGAATTCTCCCATTGTATAGAAATATTCATAGTACTCTCATGGAGAGGAACGAACGATGCGCCATCTGAACAGGCGGGCGATTAGAAATATTTGTGGTTATGTTGTGGAAATTACAAATAAAGTACAATAATGAAAGTGTTTTTCACAAGGTATTAAACAAGGAATAAATAGATAAAAAAGATTATTGCTCTTATTAAATGGACTTAGAATTTTAAAACTGTATGTTATTACCGAAAAATGTTCATAAGCATAAAATTCATTTTTCAAAAGCCAAAAACAAAACTTTTGGTAGTTGGGTATAAAAACAAAATGCCATGTGCATTTTAAGCAAATAGCTATGCATTTATGCTGTAAAAAGACGTTTTGAATCGTTATAATGGTTTCTTCAACAATAAGTTTTTATATATAAAATTTTTAAAACATTTTCAAGAAAAAATGTTAGTACGCCAACTTTAAGTTTTTATTAGATATCGTGCAAATAAAATTTAAGGTTCAAAAAAAAAAATATCATAGTTTTTGAGATATTGAATTTTCAAAACAAAATTTTATTTTTTTTTTAATCAAAAGAAAATATTATTCTTGGGTTTTGATTTGCAATTCAGAAACTTTCTTGGTTTAAAAAACTTCTTTAAAATCCGTTATGTTGATAGTGAGAAAATCAAAATTTGACAAATTTTTCTAAGTTAGGTACAGAGAGTAATGTGTTAATTTAAAATTGTTTGTTATCAAATTTTGCGGTGCGGGTCGAAATTCTGCTTCGCTGTATATTGAGTGTAAGAAACGGTAGTTTTGTTATCTCATGATGAATTATATCAGATGTCTACATTGCATTCTATTATCAATGGAACCAATATTTGTTAAAAAAAAAAACATTTGAAAACCCTTTTTTAAATTTTGTTCAGGTTTTTTGAAAATTCAATATTTTGAAAGCTTACTGCGTGATTTGTTTTGGAACTTTGTTTTAAGCATTATCTAATAGATTTAGAAAATATAATAATTTTTTTATTTCTTAAATTTTACAGTTTTGAAAAGTTTTTGAATTTGGTTTGAAAAATCTATAATATCCAAAAAACATAATTAAACTCTATACTTTACACTTTTTTAACAATATACATATCTAACAGATATCGAAAAAAAAAATTATTTATTTTACACCGAATTTTGCGCCTTGAAAATTATGTATTCAAAACACTACCTATTAATTAAAAATAAAATGCACGACTGAATCGCACGTACTAGAGGAAACTATTCATTATTTTATAAGCTATTAGTACCTAGGAAAAGAAGAAAAGAACAGAATGCCATGTGATTTCTTAAGAAAATATGAATTTATACAGGAAAAAAATATACCGGCTTATTGAAAAAATGAGCTTTTATATAAAAAAAATTAAAACATTTTTAAGAAAAAATTTTGGTACCTACCTTAACTCTTTATTATTATACCAATAAGAACTAAATGTATTTTCAAAAAAAATATTCACACGTTTTTGAGATATCGAATTTTCAAAAAAAAAAAAATAATTGTGCTTTTCCAAAAATCCAAAAAAAAATTTTTTTTAAGCTCTGAAATGCAATGTTTTTTAAACTTTTAAGAAGCATTTCTATAAAAAATTTCATGAAAATCCTTTACACCAAAATCCTTAATTCGAAAAAAATGGTTCTACTGTAAGTACAGTCAGTAGTATTTTAATTTCGATTTCTTACTTGCGGTATAGGTACTAGAGCACTATAGGGCAGGTTCTGCATTTGAAAAAAAGATAGAACTCGAGATCAAAATTGATGTTAAGGTGATAGAGAATACGAAAAAAGTTGGTCCGGTAGGCCTGTCAGTCTGTATGTAACATATGTCTGTTGTTGTTTTTCCATATTAAGTATTATTTTAGAAAATTGACCCTCACGCTAAACGGCGGAAAGGACCGCCTTTGATACAATTATTTTTGTTCAGTCAATCTTCACGATCTGCCCATTTTTTGGCATTTAATTTTAATTTGAAACTACTCTGTACACATGCATACATTTGTCTTACACAAAAATGTTTAAAATATTTATAATAACTAATTGTATTCTTAGTTTAATTGTACATTATTTTAAGTTAACTTTAAGTGTCAGTGGCGTAGATAGCTTTTCGCTATGGGGGGGGATAGATCTAGTTCGCTCATTTTTTTTTTAAGTTTTAATAATTAAAAAAAAAACAAATAACAAGACTTCATTGAATTCATTATGTATGGCATAAAAAAATTATATTTTTTAAAGATAATATACTTCTTCTTCTTCTTCCTTTAATTCGGCGCTGTTATGATCTCGATGTGGAGGGGATCATAACTCTCCCACTTATCTGCTTCACACTAGTGATCCGCCTGTGGGGTTCGCCGGGTTGACCTCAGAAATCGGCGGCAAGCCTCCCGGTTTTGTATTGTTCCATTTCTGAGGCCAACTGAATGCTGGTGTTTTTGCATTTGTTTGTACCAGGAGTGTTTAGGCCTACCTTTCTTTTTATTCCGAATTGGAACGTTGTATGATATTGCCTTTTTGACGGGGTTCTCAGGATCTCTCCTTTGAACATGGCAATACCAACTGAGTCGGTCGTGTTCAATTTTTTGGGAAATGGTATTCTTAACATGAAGGCTTCCTCGGATCTTCGTACTTCTTTAAAGATAATATACTATACGCATTAATTTCAATATGAACTAGAAAAAATATTGATATACAGTGCCTTGCATAAGTATAACCGCACCTGTCAAAATGCGTTTTGTAGAAAATTAAAATGAGAATGACACTTTACTATTTTTTTTATTGAATGGCATCACTAATCAAGTAAATTGAGAAGAAAAAAAGTTCCGTTATTTTCTCTTCTTTCTCTTCTTAACTTCACCTTCACGCCCGCGCTGTGTTGAAACAGTTAAAGGGTAATCATAATCCCTTGAGCGCGGGTAGATTATAAAAAAAAAAAACAGATTTTTATATAACCGCACAATGCAAACCTCTCTGAAGCTTCATTCAGTTATGTACATTTAAGCGATACGGAAAAAGTCAAAATTCAAGCTTTTCGGTTAACTGGCCTAAGCTTAAGGGCTATTGGTAGGAAAATTTAAAGATCCGATCGTGTCGTCCGAAAATTCTTACAAGATCCAGAATCTTATAGAGATGAAAATAAGACCCGTGCATCTGCAGAAGCTGACACGTCGAGATAAAAGGGGTTTAATAAATGCTGCATCCAATTCGGCGCATTCTTTGCAAGACATTCGTGACGAATTGGGCTTAGGAATTTCGGTTTCAACGGTTTTTTGTGCCTTAAAAAGCAGTAAAGTGATTGTTTGGTGCAAAATGATGCCAGCTCCAAATTTGACAACAGTCTACAAAAAAAAGTAAGAATTTTCCCGGCAAAACATGAAACGGAATTGGAAAACCATAAGTAACATTCCATTAATTTACACTTAACTCTTGTTATTCCAAATGGCATAATCTAATGAATGTTTTTTTTTTTTTAGATTATTTTAGATTATTTTCAGTGGCGAAAAAAAGTTGATGGGTCAGGTTGTTTTAACGGATATTGGCACGATCTGAGAAAGGAAAAAAGTTTTTTTTCAAGAGGAACTTTGGCGGTGGCAGTTGTAAGGTTTGGGGGGCCTTCAGCGACCGTGGTAAGGTTGCAGTTGCCTTCACCCCTGCAAATATGAACAGTTCAGCTTGCACCCAGGTGCTTCAGAATAATTTGGTACCCTACTTAACACGATTTCGTCATGTCTTCCAGCATGATAATGCCCCAATTCACGTTAGTCGTCAAAGTTTGGGATGGTACGAATCGAATAACATACATTTTATGGTGTTCCCGGCACGTTCTCCAGATTGTAACCAAATTGAAAATCTTTGGGGAATTTTGACCCGCAAAATTTATGCCCATAATAGGCAATTATACAGTGTTGCTGAGCTGCGAGAGGCGATTGTGGAAGAATGGAACTGTATAGACGATTCCATATTGAATAACTTTGTCAACAGTATGTCAAAAACAATTTTTAGATTGGTCGAAAATAGGGGCAGCAATGTCCTTTACTAATTTAGCCGAAAAAATTTACTTAAAATAAAAAAAAACAGATCAAAATAAAAAAGCGGTTATACTTTTGCAATACAAAAAATCTGTTTTAATTTTTAACCACCAGAAGAGAAACTAACGAAACTTTTTTTTCTTCTGAATTTACTGATGTCATTCAATAAAAAATAGTAGGTGTCATTCCCATTTTAATTTTCTACAAAACGCATTTTTACAGGTTATATTTATGCAAGGCACTGTAGTAAGTAAAATAATATTAATTTAAAAAATAAATCACAAAATAAATGCAGCTCCGCGAAGATTCAACGCCACATAAAAGAAGAAGTGTAAGCAATATGCGTCATATTTTCAATATAAATTATTAAAAAAAAGAATAAAACTGAAATGGTCTGCCTTCACGTACTGTTTCATAACTTCCACATTTATTATTCGATTTAATTAATTTTGTGCGTTTTAGCTTTGTAAAAACAATATCTTCCACCTGAGATCTTAAAAGTATTTTAAATATTTTTTTGTCTTTCCTTACGGAATGACTTAAAACAAGCGATTTTCTAAAAACGGCGAAAAAGTGTGTTTTTTGAAACTTTGAACGGCTTTTTCTTAATGATTGTTGGGCCGATTTACACAAGTCGTATACTGCTGGAAAGACAAACAAAATATCTGTTCAAAAACATAAAGAATATGTTAATTAGTTTGACTGGTTTTGAGAATTAGGCTCACACATGGAAAAGGAGCAAAAAAAAAAAAACGGTTTTTTGCTTATATCTCGAAAACGCTTCTTTGGAAAAATAAATGAGTGCCGAGTCAAAATTAGTCTAGAAAATACTTTTTTTTGGAGGTACTCGCTACAAACCGAAAATTTGTAAACTAGTGTTATCAATTGGACGTAAATTGACGTAAAAAAAAAATTCAGAGTGCGTTTCTTTAACTTATTTGGTTCATGACTGGTTATGCTGAACAATTATCGATCCCAATGGGGGGGATATATCCCCCTGATCCCCCCCCTATCTACGCCACTGTTAAGTGTTGTTTTTTACAAAATCTACCAGTTAAAAAACAAAAATAACTAAAACTATTGTTTGTGATTTTTTTTAAATATAATATCAGTAAATTTTTAAAATCGATTTATGTACCTTCAAATTTTTTTTTTTTTTTATTTTGTACAGTTATCCTTAGTTTCCTAGGTAAGAACTGTTTTTATTAAAAAAAATATACCTATGAAAATTTCCTTAAAACCTTTTGAACTTACATATTTAATTTTGTACAATTGTACAATTTTTTGTATAGGTATGTATATAGGTTAGGTTAGGTATGTAGGAACCTTACTCGAGTATCGAATGGAATGTCCGTGGTTTCGTTCTAATATATTGTTCTAATCCATTTTAAGATCCATTCTAGCTATGAAATCTTTTTTTATTTATTGAAAAATAAATCTTTTTTTTTTTTTTATGGAGACAGTGAACGACAACAAACATACAAAAACTTTTGGGAAGATCAAATGGTATAATCTGGATAAGGAAAAAGGCGAAGCTTTTATTTCGAATATGCAAAACTTTCTGTATAACAACACCGATATAGTTCGAAATGAAGAGAGTACAGCACAAAGTATGTGGGATCTCCTACAGAGAACTTGCAAAGAAAAAGCCAAAACACTGTTAGGGGTTTCAAAAGGACACAACCAACAAGGCAAAGAAACATGGTGGTGGAATGATGAAGCTAAATCAGTTATAAGTAAAAAGAAAATGGCTTTCAAGGCTTGGTCGAAGTGCCCCTCTAATGATACAGAGCAAAAGTCACGCCTCGAAGTGGAATATAGAAACTGCAAGAAAGAAGCGAAGAAGAAGTGCGCCCAAATTCAAGCAAAGAATACAGAAAACCTGTATCGGGAGCTGGATGAAATTTCTACCCCGACAGCTGGTGCTATTCAAGAGCTACGGCAAAACACGAATAAGGGCGCAACTATCTTTAAAATAGCCGCTCAAAGATGAAGAAATGCCCAGGAGATTTGTTCGCCAAAGTTCATTAACAATGCTCAAGGCCAACTACTTGTGGAAGACAACGAAATTCTTCACAGGTGGCGACAGTATTGTGACGGACTTCTAAACGAACAATTTCCAAGGCTATACTTTCCAATAGCTTCACCTAACTTAAGCGAAGTATCCGACGTCACAGTCGAAGAAATTAGTGAGGCGGTAAAATACTCCAAAAAGGGAAAAGCTGTTGGCCCAGACGAAATACCCTCAGAGTTTTGGAAAAAGATGGGAGACATCGGGTTTAGATGGCTCATGATTCTTGTCTCCAAACTTATTCGAGGTGATCGCATGCCTAATCAATGGAGGGAAAGTTACCTTCTTCCAATTTATAAAGGAAAGGGTGATACTCGAAGCTGTGATAATTACCGTTCGATTAAGCTGATGTCACACACCATGAAGATCGTTGAGCGAGTCTTGGGTAGCCGACTGCGAAAAATAATTAGGCTATCTGATGACCAGTGCGGGTTTGTCGGGGGTAAGTCAACCACGGATGCAATCCAGAGTATAAGAATAATTATGGAAAAACATCGGGATTCTTTGGAGGATTTGCATGTCGTATTGGTTGATTTTGAAAAAGCATTCGATCGGCAACCACGAGATCTAATATGGGTGGCCCTCAGGCAACGAGGAGTTCCAGAAACCTATGTGCGGATAATTATGGACATGTATGATGGAGCAGTTACTAAAGTAAGATGCGCAGCTGGAGTCACCGAAGAATTCGAAATCACAGTAGGTGTACACCAGGGAAGTGTCTTGAGTCCCCTGCTCTTTATTTCAGTTCTTGATTACCTGCTTGAAGGCAAAGTGACGGATCCAAAAGTACATCAGTTATTCTTTGCTGACGATGGAGCCATCATAAGTGAAGACCCGATATCCCTACAACGAGCACTTGACGTATGGGTGGATGTTCTAGAAGGAAGTGGGTACCGCATAAGCGCGAAAAAGACAGAATACCTATGCTGCCCATTTTCTGATCCACACAGGCCTACTCCAGACATTTATTTGAATGGAGTAGTGCTTCCCAAGTGTGAAAAGTTTAAATATCTGGGGTCTATGATAAATAACGAAGCTACTTGTGATGACGATATCAATCATCGCGTAAGCGTAGGGTGGATGAAGTGGCGGGAAAATTCTGCTATCTTCTGTGACCGAAAAATGCCCCCTAAGCTGAAAGGAAAGCTCTACACTTCAGTTGTGCGTCCAGCACTCACATACGGTTCACAATGTTGGACAATGTACAAAAAGTATGAGAGTAAGCTTACGGCAGCTGAGATGAAGATGCTTCGTATGACAGCAGGAGTTACAAAGCTTGATCGAATTAGAAGTACGAAGATCCGAGGAAGCCTTCATGTTAAGAATACCATTTCCCAAAAAATTGAACACGACCGACTCAGTTGGTATTGCCATGTTCAAAGGAGAGATCCTGAAAACCCCGTCAAAAAGGCAATATCATACAACGTTCCAATTCGGAATAAAAAGAAAGGTAGGCCTAAACACTCCTGGTACAAACAAATGCAAAAACACCAGCATTCAGTTGGCCTCAGAAATGGAACAATACAAAACCGGGAGGCTTGCCGCCGATTTCTGAGGTCAACCCGGCGAACCCCACAGGCGGATCACTAGTGTGAAGCAGATACGTGGGAGAGTTATGATCCCCTCGACATCGAGATCATAACAGCGCCGAAGAAAAGGAAGAAGAAGAAGAAGAAAAATAAATCTTTTATGATTTTATTAATACAACACAAAAATTACGCCCAATACTTTATCTGCTACTACTAAACGATGACTTTACTACTAAACGATGACTTTTTACTTCAACCGTAATCTACGAGCAGACCCCTTTCTTAACTATTTATTTTCATGGCTGAAACCAGATCATTTGCACGATCAGAAATTAGCAAAAAATTTTTCAAGGCAAAATTTGTTTTTGCTGTCAGCAACCGCCACCAGTTCACTATAAATTTACTAAATTTGGTTAAATCTTGTTATAATATGCATAATTTAGTTCCTAGTTGAACATACATTTTTTTTAAGGAAAATTAGACAAAATTGTATATGTTCAGCTAAGTTGAAAGCATGATTTTTTGTCAGTTGACTCAAAAAAAATGGTGTTTTTATAAAAAGTGGTATTAAGCAAAGTAAGAAACATAACTTTCAAGTAGTTAGGAAACTAAATGACTCCTTGTAGACAGCCAATCAAGAATTACTCTAGGAAACCGTTGAAAACAACAGCATTTAGTTTCTTCGTATAATCTACAAGATTTAAGAAAAAAAATTATTTTAGTTAAAAATAACGGTACCTTCCATACAAATGTTAAAAAATGGTTTTCGAAAATCGTATTTTTCTCAAAGACGCTTCCAAGAATTTTGCTTAAATTTTTGCGATCTATAATTTAATAAAAAAAAATTAAATCAAGATAACTGACTGTACCTACAATAGAACAATTTTTTCGAATTTTGAATTTCTCATTATCGGCAAAACGGATTTTAATGAATTTTCTTATACGGAAACTTCAAGAAAGTTTAAAAAATATTGCATTTCAAAACTTAAAAAAAAAAATATTTTTTGAATTTTTGAAAAAAAAAAAATATTTTTTTTTTGGAAAATTCGGTATCTCAAAAATTGTAAATTGTATTGTAAATTTAATTTTTATTCGAACAATAATAAAAACTTCAAATTGGTGTTGTTGCATAAGCTAATAGTTGCTTGAATCACATGGCATCCTGTTTTTAGCACCAACTACGAACCGAGCTTTGTGTCATTTATTATGCTTATGAAATATAATGAAATAACATTCATTTTTGAAATTCTTAGTAGTTCACAATAAGAGCAAGTTCGTGCGACCCAGTCGTGCATTTTATTTTTATTGTTTTCTGTTTGTGTTGTATGCATTGAATGTAGATATTTTCATTGGACTCTAATTTGATTGAACACGTTCAGATAACTATTGAAATTGTTATGGATAGCTTTTATTTGATGTAATAAGAACTCAAGGTATCTGAATATCTCTCGGATAGGTTCTAAAACACAATGTCTGCAATTTACTAGGATACATTCGTAAAAATGTTTCTCCTTTTGAAATGTGAATTTGTGCGGGAACTGAAATGATTTGGAAATTTCGCAATTTTTAATTGGTATATTTTTAGAAAAGGGCTAAACAATTTTAATCTTAAAATTTTTGAAGCCTATGCCAGATAGATTTAAAAAAAAATTGCACGTTTTCAGGAAATGTTTTAATTGGCCGTGGCGCGATGGATGTGTGCTCGCCTGTGAACCTCATGATCACAGGTTCGATTCCTGCCGTCGTCTATGTCGTTTTAATTCCATTAAAAACCTTCTAAAATTGTCATCAATGGGTTGCTGGCCTACTCATTACATGTTGTTCAGGCATAACACTAACAACCAGTGGCGGCTGTACCTTAAGTGCGCTCGTGCGCTGAACCACCAATTCAAAAGATTTAAAAATTACAAAATATTACTGCATCTTTATTTTTAGATTCCCATTTTAATATTTATTTTTTAAACATACGTACAAGAACACAAACAAGTAAAATTTCCAATTATGACGAAACAATGTAAGCGCTTTGCTTTACTATTAAGACTTACTTTCCTTGCAAGTAAAAATTCTCGTGCGCTTCGGCGAGCGCACGAGGACTGCTAATATAACTTGTATGAGTTACAAGCAAGTATCCCTGACGCGTGAGACAAAAGATATTTCATTGAAATGTATGGAGAATTAGCCTGCTCTCGTGCAGCGCACGAGAACCGAAGATTAACTACAGCAACCGATGTTTGACTAGAATGCGCTGCGCCTGCGAATATGTAATGTTGTTTCGCTCTATACGTGACTGGTTAAATAGTGTAGGTTTGTAGGTGTTAGGTTAGTAATTGTTTTTTATTTTGGTTTTGGTTCGATTCTGTACTGTGTACAGTGTGTGGTGTGGGATAAAATTAACAGTGATTAGGTATATTAAAGACAGTAATAATTTTTTTTAAAATAAAGTTACGTGAATCCACGATTTGACGCATTTAAGTGAAAAAATAAAAAACATGATTCCTTGCTAAATGTAATAAGTGTGTCAGTTTTATACATGGTCGAAATTCTTCAAGCAATTATACAAAATAATAAAAAATCGACATATACATGTAAATTTTTGTTTTTTTCTGCGATTTATAATCTTAATACCTACTTAGTGAGCAAGTAAAGTGCACCACCTGTTCAACAACCCACCAGCCGCCACTGCTAACAACATGTAATTGAGTTAAACTAGTATGCCCAACAAAGATGAACACGAATAAAATAATGTGAATTATAAGCGACATAGAAATAAGACACGGCATTCTCCGCTTTAGTTCAGCCGCCATCCCTGGAGATAAAATATCTGAGACAACAACCTTCAGTCTCAGAACATCGTGCCACATCTTTCCTATCCTTCTTTCTCTTCCTTAACTTCACGACCGCGCTGTGTTCAAACATTTAAAGGGTAATCATAATCCCTTGAGCGCGTGTGGATTATAAAAAAAAAAAAAAATTAACAATGTGGTGAAGTAATATTCACTTCACGTTATTAACTCCCTCTTTTTCCCACTATCCCAATCACTAAACATCATTGCTCCACTTAGGTTATTTTCAGTCGTCAAGTAGGCGTCATGGTGAAAAAATGGTGTTTTTTTTACTAATCAGATTTTCTTAAAATAAGGCACGGATAGAGATAACTGTACAAATTATCTGTTCTGCATCTACGAAAACGCTTTTTATTTTAGTGATCTAGAATTCTAATCAGTTCACACTGAATTTATTTCAAGAAATTAATAAACTAAACTTAGCAGAAACTGCGTGTTGACCAATCCAACTAATGAGTCCAAGTAATACCGCCAAGATACAACGCCAATTTGTGTAGACTTTAGGGCATTTAAAAACAATAAATTCAACAAGTACATAAATCAATAGTCTCCTATTTTGTTGATTTTGAAATAAGTTAATAAATAGTTATAACTTATTTGTACCTTATACATTTTTAAGCAATCTATAAAGAATATGACAAAAACATATGTTTTTCTACGGTAGTGCTGTGTACTGCTTCTTTGGATTGGTGCTTTTTTTAAAAATAAAACGACAGCCCTGAATCTAAAGTTGTATCTTAAATCTTGTGATAATCTCAAGAGGTCTGGTGATATGATTCAATGCCGCGCTGTAGCAAACTGCGAAATGCAGTTATGATGCATTCTTTGTTTCGAGAACTACAATATAGGAGATTGTAAAATTTGGCACAAACGGCTCAAAGATAAGATACAACTAAAATTTGCACCAAATATTCGACAAACAGGTCTGTACAGGGCTCTATTAAACGGCGGGTCAATAAGTCCGTGACTTTTTGAATTTCTGACCTCTTTACTGAAACAGCAACACTGCTCCTGTCAACAGGCATCTGTCAGTTGACTCCTGTCAAAATTTAAACTTGCTGTTTGACAGCTATTTTTATCAGACTACTCACTAATTTGAGGAGAAAATGGAAAAAAGTGAATTTCGTGTGCTTATTAAGCATTATTTCTTGCGAAAAAAAACCATTACCGAGACCAAGGCTAAGCTTGATAAATACTATGGGGACTCTGCACCATCGATTTCAATGGTAAAAAAGTGGTTTACTGAATTTCGTTGTGGCCGTACAAGCACTGAAGATGCCGAACGTCCTGGACGCCCAGTTGAGGTCTCTACACCCTAAAGCGCTCTCATCCACTTTCGACAAAGTTCATGTCTGCGCACCATAGACAAGGACCGGGATGATGAGGGTCTTATAAAAGGGACACTTTAGTTCCTCGAGAGAGGACATTGCTACTCAATTGCCTTCATAGTCCAAAGAAACAGCGATTGGCAAGAGTTATTCTCCGTTTGATTTCAGCGCTGGTTTCATTATCTGAATTTATAGCGGCGCCTAAGAATATAAAGTCCTTAACTACCTCAAAGTTATAACTGTCTAAAATGACGTTTTGTCCAAGACTTCGGTGTTGTGTGGCCTTTCTTGATGACAGCATATACTTGGTCTTGCCCTCATTTACCGCTAAACCCATCTTCTTCGCTTCCGTCTCAATGCTCACAAATGCGCCACTGACAGCACGCTTTGTTCTTCCAATAATGTCAATATCATCGGCGTATCCGAGTGACTGGACGGACTTTTGAAAGATTGTGCCTTTTGTGTTGGCGCGTGAATTTTGCACTATTCTTTCAAGAACGATGTTGAAGAACTCGCACGACAGAGCATCGCCTTGTCTAAAACTTTTTTTTTATATCAAATGCATCGGTGAGATCTTTTCCGACCTTGATGGAGCAGCGTGCATTCTCCATCATCATCCTGCACAAGCGGACAAGTTTGTCAGGGATGCCAAAACTACACATTGCTCTATATAGTTCACTCCTATAGATGCTATCGTACGCGGCATTGAAATCGATGAAAAGGTGGTAGGTGTCGATTTGAAGCTCCTGGGTTTCCAAGTTCTGCCGTAATGTGAATATCTGATCGATGGTGGACTTTCCAGGTCTAAAGCCGCACTGATATGGACCTATCAGGTTGTTGACGAAAGGTTTCAGACGTTTATATAATACGGCAGAAAGAATCTTATACGCGATGTTCAGGAGACTTATGCCTCTGTAGTTGGCGCAGTTCAAAAGGTCTCCTTTCTTGAGGATCGAACAAACAATGCTGAGATTCCATTCATCGGGCATGCTTTCTTCCGACCATATTTTGTAGATGAGTTGGTGCAAGCTCCCAAGTCATCGCCTGCCGCTTTGAATAGTTCGGCAGTAAGGCCGTCAGCTCCAGCGGCTTTGTTGGACTTGAGCTTCGATATAGCTATCTTCACTTTGTCCAGGTCGGGTGGGCGGTATTGTTGGTCTACGTCGCTTAAGTCGAATGGTAGGTACTATCTCTATAGCAGCGGCATTCTCTTCTTCATCGGCATTATAAAGATTGGAGAAATGTTCTTTCCATATCCTCAGCATGGACTGCGGTTCTACTACGATGTTCCCATGATTATCCTTGCAGGCTTCGGCTCGGGGATTGTATCCTTGTGATGTTTTTTTTACCTTTTGGTAAAACTTCCGAATCTCATTCCTGCTATGGCATCCTTCTATTTCCTCGATCGAACACTTCTCATGATCCTTCTTTTTCTTTCTGAGAAGCCGGTGTTCTTCCCTCCTCTTCTGCTCGTAGAGCTCGCGAGCAGCTCTAGTCCTTCTTTGCAGGGCCACTTTGTATGCCTTTTGCTTTGCTGCATGTGCTTGCCGGCACTCATCGTCAAACCAGGGGTTTCGTTGCGGTGGTCGTGTAAAACCCAACACATTAGAAGCAGCATCTCTGATGGCTGCTTGGCAACGTTGCCACTGGTGCTCAATACTTGATGCTGGCGGCAAAGGACTCCTTAAGAGGTTGTTAGAAACTCGATCGGAAAAGGACCTTGCGATCTTTTGTGATTGTAAACGTCCAACGTCGAACTTCCTCGCAGTACTTCCTTGTTTTGTCTTGGGTCGGTATATCAGCAGCCGAACCTTGGCTACAACGAGGTAGTGGTCCGAATCGATGTTAAGCCCTCGGAACGTGCAGACATCCTCTATTCTTGAGAAGTGCCTTGAATCGATCGCAATATGATCAATCTGATTCACGGTTGATTGATCAGGAGATCGTCATGTCCCTTTGTGAATATCAAGATGTTTGAACTGCGTACTGGCTACAAGAACGTCTCGTCCCACAGCGAAGTCGATCAGCCTGAATCCGTTATCGGAGGTGGTGTCGTGCAGGCTATATCTTCCGATTGTATCATCAAAGATGTCTTCTCTTCCCAGCTTGGCGTTAAAGATTTTGAAGATATACTTTTGAATAATCTCTTGGGATGTAAAGTTAACTTTATAATGAAGACCTTGAAATGAAGTCCCTTTCTCTAAGTCCTATATTTTAGATTTTTGTTTTTTACATGAATTTTCATTTTAATCAGCTATTTGAGATATATTCTTCTTCTGGAAAGGATTTTCAAGAAATTTATCTTTCTCTTTACACACATTCTTTGGAGAGGTAGGTATGTAAATCTAATCTGTATTTTATTCATGCAACATACAAATAATTTAAAATCTGAAGAATTGGAATTTCACATTACCTATCCAATTTCTTCGAGAACTTTGAATTTCATGAATTTCAAAAAGCTCATCACAGAACGAAATATTATTTCCATTCGGATGTGTGGATAAGCAATAAAATGCATTTTGCAACACAATCATTATAAAATATCAGATTCAACATCCTTTCATAGAACCATCTCCCAATATTCAAAAACGCAAACCACTCTCTCTCCCTTTGAATATTACTTTGCAATGGCAAAGGAAGGTCTCGTCATTGCAGGCATCAATTTAAAATGTCATTCGACTCGTTACTAAGGGAAAATTTGAACACAAAAATTATTGACAATTTGTTCGATCCATTTCACATGACATCGACATTTTCGTCGCTTCATCCTCCATGTTATATTAGATAGCCAAGCTACTGCCATGAATATATGGCCTATACAACACAGGGTTGCCAATTGTAGTTATTCAACGTAGAACTGATACTTGGTAATTTTGGGAAAGGTTTGAATGCATTGATACAGAACTCAAGACGTTGATGATGAGGCCGAAAAACAGCGCAACGATTTTGATTTGAGACAAGATTCAACAGAAGTAGTCCAGTCAAAGCGTCATTTGACCTTGCGCGCAGAGGCATGGTCTATTTTTTTTTCATGGATCGATAGGTGCTTATAAGAAAAGCTTAAAGCCAAACTTGCACCACATGACAACTTTTTTTACCAAAGTTATTGGTAAAAATGTATTTTGTGTCATTTTTTGGTCATTTGCGAATATCTCGGCTCCACTATCTCGCACAAACAAAAATTAAAAATGTTTTTATTCCTTATAACATTATCTATATTATGTTCTAAAAAAAATATTTGTTTAAACAAATGAAAAAAAAGTTATAGTAAGTTAAACAAATTTGTTGTTGTTTAAAAATTACTTTTTCGTGATTATTAAGAAAAAAGCTCATTTAACGATGAAATTTTTATTTTTTATTATTAAAGTTCTTGTAATTCCCTACAATTTAAAAAAAAAAAATCAACACTCTACGATCAACGAAAGCCGAGTAATAAATTATTGAACATAGGTAAGTCAGCTCACCCACGCATTTTATGATTTTATGTTTTAATTAATATCTCAGCCCCAGTATGTCGCAAAGTAAAAATAAAAAACAGGATTGCTAATAACAATATTTTCTATCAACTTGCATTTAATTTAATATGTTTGAGCAAAAACATAAAAAGTTATCGTTGGTTTCAACGTTTTTTTTCTTGTTTTTAATACCTTTTTTTCATGTTATTGAGAAAAAAACTGTATTTCACGGTAAATATTTTTCAGTTTTGGATTTTTGTTTTATAGTCCTGCTAATTTTCTTCAAATTAAAAAAAAAATAGTCCATTACGACCAACGGGAGCCAAGATATTCATGATTTAAAAACTTAGGAAAGCTTACAATTTAGTTTTATCTTAACCTTGTAGCTTGTAATTTTGGTGTCGCCAGCAACATGATATATTGGTATCCGTCAAACACCCCACACATCCTTACACATATTTGTTGCTTTTTGTTGCTGGCGACACCAAAATTACAAGCTACAAGGTTAAGATACTAAATTGTAAGCTTTCCTAAGTTTTTTTTCATTTGTTTAAACAAATGTTTTTTTTATAACATAATAGATAATGTTATTAGGAGTAAATACATGTTTAATTTTTGTTTGTAGGAGATAGTGGAGCCGAGATATTCGCAAATGACCAAAAAATGACACAAAACACATTTTTACCAATAACTTTGGTAAAAAAAGTTGTCATGTGGTGCAAATTTGGTTTTAAGCTTTTCTCATAAGCACCTATCGATCCATGAAAAAAAAAATAGACCATGCCTCTGCGCGCAAGGTCAGGCCCTTTTTCATGACGCTTTGACTGGACTATATACCCTAGGATTTCTTAACGGTGTCCTTCGTTACCGTTTGTACAATTTGGGGATGGTCAAGAACTGTTCCCTGGTTGCATTCCTTGCAAAAGATGTGACATTTATTTAAGTTTGAGAAGAGTGCAATTCAAATAAAATGCACGACAGGGTCACACGAACTTGCTCTTATATAAAAGACTAAGAATTTCAAAAATGAATGTTATTAGAGAAAAACTGTTCATAAGCATAAAATTCATTTTTTTTAATGACTAAAATAATTCCTAGAGCTAGAAACAGAATGCAAGTATTAATTTATGCAGGAACAAAAATTATAAGTCGTTGTAGTGGTTTTTTTTTCAAAAAGTAAGCTTTTATATAAAAAAATTTTAAAACATTTTTAATAAAAATGTTGGTACGCCAACTTCAAATTTTTACTACTGTACGAATAAAAAATAAATTTCCAAATAAAAAAAAATCTAATTAGAAGCTTCTCTAAGAGAAATTTCTTTAAAATCCGTTAAGCCGATAATGAGAAATTCAAAATTTGAAAAAAATGGTTCTATGGAATGTCTGGTCAGTAATATCTTAATTTCAAAATTGTATTTATTAAATAATTATAGATCGTAAGAATGAATAGACAAAACAAAAATTTGCATCAAAATTCTCGCCGCCGCCGTTTTCGAGAAAAATACCATTTTCGAAAACCATTTTTTAACATTTGTATGGTGGGTATCGTTATTTTTAGGTAATATATATTTTGTTCTCACGTCTTGTAAATTATATTAGGAAACTTTTATTCATTAAGTTTAAAAAAAGATCAAGCTGGGGGTTCTCGAAATAGTGAGTTTTGAAAAAAAAATTGAATTTTGATTTTAAATCCAAAAGAAAAAATTTTTTTTAAATTTGAATGCACAATAATATTCAAACTTTTGGGGAGCTTTAGCATAAAAAAATGATCAAAATCGGTTTTACTATTTATGAGAAAATCAAGAACAAATAATGGTTCCAGGGAGGGTACCATTACTAACCATTTTTTTGGAAACAGTTTTTCAACCCTTACTTTTGAATTTGATTTTTTTTTAAATCTGTTGGACAGTTTTTGAGAAAAAAATATTTATAAGATTTCGAAAAAAAAATTCGTATGGCATGTTATTTTTCGTTATGTGTGGCCTTAAAAAAAATTAAAAACGATATCTACCAAGTTTGACGAAAATCGGCCGCACCGCTTAGGCTGTAGTCGAACTGACAGACAGATAGAATTTCGAGACCCACTTTTTTCGTTTTCGCTGTCATCGTAATGTCAAGTTTGATAAAAATCTCGAGTTCGCTTTTTTTTTACGAATGTATAACTCGCCTTATACTAACTATAACTCGCAAGTAAAAAGCTTAGAGCTCATCAGTATCGATACGAAGTTGGTAAATTGAACGGATTCTATGATTGCAAAGAAAAATTTAAAGCATTTAAGGGCAGAAATAGGTTAAAGTTAATTGCTAAAGTTAACTTGAAGCCACAGACGGTCGAAAATTGACTCTTGACGGTTGGAAATGTTGGCATATCATTGTCGTCATACAGTTTACAAAAAATTCTATGGTTAGCTAAAATTTTAAATATACATAAACTTGAATTTGTCTGATTGATGAATCTCGCCATCCTTTCGGGTACAAAATGTTCTGCGATTAGAAAAGTAAGGTTTAAGTCCGGACCGGTGGGTCCGGTTTTCAAGTTGCTCTCTTAAAAAAATGCACTTTCGCTGGGATTACATTTCATGTGGCAACACTCATGGTCCTCGTCGTCGTAAGAGCTTACACAGAGTGTAAGACTCAATTCAGGAACATCAACTCGCAATCGATCTCAACAGCTCAACATTTCACCCACTAGCCTGAGAAGAATTCTTCACAAATATCTCGAATTATTTGCTTACAAGGAGCAATTGAAGGCGCACGACCATCCGCTTCGTTATCGCTTCGCTGTTTGGGCATTAGAACAACTTGAATTAGACAACGATTTTGGGCACCTCGGTGGGTACGTTAACAAAAAAAAAAACTGCCGCATCTAGGGCTCAAAAAACCCGCACGTCCAGAAGCCAATGCATCCACAGAGAGTATGGTGGTAGATTGTGGAGTAGTAGCATCATTGGACATTTTTTTTTTTTTTCGAAAATGAGGCTGGGAACAACATTTCGGTCAACGGTAGGCGTTAGAGAGCCATTTTAACATTTTTCTTACCGAAATTGAAGACATGGATTTGGACGACCTCAGGTTCATGCAAGATAGCGCGCCACGCCACAATCGATCCTTTGCGCACCAAATTCGCAAATCGTGTTATCAGTTGTCTTGCCGATGTCAATTTGCGGCCTCGGAGATCTTTTTTGTGTGGAACCGTGAAGGACCAATGTTATCCCAACAATCCAGAAATTATTCAAGCACTTAAGGCCAATATCATCCACGCTATCCATGAGCTGCAGCCCGAAATGTCAACAAGGTCTTGGAAAATTGGAGTGACAGAATCCGCTACTGCGAAGCCAGCCGAGACAGCCACTTGAACGACGTTGTGTTCCATAATTAATGTGAATGTTTGCTTTTACTAATAAAGGAAAACAATTAATTTTGTAAGAAACTGGTATTTGGTAAAAACATCGAACTCGGGATTTTCATCAAACTTTACAATTATGTTAATAGGGGAGACAAACAAGGGCTGTCAGCCTAAGCAGATCGTTCGATTTTCTTGTGGTAATAAGACAAAAAATATCGGTACCTTACATATGGTACAAACATTTTTCGAAATAAAGGAAATTATTATTTTTTTTAAAAGCCGTTTCACATATTAAAAAAAATCCAAAAATGTGTATCAATAAAAACTAGGTTATGGTTGAAAAAATTCAGAAAATTGGTTGTTAATGGTATCTATAACAAAACCATGATTTTTTCTCAAAAACAGTACAGATGTTTTTGGTAATATTTGTATGCTTAAGCTCCTAAAAAAGTTTGAAAAATATTTTGCTTTCAAATTTTCAACCAATTTCCAACGCTCGCTTGTTTTATAAAATGGAAACGTAGTCAAACCGACTTTTCAGAAATGTTCAATTTCAAAATATTTCTACACTCAAAATAGCTAAAATTAAAATAAAATTCACGACTGGATCGAACGGTCTTATTAAAATACTTCAGAATTTAGAAAAACGTTTATTATTATAAATACATGGATTTGGAAACAAATGTTCAAATGCATAAAATTGCCATATTATTTCTAGACAAGCCTGAATTTATGCGAAAAAAAGTTTAAAAAATCGTTGTAAATTAATTTTGGATGTAATTTTTTTATTTTAATTATTTTTTTTATTTATTAATAATAAATTTCCAATTTATACTTTTATATCCGAAACGAGAAGAAAAAAATATTTCGAACAACCAATCGAAGGATTTTGGATTGATAGTAGTGCAAAGGTACCCTAGGAATGACAACTGGAATAAAACGTATATAATCTTATGTCATTTTCCATTGGTTTTATTCAGAGATTGACTCACTCTGAAATCCAAAGAAATAGAACAACTTATTCCTTCTACTCAATTCTGAAGATTAAAAAAGACTTTTGTTTTCTGGCAAACAAAAAATGAAATTATTGAACAATACTCTTACAAGTACATAATAATATTTTCTTAATTTGTTTATTAAATTATATTAAATACTTTCGCACATAATTTAAGTCGATTTTGAACGATTTTATAACTAGTTTTTTGAATACCAATTTAAAACTACGATTTTGCAAATTTTATTGCAAATCAACATCATACGCTAACTAACATTTTATTTACATAAGTTTAAATAATTGAAAGCCTTTATCGAGTTTATATTATATTTAGCTTCATATGAATCTTTGACATTTACAAATGTAAAAATTGTGTGTTTACTAATTTCCCACGAACTGTCATTCTTTTAACTGTATTCGGAAATATGTTTTATTAAAAAAACTATTTAGCAGTTTAAAAGTGTGTAATATTGAAAAAAGTTTGTTTTCGTTAACTGCTTTAAAATAACAGATTGTTACGAATTATCACACTAATGCAGACACTTTAATACAAATTATTTCATTTCCCTAAATTAAAAAAGAAAGCAGTTTAATTTTCTAAATGATAAACTCATTATAGGCAACCCTGGTGCTGCATTCATTTGGTTGACACTGACAGCAATGTCTAGCGGTGTGCCGCGCATCGGACATGTGAAGCAAAAACCCTAAACGACAATTTCACCCACCGCAACGTTATCGATATGTCAACCATGATTCGATTTACAGTCGTTTTCGCACATTTAACTGTGCAATTTGGTCGTTTTTGTGTCATTTCCCTGTGAAATGCTGAAGCTGGTTGGATAGCTTTTGTTGTTGTTAATGTCATTGGTTTGGATCGTTGCATTTTTCTGGGTCGACATTACATAATTCTCGTATGTGTCTGAAGGAGTGGTAGATAAATCTACGTATATGTATCTTTTTCACAATGCTTATTGCTTTCAAAGATATCTTTTGCAGCACATTTATGAAAAAGATACATATACAAATACATACATAAGTAATATGTTGATAATAACAGGTTTTACATAATATGCATCTCTACATGTAACTCCATGAAGGATGTAGACGAAATATCCTTTATGAGCCTGTAAGCCCGTAGTATTTTTGAAAATATTTGCAGTGATAGAATTGCAATTGAGTATTAGATGAAATGCTTTGGCTTTGTTTGTTATGTCCAAAATTTTACCACTCAAAAGGAAATAGAATACTCAATGCTTTGTATCCTAGGATTAACAATTATAAAATGACGAACAATGTGATTTTGATCAAATTAAAATGACTACAACCTAGAGGGCTCAGACTTTTTTTCTTAAACTTGGTAGATATCATTCTAAAATTTTCGGTTTTACTGTTTTTTTTTAATACCAAAAATAACAATATGTACCTCCATAGAATAATTTTGTTCCCGAAAATTGTATTTTTGTCCTCTTCCAAACGTTCCGCACGCTGTTGCGTGAACAAACAGCGTTATCATGAGCTTCTGAGTCAGTTGGATCTTGAGGCCGCGTTCTTGTGCATACGCATAGCGAGGAAAATAGCTGCCTTGGCTTCTGCTTCAAACGTTCACGGACCACGGCGATGTTTCCAGCCGGTACGATTGATGACTGATTGATAACCGAACCGGTCGTCTCAAACTTGGCCACCAAACGTTGAAGTGTCGATTGTGAAAGGCCACCACATCTACCGTAAAATGGGCGTAACGCGCGCAACGCTTACACCAAAGAAAACTCAATGTGATCCAAAAAGTATAATCTTTTGGACGTGGCATCAGTACCAGTAAACAACAGATTTGACAGATGTCATCAACAACAGCATGGCCGCCAAAATCTATCTGCGCCAATAGAAAAACTCTTTAGTTACGATTTGTATCAATTTTCAACTCATACGGATAAAATGAATTGAAAGTGTTGGAACTGTTAAAGTGCACATGTGTTCCGATTTTTTTTTTTACAAAAGTAAAGTGTTTTTCATGTCAAGCAATACAAAATAAACTAAAATGGAAAAAAGCATATGATGTGCAATAATAGTACTCCAAATGATACTAATCCAAAAAGAATAAAATGCACGACTGGGTCGCACGAACTTGCTCCTATGTAATAGACAAGGAATTTTAAAAACGAATGTTATTAGAGAAAACTGTTCATATGGATAAAATTAATAAAAACAGAATGCTATGCAAATTATGCTACAACAAAAATTAATAAATTGTAGTATGTAGTTGTTTTGTATGTATGCATATACATAAGCATGTATATACATAAGCCTTTATATACAAAAATTTTTAAAACATTTTTAAGAACAAAATTTGGTACGCCTATTTTAAGTTTTTATTATTGTACGAATGAAAATTAAATTTCCAAGAAAATATTGAGCCGTTTTTGAGATATCGAATATTTTTTTCTTCCAAAAATTAAAAAAAAAAATATTTCCAAAAATTCAAAAAATATTTTTTTTTAAGTTTTGAAATGCAATGTTTTTTAATCTTTTTAGAAGCATCTCTAGAAAAAATGTCATTCAAATCCGTTATGTCGATAGTTAGAAATTCAAAATTAGACAAAATGGTTCTATGGTAGGTAAAGGGTGGTTAAATTTTGGGGGTGGCCGTGGCGCGATGGTTGTGTGCTCGCCTGTCAACCTCAGTATCACAGGTTCGATCCCTGCCGTCGTCTATGTCGTCTTTAATTCCATTAAAAACCTTCCAAAAATTTGTCATCAATGGGTTGCTGGTTTACTGATTACATGTTGTTTAGGCATAACACTAACAACATGTGATTGAGTTAAACTAGTATGCCCAACAAGGATTAAAAACGAATAAAATAATGCGAATTATAAGGGACATAGAAATAAGACACGGCAATTCTCCGCTTTAGTTCAGCCGCCATCCCTGGAGATAAAAAATCTGAGACAATCACCTTCAGTCTCAGAACATCGTGCCACACATCTTTCCTATCCTTCTTTCTCTTCCGTAACTTCACGCCCGCGCTGTGTTCAAACATTTAAAGGGTAATCATATTCCCTTGAGCGTGAGTTGATTATAAAAAAAAAAAAAAAAAAAAAAAATAAAACACAAATTATTTAGGAAATTATTGTCATTTCTTTTTATTATGATAATATGGTATGGTTCAATTATGTACGAAAAAAAAGGCCGCCGCAACCTCGGCGGCACACCTCCATCCGATGGTCCAAATTTTCGATGACGCCGTTCTATTCCGGTAATGTCATCTCATCCCTTTGGCTCTTGAATTGCTGCTGGATTATCGACGTAAACTTTTTCTTTTCTTTCGCAAAAGAGACATTGTTTCGTTAGCTGAGTGGCAAGTGGCACCGTCCTGATGTTGAAACCACATATCGTCCACATCCATATCTTCCAATTCGGGCCATAAAAAGTTCGTTATCATCTCACGATAGCGAACACCATTCACAGTTGTTGGGCACAACGACGAGTTGAGGTGGACGGCTCTTCAGCCACACTATCACGAACAGCAGCAATATTTTCTGCAGCACGAGCTGTACGAGCATGTACTGGTGTTTTCACATCTCCTACAGACCCGGTTTGCTCAAATTTTTGCACGATTTTTCCGATTGTACGCGCATTTGGACGATTAAATTGACCGAAAATATCACGAAGTGCACGATATACGTTTTGATTTGAACGCCCATTTTCCCAATAATAATATATAATATATCTTTCCATGGTTGAAATTGAGTTATTGAGTTAGTCTGAAATTGAGAAATGTCAAATGAAATGCAGAAAAAAACTTGACTTTTAGGTGTGGTTCACATTCAAAATCGGCCCTTAAAATATAACCACCCTTTACAAGCTGTAATATTTTAATTTAATTTTCTTGTATTAAATTAAAGATCATAAAAATTCATTGAAAGAAAAAAAAAATGTATCAAAATTCTAGGCGCCCGCACCGTTTTCGAGAAAAATACGATCTTTGAAACCATTTTTTAACATTTGTATGCTGGGTACCTTTATTTTTAAGTAAAATAATTTGTTTCTCACATCTTGTAGATTATATTGAGAAACTTTTATTTATTAAGTGTATACAAAAATCTCGCACTGGGTTTTCGAAATATTGAGTTTTGAAAAAAAAAATTGAAACTTTTCTTAAAAATAAAAAAAAAATATTTTTGAAAATCAAATCAAAATCTCGAGTTCGATTTTTTTTTTTCCAATGCATAACTTGCCTTATAGTAAATATAAGTCGCAAGTAAAAATACAATGCACGGTAGGCTGGGCGGCTGGGCCACATTTGTATGAAGAAAAAAAAAATCGATTTTACTGCGGACACAGCGGTGAAATGGTGCCAAACTATGAGTTTTGCTGCCATATTAAATTTGGTTACAATCAAACCTTATCTTCTGCCTCCGGTTTTATGTTAAAATTTGGTGAAAATCGAGTAAAAAGGACATTAACAGCATTTTAAAGATAAATTGTTCAAAGTTATAAAAATTATTACAGTAATGGTTATTATGTTTATTAAAGTAAAACTACAAACTAGCATTTGAAATAATAGCTACAACACAAAAGTAATCAAAAATAACAAAAAAACAAATTCATAATAAATAAAATAATATAGACCCTAGTTAGTGGTAAAATCCTTTTTGCTGTCCAATTTCGGCATTGCCTTCCTCGCTTCTATCTGGGTTTTGATGAATCCTTTCTCTGCTTGTTTTATCGCATAAAGTAAGTGAGGCTTCAGTCACAGCTTTTACAGCCCTTTCAACAGCTTGAGTGTGACAAGGAAGACTTAATAAATCTATTTCTCCTTCCCTTTTTCGTTCAACAAACCATCGGAGATTTTCTTCGGTTATCGACTTTAAAATCGGTGGTTCAGTAATATTTTGTTGCCAATTCAAAATATCATAATATTATGTTGAAGCATTAAGGTTTAACTTTGGTAGCTGAAACAGGCGCAATTTTTCAGGAGTCTCTGATTTTGCTTTCAAGATTCGACGGGCAGATAATTCTCGAATATGTGGCTGGGAATCAGTCAGCATTGCAATCAACACATTTTCCGGGTGTGCGAAGTAACTATTTCTTTGAATTACTGGGTCGATGACAGTTTTCAAGTTTGTTGGTAAATATCTAGAAAGCTCGATGAGTTTAAAAAAGTGTCTCGGTCCATCTTTACAGCTGGGATGAGTTTTTACAGAAAACCATACTGGAGCGCAAACTTTGACGACATACGTTGCAAGGGTGCTTAGATTGTCAGAGGCAGACTCTACTGAAACATAGAAGCGAAGAATCCTGTTGGCGCGAGTTAGCCATCGAGCATGTGACATTTTTCTTGGTGATTTGTTTGCTAAATCAATTGGAAATATGCCTGTTGAAATTGCTTCCACTATTCTGTATAGGTATTTCTGGTCTGTACTAATATCCTCAGTAGAAACCGTCGGTAAGCTAGTGGGAATAGGTTGAAACTGAACTACAGGCCGTTTTTCGCAGTTTTCCAGTTCCTTGCCAATTATTCCTGAAAATGTCAGAGGTCCAGAAGTACTGCCATCAATGTGTTGAAAAATATGTCTCAATGGTAGCTCATTCATATGCAATAAACAAATGATCCACTGTAATGGCCTATCCAATCTTTTTTCGAGCATCCGTATAATACCGCCGTATTTTCCTACATTTACATTGGTGCCATCACATCCAATTGCCACTAAGTTATCCATCGATACACCAGCATTCATTAAAAAGTTGAATATTTCTTGTTCTGTACATTTGGCAGTGCCTGAAGAAGGTGTAATTAACCATAAAAATATTGAGCCAGGTTCTTTAATCAAAGAAATATGTTCCTCAACTATACGTTGTCTGTAGTTTTTGCCATCCTTTCCAGATATCGTCAATGTTTGGTCTTTTCTTCCATCAAAATATAATGCGGGTTCCTCTGAAACAGTTTGTTGCGAAATCATATTTTGTCTGGTCTTTTGCCTTTCTCGACGCAGCTTATTTTTGTCTATTATTTGTGATGTTGATATGTGCAGGACTGCTGACGCGATGGCTGCTCCCACCCTGTCTGATACCCCAAATCTATCACAAGTTTTTGACAGTAAAGCGTAATCAACTGCAGTTGAATTATTCCTCTTTGATTTTTTTTATTGAAGTCGGCAACCGCATTTCAAGGCTAGGCTCTCCGCAATCTCCTACGTCACTTTCGGATTCAGACGTGCTATTCAACATTTCCGTACGTATTTCAGTTAGATTTTGTTGTTTTTCCATTGATTTTTCTGGTTCCGATTTTCTTTTCAATGCTTTTGAAATCTCTTTCGTTGTATTTACGTCAATACCACCTATCACCATTTGCCTAGCTGTTCGTTGGTCTATTATGAAGGTGTGTTCTCTTGCTGGTACTTTTTTAACTTTAGAACAAGTACATTTTGTTAAATCTTGGCATTTGCAAGCCGAAATATCAAATAATGCTTTGCTTTTTAGACGAAATTCGTCCAACTTGGTTTTGGGTATATTTGGGTGAGACTTAAGAAGGTTTTTGCACTTTGCATGATATGTTTGTAACATTACCTTCATTCGTTTCGGTTCTACGGTAGGAATAGAAGATTTGGCCCATATTTCCGTTAATTTTTCAACAACTACGATTTCCACTTCTTTATATGTAGGTTCTTTTTTAGTTTCTTTTTCATATTTAATTTTGTGTCGGGTCCACTCATAAAACTTCATCACATCTTCATAGGTTGGCAATATGTTGTCTTTCAAATCACAAATATCACCATACAGAGGACACTGCCAACTGTTTCTAGTACGTTCCATTTTTTTTTTAGCACTTTAGTTCTCAATGTGGGACACCAAATCGTATTTATACTAATACGTATGAACAAAACTTTTGTATTGGAAAACTGCTTTCATGTACCACTTTACTTATTTAATCTTTAAATCACAAATTCACAATTGGAACTGACTTCTCTGCTTACGCTAGCAGCTTTATATAGGAGCATTTAGGTATTTCTGTATTAGGTATTATGTAAAGTTTTTCCACTAATTAATTTCTTATGTCCTGCCCATAAACAACCCTGCGGTTTTATATAGGAGCAGGTAGATTATGTAGGGTTTTTCCACTAATTATTTTCTTATCTAGGGGCAGGTAGATTTGTGTAAAATTATGTAAGGTTTTTCCAATTATTAATTTCTTATGTCCTGTCCATAAACAACCCTTAATGACCTTTGGTTAATTACTTTTGGGACATGCACACAATAACACATTTCTACGAATTTTTTTTTTTTTTTCAAAAATGCAACCCCAATCCGGAGGCAGTTAAACTTAAAATAATGTAATGAAACTTTAGGTATATACTAATAACACCATTTAGCACCTTTTTATCGCTGAGCCCCTTTAGAAATGTAAACAAAAATATTTTGACCCAGCCTAATTGCACGGCTGAATGGCACAAATTTACTTTTATGTAAAAATGTAAAATGTGTTACTAGGGAAAAATGTTCATAATCATACAATTTATTTTTAAATGACTAAATTTATTTGTTTATTCATCTAATGTTTCATCAAATAAGGAAAATCTTTCGCCATCGAAAGCCTACTAGCTAACTTAAAATAACAATTAATGAAATAAACTTTCATAAATACAGCAATTCATAAAAATGAGTTACGAGTACTAACAACATTTTTAAATGTATCCCTGGAGCATGCCAGATCAAGATGTCAATTTATTTCATTTAGTTCTCTAACAGACCTTGAAATTGGTTCGTTCATACCATAATCGGTTCTGCGCCTAGGCTGAAAAAGGAGGTGTCTTTAACTCATCAGTGGTCTCGTTGGAGCGTATATGCAAAGCAAGGAGAGCAGAGGAGGACACTTAATTTGAAAAAAATGTATCACACAAAAACTAGATCATTGAGCGGCTGCAAGCCTAATAGCTTTTGGTTGGCTAAAAAATTTAGATAGAAGAATTTAGACAGGAATTCCAGTGCATTTTATAAAAAAAAACATACCTCGTAAAACGATTCTAAACCTTCTGGAGTATATCTGAAATCGATTTTTGGTGAGGGTTCCAGATGACATCTGCATATTAGAGGTTAGACATTACTAAGAAGGTATATAGAGAGACAAGAGTGTAAGGACAGGAGAAATCAGCTGAATTTCTTTTTATAGATCCTAACATTGAGTTCGCTTAGGCGACTAGAGCATCAACGTGAGTAGTAAATGAAAGTTTGGAGTTAAAAGTAACACCCAAATCTTTGACTTTTACAGTTCTCTCTAGATTACTGCGATCTGGATCTAAAGGGTATGAAACTCGAACAAAAACTGTTCTAGAAATAGAGATACGAGTATATTATCATCATCATCATCATCGGCTCGACAACCGGGTTCCGGTCCTGGCCTCTTTCAACAAGTCTCTCCACCTATCCCGGTCTCTAGCCGACGCCATCCAGTTGCGCACCCCAAGGCTTCGGGCGTCCTGGTCTACGCCATCTCTCCAGCGCAAGCATGGTCTACCACGCTGTCGTCTACCATAGAATGTACCACAAAGAACTTTCCGAGCAGGTTCCTCTTCGCTCATGCGAGCTAGGTGCCCTGCCCACCGGAGTCTACCGAGCTTAATTTTTGTCACGATATCTGCTTCTAGGTAGATTGCGTACAATTCATGATTGTACCGTCTCCGGAATCGTCCTTCCTCACATATGGGGCCAACAATTCTCCTTAAGACTTTTCTCTCGAACGCAGCTAAGAGGTCGGAGTGCCTTTTGCTAAGCACCCAAGTCTCGGATCCATATGTGAGTACTGGCAGGACCATGGTCCTGTACAGCAGCAGTTTTGAAGTTATGGTGAGATTTCTGGATTTGAAGAGCTTTGACAGACTATAGTAGGCTCTGTTGGATTTGAGAAGCCGCCCGCGTATTTCTTCTTCTATGTTGTTATCGGCTGCTACTATTGACCCAAGGTATTTAAAGGATTGCACCACTTCAAATTCGTGCTCCGCTACCTTGATTGTTTGACCAACTGTTCCTCTCGCATTCGACGCCACCATGTACTTTGTTTTACCTTCACTAATGTGCAGCCCCAGATTTTGTGCCGCCTGCTCGATCTGGATGAAGGAATCGTGTACAGCTTGTTCGGTTCTTCCGATGATGTCAATGTCGTCTGCGTAAGCCAGTAACTGGCTGGACCTGTTGACGATGGTCCCTCTTGTTGCCGTGCCAGAGTCACGGATTGCTTTCTCCAACGCCAGGTTGAAGAGGAGGCAGGCCAAACCGTCCCCTTGTCGGAGTCCATTAAAGATGTTGATTGGTCTGGATAGCAATCCGGCTATTTTTACTTGGCTTGTTACGTTGGTCATGGTCAACCTACATAGTCGTGTCAATTTATTTGGGATGCCAAATTCTCTCATGGCTTTGTAAAGTTCTACCCTGGCTATGCTATCATAGGCGGCCTTAAAGTCTATAAACAGATGGTATGTTGGGATGTTAAATTCTAGATATTTTTCCATCGCCTGCCTAAGGGTAAAGATCTGATCAGTTGTTGATTTGCCTGGAATGAAACCACACTGATATTGCCCGATGACGGTTTTAGCGTATGGGGTTATCCGGTCTTGTAGGATAGAGGAGAGTATCTTATAGGCGGTACTCAACAACGTGATACCTCTATAATTGCTGCACGTTGTGACATCTCCCTTCTTATGTATGGGGCATATTAAACCTTTTCGCCAGTCTTCTGGCATTTCTTCCTGCTCCCATACCTGTACTATAATATCATGAATTGCTTGACGTAAGGCTGGCCCGCCGTGATGGAATAATTCGGCTGGTATGCCATCGACTCCCGGGGCTTTGTTCTGTTTAAGCCGGCCTATAGCCTTCTCAACCTCTTCTATGCTTGGTGGCGGCAACATAGGGTGTTTCTTGAAGTAGTGGAGCCTCCACTTCTGCAGTGAGCTGGCCATTTAGCAATTCATTAAAGTACACTTCCCATCGCTCCAGTATGCTTTCAGGATCGGTGATCAGATTTCCCTCTCCGTCCTTGCAGTATGTGCAGCGTGGTGTGTACTGCGTCATGTTTCGGACGGATTGGTAGAACTTCCGCGCCTGGTGCGGACCTCGCTCTCGGCTGTTTTCTATTTCACAGATTAGGTTCTTCTCCCAGGCTGATTTCTTTTGTCTGTGAAGCCGTTTTTCTGTTCTTCTGAGCTCTTTATATTCCTCTTCGCGTGCCCGCGTTCTATGAGATTGTTGCATTGCTCGGTACGCAACATTCTTACGTTCAGTCGCTAGCTTGCATTCATCATCAAACCAGTCGTTCCGATTTTTACGACTGCTGCCTAAGATGGAGTTGGCAGTACTAATGACAGTATTTTTAAGACGTGTCCACTTCTCATTTACGCCCAGCATACTGGCTCCAGGACTTACTCTCCCTAAATTAGGTGTTTCTAGGGCGAGTCCTAACGCATTACCAAAGGTGTTACTGGTGTTTTCATTGCGCAGGGCAGCCGTGTTGATTCGAACCTGATCGGCGGATGCAATGCGTCTTCGCAAGGCAATCGGCCCTCGGAAAACCATACCAACAAGATAGTGATCCGAGTCGATATTGGCACCTCGGTACGTTCGTACCGTCATCAAGTTCGAGTAGTGGCGACGGTCTATCAACACGTGGTCTATTTGGTTACGAGTGACTCCATCAGGTGATACCCAGGTGGCTTTGTAGATATCTTTACGCGGGAACCTGGTACTCGCAACTACCATGTTTTTCGATGCTGCCAATTCTAAGACTCGAAGTCCATTGTCATTAGTGTTCTCATGCAAACTATGGGTGCCTGCGTAATGCCTGAATACCGGCGTTCAAATCCCCAAGGATGATTTTAACATCATACCTTGGACAGGCATTGAGGGCCCTCTCGACTTGTTCGTAGTAAGTCTCTTTTTCTTCGTCTGAGGACTCCTCCGTAGGTCCGTGAACGTTAATGAGGCTGATGTTCGTAAATTTGCCTCGCACGCGAAGGGTGCATAGCCTTTCGCTTATAGCGTTAAAGCCGATGATAGTAGACTTCATTTTTTCGCTGACTAGGAAGCCTACCCCGAGCACATGGTGTTTTGTATGACAGCTGTAGTATATGTCATATTCTTTCTTCTGTAAAACACCATTCCCTTTCCATCTGATTTCTTGAAGAGCTGTTATGTCAGCTTTATATTTTGACAGGGCATCGGCTAGCTGCTGAGCAGCTCGAGCTCTATAGAGCGATCGTACGTTCCATAAGAAAATTCGTAAATCGTTTTTCCTTTTTCTTTGCGTAGGTTGTCGTCGTGAAATCAGTCCGTTTCCGAGGCTTGTTGTCGTTCTCGAAATTCATTAAGTTTTACGGGACAGGGAATTAACCTGTCGCCAACCTGAGGAACCAGCCTGATCATATTAGCCAAACCTTTTTTAAAAGGCTTGTTTCTAGCGGCCGCCGCGAAGAGGCTATGATCACACTTCCACCAGTCCCGAATAAATACGGCACGTGCATGTTTTCGTATGCTACATGTTGTTCCCCCTATTCGTCTGATGGCTGACCGCCAGTATATTATAGATATATATAATAGAGTATTTTAGTCTACAGCAGAGAGATACTCGTAAATTGTCAAGGTCCATTTGAAGCTTAAATTAGTCATCATCGCTCGTTACTTTCAAAAATACCTTGAGATCAATAGCATATATGAGACATTGGCTGAAATTAATATAGTCCAGAATATCATCAATACATATAACAAAAAGCAAAGGACCAAGATGGCTGCCCTGAGAAACACCTGACGTGCACTTCATTGACCTGGAGGTATATTCGTCAAGTTTTATTTTTTAAATACTTCCGGTTAAGAAGGAGTAAATCCACTGAAGTAAGCTTAAATTAATGCTGAATATTTCAAGCTTACGAAGTGATTTTTTTGGCAAACTGAATCGAAAGCCTTGCTAAAGTCCGTATAAACATCATCGACTTGATTACGGTTTTCCATAGTATCCACAACAAATGAAGAGAAACATGCTAAATTAGTTACAGTCGATCTTCCTAAGATAAATCCATGCTGAGCATAACTTATATGTTCTTTTACCAGAAAAGCTTATTTTTTACTAAGCTTTCTAAAAGTTTAGGAATTGCCGATAATTTGCAGATTCCTCTAGAATTCTCAACGTTGTGCTTACATGCTACATGCTTATATACGAGTAAGAATACACAGATTCAAAGTTTTTATTACAACATTCAATTTTGAATATTCATATGATGATGCGAAAGCTTTGCAGACACTGCACGTAAAAGGTGGTCCAACCGTCCAACCATAATGCACGATGTTAATTATGAGTCACGCCTTAAGTCAAGTTTTTCGCCCAACTTAATTTGACATTTCTTTGTTTAAGTGTTTGACAAGTTCAACCATGGAGAGGTACACAATTGAGCAGCGCGTTAAGATTGTTGAAGGCTTTTACGAAAATGGGCGTTCAAATCAAAATGCATTTCGTGCACTTCGTGATTTTTTTGGTCAGCATAATCGACCAAATGTGTCCACAATCGGTAGAATCGTGCGCAAATTTCAGCAAACCGGGTATGTAGGAAATATGCATGCTCGCCTAGTTCGTTCTGCGGAAAACATTGCTGTTGTTCGCGATAGTGTGGCAGAAGAGCCGTCAACCGCGACTCGTCGTCGTGCCCAACAATTGAACACTTCACAAACATCACTGATGCGAATTTTGAATACAGATTTGAATTTACACGTTTACAAGGTTCAATTGTCTCAAGAGCTAAAGCCTACTTACCAACTGACCATTTCAAGCGTCTTCAATACGCCGAATGTTTGGTTTAACAGACAAAGTGAATGGTGACTTTACAAAGAAAATCATCTTCAGCGACGAGGCAAACTTTCACCTCAGTGGATTCGTTAACAAGCAGAATTGGCGTATTTGGGTAAATGAGAATCCACGAGGGATTGTTAAAAGGCCGATGAATCCACAAAAAGTGACTGATTGTTGCATTTTATAGGCTGGCGGCGGCGTCATCGGTGCTCCCAACACGATGGTGCCACATGCCACTCAGCCAACTAAACAATGGCTATTTTGGGCAAGAAATTCAATGGCCGTGTTATCTCACGTGCGTTGCGTTGTCGCGATGTTAATTGGCCGCCACGATCATGTGATTTGACATATCGTTGGACTTCTTTCTTTGGGGATATTTAAAAGAAAAAGTGTACGTCAATAAGCCAAGAACAATTCAAGAGCTAACGGATGAGGTAATTCGTTACATTTATTATTATTATTTTTTATTTGAAGCTTTTATTTGCCATTTGAAGTTTTTAAAGTGTAAATACAAATTTTATCTTTTTACATTATTTTTTTTTTTTAATTTAAATTTAAATTACAAACAAAGTCTGGTTAAAAACTTTTAAATAATATTGAAAATTTAATAAATTCGGCACATCAACGGCATTGAACCTTAATTATGTCTCAGTCATTGAAAATATGGACCATATCGGACAGAGGTATGCCATCGAAGCCGTGGCGAGCATTTGGCAGATATGTTTTACTCGTGTCATATATAATATATATTATATATTATATATTATATATCCTTCTATGTTCTATCATAATAAAAAATATTAAGATAATTATCTGAAAACGATTTTTTGTTAACTTCCCATAGGGAGTTATTGTAATCGGTCCGATTTGTCAAATTGGATTTTTTGACATTTCTCGACGTTTCAATGTCCCTAGAGGCTATATCAAATATTTTTAGAGAGATGTCTGTGTGTGTGTATGTACGTACGTTCGTACGTCCGTACGTTCTGGTACCATTTTTCGTCGTCGATATCTCAAGAACGAGTAAAGATATCGACTTCAAATACATTTTGTTTAATAGATAATAACTTCGAAAGAGGCTGAAAGGGCGTCGATTAAAATGCAGTGAGTAGTTTTTTCACTATAACGGTTTAAAAAAAAGTAAAAATTTTGGTTAGTTTCAAATATCTCACGAAAAAATAATGCTATTGATTTCAAATAAAATTTAATATACTCATTATAAGGTCATACAGATTTGGTATGAATTTGGAAAAAAATGAAAATACCGTTATTTTTTTTAAATAAAAAAAACTGAAAAAAAATTTCATAACCTAGATATTCTAAGAACGGAAAACAATTTGAAACACAAAATAATTTTATTTTACGAAAAATAATGTGTTTGACAACTGGTGAAAATTTCAAAAAAAAATTAGTTTACAGTTTTTTTGCAAAAAATAAAAAACTATACAAAATTCTTTTGAAAATTGGTAAAAATTGTTTTTCGACTCAAATTTCTCGAGAACTAATAGTGATATTGACTTCTAATTTAGTTTATTTTATACATAGTATAATTTTGTACAATTGGTAGAATGTTGACAAATATTGAATTAATAGTTTTTTTTTAAATAAAAAAACTATTAAAAATTCTAGTGAAAACTAGTTAAAATTGTATTTCTTGGGAATGAACACCGATAGTGCCTTCTAAAGTATGTTGTTTTATACATCGATACCTTCCCCTAAGAATGTATGCTAAGCGACATTTCTAAAATTGTTCAGGAAACGAAAAAAAACGAAGAAAGTTCTAGTTGAATCATAGTGTGCTAAGAGACAATTTTGGTTAAACTAAGTGACATCTAACAAAATTTTTTGTTGCTCACAATCAACATCAACAATCTCAATTTCAAATTTCTTTAAATAATTAAAATGCTTTTCAATCTTAAAATAATGTTTGTTTGAATTTTACAGCTAAAGTTTGTTTCGCTGAAAATTTGGTTATTTCAAAAACACTAAATATAAAGTTTTCAAGACCACAAATGGGAAGTTATCAGTGTGGGTCGCACCCAGCCTCCTTTTTATTTTTATTTGCTTTCGGCCAAGAGCTTCTTCTTTTCTATGCTCTCTTACTTCTCGCAAAATCAAACAGTTCTGTTGGAATTGTAGCACGTCATAATGTCCACATTAATACATCCTTGAATATTCATGGCCTTACTTCCTTGGTACCAAAATCATACGAAGAATTTTCATTTTCAAACGTCCAATTATTTGCGAGTCTTACGGGCTGTTTACAGAATAATGACATTTCAAAAATCTAGACATTGCAACAATTTTTAACAACAGTTAAAGAAGAACGAACCACAAGTGTTTCACACAATTCCTTACATTAATTCTATAACTAAATTTGATCAATTAACCCTTGAATATGTATTTCTCCACTTTAACTACAATTTAACTGAATTTTTCGTCGATTTGAAAATCTTTCAGGTTAAAGGTATTGAGAGCTAAATTTATTCAGAACCATAAAACCATTCTCTGTATAGGTATACGTTTCGCGTTCATACATTACATACTGAGCACTGACATTTTACACTTAAATGAATTTCCAACAAATGGGTGGGTGGCCGGGGTTGTTCGTTTTTTATTGCCAACATCTTTCCATGCCAATGCCACTTATTTTTGCTGATATATTGTTCAGCAGATTCGAATATTTTAGGCTATTTTTCGTAACATGCCAGCGTGAAAATCGAATAGCATTTTTATTTACATGAATTATATTATCAATTGAATAGAATTTTGTTATCCTGTCGGTTGGTTGGTTTCCCTTTATGCTTTTGCCACCAAAAAATCCTCCTTTTTTCGTTGTGAAACTTCAAGGGCGTAGATACATTACAATTTAGAAATAAGGAAATAATATAAATACTGTCAACCTCAGTATCACAGGTTCGATCCTTGCCGTCGTCTACCTATGTCGTCTTTAATTCCATTAAACCTTCTAAAAATTGTCATCAATGGGTTGCTGGTTTACTCATTATATGTTGTTTAGGCATAACACTAACAACATGTGATTGAGTTAAACTAGTATGCAAAACAGGGATGAAAAGGAATAAAATAATGCGAATTATAAGGGACATAGAAATAAGACACGGCAATTCTCCGCTTTAGTTCAGTCGCCATCCCTGGAGATAAAAAAAAAATCTGAGACAACCACCTTCAGTCTCAGAACATCGTGCCACACATCTTTCCTATCCTTCTTTCTCTTCCGTGACTTCACGCCCGCGCTGTGTTAAAGCATTTGAAGGGTAATAATATTCCCTTGAGCGTGAGTTGATTATAAAAAAAAAAAAAAAATAAGGAAAGGGTAACAGTACAGTAGAATTATGGGAAATTGTTTCCTTGCAAAAAATGAACGAAGATCAGCTCTGTTTAAAGTACTGCCACCCAAATTAGTAAAGGCAGTTCAGTGGCGGCTTATCTGTAGTCCTAGATTAAGTTCAAAATTTTATAAAAAATAAGCAATGTCTGCTAAGAGACTTTCACTAGTTGTGATTAAGCTTAACCACCGAAGTAGGTAGTTTACCGAAGGAAAGAGAAATAGAATTGTAAAATTCGATTTTTTGTATTGCTCTACAAAAATAAAATGCACGACTGGGTCGCACGAACTTTCTCCTATGTAAAAGACTAAGTATTTCAAAAATGAATATTATTAGAGAAACTGTTCATAAGCATAAAATTCCTTTTTTAAATGACTAAAAAAAATTCTTTAGTAGTTAAAAGTAAGAATAGGATGCCATGTGATTCAAGCAAATATAGATTTATGCAAGAACAAAATTTATAACTCTTTGTAGTGGTTTCTTAAAAAATAAGGTTTTATATAAGAAAATTTTAAAACGTTTTTAAGAAAAAATTTTGGTAGGCCAATTTGAAGTTTTTATTATTGTATGAATAAAAATTAAATTTACAAAAAAAGTATTGAGCCGTTTTCGAGACATAGAATTTTCAAAAAACAAAAAATTGATTTTTTTTTCAAAATTCAAAAAAATATTTTTCTTAAAGTTTTGAAATGCAATGTTTTTTAAACTTTTTAGAAGCTTCTTTCTACGAAATTTCATTAAAATCCGTTGTGCTAATAATGAGAAATTCAAAATTTTAAAAAATTGTTCTATGGTAGGTACAGTCAGTAATATCTTGTTTTCAAATTTTTTTTTATTAAATTACAGATATTGAAAAATAATAAAAAGAACAAAAATTTAAGCAAAATTCTCGGAACCGTTTTCGAGAAAAATACGATTTTCGAAAACCATTTTTTAACATTTGTATGGAGGGTACCGTCATTTTTTGGTAAAAGAAATTTATTTTGCTTATATATTGTAGATTATTTTTCCAAACTTTTATTTATCAAGGTTTGAAAAAAATCGAGCATGGGGTTTTCGAAATATGGAGTTTTCAAAAAAAAATTTTGAAAGTTTTTTTAAAAATCCAAAAAATTTGTTTTGGAAAATTTGAATACACAATAATATTCAAACTGCTGGGGAGCTTAAGCATAAAAAAAATTATCAAAATCGGTGGTACCATTTTTGAGAAAATCAAAAACAAAAAAAATGGTCCCAAGGGGGGTACCAAAACTACTCATTTTTTTGAAAATTTTTTTCGACCATTGTCTAGGTTTAACTAAATTAATTTTTTTGAATTTATTTTAAGAAAATCGCAGGGACAGATTTTGAGAAAAAAAATATTTATAAAATTTCGGAAAAAAATCGTATGGCAGGTACCGTTAGTTTTGGTCATAAAAAATCAAATCAAAAAACATCCGGGGGTAAAAAATCAATACCCACATCTACCAAGTTTGAAGAAAATCGACCGAGCCGCTTAGCTGTAATCGAACAGACAGACAGACAGACAGACAGAATTGTCAGACCCACTTTTTTCGTCTTCGCTATCATCGTAATGTCAACTTTGATCAAAATCTCGAGTTCGATTTTTTTTACGAATGCATAACTTGCCTTATAGTACCTATAAGTCGCAAGTAAAAAGAACACATTTTCCTTCAATTTTTACCCCTTTTATGTTTCGCTGAGAAATTTTTTATTTTTGTCTATTATTTGCAAAAAAAAACACAAGTAAGAAATACACACTAGAAGTTGCCAATTAGATTAGAAGAAATTATTTTTAACTGTAGTAGATTTTTGATAAACTATTCCCCACACATTTCGTTTTTTTTTTTAATCTAAAAGTATAAGTCTGGACGTAAGCTTAATTCTATGTTTAAGTTAAGTCGTGGAATAGAGATGAACGTTTTTTATTACTTTGGCTGTAAAAGTATACATAGTTTAAAAAAACAGTTTGAAATTTAAAGCAAGATACGAATTAAGTTATTTGGGTTCAATTTTAACAAATTGCCCTTAACAAAAACTTGTATTTTAAAATACTAATTAAATAGTTGATTACAAATGTTGGCTTAACAATGTTGGCTTACTTTCGTCCGTGGTGCTTAGTGTATCCAATATTCCTATAAAAGACACGTTTCTGGAGATGCTCTCTTTTACTCTTCCCCAATTTCGCTGATTCTTGTTGGTTTGTATTTCATTGTTGACATGAATCGCTTGGTTTTCAATGCTAGTGGTATCTATCTACCTCTACTAAGATTAGCTTTATAACACTTAAGTCCATTAGATCTGTCTTAGTGCTTTTTTGAAATTGATGGGTAATTGTAGGTGTCATCAAACATTTCAACAAAGAATATTATCAAAAATCTGAAGTTCAAAATAGCCTTCAAGGTTTGAAGAGAGCAGACGGCATGTTTATTCGTTTATTCCATTTAAAACCGTTCTTACCTTTGAAATATTCTTCATGCTAGTTTTCAATTGTGGTAAAATGTCCCTCTTGTACACGTGGTTTTTCATGTTCTTCGATATGTGAAACTTCTTCGTCAGCTTCAAAGACTTCATTCTCTGGTTCAAACCTCGGGTCAACATATTCATTGTCAATATCACTGAACTCGTTCTCACATTCTTCGTCCAACATATTGTTATGATCGTTATTTAAAAATGTTCCAGTTGACGTTCTTTTAGATTTCTGAAGCCCTTGATTGTTACTGAATGATCCATCTAAGAAATAAACTACAAGTTGAACTTAACAAAAAATAAAAAAAAAAAAATTGCACTAACGTGTTGCTTAGGATTCAATTTAACATACGAGGGCAGTTTGAAAAGTTCTCGGCCTGACCAATAAAACGCAATAAATTTTGAAACTTTTTTTTAATCCTTTTCTACATATTCTCCTCTTATATCAATGCACTTGTTCTATCTGTGTTCCAGTGCTTCTATACCCTTTTTATAGGCCGATTCCTCCAACTCTTCGAAAAACCGCTCCGTCTCAGCAATCACCTCCTCGTTGGTGAAGAATTTGCGTCCAGCCAAATGTTTTTTAAGTTAGGAAAGAGGTAATAGTCTGATGGTGCCAAATCAGGTGAATAAGGGGGTGGTTCAGTACACAAAATCGAAGTTCATGGAGTTTAGCCATGACAACAACCGACTTGTGTGCTGGGGCATTATCCTGATGAAAAAGGATCTTCTTTTTGGCTAATCCTGGTCTTTTTTCGGCAACTTTTTCAGCCAATTTGTCCAACAGGTTTGCATAGTATTGACCAGTGATGATTTGGCCTTTGGGAAGGTAATCAATAAAAAATAATTCCCCTGTAATCCCAAAACACTGACGCCATCACTTTCCCAGCTGAAGCACACGACTTGGCTTTCTTCGGCGGAGGAGAACCGCTACACTGAAAATAAATTCCTAGGTAATATTGACAAAAACGTTTTGTTGACCTTTAACAAAACAATTTTATCGTTCTGATAAAATTTTTGTCAATACGAAAGAATGATTTTGTTGATTTCACAAAATTTTTATAATCCAGCATGATTTTTTGTCAGTTTAACAAAATAATGCACTACAAATAATATTGTCAGTTTAACAAACCAAGTTTTGTTAATATAACAAAATAAAACAGAGATTTTTGTCACATCGACAAACTTTTTTGTGATGTTAACAAAATGTTTGTTGTATCTACAAAAAATCTGTTTTGTAAATGTTTGTCAATATCACAAAGTTTTTGTTAATTTGTTTTTGTCAATTTAACAAAAAATGAAAACATTTTTGTTAAAATGACAAATATTTTGTTTTGGGGTTGAATTATTTTGTAATATTGATAAAATAATATTATCAGATAGATAAAACTATTTTGTAAGGAAACCAAAAAATTTCTTTTGTGTATGGTATAGTTCACACTTGGTTTTTGTTAAAAAATCGATGTAAGATTAACTGAACTTAACAAAAATTGCGTATTGTCCATACGCCCTCACAGATGGTTGCATATAAGATCGTAGGGACGAAACGCCAATTTTTGTGGACTTAAATCCCAAAAAAAAAAATATTTTGACAAAATTGATTTTGTTTTTTTGTGGATTCAACAAAAGAAATTTGTAAGATTGACAAAATATTTTGTTGAATTGACAAAATATTTTGTTAATTTAACAAAATATAACAAGAAATTTTTGTTAATTTAACAAAATATTTTGTTAATGTAACAAAACAATTTTGTTGATTCAACAAAACAATTTTGTTAATTTAACAAAACAATTTTGTTAATTTAACAAAAAAAAATTGTTAATCCGATAATAATAAAAAAACAATAACACTAACAAAAAAATTGTTAATACAACAAAAGAATTGTTAATATGACAAATTAATTTTGTAAATTCTACGAAATTTTGTCATATTGACAAAATATTTTTGTTATTTCAACAAATTTATTTGTTAGCATAACAAAATAATTTTGTGGATACAACAAAATATTTTTTGTTACCTCAACAAAATTCTATAATTTTTGTCAATTTGACAAAACTTTTTGTTGGACGTATATTGACAAAATTTTTGTTAAATCAACCTAGATTTTTATCATATATACCTAGATTTTATTTTCAGTGTATACTTCCATTGTTTTGATTGTTCTTTTGTCTCAGGAATATAGTGATGAATCCATGTTTCGCCGGTGGTAATGAATCTTCTCAAGAAATCGCTGGTATTCCTCCGAAATAACGCTAGATTCTCTCTAGAGATTTCAACTCGATTGAATTTTTGTTCTTCGCTCAGCAAACGCGGCAACCACCTTGCGGACAATTTTTTCAACCCCAATTCTTCGGTCAAAATGTGGTAAACCCGTTCAGAAGAGATCACCATGGTGTTGCTTATTTTTCGCACTTTTAACCTTCGGTCGCCTAAAACCATTTTATGAACTTTATCGACGTTTTCTGAAGAGGTGGATGTTGTTGGCCTTCCGCTTCTGCGATCATCTTCGACGCTCTGTCTGCAATGTTTAAATAAGGCTGCCCACTTTTTGAACGTGGAATACGAAGGTGCAGATTCCCCCAATGTCTCATCGAAGTCATCTTTAATTTGATTTGGTGTCATATTCTTTTTCACCAAATATTTAATGACGGCTCTAATTTCATTTTTTTCCATTTTCGTTGTTAGCAATAGGTTCGTTCAAACAAAAAATTGCACTGATATAAGTACGCGACCAATTTTAATGAAACTTCACATGCAATTATTATATATATAAGGCTGTTTGAGGAATTAAAAGTTATTTATTAAAACAACGCCTTCTATGTTAGGCCGAGAATTTTTCAAACAGCCTCCGTATATGTATGTAACTATTATATGTATTAGGTTGGTTGCTTATAGGAGATCTATATATTAACACTGACGTGGTTGACTATCACTTTCCTTGGCACAGAGAAACGAAATTTTGTAATATATATTTTTTTTTTAAAGTAAAAAAAAAACAATGCTAATTGAAACATTTAAAAAACATTTTTTCTTAAAAATAAAATTTAAAATTTAAAAATGTTTGTCCTTACATAAATTAATAGTTGCTTAAAAGTGAATTTCATCCTTCTCAAGTTTTTTATTAACACCCCTGCTCTTTTATATAGATCTCTTAAACATAAGAGCAAACTCTTGCATTTTAGTTCACAACATTTTATGAAAGTTCACGTTTTTTGCTTACAAATCTTTTATTTTGGCATTTTAATTAAAATTTTATTTTATTTCTCTAATAACTTTGGCCTTGAAATAGCAGTAAGTGGTGTTAAAGGAGCCACGTCAACTGTGGGAGAAAATGTCGGCTCTGGAGAAACATTTATGATTTTGCTTTCACATAGGAAGTCCACATTAAAAGAACTATTTTTGGGAAGTCAGAGCTGAAGTCATAATAGTTGTGTTCTGGGGTAAAGTGAACTAAAAGTGCACTATTCCAAATTTATTTTCTTCATGAAAACTCATTGTCAGAGTTGAGGGACCACTTAATCAATTACTTTTGGGTTAGTAGTAATCTTTTTCTTACTCAAAGATTTGACACTTGGCATTTTCTTCTTAAATCAATGTTTTAAGGATTCATAAAGCGCTCCTAAATTGCAATACTTTCTGAAGCTATTTTTTTGGTTACAGTAACTGTAGTCGAATTGTTTTCTAATATAATTTTAATATTAGATACGATATCAACAATTGGTTTATTTTATTTTTCACTTCTTCGGTGTAATTTTTTCCTATTTCTCTTTTCTTTATTTTCTTCGTATCTACTAATTTTTAATTTATAGCTCGATTCTTCCCTTTGAGGAGTCAGAAGTGACAAGGTAAGAGTTGTCACATTAAAACTGACAACGAATCTCACCACGGCAAAGGTGAACTATTGGAACTGCTCATTATAAAAAGTACAAGCAATACATTTCAAATAAGGGCAGCGTAAAATTTATTCCAGTTTCCAGGGCTTAAATAAATAAATTAATAAATTAATGGAAGCAATAGGTAACAAAATCTAAATCATCAACATCACATCTTTCGATCGGACGATATTTCGTTTGTGATTTTAAGAGGGAAGTATACTGATGTATTTTTCATTTTTTAACATTGGCATTTACGAATAAGGAATTGTCAATTTTTCTTTTATATTTACTTCGTTTGTAAAAGGGAATAATCAATTTTTTGTTTCCAGGGATGTGAGACAAACTGACATCAGCGATCAGTGACCCGATCCACCACCAACTAAGGTAAGTGTTTTCGAAAGAAGCCTAAGAACACCACAAGTTGAAATACGAGTAGCTTATTCTGCCAGTAGCACCAGACCAAACTCAGCTGATGGGGAAGAAGTGACGCCTTCAACACCAATGACTCGAAAAAACAGCTTATTGAATAGGTAAATTAATTTTCAAATGAGTTCTTGCTTCCGAAAAACTATTGCAAACTGTCATAATTGGTCGCTGACCAAAGGAAGTGCATTTCGAAAAAACAAAATAATTACAACAAAATAGTCTTCTATGAACTGGATAACTTCATCTAACATTTCTGCATTTTTTGATGCCCTCAAAATAATACGATTTCTCGTGCCCCGCAAATTAAGCGTTTGCTTAAACAATCTCCTCTTCATTCGACCGAAATCTCTTACCACCAAACCATTTCTTCATGTTTGGAAACAAAATATAGTTGGAGGGGCTAAATCAGGAGAAAAAGCTGGATGAGGGTGGAGAGTGGAGTTCCTAACCTAACTTCTTCTTCTTCTTCCTTTTCTTCGGCGCTGTTATGATCTCGATGTCGAGGGGATCATAACTCTCCCACGTATCTGCTTCACACTAGTGATCCGCCTGTGGGGTTCGCCGGGTTGACCTCAGAAATCGGCGGCAAGCCTCCCGGTTTTGTATTGTTCCATTTCTGAGGCCAACTGAATGCTGGTGTTTTTGCATTTGTTTGTACCAGGAGTGTTTAGGCCTACCTTTCTTTTTATTCCGAATTGGAACGTTGTATGATATTGCCTTTTTGACGGGGTTCTCAGGATCTCTCCTTTGAACATGGCAATACCAACTGAGTCGGTCGTGTTCAATTTTTTGGGAAATGGTATTCTTAACATGAAGGCTTCCTCGGATCTTCGTACTTCTAATTCGATCAAGCTTTGTAACTCCTGCTGTCATACGAAGCATCTTCATCTCAGCTGCCGTAAGCTTACTCTCATACTTTTTGTACATTGTCCAACATTGTGAACCGTATGTGAGTGCTGGACGCACAACTGAAGTGTAGGGCTTTCCTTTCAGCTTAGGGGGCATTTTTCGGTCACAGAAGATAGCAGAATTTTCCCGCCACTTCATCCACCCTACGCTTACGCGATGATTGATATCGTCATCACAAGTAGCTTCGTTATTTATCATAGACCCCAGATATTTAAACTTTTCACACTTGGGAAGCACTACTCCATTCAAATAAATGACTGGAGTAGGCCTGTGTGGATCAGAAAATGGGCAGCATAGGTATTCTGTCTTTTTCGCGCTTATGCGGTACCCACTTCCTTCTAGAACATCCACCCATACGTCAAGTGCTCGTTGTAGGGATATCGGGTCTTCACTTATGATGGCTCCATCGTCAGCAAAGAATAACTGATGTACTTTTGGATCCGTCACTTTGCCTTCAAGCAGGTAATCAAGAACTGTAATAAAGAGCAGGGGACTCAAGACACTTTCCTGGTGTACACCTACTGTGATAGTTCCTAACCTTACTTATGCAATTTTAATATAGTGACTGTGGACTTTGCGCCGGTGGATTGTCCTAGTGGACAAAAACTTTTTTCCCGCCGAATGCGCCCATTTTTGCTTCTAATGGGCTTGTAATCGATCCAGCAGCTCTTCGTTATATGATGTTGTTTGCTTACCTTGGCCTTCTTCGTCTTCGATTCACCAGGAGTCCATTGTTTCGACTACTCGTTGGCCTCTGATGTGTTGTGGTGAATTCACTTATCACTTTTCATACACGCTTACAAAACGTCGCAAAAACTCAGCCGATTTTTTCTTCAACATCGCCAAAAAATCGTTTGAATTTGTCAAACGATTGCGTCTGTTATCGATTGTGATCAAACGCAGCACCCATCTTGCATAAAGCTTTTTCATGTCCAAGCATTTATGAAAGATTAAAATCACTGATCCATGTAATACGCTCTTGTGGACTCTGCAAGTTCGGATAGCTTTTCTCGCTGATCTTTGATTACCGTGGATTTTAGTGATTATTTCTGGTGTGGTGAGGTAACTTCAATTCGGCGACCAGATGGTTCAGCTTCACTTGTTCTGGAAAAATAGCACTCCATTTCAACGAAAGTGCTCGTAGGCGTCCATATAAAATGGCTGCCACAACAAAACCATTTGACAGTTCTGTCTGAAAATTTGGGTACGTTATTTTGAAAGATACTTCTTGACAAACAAAGTGATGTGTCTGAGGAGGGCGTGGCGACGCAATTTATTCTAATTTTGAGGGACTCAGTTACCCACTCTCGTATAAGGATTTGGTTTAATTTTTAACACGTATATTATAAGACTAATTCCGGGTCCTGCTCTTTTTTTTGAATATGTCAAACATCCAAAAATTAGGTTTTATTCTGGCGGTTAGATGGCTTTTATGGTAGGGTAGTATACGGAAAAAAAGAAAACATAATTGAAAATTAACAAACAAACAAAAAAAAGAGATGCCGCTATGGTCCATAGAGTTTTATTTTCAAAAGATGATCTATGTTTATAAATCATTAGCAATAATAAAACCTAGATAATCGCACTGCCTTATAAGAACAAAACTACAAAAATTTAATTTGGTATTCGAATTAAGGTCGAAAATCCATTCACAGTGGGATTATACTTTGGTTTTTGTCGGCAGAATTCCTCTTGTCGATGTCGTATTTATGTTAAATTCCACTACACCAAAGAAAGCCTTCATAAAAAAACTTGGGTAATGTCAGTATACGTAGTGTATAGGGAACATTTTTGGTTTTCCATGGTGGTGTGACTAAAATGGTTGCCCAATGCCCCTATTTTCCTACGCCCATGTCCTCAAAAAATACATACAAAAAAAAAACCATGAACGAAACTGTGTGGGCCCATGATGACGGCCTTATAATTGGTTTTTACTCGTTAAACTAATATCGGATAAATTTACACATTTTATAAATCGCGGCAGGGGCAGCTGATATTTCGAAATGAAATTTTGTTGTCGGCGCGTAAAATGTCACAGTTGTGGCTAATTGTAATTTACTTAAATTGATCAATTCTTTTTATTTTCTGAAAATATGCCCAAACAGGGATAGGAGTGAGGAGGGCAAAGGGCTGAATTTAAAAGCCTGATGCCAACAAAATTTACCACATTCGGCTATCATTTAATGTAATTGGTATTTAATGTTAACATTTATTGTCTACCTACCTACTTTTAGGCGCAAAATGTGCTTAGGGGTTACAATAATTATAATTGGCGCCCTTTTTCGAATGATGATGTGGTTCCAGGTGCCGCTATGACTGTGAAGCTATCTGATGATTGGTGGGTGTTGGTTTATAGTATTTTTTTTTTGTACGAAATCAAATTAATTATTCAATTTAAATAGTATCGGAAATGAAATGATAATAAAACCGATGCAATTTAGATAATAATACATTTAGTAATTTAAGATTCAAGTGGTGGTGTTGTTTCTCAACGTATTTGTTTTTCGAAATTGTAAAATAATAAACATTTGTAAGTATAGCATATTACCTACAAGTTTATACTAACGGATGTTTGTTTTAGAAAATTAGTTATTTAAGATAAATAATAGAGGGTTGTATCAAAATAACATTCATTATTCGAAAGCACTTCATAATTTCAAGCACTATATCATAAGTGTTGATAGAAATTATAATTAAAAAATGGACTTGACTTGTTCGAATAAATGAAGGGGCTTAGTTATAATTTAAATTATAACTGTTAAAATTGTTTTCTATTTATTTATACTTGAATGTGAACATGGAGCTAGAGCGCAGACAGACAGACGGTTGGAATTCCCTCGAATCTGCGACAAATACTTTTAACATACTTTTCTACAAGAAACATTCGAGTTGTTGTTTAGTTCAGCAGCTAGAACAAAAATATCTCCCATTAATGAATTATTAAGTATTGGGGGTATTGCACTGCGATCTGGAGATCTATAGTACCCCCACTTAGAAATGGATGAACTTGCTCATCTTTCAGTTCTTTTTCCAAATCTATTGCTCGTAGTATTTGGGGCACCTTCATAGAAGATAGGTCGCTCTCTTCTACCTGGTATTGCCTAAGATGCTTTTTCCTTTGGTGCATGAGTGGACAACATCTTCTTAGAATATGGTCCGATGTTTCCTAATCTATGTTGCAGAATCTACGTGTGGCATTGCTTACCATACCAAGTTAATATAGGTGTCTTCTAAATTTGCAGTGTGCAGTAAGGATACCTGTTATTATTCTTAAGTTATTTCTATTCCGCAATAAGACTGAGGCCCTATCAAAGGGGTCGATGCGCCTATTTTTGCTAAGGAGTCTGCCTCTTCGCTTCCATGAACACCCACATGAGCAGAAACCCAGTAAAGTGTAACTCTGCTCTGTTGGCCGAGTTCATTAAGTCTGCTTATACACTCCCACGCCAATTTAGAGCTGATGGTATATGAGCTTAGTGCCTTGAGTGCTCCTTGATAATTTGACATTATGACAATGTTCTTCTTAAGATAGTTTTTTTCGAGATTTCGATCCATGAATATCCCTACGGCGGCGTTTACCTTCGCTAGAAGATGCTGGTGGACTACCCTATCGGTATGAAAAGTTTTGTTCTAGGTCCAAATATTCCTGTGTACCACTTAATGGTATTTGTTTCGAGGGTGTACTTTCTTTCTTCCCCTATTTAATCTTTTGTGTTGCTAAGCTCTGTGAAAAAGTTGTTCTCGAATTATATTTTTAAACATAAAATCTCTTTGGATGTCAAGAAGGATTGACCTGCTGATAAAGTCTCTTTCCAATTTTGCCTGTCCTAGTTCGTTCCTTTAAGAATGTCATAGTACTTCTGATGACCTCGTGTAGAGGGAATAGATGGAAGACAACCTCCATAGCTGCGGTAGGTTAGTTTCTTATTGCTCCGATACACGTGATCTTTTGGACCTTTTATAGGGTTTTCCTAGTTGTTGATAATTCGGTTTTCTTGGCCCATGCACCCGCAGCATAAAGGTACTTTCATAGTGTACATCCACCTGAGGATCTTCGGTTTGCATCCCCATGACTTGGCTGCAAGTCTCTTGCAAATCATTAGGGCTTTTGTGGCTTTCCCGACTATAGCTTCTAATGCTAGCTACACACGAGGCAACCGTTGCAGCAACACAGCCATGTTGAAGCAACCGTTGCTTCGTGTGTAGCTATGCTGCCAATTGATTTTGTGTTGCTGCAACCGTTTGCAGAAATATCAAAATGTTTTGATATTTTCGGTCGGTTGCTCCAACAGTACTGTGGTTGCGCAACAGTTGCCACGTGTGTAATGAACAAACGAAACACGTTGCTGCAACAGTTGCTTCGTGTGTAGCTAGCATAAGAGTTTGTTCCAGGCGAGTTACTGTGTAGTGTAATCCTTAGATACGAGTAAACTCCCTCCGGGTTTAATTTACTTTACTAGTTAACTGTACAGGTTTTATATGTAGCAGAAGTCTTTTTCTAGTAAATAGTTTGGTATTCCGGGTTTTATGTCACTGTGAAATTGGTGGTATTGCGTATTCCCTAACAATTTTCTTAAAAATACGATTAAATGTATTAAAAAGGAGAAGAACGACGAAATAAACCAAGTTACTTCCACTTGCCACCCTTGATTTTCATCCCTTTTCTGTCTTAGCTGGTAGATAGATCTACCTGGCACTTCTGATCACGGTTTAGTGTCGGCTTCTTTTTCGGACCGCTACTACACTACTCGAACTATATAGTTGCTAGCGTACTAAAAGATCTCGATATTCGCAAATCTGCTGTCCCCATTGGTATATCACCAATCGTCTCGATAATGTGTTCTTCCACTTTGGCTAGCCACTGCGTTGACTTTTTACCTTTCCTAATCTTTAGGTTATTTTCCTTCTTAATGGAAAAAAGCATTTGTCCGTTACTGAACAACTTTTGTGGAACGACCATATATCAGATATTGCTAAAAATTATGCGAAATGCAGAATCATATTCAATCTGAATTAGATTGAACGTCTATGACGCGTAATTTAACCCTTACTCCTCTGGAACTTTTGGGTCAGAGCGGTCAAGCTTAGCAGGAGAGAATATTGGTTGCGTCTCATAATGAATTAATAATCTTTTGCAAGCCGATATGTATTGTGCAGGAGTTGGGTTGAATTGCCGCCGGCACACAGTGGGGCAAAATGGCGAAAAGATGGCATTAAATCAACCAACAGGTTTAGAAACTTGAAATTTGGCACAAATACTACTGATACCAATGTTAATACATGGCCAAAGTTTCTAATGGCCACTCCCATTTCTAAGGTTACCACCCATACACATTTCATTAGTTTACGAAACTACTCAAAAACGGCTCAAACGATTTAAATGAAACTGCGTGTATTGCATCCTTCGTGATTGTTATACAACTACATTTATAAAAAAAATTAAAAAAAAAATTATAGGGTTACCATTTCGGGATATTTTGTGTTACTAATTTTTGTTTGCTAAGCTTAGTATCCTTTCTTCAATAGAAATAAATTCTTTGCTTTACAGCTACATGTACACTTTTAAAAATTCAGTTTTAATAGGTCTACAATATCTATTTGAGCTTGGACGTGAATTTTTGTATATTATTTTAACACCAGAAACTAAGCGAAGTGGAACAAGGCAAGTAAGAAAAACAGTCGATTCTACCTGGTTCAATTCATAAAAGGCTTGCTTATTTGAATAGTGACCAAAACTCCTATCAAAGTCCCATTTAGAGTACAAGCATACATTTATCAATTCTTAGTGAAGTGAATTAATCTCGTCTTTTTTGAGAATAATTAAGCCTTTAACTGTTAAGTTTAACAAACTTTTTAAACTTGTACTCACAGAAGTTTTCGAAACAATGATATATGTTCAGAATCGGGATAGCAATTTTTTTAACACTACTGAACTATTTTATACGAAGGAAATACTTAAGAAGCTTTTGATCTGATAATTTCATATTGAAATTTAGATAAGCCTGCTTCGAAAATTAACGCAAAAGCTTCTTCACCATTCATCAAAGTAGGTTAAATGGACTCTCTTAAAGCTTTCCTACACTGTTTGACTTTTCTATTACTTTGGGGTACTTCGTGAATTAGTTTTGCAGCTACCGACTGCCCACATGTTCTCAAACTAATTTCAGATGCATATGCCAATTCAGAAAGAATGTATGTCATTTCAAAAGTTACCCAAGTATTGAGTTTGCCTTACAATTTCTTCCTTTAAAAAATCCATCTGGCTATTAAATTCTTGGCAACTTGACTTCTTCTTTATATTAAAAAGATCTTGCCTGGTTATTGGTAGTATTTTTGATTTTGTTGGGCGTAAGAAATGTCAAAACTACAATAATATTGACGAAAAATATCTTTTTCTAGAAAGTGACGTCACCCACAAAAATGTACACAACACACAGGGGAGCAGATTGGAGCAAGAAAATTTTGTACATTCTGAAAGGAGAATGTACACTTAACAAAATGACATATAAAACTTATTGGCACCTCACGGCGAACACAACTAAACGTCTAAGGATTTCAGAGAAATGCAAAAAAACAAGCAATTATTTAACTTTTTTTTTATATTCAACTACGAATTAAAATAAAAAGAATTTATTTTTTATAAAAAAAAAAACATACAAAAATACTCCTGAGCTTACTGATTCTATTGCAATTTAATTTAATTTGATACACGCAATAAATAATAAACTGTACACAATTTACTTAACCAACTCGAAATGACAAAAAGAGGTCTGCGATCGACTCAAAACGTGAACTTACTCTTCATTTGAGACGATCTGCAGAAGATTATGTGATTCAAATAAACTTTCTCTCTCTCATTTCTAATTCTCTATCATATTTGGAAGAGAAATAAAACGGTTATTTAAGACAAAGCTCAACTTCATAATTTGATTAAATGCCAGCTTTTTTACGTTTTGCCCCATTTTGCGGCACTGCAATTTCTCAAGGCGTAATAGAAGACTTGCAAGTGTTTTGGCCTTAATTAGCCCAGGAAATAATTGACTAAAGAGTTCTATGCTTTGACATAATTACCAAAAAAAACTTATAGAAAGGGTTTATAGAAGCTATATTTTGCTTTACTTCCCTTAGATTAAAGAGTTGTTACACAACTCGATGGAATAGGCCACTTTGCTATTGAAAGCTTGAGCCTCTAAAAATAACCCAATTTTAGTTTTGCGGTAATTATCGTAAAATAAGTACACATGGAACCTTCATTCTTCTTGAGCTTCACATGCTTGAGAAAGAATATAACAATTTACTTTGAAAAATTTATTATTATTAATTTACCTGCAGGAGGAGGGCAACCAGCTTTTTTCTCTATATTTATCATATCACATAACCTAGAGTGAATTTGGCCGCTTTCAGCATTTCGCTCCCGCTCTACTTGTTCGGTCATTTTATTCTGAAATCATAAAGTGCACTCCGAGTTCATTCTGATTGAAAATATCGCAAGTAAAAACGAACACAAATTGAGCGAATTGAGAGTTGAGCGTCTGTGGAAAAAACGAAAAACACAAATTTTCTTGCTAAAGTTCAGTGTATAGCTCTGCGCTTAAAAATAGGAATGGCCATATTATAATTTATAATATCATAGGTCCATTGTGGTTTATTCCTATCGACCTGCGACTTTAGGAAATCCCACAAGAAAACGTCTGGCGGGGTCAAATCGCATGAGCTGGGTATCTAATTTGCTGATTCATTATCATTTAAGACGTCTCGATTTCCATTATAACACGAAATAAGCCGCACCCCTAAATCCGGTGCGCAGCTTGCTATGGTCGTTGAGAGCATAGAAGGATTCACCATCTAATGGTTACCTCTTGTGGACTCGATATACCATTTTTTGTCATTTCTCATGCATATAATTTTATTAGCTCCGCCATCAGCGTTTTCAAGGATGTAATTAATAACCCCACAAGCCTTGGTTTGATAGGCACACCAGCCTTTTGGATGACCAAACACATTCTAAAACAGTCCCCCCCCCCCCCACAATGGGAAAATAGGCCGCCCAATGTGGAACAGACGCTACATGCTACCGTTGAACTTTTTAAAAAATAGGCTCATTCGCCATCAGACTTCCCTGCCAGTGACCGCCATCCGTATCCATTCACTCCCCTTGCACGTTAGCGTTACTCACTCTCTACCACGTTGAGGTGTGTATAGGGATTTTCCTTTCATTGAGCCTTGAGCACTCTATAGTACTTTAGAGAGTTGCCGTATGCTCTAGAGAGAGTTCTAGTGCTACTCAAGTAGCCGTAAACCATTTATTTTATAACCTTTCGCTCAATTATTTCATGCAGAATGTCGATCATGGTGTCCGCTGTTTGGCACGTAGCGCCGTTCTGGGGAACCATTATGTTGTCTATGTCCAAATGGTCCATTTGGGTCACAAGTAATCGGTTATCATCGTTCTGTACGTCTCGCAATTAATGGCGACCGCCTCACCAACGTCGTTATCGAAAAGAAATGTTTTGAAAAAGGCCAGCTGGGCCTTCAGCCGTTTGCACCCATTGCTGTAAAGAAGATCTGGTCTTAGCCAACCGACAAAGATATTAATCTACAAACAGCTCCTGCGACCAGTGATTAGCTATTCCCTCCCAGTCTGGTTTTCCATCTCGAAGACAGCTATGAAGGAACTTCAACTATTCGAAAGGAAGATACTGAGAATCTGCACTGGACTCTACTTCGACCGTCAACGACAGAAACACTACAGGAACGAGCATCTCTATACAGAAGAAATTTTAATCCCACTGGACAAATATCTAGTTCATTCAAAGAAGAAACTAATGGGGAACATCATCGACCACCTGAATCAGCTTATGAGAAGGATGACCACCACCGCAGGTCAACGGCATCCCGAACCGAGGTCCTCAGTGTGATGGAAACTCTGGATGACAACGTATTCATGGACAACGAGGAAGTAGCCTCGTGCTTCGCTGACATTGGGTTAGACTACCACCGCGGCTAAAACGCCATCCCTGCCCATAACCCACAAAAATCACCACTGACAACCGGGAATGAACACCCTGAGGACAATACAGTCAACCGAAATTTTAAATTTCATTTTTTCGTCATGTAAATTTTATATAAAAATAATTAAACTTAAGTCACCGTTTATAGTTAGGCCCCCTATGAGCCAACAAATGTAAATTTTCATACATACATAAATGTAGTATCTTATTAGTTGTAGGCCAAATTGTAAATAGTATGTTCAATAAAACAAAATTGAATTGAATTGAATTGTCGTTATGGAAAAAGTAAGGACTAATGACGCCGCACATTATTGGGGCCAAGGCGGAAAAAACTCGATTTTGCAAAAGTGCTGATTTCGATTAGCTGATTCATGTTTCTCACAGTAAATTATCCAGAGAATCTGGGTACACTAAGGATTTGGGCCAAAACTGAAGTCTTAATACCTAAAAAGACGCTCAAAGTCGAAATATTTGAAATAGTGTGAGAATTTGATTTGACTTTCCTAGGGTGTTATGTCTATTCGGGATGAACTAAAAACGGGATTGTTTTTTGTTTGCCTATTTGGGATGTCTAATAATACAATAAAGCGGTCTAACTCAGCAAAAAAATTTTTAGTGAATTACGGCACCACAAAATAAGACTCAGTCAACGGTAATGGAAGTTGTAGTCATTTAAAAAAAGTGTGAGTGCCAGGACTCACGGTTCTTCTTCTTCCTTTTCTTCGGCGCTGTTATGATCTCGATGTCGAGGGGATCATAACTCTCCCACGTATCTGCTTCACACTAGTGATCCGCCTGTGGGGTTCGCCGGGTTGACCTCAGAAATCGGCGGCAAGCCTCCCGGTTTTGTATTGTTCCATTTCTGAGGCCAACTGAATGCTGGTGTTTTTGCATTTGTTTGTACCAGGAGTGTTTAGGCCTACCTTTCTTTTTATTCCGAATTGGAACGTTGTATGATATTGCCTTTTTGACGGGGTTCTCAGGATCTCTCCTTTGAACATGGCAATACCAACTGAGTCGGTCGTGTTCAATTTTTTGGGAAATGGTATTCTTAACATGAAGGCTTCCTCGGATCTTCGTACTTCTAATTCGATCAAGCTTTGTAACTCCTGCTGTCATACGAAGCATCTTCATCTCAGCTGCCGTAAGCTTACTCTCATACTTTTTGTACATTGTCCAACATTGTGAACCGTATGTGAGTGCTGGACGCACAACTGAAGTGTAGAGCTTTCCTTTCAGCTTAGGGGGCATTTTTCGGTCACAGAAGATAGCAGAATTTTCCCGCCACTTCATCCACCCTACGCTTACGCGATGATTGATATCGTCATCACAAGTAGCTTCGTTATTTATCATAGATCCCAGATATTTAAACTTTTCACACTTGGGAAGCATTACTCCATTCAAATAAATGCCAGGACTCACGGTTAAGATGTGTAAACATCAACGTTCGTCCGAGTGCCGAATTTTTGTTATCGAACGTACCCAATAAACATACAATGCAATCGTACTAGTTTGTGACTTTAGATATATACCCCTCAAACACGCCACATCGATCAACCTAATCGACAAAGTACTTCGCTTTTGTATGGGCATTTACACACCAATACGCCGACGTAGAAGTACATGCCAAAATCAGCTGTGAAATGGTAGAGCTGTAAAATTTTAAATGAAAAGTGAAAATGACCGAAAAATATTTGAATTTTAATGCTCCAGAACCACTTTTTTGTGTTGATCAGAGCTTTATTGAATTCAGACGACCCAAAAACCTTATCGACAATATGCTTCGATGAAGTAGTTCGTGGTGTGTGTTAGGGGTAATATTCAAATGAAAGCCACTATTTTTCCACAATTTATCCCTTCCACTTATACTTAAATCCAAAAATATCTCTTCATAGCTGTACATAACGCTTTCCACTTAAACACATGTATTTTTGGACCATGTCCTGTTAAAACGTTTTGAAATAATCAACTATTTTGTTGTCTTTACTTATTTCTAGTAAAATAATTACTTCGGAACGAGTCCAAACACATTTTTCTTGTTCATTTTCCATTATTACTTGTGTTTAGGATACTTTTAATGTAATAATCAAAAAATTATAAAGTGAATTTAAGATTAATGGGATCAAAAACACTATGTTAAGATCACAAATATTGCCCGTGTAAACACTTAGGTCGACTTGCACTAACTTAACACCAACCCTTACAATTCTATGTTTTAATTATTCTCACGTTGGTACACCGGTTTTTTCACGTCGTACTTGGTTATTCTCATGTTGGTACACCGGTTTTTTCATGTTCGTCCCGCCTTGCATCGTGTCGTGTGTGTTCATCATTCATTCGTCGTCTAGCCACCCAGAAACAAAGTTCCAATTTATACTCGCGTACAAATAATAAAAGAAAGAGTCGATTTTTATCAAAATTATAACTTAAAACTTAAGAAAATTGTAAAACCAAAAGTTAAACAAAAATTAATTAAACAAATAAAAGGAAACAAGAAGCGAAATAAAGAAATAATAATCAGAAAAAAAAAACAAAGTGTCGTGTCCATTTATTCATGGTCCTTCGAGACGAGGATAATCAGGAGTTCACGTGGCAACTTGGCAATCCTTAAAAATCAAAGTCATCCGTACATTTTTCATCCGTTGCAACGGCACCTACATTTTCATCGTTGCGCTGCAACCATCGTGCCATTGCAACGGCACCTACAATTTTCATCGTTGTTGCTGCATCCATCGTGCTATTGCAACGGCACCTACATTTTCATCGTGGAGCTGCATCCATCGTGCCATTGCAACGGCACCTACATTTTCATCGTGGTGCTGCATCCATCGTGCCACTGCAAAGGCAGATTCTTGTGTTTCATCGGCGTGCCATTGTAACGACACCTACGTTTTTCATCGTGCTGCATCGGCGTGCCATTGTAACGGCACCTACAATTTTCATCGTGTTGCTGCATCCATCGTGCCACTGCAAAGGCAGATTCTTGTGTTTCATCGGCGTGCCATTGTAACGGCACCTACGTTTTTCATCGTGCTGCATCGGCGTGCCATCGTAACGGCACCTACAATTTTCATCGTGTTGCTGCATCCATCGTGCCATTGTAACGGCACTTACATTTTTCACCGTTGTGTTTCATTGGCGTGCCATTGTAACGGCACCTACAATTTTTCATCGTTGTGCTGCATCCATCATGCCATTGTAACGGCACCTACAATTTTTCATCGTTGTGCTGCATCCATCATGCCATTGTAACGGCACCTACAATTTTTCATCGTTGTGCTGCATCCATCATGCCATTGTAACGGCACCTTCAATTTTTCATCGTTGTGCTGCATCTATCATGCCATTGTAACGGCACCTACAATTTTTCATCGTTGTGCTGCATCCATCGTGCCATTTAACAGTAGCAAAATCCTTTATCTTTTTATCGTGGGCAACTGCATAGACACGAAAGTCATCAGCTGTATTTCATCATCCTCACTACATCAACACCAAATCATCATCGGCAGTATCATCAAAACTACCATCCGAAGTCGTCAACAAAATTATCTTTTTTTCATCAACAAGATCATCACAAATTCATCTTTAATTTGCAATTGTCCAAGGTACTTTATATGGATATATTTTAGTGCTTTATCAGATTTTCAATTATATTATACTATACTTCACTTATTATATATTACATATTATCATTTCAATCCATTTTGGGTTTATAAACCTATATTTGTGTTTCTATATTCATTTTTAAACAAAATTTAAGTTTAATCCGTTGGTCAGATAGACTCAGTATTGATAACACAATGAGTAGTCTAGAGGATTTAATTTTTGCTTCCGACCAATTGGTCTTATATCATGCAGCCTTCAAGGCCAAACCAGCCGCCACTCATACGGTTTCCTTGCTAGAAGCTTATCAAGCTGAACTTTTGAATTTATGGCAAGATGTTAAAATTGCATATAATAGTTGCATGAAAGACAATAGTGAAGAGGTTCAAGGCTCTCTGAATGAAGTAAAAGCAAAGTTTCAAAGTTCATCTTCTACATATTTCCAATGCACAAGTGCTATATCAGATTTCTTAAAAGCTCTTATTTCTAAAACGGAACCTAAGTTACATGAACTCATGTCAATTACTTCGCCAGTTAATGATAATTCACATAACATTAAGGTTCCACCGTGCGACACTCAGGATTTTTATGGCAATTATTTACAGTGGCCATCCTTTCGGGATATGTTCACTGCAGTATATATTAACCATTCAAAGCTGAGTGACGTACAAAAACTTTTTCATCTGCGATCTAAAACGAAAGATCAAGCGTTCAATATTGTCAGCAAATTTAGCTTAACTGATAGCAATTTTAAACTAGCATGGAACGCTTTAAAGGAACATTATGAAAATAAGCGGATTCTGGTCAACAATCAAATTCAAATCTTATTGAATGCTAAACCCGTTCTTTCAGAATCTGCTAAAGATCTTAAAAATTTACAAAGTAGTATTAATGATGCTTTGATTGCTCTCACCTCATACGATATCGATATAGTAGCGTGGAACGCAATCATTACTTATCTTTGCGCTTCTCGGCTTCCAGATCACACACTAAGTTTGTGGGAAGGATCACTGGAAGAACCAACTGAGATCCCATCTTGGGAAAAAATGAATCAGTTCCTAACAAATCGTTATCGTATCCTTGAAAATGTTTTAGAAATGAAACAAAGTTCCACAAACAAACTTAATGCTATTAAATCTTTTTCTACACAATCATCGAAACCCAAACCAGTTAGAAACTTCCATACAAAAATTATTCCAGCCTGTCAGGTATGTAGTGAACAACATCCCTTGAGAGTTTGTCCTACCTTTTTAAAAATGTCTGTCGATGAAAGACATAAGACTGTACGCAAACACAAATTTTGTTTCAATTGTCTTGCAGTGACTCACCATCTGAGTCAATGCCAAAGTGCAAATACTTGCCTTCGCTGCAAGGGCAAGCACCATACTTTGTTGCATTTTGAGCGCAAACTAACTGTGCCTTATAATGGCACTAATCATAAGCCTTCAACTATCTCATCTAACGCCAACCCATCTTCATCTCAAGTTTCCTCTTCTTCACCTCATGGTTCATCATCACCCTTAGCATCATTTTCATCTCAACGTGATCATCATAATATACAGTCCACTACAACAACAAATCACAATGTTTTTCTAAACAAAAGTTATCGTCAGGTGTTATTAGCCACTGCGATGGTGAAGATTCGTCACCAAGGAAGTGAATTTGCTCTCCGAGCTTTAATTGATCAAGGTTCTGAAGTTTCCTTTATAGCTGAGGAATTCCAGAAACTTATTGGTTTACAAACTCAAAACACTCAAGCCCGGATCTGTGGCATGGGTTCCACCGAAACGGCTTCATCATCCAAACTCTGTTCCTTCACTCTTTGTTCAAACAATGTGCATGAATTTCAAATGCATGCTGAAGCTTTAGTTCTAAAAAAAATTACGTGCAATTTGCCAGCAGTTTCCATGGATATTGATCAATTTCAATTCAATTTTGATCTTCCTTTGGCCGATCCACTATTTTATAAAAGTTCGCGTATAGACATGCTTATCGGAGCTGATTTATATCCACATATAATTTTAGATGGTATAAAGACAAACGTTTTAAATACTATTATGGCTCAAAATACAGTTTTTGGTTGGGTTCTATTAGGACCTTACGACAATGTTCCCGTCGTTTCAACCTTTTCTACTTTCGTGACATATAGTAATGAGTTATCCATCGATAAAGCTATCGAAAAGTTTTGGAAGCTTGAAGAATTACCCCAATCTCCTTTGCGTACGCCATCTGAACAATATTGTGAAAACTTATACCGTGACACGACTTATCGAGATCCATCAACAGGCCGATATGTCGTAAAGCTTCCTTTCAAAAATTCTCTCGCAGAATCCAAACTGGGTAATTCACGCTTCACTGCAATGCAACAATTTCTTCGCAATGAAAAGTCTTTACTTTCTAAACCTGCTGTCAAAGAAGAATATCAAAGGGTGCTTTCAGAATATTTAACTTTGGGTCATATGTCGCCTACTCCTCCATATGAATTGTATGATGAGAACAATGTTCAATCATATTATCTTCCTCATCATGCGGTACTAAAACCTCAAAGTACTACCACTAAACTACGAGTAGTTTTTAACGGTTCAAAGTTATCCTCTAATGGTAAAAGTCTGAATGATCTATTATACTCAGGTCCAACTCTCCAAAATGACATAATTTTTCTCATCCTTAATTGGCGTTTTTACAAATATGTGTTTAATGGCGACATCGAGAAGATGTATCGTCAGATCAACATAAATCCCGATCACGCACAATTCCAACGCATTTTGTTCCGCCCTAGCCCAAATCAAAAAATATTTGATTACAAACTCAACACTGTAACGTTTGGAGTAAATTGCGCTCCTTATTTAGCTATACGCACTTTACATCAATTATCTTCAGATATTAAAACAATTTATCCTCTTGCTTCAAAAATCTTGAAGAATGAAATTTATGTTGACGATGTTCTTTCTGGTGCGCACGATATCCTTTCGGCACGTAGAAGCCAGACTGAACTTATAACTGCTCTTGAATCCGCGGGATTCAATCTCAGAAAATGGACAGCTAATCATCCTGATCTTCTTAATCATAGGTATTCCAAAAGATCATCTCCTGAATAAAGATTTTTTGAAAATCGAAGATGATAGCTCCACAAAAATGCTTGGCATTCAATGGAATGCTTCCTCCGACACCTTTTCCTTTTCAATTCATCCTGAAAGTCTGTTAATGCTTTCAGTTACAAAACGATCAGTTTTATCAACTATCGCTAAGTTATATGATCCTGCAGGTTGGCTTGCCCCTATAATTATAACAGCAAAAATATTAATGCAGCAAATATGGAAAGATAAAACTGGATGGGATGAACGTCTTACGCCTTCATCTGAACAAAATTGGAAATCTTTTTTGAAAGATTTCACTGATATACAAAAAATAACAATTCCTCGTTGGATTGAATTTTCTCCTTGGAGTTCACTGCAACTACATGGAGTTTCTGATGCATCGGAAAAGGCTTATGCAGCCGCAATTTACATCCGAGTACATCATAATTCCTCAAAAACGTCTTCACACTTATTATGGGCAAAATCAAAGGTTGCACCTGTCAACACTATTTCTCTCCCTCGCCTGGAACTCCAAGGCGCAGTTCTTTTATCACGAATGATCAAATTGTTACTCAATCAATTTGATTTCCTTACTGAAGTTCCCATTAAATTGTGGACAGACTCGACTATTGTCTTAGCTTGGCTTAACAAGCCGCCAAGCGATTGGAAAACTTATGTAGCCAACCGGACCTCAGAAATTCTTTCAAATGTTCCTGAAGTAAAATGGAATCATATTTCTTCTTCAGAAAATCCTGCCGATTTAGCCACACGCGGTATCTCTCCGCAAGAACTAAAATCGAGTCATCTATGGTGGAACGGACCACTCTGGTTGAAGGACTTAGAGTCAAATTGGCCTTCCACTGAACTCATTGAGCCTCCGGATGAATCAATTCTTGAATGTAAACATGTTCAAAGCCACACAAACGTTGTGTCGAAATTTGACGACTTCGAAAGCGAATTTTTGTGTCGATTTTCATCATGGCCCAAGGCTCTTCGAGTTATGAGTTATGTATTCCGCTTTTGCAACTCCGTTCGAAAAAATTCAATTAGAGTTGAATATAAGTCAAAACTTCTTCTTCATGAAGAAATCAAATCTACCAAAATAAAAATTATTCGCTTAACGCAAAAACAACACTTTTCCGAAGAATATGAAGCTCTCCGTCAAGGAGCAAAGTTAAAGTCAAAAAGTAATCTTCTTTCCTTGACCCCTGTCTTAGACTCAAATCAAATTATGCGTTCCCATGGTAGACTTGCGTCCTCCACGTTGTCTTATAATGAAAGAATTCCAATCCTCCTTCCATATAATTCCTATTTGTCTAAGCTCTTAATAGCGTATGTTCATCAAATATCTCTACATGGAGAAACCCAACTAATTATTCGCTTAATTCGTTGCGAATATTGGGTACCCAAACTAAAAAATTTAGTTAAGGCTCATATTCGTAAATGTAAACCTTGTACCTTGTACAAAAAATCCGTTCAATCTCAATTAATGGGTTCTTTGCCTGTTGAAAGAACAACTTTAGGTTTACCCTTCACGAATACCGGCATAGACTTTGCTGGCCCCTTTACAATTCAGAATTATTATGGTAGACGCTGTCGTCTAGAAAAAGGTTATGTGTGCCTTTTTGTATGTTTTGCAACCAAGGCAATACACTTAGAGGCGGTAAGTGATCTGTCTACTCCTGCCTTTTTAGCAGCCTTTACTCGTTTTGTTTCTCGGAGAGGAATTCCTGACAAAGTATATACCGATAACGGAAAAAACTTCGTCGGTGCCTCCAAGTTGCTGTGCTCCGACTTTCAAAAGGCGATCCAAAGTCACACTAGTGATTCATCTCCTAATTTCTCTCAAATAACTTGGAAATTTATTCCTCCTGGCTCCCCTCACATGGGTGGGTTGTGGGAAGCAGGAGTGAAAAGTTTTAAAATTCATTTCAAAAAGATTAGTGGTAACTCAAAATACACGTTTGAAGAATTTACAACACTATTAGCTCGAATCGAATCCTGTCTGAACTCTCGTCCGTTAACCCGAATGTCAAACAATCCTGACGATCTCCTCCCTTTGACTCCGGGACACTTCTTGAGAGGTGGTCCTTTACTCAGTCCTCCAGAACCATGCGAATCACCCAAGAGCATTAGTTTCATGCGGCGATGGAACGCTCTTAAAGTTATACATCATCAGTTTAGTCTGCGTTGGAAAGAAGAGTATTTAAAGGAGCTAAACAAACGATATAAATGGAAGTATCCCCAAAGGGATATGGAGGTTGGAGATCTTGTTGTTTTACGAGATAAACAGCTTCCACCTAATGAGTGGCGACTAGGTAGGGTCCTTAAGGTTCATCGTGGTCCTGACAATAGAGTCCGTGTCGTCGATGTTAAAACTCAAAAAGGAGTAGTAACTCGTTCTGTCGTCAAACTATGTATTTTGCCTTCGGATTAATGATTAATCATCATCAAAAAAAAAAAATTTGCACTAAAATCTATCATATAAGGAATTTTAAGTTATAAAATTTTCTTCTGGATCTTGAATTATTATATTCCTTAAATTGAAAACAGAATGTCACTTACTTATACTTTATCATTTATCTATCTTTGTTTTCTAAAAATAATTTTTGAATTTAAATTAAAATATATTTCTTGTAACTAAAATTGTATACACTTACATTGATTTATACATAATCTTCTAATCTAATCTTTCTTTTGCATGCGAGGATGCAAGGCGGGCGGAATGTTAAGATCAAAAATATTGCCCGTGTAAACACTTAGGTCGACTTGCACTAACTTAACACCAACCCTTACAATTCTATGTTTTAATTATTCTCACGTTGGTACACCGGTTTTTTCACGTCGTACTTGGTTATTCTCATGTTGGTACACCGGTTTTTTCATGTTCGTCCCGCCTTGCATCGTGTCGTGTGTTTTCATCATTCATTCGTCGTCTAGCCACCCAGAAACAAAGTTCCAATTTATACTCGCGTACAAATAATAAAAGAAATAGTCGATTTTTATCAAAATTATAACTTAAAACTTAAGAAAATTGTAAAACCAAAAGTTAAACAAAAATTAATTAAACAAATAAAAGGAAACAAGAAGCGAAATAAAGAAATAATAATCAGAAAAAAAACAAAGTGTCGTGTCCATTTATTCACACTAGTTAACAACTAAAACCGAATAACAACATACAAAATTGTGTCTACGAACTATTTCGATCCTTTTAGTTTCACAACTGTTTAGTTGCTAAAATGAAACATAATGGGCTTATATGGGACACCGCGCACTTAGAGCAACTCGGTTCGAGCAACTAAAAAGTTTGTATTTTGACACAAACGAAATGATTGTTTAAAATTAATTCGCTACAGTTGAGCTGTTTTCTATAAGCGCAAGAGAGAAAAGAGTGTGAGCGTGAGTAAAGAGTTGCCAGTGCGCGGTACTCTATCAACTGGTGATTAAACTATTTGATTTCCATCACAGTTGCTAGTGCGCGGCTAGCCTTACACGCCATGTCGGCATACTTCATCGATTCCCAAAGTTCGCACTGCATGCCGTGTCGACACTTATTCATTTCAATGAAGATAGAAAGTAATTTCTGTTTAAGTGGAGTGATTGAATTAAATTCAATTAAAAGCTCAAGTGACCTCAACTCCAAGCTCCAAGGTGCGTTTCGTCCAGGTACGACAGTGGGCTCATCAGTTAGATGCTGCCGTACCCTTCTAAGACGCAAATATTGGTCGATGTTTATCGACTCTTATAAAATTTACAGCTTTAATAGACTGTGAATTTTATTTTTCTAGGGGAATTTGATTAAATTCCGACACCTAGAATAATAGTCTGACCACGGAAATTATTATTCTAGGTGTCTGAATTTAATCAAATTCCCCTAGAAAAATACAATTAACAGTCTATTAAAGCTGCAAATTTTATAAGAGTCGGTAAACATCGACCAATATTTGCGTCTTAGAAGGGTACGGCAGCATCTAACTTATGAGCCCACTGTCGTACCTGGGCGAAACGCACCTTGGAGTTAAGGTCACTTGAGCTTTTAATTGAACTTATTCATTTCACACGACCAAAAAACCTTATCGACAATATGCTTCGATGAAGTAGTTCGTGGCATGTGTTAGACTGCTTTTAAACGAAGCAATATTACCTTGCGATTTGTAAGCCCGTTGGAGAGAGACGTGTGTGGTGGCGGGGGTACACAAAATTGCTGGGGTTAGAAAAATTGCAAAGCTATAGTTCTTTCTTCTTTGTGGTTTTCTTTATTTGTTAAGTATGTTTCATTTCTGTTTGGCGTTCGCACAGTGAATTTTGAGTTACTCACTAGAGTAAAGAGTGCGGAGAGATGACTCCAAATATAAAAAAGAAAACCACATTTTTCTCAGCAATTGTAAGTGTATTAGTGAAAAAGTCACACGTATAGATTGGATGTAGGCTTGAAGAAAAATCAAAATCTTTTCAATCTAGTGTAGATACTGCACAGAAATATTGTATATGCAAGGTTGATGATTGATCATGTATTTATTGGTTCATTTGCGTATAGTACGTTGAAGAGATGAGAACACAGCACAGCATAAGCACTGATTAAAATATTAAAACAGCAAACGAAAATTGTATGATAGAATGGACAGACAAAATAAAACAAATTACTCGGATAAAATTACAAAAATCTCAAAGAAATTCGTAAAAACACAATTTTGCTGAAAAAAAACCACAAAGGGCAACGTTTCTCGCCACTGAAATAATAGACTTGTACGTTCTTTTCATGCATTTGAACAAATATACTTGTCATACAGCGAAAAACTTTTTTTTTGACAAACCACTAGATGGAGAGTTCACCTTTTCAAAATCAAACCAATCCTTTAACTTTTTTTTAGGTTTCTGTACTTTATCTTACTCCCTCTGTCAGAGATTTACAAACCGATTGACATCATTCCCATTTTGTAATGGAATTATAAGTGGCAAAAACTAATTTTTTTAATACATTGAAGTCGTAGTCATCATCCAGTTCATGGCTTGACAGATGGAGAACGATCTATATTTTGATATAGTGAATGCTAAAAGTATATTTTGATATAATAAAGAATATCTAATTCGATAATTAAAATAATTATATGGTATGACAGATAAGGGACAAATTAAATTTTGACGTATCGAGAATATTTCATTGCAGATGTCAACTGATTGCCCTGAAGAACATTTTTTGGATTTTTAAAGTTCAACTCTGAAAATGCATTTTTTGTGAGCATAAAATAAAATGTTATCGTCCGTCAATAACGTGAAGTGGATTTTTTAAGACATTAAATGAACCCGCTATGAAATTTTACACCAGTTGATTTGTCTTTCGTCTTTTTCACGTATTTAGGTCTATTCGGCGAGATCTTTTATACTTCTACTCTGTTATTCTGCTATGAATTTCCATACAAATGTTTGAGCTGTCAACAAATCTTTTATGAATTTTAATTTTGGTATTCAGCACGCTAAAACCTGTGTTACGAATCTCTGGCATTTCCCATGGAAAAAAAAAATAAATTGAATACAATAGTCTTCATTGGTTGCACCCTGTTTTTTCCGTATGTGGAATTCGAAATTCGAAAGGTTTTCTTAGTCACTGAATCCACTCAGGAAACAGGAGTGCCAACTTTGTACAGTGGGTAGATTCCCGCCTAAACGAAAAAAAACTGTGATAGGTCTTTTCCTTTGGACCACCGAGCGAGCAGCATCTTCACTTAAGGTACCAACTTATCCAATATAAAGAAAGACTTATATATTTTAAGAAACTTTTTTTTATCTAGAATATCTATTTTCTGGATATCCAAGTATCCCTTTCGGGAATATTCCAAATTTATTACGTGGTCAGCGAAGGGGAAAAATCTAAGTAGCCACCAGAATCCTAAACTTTTGTGGCATTAATAAAGATAAAACAGAAAATTAACTTAAACCAGGAACAAGAGTATCTCGAGGTAAAATTTTAAGTGGTAATTAAAATAGTTTAAACAGCAAGAAAAGTAGAAATGTAAAAGACATGTTTTTTCTTAAATCTAAAAGGCCCTTTTATCTTAATTATATAGACTGCTCTGAGCGAAACATAATTCTTCGTTTTGACATTTGCACCACGTGCACCTGTCTCCTGATCAGTTGCATCAAGCATACGGACAGCGAAAGAGAACAAAAGAAGAACCAACAAAGACTTCGAGTTCAAGTTCAAGGCCAAGGCCAAGCTCTCTTCTTGAACAGATATTGACTGGAGCACTTGCCGTTTCACCCAGCCATCTAGCTCAGTAACGGCAATTTTCCCCAAGAGAACATCGAGCCAAGGTTTAATACCAAAGAAGAAACCATCTGAGTTATCCCAAAGCTTAGTTTAATTAAAGTCGTGGGAGCAATCGGCTGGCTCAAGTTGCGATCGAGCTATACGGGCGAGGTGCGGTGAAGTGCGGGAAAGGGGAGAAGGTGCTCCGATAAGCGAGTGTCACGCGAAGGCGCAGTTTTGTTACTTACCTAGAAAAGTGAAATTAAAGGAGATACAAGGAAAAAAGGAAGAAAAAAAATAGCAAAAGAAATAGGAGTAGGAAACCAAAAAAAAAAAAAAATTCTAATTAAAGTTAAACCAAAAGAAAAAAAAATAGAAAAAAAATAGAAAAAAAAAAATAAGTGTAATAGTGTTGGTTTGGCATTCCACTCATAACCAGTGTAAAATTAAATTTGCTCAATTGGAACCAATGGAACTCTGTGCACAGGATCTCCGTAAGCGGTAAGTTTCCAACAAAATTATAACAGTTTTTCTCTTTTCCGTAGGCCAAACTACCACTAGCTTTTTTGATAGAAATTGTTTATTTACTTTTATTTTGATTAATTATTTTTTTTGGGTTAAATATTTAACTAATTTACCTTTTAAAAATTTTGAATTACCTACCTAAAAAAAATCTACAAAAATTGATACAGTAACTACAGAAATTAAGAACCTAGACAAAAATATTTGAACTACTTAAAACTATAAAATTTTGCTAATAATTATCTAAAACAGAATTGCACTACGAATATAAGAAAAAACTGAAAACTTAAACCTATGAATTTGCTAAAAGAATATCTAAAAGTTAAAAGAATTACAAAACTAATTTTCATGCACTAAATATTACAACTAAATATAAAAATGTCTTTAAACATAATTATACTCTCCGAATAAAAATTGCGCAGATCTAAAACATAATGTTTTAAATTGGAAAGATCATGGGGGTAAGTGGGCGAAGTTATGATGCCGAGGCAATTTGTGTAGCTTAATTTAACAACTTCAATTAGAACAGGGACAGTTCCAAAAGACACAGGGGTACAGAATCTGTCAAGGCGTCTGCATGAGCAGGTGAAGGGAGGGAAATAGGTACCCAAGACAACAACAACATCTGTCGTCTATGAAGCTTGGGTGGGTAGAGATGAAGATATTCGTCCGCAGTCCTGTGTTTTCAAAGCTTGGCATGAATATATCTTTCCTTTGGTGCGACTTGGTATCTATGGGCAAGAACTACTCCCCAATCCGACGTCACCTAGCCGTGCGTATGCGAGCATGCCAAGTAAGGCTCGTAGGTACCCAGATATTCACAACCGTAGCAAAGAAATGGCGCCCACCGTGCAGGCTTTTTGAAAGCCTCATTGTAGTTTTGTTTTCTTTAGGTCTTCATCAGTATAGTCCCGGTATAAACATTTCATTGTTTTCCGCGTTGCGACCGATTGATCTTCTGGAAAATATAAACTATATTTTCAGTTCATATTGTCTGACTTCTTTCCGGAGGAAAAGTCACTGCATATGAATGCGTAATTAAATTAAAATTTTAAATAGTATGATCCATTGACTGGGTATATACAATGGTCAATGTTGCTACTATCATATCTTCTTCTCACCAAACCAAGCTTCCAAATTTATGCTTTAGCATAGTCTGTCCGATAGAGTTACACACAAAAAACTGTCAAACAAAATATCTTCACTTTTGAAGAAAAATAAAACATCAAGGCACAAATATAATAAACCACACTTACCCCAAATCAATGTATGAAACAAATCAAATAAACAAACAAAACTTTAATTATAATTTTCAAATACATTTCGAAAAGTGAAATTCAATAAAAGATGGATAACACAAATGCACGTACTACTCGTCAAAGAGGTAGATTAAATAATTCAAGAGGCCGTGGTGCTTCCAATGTGAATAGGAACAATAACAATTCTCAGAACGCTACTGATAGTAGAGGTTCTAGACCATTAGTTACAAGAACACCTCCTGGCAATAATAACAACGACAATAGAGATCAATTTAATGATCCTCAAGGTTCTCGGAATGTCAATATACATTTAGAGGATAATCCTACTCAAAATAATGAACCCATTGCGGGTAGCGGTAATGCTAATGTGAACGAACAAAATGGACAAGGAGCAGAGGCTCAACATGTTCAATCTCCATTAGATCAAAGACCTGAAAATAGTAATATGCAAAGACCGACTCTTCAAGCAAGCAATACAGGAATCGAAGCTTTAACTAACGCGTTCAAGCTTATACTTGAAGCAAACCAAAAAGAATTCATCAAAGAAATGAAAGAGATTAAAACAATTTTAGTTGAACGCTTAGATGTCATGAGCAACCCTAACGTAAGTCAACAAGAAGTTCGACCTTCAAGCGCTTTCGAGCAATTTTTAAATAATGCGTCATTCTCAACGCAGAATAGAGTAGCTCAGCCTGTTAACACTCAAACTTCTCAAACTTATACCACTTCAGCAAATTCAAACTGCAAGATTGAAAAATGGCAAATTTCTTTTGACGGAACCGATCACGTCCATGACTTTTTGTTCAAAGTCGAGACTCTCAAAGAACGCTTTCGTTGCAGTTGGGATCATGTCCTCGCAAACTTTCATGTACTTTTGAAAGGGAAAGCGGAGAAATGGTTCTGGTTCTTTTTAGAGAAAAATCCCTCGGCCACCTACGAGAATGTGAGACATGCCATCATAAAGGAATATAGCAAAGTTGAAAATGATCATGAGAAGATTCTTCAAATGTTGTCCAGGAAGCAAGGCTTTAAGGAAACATTTGACGATTTTTATACAGATCTTTTGCGTTTAAATGCCCGTATGAAGGAACCACTTAGCGATTCTAAAATGATAGACATGATTAAGAAAAATTCTAAAGAAAACATCGGATTGCTTTTATTCTCACACCAGGTTAGTGGCTTGGAAAATCTGCGAGATGTCGCAAGACAAGCTGAGAAATTTCTTAGTCATCAGACATCCCAGAGGTATCAAAGCTACAAGCGTGTTAGTGAGATTGAAGAACCAGTCTTGGGCGAAAATAAGGATAAGTTCGAAGACCCAGAGGTCGCAGCTATCTCAAATAGGTTCGGTTATTCTCGGGAGCCACTTGATACAAGTAAATTCAGATGCTGGAACTGTGATCAAGTAGGACATTCCTTCTACGATTGTCCCTCAGAGAAGCGAAATTTATTTTGCTTTCGATGCGGGGAGAAGAATGTTTCGACACCAAAATGTCGCAAGCATTCGTTAAACCCGAAGGTGAGCGAGATGGCAGCCGGGGACTCTCGTTCCACACCTGCAACCCCGAGCCAATAAAAGAATCCAATGAATCCTTACATAGCCATAGGCAGTGCAAGGATTCAAAACCATCTGAAAGTACAATACAAACCAAGAACAATTTTAATAAAAACTTAACCATGCAAATTGAAACTGAAGTAAAACCAAAACACTTTTCTAAGCTTTCTCTTCACGAGAGAATTTTACGTTACCAAAATGCAAAGAAAAGAATTTTTGGAGATACAAATAACCGGAAAGTACCTAAAAAAATAGTCAAGTGTAGAGAGCGTTATCAGGTCAGGAAATCTAGGAAGAAGACCTTAGAGGCAGCTATAATAGATGACGTTAATGATTCAAGACCGTATTTGAACATAAATATAGGCAATGAGAAAGTTTATGCTTTATTAGACTCAGGTGCATCAGTCAGTGTTCTTGGGAAAGATAGCTTAAATCTTCTTCAGCGGAATTCAATTCTAAGTAAACCATTTAAATCTACAATTAGCACAGCTGATGGCACTAAACAAAAGATTCACAGCTTTTGTCAAATCCCTGTTCACTTCAATAATGTCACGAAAGTAGTCGATTTCTATATAGTTCCAACTCTTCAACAGTCAGCTTATTTAGGAATTAATTTCTGGAAAAGCTTTAACATCATTCCACAAGTTGTAATTCCTGAAATCTCTTCCATTGATAAAAGTATACTAGATGAGAATACAATTGAATTGACACCAGATCAGACAACGGATCTACTTAAAACGATTGATGAGTTTCCTTCTTTTGCCAAGTCAGGACTTGGAAAAACTCACTTAGAGGAGCATTATATAGACACGGGAGATGCTGTACCAATCAAAGCTAAGTACTACCCCCTGTCACCTCCTCGTGAAGCCGAAGTTTACGCTGAAATTGAGCGCTTACGATCACTCGGTGTAGTCGTTGAGAGTGATAGTGCGTGGAGTTCCCCGATAGTGGTGGTTCGCAAACCAGATGGTACTATAAGACTATGTATAGACTTCCGAAAATTAAATAGCGTTACAAAAAAGGACGCATATCCTCTCCAACATATAGGTGGATTATTGAGCAGGGTGAAGAACACGCATTTTATAAGCAAGATAGATCTTCAACAAGCTTTCCATCAGATTCCTCTCGAAAAAAGTTCCAGAGAGAAGACAGCATTTGCAGTCCCAGGAATGCCGTTACTAGAATTCACAGTAATGCCCTTCGGGCTCTGTAACGCTTCACAAAGGCTCGTTCGTCTCTTGGATAAAGTTATCCCTACAAAATTTCGCGACAACGTTTTCATCTACTTGGATGATTTGCTAGTTTGTACTGCAACCTTTGACGAGCATATATCTATTCTTCGAAGTCTAGCAAAGTGTCTCAGAGAAGCAAACCTGACTGTTAATATGGACAAAAGTAAATTTTGCCAGAAGGAGATACAATACTTGGGTTATATTGTAGGAGAGGGATGCTTGAAGACAGATCCTTCCAAGTTGGAGGCGATCACCGATTTTCCACTGCCCAAAACTGCTCGCCAAATTCGCAGATTTGTTGGCATGACAGGGTGGTATCGCCAGTTCATACCCAACTTTGCAAGTCTTTCAGCACCTCTCACGGATTGTCTCCGAAAAGGCAAAGAATTCTCCTTGACCAGAGAAGCTGAAGACGCTTTTCAAAAGTTAAAAGAAGCCTTGACTACTGCCCCAGTATTAGCACAGCCCGATTTCACCAAACCATTTATAATACAATGTGATGCGTCAAGCTTAGGTGTAGGCGGAGTTCTGTACCAGTTAGATGATGAGGGTAAAGAACGCCCCATTGCATATGTATCGCAAAAATTTAACAAAGCTCAAAGAAATTACACTGTTTCTGAGCAAGAGTGTATGGCAGCTATCGTTAGCGTGAATAAGTTTAGACCTTATATCGAGGGTCTTTCTTTCAAGATAGTCACCGACCACTCAAGTCTCAAGTGGCTCATGTCACAAAAAGATTTGAGTGGACGGCTCGCTAGGTGGAGCTTGAAGCTCCAAGCTTTTGACTTTTCGATGGAACATCGCAAAGGTTCCTTAAACGTAGTGCCAGATGCACTCTCAAGAGGTGACATGTGTGAAATTACCCCAATTGTCAGACAGTTCGAGATTGATCTTAAGTCTGAGTTCTTCAACTCGTTAGACTATGAAAATTTAAAAAAGAATGTCGAAGATAATCAAGCAAATCTGCCAGACGTTTGCATTTCAGATGGCTATGTATATAAGCGGGTACAATTTAGGACAGGTTCCTTGGACGAGGAAGAAAGCCTGTGGCGATTATGGTTGCCGAAAGAGTTGACAGAGGTAGCTATTACCAATGAACATTGTGCGGCACCAGGATGTCATGGTGGTCTTGAAAAGACACTTTTTCGCGTAAGACAAAAATATTATTGGCCAGAGATGGTAAAGCAAATTAAAGCGTTCATTAGTGCCTGTGACATTTGTAAGGCAGTTAAACCCGTCAACTCAACCCTTCGTCCAAAAATGGGCAATCAAATCGTCACAGAAAGAGCAATGCAAAGGCTCTACATTGATCTGATGGGTCCATACCCCCGTACCAAGTTAGGGAACACCACAATTTTTATCGCAATCGACCATCTTTCGAAGTTTATCTTCTTGAAACCATTGCGTAAAGCGACTTCAGTGGCTATTTGTAAGTACTTGGAGGAAGATATTTTCCATCTGTTTGGAACCCCGGAGTTTATCCACAGTGATAACGGGAAGCAGTTTGTGTCTAAAGAATTCTCCAAACAGATGGAGATATATAAAATTCAGCATGTAAAGACAGGTCTTTACTCTCCTCAAGCAAACAGCTCAGAACGCGTTAATCGAGAAATAATTTCCAAAATAAGAGTATTTGTGGCTGGAAAGCATACAGAGTGGGATAAATATGTCTCGACGATCGCTTCGACTCTCCGAAGTGACTTCCATTCTTCAATTAACAGTTCACCTTACTATGCGTTATTCGGTCAAAATATGATCTTGAGCGGATGTGAATATCCAATCCTAAGAAAGCTTAAGGCTTTATCAGATCCGGAAATTAGGACGATTCCATCTTCAGATAGAATGCATCTCATTAGAACTCAAGTTAGGGAGAACCTAGATAAGGCTCATCTGAAAGCCGAAAAGACATACAATAGAAGAGCAAGTAATATTCGTTTCGCAGAAGGACAAGAGGTCTTTCGGAGGAATTTTGGTCAGAGTTCATTCTCGAAGCAAGAAACTGCCAAATTTATGCCTAAGTTTCTAAAATGCAGGGTGAGAAAAAGAATAGGAAACTGCTTATATAACTTAGAAGATTTAAAGGGAAAATTAATAGGGAGATTCCATGCTAAAGACATGCGCCAGTAGAGAAGAGATGTGACATCTGCAAGATTCGATTTCCTTTTCGTTTCTTCAAAAGTAATTTTTTTGAAACAAAGAAGGTTTGTTACGAATCTCTGGCATTTCCCATGGAAAAAAAAAATAAATTGAATACAATAGTCTTCATTGGTTGCACCCTGTTTTTTCCGTATGTGGAATTCGAAATTCGAAAGGTTTTCTTAGTCACTGAATCCACTCAGGAAACAGGAGTGCCAACTTTGTACAGTGGGTAGATTCCCGCCTAAACGAAAAAAAACTGTGATAGGTCTTTTCCTTTGGACCACCGAGCGAGCAGCATCTTCACTTAAGGTACCAACTTATCCAATATAAAGAAAGACTTATATATTTTAAGAAACTTTTTTTTATCTAGAATATCTATTTTCTGGATATCCAAGTATCCCTTTCGGGAATATTCCAAATTTATTACGTGGTCAGCGAAGGGGAAAAATCTAAGTAGCCACCAGAATCCTAAACTTTTGTGGCATTAATAAAGATAAAACAGAAAATTAACTTAAACCAGGAACAAGAGTATCTCGAGGTAAAATTTTAAGTGGTAATTAAAATAGTTTAAACAGCAAGAAAAGTAGAAATGTAAAAGACATGTTTTTTCTTAAATCTAAAAGGCCCTTTTATCTTAATTATATAGACTGCTCTGAGCGAAACATAATTCTTCGTTTTGACATTTGCACCACGTGCACCTGTCTCCTGATCAGTTGCATCAAGCATACGGACAGCGAAAGAGAACAAAAGAAGAACCAACAAAGACTTCGAGTTCAAGTTCAAGGCCAAGGCCAAGCTCTCTTCTTGAACAGATATTGACTGGAGCACTTGCCGTTTCACCCAGCCATCTAGCTCAGTAACGGCAATTTTCCCCAAGAGAACATCGAGCCAAGGTTTAATACCAAAGAAGAAACCATCTGAGTTATCCCAAAGCTTAGTTTAATTAAAGTCGTGGGAGCAATCGGCTGGCTCAAGTTGCGATCGAGCTATACGGGCGAGGTGCGGTGAAGTGCGGGAAAGGGGAGAAGGTGCTCCGATAAGCGAGTGTCACGCGAAGGCGCAGTTTTGTTACTTACCTAGAAAAGTGAAATTAAAGGAGATACAAGGAAAAAAGGAAGAAAAAAAATAGCAAAAGAAATAGGAGTAGGAAACCAAAAAAAAAAAAAAATTCTAATTAAAGTTAAACCAAAAGAAAAAAAAATAGAAAAAAAATAGAAAAAAAAAAATAAGTGTAATAGTGTTGGTTTGGCATTCCACTCATAACCAGTGTAAAATTAAATTTGCTCAATTGGAACCAATGGAACTCTGTGCACAGGATCTCCGTAAGCGGTAAGTTTCCAACAAAATTATAACAGTTTTTCTCTTTTCCGTAGGCCAAACTACCACTAGCTTTTTTGATAGAAATTGTTTATTTACTTTTATTTTGATTAATTATTTTTTTTGGGTTAAATATTTAACTAATTTACCTTTTAAAAATTTTGAATTACCTACCTAAAAAAAATCTACAAAAATTGATACAGTAACTACAGAAATTAAGAACCTAGACAAAAATATTTGAACTACTTAAAACTATAAAATTTTGCTAATAATTATCTAAAACAGAATTGCACTACGAATATAAGAAAAAACTGAAAACTTAAACCTATGAATTTGCTAAAAGAATATCTAAAAGTTAAAAGAATTACAAAACTAATTTTCATGCACTAAATATTACAACTAAATATAAAAATGTCTTTAAACATAATTATACTCTCCGAATAAAAATTGCGCAGATCTAAAACATAATGTTTTAAATTGGAAAGATCATGGGGGTAAGTGGGCGAAGTTATGATGCCGAGGCAATTTGTGTAGCTTAATTTAACAACTTCAATTAGAACAGGGACAGTTCCAAAAGACACAGGGGTACAGGATCTGTCAAGGCGTCTGCATGAGCAGGTGAAGGGAGGGAAATAGGTACCCAAGACAACAACAACATCTGTCGTCTATGAAGCTTGGGTGGGTAGAGATGAAGATATTCGTCCGCAGTCCTGTGTTTTCAAAGCTTGGCATGAATATATCTTTCCTTTGGTGCGACTTGGTATCTATGGGCAAGAACTACTCCCCAATCCGACGTCACCTAGCCGTGCGTATGCGAGCATGCCAAGTAAGGCTCGTAGGTACCCAGATATTCACAACCGTAGCACCTGTTATAAATCTGCTAAGAAAACTTTTATGAACTGTCAAACGTAAACGATTATTCGTGCACTAGGTAGGTATACTTAATTAAATAAATTCAAATTTTTTATTATTTCTGGCTCCACCTAATCAATTAATTTTTCCCACTACCAACTAACTATCCAATCTATAAAAATTCAATATTTTAAAGTATTATCAGCAGACAAATCTTAAATTCTCACCTATCGTTCATATGTTGACATTGTATTAAGTACGTAAAATAAACATTATGCAGGTCTATATTTAATTTTATTTGTTTAATTTAATATATGTAATAATGTAATCACATCAACTTCATTCTGCTCAGCATTTGCAAAAATATTACCACAATAAACAAGAGTCAAGTTCTTTGCACTTGAATGTATAAGTATGTAGGTAGCTTGAGGTATACTTATCTTGATTGATTTGCTAATAATAATAATATCAACTTTAATCAGTTTCTTCTTTTATTGACACTTAATATTATCAGTTTCAATCTTCCGATTTCTACATAGAGAGCTTTCTTCATGATTTGTCAATTCCGATGCATTATTTAATTTTTTAGCTCAAGCCCCTAACTTAGCCCCTACTCTTAGCCTTCTGGATCTTATGATTTGTCTCTGATCTTTTGAATGTTTTCTTACAAGACCAATTATTGTCTTTGGATGGTTTATCGGGCTTTTCTGCACATACAAAATTGACTTCTTACGTCGAAGTTTCAATTTAGAGATTTTAAATTAATTAATAATTTTGAGCTGCAAGCTGATTCATTAATTCTATCGAAAAAGTTGATTATTTTAAATCATTGGTTATTGCAAAACGGTGTCAGTTCAAAGCAAAAATTGTCTCTGGTTTACCTCATCAAATGTTAATTAAAAATAGAAGAAAATCTTATTTGAAATGGAAACTAGAACCTACTAAATTGGGATTTATTTTGCCGTGCAAGAAATGGTGCAACAAAACAATTTGTCAAAATGGATTTAAAGCAGTCGTCTCGCAAGCTATGGAGGAATCTTCGTTCAATCGGAATTGGAAAAAAGGAAGTTGTTCATAATTATCCTGATAAAAAAATATGTAGTATATAGAAGAAGTATAGATAAAGTAATCAGACCAAAAACATAAATGTTAAAAAAAGAGCCAAGTTCTTCTATACAAAAACCTTTGTGTAACAAGTCAGCCGTGAAAAGTACTGACATCTAAAAGTACGCCAAGTTCTTACTTCATGAAGGTTTAATACCGAATATTTAAAGTAGAATAATATTGAAACAGCCACAATGTAATAGAGAAATTTTATTATTTAAGGACTACTGACTAAAATTTGATGGGCTTACTTGGCAAGTTTTTTTTATGCCCAATTCGAAAGGTTTTAAAAACTTGACCAGTAAGCCCATCAAATTTTAGTCAGTAATCATTAAATAATAAAATTTCTCTATTACATTGTAGCTATTTCAATATTATTCTACTTTAAATATTCGGTATTAAACCTTCATAAAGTAAGAACTTGGCGTCCTTTTAGATCTCAGTACTTTTTTGACGGCTGACTTGTTTGACAAAGGTGTTTGTATAGAAGAACTTGGCTTTTTTTTAACATTTATTGTTTTGGTCTGATCTCACTCCTTTTTGCAAAGATTTTAATATTTTGCCATGTCAAAATCTCGAAAGATACGGAAAGATAGAAGGGTGGCCTCGTCCTACTAAAATCAACTTAGTTTATAGCTTCTTATATCTTTTTGTATATTTTTTTTTTTTGTTATTGCTTGTTTTGATTTGCGCTTCAATTGTTTCTTCTTGTCCTAGCAAGATACCTAACACTAACATACCTATACCTTAATTATAAAATTAGTACATACCTACATCCGCTCAAAGTCATATAAAAGCAATAATTGTTTAGGATGCGATGATGTTTTTGTGCAATTTTAGCTCCTTTTATTATTTTATTAGTGGTTTTATTATAGTTAACATCACAGTAAAGAGTGTTTTTTTATGTAAGCTCATAATTTTGTCAGGTATGCAAATGTTATCTTTTTTCATTCATGTTAAAATAACATAGAGTACCAAATCGAGTCATGAATTTTCAAAATGCATATATAGTTTCAAAATGACAATAAAAAGACACTTCGAATGAAAAATCTTCGATTTTCTATTTTTCGCTTTGAATGTACATTAAGCTTTACCACTCTACCAAATTTCATCATTCTACGGCAATCGGAAGTGCTCCATATAAATTAAACATTTTCTCAGAAAGTGGGCGGATACCACGCCCCTGAATCAAAAACTTCAGATTTTATATTTTTTTCCTTGTATGCAATTTAAGCCCTACCGGTTCACCAAATTTCATCGTTTTACAGCAGTCGGAAGTGCTCCAATCAACCAACACCAATATTCGGAGAAAGTGGACGGATACCACGCCCCCTGAATGGAAAATTTCAAATTTTCGATTTTTTCCTCTGCTTGCATGACAAGACCTACCGTTGTGCAAAATTACAAGATTCTACGATGTCGGGAAGTGCTCCATAATTTTGATGATCTGTCAGTCAGTCAGTCAGTTACGGTTTTTGTGATTTTTGAGGCCTTATATCTCAGGAACCGCTTATGCTAGAAAATTGATATTTGGTGAGGCGCCTGTGCCTGACTAACTTAGCTTCTATTCGGAGTTTTAAGTTAATGACTTCATTGGTACTGAAGATAAGGAGGGGTCAAAAATCGCCTGAGTTTGTTCCTGTAAAAAAGGTGTAGTGCCAGAACTTGGCTGGGCACTACCGTGCCCTTTGATAAAGGAATTTAACAAGGTAATTCATTGTGGACCTACCCTTGACAAAGCAATGTTGTCTAGGGGAAATGAGAGACTTGCAACGAAACTTAAAATATCATATAAAATGCTTTCAAGGATTTTGAGGGAATCCTCTTTGAGATAGGGATAAATTGAAGATTTTTGAGAGGGGAAGATTGAGCGTTGAAGAGCATTTTTTTGAGAAATATGGCGGAGATACCATCAGTACTGGGAATATGCTCAGCATTGAGTGGATTTAGTTTATTTTCTATGTGAAATTTGTCAATTATATGAGGTAGAAATGGGCAGTAAATAATTGAAACTGAAAATGTAAACAATGAATAAATAAGCAGGAACAACTTCAGAAAAATAACAGATTTCCTTAATGGTCACTACAAATTGAGAAGGCTCCTGTCTATTCTTGGGTTGATTTAGAATGCAACATTCAGAATCTGCAATGAAAAAACCAGAATACATATGAAGAAGATTTGATGAACCTCCGCAATAAAAGCATAGGTATCTGGCCATCTGGGATGTCTTCAGGTAGGAGATAAAGTTCTTCAAATAAAGCGCTGTAGAATAAACAATTTGATAAAGTTCAAGATATATACGAGTATAAACCAAAGACACGTTAAGCACCTGAACCTAGTGACTTACAATTCTCAATCATTTCCGTATGCGTGTTTTCAACAGGAAATTTGCGGACCTATAAATTTGTGAAGAGTCTGAAAAGTAAGATGAGAAGCACTTACTATAATAAGAGATACTCTTGGAGGATTACTCCTTTCCACGTAAGAGTCATGACCTCTGAAAAATATTTGTTTTTAGTTGGGAGCGGAGCGAACTCCAGCATGCTAGACCAATGCATAGGTAAACCATTATTCCAAGGTGTTCTACATCCAGCTCAGAATGGAAGCACAATAGATCGTCCAACTGCCCACTGTACTTAAACCTCAATTGAAACATTAATTCAAAGTTTGAAGAATTATGTATGGTAGCCTATTGCATGCAAATGTATTCTTAAATTGAGAAATCTTACAAGCCTTAAAGGTATTATAATTCATATAATTGCATGAATTGCACCTTTTCAACCAACTTCTTCAATAGACCTTATATATCCACTCAACACACCTGAAGAGGCCGCAGCAACTTCCCCAAATTCAATTTAATTTATCCCTCCTAGAAGTCCTACTTAAAAAAAATCTTCTTTACAAATCCAAAGCAACAACAAAAACAAAACGGACTCACCAAAGCACAGCTATCTAAATGGTAATATGCAATTGAATATAATTTGCAACTGTACACTTAACAATTTTCACACCTTTCCGGAACTTGGTTGTATAAGTTCCTTGACTTTCTCTCTAGCAGTTAGCTACTTCTATCAAGCCTCTAAAAAAGATCGCCAGGAAACTTAGTGTAGATAACACAACAGCAGCAGAAGCAGCACCCCCCTAACAAAACAACAACAATAATAAAAATAGAAAGGATACGTAGGATCTATGAAGGTATAGGTACAAGTGCAAAAGTTTTGTGGTATGAAGCAAAAACTTTGCATTGTACTGTGAGAGATAATCCTGATATTTATATGTAGATTTATTTAGGGACTTATACCCGTTATTTTGGTCGTTATTTTCCTTGCATTTTTATATTTTTTTGTATAGGTCTGGGAAGAACTTTCACACTCGGACGGTGGTGTCCTTGTTGGAGGAGCGGTTTGGTATTTTTTTTTTTACCTAAGCCCACACAAGTTGTTGCAACAACTATTGTGAAGGGCGTTCATTCAAAAGTACAAGCATTTTCATTTCCGACTGTAAGTCCTCTCAATTTTTTTTTTGTGCTCAAGGAAGGAACATTCAAATACCTCTAAGCCCAAAGGTACATAAAGTGCTTTCCGCTATTTCAAATGCATATTACGCTTTTTTCAGATCCAAGTGTCCTTATAACAAAAACGAAAGACCATTTCTGGCAGTACTAGCGCCGGAGTTTCGGCGAAGAACCACTTGGGGTAGAAAAAAAATGTCAGCAATTGAGTCGTTGTCGGTCGTTGGCGTTGCACAAATATTTTTTTTTTTTTTTTGTGGATCTTCCCTTAACGTTATAGGTGGGCGCGCTATGAATGCATCTGACATATTTACTGATGCCTGATGGTTTGGGTTTTATTTTTTTATTATTATTTCTTTGTGTGCTCAAAACCTTGCACTTTAATATTGCTGGAGAATGCTATGAATTGAAAAATGGGACTCACTATAATGCACCCACAAGGATGAATGTTTTGGCAGATTTTATTCAATTTAACGACCCCCCACACATGCCTGTCCGTATATTTATGCGAGAATCTACATACAATCTCACTTTCGTTTAAAGATGTCAGAGGACTAAGGACTCTGCCAGCTTGTGTGGTTTGTGGTAATGGTAAGGTCTCTCTCTAGCAGTGGCGTGGCGTCCATATAACACGATTCCTATCGTCTTCCCTTTTAGAAAATCCACAAATAACACAATGTACCAAACAAACATGGAATAAGTTTAAGTTATCTATTCTGCCTCTCGTTTGTACGAGTATCTTATACTTTATCCAAACACATTCCACAATCCACAACCAACATTAATCAAGAGAGTCACAAAAATACTCTGACGTAAACTTTTCAATCACCGTCTTATTTATTTGTGTTATATCCCTTTCTTCACCAAGCATTGTTTTTCGGATCCTCTTTGTCCAACATATTCAAAAAATAAGACGCTACATTCCGTCTTATAAAATTTTCGATGTATACATGTAAGAGTTGAAATTATTTGTATTTTATTCTCCCTTTAGCAATTAACATTGCATTTCAGTAGGAAGATAATACATTGCAGGAGTTCAGGTGCTCGCTTTTTTTTCTACCTTGTGTAAGAAATAAGACGGTGTTCTTCGACTTATTTGTTTTTTTTTCTTTAATATGTCATATATATATAAATATGGCATGTGGGTATTGTTGATTCTTTATTTTGAATTTGATGTTGATTTGCATGCTAATGTAAAATGCACGATTGATGTTTTTGCAAATTTACTGTGATAATGTTGAATTATGAAATAAATCATGGTAGAATATATGGCAATTTGTCAGTAGTGTAAATTTAGCATATCGATACTCTAGACAAATAAAATACATTTGCTTTTTTTTAATAGGAATTAAAATTTAGATTCAATTGGCATTCAATAAAAGACTGTGTTGCACAGGTTCAATAACTTTAAATAAATCTAGTGTTTTGAAAAGCCTATTTGAACTTAATTAAAAATAGTGAAAAGTTATGTAGATGTGAAGGTGAAGATTTAATTCCTTTTATTACCCACTATAGTTATAAAAAAAATTAAGCTTCTTAATTTTAGTGCAGTTCTAGATTTTGTCTTGGAAATCTCTTTGATAAATGTAGATTGCTGTTTAACAGATTACCTATCGGAGAAACCAAATCATTTTAGTAAGGATAGTTGATAGTTTACATTTTATCCTCTTTTCATTTACACACCAGGGATTTCGATCCCAGATCGAAATTTTTTGTTTGGTGTGCGTGTTTCATGTATACATGTAAATCCCTCTTTAAATATGGATTTAAAGATTTTGATCCCTGTTGGGTGTTTAGGAACGCAAAATCTGGCGAGGGATCAAAATCTTCACACAGAAATTGATTTCTTATGTTCAAAGGAAATCAACATATAAGTACCTATGACACTTTAATGGAATCCTATTTAGAGTAGTGTTATATGGCAACGATATTCAAAATGACTTGATACATAGTATCGCGGCTGTTATTAAATCTGAAATTAAAACAGAAATCATAGAAGCTCGGTTCGTGTCGATTATGATCGACAAAACATCAGATTTAAGTCATAGGGGACAACTGAGTGCCATATTTCGGTTCTTGTCAGAGAATGGAATACAAGAAAGATATCTTCTATTTTTTTACGTTAGGAGGAGTCTTAATGCAGATGAGTTGTCCCATCATATATTTTATATTCTTGACACATATGATTGCAAGGAAAAGTTAATAGAACATTCCTAGGAAGGTGCCGCAGTTATGTCCGGCGAAGGGGGTGGTGTCTAAAAGGAGCTCCTTTTTTTATTATATTTCAAGCTCATTGTTGATTGAAATATTAATGTCTTGAAGTATAAAAAATATAGCTACACATTTTTTGCTAAGTCAATGTGGAATGCATTTCTAGATACCATATCTTTACTAGAAATTCTTACAGGTGACAAAATTTTATAACGGGTTCCCATTTAAAATTATCCACGCCACGCCACTGCTCTCTAGTCCTTATAAGGATGAGTTTGTTATTATTATTATTATAATTTCTGTTTTCTTTTTTATATTATGTATTAAATAGCAAACATTCTTGAAAAGTAAAAGGGACAGGGCGAGGGAACTCTATGTATGTGCTTCATGATGGGATGGTCCATCTAATTGGATTGCATAAATTTGTTGGGGTGGTTTTTTGGGAAGCTACATATAAGGAGGAAAATTTGAAGTAGGGATTCTTGCGGTAGATTTTGGGGCTTTGAGAATGCTCAACGTTAGATAGAGAAATAGAGAGTGAAATTGTTACTCGTTGGTATATTCTGAAAACTGTATACGATTTAAATTTACTAAGTTTGTTGTGTTGGTTTAGTTAGGTGAACCCCGAAGGGAAATGCTAAACTCAAATGTATAAATTCTCAACTGTCTTGAATGAATAAATGGAATTAAGTGCGTTATTTATGGTTTATTTTCTCGGTTTGTGAAGCTCAAAAAGTTTCAATTTAAGATTCATTATATTATAGTAGAGTTGGTTATGTCCATTGAATCATTTCATAGACACATACCTACTGGTATATTCAATTACTAAAATTTAGATATTTATTTATAGTTTTCTCTTTGAGTCAATCGAATTTGGATAAAATGCATTTATGAATGGAAAAAATGACTTTTGTGGTAAAATATTTTAATGCTCTATTTAATATTACATATCGTCGTCGTTCTATGAAAACTCCCTTAGTTCATTTTTTGTGTTTTGTGATATTTGCATTTAAAGTTGGAAATTAATATAAAAAATCCAAAAATTATCAGAATAGCACGATCCTGGGCTTCAATTGTAAAATGGATGTGCAATAAAATTTTTTGCAAATGGTTTATCACATTTTTTTTTAAATGGACTTAGAGAGTTTTCATAGAACATCATCATCATCGGCTCGACAACCGGGTTCCGGTCCTGGCCTCTTTCAACAAGTCTCTCCACCTATCCCGGTCTCTAGCCGACGCCATCCAGTTGCGCACCCCAAGGCTTCGGGCGTCCTGGTCTACGCCATCTCTCCAGCGCAAGCATGGTCTACCACGCTGTCGTCTACCATAGAATGTACCACAAAGAACTTTCCGAGCAGGTTCCTCTTCGCTCATGCGAGCTAGGTGCCCTGCCCACCGGAGTCTACCGAGCTTAATTTTTGTCACGATATCTGCTTCTAGGTAGATTGCGTACAATTCATGATTGTACCGTCTCCGGAATCGTCCTTCCTCACATACGGGGCCAACAATTCTCCTTAAGACTTTTCTCTCGAACGCAGCTAAGAGGTCGGAGTGCCTTTTGCTAAGCACCCAAGTCTCGGATCCATATGTGAGTACTGGCAGGACCATCGTCCTGTACAGCAGCAGTTTTGAAGTTATGGTGAGATTTCTGGATTTGAAGAGCTTTGACAGACTATAGTAGGCTCTGTTGGATTTGAGAAGCCGCCCGCGTATTTCTTCTTCTATATTGTAATCGGCTGCTACTATTGACCCAAGGTATTTAAAGGATTGCACCACTTCAAATTCGTGCTCCGCAACCTTAATTGTTTGACCAACTGTTCCTCTCGCATTCGACGCCACCATGTACTCTGTTTTACCTTCACTAATGTGCAGCCCCAGATTTTGTGCCGCCTGCTCGATCTGGATGAAGGAATCCTGTACAGCTTGTTCGGTTCTTCCGATGATGTCAATGTAGTCTGCGTAAGCCAGTAACTGGCTGGACCTGTTGACGATGGTCCCTCTTGTTGCCGTGCCAGAGTCACGGATTGCTTTCTCCAACGCCAGGTTGAAGAGGAGCAGGCCAAACCGTCCCCTTGTCGGAGTCCATTAAAGATGTTGATTGGTCTGGATAGCAATCCGGCTATTTTTACTTGGCTTGTTACGTTAGTCATGGTCAACCTACATAGTCGTGTCAATTTATTTGGGATGCCGAATTCTCTCATGGCTTTGTAAAGTTCTACCCTGGCTATGCTATCATAGGCGGCCTTAAAGTCTATAAACAGATAGTATGTTGGGATGTTAAATTCTAGACATTTTTCCATCGCCTGCTTAAGGGTAAAGATCTGATCAGTTGTTGATTTGCCTGGAATGAAACCACACTGATATTGTCCGATGACGGTTTTAGCGTATGGGGTTATCCGGTCTTGTAGGATAGAGGAGAGTATCTTATAGGCGGTACTCAACAACGTGATACCTCTATAATTGCTGCACGTTGTGACATCTCCCTTATGTATGGGGCATATTATGCCTTTTCGCCAGTCTTCTGGCATTTCTTCCTGCTCCCATACGTGCACTATAATATCATGAATTGCTTGACGTAAGGCTGGCCCGGCGTGATGAAATAATTCGGCTGGTATGCCATCGGCTCCCGGGGCTTTTTTCTGTTTAAGCCGGCCTATAGCCTTCTCAACCTCTTCTATGGTGGTGGCAACATAGGGTATTCTTCTTGAAGTAGTGGAGCCTCCACTTCTGCAGTGAGCTGACCATTTAGCAATTCATTGAAGTACACTTCCCATCGCTCCAGTATGCTTTCAGGATCGGTGATCAGATTTTCCTCTCCGTCCTTGCAGTATGTGCAGCGTGGTGTGTACTGCGTCATGTTTCGGACGGATTGGTAGAACTTCCGCGCCTGGTGCGGACCTCGCTCTCGGCTGTTTTCTATTTCACAGATTAGGTTCTTCTCCCAGGCTGATTTCTTTTGTCTGTGAAGCCGTTTTTCTGTTCTTCTGAGCTCTTTATATTCCTCTTCGCGTGCCCGCGTTCTATGAGATTGTTGCATTGCTCAGTACGCAACATTCTTACGTTCAGTCGCTAGCTTGCATTCATCATCAAACCAGTCGTTCCGATTTTTACGACTGCTGCCTAAGATGGAGTTGGCAGTACTAATGACAGTATTCTTAAGGCGTGTCCACATCTCATTTACGCCCAGCATACTGGCTCCAGGACTTACTCTCCCTAAATCAAGTGATTCTAGGGCGAGTCCTAACGCATTATCAAAGGTGTTACTGGTGTTTTCATTGCGCAGGGCAGCCGTGTTGATTCAAACCTGATCGGCGGATGCAATGTGTCTTCGCAAGGCAATCCGCCCTCGGAAAACCATACCAACAAGATAGTGATCCGAGTCGATATTGGCACCTCGGTACGTTCGTACCGTCATCAAGTTCGAGTAGTGGCGACGGTCTATCAACACGTGGTCTATTTGGTTACGAGTGACTCCATCAGGTGATACCCAGGTGGCTTTGTAGATATCTTTACGCGGGAACCTGGTACTCGCAACGACCATGTTTTTCGATGCTGCCAATTCTAAGACTCGAAGTCCATTGTCATTAGTGTTCTCATGCAAACTATGGGTGCCTGCGTAATGCCTGAATACCGGCTCCCGACCTATTTTTGCGTTCAAATCCCCAAGGATGATTTTAACATCATACCTTGGACAGGCATTGAGGGCCCTCTCGACTTGTTCGTAGTAAGTCTCTTTTTAATGAGGCTGATGTTCGTAAATTTGCCTCGCACGCGAAGGGTGCATAGCCTTTCGCTTATAGCGTTAAAGCCGATGATGGTAGACTTCATTTTTTCGCTGACTAGGAAGCCTACCCCGAGCACATTGTGTTTTGTATGACAGCTGTAGTATATGTCATATTCTTTCTTCTGTAAAACACCATTCCCTGTCCATCTGATTTCTTGAAGAGCTGTTATGTCAGCTTTATACTTTGACAGGGCATCGGCTAGCTGCTGAGCAGCTCGAGCTCTATAGAGCGATCGTACGTTCCATAAGAAAATTCGTAAATCGTTTTTCCTTTTTCTTTGCGTGGGTTGTCGTCGTGAGATCAGTCCGTTTCCGAGGCTTGTTGTCGGTCTCGTAATTCTTTTAGTTTTACGGGACAGGGAATTAACCTGTCGCCAACCTGAGGAACCAGCCCAGCCTGATCATATTAGCCAAACCTTTTTTAAAAGGCTTGTTTCTAGCGGCCGCCGCGGAGAGGCTATGATCACACTTCCACCAGTCCCGAATAGTTACGGCACGTGCATGTTTTCGTATGCTACATGTTGTTCCCCCTATTCGTCTGATGGCTGACCGCCGTTTTCATAGAACGACGACGATATTATAGTTAGTGGCGTAGCTAGCCTTTTAGCCCCATGTTGAACAGTTTTTATGGCCCTACCTTTCCCTGACTGAGACACGACATTACAGGTATAAGCGTCTGTTTCTTACTTAAACACTTCCATATCTGCTTATGAGATAAATTAAAATTTTTGCATTTCCAAATATCTATTTATCTTAGTTGTTAAATAAGGGTTTACGAGTAATTTTCAATTAATTTTGGAATTGAATTGATAAATAACTTAAATGTCAGCGGATTGAACAAAATCAGAACAATCCCGAAATTTTAAGTTTAATTGGTCGCTCGAATTTAAACTTTGAATTGATATTCAGAGTTCAGAATCTATTTACAGTCACTAACACTCAAAGTGGGACACCAATGAAAAAAAATATCTTCTACAAACTTTTATAGAAAAAAAACACTAAATTTGTTAACTTTTTAAATATTTATTATTTTTCTTGTTAAATACTGGCTTCAAGATATTATAAAATAATTAAAAAGAAAATAATGAACAACATTTCGGTTCGTAAAGAAAAAAAGAAAAAAATGATCAGCCTTGGTTTTACTAATTGTAAGTCATACTCAAAGTTGGACACTGCAAATTCATATTAAAAACAAGACTTTCAATATTTTTTTAATATTTGACCACATTCCCATTATTTTGGATAGTCGCTTCCAGATGTTTTGGCATACAGAAAGGTTTTAGACGCTCACATAGTACGGTGGGTAGGATCTTGTAGGCAACATTAAGCAGGGATATGCCCCTGTAGTTTTGCAGGACATAGGATCGCCTTTTTTGTACATTGGGCATATGGAGCTATTTGACCAGTCGTCGGGCATGCTTTCCTCCTCCCACACTTGGTTGATGAGCTGATGCATGCACCCTATCAGGACATCTCCTCCATACTTAAAGAGTTCCGCAGGTAGGCCATCCGAGCTTGCGGATTTGTTATTTTTAAGCTTGCGTATGGCTTTCTTAACCTCTTCAGTACGGGGTAGTGGGACTGGATCTTCATTGACTGGTCTTATGCTTCTTTGCTCCCCTGTGTTTTCGTCTAAATAATGTCCATTAAGCAGCTGCTGGAAATGCTGTTTAAACACGTCTACATTTCCCTGTGCTTCGGTGACTAGGTTCCCTTCGCTGTTTCGAAGAGCTTGCGTGCCGGTCCTATAACCTGATGCCAGTTGTTTGGCTGTTTTATAGAACCGGCGGGTGTTTGTGGTGGTGCTAGACTCCTCGAGATACCTGAGCTGAGAAGCTGCGGCTGCTCTTTTCTTTCTGCGCAGGGTTTTTTTCTCTTTCCTTCTCTTTTCACGGTACTCCTCTTTTGCTGCTCTTGTTTTCCGTTGCAGCATTTGCATTCGTGCACTTACAAGTTTAGCAAGTCATGACATAAAGCCAAGACCAGTATCCGGCATTGTAAGCACTTGATGTGTAGGAAAAGATACAGCTCGAAGCCCCCAGTTCCTACAGTATCCAACCACCCAAGATTTATGCTTGGGATAATTGTCTTGGTAAAAGAAAAAGTCTTCTTTGATACCAAGTTTTTCCACATTGCCTTCAAGGTTCAAGGGCTTCTTTTAAAATGTTTATATAGTACTCCACGTACATTTTTCCGTTGAGAAAATGTAATTTCCCGGTTCCTTCAGTTAACATGCAGCCCCATATCATCAAAGAACCGCCGGCCGCCCTGTTTAACAGTTTTTCATACAGCATTTCCGGTGTATGCTTCTCCAGGTTTTCTCCAGACAAATCGTCTTCAATCAGAACCAAAAAGATTGATTTTGGTCTTGTCCGTAAAAAGGACCTTTCAAAATTGGACCGAATCGTTATTGAAGTCGGAGAACAAAAATTATAAGTCGTTGTAGCTTGTAGTGGTTTCTTAAAAAAACAAGCTTTTATATACAAAATCTTCAAAACATTTTTAAGAAAAAAAATTGGTAAGCCAACTTAAAGTTTTTATTACTGTATGAATAAAAAATAAATTTCGAAAAAAAAATATTGAGTCCTTTTTAAGATATCGACCGTTATGCAGATAATGAGAAATTCAAAATTTAAAAAAATGGTTCTGTGGTAGGTAGTCAGTAATTATGTTGAATTCAATTTTTTCTTATTAAATTATAGATACAAAAATTGATCGAAAAAAAAATTGTCAAAATTCTCGGAGCCGTTTCGTGAAAAATACGATCAGACCAAAAACATAAATGTTAAAAAAAGAGGCAAGTTCTTCTATACAAAAACCTTTGTCAAACAATTCAGTCGTGAAAAGTACTGAGATCTAAAAGGACACCAAGTTCTTACTTTATGAAGGTTTAATACCGAATATTTAAAGTAGAATAATATTGAAAAAGCTACAATGTAATAGAGAAATTTTATTATTTAATGATTACTGACTAAACTTTGATGGGCTTACTTGGCAAGTTTTTTTTTATGCCCAACTCGAAAAGTTTTAAAAACTTGACCAGTGAACCCATCAAATCTTAATCAGTAATCATTAAATAATAAAATTTCTCTATTACATTGTAGCTTTTTCAATATTATTCTACTTTAAATATTCGGTATTAAACCTTCATGAAGTAAGAACTTGGCGTCCTTTTAGATCTCAGTACTTTTCACTGCTGAATTGTTTGACAAAGGTTTTGTATAGAAGAACTTGGCTCTTTTTTTAACATTTATGTTTTTGGTCGGATCCTCTTAACCTTATAAAACGGAAAGGAAGTCGACGTTGTCTCAACCGCTTTTAGTAAGGCGTATGAAAAAATCTCACATAAGCTTATTCGATTCAAACTTTCCACCGTTTGGCTTGAACCCTACTTAAGATGGATTTCTTCTTACCTGAAAACCCGTTACTACAAATTTCGATACAGCTCTTTTTTCTCAGCTATCTCCGCGGTCACACAAGGCAGCCACTTAGGACCTCTCCTCTTTATTCTTACTGCTAACAATATTGAAATGGCCATTAAATATTCCCATATTTCACTCTACGGTTACAATTCAAAGTTTTTCAAGATTATTTTTTCCACACATGCTTCCACTCTTCTACAACTTTATCTTAACAGTTTTTCTGTCTGTTGCCTAAAAAATAGCTTAGAACTAAATATTTCCAAATGTCATCCAATGACTTTTTTACGAAAACGCATTTAATCTACTCTCCGTCGATACCTTCACAATTATCAACCCATATCCACCGTTTTGTCAATTCGTGACCTTGGTATTTTATGTGAAAGAGAGTTCAACTTTCTCAAACATATTGGTGACATTAGACTTAAAGCAAACTCTACACTAGGCTTTGTGAAACGATGATTCATAGAATTCTCATACTACGTGACCGGATGTTTTTAACATTTTTTTGCCCCCTTCTTGAATACCGCTGTCGAGTATGGTCCCCTTATAAGTAAATTCATATATCCAGAATCGAGAGCATTCAACGTCGTTTCCTACGTTTCGCACTTCGTGGTCTATCTTGGAATAATCGTTTGATTCTACCTCCTTATAGAGACCGACTTCTACTATTTAACTTGAATACGCTGGAAGAACGAAAAGCAATAAGCGACATTCTCTTCATTCTATAATGTATTTAAATAAGCACATATTATGGATGTTGTTGCAATGTGCTGCAAACTTCCAACCAATGTCTAATTGTAATCAAATGAAAAATTCGTTTTGAAATAAAGCGGTCTAGTTTGTACCACTGATTTGAATACATAACACATTCATTTGCTACTTTCATGGTCTGTTGATTGCACAACTCTCTATAATCCCATCTCTTTCATCTTTATAAGAGATCCTCGTCTCTTCTATCTGCTTCCCACCGTAACTCTTATGGCTCCAACGAACCTATTACTTCCATGCTTCGGAGAATTAATTGTTACATTAACTCTTTCGAACATATAAATATATAAACTAAGTATTTATTTGTCAAAATTTTGAAATTGTTGAAATCGCCCATTAACTATTAACTCTTTTCATAGTGTCCCACTTTAATTTTGACAGATGTTTGACACGCATCTGACATATTAATATCTGTTCAGTCTCAGAATTAGCTCACCAAACTTGATGTGCTGATTCGGGGTCTTTATTGACTGAACAAAATATTTCCGGATCTAGCTCGGGCTTAAGCCTGAAACTTAGATGGTATCCCACAGAAAAACATGACCTACTACCAGCAGAAGTTTAATTCACTTAGCTTAGAGACTCTGACATTGGTTGTTTGTATTTTGGCTGACGTATAAAAGTCATACCTTTAAAATTAATATCATTGTCGAAATATATGTTAAGAAATGTGGTAACTGCTGGATTATCTACTTTCTTACTAGAGCTTCTTCTTATTTTTTTCTTTTGGTGGTACGACAGTTTGTGTAGGAGCAAAGTCTAGTGTTCTATAGCTTCCAGCCGTTCCAGTGGGCCGTTTTTAGTTGTCAGGAAGGGAATCCCAAATTTCATCATGAGATGTGGTACTCTCAGAGGATGTCACTTTCTCGAAGGAGGTAGGTACCCATGCTTACAACATTAATATTACACTTCAACTAATACTTCTATTAAGAATATCCCGTTCTAAAAAAACACAATACTAAATAATTTTGTATGTTCAAAAGCCCAAAGTGGAAATAAGGAAGAAATATCTGAAGTCAAAATACTGGCTTAGGATTTTCCTAGGACAGGTTGCAAATATTAGAGCAACATAATGTGATACAACTGTACACCAACATTTCTCTTAAAAATTCGTAACTTAATCTTGAAATTAAAAAAAAAATCAGAATATGTCAAATATAATATTTCAAAATCTGTGTTTTATTCCAACATCATAAACGAGTGTACCTACTCTTTTCTTTCTCATTATATTCCATAGATTCTGGAAATATAACTAAAATAAGTGGTGTTGTTGGCTTCTACAATGATAACAATTCTTCGCTGGCCAATTCCTCCCGATATAACATAAGCTCGTCCACTATTAGAACTTTGGTTAACATCAATTTGGACATGAGTTATCACAGCTCCTGTTCCACTGGCTGGATACTCCAAACGCAATTGAACATTCTGTGGTGTACCCCAAGATAATGAGTCTGAGGCTTGAGAAACTAGTCTGTCGTCTGTGGAAGATAATTTCTATGGATCTTTCTTTAACATAAATACAAAATATTCTTACTTGAAGCACGCTGTCCTAAAGTGTACCTAATTGATCCTCTGGTGTCCCGTTCTTGGCTCAGAGCAATCAACTCAGCTCCTTCTGGGAGATCCTTAAACTTGGATATATCATCGACAGTAATGACTTGCACAACGGTTTGATCGTCAGTTGGATATGCAAGTGTTGCTGAAGCAACAAATGCAAGAACCAAAAGAACACTTTGCACTCGTGAAGAAAACATTTTGATTGATTCGTAAAAAGTTTATTTTGAGCTATTTATATGGTTTTTTAATATTTACTTTAAAACATCTCAAGTGTTTTGTTAGTGCTGTTACGATAAGTTAACAATTGCCGGATATGGCCAATACAATTCCAATAAAAGTGGATTTGAAGACTCTTAATCGTTTGAAGCAACAAGAAAATGTGATAAGCGATAGTGGCTTGTGGATATCTATATTATCAATATTTTTTGTAGTTTCAGTTGTAGGTTACCAGACCAAGTTAAAAATAAAATAAAAATCAAGTGGTGAAAAGGGAAAATGGGAAAAAGAAATTTAGAAAACGACATTCAATAGCAAGAGCCGTATGGCTTCTTTCAGAGTACTAGCTTTATGCCAAATTTAATTGAAAATTTTCAAAAGATAATTCCAAATTTCATAATGTTAAATGATTCTGTTTTTTAACATTAAAATAAAAGTGTGCTTTTGTTCTCTAACCCTCTTGTTGGAAAAAGTTGCCCAGAAACATTTTAGATTGAAACAAAATTAACTTTTTTTTTATGAGTTTCAATTCTCAATTTTCTTGGAATTGCATTGGCCATATCCGGCAATTGTTAACTGATCGTAAGTGCACTAACAAAACACTTGAGATGTTTTTAAGTTATAGGGTAGGTCCATAGCTGGGCATAAACTCGTTAATCCGTTAATCGTTAATTAACGAAGTTAAGATTTGATTAACGGATTAACTTTTAAGTTAACTTTTAAAAATGTTAACGGACACGTTAAATCCGTTAATCCACGTTAATTCCGTTAATCGTTAATCCAATGCCTACTATTTACCGAGCGGCGCGAAAAATACGTTCAGACAAGCATAAGACAAGTGCCGTGCGGCGCGTGCCGCGGGTGAAACAAAAACAGCTAGGAACGTTTTCTATTTTGACGGCGCGTACGAGTGAGAAAACTGCATAGAGATTCGTTTCGTTTGATCATTTCATTATGCCGGTCGTCCACTATGTGCGCGATAAGTTCAACCAACTTCGTTCAATTTTTTATTCAACTCTTTTGTTGGATAAACGAATTTACAACCTCTTAAACTAGTGCAGCAACTCGCGACCTTAGAACAACAAGGTTCTAACCGACAATTTTGAAAAAAAATGAGTTTTATATCAAATCTGGGTAAATTTAGGCTAGCCGCGCACTAGCAACTTTTAGTTGCGAAACTGCTTGGTTCGAGCAACTAAAAAGTTTGTGTTTGGACACAAACTAAACGATTGCCTAAAATAAGTTCGCCATGTTATTGAACATATAATTATCTGCAAATTCACGGACATTCAACCAACAGTTCATCTGTTTTCTATAAGTAACCAAACAGTTTCGCAACTAAAAGTTGCTAGTGCGCGGCTAGCCTTAGGGTGCTCTTTCGATTCCCGCAATCCATTTTCTTTCCATTTCCATGATAGACAGGGCTACAGAGTTCTATCTGCATATTTTCCATTTGAGATTTAATCAATAAGGTTCTAACTGCCACTTAGAACCTTGTTTCACAAAATATCCAGAGCAACAGAGTTCTATCTGTATATTTTCGATTTGAGATTTATTTAAAAAGGTTCTTACTTCCACTTAGAACTTTGTTTCACTAAATTCAAAAAAAGAAACCAAGTTCACAAGGTTCTATGTGAAAAGAAATATGAAAATATAAGTTAACAAGGTTCTAAGTGCTACATAGAACCTTATTGTTCTAGAATATAGTGTCGCATCGTTGAGCAGCAAAGTCCTATAATGATTTTTAAAGTCAAATTTAAGGGTTAAAAATCTGGTTTTATTAGGTTTTAAAGTAAAAATTTTATAGATTGTGTGCATATTCATCGGGTTATAAAAAAAAATTTTAAATTTTTTTTAAACAGTATCCCAATAAAAGACTTCAAATATTCAGATGCGTTTTTCTCAAAACACACTTTGGTGTACTTAGAACCTTGTTGTTCTAGGGTCGCGAACTTACGTAATTCACGTTGAGCAACTAAATTTCAACAAAATGCGTTTGGAACTCCATATACATAATTGACCAACTTTCCCATATGTTGATTAACCCCGCACACCTAGTTGATCAACTCTTAAAACTTATTCCAGTGTTGAATAGCTCCGTACACCTAGTTGACCAACTTACTCAAATGTTGAATAACTTCGTACACTAGTTGATAAACTTGTTCGATTTTGACAGAAAACATTTTTTTTCGAGTTGTTCAACTGCGTTTTCGATATTGTTGCTCAACCAGTTGATGAACGAGTTGATACCTTCGTACACTTAACCAAGGATCACTCGTTGGGGAACGCGTTGAACGCAGCACGATAAACAAAAAACTCAAACGTCAAACCTGAAATAATTTTGACTTCAGTTCGGTACATACATTTATTCCTGACGCACGCCTTCGCTTTAAAATATTCTTAAATTTGTTCCGTATGAGTATGATTTCCTCTAAGAAAAAAAAAGTGAGTCGTGAAGAAAATTGTTTTTTCAATGAAATACATATATGAGAAATTAAAATCGATTGATCCCACCGCGCCCGTGAATTCGAATTCAAAGCTTAGGCAATTGCATTTTCGAGGAAATTTGAGACCAAGCCAATTCCCTGGCATCTCGATTTTTATAAGAGGGGCTCTTAATGTCCCATATATTGGGCCTTTCCTCAATTGCTGAAATCATTTGCAAAATTAATTCCGTGGTCCACTCTTATCACCTTCCATGACGAAAAACCAAAATAAACTACAGTTTGCAAGTTGCAACAACTGCAATTTCATGGCAACGCAATAGTTCAACCACGTAGACACATTTCACTGCAACCAACGCAACGAAACACAATATTATGTCAAGAAATCCCAAAGAAAATTGAAAAGTTGATCAATGCATTGAACAAATAATGTGCAACACATTATCTTAAAAATGTTGCTCAACGTGTTGATCGAACATTTTTAAGGAGCAACACGAGCTTGTACACTACCCGTACACTTGTTGCGCAATTCGTTGAGCAACGGCCAACAACTAGATCCAACCCGTTGGTTGAACAGAATTGAAGGCACCGTACATTAGAGTTGAATTCGAAATTTGTGCGGTGATGGCCTAGTGGACGACCGGCATTACTTAGCGCCGGTACTCAAAGTAAAAAAAATATAAAAAATGAAGCTAACTTTTTTAGTAGCGGATTAACGATTAACGAAGTTAACTGTTTAATTAACGGTGCCCAGCTATGGGTAGGTCGTAGGTGGTGACAGTTATCAGAAAAATAATTTTAAAAAATTTCGCAGTAGTAAAGTGCTGATTTTTTAAAACATTAAAGTACTCGTAGCTTAATGAATACTCACAAAAGTACTCGTAATTGTTGGTAAGCTACGTTTGACCATTAAGTTATGAGTGAAAATAGCAGAAAAACCTATCCTCTCGGTCATTTGACCAGAAATGGCGACAGTAAAACACGCGCGTACCCAAAGCAGGTACGTAATACACTTTTTTTAAAAGGGTTTAAATTGTGTTATACAAAAATAGTCAACGGCCTTGGCTTTGATGAAAGCATCGCTTCCCATCGATCAGCAAAATCAAGCATCATTGCGCATGGTTTGTACTTGGATGGAGGACCGTTCAAATATCAACAGTGTGCTGTTGACATGTGTTTCTTCTGTTGTTCTTTCTTTCTGCCTGTCTCTCTCTGTTGTATTGTCTAAGCCGATGGCCTTTAGCACCAGTGCTTTCAGTGTCTCTACTTCGTAGATTTATCTACGGAGTAGTGTAATATGTAATGTAATGTAACAAAAATTTGATGTATTTGTTGTTGTAACGGGTGATTTTTTTGAGGTTAGGATTTTCATGCATTAGTATTTGACAGATCACGCGGGATTTCAGACATGGTGTCAAAGAGAAAGATGCTCAGTATGCTTTGACATTTCATCATGAATAGACTTACTAACGAGCAACGCTTGCAAATCATTGAATTTTATTACCAAAATCAGTGTTCGGTTCGAAATGTGTTTCGCGCTTTACGTCCGATTTATGGTCTACATAATCGACCAAGTGAGCAAACAATTAATGCGATTGTGACCAAGTTTCGCACTCAGTTTACTTTATTGGACATTAAACCAACCACACGAATGCGTACAGTGCGTACAGAAGAGAATATTGCGTCTGTTTCTGAGAGTGTTGCTGAAGACCGTGAAATGTCGATTCGTCGCCGTTCGCAGCAATTGGGTTTGTGTTATTCGACCACATGGAAGATTTTACGCAAAGATCTTGGTGTAAAACCGTATAAAATACAGCTCGTGCAAGAACTGAAGCCGAACGATCTGCCACAACGTCGAATTTTCAGTGAATGGGCCCTAGAAAAGTTGGCAGAAAATCCGCTTTTTTATCGACAAATTTTGTTCAGCGATGAGGCTCATTTCTGGTTGAATGGCTACGTAAATAAGCAAAATTGCCGCATTTGGAGTGAAGAGCAACCAGAAGCCGTTCAAGAACTGCCCATGCATCCCGAAAAATGCACTGTTTGGTGTGGTTTGTACGCTGGTGGAATCATTGGACCGTATTTTTTCAAAAATGCTGTTGGACGCAACGTTACGGTGAATGGCGATCGCTATCGTTCAATGCTAACAAACTTTTTGTTGCCAAAAATGGAAGAACTGAACTTGGTTGACATGTGGTTTCAACAAGATGGCGCTACATGCCACACAGCTCGTGATTCTATGGCCATTTTGAGGGAAAACTTCGGAGAACAATTCATCTCAAGGAATGGACCGGTAAGTTGGCCACCAAGATCATGCGATTTGACGCCTTTAGACTATTTTTTGTGGGGCTACGTCAAGTCTCAAGTCTACACAAATAAGCCAGCAACTATTCCAGCTTTGGAAGACAACATTTCCGAAGAAATTCGGGCTATTCCGGCCGAAATGCTCGAAAAAGTTACCCAAAATTGGACTTTCCGAATGGACCACCTAAGACGCAGCCGCGGTCAACATTTAAATGAAATTATCTTCAAAAAGTAAATGCCATGGACCAATCTAACGTTTCAAATAAAGAATCGATGAGATTTTGCAAATTTTATGCGTTTTTTTTTTTTAAAAAGTTCTCGAGCTCTTAAAAAATCACCCGTTATTTAATGATTGTATGAACTTCTGACTTCTCAGGAAAGGCGTTAGACCGATTACTTCTTTTTTGCTTTCTTTTTCCTCCTTTCTTCGTAGTGAATATTTTACAACTTTTGGTAATATTATTCAACTTTGACAAATAGGTATCCGTTGCAACATCTTTATGATGTTTTGTTTTTGCGATTAGAAATTGATCCGATATGTCCTATCCCTAAGAGTAAGAGCAAATATTGTTTAGATTAAATTATAAATTTGGTGGTGCAACAGCTCGGAGTGAACCAGGGACCTATTGACTTACAACTCTCAACCATTCCTGTGTGCGTGTTACCAGGAATGGAGGGGACATACAATTTTCTGCCGATTCCGAACGGCTTATGAGCAGTACTTTCCATGACAAGAGATACTCTTGGAGAATTTGTCAATTCTTCGCAAAATGCAGTACACCCCTGAAAAAAACTTTCTTGCAGCGGCTGAGAATCGAACTCGAGACCTTCCGCATGAAAGTCCAACGCACTTATCATTATGCGAAGGGGTACTACAAATATTGTTTAGTTATAAATAACATACTTATGTTAATTACAATAAAGAATATGTAATTAACAAGCACCTAATATAGTAATAAAATAATATATTGTAATATTTTTGCTAGGTTCGTTAAATAAAACTTATTACTCTTTTAAGTATTTCTTCTTTATTTACACTTTCCAAATCAAAACAATAAATCTCAATTTGTAATCAACTCCAATACTTTTATTCAAACTTAAATCACACTTCTTTAATTCCACAATCCAATAGTTCAGCTTTGCAAACTTTCATAATCGAAAATAAACTGTGTCTCGCTCACCATGAACACTCCCTTATATACTCAAATTAGTTGTTCTCGAAAGTTCTTGTCTTGGAATGTTCTAGATGGTTGGAATAAGGGGAAATGCATTTGACATTGGAAAAGAGCTTTTTGTTTCTTCCATAAATTAGATATGCAATTTCCCAACAGATGGCGCTGTAGTAGTATAAAGCTCTGTTCACAACAATATTTATGAAAATCTCATATTTTTTAAACAACTAATCCCCCCGAAATTATTTTCTGCGTCCGCCCCTGCTTTATCGTATTTGTAGATTCACTTAAATAATATGCCAGATTCACCGTCGAAACTGTTAAGAACGATGTAGCACCTCGGACGAATGAAGGCTGAGCTTTTACATGAGCTTATTGTATTGGTCTTGCTGCAGCACGTGGCCAGGATCGTTCCAAAGTGATACCGATACCGGTAGTTATTTCATTTGTGCGTTTTTTTTTAATCGCACTTTATTTATTTTTAATAAGGTGATCTTCTTAATTTTTCCCAACAATATGTCAGCAATTGCGTGAGAGGACAGCACTAGTTTAAAAAAAAACGAATATTCATTAAGTTTTCAACAGATACTCTAAGCTTTCAAAGGATGAAGCAAGATTTGCTTAGCATTGCCATGTTCTCTCAATGAATTTCAGCGGTAGACTGCACACACTTTAAAAGTAAGAACCCAGGTGGGGAGTTCGGTTCTCGCCATTGAAAGAATTTTTATTCAATTAATGTTCAGGTATGTTCACTTAGGTATCTGAAAAAGTCTATTTCAAAAACTATTTTTTTGTAGGTTACGCGCATAGTAACAACCTAGACATATGTAGTTGCTAGATGGAGGGGATCGGCTCATGATTCCAGAATCTGTTATTGCAAACCGGTTGCCAAACGTACATAGATTTAAGGGGAGGAGTTGTTTTGAGTGACGGTGGATACGCATGTTCGAAGATATTGATGACACCGTTCTGAATATCGGCTGAACTAAGTCCAACAAAACAGCGCTACAACTAAGCTCATATTCGAACAAGAATTATGTTTTGGCAGCTCAAAAACAAACTTCGTGCGTGTTTTAATGGGATCAACATCAATTATGATATAGCCAATTATTGCAATTGCAATTGCAATATTCCACAATATTTCAAAAGACGGTTTAAGGTACTTTCACGCTCTTTCTTTTATTAAAAGCGAAAAATAATTTATTGTGAGTTCTTCAGAACCAGATAGTTGCAATGAACTTGAAGAAAAAGAAACAATTCCTTCAACAACAAGTGAACATGTACAATTCATGAGAAAATATTTTTCATAAGTATAGTACTTTCGTTTAATTTAATTAATTTTGCTTTAAGCAAAATTAACATAACAATAAATAATAATATAAATAAACATCAACTCAGACTTCAGATTAGTTGGATTAGATTTTCATTCTGTTGTATTTCCATCACACATTTTAAAAATGAATGTTGCCAGAGAGAAATGATTAAAACTACTTACTTACTACTACTACTTACTACTATTACTAGTCTTGAAATGCAATAGTTTTCAAACTTTTTAGAAGTTTCTCTATAGAAAATTTCATTAAAATCGGTTACGCCTATTATAATGAGAATTTCGACAAAAAAGTTTATTGGTAGATACAGTTATATATATAAATTTGAATTTTTTATTGAATTACAGATCGTAAAAATTAATCAAAAAAAAATTTATCGAAAAAGTTAGATTTTTGAAAACTATTTTTTAACATTTGAGTAAAAAAAATTTTCTCACATCTTATAGGTTTTCTTAAAACACTTTTAATCGTCAATTGAAAATCGAGCGTGAGGTTTTCGAGATATTGATTTTTGACAAAAAAAAATGAAAATATTTTTAAAAATCTAAAAGAAAAATATTTGATAATTTGAATACACGATACTATCCAAACCTTTGAAGAGCCTAGCACAAAAAATGCTCAAAATTGGTGGTACAGGTTTTGAGACCATCAAAAACGAAATAAATAAAATGCACGACTGGATCACACGAACTTGCTCTTAGGTAAAATTACTTTGGAATTTAAAATACATTTTATAAATATAAAACATGGATTTAATAAGATGAAAATGTTCAAATGTATAGAATTGCCGTCTTATTAATTCTCTTAATATTAAAGTAATATTTTATATAACAAATTTCCTTAAAATTTTTCGGGAACGAAATTTAGGATGCACAATTTTAGGTATTTAGTAGTATAGATTTTAGAAATTTCAAAGCCGTTGATGGGAAAGTTAGAAAATCAAAAAACGGTTCTATGACAGGTACCGTTAATCACATTTTGCCCCAAAATTTGTGTGACCAAAATAATTTTTTTTTTTCAAAACCGTTAGAGTCGTTTTCGAGATAAATAAGATTATACATTAAGGGTGTATGGGGGTACTGTTAGTTTTGGAGCTAAAAAAAATTTCAATTTCCTCTTTAAGGAATCACCGAAGGACATTAGGTACCGAGTTTGAAGAAAATAGGTCCAGTGGCTAAAGCTGTAGGGAGAGGTACAGACATACAAGATTCAGGCCGTGGCACGATGGATGTGTGCTCGCCTGTGAACCTCATGATCACAGGTTCGATCCCTGCCGTCGTCTATGTCGTTTTAATTTCATTAAAAACCTTCTAAAATTGTCATCAATGGGTTGCTGGTTTACTCATTACTCATGTTGTTCAGGCATAACACTAACAACATGTACCTGAGTTAAACTAGTATGCCCAACAAGGATGAACACGAATAAAATAATGTGAATTATAAGCGACATAGAAATAAGACACGGCATTCTCCGCTTTAGTTCAGCCACCATCCCTGGAGATAAAATATCTGAGACAACAACATTCAGTCTCAGAACATCGTGCCACACATCTTTCCTATCCTTCTTTCTCTTCTTCTTAACTTCACACCCGCGCTGTTGAAACATTTAAAGGGTAATCTAATCCCTTGAGCGCAGGTAGATTATAAAAAAAAAAAAAAAAAAAAAAGACATACGGACATACAGACAGACAGACGGAATTGCCGGACCCACTTTATTCGTCTTCGCTATCATCGTAATGTCAACTTCGATCAAAATCTCGAGTTCTTATGTCACTCTGCCTGAAAATCGACGATTTTTGATCTTGCCAAAAAATACTAGCATAGGCGTTTTTATTTTTTAGTTCAGAGCAAAGTCAAAAAATAAATTGTGTTTCTTTCTTATTTCGGAGTGTTCAGAGCTTCGAATATAAGTTTCTTTTTTGAGTTCTGAGTGCGCTCTATATAAATAAAAATAGTAAATTAGTATAAGCAAAATTTTATAAGAAAAGACCTGAAAAATTGTAAGGTTTATTTTTCAATAGTGATAAACTCAATGACACCAATCTTAATCAATGCAGATCGAAAGTTGACAAAGGGCGAACCGCGATTTAAAAATTAAGAAATCCATATTGCGCCCATCGATCACTTTCGATTATCTGTTTGCACTTTGCAAGTTTTCGAACCTATTTTTGTTTTTAACGCGTTCAGAAAAAATATGATTTTTTTCATATTGAATAAAAAGCTTATAAAAAATAGATAGGTATTTAAAATTTTTTGCTGCAAGCAAAAACAAGTTCCAATTTAAAAAGGACTGAAAGTGCTTGTGAGTTTCATGGAAAAAACAGACATCGGTTGGGCAAAATCGCAGGAAAAATTATTTCGCTGATCTGAATATTCTGGAAGATCTCATTAAAATTATGAGACAAACCAAAAATATTTCAAATATCCCAAGTTTGAATACTAGTTCCCAGAATATTTTTGTTAGAAATTTGTTCCTCATATCTACTGGTCGTTGTAGACTATTGTCCTATGAAAGTATGAACGCCTTCTTACAGACGGCATATTTTTTTGCACTTTAAGGCTCTTTTTTCCAACGGAAAATAATACAAATTGGCATACTAGCTTGTACTTAACTCGATTTTATTTCATCAAATCGTTTTAAGTTCCTTCTCCACAATAATTTTGACATGGAAAACATCATTATTTTTTCTGCAAGAAACTTACACATCTTCAACTTCTCTCCACTAGATGTTTACGTTCTTGAAACACCCCAAGTATAGATACTCAAAAGTAACAATCGCTTTTTGCATTATTTCTTGTTGCTATGAGCGATTAAGTCTTCAAATCCTCTATACTTGGAACTGCATTGGCCTTATGCGTCAATTGTTAACTTATCGTACTTGCATTAACAAAACTCTTGAGATGTTTTTGAGTAACGATACTTTCAGAAACCATATAAATAGCTCAAAATCACTTCTTAACAATCAATCAAAATGTTTTCCTCGCCAGTGCAAAGTGTTCTTTTAGTTCTAGCATTTGTTGCTTCAGCAACACTTGCATATCCAACTGACGATCAAACCGTTGAACAAGTCATTACTGTCGATGATATATCAAAGTTTAAGGATCTCCCAGAAGGAGCTGAGTTGATTCCTCTGAGCCAAGAACGAGACACCAGAGGATCAACTCGGTACAATTTTGGAAAGCGTGCTTCAAGTAACAACTTTTTGTTTTAATATGTGAGAAAGATCCATAGAAATTATCTCCCACAGATGATATACTATTTACTAATGACTTTGACTATTTATCTTGGGTTTCGCCACAGTTCGTTCAGGTGCGTTGTGAAAGTCCAACCTTTGGAAATGGAGCTGTGATAACTCATGTCCAAATTGATGTTAACCAAAGTTCTAATAGTGGACGAGCTTATATTACATCAGGAGGAATTGGCCAGCGAAGAATTGCTATTATTATAGAAGCCTACAATACCTTTCATTTAAACTATTCTTGCAAAATATATGGAACCCTTTGAGAAAGAAAGTTACACTCGATAATGTTTTCGGAATAAAGAAGTGATTTTGAAATATGAAATTTTATCATGTTCAGATTTTTTTTTTCAATTTAAAAATGAAGTGATCAATTTTTCAGGAAAATTTGTGCGATATCATGCTTACTCCAATATTTGGCTGTTGTCCGTAAAAAAAGGATATTTCTTCTTGGTTTGTTGAGTTCAAAAGTTTTCACTTTGGGTTTTCGAGAAAAGAGTTTAACGTTAGTGGTTCTGTGTTCTAAATAAAAATAAGTTCTCAGCAATAATATAAGAACATAATAAGTACATAAAACTGATGTTAATGACTATTTTGAAGCTTATTTTGTATTAATTTAAATAAAAAGAAAGATGATGGAAGATGACTTAAGAATTTACTAAAACATTCCTTACGAAAAGCAGTATAAGCATGATCTGTTTTAAGGTAAAGAAGCACTGTATACTAATTTTTAAAATTGATAAATCATAAGATACTGAACACTTAATTCATTAATTACACTATACTAGTCTTAGAATGTGTGCATTTTTTCCAAATTAAAACAACCGCACCGTTAGGAGAACCAATAATAATTTAGTATTGATGTGAAGATATTAGAGAATGCACGACTGGATCGCACATACTTGCTCTTATGTAAAAGTTCTTTGGAATTTAATTTTCAAGAAAAAAACTTGGGATGCCAATTGTAAGTATTTCCTAATACCTACAATATACATATGTAGATCTTAAGAAATAATTTCAAAAAAATATTCGTTCATACGTTTCGAAAATATTGATATTTCAAAGAAAAAATTTGATTTTTTAAGAACACACAAAACATTTGCTCGAATATTCTTATATACAATATTTTCATCATCATCATGGGCTCGACAACCGGGTTCCGGTCCTGGCCTCTTTCAACAAGTCTCTCTACCTATCCCGGTCTCTAGCCGACGCGACGCCATCCAGTTGCGCACCCTAAGGCTTCGGGCGTCCTGGTCTACGCCATCTCTCCAGCGCAAGCATGGTCTACCACGCTGTCGTCTACCATAGAATGTACCACAAAGAACTTTCCGAGCAGGTTCCTCTTCGCTCATGCGAGCTAGGTGCCCTGCCCACCGGAGTCTACCGAGCTTAATTTTTGTCACGATATCTGCTTCTAGGTAGATTGCGTACAATTCATGATTGTACCGTCTCCGGAATCGTCCTTCCTCACATATGGGGCCAACAATTCTCCTTAAGACTTTTCTCTCGAACGCAGCTAAGAGGTCGGAGTGCCTTTTGCTAAGCACCCAAGTCTCGGATCCATATGTGAGTACTGGCAAGTACTGGCAGGACCACGGTCCTGTACAGCAGCAGTTTTGAAGTTATGGTGAGATTTCTGGATTTGAAGAGCTTTGACAGACTGTAGTAGGCTCTGTTGGATTTGAGAAGCCGTCCGCGTATTTCTTCTTCTATATTGTTATCGGCTGCTACTATTGACCCAAGGTATTTAAAGGATTGCACCACTTCAAATTCGTGCTCCGCTACCTTGATTGTTTGACCAACTGTTCCTCTCGCATTCGACGCCACCATGTACTTTGTTTTACCTTCACTAATGTGCAGCCCCAGATTTTGTGCCGCCTGCTCGATCTGGATGAAGGAATCGTGTACAGCTTGTTCGGTTCTTCCGATGATGTCAATGTAGTCTGCGTACGCCAGTAACTGTCTGGACCTGTTGACGATGGTCCCTCTTGTTGCCGTGCCAGAGTCACGGATTGCTTTCTCCAACGCCAGGTTGAAGAGGAGGCAGGCCAAACCGTCCCCTTGTCGGAGTCCATTAAAGATTTTAGTTGGTCTGGATAGCAATGCGGCTATTTTTACTTGGCTTGTTACGTTGGTCATGGTCAACCTACATAGTCGTGTTAATTTTTTCGGGATGCCGAATTCTCTCATGGCTTTGTAAAGTTCTACCCTGGCTATGCTATCATAGGCGGCCTTAAAGTCTATAAACAGATGGTATGTTTGGATGTTAAATTCTAGACATTTTTCCATCGCCTACCTTAGGGTAAAAATCTGATCAGTTGTTGATTTGCCTGGAATGAAACCACTCTGATATTGTCCGATGATGGTTTTAGCGTATGGGGTTATCCGGTCTTGTAGGATAGAGGAGAGTATCTTATAGGCGGTACTCAACAACGTGATACCTCTATAATTGCTGCACGTTGTGACATCTCCCTTCTTATGTATGGGGCATATTAAACCTTTTCGCCAATCTTCTGGCATTTCTTCCTGCTCCCATACCTGTACTATAATATCATGAATTGCTTGACGTAAGGCTGGCCCGCCGTGATGGAATAATTCGGCTGGTATGCCATCGGCTCCCGGGGCTTTGTTCTGTTTAAGTCGGCCTATAGCCTTCTCAACCTCTTCTATGCTTGGTGGCGGCAACATATAGGATATTCTTCTTGAAGTAGTGGAGCCTCCACTTCTGCAGTGTGCTGACCATTTAGCAATTCATTAAAGTACACTTCCCATCGCTCCAGTATGCTTTCAGGATCGGTGATCAGATTTCCCTCTCCGTCCTTGCAGTATGTGCAGCGTGGTGTGTACTGCGTCATGTTTCGGACGGATTGGTAGAACTTCCGCGCCTGGTGCGGAGTTCTTGTTAAAAAACTTTGTTTAAAATCGTTATAGCCGTTAGTGAGGAAGTCGAAAATAAAAAAACGGTTCTATGACAAATACCGTTAATAAGATTTTTTTCAAAAATTTTTGTTGACCAAAATGTACTCCATGCTCATAACAGCACACCTAATTTTTCCTTGCGACTCATAGGTACTATAAGGCAAGTTATGCATTACGATGATAGCGAAGACGAACAAAGTGGGTCTCGAAATTCTGTATGTCTGTCTGTTCGACTACAGCCTAAACAATTCGGCCGATTTTCATCAAACCCCACTTCTTTTTTTTTTTTTTTTTTTTAAATCCAAAATAACGGTAGATACCTGCCATACGATTATTTTCGAAATTTAAAAACAAATTTTTTTTCTCGAACACTGTCTCACAGAGTTTTGTAAGAAGAATTCGAAAAAAATTCATTAAGTTAAAGCTAGGTAATGGTACCCCCCTGGAACCATTTTTTTTTGTTTTTGAGTTTCTCAAAAACGGTGTAACCGATCTTACCATAATCATAAAAAAATGATAAATCTCCCCAGAAGTTTGAATACTATTGTGTTTCTATTCAAACTTTTAAAATACTTTTTTTTTTGAAAAAAAAATTCAAATTTCTTTTTCAAAACTCAATGCTCAATTTGTACTTGCGATATATGTAGGTACTATAGGGCAAGTTCTGCATTTGAAAAAAAAATAGAACTCGAGATTTTGATCAAAGTTGACATTACGATGATAGCGAAGACGAATAAAGTGTGTCCGATAATTCCGTCTGGCTGTGTGTATGTCCGTATGTCTGTGTGACTGTGTGTCTGTATGGCTGCACCTTGATCTAGATTCTAGAGCCTAAGCCACTTGATTTATTTTCTTCAAACTCGGTACTTAAGGGTCTTCGGAGATTCCCTAGAGGAAAGATTGAATTTTTTTTTAGCTCCAAAACTAACGGTAGCCCCCATACACCCGTAATGCATAATCTTATTTTTCTCGAAAACGGCTCTAGCGATTTTGATAAAAAAAAATTAGGTGTGATATTATGCACAGGGACTACATTTTGGTCAAACAAAATTTGGGGCAAAATGTCATACAACCGTTTTTTGATTCTTTGACTATCTCATCAACGGCTCTAACGATTTTAACCAAAAATTTTTAACAGGAGCCCCCTTAAGTTTCAAATAATATTGTATATAAAAATATTCGAAATTTTTTTTTTCGGATTTAAAAAAAAAAAAATGATTGATATAGCCTCTAGGGACCTTGAAACGTCGAGAAATGTCAAAAATTCCAATTTGACAAATCGGACCGATTACAATAACTCCCTATGGGAAGTTAAAAATTCAAGTTTTTTTGAAAAATCAATATCTTTAAAACGTGTGAACGATTATTTTTTGAAACTAGTTCTAAAATCTATACTACTAAATACGTAAAATTTGGCATCCCAAATTTTGTTCTCGCAAAATTTTAAAGAAATTTGTTATATAAAAAATTACTTTTATATTAAAAAGATTAATCAGATGGCAATTCCATGCATTTTAACTTTTTTATCTCATTAAATCCATGTTTTATATTTATAAAATGTGTTTTAAATTCCAAAGTACTTTTACATAAGAGCAAGTTCGGGTGATCCAGTCGTGAATTTTATTTTTTTTTTAAATTTATAAATAAAAGTTCCTTAATATAATCAACAAGATGTGAGAAAAAACAAACAATTTTTTTCCTAAAAATAGCGGTACCCACCATACAAATGTTAAAAATGGTTTTTGAAATCGTATTTTTCTCAAAAACGGTTCCGAGAATTTCGATACATTTTTTTTTGTCTTTCGTTTAATTTCTACGATACAAATTTTAGTAAAATAAATTTTGAAATTAATGTACATACATAATGTACTCGTATTACTGACTGTATCTGAAGGGTGGTTAAATTTTAAGGGCCGATGTTGAATGTGAACCACACCTAAACGTCAATTTTTTTTCTGCTTTTCATTTGACATTTCTCAATTTCAGACTAACTCAATTTGAACCATGGAAAGATACACAATCGAGCAACGCGTTAAAGTTATTCAGGCTTATTATGAAAATGGGCGTTCAAATCAAAATGCATATCGTGCACTTCGTGATTTTTTCGGTCAATTTATTCGTCCAAATGTGCGTACAATCGGAAAAATCGTGCAAAAATTTGAGCAAACCGGGTATGTAGGAGATGTGAAAACACCAGTGCATGCTCGTACAGCTCGTACTGCAGAAAATATTGCTGCTGTTTGCGATAGTGTGTCTGAAGAGCCGTCCACCTCAACTCGTCGTCGTGCCCAACAATTGCACCTCTCACGCTCGTCGTTGATTAACATTATGCATAAAGACTTGCATTTACACGCTAACAAGGTGCAATTGACTCAAGAACTACTCCGCGCAGGCTAACATGGATCCGTCTAGTTCATCTTAAACTCATCCTTGCCCTTGGTATATGTTCGTCAGCTTCATCGCAAGGTGAAGGTAGTTGCTTTAATGCTGATCCCACAAGTAGTTCGGCCTGACTTTCAGTTGAGACAATACCGTTGATTCTATTAAGAGAATTTCGACAATGTGTTTTTTAGAGCGCCTTGGTGGGAGCAGTCTTTCGATGAACTTTGCAGATTCTAAGTTTATAAAACTCGATCAAATATTAATTCAATTTTTACATTAATAGGAGGAAATATTCTATAAGACTTTTATCACAAATATTTTAGCTTAAGTCTGTATTCATTTAAATTAAAAAAGCACTAGGGTGGCAAAGTAAATTATTGCTCGGTTTAATTTTTTTTTAATAATTTCCATAAATTCGAAAAGAGTATTTTAACGAATAAGTGTCATTAGCTTCTGCCATAATAACTATGTTTCGCTCTTGTATTCCACCTGATAAAATGTAGGCTCGTCCTTCTTTAGAATTTTGTTCCAGATTTACTTCTACATAACTTATAAGGGCACCTTTTCCATAACATGGATAATCCAAACGAACCTCATAGTTTTGTGGCGAACTTGACGACTTCCATCCCGATCCTTGAGAAACTATTTTATCATCTGATGGAAGAAAGCCGTTATACAATACTCATGTCTAAAGCAAATTATTACAATCTTACTTAAATAATCTCGGGAACCAAAAGTGTAACGAATAACTTCATTTCTATCTCGGCTTCGGCTCAATGGAATAAATCCTGATTCTTTCAAGAAATCGTTTAGTTCAGATTTGGCAGCGGAGGAAACTATTTCGACGGTGGTTGCATTACCGAACGTAGGAAATGCAATTGTCGAAGAAACAACAAATGCAAGAACGAGAAAAACACTTTGAAGATGGGAAGATAACATTTTGATTACCTGAAAACAAGTTTGTTTAGAACTATTTATACGGTGTTTAGGCCAGAAATCCAGAAAGTTAGTTACTTTAGCAAACAAAGTTAAGATAAGAATAAACATTGTTCGAATGTTTATAATCAAGTAGTTTCGAAAGTGTTTTTAAAGGTTTCTAAATTGGTGATTAAATCAACAAATTGGTATGCGACTTTAAGTGTTTGCCTATGATTACTATTTAAGGCTGAAGCACACACGAGTATGTATATCAATACCTCGAATAAACTAGGAAATTCAATACAATGAAATTATTTTTGCCTCTTGAAATGTGCTTTGTGAAACTGACAATACATTATTCATACGTGAGAAGAAATCAAAAAAGTTTATTTGGAAAACGAATCCTATTGACCGTTTCTTACAAAACAAATTAAATTATCGCACAAATTCTATGGATTCGGATAAATGTTGACAGTTCATAGAGGCCATGTTGTTTTATGTGTTATTAATTTTTTTCTTTTTTTTTTTTGTAGATACTAAAGGAAAATTACCGTGGCAAGTTAAAGAGATTATAGGCAACGTCGGGTCTTTAATGATCGGGTTCTGGAGCAGATATAAATGGACCTCCGTTTTAAGAAAAAATTTAGGTACGCCAATTTAAAGTTTTTATTATTGTTCGAATAAAAATTAAATTTACTAAAAGAAATATTGACCCGTTTCGGAGATATCGAATTTTCAAAAAAAAAAAAAATTGATTTTTTTTTTCAAAAATTCAAAAAATATTTATTTTAAAGTTTTGAAATGCAATGTGTTTTAGACTTTTTAGAAGCTTCTCTGTAAAAATTTTCATTAAGATCCGTTATGTGGATAATGAGAAATTCAAAATTCGAAAAAATGGTTCTATGGTAGGTACAAGCTGTAATATCTTAATTTCAAAATTTTTTTTATTAAATTAAAGATCGTAAAAATTAGAAACAAAATTTTATCAAAATTGTAGGCGCCGTTTTCGAGTAAAATACGATTTTTGAAAACCATTTTTTTAAATTTTTAGCATTTGTACCTTTATTTTTAGGTAAAATAAATTTTTTTTTCTCACATTTTGTAGATTATATTGAGGAACTTTTATTTATCAAGTTTTAAAAAAATCTAACATGGGGTTTTCGAAATATTGAGTTTTGAAAAAAAAAAATTTTGAAGTTTTTTTAAAAATCTAAAAAAATTTTTTTGAAAATTTGAGTACACAATTCTATTTATGTTTTTGGGGAGCTTTAACAAAAAAAAAATGATCAAAATCGGTTCAACCGTTTTTAAGAAAATCAAAAACAAAAAAAAATGGTTCCATGGGGGTACCCTGAAGAACCATTTTTCGGAAAATTTTTTTCAACTAATACCTAGCTTTAATTAAAAGAAATTTTCTGTATTTCTATTTTTAAAATCTGTCAAACAGTTTTTTAGAAAAAAAAGTTTATAAAATTTCAAAAAATTCGTATGGCAGGTACCCTTATTTTTGGTCTTAAAAAAAAAGAAAAAAACGTGTGCGGGGAAAAATTAAGAATGATATCTACCAAGTTTAAAGAAAATCGCCCGAGCCGTTTAGCCTGTAGTCGAACAGACAGACAGACAGAATTGCGAGACCCACTTTTTTAGTCTCCGCTATCATCGTAATGTCAGCTTTGATCGAAATCTCGAGTTCGATTTTTTTTACGAATGCATACATAACTTGTCTTATAGTACCTATAAGTCGCAAGTAAAAACGGGTATTGTGTAGATTGTGCGCCTGCAATCCGTGCTTCTTTGAAACTTTGAAAACGATAATGTCATTTCCATCACAATCGACGGAAAGAGCTACCAATCGATGAAACATAGTTTTCACATATTGGATTATATGAATGTGAACAACTACAAGTGGTTAAAACAGTATGGTAGGACGTGGATCACAGTTGATGTCGGAATGGAAATTCTGCGCGAACGTATAGAAGGTATGGTTATTTGCTCTGGGATCCTGGCACCCCATATATGGAATATTCGTTACAAAAAATTATGCCATCTAATTGGCCAGTAATTGGTCCAAAAAGGTTAAATAGTTTTGGAAATTGGTCAGCCATAAACAAATTGTAATCAAGGTTAAAACTTTTGCAAGATCAGGCGCGATTTTTGGTACCCCATTGGTGGGTTATTCGCAAAAAATGTTTACAACCAGAAAGGTCAGCTAGCTTCCGTAATGCGTTAGCCATGCAGTTATTTTTACTTGTTGTTGCAGTTGTGGTTAATACGTTTGTGGCACTGACAAGTTTCTCTGAAGCTTATCAAGGCTACCGCTACTTGAAGTAAGAATCCCGAGGTATTTATACTTTCGCAAGATTTTTTTTCTTCTCCGCGGTAGAAAAACTGCTAAATTTACAGGAAGATTCCAGGTATTACAGTTTTCTGCAATGCATCATTAGGTCACTGGTGTTGCAAAATGTGGTATTTAATACCAAAACCTGGCCATTAATCCATTTTCTCAAAGTAGCAATACCTTTTATAAGGCCACATATTTATGTTTCCAATAATTTTAGAGCAGATAGTTTTTATTGCTGCTAGTACTCTTATGAATAATTATTTTTAATGTATTTTTAATATATTGTTATTGATAAGAAAAATAAATAAACAAATGTTTCCAATAGGATAATACATTGAACTAAAAGTTGGCCACGTGCATGTTTCTCAATAGGTAAGTCATTAAATAATAAGGCACTTGTTTTACAGGCGCAATAAAACTATAATAATTGTTCTTTTCGACATGGAATCTGAAGAACCAGGTATTTAAATAATTATTAAAATTATTCAGCATTAACTAAGATTTAAGCGCAGCCCTTACTTTTCGGCTGCTGAAAGAGGCGAACAAACGACCAAACTTATACTTCCTAAAAATAATGTTAGTGCATATTGAAAATATTGAATTAATGTTTTTGCAAGAAATAATTTTACTCATCTTTTTTTAAAGGGAAAGGTCAAGTTTACAAAAACAACTAAATGTAACTTTAAATTGCTTTTATTTTTAGTGGATGCTCCTCGCCGGGTTTCCACCTTGTTGCGGTGGGGAGGCTTACGTTTGAAGCCTCAGCTGATCGGCTTTAGATTTATATTTATTAAATCCTCAATCGATCTGCTGAGGTTTTAAGCCAACTAAGAGGAACCCACAACGATAAAACTATGGACTTGCCACAACAAACGAACAAAACACCAGCGGGGATATACGCTGAAACGTCGACAGAAGTCACGGCTGTCGGCGCGGGCTTGGCCTCTCCAACAGGAGGAGGGGATAAGTCGCCAGTGACCTATAAAAACGAACAACAACAACAAGACAAGACGACAAAGACAACGACAACGACAATTACAACACAAGAGGAAGAAGACCTTCTCCTCACCCCTTCAGACGACGACGCGTGTTCCATTGCCAGCTCCGCCTTCTCAGGGTTGTCGACCACTTCAGTTCGGAGTAGAATCTCTAACTGTAAGAAGACGGTCAAACGACTTGGGAGTCGGAATTGGAAGGAACTCAACGACATTGAACGAAGACGTCTTCAAAACGCTCGTGCTTTTCTGGCGAATGATCCTAAGAGGACAGGAAGGGTACTTTCCCAGCCGTCCAAAGAGGTGAATTCTACAGAGGGTACGAGCGTGAATACTCTAATGGGACCGCCCAATCCGCCGACTGGTAAAATCCAATCAAAGGAAAGTCCGATCTCATTGGAGACCCCCTCGACGAATACGCCTACGACGACGCTGCTGAAGCAAACAGCGGGACCACTTCTCCCAACCAGACCTGGTATGGAGCCACTTGCTCCATCGGGACTGGAAGGCGGGAAGGTGCAACCGTTGGAGATGGATATGGTGGGGCCGTGTGGGAGTGGCGCTAGGGGCCATAGCCCCATAGGCAACTCCGGCACGTCTCTTCCATCTCTATCGAGTGGAAGTAGTGTCATAGACTTAACAACAAACACGACAACGAACACGACAATGAACACGACAAAGAACACCGTAATCGAGAAGAAGGCCTCACGGAGTGCTGGAAATCTCACCCAACGGGTTCTGAAAAAGAGACGACGAAACGCTGAGAGGATTGTCCGGCGTCTATCTAGCAAAAATCCCGAAACCTTAACGGCCAGGGAGAAGCTAGCGCTGGGCAATGCTACTCAAAAACTAAAGACCTTGACGACCACTGACATAACGAACAACTCGACAAAAACAAAGACAAAGACCTTGAGAGCGGGAAAGGAGACGGTCGGCACTACGCCCCACCCTGAACCAAACTCAACGGCGTCTAAAAGAACGAGGCAGGATGATAAATCCTCGCCTACGAATCCTTCACCCCAAACGAAGAGAAGAAAGACCTTGATCACGGAAGGGACTACGGAGAAGCGACAATTTGCCATTGCGGATTTCGGTACACCCTCCCGAAAACTCTCCGATGATCAATGGCAGTTGATGGAGGTCAGAATCCGAGGGACGAGGTTAATGACGTTATCGTTAAGAACGGGCAACCGCCTCTCTTCGGTAATCTCAGAACCGTCCACGGATTCAAGATGCTGACATGCGAAGACGACTATACTCTCGTGTGGCTGCAGGACTTCGTCAAAAGAACGATTGCTCCCTGGCAAAATGCAAACCTTCGCCTTATGGGACTTAAGGAAATAAAAGACCTTAATAGACCCAAAGCGAAGATGATGATGCGAGGACCAACCATCCCTAGGGACCGCATTGAGAGGTACCTGCAATCCCTAAATACTGAGCAGCTCAGTCAGAACTGGAAAGTGCTTGAGATGGGAGAGCAGACGAAAGACGGCACAGAAGTGGTTGTGCAGCTCAGTCACAAGTCTATACCACTTTTGAGGAAAATTGGCTTCAAAGTTCGGATCGGGATAAACCGGTGCAAACTGCGACTAATAGCCAACAAGAACAAGCAAGTAAGTAAGGGGCGGGAGGTTTTTAATAAACTATGAACATGAAATTAGTACAAATTAATCTCCAACATAGTAAAGCAGCCAGCGCCAACCTTGTCTACCTCATGGAGAGTAGGCAAATAGACATCGCCCTTATTCAAGAACCCTGGATCGCAGGTGGCAAAATTAAGGGCCTGTACTCAAAAGGACTTACACTGTTCAAAACTGCACAAGTGGTATCAAACAGTAAATTTAGAACTTGCATTGTAGCTAGGAAACAGTTTAATCTTTTTCTTTTATCTACATATAGTAATCTAGACCAGACTGCCGTGAAGCTAGAGCGGATCGGGCTCCCACCACTCATCCTGGCATCCTGCTATATGCCATATGACGGGACGGAGGGACCACCTGCAGACCTAACAGTCCACCTAGTAGAGCGAGCAGCAATCGAAGGATGGGACGTGGTTCTAGGATGTGATGCTAACTCACATCATGCTCAATGGGCAAGTACCGACACCAACAGTAGAGGTGAGTCTCTTTTTGAATTTATTATAGAACATAATTTACTGGTAGCAAATAGGGGCAATGAGCCCACTTTTGTTATAAAAAACAGGGAAGAAGTGATTGATATAACTGTTACTAATAATTCAGATACAGTTTCAATCGACCAATGGAATGTTCTCAAAGAAGAATCATTCTCAGACCATAGGCTTATAGGCTTCTTGATAAATGATACAGTGGAAACTCCGAAACCTTATAGGAATTTCAGAAACACCAACTGGGATCTCTTTAATAGGGAATTAGAGAAAAAACTCAAAAATTTTAATAACACTGCGATTCAAGAACCCAAGCATATTGATCAAGCATCAGAAGAACTCAGGGTGATTCTTAGTAACGCCCTCGAGAAAAGTTGTCCACTGAAACATATAGGGAAAGGAAAAAAGAAACCACCCTGGTGGACGGTAGAACTCGGTAACTTGAGAAAAGAAACAAGAAGACTTTTCAATGCTGCCAAAGACACTAGAAATGAGAATGACTGGGAAGTATATAAAACCAGTCAACGAAAATTTAAAGCAGAAACGCAACGAGCGAAACGAAACTCATGGAGAACTTTTTGCAGTGAAATCGAAGGGACAAACGAATCTGCTAGACTAAGGAAAATTCTTTCCAAAGATTCAATCCCTTTAGGATCTCTTAAAACGCCCACTGGGTGCTGGACAGAATCCTGCAATGAGACTCTTGAGCACTTGATAAATACTCACTTCCCGGGTTGCGGGTCAAATGACAGCAACCTGGAAACAGAACCCTACACGGAACACATTATACCATCGGATATTATAACGGAAGAAAAGATAAGATGGGCAATCCATTCCTTTTCTCCGTATAAATCCCCTGGCCTTGATGGCATCTTCCCAATGATGCTACAGAAAAGCGAAATCCAAATAATACCGCTCCTGAAAAACATATTCCTTAACAGTCTAAAATGGGGATATGTTCCTTTATCATGGCGCGAAGTCAAAGTGGTTTTCATTCCGAAAGCTGGCAAGCCCAGTCATACAGAAGCAAAAGATTTCAGGCCAATTAGTCTGACATCGTTTATTCTTAAAACGTTTGAAAGACTGATAGACCTACATATTCGTGGCAATCTGAATCTGGTTGATTTATCCCCAGCTCAGCACGCCTACACAAAGGGGAAGAGTGTAGAAACGGCACTTCACAGCGTCGTTAGCACGATTGAGAAGACATTGAGCGACAAAGAATATACCCTTGCTGCGTTTCTCGATATTGAAGGAGCCTTCAATAACGTGAACAATAAAGCGGTAGAGGCAGCTCTAGTAGACAACAAAATCGATAATTCGATAATAAGTTGGGTTATGTGCATGCTAAAGAACAGGCAAATTAACTCGGAACTGGCAGGGATACAGATGAGAGTGTCCACATCCAGGGGCACCCCACAGGGGGGAGTTCTCTCACCACTCCTTTGGGTGCTGGTTATGAACACAATTCTCATTAATTTAAAACACTGTGGTGTAAAGATAGTAGCCTACGCTGACGATCTTGCGTTATTAGCTACAGGTAAATTCTTACCCACTATCAGTGAACAGATTGAATACGCCCTTTCTAAGGTTAATAGATGGACTAGAAAGTGCGGCCTGATGGTTAACCCGTCAAAAACAGAATTAGTCCTCTTCACAAATAAAAGGAAAATACCAAACTTCAGAATACCTTCAATTGAAGGCACCCCGCTGAAGATTTCAGATCATGCAAAGTATCTTGGTGTGATTCTAGATAGGAAATTAAACTGGAGTCTTAACACTAAGGAAAGAGCGAAAAAAGGAATGATTGCATTCTACTCCTGTAACAGAATCTTTGGGAAATCCTGGGGACCTAGTCCAAAAATTATCAGGTGGATGTATTTGGCGATAATCAGACCAATACTAACCTATGGTAATTTGGTATGGTGGAATGCAACGGAAAAAAGCACGAACCTCAAAACTCTGGCAAAAGTACAGAGACTCGCGTGCATTGGGATTACGGGTGCCATGAGATCCACACCAACTGCAGGGTTGGAGGCGATACTCAACCTGAAACCCCTAGACCTTTTCGTACAAGAATCCGCAGCATATAGCGCCTTAAGGCTAAGCCAGACTAATACCTGGAAAAACAGTGCAATAGGACATGCTCAAATTCTTCAGAAATACTTGGGTGATAGTATCATTACAGATTATACAACACCCGAGCTTGACTTTTATAAACCATTCCAAACTGCCTTTCCAAGCAGAGAAGAATGGCTGAACAACCAACCCTACACCAGTGAATCAGAAATAGCAATCTATACTGATGGCTCCAAAATGGACACAGGTGTTGGTGCAGGCTTTTTCTCAGAACCTCTTGAGCTAAACAACTCACTTAGGCTCCCAGATCATAGCAGTGTCTTCCAAGCGGAGGTCCTGGCAGTGACAACAGCTGCTAGACAGGTATTAATGATGGCGATACCACGGGCTGATATCACCTTTTACATTGACAGCCAAGCGGCAATAAAAGCGATTTCTGCCACTGTGATAAAATCGAAGCTTGTCTCCTGCTGCCGCGAAGAGCTTAAGGTTCTTGGCACGCAGCACAATATTAGACTCTGCTGGGTACCGGGACATAGCGGCATACAAGGTAATGAAAATGCCGATGAGTTGGCAAGACAGGGATCAGCGCTCGACGCTAGTCAAGCAGAGATGGTAAGCATCCCACTCTGTAACATTAAACAGAAAATTTCAGACATAATCCTAAGGAAATCCAATGAAAGGTGGAATCTACTTGATACCTGTGATACTACTAGGAAAATATGGCCCTGCTTTAACAAGCAGAGAACTGACAAAATTATACAACTTAGTAAGAAGTCCCTTCGCTCTCTTACGAGCATAATCACCGGACATAATTTATTGAAATACCATAAATTTAAAATGAAACTAAGTACAGATGACCTATGCAGAGGATGTGGTGATGAAGAGGTACATGAAGACACGTCACACTTTCTCTGTCATTGCCCGTCACTATGCCACCAGAGAAAGAAATGGCTCGGTAGCTACTTCTTTGATAATCTAGAAGATATTTCTAATATTTCAGGAATACACATATTGAACTTCGTCAACGCCCAGTGTTGTTCCATGTAGACAAAAAATGTAGACTACACGATTGTCTACGTGTAGACAATTCAACGTATACAATTCCTGATTGTCTACATGCCAATGTCAACAATGTAGACAATGTAGACATTCAATTTTTCTTATTATGTTTCGTCTAATATATCAGAGCTCGAGCCAAAATCATTGTCATCAATTAAAACAATCATAGAGACATCGCCGGATTAAGATGTCGCAGGTGATTGGGATTGCTTATAGGCATTGCTTTCGTAAATGAAAAATGTGAAGGCATTATTATTAGGATATGAATATGCTTTTTTTAACAAATTTGTATTTACCTGTGCAGTATTTTGTGGATTTTTGTTGCACACTGTACAATATGCTACAAATTTGTTATTGTTTTCCATTAAAAGAAAACCTAGGTGATCGAAACCTTTATTTTTTGTCGACCAATATTTGAATAAAAACTCAAATTACGAGTAACACCTGAAATTTTCTTAAATGAAGTAAACAATGTGACAGAGAAATCAAGAATGACAGATTGGCTGGCATGCTTTGTCTACATTATCGACACCATAGTCGACATTGTCGACACTATAGTCGACATTGTCTACATTGTCTACATTGTCGACACAATTGTCTACGCATTGATGTAGACAATCAAAGTCGACACGTAGAGGAACAACACTGTCAACGCCTCAAAATGGCTTGACTGATTAATAGAATACATAGGTTTTATCAGGAAAGAGTGATAACACTCACGGGTAACACAATGGATCTACATTGATCTAAGTGTGACAATAGCAACATCAATTGTCAGCCCAACAACCTAACCTAACCTAGTGGATGCTTATGAACTACGTTTAAATGAAGTCGGCCAAGACAAATAAGTCCTCGTCAACTTTTCCTATTATCAAACAACCACCAGAACTGGTTCCTCTGTCTAACCCTATCCTTGTGGACCTGATTGGATACAGTTCTACTGAACCGTAGGCACTCTGCTGCGTCTTCTTCGAGGACGTCTCACTTATTACGGAGCCGCCTTTCCACAGTCCTACGGTCGACGCGTCGCGCTAGATAACCGTCATTCTATCCTGGACTCTCTAAGTAGATAAATGCACCGGGCGATAAAGCCGATTGCACGTACACTCTCATAATAATCGTTGTTAAGGTAGTTAGCCCCAAAAGATAAGGCTGTTGGTCGACGACGTCGCTCTTGCAATGTGACCCCGCATGAGCTTTATCAAAAATTTTTAATTCTGTTTATATTGGCTCCGTTGTAAAGAACCTGGTTGAAATAATAATGTTTGTACTCCGAATCTGGACCCATGTTCTGTAACTTTCGAAGCGATAAACTCGTCGAGAAACGGTGAGAATTGGGACGAAATTCATTTTATCGCATCGTCGGGTTTCTGTAACTTTGACAGTCGTTAATTCTATCGACTGGAACAAACGGAATAGGAATCCTGGAAAAATTCGATAAAATTGGTTTCTGTATCTTTGAAAGTCGATAAGTCTTTCTCTTCAAATGTCAAAATTTATCACTAAATAAAAAGCAGGCGAAGCGCGAAGGCAAGGAAAAATGTCTTAGGCAGGAATGGTAATACATACTCGTAAATAATAAATAATTGATTTAAAAACTTAATTAATAAATATTATATTTTTAAAGATGCGCAAAGTTATCAAAGTGCCAGAAGGAAACACTGGTGGATTGTATGGCTGAGAACAAGCCGCTTGGCCAGTTCACAGATGTCAACATTCGGCAATCAAATACCGAAACTTGAGAGTCTCTATGTTTCCGGCTCAACTCCCGAGGGCGGTGCAAATGCGAAGATTAATCGGGATGAATGTTCTTCTTCGTCCTTGCACCATGTGTGGTCTTAGTTCCTCACACAAAAGATGCGCCACCTCACGACTCAAGCTATATAGCTCGCCGAATCGCTCTTCGGGCATATCAAAAGGCTTCGTGGTGACTCGCAGGTGCCTTCGTTGAATCCGCATTTTATTGGTGCGATCATTGGATTCCCCCAATAGTAACAAAGCGAACAATGTTTTTTTTTATAAATTGATTTAGCCTCTCCGTGGCGGCCGCTAGAAACAAGTCTTTAAAAAGGTTTGACTAATATGATCAGGCTGGTTCCTCAGGTTGGCGACAGGTTAATTCCCTGTCCCGTAAGACTTAATGAATTACGAGACCTACAACAAGCCTCGGAAACGGACTTATCACACGACGATAACCCACGCAACGAAAACTGAAAAACGATTTACGAATTTTCTTATGGAACGTACGATCGCTCTGTAGAGCTCGAGCTGCTCAGCAGCTAGCCGATGCCCTGTCAAAATATAAAGCTGACATAACAGCTCTTCAAGAAATCAGATGGGCAGGGAATGGTGTTCTACAGAAGAAAGAATATGACATATACTACAGCTGTCATACAAAACACCATGTGCTCGGGGTAGGCTTCCTAGTCAGCGAAAAAATGAAGTCTACCATCATCAACGAGATCAGGAATTTTTTGAACGATTGAGGCTTCTCCGATGAAGTCTCGTCGTAATATTGGTTCTAGTTGGTAGCCGCATTAAGGTGATTGATAACAATAAAATTCAGGACTTCTTCTAAGCTTTTGCAGAGCCAAATGGGAGAAGTTTCGGCACTCTTATTTCTGCTTTAAGTTTAACTTTTAAGGCTATTTTTCGAGATCAGGATTATTTTGGCTCATTTTAAACTACATATTACCATATTTTCGATACTTTGACACATCCGTTGTGTCACTGGGCACAGGAATATTTGATAGCCCATGTACCTATATGTTAGTTCGAATTTATTCACTATGGCACGATAATTGTAACCGAAAGTTGTAGTATGCGGTGTAAAATTTGCGACCACCACCGTCCAGAATTTTGGTAGTAAGCCTTTTCAAAATGTCCCCGGTTTGTGAAATTCACCATGCTAAAAATATAAACCTTGAATGTTTGTTTGTATTAAAATATTAAGTTGACAGAATAATTACTTATTATACTCGTATATAGCATACAATAACATGGTTAATATATTTCTCTTATAATCGATGAATATTTGTTTTTACATTACATATTTATTTTAACCAAACAAAAGGACAATAGAGAAACCTTTATTTCAAAATATGAAGTATTTTGCTTCCTTTATTTCTTAGAATAGATGCAGTAATGGACTGTAATTAAACCTTTCTTACCTTGTTTTTTTTCAAACGTCTTAAGAAATAGATACTTAAATAAACAGCATCCCCCACCTGCGTAAAAGTGGTTTTAACTTAAATACAAGGCTACAACCGCACAATATTATTAAGTTTGCCCCATTTGTTGCCTGCAAAGGGGATCAACAAACCTTAGACCAAAAACAGAAATCAAAACTCTAAAATAAGAAAAGAATAGGTAAACAGACCGCCAGAAATTCCTTTTTACAAAAGAAAACAACTTTTTATTAAAACCATCCCAGTCCACAATTGCCTTGTTATAGTCACTTTGTATGCACATAATTACAATGAGCTAAGGTGTCTTCACCCGCCATTGGCTTTATTATATCGGAACCAGCATCTTTCATTGCATCCACCATCGCCAGTCGTGCCGACCACCTTAAGATACGAAAAGACCAATGCTACTTATTGTCGCCATTAACTTCAACCACCTAAACAGCTCACCACAAACTTTCAGCGGTGGAATACAAGTCCTTCTTAAGTACCCGACCGTGCCTAATGTTTCAGCGTGCACACTTTCTAACGGAAAAATTCCAACAATCATCTCTCGACAGACCCTCGAATTCAAAAGATATCGACAACGAACGAACTTGAGTCTACAGATGAAAATGCCAAAGGGATTTGCAATAAACCGTAGAAATACAAACAAGAAAAAATAAATAAATAAAATGCGTTACTGGGTCGCATGGACTTGCCGTTTCGATAGAACATGAAAGTGCTGAATGTTTCAAAATTTGATAGAAAATTGAAAAATGTTTTTTATTTGTTTTTAATAATATATTGTTTTTAATAATATAAGGTTTTTATAATACAAATTCTATATACTACTGAAATAAATCAGCCAAGTAGAAAACTTTGCAACTATTAATGGGCTTGTTGAATTATTGACTCAAAATAGCTTTTTTGGCCTTTAGTCCACAAAAATTGGCGTTTCGTCCGGTTTTTAATAATAGACAAAGATTTCTGGATTAAACAAAAACAACGACATAGACAAATCTCAAAAACAGGATTCATCATTTTGCAGCAGAACTTGAAAGGTATACCAAAAATTAAATCATGTTTTAATCCAGATCCTGGAGGAATTCCTTCCTTCATTCTAAAGCAATGTAAAATTGCTTAGACATTTGTACTTCGAATTATGTAATTGAATCGCTGATCAATCATCAGCTCCAGAAATATTTAGAATGCCGAAATTTTTAATCACCGGCAATACGGCTTTCGCAGCAATCATTCCATCAATGAACTGATGGCATATCTCAACGATTAGTCGAACAGATCTTTACATTATTTTGGAGAAAGTAAGATTATTGCGCTTTTTCTAAGGCATTTGATAGATTTTGACTTCAGGCTCCCTTATTGAAAACGCGTGCTATTGGTATCAATGAAACCCCTTTACTTCGAATTAGAAATACATGTTGCATTTGAAGGTTTCAAGTCTCATCTTTACTAAATAAATGCTGGTATTCCCCAGGGCTCTGTTTTGTGTCCGACTCTCTTCCTTATTTGTATAAATGATCTCCCGTCTGAAAATTCTAATCCACATTATTGTTTTGAAGGCTCTACTGCCATTTTTTATAATTGTTCTAAAATTCAAGTACTTCTTCTTCGAAAGGGGAAATGCAATGGTACCGTATAATAAGCGCATTAAGTGTCTATCTTTACAGCATTGTTCTCTTTATTTACAACAATAATTCCCATCTTTTGAGCGTCGTGCCGGAGTGTGTCAATTGCGTCTTTCAAAGGCAATGCTCACTCGAAGTAGTCAGTTGCATTCCTCAATTTAATCTATTCACCCGTGATACCCGTTTCACTAGAAATGCTCATCAGTTCATCCTCGAGTCTAATTTTGGACGTACCGTGAAAAACGGAGATTCATTTTGTAGTCTCACAACACTATTCCGGCATGTTTTTCCTTGCCATTTCAATTTGCAAATATTTAAAACCAATGTTGTTCATCGAAACCTTCGTTCCCCCTCTCTCACTAATTCACTCATCACTCGTGCTGTGTTTATCATTATAAGGATCTCAATAAACCCTTGAGCGCTTCTGAGTTAAAAACAAAATATGTATCTGCTTTTCCAAAAATATTTGAGATCATAGTAAGAGATCTATTTTACGTACTTTATCATCCCAGAACTCATTTGCAATGAACAACATTAGTGCCTTTGAAGCTAGATGCAAAATAAATCACATCTATACAATTTTTAAAAAGGGATATACATATACTATTAGCCATTCCATTTTATTAGTTAAACTCCAATCCTATAAAATTCTTGGTCTGTTTTTATGATGCTATTTTACTGTGGAGAGAGTTTGTAAAACTTGGAAATAAGCCTCTAACATAACCATAGGTTTTCTCTGGAGTACCACAAGGTAGCCACTTTTGTCCTCTTTTGTTTAATATGTAATATGTATGGGCTAACCTGAATGTGATTTCATATTGCCTAGATCTGATTTTTTAATTTTGTAGGGTAGTGAATGCTGTCATTAACCATTTCGCTTCCGTTCCGATGGACTCTTTATAAGTTATCGATTAGTTTCCCTTGTTTCAAGTTTTATCGAACTGTGTACGTAATGACAAATGGAAGACATAACCTAAGAAAAAGGAAAAAAAAAATGCCCTGTTGGCTCTTTTTCTGGTCGACATCCAATCTGAAAGGACGTTCTTTAAAACTCTACCGCTCTCATTTGAACTAATTTAACAATTTTTGTTAAAATTCTAAGAAGGTCAGATACCAACATTTGTATTGGCCAAAGACAATAAGCAAAAAAATAACTTATCATAGGCTTTTTGTTGAATTTATCAAAGGTACGTTAAATGAAAGTTTCTGATTTTCTTAGAATTTAATTAAACGATAATTAAGTTCTCGCGATCGTGGCGCTTTTCAGGCAGGCCCGAATTGGTTTAAGGTAATCCTGAAAAAAAAAATACCAGGATTAGTCCTCAAAATTCGGTATCCCGATAAAAACAAGGCGAAAGCGAAAACGGGTTCCTTCTGATCTAGTACGGCAGAAAGTGACCGTCATCGACTGATTTGTCCAAACCAGTCAGACATATTCGCAGGTAATATTAATCTCGAATTAGTTTGGTTGAAGTTCAAGAACATTGAGTTTATATATTTGTTGTTATAGAAACAAAAATATCACACTTAAAGCACAAAAAAAAAAAACAACGGGTTAAACAACTGTGACCGCGTGTTTGGTCTATGCATGTCCCCCGTTAGACGTCACGAAACACGTGGGGTGCATCGAAAGGGCTAGGAGAATCCACGCAAAGCTAATCGGAGAACATTACCTGCGGCACAGTCATAAGGAACATTTTCGTTAATTTTCTCTAGCACAATCCCTTCGAGTTTGTTTTTTTATCCTGACGATTTATCCAGGCGTACACGAGCAGCTCTTACATCCAACCAGTCGCTACCAGAGTCCAAACATAATTGACAATCTCGGAATCCGAGCTCCCTAAATTATTAGAGGCATTTTGACATACCCCTCCGATTTCTTTGTGTTTAAATCAATGCTCTTTATGTAACGAAGACACTCAAAGCTAAGTAACCAATTCTCACAGAATACTTTATATGTACTTTCTCTTAAATCGTTCAGTTTGACATTTCTTTTACCTTTTTTTTTCCCACGAACAATAGCGAACATAAAAGATCAGAGCAATAAAACTCGACTTAAAAGCTCTATATCCAGCCAAGGAGGTAGTGCGCACCACTTCATTGGAGGAGAGATCACGGTGAGTACAAAAGATTTTTCAAACTTAACATAAGAATATAAAGAAAAAAAAAAAGGAAAGGAGAAAAAAAGGGTACAAATTGTCCATTGAACGAAAGTGTTATACATACCGAAAGTTTTACTCTCAAGTATTTTTTTTATTGCAAGATAAAGAGAGTTCGTAATCGAAAGCGGTCATTGAACTTTGAGTGCATTCGCAAAAATAGTTTCTAAGTAATTTTTATGAATTGTTCCCCGAGAGCTCCATAAGAGCTTACGTACATAGCTATAATAATCAACCCGTAACATTTTCTTATAAGATCTAATAATTACTTATTTCTCTTACGAATTTTAATTTTACTTCTTTGGATTCCAAATCTCGTTTTTTTGTTTTAAAGGAGAGAGAAAATGCAAACCCTAGAACTAAATGACATTTATTAGGCTATATTTTTTTTATATTGAATAAAAATCTTTTTTTTTGGATTTAGTCGCTGAGTATGACTATTTTATTGTGGATCAATAGTGAAGTAATCATGTTAGTGGGTTAGTTTTACGAGAAGTGCTTAGGAAAGACAACAGAAGGAAGATGAGGATCGACGGCGGGGAATTAAGTGAAGTATAAGTTCGCTGTTAATTTGAGTTAGGGGTTATCGCAAATCATTTGAGTGGAGCGGTAACCACGGGGTTCCTACTCAGCGTAGTGAACCGAGGGTGGGTAACACTCGGAAGCCAACAACATCTCAGGCTTACCAAGCGAATGTTTGACTGTGATGGTAATTCCACTTTGTTATAATGAGGTTTCCGATGGATTCTTGAAGCAAGATAGGCATGTATTGTTAGGTAAACGGCAGTCCAGTGGCGGGTGCAAGATCCCACCCCCCCGACGAGTTAGTTCTAGGCTAAAGCGAGCATGCCTACACCAGCACTTCGCCGTTTGGACCACCCTCTTAGTGTTTCCTTTCTCAGCCTGAGTATCATGTGGTTTAGGTTGAGCATTGGAAAGGTAAGACATCACCAATATACAAAGAGGGAACAGCATTCCGTTACAAATATAAAAACAAATTTCGTATTGACTTATAAACGCTTCGTGTTAATGATATTAAAATTATTTATTAATTATTTATGTGTAAGACAGTGATCGACACCCTTAAGGGAAATTTTGAGTTTGAAAATTCATAACTTTTCTTTCGCTGCAGCAGCTTTGAAAAATTCGCTGTGTTAAAGTACAAAGTACAAGTGCTGTAACTTAAAAATGGGAATGTTGTGAATACTGATGCATGATATTTAATTCATTCGCAAGCGAATGGTCTTGCATAGTAGAAAGGATAATCGACCCTACGTAGCCGTCGCGTCTCTTGCAGTGTTACCACTTTACTTCCATTGAAGTAGATCTACTTCTTTTTGTTTCAAAATATTTTAAAATCTACTTCCTACTTCGCACCATCAACAAAATACTGATATCTACTTCATTTTAAAATCCCTGTTTCAACCTACTTCAATTTTACATAAAAAGTTCAAATCTTCTTCTTTTTCTTTATTTAAAAAAAAAAGAATTATGCCAATACAATAAAAATCCACAAATGAGTAATTTTAAAAGCATAGAAACTCACCAACAATCATATGTAAATCTTATGAAAAGCTCGATTGCGTGTGTTTTGATTTTAAAATTAAATTTCATTTAACTATGGTAATTTTAATTTTATTATTTATTAAAGAAATTTTTATTAAAAAATTAATTTTTTATATACAAATTTCTTTAAAATTAAAAGAAATGTATTGATAATTTTAAGTATTTAATAATATACATTTAAAGAAAAACTTTTTTGTATACAATATTATTTTAAAATCAAGGAAGCTCCGATATAAAAAACATTATCGAATTCGGTAGAGTCGGAAATGAGAAAGTAGAAAAAAAATAGGTTCCATAACAGGTTTCATGAACAACATATTTTTTGGCCAAAATGTGGAATGCATTGTTGGTGTGGTCTACACATAATTTTCTTTTATAAAAATCATTAGAGCCGTTATCGAAATAAATATAATATTTCCGAGCTAAAAAAAAACAAACCATTTCAATTTCTCCTCCAGGCTGCAGGTTGAGGTGCAGAGCTGCAGACAGACGGAATCACTACTTTTCCGTGTTGTAATGTCAACTGATGAAAATTTCAAGTTTAAGTTTTTCTAAAAGCAACTACAAAAAGTCATTTTAAAATCTACTTCGATTTTTCTCAATTTACTTCAATTGTTTTTTCAAATCTACTTCGACTTATTTCTCTTCCCAACATTCCATCAGCTGTTCTTTTAGCGTTTAATTCAACGCTGATTGTTTCAAAAGTGGTATTTGTTTTTTGTTTATCTTTCAACTTGAACTAGATTTTGAATGGTTTTATAAAACATTTTGGTTTATCAAAAATTTAAGGGAAAACTTGTGTTTTTGATGTATAGGGTTTTCACCAAAAACGATTTTTTCGTGCAAATTACAAACCGCGTTTTAGGCTTACTGTGAAAACCCTCAAGTAAGTTGTTTTCAAACTACTAGTCTTTTTCAGTTTTTGCTGCAGCACATGCAACTTGGAAGTTTCTGAAAGTGCATTTCCTACACTCAATTGCATTTTCAAGCGCAGTTATGTTTCCAACACAAATAAAACATGATCCCGAACTGGCAATCTTATTAGTAAATCTTGTTGCATTGTTTTCTTCACCTGTCAGCTTTTGAAACCATTTTTCTGTATATTGATATATTTCATTTATATTTTTGCTTACAGGTAGCAATTTCGTGTTTGGTTTTGAAAAAACTGTTTTTTTATTCTTTGATTTTTCCTTTTTATTTAACTTAAGCGCAACTCCTTCCCTTGGCAAGCGTTTTCTTTTTTGGTTGCTTCGGTTTCTTTGAATTCAGAAGATGTTACTACAAAAGACCTTCTTTCAACATTTTTTTTACCTTTCCTTTGTCAATGTGGTAAAATATACATATAAGAAATCTGTGAGTTTAGGCTTTTCGCTGTCAAGTCTTCTAGTTTCAGATAGTTTAGAGAGTGATCTGTTTGTATAATTTCTTCTGAGACTTAAATGTATCTGTCTCAATAATTTCTGCCTCACGATCATTTTCTAGAACAACAAAGGGCATACTGTCAATATCGAAATCCTTAGTTATACTCTCCGTCACTGTTTCATGACATTTGTTATTCTGAATAAGATACTGATCTGGGTAGGAAATAATTGTCACGAGAGCCTGGTTGACAAAATTTATAGGGGTCGAATGTCGTGCCGTGTCGAGTCAGATTTTAAGTACCAGGAGATGTCATGCAATAAGCTTATACTCGTATCTTGTGAAGTAGGAAATTCCAAAATGCTTATCGCAATCAACTTGTCTGCTTAATATCAATTGTTTTTGAATTTGAACTAAAGTCATCATCGGCAGTTACATGAAATGTATTATTTTTTCTGAGACATTTTGAAAAATCTATGGCATCAAGTTTAAAGGGGTAAAGACCACATGCCCTAAGCCCATTTTGGATTGTTTCTGTTTTTATGTTGTTATGCAACACATTATTAAGAAGAGGCCCAACATGCTTTTTGGTCAACATGACTTCAGGGTTTTGACGTCTGAAATTCAAAACAGCCTTTTGTTATCCATTTTTGATGGACTTAAAAGCCGCAACATCAGCAGGTTGTAAGATCCGTTTAGAATTTGGATAGAGACAATCACAAAGCTGCGATAAACTGTAAGTTAAATGACTTTTATGGCCGTCCAAATATAATAATATAGGAGACTTTGTTCCATTTCTGACCAAAGCAGGATACAAAATGGTCTTTATATATTTAAAAAATATTTCCCCTGTCATATAACCACTTTCTCCTGATGATATGCCTCAGTCTCTTGGAATTGAATTCCCAACTTTAAAAGAAATTCTTACAAAGGGATAGATAATCATGAGAGGGGTCACAATTCCAGAGGCAGAAAAAGTGAACATCACAGTAAGGTTCTCTTTAGCAGCGCCTTTGTCTGTCTCATAAACATTTTTTGCTCCATTTGCAGCCAAGACTTTAACTGTTTTCGTCTCCAATAAAAATCCGACTTGGATCTTCCAAGATATCTAGGTTGTCGGTTCTTGAAAGGTAGCCCTCAATTTGAGTAAACCATCCTCGGATATCCTTTTCAGAAACAGTGGAAGATACTAGCGTCACTGCTTCATGTATTCTCAGAACTATTTCCGGATGCCGCTTCAGAAAATTTCTATATCAACTTTCTTCTGTTGTGATATTTTTGAATGCGGTTTGTCTCGGTACTTTTTTTTAGAAATTCGCTTACACTATACTGAACATCCTCTTTTCGCCTTTCAGTAATCCATGAAACAATATGCTTTTCTTCTTCAGCGGTCAGGATGGTTCCTGACCAGTTCATAAGTGTTATCCGTGGAATTTTGAATTTACTTGCAGCCATTTTTTTTTTTTTTTTTTGACATTCCCAGATGCAGTTAGGGGCTGCATCTGAAGCAGCTTTCAAAGCTTCATCTTTAAACTGCATTTGTTTTGGCATTTTCAAATCAAATCCTGAAAAAATTAAGACAGAACAGTCAAATATTTAAATATATTTAAAAATAACGGTTTAAAAAGTGGTTTAAGAATAATGACAGAAAAAAAACATGGTGTCTGTAACTAACATAATGTAAAATGTCCAATCGCACGAGTAATAGATACCCCTGTCGGCTACTGAATTTATTGAACAATACATTTCAGTTATTTCTTTGTATTAATATGCACCGTTCATTTATGTAAAAAACACGGATTATTAATAAAGTATTAATTATACTTACGTGTTTCTTAAGGAATTATTAAGTTTTTGTTGATATTTAGAGGTGCTTTACTTACTTCTTTTACTACACATAAACGGAGGAAGGTACGAGTATGTATGTTGATGAAGTGACTCGAATCACTGAGGCAGGTTCATCCGCCAACACTTAATACATTTTTCTTTCCTCCGACTCGAATAAATAGACAATTAGTAGGTTACCACCTCTAGGAACATCAGACCATTGTGTCATATCTGTTTTGCAGTATGAAAAAGCCAACCGGGGCAGTCTCATTAATATCTTCGGGAACTTGAACTGGTTACTTATCTTTATTGATAGTGACGTAGACTCCATCTCAGATTTTATATCAAATTAAGTTCTTTATTGAATGAGAAGGTCTCAATCCACTATGAAAGCTAAGGAAATACTAAATCTGCCACAACTTAACCCGCCACTAATAAAAATTCTGTTTTCTTTCCTTTCTTCCAGAAACTTCTTTGTGCAATTGAGAAACTACTCACCAGCTATGAAGAACATCTAAGCCGGAGTCGTATAAGGTTCAAAACTTGGCCCCTTCCAAATATACCAACCTGTTGTGAAAACCTGCTGTTTGCTGATGATCCGCTTCCGTATGCAAACTCAATGTCTTCACTAGTCACTGTCCGGATAGTAGAGGCTTATATTAACAGACTGTTCGATTTTTACAAGAACTGGAGCATATAAAACAACACAACAAAATCAAAGCTTGTCTGTTTCAGGAGACTCTGTGATGGCAGATGTCTCTCACCAACTACTTACAAGAACTTACTTCTGAAACTTATAGACGGATCTACCAATTCAGAAAAAAAGGAACATCAAATACCTCAGGATCAACTTCAACGAGTTGCTAAGGATCAACCCGCACTCAAAAAGTTTACTTAGAAAAGCCAACTGGGCATTCCACTGACTACACCCCTTGAATAGCAGAAGTTCAAGATTTAGCCAACAGATGAAGGTGCTCGTGTGCAAATAACTCCTGCAGCCAGTTATCAGCTACTGCTTCCCAATCTGGTTCACGAACTCAAAGACAGTGATGAATGAACTCCAAATATTCGAAAGGAAGATGCTAAGAATCTGCGCCGGACTTTGGGACAGTATACCTCCCGTTGTTCTGAAGAGGTGCTCCTCAAAGCTGTCAAAACTATTTCGTAAGCTTTTCCATCTCTCGCTCCACTAGTTTCGTGTGCATGAAAAACAGCATTTGTCCAGCATGAAAATATACATCAGCTTGCACTTGAGTCCAATTTCGGAGGTACTGTTAAGAATAGATATTCTTTCTTTAGTCGTACACCACTAATTTCGATCGCTTTATTTAGCCCTGTTTTTCTCAACAATGTTGATAAAAATGGTGGGCCAAATATCTACAAGTTTGCTTTCAAAAATGCAATAAAATAAATGAAATTAAATGTTTTCCATGTTTTAAGGCTTTTTTAGTAAAAGAAAACATTCCCATTAATTATGGAATACGACGTCATTCAAGTGGCTGCCTCGACTGACTTCGCAGTAGCTCATTCTGTCACTCCAATTTTCCAAGACCTTGTTGATGGATTCGGACTATAGCTAACGGATTCCTTGGATGATATTGGCCTTAAGTGCTTTAATCATTTCCGGATTGTTGACGTTCCATCGATCCTTCACGAATCCCTCCAAGAAAAGTCCAAAGGTTGTCAAATTGCAGCTCCGAGGCAGACAATTGACATCCCCAAGGCGGCTGATAATACGATTTGGGAAGGACTGGCAACGCTGCTGTGAAAGTACAAAGTTGTAAACATTTATCCCGCCCGTATTTTATTTTCTTAAAAATCAGTTTTAAAGTAAAAAATATATGTACATATTTATCTATTCATATAAAACAATTCGTTCGTCATTATCTCCAAAATTTACTCAGATTTATAAAACAGGTAATACATTATAAAACCGCTTAAAATATCTTCAAATCTGCCATCTGAATCTAATGAACAACAAACGTAAGAGTTGTCAAACTTCACCCGACGGCAACGAAAAAACCGGCAAAATTTTTAAAAATAATTCAAAAATGTCCATATCAGATTCAGATTTGCAAAAAATTAAATATATTATCGATGATTTCCTACATACTGAACTTCAAAAGGCAACTGCGAACTTAGCATCGAAAGAGGATCTCAATGCGCTAAATACAGAGATAACCTTCTTGAGAAAACAAAATGAAGACTTAGCTCAGAAAGTTCATCAATTCGAAGCAAGATGCGTATTATTAGAAGAAGAACTCGAAGCACAAAGCCGTGAACTTAAGGGTAAAAATATTATTTTCTCCCTTACATCTGAAAGCACTGACCCTGAAGAAAAAGTGCGATGCATAACTTAGCTGCTATTAGATAATGCAGGTATACTAGGAATGTCCAAACCCATTAAAATAAGCAGAAACAGCAGCATAATCAAAATGAAACTAAACACTGGTTGCAACGAAACTGCATTGAAAATGCTTAAGAACTCCGCTAGGCTGAAGAACATAGCGTCGGCCTCATAAGCAAACCTCGTAACTCACAAACTTCAAATTTTTCAGGAGAGACGAAAATGTCTCACGGAGCTTATTTGTAGCATAATATTAATTTTTCGTTGAATAATATATTTAAAAAAATAGTGTGTTTAATCTAAGACCATTGTTAAAACGAAAATAACAAAACTTTTGATTTTACCGGAGTTACGAGGTTTTCTTATTAGTTTCATCTCATGTTACGAGGTTTTCTGAAAAATTTAATAGTCAGTCTTCGTAAATAAATTAAAACTAAGTTATCTTTTTAATAGGTTTTTATTGTTTTAAACATAAACAAAAAAGAAAACAGAGATTTAATCCACAAATACATAAAGTTTTATTCATTATGATAAGGAATATTATCATAAAAATCATGAAAATCCCTTGGTAACGAGGTTTTCAAAGTCTTGCAAATCGTTGTACTTTCTTTTAGTGATTTTTAATCTTTCTTTGTAAAGTTGAGGAAGAGTCCTCACAGGAACGCATTTTATTGGAATTTCCGGTCTTGATGGTAAGAGATTCCAAGAGTCACTGAATTTTAGTTTATATAAAATAGCGGAATCTGAATATTTAAGTGCTACTATGTCAGTAACACATGCATCCCCCTTCTTTTTACCTGGCCTTATAGACTTGAAGAAACCAACGGAAGTGAAACTGAGGAAATAGGTGTGATCCAAATATTGTACCTCGTATGGGTTGCTCTTTCTTGCTTTTTTGCAGATATCAATGTAATCAGCTGGAACGTTTATATCGGTTTTTCTATAGATCCGTTCAATACAGGAATGCATCGAGTCAGCTTTCATTTGCGTATGGCCTTTGCATAAGAATTTTTGTTCAATGGTTATGCTATGGGAGATTGAAATGTTAAGCATCGCATTAGCCAATGTAGAGTTTCTATTTTGAGCAGTGCATCCATCGCTGTATAAAATGATTCGCCTTACAGAAGTCTTTTCTATCTGCGCCGATAAAAATTTACTTAAAATGGTAGCAAACTCCTGGGCTGTTACGTTTCCTTCCGTTTCATTCCACAAGAAGCAATAACCCTTTTTGGACTGAATGTCGAAGATCGTGAAATTGTGGATGACTAACTTCGTTTTGTAGTACATGGTGGAGATATTAGATTTAGGGCTTAAGAGAACCGACTGCAGATCCATCGTCAAAACCATTACACATTCGTCAACGTTACCTTTATCTTCATCTTTTTCTTTTCGTGCCTCATCCACCTTTTGTCGGTGAAGGTTGTACACATTTTCCGAAAGGTTTTTGGCTTCAAAGACTCCACAAGTCTCACACCTATCTTTTTTTGGTAAAAACAAGCTAAGGTTTTGGTTTTCAAACTCTAACCGAAACGTGGTAAGGGCTAGAGGTTCCATGTTCCGGTTTTTGCACCATTCTTCGGTATAAAAGTTAAACAAATCAGCCTTGGAAAGCCAATTTGATTCCAGGTAAATTTTTGCAGAACTTGACCTACAATAATGGGATTCCATCTTCGGAAGAGAGTTAAAAAAGTCAAGCAAAGATTGTCTTCTTTCCGCAGAAAAACTTCTTTTTCCTGCTGACGTTTGTTCGACAACATTTTCTTTTAAGACATTATTGTCTTCTGTGGCATCTAAAGTTGCATCATGTTTAGCATCGTCTTTTGCCCAGTTCAATGCTGACCATTCTCCTATTGATAATGTGTTCAAAAACATTTGCTTGCATACTCTCACCTTCTCATTGTTAAGCCATAAATGATAACAAGCTGTCGATTTTCTTCTGCTCACCTCTTCTTGTTTTCTGTCACGGTGTCTTTTTGTGGGTTTTATATCAATAAGTAATTTAATAAGCAACTGTTTCTCAGGCCATTGTCTTTCCCAAAAGTCTTTAAAAATGTCAAGTATCTGGATCTCCGTGAACAAAAAGCAGTTTGTTTTCTTCTTATTAAAAACGCATTTGCACCGGGGTTTAATAACGCGACAGGGCTTGTCATTCCTATATACCCACTTTCCTTCTTGTCTCTTCTTGCCGCTGTATTTTAAGCCTAACTCCCTTTTTCGTTTTTGTTTATTGTTATGCCAATTATCTTCCTTTACATGCTGCCTTTTTGACCTTTTCTTTTTTGGTGCTGGTAACTGATCTTCTGCATCTGCATCATCAGGAACGAAATCAGGGTCAGGGTCAGTGTCTGCATCTGCATCATCAGGAATGAAATCAGGGTCATCAGGATTGTTATTAACCGTAGGATCAGGGTCATCACTGTTTTCGTTTTCAGCCCTCAAAGTTAAAATTTATTCTGCCGTTGTGCTACTTGCCCCGGAACTTAAACTTACCTCTGTAACATGTGTTAAGTCTTCTTTTTGAATTTGTTGGATATCCATAAATACTATTTCACAATCATCGATATTGACGGTTTGTCCAACGGTGGGTGTTGAAATTAATGAATTTTCTTCCAATCTGGTTGTTAAATTTTCTATCAAAATCTGAAAAAAGCATTATGCCATCATAATACTTACAATATATTAATATCTCTTAAAGTTTTAGATGACTTATTTAAAGCCAGTTGAACAAGCTGCTTTCCCCTTGAATTCATTATTCTGCACGTTTCTTACTTTTAAAAAACTCACTTCTATACAACCTTCTCGCGGCCAAAACTAATGTGATGTAATTTAGATAATATGAAAAAACATCAGGAATAAGTAGAAATTGAAAAAGTTTGGGATTCCCCGACGAGTTTATACCAGTTTTTACCTATTTTCCTAATTGTGTTCTAGCGGTTTTCTAGGTGGTGCCAATTCAACTGAATTTAATGGAGTTACGAGTTTTGCTATCCACAAATAAAAGATACGAGGTTTTCTTAGCAATTTTTTTGTTGAAGTTACGAGGTCTGCCAGACAACAGAGTAGTAGTACAGTTACGTGCTATGCTAAATTTAAATTTAAAAATATTTAGAGTTTAGAGAGGGATACGAAATTTTCTAGGTTGCTGCGCTGACGAATTTTCTATAAAATAGCATTCAAAACTCATTTTCACTAAAAGGTGGAGTTACGAGGTCTGCTTATGAGGCCGACGATAGGTGTTTACATCCAACGAGATCTAACTAAGCAAATGCAGTTAAAACGAAGAATCTTGTTGCAATATAGAAAAATTATCAGACAAAATAAACCAAATTCTCCGGTGCTAATAAAAAACAACACTCTTCTTATTGAAAATAAAATATTTTATTTAAATAAAAATAATAAACTTAAAATTAATGGAAATGATGGAGAAAATGAACTACAACAAATGTTTGGAAAAATGGACTTCGGAAGTGTCATAAACACAAAGGTGCCAAATAGACGTCTAGACAAAAGTACTAGATCAATACCTACTAATGCTCCACCAGGGATGCCACTTCAACAAAGTAGTAACAGTGGTAGTAGTAGTAGTAGTATTTCAAGAAATTGAGAATTAAATGCCGTCAGCTCTTTAATTAATAGTTTTTGTAAAATATTAGCCTATAACATATCTGGTCTTAATAATAAATTATTGTTTGTAGATTTTTTCAATTTTGTCGAAACTTTTGAAATATTTTTCCTTTTTGAAACACATATAACAATAGAAAATACAAGTAAATTTATAAAATATTTTAATGGATATAAACTACATTGGATTCCTGCTATCAAAACATCTATCAAAGGACGTGCAAGTGGAGGTTGTGTGTTTGGTATAAAAACATCTCATCTTAAATTATACGATTTTACTGTTATGCAAGAAACAACTGTAATTAAACTTTTAAAAACTAAAAACATGTATATAATGCCTCTGTATTTAAATTGTAATAAGTGGACCGAAGATTTTGAGCAACTAAATAATAATCTATCTGTTCTTGCAAATAAGAGTATACTATTAATTGGAGATTTCAATGCTAGAACTAGTAGCAATCAAATAACTACCCTGAGAAACATCAACAATGATTGTTTGAACGTTAACTCTAGAACATCCAAAGACTTAACATGTATAATAGTAATGGTACTGCACTACTCGATATGCTTCAATTGTATGATTTCATTCTTTTGAATGGATGTACCGAGGGTAACCTAGATGGTCAATATACGTTTATTGGAGGATCAGGCAAATCAGTGATTGATTATTGTATGGTGAATAATGATTGGATTGAACTCATAAATAAGTTTGAGGTTCCATACAGACATTTCTCTGATCATATGCCAATCACCGTAGAATGGAAAGCAGAACCCGACTCTCATCAAACAAATCTAAAGTTGTTACCCCGACTTCAATTGGAGAGAAGACGAAGCTGAAACTTTTCAACACAAACTAGATAACTGTCTCTCAAGAATCCCAACTGACATTGAGTCTTCAGATACTCTATCAAATGAAATAATAGTATGCATAAGAAATGCCGTGAACAAATCAAGCGATAATGTTAAGAAAGTGTTTAAACAAAAATGGTTTGATAAAGAATGTTTGAGAGCAAGAAAAAAATCATTTGCTCTTTTAAAAGCATTTAAGAGATCCGACAATGAAGAATTACGTAAATGGTACATGCAATCGAATTCTCAATATAAACGTCTATGCTATGCAAAGAAACTTGGTTTTGAAAATGAACAAGCACAATCACTTGGCAAAACAAAAAATACAAAGGAATTTTGGAAACTTGCGAAGGATAATAATGGTACTCAACATATAATTGGCACAGCTGTTTCCGCCGCTGATCTTTCCTCGCATTTCTCAAACCTTCTTTAAGCAAACTCTAACTTAACCTTTACTTATGCTGAACCTCTCATCACCGATGATATATTGGACACCGAGATATCTTTATTTTAGATAGAAGCAGTTTTACGAAAAGCTAAAACTAATAAAGCACCAGGTGAAGATGGTGTACCTTACGAATTTTTTAAGAATTCATCGGAAAGTTTTAAGTTGCAACTTGTTGTACTTTTTAACAAAATTATTACGAATGCGGAAGTTCCTTTCTCGTCCAAAAAATCGGTTATCTTCCCAATACATAAAAAAGGTTCCCTAAACGACGTTTCTAACTACAGAGGTATATCTTTTATGAATATCATAGCTAAGGTATTTTGCGGAGTTCTTGTCAACCATTTGGAAAAGTGGGTAGAAGAGAAAAAGATACTATCAGACTTCCAGCCTGGATTAAGGAAAAACTATTCCACTGTTGACCAAATCTTTGCTCTGTCATCGATAGTCAAAGCATTTGAGGCAAGAAATAAAAAGGTTTACTCGATGTTTGTCGACTTCAAAGTAGCGCAGCGTTTGATTTGGTAAATCGCAATGCTTTAATATATAAACTTTCACAGATGGGTGTTTCGACCAGATTTTTACATGTCATCAAGAATATGTATACAAACACAGAAGCTAAGCTAACGTCTGGGATGGAGCACATTATTCTGAATGGTTTAGTACTGATTCTGGTGTCAAACAAGGATGTCCGCTTAGTGCACTTTTATTTTCACTATTCGTAAATGACATTGTTAACCACCTACCTGTATAGGAATTAGAATGGCCGGAATCCGGATAAATGTGTTACTATATGCTGACGATATGGTCACATTATCGGAATCGAAAGAAAATCTTCAATTGATGATAAACCGACTATCTGCATACTGCGATAAATGGGGATTAGAAATCAATACGGATAAATCAAAAATAATGATCTTTTCGCGATCCAATCGGACTGAAGCTGGAAGTAATTGGAAGTACAACGGAAGTAGTTTGGAAGTGACAAACGAATATAGATATCTTGGAGTGAACCTCAACCCACGGCTGAATTTTAGTAAGCACCTTGACATTAAAGCTAAAACATCACAAAGTCTAATAAACTTAACATGGAGAAAGTTTTTCTCGAACAACCTTATATATTTGTCTACCAAATACCAAATTTTCAATTGAGTTGTAAAGTCCACTCTATGTTATGCAGCTCAAGTTTGGGGAATGGAAGAGTATGAGGAAATTGAGAAATTTCAGAGGAGCTTCATGAAGAAAACTTCAATCTACCAATCAACACGCCGCGCCGAAACCGAAACTTAGAAACTGGCTTACCAAAGATATTTACTAGCACTTTGAAACTACAAGCGGATTATATTATTAAAGTCTTAGGCTTCCTAGATGAGCGATTGAGCAAAATGATGCTGCTATAAATATAATAAGAAATAAGAAACAAAGACTGGGTGGTATGATAAATGGCAACGAATTTCCACTTCAGTTGGTGAAGATATGCAAATTGATACAAGTAACATTCTTGATGTAAAGGAAAAACTTTATTAAATTATTCAGCTTAATGAAGACTCGGTTCGGAATCAACTCTTAAAAACAGCTATTTATTCAGAAAGTCGAATATTATATAGCCAGTTACAATTTAATCTGAGTAACAATAACTACTTCAATGATTCTTTAAGCTACAAAGATATTCCTTTAATATTCAAAGCAAGATGCGAAGTCTTATGTCTCAACGGTAGGCCATACAATGGGAGTTTCAACCAGTTCTGTACACTCTGCAATAAAAGATCCAAAGAAGACTGCTTTCATTTTATAAGCGTATGTCCAATTTTCAAATACAAGAGATTCTCATATTTTGGAAAATTCTCTCTCACTTTACAAGAGACAATTCTAATATTGGATGGACCAGATAGGACAAATCTTGTCAACTATCTGGAGGAAATCTGTAGATTTAGAAAACTGATTATGAGAGAATATGATTAAACTATCGTAGATGTATGTGGGATTAGAATGTTAAACCTAATCCCCTAAACTAAACAACATTCAACTTGTCATCGAGAGAACAACGGTCCAAAGCTTACAAAAAAACGCAACGGTTGTTACGGAAAGAGAAACGGCAACATCATCAGCTCATCACCAGATATGTAGAGTTCTCGCAACGACCAAGACGTTTTTTTTTTATCTGCTACGAGTTACGCAACGAGCTACGCAACGAAAGTCACGAGTTCTATTTGTTTAAAACTTAATATTATCTTAAATTACTTAAAACTAAATTAAACTGCTTAAATTACTTAAAACTTAAATTAAACTGCTTAAATTACTTAAAAATTAAATTAAACTGCTTAAATTACTTAGAATTAGTTACAACTACTAAACCTTGAATACTTAAATCCCTATATTTTTTGTTAAAAACTAATCGAACTTAATCATTGTGCTTTATTTAATTGAACCTTGAATGAAAATCTTACATTAAACATATTTAAAAGTGCGAGTTTTCAATTAACATCTTTTTTCCCCTCCCCACATGTATATACATATGTATATGTACATATGTAAAAATCAATATATAATAAATATTTATAATATATAATTAAAACTGAAATTTAAAACAAAGTAGACCAATGAAAGAAAAAATTTAAGTTGCTAGTCGAGCTGACGGCAAAGCCATAGAGCTGTATAAATCGTTCATTTAAAATGATCGAATCGTTCAACAATCGATTACGAAAATGATCCGATCATTTCAATCAATCGATCATTCGATCATTTTCATTTCACTGAAATGATTCAATAGTGTTCCTATTCGATTTTAATTTCGATTTCGATGATAAGATTGACTTGTGGCTTTGATAGTTCTCACAAAATACTCTATTATTGTAAGCCATAAATTGGCAAATAACATCGAATGATGGCTACTTTGTACATGGATTAAAAAGTGTCAAAAAATTCAAGAAAAAGAGATTTTATTTGTTGCTTCGGAAAAGAACAATTTTAGGGCTTTCCGTTAACATTTGGTACGAAATACTCTTTCTACGTCATAACTAAATTCGCACTGTATTCGTCAAGTCATAAACTGTCAAATTCCATCAAAGAATGGCTACGATGTCGATGAATTAAGAAACGTCCAAAAGTCCACATTAAACATACCAGATCCTGATACATCAAATAACATCAATTCAACCCAACAATTGTTTTTGCCTACAACATCAACAACCAACCCGATCAATCATGTTCTTCAATGCCGAGTTCAACCCAGAAATTCCAGTCCGCGTCAATTTGGCGTTCATAATCCAAATTGATTAAATCGGAACAAATGGAATCGAGTAAATCATGGTTAATCGAGTTAACTGATATCGAAAATCGAGACTCATTGAAATGATTGAGATTGAAATAGAAAATCGAGAATCGAGAATCATCTAAATGATTGAGATTGAGATCGATTAAAATTATTGATTTCGATCATCAATAATTTTCGATGATCGGATCAAAAAAATCGAATCGATCCTGATTGACACAGCTCTACAAAGCCAAAGCTTTTAAATTCAAAAACAAATGTATATGTACATATTTATTTTAAAAATTGTTAATAAGGGAATTACTTACTTATTTAATACGATTTGGGAATTTGGTGCGTAAAAGATCGGTTTTGGCATGGACTGTGTGCCATATTGCGCCATCCTGCATGAACCAGAGGTCGACCAAATACATGTCTTCAATTTCAGTAAGAAAAAAGTCGGTTAACATTACTCTGCAACGCCCACCGGTGAACGAAACGTTGTTCCCTTCCCAGCCTAATTTTCAAAGAAAAATGGTAAAATGATGCCACCACTCCACAATAGGCACCAAAGTCTAACTCTCCGTGGATGCATTGGCTTCTGTACAATTACATACGGGTTTTGCCGGCCTCAGATGCGGAAATTTTGTTTGTTAACGTAGCACCGATATTAAAATGCGACTCGTCATAAAAGATGACTGTTCGCTCAAAATCGTTGTCCAATTCAAGCTGGTCTAAGGCCCAAAATGCAAAGCCATAGCGAAGCAGACGGTCGTGCGTCTTCAATTTCTGAGTCAATTCGATGGGGAGTTGATGTTCGTGAATTGATTCTCACACACTCAGGCAGCTACAGCAGCTACATTCTTGTCTGTGCGCACCGTACGACAACGGGGACCATGAGTGTTGTCCTCTAGCATACTAGTCTCACGAATTTTTTGCACAAACTTGCATACAGCAGGAGCGTTGGGTACTTCATTTCGGACAAGACTTCTTTTAAATAAACGCACTGTTTGGGCTACAATACACTCACTTTGGGAATAAGTTTTCAATATTTCCCATCGTTGTTCAAGCGTAAAACGCCTTAAATTTATTACTTTGTACTATTTATCAGACCTACTCTGTTGACGGAATCTTAAATCCTCCTTTTAAGCTTGTCCACCATCAAAATAATATGTTTGATTCAAAATCGACTTTCTCTTAACCAATACTTGCCCCTAAGAACAAGTAACAATAATTGCATCGATTCAGTGTAGAAAGAAGTAAGTACATAGGTAGCTACATATCTACCCACCTTAGCTGGGGCCCAAGGATAAAGCATATTTTTTCCTTTTTTTCGATGACCTGTCCTGGCTAAATCCAAAGCTTTTTCCATTGGGATGCATAAATTCTGTGGCGTTAAGATAATCGAATATTTTTTTTTTGTATTCCTACTTGACTCAGAGAATTGCAATAATCTTTTGGAGTTCACTCTGGTCCAGGTATGTATATTGTATTAGGTGAGCACCGATAACTATACCTTTAGTTCTGGATAGTACACATACCACGTTATGTTTGCCTTATGGTCCATTTAGTGAGAAGTGGCGATTACATTTGGCTTAAGAGGAAAATATTGCAAGCATAAAAACAAACCGCTACGGGCAGAGGCGGGCGTTAAAGAGAGTAATTGAGACCGCTTAATGGGGCCATTCATAGTTGGGTGCGAGCAGATGAATACAGTTTTGGGATTTATTTTTTTAGTTCTTTTAATGTGCAGCTGATTGCGAACATAAAGTCTTTGTAAAAATAAGACTAGATATAAATTTCTTTTGCCAGACTAGCATAGTGCAATAGTGGAGATAAATAGTTGTTGAAAGGATTTAAGTTTAATCTTTAAGAACAATTTTTTTTTTCGTTGGCTACATAGGTATGTATAAAAAGTATTTAAGTTTAAAATCGTTAAAGATTTAAATACCGACTAGTTAGAAAGACCATAAATATTCCCTTTAAGAGTAAGAGTTGTTTCAACCAATCAGCGGACAAATAACTATCAATGCTTAAACAGCTCCCGTCCGTGGAAGGTTTTCGAATGACATACGGCGGTTTTTCATCCTCTACCATCTCGATCAAGTTTCTTCTTAAATCATCGTAACGGTGCATTCTGTCGATGTAGGAGTGCCAATGTGTTTAGGCTTTATAGACTACACCTACATTTTGGTACAACTCACAGAGTTTGCGGTTGTATCTTCTGCTTCATTCGCCCTACTCGCATCACATGACCATAATTCCGTCGAGTTCTCCCGTTCAGCTCATTGCGCAACACCTATAGCGTCGTAAATCGGGACTGGTAGTTTTAGGGTTTTGTTTATCGTACACGTGGGAAAGTTAATATTTTTTTCGAGGTAGATGAAGTTCTTTACTACTTTGAAGATATTTGGCCTAGACGGTATTTCATTTAATTCATGATCTATAAGTTTCATCTGTTCTTGAATCGCCGTGAAGCACTTTATATGGAAAGAAAAGCTGGGAACGGCCAGTTATGCATATATCTTCTGCATTGTCTAATATTTGGACATAAATGTTGTTGTTAGAGCCTGTCTTGTGCATCATCTGATCCAAACTGAGATTGAATAAATTACATGATAACGCATTTCCTTGCGAATTTTTGCAATAGTTCGGAGGAGCTATTTCCTATAGTTGCATATTACACAATATTTCCAATCTGTCATCACACAGGTATACCTAAATAATAAATAATAAGTTCGATTTATCGCCATATAGAACTCGACTTAAAATTTGCTGGGTTCAGTGTAAAAATTTGGTCTACGGTTGATCTGTCGAGCCGGAAGACACATTGGTACTTTGCGATTATAGTTTAGTTGGATGAATAAATTATGGCGTGGTATAGATGATAATATGAGGTGTTGGAAGCAGATAGGTGAAACTGTTGAAAGGATAAATCATTACCGACAATGTTTATGTAGTTTAGGGTTAAGAATATGGGAGATACGAAATTAAGGATACATGGCTCCAGATTTAAGATCCAAATTCAGGAAAGTAGTTTTGTGGAGGACTAGAGAACGTAGGGAAATCAAAATGATTTATGTATTGGGGGTATTGCACTGCGACCAGGAGATCTTTTGCGCCCCCACTTCAATATGGATGACCCTGCTCATCTTATAGTTCTTCCTCCAAATTTTAGGAAGCTTCTTTATAGTTATGGATACCTCTACTGTACTAGGTGCTGGAACTAGTTCTTCATTGACTGGTAGTTGGATATGTTCTTGCCATATTACTTCCTGGGTATGATGTTAAATATTAGGAGCTATTGAAATTACAATCATCTACTTACAACGTTTTCAAGAGTGTCAAATATCTAAAAAAAAAAACATACAGTCATGGAAGGATCCATTAGGAATGTTTCCAAAACGTTTTGCGATATTATAGTCATCAAAACCATACTATATATGTTTGTGTTTTCCGAGCTGTTACCGAGGATAGACGTTGATCATTGAATGACAAAATTCAGTAACTAGGTAAGCACAAAGATAAGTATCTAACCTTCAGAGGACAATCATCCCTTATAGAAGCTCCAATAAAACACCACATAACAGCTGCGACTCGACACTCAACCTTCTATTTCATAGTTCCTCTGAAATCGGTTTTCCTTCAAGAATTCCATCCCCTTAATCTGATATAGGTACAAAACCGATAAAGGCTTACAAAATTAATGAGTATCTAATATCTAAAATTAAGTTCCCTTCTGTTTGAAGTTAAATGATTTTGATTCCAAATTTATTAGCAAAAAGAAGTTCCTAAGAAACTCAATACACTCTGCGCTGTCCATAAATTTTCTAAAGACTTCAGTCTCTTTCGGATTTCAATTTAATTGAATCTCATTTGAAACTCCTGCCAGTTTTGTTCTCGCCTCGGAATTCTCATTTTAAAAATAAAATTTTAATGAACTTTTCTTAGTAAATTTATCCAGAAATCTAAAAGTATCCCTTAGCAACATCTTCTCCTAGCGACAGACAACACACCTATAGTTAATTCAGCTGTGTACCTAAAATTGTCTCCATTTTCAGTTACACACACTAACTTCCGATATTCGATACGGAATTTCTAAATTTGGTTCCAATTTCTTGCTGCTCCGGCAGTGAAAATTGAAAAGTAGCGAAATAGTTTTCCACAGCCAAGACAAACAGAAGAACTCTAACGCTCGTACCGAAAGTCGCTGTAATTCTGCTGGTTGCCGGTCTGGTGGCCATTTATATCCTCCTCCAGCAGGGTTGTATGTTGTACCTAATTACATTAACGGGATTAATTTGGGAACGAACATTGAATGCTCATAAAATTCTATTTTCAATCTTTTTCAAAATAGGTATTTGTAACCGAGCTGAAAGCCAGCAGCTGAATGGCCGTAGTTTTGTGCTTTGGGATTGTGCGTGATTTGTGAAAATTGAGATGTTCTCTCTTGCCGAACGGGTGGTGGGTTGGTGGGGTGCCAGTGTGGCCCAACAACGAGATGAGTGTGAGAAGCGAGCGCCTCCTGAGCGTCTATCCCTTGGTCCATCTAAAAATATCCGACCCGTGGTGGAGGCTATTGCACTTTTCTATCGTGACGTGTTGTGGTGATGTCTCGAATTCGGATGATAATGGTCACAGGCCTGCTGTTTTTGTTTTATTTTTTATAATTATTTTGTTTTAAGGGAGGTGGACTGGTGCTTTACGTATTTATTACATTAATTGGGTTGGGACACCATGATTTAAAAAAAAGTGTAGCCTTAAAGACTATGTTAAATGATCACCAAAATGGAATGCATTGCAATTAATCGAATTTATCATGGTACAATTGAGCTCATTATTTGATGTTTAGAGACTTTTATTACCGACTCTATTAGGTGTGTTTTTTCGCAAGTCCATATAGAATTGTAAAAAAACGACGTCGGGATTTAGGAGCTTTTTTTCGAAATAGCTGGAAGCACTGTGTACCTACGCTATGACATTTTTGAGCTGTATTGTATGACGTCACTTTTGACGACTCTGAGAAAATTATCGATAACATATAGATAATACTGTTTTAGCATCACCTTTTTTATCGGGTCTTAGATTAACTCTCGAAAATTATCTGGTCTTAGCTAAATCTGTATAGATTTAAGTAGTTGTTGCATTTGCATGTAAAGCGCTTAGTCCCGATGTCGTTTTTTTTTACAATTCTATACCTATGGACTTGCAAAAAAAACATGCCTATTAATAGGTTCGTGAGGTTTGAACGTCAACGTTCATCATTTATTCTTTACTAACGCTAGCTGGAAACATATAACGAGTCAGGGAAGGTCGTTTATTGACAGTGTCGATGTACAAGATCGCAGTACCGTATTAAACAAATTGGTATTGTATTAAAAGGCAAAGCTGTTATATTAGATCTTACCTTACTTATTTGCAAATTTATTTTACCAAATTGCAAATAGATTTAACTCAACCACAAATACAAATAATTTAACCCAAACGAAAATCGATTCAAACTATTAGCAATTTTTTTTTTTATATTATACTCGCACTCAAGGGGTTATGATACCCTTATAATGTTAAGCACAGTGCAAGCAATTAGGAAAATGGGTTAGGATTAGAAAGGAGATACCGATGCACATTGGTTTTGAATGTCTACACATTGAAATGAGTGGGAAACATTGAGCAGGGTAAAGCATTCCACATTCGTGTAGTGCGGCTAAAAAAAGAATCTCTGTATTTGACTGTACGTCCGAAATGAGGCTCAAGGGTAAACTGATGAGCATTACTAGAAGTACTGGTATTACCGTCACGGTAGTGCCCATCCAAGTTCTGGCACTACACCCTTTTTACAGGAACAAACTCAGGCGATTCTTGACCTCTCACTATTTTCAGTACCAATGAAGTCAGAAACTTAAAATTCTGTCATCAGTTCTGAGGAAGTGGGCGGATACCAGGCCCCTGAATGGAAAACCTCAAATTTTATATATTTTCTTTGTATGCAATTTAAGCCCTACCACTTTACTTCGTTTTACAGCAGTCGGGAGTGCTCCATTCAATCAACACTAATTCGGAGAAAGTGGGCGGATACCACGCCCACTGCATGGGAAACCTCAAATTTTCGATTTATACTTCTGCTTGCATGACAAGACCCACCGCCGATCTGTCAGTCAGTCAGTTACGGTTTTTGTGATTTTTGAGGCCTTATATTCTAGGACCCTCTTATGCTAGAAAATTGAAATTTGGTGAGGCGCCTGTGCCTGACTAGCTTAAGTTTCTGACTTCATTGGTACTGAAGAAAGGTAGGGGTCAAAAACGCCTGAGTTTGTTCCTATTAAAAGGGTGTAGTGCCAGAACTTCGCTGGGCACTACCGTGCCCTTTGATATAAATACAAAATATTTCAATTTATAATTATTTTATGAAGTGTTTTCCTTTTAAATAGCTAATTCGATCATTAATTCATTTTGATTCACATTGATATTAGCTGTGAAAATTGCTTAAAAAGATTTATTCGCATTCCAAGGTCGCAGTTCATGTGTAAAACAAAGCAAAGGGAGCATTGTCCCCCAAATTAGCAACAAAGAAACCTAAAGTAAATTCTATTGGTGCTTAATGTGTATCTTGTAGTTTTACAAAATTCGCAACAATAAATGCTTTCCAGCTGATTTTTTCATAATATAAACTCCTAAAAGTATGCAATATTTTCCTTAGGCTGCAACTGAAAGTAATTGTAGGTATTCCATTAAACAAATAAATTTCTTTGGTTACTTCAATAAACTTTATTCAACTAATTTGAGTTTTCGTCGTAATAGGCATCTAAGTTACTAAATTGAAAATGAACAAAGCTACAAGGCATGAAAGCGTATATAAATCTTAAGGTTTTATTATTTCTGAAAATTTCTAGCTTATTAAATGAGGCAATTCCAACAAAGTACATACACAAAATAATGAATGGGAATCAGAAACCTACGAGCCAAAAGCCAAAAGTCTACTTACGAAACAAAAATCTATGTTTAGATCCTCTTCGCATCATCCCAAAAGTGGAATATATACTCCTACAGCTACATTTACATACGAACCTACACCCCCGCTTTGCTTAAGAAAAAAAAAAATAGACTAAACATAAACACACGGATTCGAAAACACCCCCATCTCACCATCCCATGTGTGTGGTTGTATACATCGATAGATAAATGTACATACAAACAATAGCTGTATCTATAGAAGATAAATTTACATTTTGTGTTTAATAAAAGCGAAACAACAATGCCGCCCGCCGTCGCCACCACGCCGACCGACGACGCCCGTCGTCTAATATAACTTTGGAATTTCATAAAATTCATTTTTTTATATATTTTTCTTGTTTTTTGTGTTCTGGTTGGGTTCCCGTTACTTTGAAAGCCCCCGAAAAAAAAAGTTAAAAAGACATTGTGTTGAACAACGCAACGTGCGCCCGACCCCTTATTGTGTCAATATGATGAAATCGACCCCAGAGGGGGGCAAACTCTGGAACCAGAATCGCTGACAGCGATTAACATCGACATCGTTGGTGGGGAAGAAGGTGGAGGGTGTGAGGGCGGCTCTGGCTGACTGAGTTGGTTATGTCGGAATAAAGGATAAATTTGATACTGAGACAGATAGAAACTCACTAGATCCGTCTTCTCTTTGCTTTTCAAATAATTTTCACCCAATGCGGTAGGCTGGGTGGCGATGGCGGCGGGTGGTTTGGATTACGCGGTAAAATCAGAAGGACGACTCACGCGCTTGCTGTCTCTCAACACTTACTCGCTCGAAACATTGAAGACAATACTCCTTCCTGTATACCCTCAATGGCGGCTTGAAAAGTCCTCGGGTGCAATGTTGATTGTGGTGGGGGAAGGGGATGTTTGCATAAGCAAATCTAGCAGACTCACTGGCAATGATGGGTAAATAGGGTAAATAAATGGGAAATGATTAGGCTTTCATGTTGTTTTCGTTTTTTGCTCTATTTGGTTATTTGCAAAAATTGTGCGTTTGAATTGAAAATGTTCCCTCATTCTGAGAAAAGGCAATTTTTCATTTAATTCGGTTGGTTGTGTGTTTGTGTTTGTACCTACTTAAATGGAATCTTTTTTGTTTGAGTTTTGAATTGGTTAAGTGCGGGAAGCGTTATTTGATAGAGAGTAGCTGATGGCTTGCAATTTATGAGCGAATTTGCGATTAATTTCAGGAATGGGGGAATATGAATTATCTTGAATTAATCAGAGCGACGGCGACGGGCGTTCGATAAAAAAATATAAAGTGTATTGCTTTGAGTAGCACGGGAGTCTTACGCCCTTGGGTACTTTTGGGTGTTATCAGGGTGCATGTATATATTATTTTTTGATTACCTACTCCTATGCTGTGACTAGAAAACATTGGTGTTACTTGCCAATGGGTGCCCAAATTATGAGAGACACTACTGGTGTTTGTAATTTTTAAGTTTAGACGAATTTCGTGAGGTATTAGATTGTTTGCAACTAAATTGTCTACAGCAACTTTGTTTCTAGGATTATAATCATTGATATTTAAGAATGACAACTGCATTATTCGACAAAAAATAAACGTCAGTCAAAGGTGTTCTTGAAGACTTGAATTAAGCTTCTGTGAACACTTTTTGAATAGCAAGTTTTACGATTTTTATGTTATTAAAACGTAAATATTGATCATTAATTTATCGGTTTTGCCAAATTGCAGGGGAAAATTTAGCATGGAGAAAATCTGCAAGTTTATCCCCTTGGAAGAGTAGAGAAGTTCAAACTTATCTTCTTCACGGGGTGCGGCCCGCCCCGGGCGGCAAAATGTCGCCGGTGAAGCGTTTAGAGTAGAGATTATTTATGTTTCATGACAGAACGTTTGACAAGTCAACAAACAACAATGACGTAAATTTGAAATTTGCCACCCTGCCTGTGATTCGTCGTTGACTCTCTCGACTGATTTCTATGAATTTGTAAACGGTGAGTAAGGCCGTAAGAGTGCATTCCGTTATTGTCGCGCGACTTACGAAACTAAAACGGAACGTTCCAAAACTCTAGCGAAACTGAAAGGCAGCGTTCCGAAACATATGACCGCTGGCGGGGGCTCTGCAAACGGGCAGACTTTTGACCACGTACATATATATATACCTATAGGTATAAAGTATGTACAGTAGGTAAAGTAGGTAACCGCCAGTGCCGCCAGCGCAGCGGTCTCGCATATCATATGTTTCGGAACGCTCCCCTTGGGTTTCGCGATAGTTTCGGAACGTTCCGTTTTAGTTTCGCGAGTAGCGCGACAATAACGTAATGCACTCTTACGGCCTTACTCGCCTTTGAAGTAATCCTTGTATTGTTTCTGTTGCAATTGCAAACTGTTTGGCAATTTCGGCTCGAACTTCGCATCTGAAGAAGGATTCAACAAATTATAGAAGCTAGATCCAAGAATCGGAGACCATGAGAACAGCGTGGACCGTGAGCAGAGCTTATTAAAATAAAAGAAGTTGGAAGTTCGGCTGAATCGTAAATCAACCATCAATCAGAAACAACAAGAAGTTTCGAAAGTGGAGGGATGTATTGTACCGGTTCTTAGCCAAACAGAATCTGGCCTTCAGAGGACATCGAGCAGATGATAGTTGCAACCGCGGGAATTTTCTGGGGTTATTGCACTTCCTAGCTAAATATGACCCTCTTCTAATGGAACATCTGACAAAGATAAAGCTGAGAGCAAGAGTCCCAGTTTCGTGTTTCTATCTCCAGAAACCCAGAATGAATTAATAAACTTACTGATACAGCAAGTTCGATCCACCATCATCCGTCGCATTCAAGAAGCTAAATATTATTGCGTAATCTTCTACAGTACACCAGGCATCTCCCACAAAGATCAAATGAGCCAGGTTCTGCGATACGTACATATCGCAGGAGAAAAGGTCGCCTTGGTAGAATCTTTCATCGACTTCTTCGAACCAAAAGGAAACAATGCAGGAGATCTCAGCAATGATATAATCGCGAAGATAACATCAGACGGACTGGACATACAGAACTTGAGAAAACAGGCTTATGACAACGCTGCCACAATGTCAGACAATGGAGTTCAAGCCCGGATTAAAGTACTGAATCCGAAAGCTACATTCGTTGCATGCACAAACCACTCACTCAACTTGGCTGGGGTACACGTTGCTTCTGAATCAGTGAACTCCGTGACGTTTTTTGGAACTCTGGAGAAGCTCTTTGCTTCTTTTCTGCATCAACTGCTCCTTGGAACGCTTTGGTTGCCGTCACAGGTCAAGCAGTGAAACGAGTCACTGAAACGCGCTGGAGCGCTAGAAATGAAATTGTCAAGACTCTTAAAAATAAGTTTGAGGAAGTTCCAGAGACACTGAAAGAATTGAAGGATTCATCTCAAACTTCCGACAAAAATCGGGAGCCAGCCTTCTTCTGACAGCCATGCAGTCATTCAACTTCCTCACTTTTCTTGGCTTTTGGGCTGCAGTGCTACCTGAAGTAGATGACGCACAGATTTACCTGCAGCAACGAGGACTGAGTGTGGATAAGTGTGTTCAGAAATTCTGCGCTATAAAAGCTCTACTAGCAGAGACCATTTCGTCCAACTCACAATCGACTTTGCTAAGACTCTCAGCGCATGGCGCAGAATCCGCAGATGCAGCTTTGTCTCACGAGCATGAACTCCGTCGAGAGGTGTTCGCATCATTTGAGAAGATAATTCAAGAAATGCCGACTTGATTATAGCAAGTTCAAGAAATAGCGGACAAGTTCGGATTTTTGACGCCAGCAAAACTTTTGGACAGCAAGTACGAGTGTGATCTTTCCCATGTATTAGAAGAAATCGACAAGGACAAGTTTCAGATGGAGCGGAAGCGTCTCCAGCAGTTTGTCGCCAGTTCTGAATCAGAGGAAGATATAAGGGGCAAAGGATCTCTGGAGCTTCTCCAGTTCATTCAAAAACAATTAAAAAAAAACTAGACTATCAAACTTGGCTTTATTGTCGATTGAACAAGTATTGGCTGCAAATATTGATTTTGACAAAGTTATTTCTGACTTCGCTGCTCGTAAGGCCCGTAGAATGCGTTTGTGAAACCGCTGATCCTATTTTACCTTCAATAAAAGATACCTCATTGCCTGTGAAATGATGTCTCGAAATTTAATTTTAATTAAGTATTGAATGTGGGCGGCAAAATGGGTCTCTCGCCCCGGGCGCCGAGATGGCACGCTACGCCACTGGCTATTTGGCCCTACGACCCAAATCTCCAGAAAATGCCGAAAATTTGCATTCACGGCATGCCCTTCTCTACTTGCGAAAAACATACATATATGTATGTAGGTACTATATAGCATGTTATAGGTTAGGTTAATGGGCTGACACTTGATCTTTTTACAGTCACACTTAGATCCGCTGTATTACCCTAGGGGTTGTGACCCCCATCTATTGAAACCTATGATAATCATATATTTATGTCATTCAAGCCCGTTAAGGGTGTTGATGAGTTTCAGCAAGCTATAGCTTTAAATATCGGAGGGTACTTCTAAGTCATTGAAAAAATGTCTGTCATCACATAATCCCCTGGTCGAGAAGAGGTCGACGCCTTTAAAGGGCGTGGTCCTTTCCTTTACCCCAGCTTGAGAAATCAACCCTCCACTCGGCCCACAGGAGCATGTGGTTCCTTACATTGTCTGGTAGATGAGTTTCATATGTCGGTGTTTAATGTATATATTCGTTTGTTTGGTCAGTATTGCTGATTAAGTCGAAGGGACTGTTCCTTTCCTCAAGAGGATTTTACCAATCTTATGACAAGGTGGCCCCATCAACTCGCTGACGTAGCCATTCACCGCAGATGCGGCAGTCGCTAATGTTTAGTCGAAGTGGCCAGGCGAAGAGTTCCTCCAAGTCGTTGAAGAAGTGTCTCCTTAGGTGCCTGTTCTTCAGATGATATATAGCTCAGGCAGTAACACAGGTAGTGAGGAATATCCGCATGGATCTCCTCGTCACCGCATCCTCTGCATAAGTCGTTCATACTGAGTTTTATCTTTTTTGGGGTAACCCAGTTGGTTGTGACCGATGATGAAGCTCACGAGAAGAGAAAGAGACTTCTTACTCCAGTTGGATGATAACGTCGGCGTCGGTCTTTTGTTAACTGAAACTAGGCCATAGATTTCTGATTATAAGACAAGGATTGAGAGAGTTCCATCTCTTGTTTGTTATAGCTAGAACTTTGCTCTCGATTACCTGCTTAAGATAACAGGGTGGGATTTGAACTGTTGTGCCTGCCTGATTAAGATCAAGTGTTGATCCTATTCTTGTCAACTCGTCAGTGCTTTCATTACTTGGGACACCACTGTGACCAGAAACCCAGCGGAGTCTAATGTTGTGCTAAGAACCCTTAGCTTTTCGCGACAGCAAGTTGCAAGCTTCGATTTTATTCCAATGGCAGAAATCACTTTTATTCCCGCTTGGCAGTTAATGAAAAAGGTGATTCACTGCTGTACTCAGGAAGTCTGAATGAGCTAGGTAGGGTTTCTGAAAAGAATCTTGCACCAACACCTGCAGTTTTCATCTTGATACAATCCAGTTAATATTGCTATCATCGATTCACAGGTTGATGGCTTGGTGATTTGCGAGTCCTGCCTGCTAGGGTGTTATGTAGTCAGTCCATACCCTATTTCCCGTTTATTTCTGTAGAATCTGTGCATGACCTATGGCACATGTCTCCAGCTACAAGTTTGACTGATGGCATGTTATATGTTCGTCGAAAAATCGAACTTTAGATTTTGGCCGGACTTGAGATTACGATGAAGACGAAAGAAGTGGGGGTCTCAATTCTTTCTGCCTGCCTGTCCGTCTGGTCGACTACAGCCTAAACGATCGGCTGTAGCCGACCGATTTTCTTTAAACTTATAGTATAGATATCATTTTTAAATTTTTCCACACACGTGTTTTTCTCTCTTTTTTAAGACCAAAGATATAGGTACCTGCCAAACGAATTTTTTCGAAATGTTATAAAATATCTTTTTTCCACAGATTTAAAAAAAAAAATCAAAAAATTTCATCAAGTTAAAGCTAGGTAATGCTTTAAAAATAATTCCGAAAAATGGCTGTTAAAGGTACCAACTCTGGAACCGATGTTTATAATTTTTTCTTATGCTAAAACTCCCCAAAAGTTTGGATAGTATTGTAAATTCAAATTTTCAAAAAACTTTCAAGTTTTTTTTTTTTTTCAAAAAAAGTTCTTTAATTTAGTGTACGAAATGTGGGAGCAAAATTTTAATTTTTCTAAAATAACAAATGTTAAAAAAATGATTTCGAAAATTGTGTTTTTCTCGAAAACGTTGCCTAGAAATTTGGTAACATTTTTTTTTTTCGATTATTCTTACGATCTATAATTCAATGAAAAAAAATTAAATAAAGATAATTACTAACTGTACCTACCATAGAACCATTTTTTTCGAATTTTGAATTTGCAACATTTTTTAAAGAAATTTCTTACAGAGAAGCTTCTTAAAAGTTTGAAAAACATTAAATTTCAAAACTTGAAAAAAAAAAAAAATATATTTGAATTCTAGAAAAAAACTTGTATCTTTTTTTTGAAAATTCAATATAACAAAAACAAGCAAATACTTTTTTTTTAAATTTAATTTGTATTCGTACAATAATAAAAGCTTTAAGTTGGCGTACCAAAATCAGGCCTTATAATTTTTGTTCTTCCATAAATTCGTATTTGCTTAAGAAATCACTTGGCAACCTGTTTCCAGCATCAACTACTAAAAGAGTTGTTTAAATCATTTGAAAATGAATTCTAGGTTATGTACATTTTTCTCTAGTAAAATTCCCCATTCTCCATTCCGCTGCAGTTGGTTCGCCAAATTAGTAAAACAATTTGACCATGGACAATTAGTTCACATCAATTCATGTTGGTCGAAATAATGCTAAAGAAGCATTTTACTGTAGTCGGAACGTTGAGAAAAAAAAATTTAAGTGCCACCATCCTTCCTACCCAACCGAAAGAAGGAATTACTCTCTTCTCGATTTGCTTTCAAAGAAAAACTAACGTTGGTTTTGTTCACTCCGAAAAAATGAAAAGGAGTTCCGCTGATATCTTCCCTTCATTAAAAAGCGAGATTGATTCGGAAACAAAGAAAACCGAGCTCATCAAGTTTTATAACTAGATAAAAGGTAGCGTTGACAGTTTGATCAGCTGGCTTATAATAACTCCGTCGCCAGGAAGACTTCCAGGTGGCCTCTGAGATATTTGTATGGTAACGCTCGATCAGCAGAGATCAATGCAATAGTTTTGTATACAATTGGAAATAATTATAGAAATAAAAATAAAAGCGGAGCATCATTTTGCATTGCGAGGATATTTTATTCAGAGAATCTCAAAGCAAGATTCCAAAGCAGCCAAGGTGACCTTAGTGTCCTTGTCCTAGGACTCGAGTAGTTGTCAAAGGCACATTTGCCCAGAACACCGCGGCGAAGTGATACGTTTTATCGCATCATCATCCTCCCTAACCTAATTTTAAGGACCATTCGCACTATCTCACAAGGTATTAACAAATATCGAAATAAAGTGGGAGTGAATTTCAAGCGATTGTCAAATTTGTTTGTTGTAAATTATTATCATATTTTTCTTTCATATTTGCATCGTATGACCAAAGCCTCAAACTTTCAAATATGATAGAATAAGTGATGGTCTTGTAAAGGGTAATCCAAATACAAGTATCTTTTTTTAAATGCTTTATTAGTAAGAGCAAACTTTTCCATTAATTATGGAAAACAACGTCAATCAAGTGGCTGCCTCGGCTGGCTTCGCAGTAGCGCATTCTGTCATTCCAAGGGAATAATCCAAATCCAAGATCTTTGTACAGAATTCTCCTCAGGCTAGTGCGTGAAATGTTGAGCTGTTGAGATCGATGGCGAGTTGGAGATTCGTGAATTGAGTCTCACACTCTCGGATACAGCAGCCACATTCTCGTCTCTGTGCAGACTACGACGACGGGGACCATAAGTGTTGTCCACTAGCATTCCGGTTTTACGAACCTTTTGCACAAACTTGCGTACAGCAGGCGCGGTGGGTGTTAGATTTCGGCCATAACTTCTTTTTAAAAACGCACTGTTTTTCAATGTTTTTCAAGCGTACGGTATGATACTGATTTTCTGTCAAGATTTTGGGAAACAGCTGTCAGTGTCAAAATAAACTATGATTTAAAAAGATGCAACCCCCCTCCCCCCCTAATACGTATTTTCATGTATTAATCCATGTCAAGTTGTTTGACATAAAATTTCACATCCATATATGAATTAGTGGACACAAATAAATAAGTAGAGGAGAAAAAGATGCAACACTAATTTATTCAAACTATCTAGTATCGTCCAGTAGTGGCAGTTGTAACACCAATTTAGTTGAATCAATCCGACTTCAATTCACCGTAGAGTCAGGGTTGAAACGAAGTTCACACATTCCTTCTCATTTAAGTGACGGAGGGTTTTAGCTTTTCCAACTTGTACAGACCTTTCCACTGATATTATAGTTAATATCCCTCCGCTTTTTGTATCGACCTTATAAAATGTATCCCAAATGTTATTTTTGCCGTTTTTTAACCTGACTTTAAAAGCTGTTGGCTGATATGAAATAAACAAAATTCTTAAATGCAACATCATTTTACAGAAATATCTTAATACGAGTATTTACAAAAATAAACAATCTACTAAACAAAAATTATTAAATTTTACTTAAAACCCTGAAAGTCTGCAGTTTATTATATTATTTCTTCCATATACCAACTTTATCCACATGGTGTACAATAAAGCGCAAAGAAAACGCATGTGTATTTCTTTTTACTTGCGACTTATATGTACTATAAGGCAAGTTATGCATTCGTAACTAAAATCGAACTCGAGATTTTGATCAAAGTTGACATTACGATGATAGCGAAGACCAAAAAAGTGGGTCTCGCAATCCTGTCTGTCTGTCTGTCGGTTCGACTACAGCCTAAGCGGCTCGGCCGATTTTCTTCAAACTTGGTAGATATGGGTTTTAATTTTTCCCCCCCGGACGTTTTTTTCTGTTTTTTTTAAGACCAAAAATAACGGTACATGCCATTCGATTTTTTTTCGAAATTTTATAAATATTTTTTTTTTCACAGAATTAAAAAAAAAAAATTGAAAAATTTCATTTGGTTAAAACTAGCTAATGGTTGAAAAAAAATTTCCAAAAAATTGTTAATTTTGGTAGCACCCCTGGGTCCATTTTTTTTGTTTTTGATTTTCTCGAAAACGGTAAAGCCGATTTAAATCTATTACATATTCAAATTTTCAATTTTAAAGTTTTTGGATTTAAAAAAAAAAATCAAAATTTTTTTTTGGAAACTCAATATTTCGAAAACCCCAAGCTCGATTTTTTTCAAACTTGAGAAATAAAAGTTTCTTAACATAATCTACAAGATTTGAGAAAAAAAAATTTGTTTTATCTAAAACTAACGGTACCTTCCAAACAAATTTTAAAAAATGGTTTTCGAAAATCGTATTTTTTTCGAAAACGGTTCCGAGAATTTTGCTAAGATTTTTTTCTTTTGATTAATCTTTACGATCTATAATTTAATAAAAAAAAATTTTAATCTAGATATTACTGACTGTACCTACCATAGAACGATTTTTTCGAATTTTGAATTTCTCATTATCGACATAACGGATTTTAATGAAATTTTTTATAAAGAAGCTCCTAAAAAGTTTAAAAATCATTGCATTTAAAAACTTAAGAAAAAATATTCTCTCAATTTTTAGAAAAAAGTCATTTTTTTTTGAAAAATTCGATATCTCAAGAACGGCTTAGTATTTTTTTTGGAAATTAGACTTTTATTCGTACAATAATAAAAACTTAAGGTTGGCGTATAAAAATTTTTTCTTAAAAATGGTTTAAAAATTTTGTACATAAAAGCTTATTTTTTTAAGGAGCCACTACAACGACTTATAATTTTTGTTCCTGCATAAATTCATATTTGCATAGCATTCTGTTTTTATCTCTTGCTATTAAAAGAATTTAAAAAATTCATTTTATCCTTATGAACAGTTTTCTCTATAATAACATTCGTTTTTAAAATAGTCTATCTAATAGTCTATTACATAGGAGCAAGTTCGTGCGACCCAGTCGTGCATTTTATTTATTACAACTACCTTCAACCAGCGCCGCGTATTATAAAAGTCGAAAGTTATTGATGAATTTTCAAAAAATAAAAGTATTTAATTTAAAACTTTTTTGCGTAGTACGGAAGAAAAAAAGGAAGAATTTCGAGGGCGTGAAAAAAATAGAATATGTTTTCATTGAATGCGTTGGAGATAAAAACTTCATCTATGCAAATTTTTTAAACAATGTTTATGCTTTTACGATGGAAATTTCGAAGCCTGAAAGAGTAAAAGTATCTATATTGTTGCAGCTGTGTAAGAAAAAAAAAAACAAAAGTATAATCGGGAGGAAATTATGTTTGAAAGTGTATTTTCTTAAATATTAAAAAAAATATATATTTAGCTTCACTGTTGTAGACAAATTATTGACCTTATGTGTTTGATTTTTGGCGAACGCTTGATTTAAAAAATTCAGATTTCTCCTGGCCTCCTCATTCACCAGATTTAACTGCAAACCCTAATTTTTTCAAGGGATATAAATGAAAGTCAAAATGTGTGTTAACAAACCAGAGACTATTGAACAGCTGAAACGGAATATTTGACATGAATTACGAAGTCTACAATCAGAAACATTACTTGTACAGATAGAAAATGCGTTAACAAGAGTCAGCGCCTGTAGCAAGTAAAATGGTAGACATTTGCCTGATGTTATATTTTATACATAGTGCAACGAAGTCACGAAGTTTTCACATTGTATATAAAATCTACTATATAGTTCAGCTGCCGACGCTACTACTTGGCTACTTCCTTTTCTGTGGTACGAGGCACGACATACATACATCGAGGATTCATCTTAGAACATGAAAAAACGTTGCATACCTTGAGGCACCCACGAAGTTGCGCATGGCAAATACACACACATGGCTGGTCAACGTTTGTAAACAAGAAAAATACATCGACGAGTGACCAAAGTTTTTCTTTTTTTCACTGTTCACAGTTGCTTTTTACTGCTGGACAACCGGGACGGAATACCCCTAGAACATTAAAGTCACCAGACTCCTAATATTAAGTCAACATGTAAAATATATATTTATATTCTTTAAAACTAAGCCATTGCATAAGGTATAAGGCCCCATATGTGCCATACATTTTTATATTTTCCAATGTATTATTTTTAGTTATAAGTTAACAGTTATAAAAAAAAATCGGCAGTATACCTTCTCTGTGGTACCAATATAGAGTACTGAGGCAAGAGAGTATCCATTGAAGGTTCTGGGTCTGGGTGCGTAGTGTACAAGTAAGAAGTTCCTAAGCTCTTAAGCCTTTGGCCATATAATTTGTGTTGTGTTCGTTTGGTCTTTTCGGCAACCTCCACTTATTTTATTCCAAACTTCGTGTGAGGCTAGGGATTAAATCTCACATTACAACCATACTGCAATTTGAGCTGAGGCTAGGGATTCAATTCTATTTCTTGATTTTGCTTGAGCGTTCAATCGAAGCTAGAGATTTAATCCTACTGTCTGTTCGTGCCGATGTTCGAATGGGAGACACGTGCAGTGTGCACCCAAGAGAACGCAAGCGTCCGCAGGTTTTTTCTAAAAATCCACCTCTGTCTATCGACTCCTACTCTCACCTCCTCGCGGTGAACATCGGGTATCAGTACCTCAACTGGAGATTGGGTCACAATCCCAGTAGTAGGTTGTTGGGGGTAGCAAACGAGAGAGGGGGGAGAGGTTTTCCCACTAAGGCATCTCTCCTTTCATCCAGTCGACATCGGAGGAATTCCCCAGATGGAATCAACAGTGGACTCTACAGTTCCAGTGAAGCTGAACTACTTAGTGAACGCCTTACAGGGTACTCCGATATATTCGGAGCTCAGGTCTATAAGAAGCGGTTTATCCGGCTACCCGTTCTTGGAGTCAAACTAACAACCTGGTCCTCCAGGCTAGGGGGTGTGCCGTTGGGGTGCCTTCCCGGCCACATAAAATAAACCTTAGCTGCGAAGCAAAAACAAACCTCGGATACGGACGAAATAAGGACAAAGAACTTCGGATCTTTACGTGGAATATTAGGTCCCTTAATAGACCACGGGCAGCCGAACAATTAGTGGAAGCCCTAAACTGCTGCAAAGCAGATATTACAGCCATCCAAGAGATACGATAGGGCGGACCGGTGAGACGAAAATTAATAGACTGCGATATCTACTACGGCGACAGCTATCGAGCAGTGACCTAGTCAAGCTAGGAAGAGCAGACATCTTTGATGAAACGATTGGAAGATGTAGCCTGCACAACACCAACTCCGATACCGGATTCAGGGTGATCGAATTCGCTTTGCTGCGGGACGTTCTTGTAGCTAGTGCGCAGTTCAAACAGCTTGATATTAACAAAGGGATATAGAGATCTTCTGATCAATCAACCGTGAACCAGATTGACCACATTGCGATCGATTCAAGGCACTTCTCCAGTATAGAGGATGTCCGCACGTTCCGAGGGATTAACATCGGCTCAGACCACTAGCTTCGACTGCGGATATCCCGACCCAAGCCAAAACAAGGAAGTACTGCGAGGAAGTTCGACGTTGGACGTTAGCAACCGCAAGAGATCGCAAGGTCCTTTTCCGATCGAGTTTCTTATAACTTCTTATGAAGTCCTATGCCGCCAGCACCAAGTGTTGAGGACCAGTGGCAACATTGCCAAGAAGTCATCAGAGATGCCGCCTCTGATGTACTCGGTCTTACACGACCACCACAACGAAACCCCTGGTTTGACAATTAGAGCCGGCAAGCACATGCAGTGAAACAAAAGGCATATAAGGCGGCGCTCTAAAGAAAGACTTCGCGAGCTCTATCACAAGGATACAATCCCCGAGCCGAAGCCTGCATGGATAATCAAGGGAACATCATAGAAGAACCGCAGTCTATACTGAGAATATGGAAATACCATTTCTCCAAACTTTATAACGGCGAAGAAAAAAGAGGAAAATATCGCTGCTATACAGATTCGACTTAGACGATCGTCTCAGCATAGACTGTGGTTCTACTATGATGTTCTCTTGATTATCTATTCGACCTGGAAGTGAAACTATGTAGCTATATCGAATCTCAAGTCCAACAAAGCCGCTGGAGCTGACGGCCTCGCTGCCGTTGGTACTATGCAGCAGCTTATCTGCTAAATATGGTTGGAAGAAAGCAAGTCCGATGAATGGAACCTCAGCATTGTCTGTCCGATCCTCAAGAAAGGACACATAATCTATGTTTGGTTTAACGTGAGCACCTGTCAGTTAAAACTTCATCCCACGGAGAGCCTACCCTCATCGGAGTCAGATTAAGTCCTGACCAATAACCCCGAATCAGCCGAAACCGATTTAGTAGCAAAGTTGTGACATGTTGCAGCATGTGCACACCTCTTGCTTTAAGGCGAGGTCTATCTTACACCTCTTGAATGCAAGCACGCTTGAAAACCATATGTTTCCGCATTTGGAGTAAACCACGCCACCACGATACTACCACTAGGGGGGCTACCTCATAGATATAGTCTGAGAAAGAGAGGTTACACTACCCAACCCATCTCTAACTCCTGGGCACTATCTCCCGTGGTGCCAGAAAATAGTTTCCGGTGGAGCTTCGCAACCGAGGTCAACCAAGGTCACGTACAGATGAGTTACTGCAAAACTCAGGGCCTATCAGCCCCAGGATACACACACCCAGCAATCGATCAAGGTAGTAACCAATCGCTAAAGTGTGCTTCCTTTTTGTTATTTTTTGTCATTGTCTTAGGTTGGGAAAGATACTCCCAAGCAATCTTCTTGATCTCAACGATCGTTTATTTTTAACACATTTCCAATATTGCTAAGCCAAAACCGTCGAGCAAAGGAGAAACTCAATTGCTTTACTTTACGTTTTTGGCCGTGACATGGTGATCACATCGCCCTAGATTCTTATATAGAATCTTTTAACTTATCCTTATTTGTGTCTTCGCTTCGTTTTGCAACTAACTAGGAAAGATACTCCTAGAGTTTTCTTTGTTGTCTAAATCCCCAGCAAGCCGGAGAAGTAGACTTAAGCCTCCCCACCACGACAAGGTAAAACTCATCGGGTAGGAAGAAAGGACACAGTCTGAACTGCGCCAACTAAAGACGTATAAGTATCCTGAACATAGTGTACAAGATCTCTTCTGCCGTATTATGTGAACTTCTGAAGCCTTTTTCGACAACCTGACCAGGAAAGTCTACCATCGATCAAATATTCACATTACGGATCATGGAAAAACCCAGAAACTACAAATTGACACCTACCACCTTTTTATCATTTCAAAGCCGTGTATGATGCATCTATAGAAAGGAACGAACTATATAGAGCAATGTCTAGTTTTGGCATCTTTGACAAACTTGTTCGCTTGTGCAGGATGACGATGGAGAACACACGCTGCTCCGTCAAGGTTGAAAAGATCTCACCGATGCATTTGATGTCCAAAAAGGTTTCAAGCAAGACGATGCTGAATCGTGCGACTTCTTCAAATTCGTTCTTGAAAGAATAGTGCAAAACTCACGCGTCAACACAAATAATTTGAAGAACAAACCGTGATGTCAGTGCGCATTTGTGAGTATTGAGACGGAAGCAAAGAAGATGGACTTAGCGGTAAATGAGTATATGCTGTCATCAAGAAAGAACATGCAACACAGACGTCTTGGACAAAACGTCATTATAGACAGCTATAACTTTGAGGTAGTTAAGGACTTAGGTATAGCGCCGCTATAAATTCAGAAAACAACACCAGGATTGAAATCAAACGGAGAATAACTCTTGCAATCGCTGCTTCTTTGGACTAAGAAGGCATTTGAGTAGCAAAGTCCTCTCTCGAGCAACTAAAGTGTCCCTCTAAAAACGTATGTAAGTAAGTAACTAAGTCTGTCCGTGCCCTGTCATTGTTTTCGGCTAGGGATTTAAACTCATTTGCGTTTTGCTTTAAACTTCAGTCAAGGCTAAGGAAATGTATCCCACTTTCTGCCGCCCCTTTGTTCTGTTTTTTTTGAGGTTTTTGAACCATGCTGCGATTTTAACCGAGGCTAGAGATTTAATCCCACTGTCTGCCCGTTATATGAAATACCGTGTTTCACTGATAATAAAATTTAGGTATATATGACAAAAATGTATTTTGTCAATATACGTCTAACAAAAAGCTTTGTCAAATTAATAAAAATTACAGAATTTTGTTGAGGTAACAAAAAATGTTTTGTTGTATCCCCAAAATTATTTTGTTATTTAATTATACAGATTAATTTGTTGAAATAAATTTTTCGTTTTGTTAAATTAACAAAATTGTTTTGTTACATTAACAAAATATTTTGTTACATTAACAAAAATTACTTGTATATTTTGTTAAACTAACAAAATATTTTGTCAATTCAACAAAATATTTTGTCAGTTTTACAAATTTCTTTTGTTGAATCCACAAAATTAATTTTGTCAAAATAGTTTTTTTTTTGGGATTTAAGTCCACAAAAATTGGCGTTTCGTTCCTACGATCTCACATGCAACCATGAGTGAGGGCGTATGGACAACAAGCAATTTTTGTTAAGTTGAGTTAATCTTACATCGATTTTTAAACAAAAAACAAATGTGAACTATATCATACACAAAAGAAATGTCATGATCAAAAAAATATACGCGCAGAATTTTTTGGTTTCCTTACAAAATAGTTTTATCTATGTGATAATATTATTTTATCAATATTACAAAATAATTCAGCCCCAAAACAAAATATTTGTCATTTTAACAAAAATGTTTTCATTTTTTGTAAATTGATAAAAAAAAATTAACAAAAACTTTGTGATATGGACAAACATTTACAAAACAGATTTTTTGTAGATACAACAAACATTTTGTTAACATCAGAAAAAAGTTTGTCTATGTGACAAAAATCTCTGTTTTATTTTATTATATTAACAAAACTTGGTTTGTTAAACTGACAATATTATTTGTAGTGCATATTTTGTTAAACTGACAAAAAATCATGCTGAATTATAAAAATTTTGTGAAATCAACAAAATCATTCTTTCGTATTGACAAAAATTTGATTAAAACGATAAAATTGTTTTGTTAAAGGTCAACAAAACGTTTTTGTCAATATTACCTAGGAATTTATTTTCAGTGTAGTTATTTGGGAATACTCGTATAATAGATTTATAAGTATGTATATGAAATAACTTGTTATATTAGATTAAGTTATACAGAATTAAAGTTGGTCATTATTGGAGTTCTGAACTTTCTAAAACCGAGTTTTGTGATTTCTTCTGTTTGACGCTGGACCCGCTGATGCTACCTCAGCCTTAGAAAAGAAGCATAACAATAGTGTGCCTTAATTTCCATAAACTATATTTACTTTTTAAACAATATTAGTTTAAAGAAATGATTATTACAAGTGTTTTACGTGTTATACGTATACCATGTAACGTTATACTTGGATAAAACCGACAAAACTCCAAGAATAAAATGTTTGACAAGTAGCAAAAAGAAATTGTTTTATTCAATTTCCTTAAGTTTCATATCAAAATAAAATTATTAAATCTGATGTTGCAAAAGTTCCCAATCATTTCCGTATCAAAGGGCACGGTAGTGCCCAGCCAAGTTCTGGCACTACACCCTTTTTTACAGGAACAAACTCAGGCGATTTTTGACCCCTTCTTATCTTCAGTACCAATGAAGTCAGAAACTTAAAACTCCGAATATATACTAAGCTAGTCAGGCACAGGCGCCTCACCAAATATCAATTTTCTAGCATAAGCGGTTCCTGAGATATAAGGCCTCAAAAATAACAAAAACCGTAACTGACTGACTGACAGATCATCAAAATTATGGAGCACTTCCCGACATCGTAGAATCTTGTAATTTTGCACAACGGTAGGTCTTGTCATGCAAGCAGAGGAAAAAAATCGAAAATTTGAAATTTTCCATTCAGGGGGCGTGGTATCCGCCCACTTCCTCAGAACTGATGTAAATTATATATGGCGCACTTCCAATTGCAGTAGAACAATGAAATTTGGTAGAACGGTAGGTCTCAAGTGGCATATAAAGGACCAAAAATAAAAATTGATGTTTTCCATTCAAGGGCGTGGTATCCGCCCACTTCCTCAGAACTGATGTAAATTATATATGGCGCACTTCCAATTGCAGTAGAACAATGAAATTTGGTGGAACGGTAGGGCTCAAATCGCATATAAAGGACCGCAAATAAAAATCGAGGTTTTCCATTCAGGGGCGTGGTATCCGCCCACTTCCTCAGAACTGATGTAAATTATATATGGCGCACTTCCAATTGCAGTAGAACAATAAAATTTGGTAGAACGGTAGGGCTCAAATCGCATATAAGGGACCGAAAATAAAAATCGAGGTTTTCCATTCAGGGGCGTGGTATCCGCCCACTTCCTCAGAACTGATGTAAATTATATATGGCGTATTTCCAATTGCAGTAGAACAATGAAATTTGGTAGAACGGTAGGGCTCAAGTCGCATATAAAGGACCAACAAAAAAAATTGAGGTTTTCCATTCAGGGGGCGTGGTATGTTTAATTTATATGGAGCACTTCCGATTACTGTAATTAAGGTAGGTATGTTAGTGTTATGTATCTTGCCAGGATAAGAAGAAATAATTGAAGCGCAAATCAAAACAACCAATAACAAAAAGAAAATATACCAAAAGAAATAGGAAGCTATAAACTAAGTTGATTTTAGTAGGAAGAGTCCACCCTTCTATCTTTCCGTATCTTTCGAGATTTTGAAATGGAAAAATATTTAAATCTTTGCAAAAAGGAGTGAGATCGGACCAAAAACATAAATGTTAAAAAAGAGCCAAGTTCTTATATACAAAAACCTTTGTGTAACAAGTCAGCCGTGAAAAGTACTGAGATCTAAAAGTGCGCCAAGTTCTTACTTTATGAAGATTTAATACCGAATATTTAAAGTAGAATAATATTGAAACAGCTACAATGTAATAGAGAAATTTTATTATTTAATGATTACTGAGTAAAATTTGATTGACTTACTTGGCAAGTTTTTTTTTATGCCCAATTCAAACGGTTTTAAAAACTTGACCAGTAAGCCCATCAAATTTTAGTCAGTAATCATTAAATAATAAAATTTCTCTATTACATTGTAGCTGTTTCAATATTATTCTACTTTAAATATTCGGTATTAAATCTTCATAAAGTAAGAACTTGGCGCACTTTTAGATCTCATTACTTTTCACGGCTGACTTGTTACACAAAGGTTTTTGTATATAAGAACTTGGCTCTTTTTTAACATTTATGTTTTTGGTCCGATGTGTGTTACCCGAAGTGATGAAGACATACAATTTTCTGCAGAGTCCGAACGCCCAAGATGAGTAGCACTTATCATGAAAAGAGAAAAAAGAAGATTTGTCACTTCTTCAGAAGAGGCAATGCAACCCTGAAAATTTTTTTTTGCAGCGGCTGAGAATCGAAGCCAAGTCCCTCGGCATGATATTCCAACGCACTAGCAAATATTCCAAGGCTAGTACTACACCAAAGCCGCCCTATAAGTTGGTTCCAAATATTAAAAAAATACATCCTCGGTCTTGTTCTACCGGAAGAACTTGTGCTGAATTTTAAAATATGAAATCCATTCGACAACTGAACACAATTCGAAGACTCCCAGTATAATTATAAAATTATAATTCATTTTGAAATCTCTTTTGTAGCTTTATTAAGATTATATGTGTAGTTAAATAAAAATGCATTTAAATTCAAATTTGAAATAAAAAAAACTTTGCTTTTATGGAATTATGCAATACTCGGTTGTGTGGAAAGGATATGCAAAAAAAAAAAAAAAAATAATTTTCAGAGATACATTATATTCGTGCTGTGGTAAACATAAATTGTAATTTAACTTTCATTTAAAATTTTGTAATAAATATTCCCTTGAATCGGGTTTCTTGGTTGGAAGTTTTTCGAAACAAAAACTGGGATGCTGCAAGGGTCTCTTACACTTCGTTTGCTACAGATATGTACCACTTGGAGGAACTTTTCGCCCAAAATAAAACAACAGAGATGTGGGATGGTTAGTTTATGGTGTGCGAATGTGCCGGCAACTGGGTTGTGGCAACATGACATACACTTATACCTACACACATAATTTTGGCTTGCATTAAAGAGGAAAAATTAAACATAAAAATATACAAATAGCTTCCAGTGGCTTTTATATCTGAAGTATGCAAGCAGACGCCCATGGACATGGACAATAGGTAGTGTATGTTAGAAGTATAGTTCATATCTGCACTAAAAGCTTTTTGATTATGAAAAATGCTTCAGACATATGTTGCAGATTAATCCAACGATGAGCAGGTTGAGAAGAATGTAGGTGCAGTGCTCTATTCATGTTTTTGCCAAACGAGAAATGGTTAATGGAGTGTAATTAGCCCTTTTGATTGAGTAATAAATTTAATGATTCGAGATGAATTTAAGCTACTGAAGTGAACAAAATCTGAAAATATTTATCCTTTAACTTTTTAATATATTGATATTTGCAAAGGAGTCTTTATATTAATTTTTAAAATTTTGTGAGAAGTACTCTTGCCTCGTTCAATTATGCGGGATGTTCGTCACTTTAAAAAGAAATTATAGTGTGTATTTAAGAGAAAATTTGTCCAAACCGCGTCTTGGAAAAACTGATTTGAAAAAACCTTTCCCATAAAGCCTGCACTGATAATTTTTATTGGACAGAGTATAAGCCCTTTAAGAAACCTTCCAATCATCGAAACTTTTTAGACTTTAAGCTATTTATTCATTGGATTTTATTTAATTTTAAAGATAAATTCAAAGTTGTCAGGTCCCAATTGGAAGACCCTTAACGTAGTTGAGTTATAAAGAAATAAATAGATTAAAGACATTGCAATAGTTGCGAATTAGTTGCTTTATCTTTTAAAAGTATAGATACTTTATCCATATTGAAAATGGTCATTTCATACCAAAGCAAATCAAAGTAAAAATGTTAATACCTACTGATGTTTTATTTGATTCTTAAAAAGATGTGCTTTGTCAATAGATTGAATATTAGACTTGCGAAAAAATCGTACAAAAGTGCTTTACGATATTTAATTTTGCATTATTGTGGACCTACAAATGTACATACATATGTATGTATGCACGTACTTGTATTGCCACATGAATCTGCACCGTCCAACAACAAAATCGAATGTTTATTTTGTGAATGAGTGATAAGATATCTGTTTTAATAGAATCACAATCTTGTAATACAGAGCAGAAACATAATTTTAAAAATGCTGATTTTATATGAATAATTATTTAGAATCAGTTGACTGGCAACTTCTTTTTAACTGTAATGATCTAGAGCTAGCTTTTACTATGGTTCGGAACATTTTAGATTCTGCTATTTTAAATTTCGTTCCTATTAATTATTCAAAAAATTCGAAAAGGCCAGTTTGGTTTAACAAAAGTCTATTGAGATTGAAAAATGTTATGAATAAGCTTCATAAAAAAAGTAAGATTTCGGATGTTTTTCATGAAAAATTTTATCAAACTCGAAAAGAATATGAATTTTTGAAAAAGTTTACTTATAAGCAATATATTTGGTCTCTTGAGTGGAAGATTAAAAATAATTCTAAATGTTTTTGGTCATTCCTAAATACAAAACGTAAATCTCTTGGGATTCCAGCTAACGTGTCGTATAATGGCGTCTCTTCTGGTAATCTAAATGTAATCTGTAACAACTTTGCGTCTTTTTTCAATCAAATTTTATTGAGTTAAACATTAATTATGTTCAAATGGTTAATAGCTGTTACTCTTGTATTGAGACTGATTGTCTGTATTTATTATGTATTATTATAACTGTTAATAATTTCTTTTACAATATTAAAGAAATAAATATGTACGAAACTCCAAAAATAAATAAAACACAAAATCGTAATAGCTTACCAGTTTTTTAGTTACGGACACCTTTTTTTCAGTAACCGACACCCGTCAAATACTAGTTATGGACACCTTTTTTCTGTAGCTTTTCACACTAAACTGTAAGAGGAGTTTTCGGCAACAAGTTTACATAAGCTCGTCAAACGTTAAAAACGAATAATTAAAACTTTTAATTCGACATTTCAATTGACAATTGGGAATATCATGAATCCTGACTCATTTTATTAAACTCATTTCGAAGCGCGGCGCCTTGCTTAGTAGTATAGGGATAATCAATCCAGCGTCGCTTACCTTGTATTCCAGCAGTAAAATTTATTTCGCTTACCAGCATTCCGTCGGCTATTCTTTTATCGTTTTATTGAACGCTGATTGTTTCAAAGTGGTATTTGTTTTTTCATCTTTTAATTTGAACTTAATTAAACCTTCAAGTTTTATCAAAATTTGTGGTTTATAAAAACTTGTGGTTCGTCAAAAATGTATGCGAAAACTTCTATTTTAAATTTGTTTTTCACCAAAACCGATATTTCACCAAAACCGATACCGAAATTAAAACAGAATATATTTAACTTGGAAGGTTTTTCAAAATATCTACTATAATTTTTGTCTAATATATAAGATAAATGAATATTAATACGCACAAAAACAAAAAGATACATCTAGTATCTACGTATGTATACAAGAAATACATTTAATTACAAACCCTTAATTCGGGGATATTATACATACATAAAATCTTTTTATGCAATAGCTAGGTACTTATAAAGTTATGAATAAAATGAAGATAAGTTAGTATTTAAACAAAAACAAGCAAACAAAAATGTATAGGCACCTAAACAGTTTTCAACAAGTAATATTGCAATTAAAAAAAAATAATTTAATTTGAATGTTAGTTATAGTTAGTTACTCAATTAAAAATATTTATATAAATATTGTAATTAATCAATAAGTTAATATCACTAGTAAAGTAATCTATCTTAAAGATGGGCAAAGAAAAGTGCTAACGTATTTTTCTGTTTTTGTACATGTACCATGGAAGTTTCTGAAAGTAAACGTTTTTTTTTTTAACTGTATTTTACAAATCTTCTTCTTAAACTAATTTTACTTAGGCATTTTGTAATAAATTCCTGAAAATGTGGTTTTGTAGCAATATAAAAAGCGGTTTGTAAATAATGAATGGAAAAAAGAAAGACAAAAACGATGGTGTCCATAACTAACATCCTCAAAAACCTCTAATCGCGCCAGTAATAGACACCCCTGTCGGTCACTGAATTTATTGAACAATACATTTTAGCTATGAACACCCCACGTTAAATTAAGTTATTTTATTATTTTGATAAAAAAAAGTTAACAAATAGATCCACTAATTATTGTTTTAAAATAATATGAACTGTCCCATATATAAGAAACACGGATAAATTAATAAAATACTGATTTACACTCAAGTGTTTCTTAAGAAATTCACAAGTTTTCTTTGATTTACAGAGGTACTGAACTTACATCTTTTATTACACGTCAACGATTGACTACAAAATATCAATTGAAGTCTTTTGTTATGACATTTGCACGTCTAAACACGTTAAAAATAGCCTCGGAAGTATCCAGCAAGAGGAAACCTTAATAAAATGAAAAAAACAGTGATAGGTGACCATTACTGAAAGGGGGTCGGTCACTAGTATCATCTCTTGATAACAGTTTTTCTGTTGCACCAGATAATATACCACCGCTTCTTTTAAATAACTGTAAATTGCATCTAGCTGCCCCACTCTGTTATATATTCAATTTGTCTCTAAGACAAGGTGTATTTTTGGATAATTGGAAACATTCCTTGATAACTCCTCTGCACAAGTCGGGATCGAAATCGGATGTTGAAAATTACAGACCAATTGCTAAACTTCAGCTGATACCTAAAGTATTTGAAGCAATAGTAAGGAACAAACTCTATAATTTGATTAAAAATCATATTTCTGAAAACCAACATGGGTTTATGAGTGGACGATCGACAACAACTAATTTAGCTTTATTCACTAATTACTGTCTTTGTAATTTAGAAAACCGTTATCAAGTTGACGTTATTTACACTAATTTTTCGAAAGCTTTCGATCGGGTCCAACACAATGTTCTAGTGAAAAAACTTCAATTATTTGGATTTCACTCCGCACTTCTTAAATGGATACATAGTTATTTAGTTGGACGAATACAATATGTCAAAATTGGTAATGTGCTGTCAAATGAAATCATAAATTTTTCCGGTGTACCACAGGGCAGCAATCTTGGACCGCTTCTTTTCATTCTTTTCATAAATGATTTGCCTAGTTATATTTCATATTCAAAGTACTTACTTATTACATGCCGATGACCTCAAGATTTTTAGTTGCATTAAATCTCCACTAGATGCGTGTAAAATTCAAAATGATCTTAATAATATTGTTCACTGGTGTAATCTATATAGATTATTTTTCAATAATAATAAATGTAGTGTTGTAACTTATGCAAGATTAGTTAATCCTATTTGTTTTGATTACAAACTTGATGGTCAAAACCTACAAAGATTAATGAGTCAAAAGGACCTTGGAGTTATCTTTGATTCTAAAAAGATTTTTTCGCTTCAAATTGACCAAGTAATCTCCAGAGCAAATTCGATGTTGGGTTTCATAATGAGGAATTCAAAGTCTTTTGAAGATCCTTACACCCTTAAGACTTTGTTTTTATCTAATGTTAGACCTCTGCTAGAGTATTGTTGTGTTATTTGGAATCCATATACTCAAACAAGCATTATTCGTATTGAACAAATTCAGAAAAGGTTTACTAAATTTGCTTTGCGGAAAACATTTAGAAATGCAAATCTTCCGTCTTATGAGATCAGATGTGCCTTTATTGATTTAAAGCCCCTAGTACTCAGAAGGAAACTATATTCTGCTCTTTTCGCTTTTGATATCCTCAATTCAAATATTAACTGTTCGATGCTGCTTTCAATGTACTATATTTATGCACCTTCCCGTATTTTGTTACCTAGAGATGGAAATTTCGTATATGTTCCATATCATAGTACAAGTTACGCCAAACATAATCCAATTACTAACTCTTGTATTGCTTTGAATGATCTTGATCTTGTCATTGATTTTAATAAAAGTAGGATAAATATTAAAAGAGATATATTGAATTCATTATAATATTATTATTTTTAAACTTTGTAAATATGTTATTTATTCGTTAGTTTAAATTATGTATATACAGGGTGTCCCACAGTCACCGCCCCAAATGAAAACCATGGATTCCTGAGGTCATTTTAAGTCGAAAAACTTAAGAGGTCATTTTCTCGTTTTCGTCCCGTTTTCGAGTTATAACGGTTTTTATGGTTTTTCCCTTAACTGGCTTTATCTTTGCCAAACTACGTCCGATTCGTAAAATTTTTTTTATAACCAATCAAGAATTTATTACAGTTTTAGTTTGTCCAAAGACTTTTTTTTCTGCGGACAACCGTTTCTCCGCAATTTTGCATCAAACCCAATTTTTTCGTTTTTTAAGTAATTTTTTTTTACTTTGATATCATTTTATTCAAAAAAACACGTTAATGAGTTTTAATTTTTTTCACTTATTATTAAAGTCCAGTTCATTTTCTTAAAAAAAATATTTTTTTTTTCTTAAAAAGAATACTAAATGTAATTAACAAAAAATAAACAAACTGAGTGAATTAAAAAAAAATAATAATTTTTAAATACAAAATTAACTTTTTCTGAGCTATTGTGGTTAAGAAAAGGACAAATAGATAAAGTTAATTAGTAAGACCGTTAACTTATGTAAACAGTAAAGATTTGCATTATGATTTGAAGGTTGTAAATATCTTTCTCGCGTGATCTAGTGTCCGCGTCGTGTTCTTTCACTTGATACTCCATTTTGGATTTGTTATTCAAGTTGTAGTTTTTTTTCAATTATTTGCGAACAATGGATTACACTAATCAAGAATATCTGGAAATGTTATTAATATACGCTGAAATGGGATAAATTGATCTATTTGTCCTTTTCTTAGCCACAATAGCTCAGAAAAAGTTAATTTTGTATTTAAAAATTATTATTTTTTTTTAATTCACTCAGTTTGTTTATTTTGTGTTAATTAAATTTAGTATTCTTTTTAAGAAACAAAAAATATTTTTTTTAAGAAAATGAACTGGGCTTTAATAAGAAGTGAAAAAAATTAATACTCATTAACGTGTTTTTTTAAATAAAATGATATCAAAGTGAAAAAAACTACTTAAAAAACGAAAAAATTGGGTTTGATGCAAAATTGCGGAGAAACGGTTGTCCGCCCGCAGAAAAAAAAGTCTTTGGACAAACTAAAACTGTAATAAATTCTTGATTGGTTATAAAAAAAATTTTACGAATCGGACGTAGTTTGGCAAAGATAAAGCCAGTTAAGGGAAAAACCATAAAAACCGTTATAACTCGAAAACGGGACGAAAACGAGAAAATGACCTCTTAAGTTTTTCGACTTAAAATGACCTCAGGAATCCATGGTTTTCATTTGGGGCGGTGACTGTGGGACACCCTGTATATAGTCTTTATAAAGTTTTTGTAACTTGATTGACGAAATAAATAAATAAATAAAATACCTAATATACTATACCTACATACTTCTTTTCCATCTAAAATAATGATACGAGTAATAACGTATAAACAATCAAAATGTGTATTTAAGTATTATATAAAATGTAATATTTTTAGGCGAAAAATTGTTTGGTTTGAAGATGTTTGTGTACTTCTTAATTTTTAATTGCGATAAAGGGACTATAGTGCAAATTCTGCATTCGGAAAAAAAATCGAACTCGAGATTTTGATCAAAGTTGACGTTACGATAATAGCGAAGACGAAAAAAGTTGATCGGGCAATTCCGTCTCTATGTCTGTATGTCTGTACCCGGATCTACAGCCTAAGCCACTAGAGCCATTTTCTTCAAACTCGGTACTTAAGGGTCTTCGTTGATTCCCTAGAGGAGAAATTGACATTTTCTTTTTAGCTCCAAATCTAACGGTGCCCCCAATCACCTGTAATGCAAAATCTTATTTATCTTGAAAACAGCTCTAACGATTTCGATAAAAAAAAAACAAAAATTAGTGTGCTATGAGCATGGACTACATTTTGGTGAAAAAAAATTTTGGGGCAAAATTTTACTAACGGTACCTATCATAGAACGGTTTTTTTTTTTATTTTTGACTCTCTCATTAACGGCTCTAACGATTTAAACTATTTTTTTTTTTAAGGAGGAGCCCCCTTAAGCTTAAAATAATATTGTATATAAAAATATTCGAAAAAATATTTCTTAGGTTTTTTGAAACAATTTTTTTTTGAAAAATCATTATCTTCAAAACGTGTGAACGATTATTTTTTGAAATTATTTCATTAAACCTATACTACTAAATACTTAAAATTGGCATCCCAAATTTTGTTCTTGACAAATTTTAAAGAAATTTCTTATATAAAAAAATTAATTTAATAATAAAACGATTTTTGAGTTTTCTTTGAATTAATTCATACTTTTCCGGCAGTTCCACGCATTTGAACATTTTTATCTCATTAAATCCATGTTTTATATTTATAAAATGCGAAGAGTTGTCTAACGTGTTTAAAATAATGAAAAAGCTAGACAAAGTATTCAAGCTAAACAACTGTGTTAAGTAGATCCGGTTTTATTCGTTTATTGAGTATCGTTTAAAATTTTGCGCCAATATTTCGAAAACCACATGTGAGAAAAAAAAATTATTTTACTTTAAAATAAATACCATAAAAATGTTAAAAAATTGTTTTCGAAAACCGTATTTTTCATTCGGTTAATTCCTACGATCTATAATTTAAAAAAAGAAAATTGAAATTAAGATATTACTAACTGTACCAACCATAGAACCATATGTTCGAATTTTGAGTTCCTCATTATAGGCGTAGCGGATTTTAATAAAATTTTCTATAAGGAAGTTTCTAAAAAGTTAAAAGAAAATATTGCATTTCAAAACTTAAACAAAATATTTATTGAATTTAAAAAAAAAATCTACATATTTTTTTTTTTTGAAAATTCGTTATCTCAAAAAATTACTCAATATTTTGTTTTGGAAATTAAATTTTTATTCGTACAATAATAAAACATTTAAGTTGATGTACCAAAATTTTTTCTTAAAAATGTTTTAAAAATTTTGTAAATAAAAGCTTAAAAAAAGAAACCACTGCGAGGACTTAAAATTTTTGTTCTTGCATAATCTTATATTTTTTACTTGCGACTTATGCAAGTTATGCATTCGTAAGAAAAATCGAACTCGAGATTTTGATTAAAGTTGACATTACGATGATAGCGAAGACTAAAAAAGTATGTCTCGCAATTCTGTCTGTCTGTCTACCTGTCTTTTCGACTACAGACTAAACGGCTTGGCCGATTTTCGTTAAACTTGATAGATATCATTTTTAACTTCCTCCCCCCATACGGTTTTTTCTTTTTTTTTAAGACCAAAATTAACGGTACCTTCCATACGAATTCTTTTCGAAATTTTATAAATGTTTTTTTTTTTGCTCAAAAACTGTTCGATAGATTCAAAAAATAAAAAATACAAAAAAATGTCATTTAGTTAAAGCTAGGTAATGGTTGAAAATTTTTTTCCGAAAAATAGTAATTGAGGGTACCCCCATGGAACCATTTTTTTTGTTTTTGATTTTCTCGAAAACGGTACCACCGTTTTTTTGTTTTTGCTAAGGCTCCCTAAAAACTTGAATACAATTTTTAGATTTTTTAGATTAAAATGATTTATTTATTAACATCATAAATATATACAAATTTACATAAACAAAATCTGTGTGGCGTGGCTATGCCATAAATAATTGATTTTAAATATAAATATTACTAAACTTGTAATTGGGTTACTTAGGATAATGACTTATTCCTTAAAAGCTAGCATTTATTATTCTATCCCGATAAGTTAAAGCTGTTTTGCAAAATTTTAATAATGGGTCGTTCATTTCGTTCAATAAATCCAAAACTTGATCTGCTGAGAGCGTATCATTACCGAGGAAATGTCGCCTTGTTTCGCGAAGAGTCGGGCATTTACCCACAAAATGAAATACGTCTTCCCTTTCTGCTGTATTGCATATATTGCACAATATTGGAAGGTCATCTCGGTGCGGTCTATAGTTGAGATGCAGCAGTTCTACCCTAAGCCTTAGCATTAATGAAATCGATTCTACGCTATTTCCGTCTCGAAAGTAGTTTGCCTGTTGTAGATTGTAGTTGAGTCTGCTGTATACCGATCTATAGAGAGATTCCCTTGCTTCCCTTTCATATTTATTCCTAGTGTTAGCATCTGTTGCGGATATGATTTCGAAAAGTCTTTGTTTCCAGTTTTTGTGCAGCTCTTGTTCTAGCTTTAAGTCGAAGTTGCACAAATGTGCTAGCTCCAGCCACTCTCTATACCAACCAACTTTGCTGCTCACTGTTTTCATCATGATTCTCTTCGGAAGTCGACTTTCATTCATGTTTAAAACTTTGATGACGTAATCTGCCTGTAGTTTTTGGGTTTTAGTAAACAACGGTGATAATCCAGTCTCTAGGTTCAACGCATAGTTTGGTGTGTTTAACGGTAGTCTGAATGCTCGTTTTAGGTAGAAGCGTAAAAGTTTTTCCACTTCATCATATTGGTGACCTCCCCAAACCTGCGCTGCGTATAGCATGACTGATTCTGCAACGGACTCGAAAACTTTGAACTTAGTAGATACTGTGGCTTAGATATTTGTTGGAGAAACAAATCTTCCAAGTTGAGTTTATTGCAGTTTTTGCCTTTGCAAGCTTCTCATTAAAGTGTATCTCCATTTTTAAATTGCTTGTGCATATCACTCCTAGGTACTTATACTCGTTGACCACTTCAAGTCTTTCGTTATTAAAGTGCCAATTTTCGCTTGCTCGTAGTCTACCCCTCCCTCTGTTGAAGATCATGATCTTAGATTTCTCTTGGTTCACAACTAAGTTCCAACTGGCACAGTATTCACATAATGGATTGATCATCAGCTGCATCGTTTCCGGTGATTGAGCTAGGATCACTATGTCATCTGCAAACAGAAGTGCTTTGATGGTGGTTCTGTCGATTTCAATTCCACCAGGCAGGATTTCAGTTATATCATCGATGAATAGTGCGAACAGCAAAGGACTCAGAGAATATCCTTGTCTCACTCCCATCTTAGTTTGGAACCATTCGGACAGAACTTGACCATCCCAGACTGCAGCCCACGTATCTTCTAGAAGGTTTTCTATAACTTTTCCAAATTTGTGCGACATTCCTTTGCAATATAATTTGTACAACAACGACTTTCTATCCACAGTATCAAAAGCGGCCTTGAAATCTACGAAGAACGCGTACAGTTTCTTCCCTTGTGACACAAATGTTTCTGCTACATTTCGAAGTACAAATATGTGGTCTACCGTTGAGTATCCTGCTCTAAATCCGGCTTGGTACTCTTTAAGCAGGTTTTTGTGGTTGATCCAAGTTGTAAGTCGCCGTTGCAAAATGGTCGTGAAAATTTTGTAAGCCACATTTAAAAAGGAGATTCCCCTATAGTTATTTGGATCTGTTTTATTGCCTTTCTTGTATATCGGAAATATCAAAGCCTTCTTAAAGTCTCGAGGAACAAAGCCGTTCTCCAAAATGTCGTTGTTAAGGGTTGTTAAAGTTTGTATGAGCTCAGCAGAACCGTACTTATAAAATTCTCCTGGAATGCGATCCAATCCGGGTGCTTTGCCATCTTTAAGATCTCTTACCACTGCGTACGTTTCTGCTACTGTTATTTGTGCATCCAAAATGTCGTCTTCGAAGCGAGGAGAAGCAGATTGCACCGAATTCGAAATATTATGTGGATTTAGCAATGTTTTGAAATGTTCGCACAATGTAGCTGCATCTAGGTTCTTGCTTATGGTAGGCCTCGTTCCATTAATGTTACGCACTTTTTTCCAGAAGTAGGCTGCATTTTTGCAATTTGTTAGATTTCTTGCTGTTTCTTCAGCGTAGGTCTTCTTCTTACACCAACATAATGCCTTAAAAAGTTTATTTGCCTCGATGTATTGGTCTCTAAATCCATCTCCATTGCTTTTTCGAAATATTCTGAGCCACGCAAAGGATCGTTTTCTAGCTTGCATGCATTCTGCATCAAACCATGGTTGCACAAAAGTTCTCCTGAAGTTTCCCTGTTCTTGGTTGTTCACCTGAGACGCTGTTTTTATAACTTCTTCTAGTTGGCCAAATTCAGTTATTTCTTGGGTTGATAGGGTAATATCTAAATTCCTTCTGTAGGCATCACTCCGGGCGTTTTTCCATTTAAGCATTGGTAAAAGCTTCATCTCTACAGTTTCTTCCATTTCTTCTGTTTCAATTCCGAATTCGATAATAAGTGGCTGATGATCTGAATAAGGTAATTGACCTACCTCGAAGTCCGTAATATAAGAATTCCAGTCACCATTCGCAAGGCAGAGATCGATTACCGATGACCCTTGTGTACCAATGTAAGTAAAGTTTCCATCTTTGTCCCCACGGCTTGTACCATTCCATATGCGAAAGCCAAAGGAATCGCAAAGATCAATCAGCTTAATACCTTTCGTATTGCGGATTTTATCTTTTGAGTTGCGTGTTATTCCTGTTTGTCTATTTACGATTCCTTCTTCCGTAGCCGTGCGAGCATTCAAATCACCTATGATTATTGAGTTTTGGATGTCATCTCGCATAATCAGTTCTTGTAGCTGCCCAAAATCTCGTTCCCAATGATTGCAGTTAAGATATATAGGATACAGTCGGAACACTCTGTTGTCGAAGCTCAGTCTAAGAAATGTTGTTCCTGATTCGGTTTCAAAATCACAGACGATTCCTATTATGCTTTTTTTATACCCAAAGTAGCAGCCCCCACTTGCCCTTCCCCTTGTATTGGTTTTAATTGCTGGTATCCACTTGAATTTATAGTCTTCAAATTTCGCCTCCATAGCTTCAAAATTGTTCTCAGTTAAAAAAGTTTCGAACAAAAATACAAAATGAAATTGATTTATAAAGTTAAAAAAATCTACATACATACACTTATTTAATAGACCTGATACATTATATGAAATTACTTTATAATTTTTTATCTTTTTTTCTTTTACAATTAACTTCTTTTTTTTTTTCTAAATTCTTATTTTTATAAATTTTCGTTTTAGTTTTGCTTTTAAGACAGACGGCATTTATATTAAACATTCTGTTGAGCCCTTAATGCGTTCACAGTTTGAGAAGAACTGCAACCGGCTCCGTTTGTGCTACCACCTTCAATTCTTTCGTTGACATGTGTCAAACAAATGTCATTGTCGCCCAGTATTTGTTGAAGAACTTCTGCCGCCTTTTTCCCATCGCACATATGTAATTTCATTTTTTTTATCGAAATAAAATATTTTATCCTCAACCTTAAGTGATTGTCCCCTCAATTGTGGTTTAATGCTTTTATTTTGTTCGTTTATGTGTCTATTTATCCTCATCAAAGTTTTCCTCTTCTCTCGAGTTGCTGCTGTAAAGTCCCTATGTATGGATACACCTGTACCTCGGAGTGCTGCTGCCGCTTTCAAGGCTCTACCAACATCTTCGCTGTCACGGAGTTTCACCTTAACGTTCGCAACTTCTCCTACTGAACTCAATGAACTTGCAGATTCCACAATGTTATGGTTGTTGGTTTTTAGGAGATCCATACATATAGCCTTGGCTTTGGCCGTTGGGTCTACGCCAGCTTGGATTGGTATATGTGCAATTAGATTTTTCTCGTTTGCATTTCGTTCCATCCGCTCTACCTGTCTTTCCAACGCATTGCAACGCGATTCCACTTGTTGCAGCTGAACTTTCAGGGAGTTATTGCTATCTCGAAGTGCTTTCATCTCTATGCTTACTCCTTCGAAATCGGCCTTTGTTGGCCAGTTTGCCAATTTCTCATCGAGCATTGCTTCCATTGAGACGCGCATCATTGCAATCAAACTAGCAGCGTTCATGTTACCAACCAATGTATTAACAGACTGCTCTCCAAGGTTAGTATTTTGGGTTTCAGGAACTTCTGGAGAAGAGTCTATAAGACATCTGCCCCTTTTAGCTGCCGACTCGGCGCCTTCCGCAAATTTGACAGGAGTGCGACGCATTTTTTAATTCGCAGAATTTTTAATATGATGGCCGATTGATTTGTTCAGATTATCGAGTTGTAAAGCGACTCACCTCTGTTTTTTTTTTTTTTTGCAGATGCAGAGAAGTGATCGGTTATACTTCTTTTTGGATAGTTTACACTCAAATCACTTGTATGAAATAAATATTTAACTAATTACAATAAATTTTCAATAAAATTTTTCGGAGGTCTTTAAAATCACTTGTTGTCACTTACGGTTCAGTGCTGCCAATCCTTGAATACAATTGTGTATTCAAATTTTGAAACAAAAATTTTTTTGGATTTAAAAATAAAATCAAAATATTTTTTCAAAACTCAATATTTCGAAAACCACATGCTAGATTTTTTTAAACTTGATAAATAAAAGTTTCTCAATATACTCTTCAAGATGTGAGGAAAAAAATCATTTTACCGAAAAATAAAGGTACCCACCATTCAAAATTGTTAAAAAATGTTTTAAAAAAAAAAAAAAAGAAAATTCGTTTAACAAAGCCTAGTACTGAGTTTGCTTTGCAAGAATAATCTCGTCAATATGTGTGAGGAAATTGTGCCCTCTTTTACATCAATAATGCAGAATGTAAGAAAGGGTAGGAGATTGAATGGGTTTTCTTGAAAAATAGTTTGATTGGAATTTAGCAATATTTACCTCTATATATCAAAGGGAAAATGAAACCCAAGGAAACTAAACCTCAAAACGCAAAACCCAAACCAAGTGATACAAAAACGTATGCCAAAGTGGAGTCACAAAACCAGGAATAAAGTGCAAATATACCTGACCCAGTTTCCCAAGTGTTTTCTTTGATTCTTGCCAGACTTGAAGAGCAAAGCAGGACGAATAAACTTATATTTGAAAAATTAAGCATGCTTGAGCCTAAGACTCATACATCCCAGAATAAATTATGAAAATGGATGAGCTGTTTAAAATTTTTACATGGAATGCGAATGGATTATCATCAAAATAGATGAACTAGAAATAATTCTACAAAATGAAAAAATTGACATATGCTTGATTACCGAAACTCATTTAAAAAAACACTGCGATGTAAAAATTAAAGGATTCTGTGCTTATCATGCATTTCATCCATCTGACAGAGCAAGAGGCGGATCCTCTCTATTTATTAAGGATACTATCGAACATTCAATTAGAACTATAATTGAGATCGATATAATGCAAATATGTTCAGTAACTGTTAAATTTAGAAGTTCATACTATAATGTTGCGTCAATCTACTGTCCTCCTAGAAGTAAAATTGTGAAAAAAGACTTTGTAGATCTATTTGAAGTTCTCGGGCCGAAATTTATAATTGGTGGCGACTTCAATTCGAAACAGACTTTCTGGGGATCGAGGTGCATCTCAACTAAAGGTAGGCAGCTTTTCAAAGCTTGTATGGCATCTTGTGTTGATTTTTTCTCGACAGGTAAACCAACATACTGGCCAACTGATAGAGCGAAAATGCCAGACCTTGTAGACTTCTTTATCGCAAAAGGACTAGATAAAAATTACACAAAAATCGAGGAAAACTTTGACCTTTCCACCGATCATTCACCAGTCATATTGACAGTAAGTGGAAAGCTAGTCAAAAAGGAAAGAGCTCCATTTTTATGTAACAACATTGCGAAAACAATATTGCGCTAAATATATCTTTGAAAACCCCTTTAGAGCTAGAAGATGAAGTCGATATATTTATTAAAGTCATACAAGACGCTGCATGGAAAAACACTCCACACAACTTTAGAGATCCAATTAGAAGTCCAGATACAATTTCACCGGAAATAAAAGATCTGCTTCGCGAAAAAAGAACTGTTCGGAAAAGATGGCATCAATCACGAGCACCTCAGGACAAAACCATCTTAAACCGCCTCTCGAATGAGCTTAAGTATGCTATCCGCGAATCAAAAAATCGGAAGATTTCTACGTATCTTGAAGGTCTGACCGCAGATAAAAATACGAATTATTCATTGTGGAAAGCTATAAAAGATGTTAAAAAGCCGCAAATACATTCAGCACCAATCAGACAAAATAATGGTGAATGGGCTAAGTCCGATAGAGAAAAAGCCGATTTATTTGCTGAACATCTAGAGGAAACCTTTAACCCTTTTGACGGTCAGGCGTTGATAAATGAAAATGGTGATATCCAATGGCCATCTGAAAACTTTGTTATTCGGAATATCACGTTATCAGAACTTCATCAAGCTATTAAAAATCTTAAAAATAATAAAGCTCCTGGGTACGACCTAATAAATGCTCGCGTGCTTAAAGAGCTACCCAGAAAAGCAGCAATTAAACTTCAGCACCTTATGAATGCGGCATTAAGGCTTTCATACGTTCCACGCCAATGGAAAGTCGCAGAAATTTTAATGGTTCCAAAATCGGGAAAGTCTCCGAACGAAAAGAAATCTTATAGACCAATTTGCCTCTTGCCACTGATCTCGAAGGTATTTGAGAAAATCTTATTAAAGCGACTGCTTCCTATTATCGAAGAAAAGCGGCTTATTCCTGACCATCAATTTGGTCTCCGGAAAAGCCACTCAACAATTGATCAGGTGTACAGGATAACCAATGAAATTGAGAAATCACTAGAGGGAAAAAATGTATGTTCAAGCGCATTTTTAGACGTCTCTCAAGCCTTTGACAAGGTCTGGCACGATGGTCCTAAGTTTAAACTGCGACAGGTCTTTCTGGATCAAATATATTACATCCTTGAGTCGTACCTCGAAGATAGGCTATTTCGAGTTAAGCAAGGGAGGGAATATTCGGACTTTAAGGAAATCAATGCTGGTGTTCCCCAGGGAAGTGTTCTCGGTCCGATTCTGTTCATACTATACACTAGCGATATTCCTCAAGAAGAAGATACCATGATAGGTGATTTTGCCGATGATACGGCTATACTTGCAACATCCGATTCAGTTGAATCTACAACCGAGAAGCTCCAACGAGCTCTAGATAAAATTTCGGTATGGACTAAGAAATGGCGAATTGTTCTAAATGAGTCCAAATCAACACATGTTAATTTTACTTACAAAAAAAATTACCAATCTGCCCACCTACATTAATTCGGTGCAAATACCATATGCTAATGAAGCAAAGTACCTAGGAATGACACTGGACGCTAAGCTTAAATGAAAAACTCACGTTAAAAAGAAACGAGATCAACTTGAAAATAAATTACGTGAAATGAATTGGCTTATTGGAAGATATTCCAAACTCAGCATCTACAATAAATTGCTTATCTATAAGCAAGTGATAAAACCAGTATGGACATACGGTATACAACTTTGGGGTTGTACTAAACCAAGCAATAGACAAATACTACAATCTTTTCAGAGCAAAGTTCTCAGAGAAATCGTTAATGCTCCGTGTGGTACATTAGAAACAGTGATTTACACAGAGACTTACGATTGCCAACTGTTGAAGATGAAATAGCAGTTTTCGCTAGGAAGCTACGAACTCATTTAAATAACCATAGCAATGGAATTATTCGACAAACAATTAATGAGACAAACCTTGTGCGCCGACTTCAAAGAACGAGACCGTTCGACCTAGCGCCATAAGGAGTATCCGCTTTCAAATGTGGTATCCGCAGGTCCTCTCAGTGGGGAGCTTCCTGCCAAATGTAATTATAATATATAATGAAATTAAAACTACTTGATAAGGTAACTTAGTTGTAGTCGCAAGAACAAAAGGGAGGTGTTTTTTAGTGAGTAAAAATCTCACACTACTATGAGTACAGGGCTCATAGTGTCTATGAAGATTCTTCACCTACCCATGAAAAAAAAAAAAAAAAATTTACCTCTTAACAATTTTTCAGGCACCAGACAAAGAATCAAGTTGAATAAAAGTAGAATGATACATCGGAGAAATGTTCTTGAAAAAATTGACATCGTCGCCGTGGAATACTTGATGATCATTTCAATATCGTTAATAGTAAGATTAAAAAGTAGATGCCAAAGTGCCCGCCTTGTAGGACCCCGGAGGTAGATAAGAAATCATCGGAGAGGCTCAATCTGAATCATACTTTTTAGTAAAGGTTTTTCAGATAAAAGGAAATCCATCTTAAGAAAATAGGTGGAAAGTTTGAATCGAATAAGTTTTTTTAAAATCATTGACTTCCTTTCCGTTATCTAATGCTGTTGTCTAGGGAAAACGTTAGACATACAATAAAAACTTAAAAGATTTTGGGAATATGCTTTCAAAGGTTTTGGGAATTGTACTTGTTTTTAACTTCACACTCCTTTTTATGTATTGTAGTTATGAAAGAGGTCTGCCATAACAAATGGAATTTTCCTTTTGATAGAGATGAACTAATTATTTTTGAGAGGGAAGATGAAGTATGGAAGAGCATTATTTGAGAGCTAACTTCATGAAAATATATTTAACCTGACTTAATAAAATAGCCAAAATATCGAATATTTAAAGTTGCATATTAGCATCCGTGTCTATAAAATTTTCTAGACTGCATCTTAGAGGTTATTTAGTATAAGCATACTTAAATATTTAATTTCCCTTTAAATGATGAAACTTAAATTCGTATCTACATATAACCGATTTTTCATTGGTTCTTAACTAAACGATGGTTGTGTCACGTAACGTACGAGTAAAAGAATGTGAAAAATTATACAAAAAAAAAAACAAATGCTACTTCATTTTATACAACTCAACTGTTTTGTGGCAGCTTATAGGGCCCATACACTACGCAAACCGTTTGAGCAAACAAATGCCTTTTGTTGTTGTAAAAATGTTTGTGCAAACTGTTTGAGTAGTGTGTAGCGATGTTGAGTATTTGCGCAAACGGTTTGAAGAAATTCAAAAAATTTTGAATTTTCCGTGACTGCAAAAACATGTTTGAGTTTGAGTGGTGTGTGTTGAATTTTGCTCAAACAGATGCCAATTTTCATGAAATTAAGATTAATAAACAAGACGAACGAATTTTTTTGGACCGAATTCTTTTTTTTTTTTTGTTTTTTCTATTTCTTTTTTAATAGAAATAGAGATGAAAAACGTCACGCAAACTAATATCTCTCAAACATGTTTGTGTAGTGTGTGGCGAAAATATGTTTGCTCAAACACGCGTTTGAACAAACGTGTTTGCGTAGTATATGGGCCCTATTAAATTAGTAAGCTTTTGGAAGACGCACTTTTAAAATTGTGAAATTTAGAAAAAAAAGCCATGGCACATACCCCCACCCCCGTCGCCACAAACAAAAGAAAAAGATCTGAATATTGGGATGCTTTCGACAAGGAAACATCCTTATTTAAAAAAGTGTCATAATAAATTTAAATAAAATGCACGATTGGTTGGCACAAACTTGCTCTTACATTATGTAAAAGATTAATAATTTCAAAAATGAATGTTATTAGAGAAAAACTTTTCATAACCATAAAATTGATTTTGTTAAATGACTAAGGGCCATTTGCTGAAACGTTTTTCTTCCTAAAACAATTCCTTTAGTAGTTGGAACTAAAAACAGGTCAAATAAAATGCACGACTGGAAAAGTTCTTTAAAAAAATCTATTTTGTTTTCAATGGCAGACAACAAAAGAAACACATGTCAACAGCACACGGTTGGTATTGAACGGTCCCCCAATAAGTACTAACCACGCACCATCCGCGTTGCGAATTTTTGAATTAAAAAAACTATAAGTCATAAGTCTGTAGATGATTTGTGAATTAAAAAAATTTAATTCATAAGTTAGTTAGTGACTTATGATTTAAAAAAAAATTTAATTCATAAGCTAGTTGGTAAATTGGAAATGTTTAAGCTTGTTTTGACTACATAATTATTTAATTATTAACTAAAGTAGATTTCAAGTTTTTGTGTGTCATAAAATTATCATGCTAGCTTATAAATTTTCCAATTAATAATTTTTTAATCAGAATTTTTCCATTAGCTTATGAATTAAATTTCTTTTAATTCATAAGTTACTATGAAACTTTTGAATAAAATTTTTTTTAATTCTTTAGTCACTTACTTGCTCATGACTTAATTTTTTTCAATTCATAAGTCACTTGGTAGGTTGTGAATTATTTTTTTTTAATTCATAAGTCACTTACTTTTTCATGCCTAAAATTTTTTTAATTCATAAGTCACTTAGTAGGTTCTGAATTATTTTTTTTAAATTCATAAGTCACTAAGAAGCTTATGATTTAAATTATTTTAATTCACAAGTCTACAGTAACTAGCTGCTGAATTAGATTTTTCTTAATTCATAAGTCACCCACTGGCTTGTGAATTAAGCTTAAGCTAAAAAGTGACTTAAGTTTTTGCAACCCTGCGCACAATGATGTTTGATTTCGTTGATCGATGGGAAGCGATGCTTTCATTAAAGCCTAGACCGTTGACATAGTATTTATGTATTTGATATTTTGCACTAATAATTTATTTCCGAAGAAACTAAATTGTAGCAAACACAAAAGAAACAAAATCAAACTAGAATGCTTCTGCCGGGTCTTACATTTGACATTTGAGTATGTGGATTAGTGTTTCTTGAGTGGATTCTAACTTGAAATCGGAAAGCGAAATTCTCTTCTCAGAATCGTCAGAAGAGTATTTTTTTCCCACTGTAATGGTTTGAGAAGGCTCCTGGTTCTGGCCGGTTCTGGATGTCCAATGGAAACCCAAGTAACATCGTTGGAGCTAAATGTTATTTAAATGTTCTTAAATAGCTCTGAGGGTGTTAAATGCAAGGCCCTAACTCTATTTCAAAACAGATTGCAGATCTTGGTAAACTTATTTAAAAATCTAGCTCTATAATGGAGTTTCCTAACAATCTTTAGCTCTGTTACGTTTAAAAGCTTTCTGCTCGATAAATATGCTCCATAATAATGTTTTTATCTGTCGCAAAGCATATATGCAGGGGCGAACGCAGCTCCGAAACATGTGCAATAAAAAAATATGGATTCATTTTCTTAAAGGAGAATAAAACAAAGTTTTATTTTCGTGCCATAAATTCTTCTATATCTTTTCATAAAAAGGTTCCATAATTCAAATATTATTAAGGTGCGGCCCAAGAATAGGAGTTCCTGGAAATAAAAATTGAAGCGATTTTCTTTGAAATTCGCAAAAATTTGAAGTTTTGGTCAATACTTGTACTTACTTAAACAGGGATATTAAATAAATTATAAAGTAGGAACAAAAGTAAACAACTTTATTTATATTATATTCATACCACAATTTCTTTAAATGTCTAGTAAAGTTTGCAATAAGTAATTAAATAAAAAACAGCCATATTGAATGTTTTTATGCCCCCATGTCACAAAGAAATCGTTTTGAATTTTCCCTCCACTGTTTTTACTTGCGACTTATAGGTACTATAAGGCAAGTTATGCATTCGTAAAAAAAATCGAACTCGAGATTTTTATCAAAGTTGAAATTACGATGATAGCGAAGACTAAAAAAGTGGGTCTCGCAATTCTGTCTGTCTGTCTGTCTGTCTGTCTGTCTGTCTGTCTGTCTGTCTGTCTGTCTGTCTGTCTGTCTGTCTGTCTGTTCGACTACAGGCTAAACGACTCCGCCGATTTTCTTTAAACTTGGTACATATCATTTTTAATTTTTTCCCCCCACACGTTTTTTTCTTTTTTTTTTTAAGACCAAAAATAACGGTACCCCCCATACGAATTTTTTTCGAAATTTTATAAACATTTTTTTTTCTCAAAAACTGTTCAACAGATTTTAAAAATAAAGATACAGAAAAATTTCGTTTAATTAAATCTAGGTATTGGTTGAAAAAAATTTTCCGAAAAATGGTTATTGAGGGTAACCCCCATGGAACCATTTTTTTGTTTTTGATTTTCTCAAAAACGGTTCAACCGATTTTGATCATTTTTGTTTTGCTAAAGCTCCCCAAAAACATAAATAGAATTGTGTACTCAAATTTTCAAAAAAAATTTTTTTGGATTTTTAAAAAAAACTTCAAAATTTTTTTTTCAAAACTCAATATTTCGAAAACCCCATGCTAGATTTTTTTTAAACTTGACAAATAAAAGTTTATCAATATGATCTACAAAATGTAAAACAAAATTTTTTATTTTACCTAAAAATAAAGGTACCTACCATACAAATGCTAAAAAATTAAAAAAAATGGTTTTCAAAAATCGTATTTTTCTCGAAAACGGCACCTAGAATTTTGATAAAATTTTTTTTCTTTCAATTAATCTTTACGATCTTTAATTTAATAAAAAAAAATTTGAAATTAAGATATTACAGCTTGTACCTACCATAGAACCATTTTTTCGAATTTTGAATTTCTCATTATCCACATAACGGATCTTAATGAAAATTTTTATAGAGAAGCTTCTAAAAAGTCTAAAACACATTGCATTTCAAAACTTTAAAATAAATATTTTTTGAATTTTTGAAAAAAAAAACTATTTTTTTTCTTTTTTTTTGAAAATTCGATATCTCCGAAACGGGTCAATATTTGTTTTCGTAAATTTAATTTTTATTCGAACAATAATAAAAACTTTAAATTAGCGTACCAACATTTTTTCTTAAAAAGCTTTTAAAAAGTTTGTATATAAAAGCTTCTTTTAAAGAAACCACTACAAGGACTTATAATTTTTGTTCTTGCATAAATTCATATTTGCATAGCATTTTGTTACTACTAAAAGAATTTAAAAATTAATTTTATTCTTATGAACAATTTTCTCTAATAACATTCGTTTTTAAAATTCCCAGTCGATTACATAGGAGCAAGTTCGTGCGATCCAGTCGTGCATTTTATTTTTCTTTTTTTTAGACAAAAACTAACGGTACCTACCCATACGATTTTTTTTTTCGAAATTTTTTAAATATATTTTTTCTCAAAAACTGTCCATCAGAATAAAAAAAAATCATAAAATTTCATTGAGTTTTATCTAGGCAATGGTTAAAAAAATAGTTATTTTTTGGAAGCCCCAAAATTTGTGTACCTAAAAATAAAGGTACCCACCACCATATAAATGTAAAAAAATTGTTTTCGAAAATCGTAAATCCGAAAATTTTGATCAAATTTTTTTATTTTGATTAATTTTTTCGATCTATAATTAATAAAAAAAATACTAAAATTAAGACATTACTGACTGTACCTACTAGCGTTGGGTATAATCGAATGATTTAAAGAATCGAGATATTAGTATTCGAATGATTTAAAGAATCGAATGATCATTCGAATGATTTTCTAAGGAATATCATAGTAAAAAAAAGTAGGAAACAAACCATTTCAAGGAAAAAAAGCAAAAAACAAAACAAGAAAATCATAACATAATGGTTCTCGCTTCTCGTCTTTCCTTTACAATTCCATATTCAACCCTCAACGATGCATCGAGTGCAAATATCGAGATATACAAATAACCAACTTCTCGAGTTCTCGATTTTGTGTGTTTTCTTTTCTGTCTTTTCGTTCAATATTCGCTTCTCGGTCTCGAATAGGCACTTGAGTCCTCATTGCGCCTAGAGAAAGTACTCGTAGATAAGAAAAACTCATTCGAATGATTTGAGTATTCGAATGATTTGTGTGAAGAATCGAGATATCTCGAAATGTTGCCCGAATCGATTGTAATCGAATATTACTCGTACATTCGAATGCGCCCACCACTAGTACCTACCATGAATCGTTTTTTCGAATTTTGAATTTCTCATTATAGGCAGAATGGATTTGAATGAAATTTTTCATGGAAAAGCTTCTAAAAAGTTTAAAAAATATTGTATTTCAAAATTCGTTATCTCAAAAACGGCTCAATATTTTTTTGGAAATTAATTTTTTATTCGTACAATAATAAATACTAATAATAAATACTTAAAAATGTTTTAAGAATTTTGTAGATATTTCTTAAGAAAGCACTACGACTTATAATTTTTGTTCTTGCATAAACTAATATTTGCTTGAATCACATGGCATCCTGGTAGCTCCAAATACTAAAATAGTTGTTTTATTCATTTAAAAAAAGAATTTGAATGCTTATGAACAGTTTTTCTCTAATAACTTTAAATTTTGAAATTCTTAGTCTTTTAATAAAAAGCAATTTCGTGCGATCAGGTTACACATTTCATTTTTGTGAAAGTTACAGTGTCCTTATATGTTCGTAAATTTCGTTTCGTATGATTGCAAAAGTACAACAAGTTATGACTTCACGTATTAATATATTCCGGATTAAGATTAGTGGAACTTATTATAATTCTATTTTTAGGTATACACTTATGAAATCACTTACACTCTTTTTCTTCTTGTTGCATTAATGATATTATATGAACCAAATAATGGCTTCAATCACAGGGCCCGTAGTAAAACTCTAGGTATGTCTAAAAATTAATTCCGGAAAAAAATGCACGAAAGGGAAGTACCAAACACGCCCTCGTAGAAATTTGCCAAATAGGTATCCGTTGCAACCTCCTTATGCTTGGTTGTATGAAATTGTTCCAAAAGTCCCTATCCCTAACAGCCAATATTGTATAGTTATAGCATATTTATGTTAATAACAATAAAGATTATGTAATTAACAAGTACCAAATAACAAAAATTGGCCTCGAGCCCACTTAAGGACAAACATTATTTTATTAACAAGTAATATAGTAATAAAATAATATAATTATAAGAATCTCATACTTTTACTAAAACTCCCTCCGAAATTGTTTTCTGCGTCCGCCCCTGCATATAGGCATTTTGATACTGCACCCTTTAAAATAGCCCTTTAACAACAAAATAAATTTTTCGAAGTGTTTTAAAAGCTGAAAACTATATCCTCAAATCCTCATGCATGTTTAACCCTTAACCACCTACCCCCTATTTCAGTCACATAACCACCTACGTGCGGTCCAGGAGACCGCTACAGTATTTTACCCCTATTTCGTAATTTCTCATATTAAATTTTAAAAAGGTCAATAATATTGTTTTTAATACATTTAACTTTTATTAAAAAAAAAAAAAAAATAACATAAATTAAATAAATATTTGTGATTTTATCAAAAAATTCATATATTGGCACTTTTAGTGCAAAAAATGACTGTGCTCATACAATGAGATCTGTTACAATAGGAACTTAAAATTTCAAATTCTTCTTATTAATTCTTATAAGCTAAGGTACCAAAGAATTAAATAAAAATAAAAAATGGAGCATAAAAATAAAACCTCAACAAAATTGCAAGGCACCAACATTCACAATTTTTCGCTGCAGCTACTGCAAATTTGGCTCGCGCACTCTAAGCAAATTGGTTTTTTGCACATAAAAAATAAATAAACTGTCTTGCATTTCTTTTTCGGATCACAAGCGGAGCATGTTTTACGTATTTCAAGCTTTCCTTCACTTGGTAAGCTTGATGAAACTTCACTAATTTCAAACTAAATAAAAATAAAAAAATCACATAACCACCTACCTGCGGTCTCGGAGACCGCAGGAGAAATTTATTTACTAACCTAGGCCAAACGCGTGAACGTGTTAACTCACCAAGCTCATGCGCGACACTTTTTCATGTCTAGAAAAGGTACATGGATGCACATTGTCGTACGACACACACACAAGGAAATATTTGCATTTGAAAAACCGTTGCGGTCTGTGAGACCGCTGGTAGGTGGTTAAGGGTTAAGAAAATGGCGAATATTTAAGAATTTTTATAAAACAGAAAAACAAAACTATACTTACAATGCTGTGGTGACTGCATTTTGAAAAGAATCTTGAAAAACACAAAAGCTTTATCCAAAAAAATGCACGAAGAAAATAAATATTTTTTTCTCAAGTTCAAAATTAAAATAAAATAAAATGCACGACTGGATCGCACGAACTTGCTCTTATGTAAAAGTACTTTGAAATTTAAAATACATTTTATAAATATAAAACATGAATTTAAAATGAAATTGCCGTCTGATTTCTAGAAAAGTATGAATTTATGCAAACAAACTTTAAAAAATCGTTTTATTATTAAATAAATAAATTTTTTATATAAGAAATTTCTTTAAAATTTTTCAAGAAAAAAATGTGGGATGCGAATTTTAAGTATTTAATAATATTGATTTTTGTAAATAATTTCAAAAAATAATCGTTTATAGGTTTTGAAGATATTGATTTTTCAAAAAAAAAAATTTTTCAAAAAAACCCAACAAATAATTTTTCGAATATTTTTATATACAATATTATTTTAAACTTAGGGGGACTCCTGCTGAAAATTTTTGGTTAAAATCGTTAGAGCCGTTAATGAGAAAATCGAAAATCAAAAAAACGGTTCTATGACAGGTACCGTTAATAACATTTTGCCCCAAATTTTTTTTTTACCAAAACGTGGTACATGTCCATAATATCACACCTAATTTTTTTTATCAAAATCGTTAGAGCCGTTTTCGAGATAAATAAGATTTTTCATTACGGGTGTATGAGGGGTACCGTTAGTTTTAGAGCTAAAAAAAAAATTTCAATTTCCTCTAGGGAATCACCGAAGACCCATAACTACAGAGTTTGAAGAAAATAGGTCCAGTGGCTTAGGCTCTAGATCGAGGTACAGACATACAGACAGACAGACAGACAGACAGACGGAATTGCCGGACCCACTTTATTCGTCTTCGCTATCATCGTAATGTCAACTTTGATCAAAATCTCGAGTTCGATTTTTTTTCCAAATGCAGAACTTGCCCTATAGTACCTATATCGCAAGTAAAAATTTACTGTCCACTTAAAACAAATTATTTTGGAAGTGCGTTTTAATATTTCGAAGTACAATATCAACATTTCTGATAAAAATGAAATGGCACTTAGAAATCAGAACACATTTAACGTATTTGGGCTTTTAATTATTACCTTTACTCATTGTTCTATCGATGATTTACAAATACAAATAACAATTTCTTTTCGTGTTCAATAGTATGATTTATATTTACTAATAGATACTAATAGAAAATATAGTTTATAACTCCACGTAAAAGCACGTGGCTCTATGGCAGTTTTAGAGTGTATATTAAAGCTTTTAGCTGACAAAACATACTTCCGCTATTCATAAGCTAAAATGCGCTCTCAAACTCAATGAATTAGCTGAAAGTGGGCTCCATGTTTGATCTAAAGGCGCGTCTAGAGCGTATCTTTGAATAAATGAGCTCAAGGATTAGCTCTGAAAGCGCTTTAATACAGCTAAAAATGTTTCTTGGGAAAAGGACATAAGTATATCCTGCTAAGATCGTCGGGGAAGTTTCTGCAGGACATTTCTTAAATAGAAAAAGGTATTATTCACTCAATGTCCAAGTATATACATACATACCTGTGCTATACTAATTCATTATTTTGAAAATTGAACATTTTTATACTTTTAGATAGTCTGTAATTCAAAATGTATAATTGAACTGCAGTTTAAAAAGGTGCCTGGAAGACAACAGAAGCGCCATTACGGAGTTCTTATTGGAGACGCTTGTTTAATATTTTCTTTGTTTTTTATCTTAAAATTATAAAAGAATATTTTGCCTGAGGTTCTTTCTTAGATCTTTATTTAATAATTTTGTTTTACTTATTTTTTTTTAAACGTGCAATATTAAGAGGGACCTTACAAAATCTGCACTTTCCAAAAATAGTTGGGAAATTGACTATAAACAGTAGCAGTGTTTATTTGACAAAAAGGCTCTAAGCTGTGGATCAAGAAATTACAAGTTTAATAATTCCCCATGAAGACGCCCCAAACTGTTTTGACTCTAACCTAATTTCCTCCTTCCTAAATGTCCGTCTTCTTAATGATCGTTCAAATTGACTCCAATCTTAGATTTATATACTATGAGTTATATTTAAGTTTGATTAAGAACAAACCAAAATTTAAAACAAAAAAAAAACTTGCAGCAAAATTCATCAAGGACAAAAATTAGACGGGCGGGCGGCGCCATGTTTATTGAAGATCGTGTAAAATCTGTTTCTTTTTGATCTACTCATTTAGCCGATTGAACAATATTCTATCGAAATGTTTTTGTACCACTGTTCAGAAATAAAAAAGTCTATTCAATTTTGTTGGATCTTCATGGACTCCTCCTGTATAAAAGGTACCGGAAAGATATAAACCTATACTTAACTTCAAGGTACGAGAACTACTTTTTCAATAATTCTCTAATAACTACTCCCAAGCAAAAAGGCTTATATAAGAATCATGGTTTATGAATTTCAAAATGTTGAAGTACTCGTCGTAGAATTCCATTATTCTCAGGAATTTTCTTGGCATTTCTTATAACCTGGTGCACCTATAATTGATTTAATAACTAAAAATATTGAATTTTCGTTCCTTTCAAAATTTAAGGCAAACCTAACCCTTCTTCTAAAGTTTCTACTTTCAAAAACAACAAAAAAAAACACAGAAATTGTTCTTTTTAATATTGAAGTCACGAATAAATCTTCTTACTTTTTTTTCAAATACTTCCAAGTCACGTTGGCACCGCTGCTTACTCTTGCCAAAAAAAAATCCTTCTTCCGAGGATAACAAGAAAAACTTTGTGTTTTTCCAAGCAAGTTGTTAGTTGTTTGAGCAATAAAATACCAAAAACTATAGATACTAGAATAATTTGTTCCTATTTTTATTTTACTTACCGAAAAAAGTTCCGCCCTCAAAACATGAAAGTTCTTATGTCTTTAGTTTTGCTGTTTACCGCTAGTGGTAACTTCAATATAACAAAAAAAAAAAAAAACAAGTTACGATATAATTTTCAATTTCTATGTTATAGTCTATGTCTTAGGAAACCTCATTTTTATTTATCTTTGAAAAAGTTTACTTATTTTTGTGGCAAGTGTAGTTCTATAGAATTAGGGACACTTCCTGCATTTAGATGTCATGTACGAATAATGGCACCAGAGCATCGTGTTGTGGTATATTTTTATTTATCGAATTTACGAGTTGGCTTTGAGGAGAAATTTCTTGATATTGAAGAGTACTGACTTATTTATTTAAGTAGGTATTTAATTGTTTATCATTTTCTTAAATGTCATAAATTAACTAAATAGATGTGTGCTTGTGTCTAATGTGCATTAAAACAAAGTTTTTGTCAACAAATATTTATAAACTTACTCATACTTGACCATCCAAGTTTATTAATAGAAAATATTTTTTTTTAAATTGAAAATATTTTCTTTCTAGAATTTCTTCAAATGCCATAAATTATTATTAAAATCTTAATTTTTTTTTGGAAAATAATTTGAAATATTATCTTTATTTTCTTTTGAATCAATTCTGTAAAAATGTATGCGACATTTGGAATAGTAAATACTTTTAGCACTTTGAAGTTTAGAAATTTTCTTTTCACGGACATTAATCATTTTAAGCTTTTAGCACTGTTTTCGAGAAAATCTATAGAACTAGCTTATAATTCATATTTTTACTTGCGATAAAAAGAGTGTCAGGTAAATAATGGGTAACCCTGCAACTAGTTTTAGCGGTATTTCAGAAAAAAAAAGAAATTAAAAATATTCACATGTGGTCTTTTTGTAACGATTTTCTTTGATTTTTATTCAAAAAAGTTTTAAAAAAGTACGAATGTCCTCAAAAATCTAAACACTCTGAACACAAATGAATGTTTCTAATATTGTTAACTTTGGCGTTTGATTGATCACGCAGTATGTGGTAGTCCCTGTAGAGCACTCATTTTTAAGGCAATTAATAATTAGAAATGCAAATTATTTCTTATATGCATTCTCCAAAAAAAATTTCAAAAATTTCGAATCCAACAAATGAGTCATAGACGTAGGCAGTGGACAAAGCAAATGCGAAATTTGGCCTGCTATAACTTAGAGATTAATAATCTTTAGATAACTCTATTTATTTATTTATATTTTGTGATTGCTTAACAACTGTAAGATACGAGTACAATATCTTATAAGATAGTTATAAGCTAATTTTTAGCGAAAAGTCCTGGTAGCTAACGCTTTATTTGTTAATTATTGAAATGTAATTTATTTTAGATTTCAATAAAGTTATAATAATATAAGCTAATTTTACAAAATGTAGCCAAATAGATTAAATTAATATATTTAAAGGAATTCAAAAATAAATTCAAAAATTTAGTTATTATTTAGATTTCTATTACATACATTTCTAAATTTACTGAAAAATAAGATTTTAAGTATTTTTTGACCCTATTTGCGTTTTGACTTTCTTTCATATTTCGAGGTAAAGAGTTCCAAAGACAAACGGAATTAACAAAAAATTGAATGACCAGCGATGGGCAATCTATGCGAGGTTGCAAATCTAATTTTTTCAAAACAGTACTGTGGTTGGCGTGTAAGAAGTATATGCCGAGCAAAATCAAACATCCAAGAAAAAGGTACTTTTTAAAAGGCATATCCGGCAGACGCATGGCGAAACCAGATATCCTATCGTATTCGTATCTACGTAACCCTGAATGCGACATTGAGTTCTTGCTTGTTTATATAATTACAGTTAGTTACAGTAAATTTCACAACCATATGCCAAAATAGGAATTACATACTAAGGTCTTAGCAAGAAGTAAACGTGTTTGAACTGATGTAAAAGGCTGAGTTACCCATAAAGTACGAAGTATACCATAAACTTTGCCGACGAATCCATTAATGTGGTTATCCCAAGCTAAAAAGCTGTTAAAGGTTACACCGAGATTTTTTACGGTTTCAACGTATTCGATTGGACCTTTGCTCAAGACAATCGATGGGAAATAAGCAAGGTCAAGTTGCTTCCTTGATATTACCAGACATTTAGATTTTTAGGATTTAAAACTAGACCATTTGGCTCAGACCAGTTTACCACTTTCTCAAAGTCACAAAAAAAAACACACAAAAATCTCCATGCTCAATCAAACCAAGAGAGCAACTAAAGTGCAGTTGAACATGGACTGCATACAAATGGGAGGAACAGTTAGCAATCAAAGATGGAAGGTCGTCAACATAAACTGAAAATAAAAGGGGACCAAGAATGGAACCCTGAGGGACTTCAGTAACATTCAGAAAATTTGACAGAGTGTTTCCAATTTGAAATGCTTGTTTTCTATTTGTCAAGTAAGAAAAAATTAATTTAGTTTCTCTAGATAAAAAATTGAAATTTTGCATAAATTAACGTGATTGACAGTATTCTCGGAAAGTTTTCGGTAGGTCATTTAGCTTCAAAATAAAATTTGAGCGAGTTATTAATAAAATACCAGCACTCATTATTTCTAACCCCTGCCACCCCAAAAAGTCAGAAAATGTACCCAAACACATACCAGAAAAAAAATTAGCCAACAAAGCATGTAAATGTGTTTAAGATATTAAGATTAAAGGTCTCCACACTAAATTCAGCTTTTTCGAAAATTCTTTGGAGTTTGGTAATTTATCTGTCTAATTTTCTTGAGCTATTAAGCATTTTCTATCTTTAAATTTAAATAAAATGAACTCTGAGCAGGGTCAGAAATCATTGCACTTTTAGAAGGCCCATATGGGTCATTTTTTTAAAAATTGACATTTTTTATTGATCGTTTGAAAAAAAATTTTTTTTCAGTTTTTCTTGGGTTTTAGTTTCTAAATTTATAGTAAACAAGTAGAAAAGGAATTCTCCGAGTTGCGCAAAAATAATTTCAAATATTTTTCATTTTACGAGTATTTTTCGATAAAAATTAAAATTGAAAATTTCGAATGTATTAAAAATGTTCTTTTCTTGCATAAAATAACAATAATCCATGAAACAAATAATAACAATAAATAGTTAAGATTTTGTGGAAAGCAACTAAATTTAATAGGATAATTAATAAGAAAAGTTGTTTGTTTACGAAATGATTTTGTTTAAAAGCATGAAAGAGTTAAACAAATATTTTTAAATAACGGCACATAACTTTCTTGGAACGTTTAGGGTACCAATACTGTAATGAATGATGAAACTCAGTATATTTATCTAGAATATAAAAAAATTAATAATAATATAAATTAATAATAATATAAGCCATTATAAACCAAAAGAACATTTATTAAAAAACAAATACGAAAATGGCCACGGAGATTACAGGCCACGGAGATTACAAAATCGACTATTTCTTAATTTTAATACAGTCAATGTAATTCAATGTCATCCAAATTATATTAGGTTCAAGTATGATTAAAAACCTTTCTTTTGGCGGTGGTTAGAATAAAAAATATTAATATGGTACAAAGATAACAAGGCCAGGGAGATTACACTGAATTTTTACCCGGATGAAAAAATTATTTTGCATGTAAATTTAAAAGGAATTAACTGCAATTAATTAAATTATAATAAAACATAAAATTGAAGGTTTTTTGACGTACTATAAGATGATGCATCGTAAAAAATTATTAAAATTGTTTAGTTGTCTGAAAAAGCGAAACTGTTTAATAATGTTTTTTTTTAAATCTTGTCACACTCACTCAACTAAGTATTGGGACAACAAAAGAATTTTTTTTATTTTTTGCATATCATAAAATTGAAGTTTAAGAGAAGGCCTTTCAAACGACAAGGCCCAAAATTAAAAAAAAAAATCATTTTCATCATTAAAAATATTAATAAAACTGATTAAGCATTAAAATCACATCCCAAAAAGGCCACGGAGATTACACATTATTAATTACCATGGCTATTCGTTACCATCAATCGATCTGCAAATTTTTTCTTATAATGCTGACATATAAACACAGTTCCATGCCAAATTTCAAGCCTTTAAATTGAAATGCAAAAAAAATATAAGCTATAACGCTAAAAATGTAATTTTTTAAAACGACCCATATACGACATTTGTATGGAACATAACATTAATCAAATGTCCGTCGGGGCTTCATTAGTTGGCGCGCATTTGAAATGTCCAATTTTCCATAACTCTGGTTCATTAATCGGGCAATACCAATGGTATTGATTATTTTGTCTCTCAGTGGTGGTTTTTTATGGTTTATTGCCATAGAAATGTGACTTAAAAAAAACCCACGAGAAGAAGTTTAACAAGGTCAAACCACATGATCGGTTCTTTGGAACGTAGCACTTACCTACCTGTTGAAACCACAGATCGTCGGTGTCAATATCATCCAGTTCGGGACAAAGTAATTTTGTTTTCATCGACCGACAGCGCTCGATGTTGACGGTAATTGCCTGGCCAACATGGTTCTCTAAAAAGTATTAACCGATGATTCCGTCAACTCAAAATTCGCACCAAACACTGACTTCCTCTAGATTCATTGTAATTTCGTTGATCTCCTTGATCGTGATAGTCACAAGTTCGTAAATTTTGTTTGTTGACGAATTCATTCCTCTAGGAATGGGCCTCGTCGCTGAATATGATTTTTCGACTGAAATTTCGGTCCATATCCAAGTACTGGAAGTTCAACATATCGTTGCCTGTTGCATCGTTAACTCTGGGATCCTGACTCAGTTAAAGTTTGTAAAGCTCCGGCACGGAATTGCCTGCCTTGGATTCTCTTGCACACTCTCACATGGACACTGGTGATAGCGTTACGTTGAAGCACGGGTGTTGGCGCATTGTTCACTAATTCAAGCCAGTCGGTTCGAATTAATTCTCCAAGTTGAGAATAGTCGTCTCGAAAGAACGATTATGGCGACTGTCAAATGAGCGAACAGCGGGAAATGTTACTTGAACAAAAGCCAATATTCATTAAACAATTCAATCATCTGCACATGTTGTTGAACGCTATAACTATCCATGCCATGTTGATTTGGCAGAACAGAGAAATAAATGACAGCCAATTTGACATATGTCAAACCATTTTAGAAAGTTCAATAAATAAATGAATTAGTTTGCTACGCATGTTCTAATACATTTTTTTAGAGATGGTCAAAGTTTGATTAACAAAAATATTTCATTAAAATTATAATAAAATAAAACGCAGGACTGGATCGCACGAACTTGCTCTCATTTTTTTTTTATAATTTACGTGCACTAAAGGGATTATGACTACCGTTAGAATGTTTTAGCACAGTGCGAGCGTTTTAGGAAAGTGCGAGAGGATTTAAGAGGAGATACCGATGCACATTGGTTTTGAATATCTGAACATTACAACGGGAGGGAAACATAGAGTCGGGTAAAGCATTCCACATTCGTGTGGTGCGACTGCAGAAAGAATCTCTGAATTTAACTGTACGTCCGAAATTGGGCTCAAGGGTAAACTGATGGGCATTCCTTTAAGCGCGTGTATTACGGTTAAATAGTTTAAGGGGAGGAATGCAGCTGGCTATTTCACTAGAACAGTGTTTATAAAAATAACGGTAAAATAGTGAAAGACAAGAAACATTGCGACGACACGGTGCTCGAGATTTTCAAATGTTTCTGTTATATTTGTATCCCCTATCATTCTTAAAGCTCTTTTTTGAATTCTATCCAAGAGACTCAAGTGAGTTATTGGAGCACCTGCCCAAATATGGGAATTATACTCGAGCTTTGGACGAATAAAGGCCTTATAGATGACAGCCAGATCAGAAGGGGTAAAAAACTTCTTGCATCGGCGGAGAAAGCCTAAACACTTAGCAGCGTTTTTGGCGACATCATATATGTGATCGTTCCACAAAAGGTGATCTGTGATACACATACCGAGTACTGAAAGCTGTTCAGTTTCCTCGATGCAAGTGCCATCCATGGATAGTGGCATTGAGGGAGGGTTATGCTTAAGCGAGAGTAAACAGCATTGAGTTTTCGAGGCATTAAATTCTACACGTTTTTTGATTCCCCATTGGACAATGCTGTCAAGATCAGAATTTAATGAGCTTATCCTACGCTGCCGTTGGAAGTCCACATTCGAAGGACAGGGATGTGAATCTAAAAACTAATATGAAAAGCTGAGGGTATTGTCGTCAGCGAAACAATTAAGTGGATAAGAAGTTTCAGACAAAAGATCATTTATGAATATAAGGAAGAGTGTCGGAGATAATACGGAGCCCTGGGGCACACCAGCATTTATTTTGTGGATATCAGATTTGAAACCGTATGGTAAATAGTAAAAAAAGAAGAGGTATTAAGTGGCTGCCTTGTGTAGCCCTGGAGGTACCTAAGAAGGTAGATCAGAAACGATTTTTGTAATAACGGTTTGTCAAGTAAGAAGAAATTCATTTAAACAATAATTATATGCGAAATTTTGTCAAAAGTCTTACTGAAATCGGTTAAGAAAACATTGGCTTCCTTTTTATTCTCTCAAAATATAAAGATATTTTTTGAATATGTGAAAATTTAGCAATAGATAGATAACTTCAAACTTTGGTCTCTTTTTAAGTATAGCATCTTCTATAACTCAGTAAATTTTCCTTGAGATAATGATAATTTGACGGTTTTTGAGAAGGAAAGTGAAAGTGTGGAAGAGCATTTTTTTGAGAAATATGACATTAAAGGCTAGAATAAACTCATGATTAAGTTGATTTAGCTTATTTGCGATGAGAAATGGATAAATGGTATGAGGAAGGAATGCCGAGGGATAAATTGTATAAAAAATTGAAATGATTCAGTATCATGTATAAAGGTGAAAGTTGAGAAATCTGGTTCGTTTCAAGAGAGAGAGAGAGAGAGAGAGAGATAAAGAGGGAAACAGAGGGTAAAAATCAGATTTTTCTTTGAAGTTGACAAACTGGAAGAAAGATTAAGGGTCATTTATAAGATTACTTTGGATTTGGATTAAATAGCGTTGATGGAAGACATTCTGATATCACATTCTGTTAATAGAAGTAAAAAGGAAGGTTTTGCAAAGTGCAGGAGAGGGTAGAGGAAGAAGCAGGTTTGGAACGAAAAAATCTGCGCTGAAGTTGTAATATCAGTTTCGAATGAATATATTGACGAAAAGGATCAAGATCTCTCGCTACTTTTTGAGTGGACATATTGAAAAATTCACGATATTTTATATAATTTTTTATGGGAAAGGATACGCCTTTTGACGAGATTTTCCTGCTGAATAGAAAGCATGATACTTGTATTTTTTATCTTTGTAGCAAATCGAATATATAGATCAATATTTGTCTCCACCCTGTCTAGATGTCATTTCTGGCGCCTTACTAGCCTGTTATTTTTGTTTTTTTTAGTTGGCGCCTTACCAGCCTGTTTGAAAACTCAGAAAGCGATTCAAAAAAGTTGTCTATCTTTGAGAAAAAATCATTGTTGTTTTTCAATTTGGTTCCTTTAACTAGGAAATTACACCTCATGCAGTTTACGGAGCGCTACTATTTTCTGCCGAATCCGAACGGGTAAGATAAGAAGCACTTTTTGCTATAAGAGATACTCTTGGAAGAACGAGCAACAATATCAATGTTTTTAGGTACCATACGCTCGCCTGAATTCCCACTTCGAGTAATAAAGGGTTTTCCAATAAGAGGTGTTATTTTGATATTCAAAGAAAAATGGCATTTTTGGAGATAAATGATCGGATGTTTATTTCATTATAAAGGGGAAGGTATGCCGTTAATAATGGAACACAACATCAGCCAAATGGCCGCCAAGACCACGCTTACAGGACCATATCCTTTTCATGAAATTTTCCATAACCAAAACGCAAAGTGGCTGCCCTATGTCCTCGATAGCCTCACGAATTTCATCTTTGAGGTCTTGAATCGACGCTGGGCTGTTGGCGTAGACCTTATCTTTCACGTGGCCCCAAAGGAAGAAGTCGCAAGGTGTTAAATCACAAGATCTCGGTGGCCAATTGTGATCACCTCTTCGAGAGATAACACGGTCCAGAAACTTTTCCCGTAAAAGATCGATGGTTTCATTGCTTGTGTGGCACGTAGCGCCATCTTGTTGAAAGTAAACGTTGTCCAGATCAATACCATCCAATTCAGGCCATAAAAAATCATTAATCATCTCTCGATAGCGCAATCCATTGACCGTAACTGTTGCTCCAGCCTCATTTTCGAAAAAGTAAGGTCCAATGACCCCGCGGGACCATAAACGGCATAAACCGCACCAAACAGTCACGCGTTGAGGATGGAGAGGCTTTTCAACAATAACTCTTGGGTTTTCCGAGCCCCAGATGCGACAGTTTTGCTTGTTGACGTAGCCTCCGAGGTGGAAATGGGCCTCATCAGTCAAGATGATTTTTCGATGAAATTCCGGATCATTTTCATGCATTTCAAGGACCCAATCAGCAAAGACACACACACGGCCATTTGGCTGATGTTGTGTTCCATTATTAACGGCATACCTTCCTCTTTATAATGAAATAAACATCCGATCATTTATCTCCAAAATGCCATTTTTCTTTGAATATCAAAATAACACCTCTTATTGGAAAACCCTTTACATTTTCGCAATATTTTGGAATGCAATATTACTTGAACTATGTACTCGCAAGCTTGTATAATATGTACCTCTTTGTTAAGGAAATATAATTAATCGATAAGAGTGAAATGTGTATATTTTGAATTATACTCGTAGAATAGACAGAAAAGGATTGTTCCTTAGAATGATAAATTTAAGAGATACACATTTAATAAGGTATTTTTTCATGACTAATGTTCGATAGTTTTTGTATTTTTCATGATGTTTTTAAGGAAAAGTGTCTTTTATTACTTGAGTCAAGTTTATATGTACTTTTTTAAGAAAATAAAATATTTTTTATCTTGTTATTGCTAAAGATTTAAAAAAAAACTAAAAATAAATTTTATCGACGAAGATTTGGAATGTATAAAATGTATTCGTCAAAACACGCCACTCGTAAACATCGACATAATCGATTTCATTGAACTTTATTCATTTGTTTCATTCAATTCAACGAGAAATAAAAAAAAAACAATTAAAAAAAATACTAATATGCGCTGTTCCTCATTTAGACCATGGTTTGTTGCCAAGTTCTACGCAAAATGTACAGTACACGCATTTTCAACAAAATGTCGTAATTGGCAGATAGATCCTCTCATTTTCTTTAGATACACTGTAAGGAGTGCATTTTCATCTCCAACATATGTACATCTGCATATGCTATTACCTCCTACTGTCAAACTACATATCCAACTGAAAACCATTTCAAGTGCATATTACACCACATAGTACACCTAAAATAAATTTCAAAATTTCTCTATCTCTGTATGGGTAAAATTGGATTGGATCATACCGATGATCAGATACAGCGCTTTTTTCGTATACAAACTTTCAGTTGGACAAATACCGGGGAGCTACATTTTTGCCACCAAAAATACATTCGGCATCATTGTACTCTTTCTCTTTCTCTTCCTTGCCATATTCTTCTTCTTCTAGTCTTCCTATACAAATATACTTTCTAGAAAAAAAAAAAACAGATATTTCTTTTCGGAATTGAAAAATACAGAAAAAAAAATTCTAAAATATTTATTTTTATCTGTAGGTTTGTATCCACCGAATGCGAGACGTTTTAGTTCTTTTTGAAAAAAAAAATAAAAATTCAACACAACCGAGAAATAAAAACTTCACCAAGCCAGATACAACGAATCAAATCTCGTAGCCATTTTTAGACCCCTTTACAGGCACAGCCATACCCACCATCACCATCAGTGCTACATCTATCCGCTCACAACTAGTCAGAGGAGATATCTTAAAACAGAAAAAAAAAAGAAAAATTAAAATTAAAATAACCCCGCGACGATCTTCATCGATGGGGTATTAGGAAAACCTCAAACGTATCTTTTGCTCATAGCGGTGGCATTCTTCGGTCTCCGGCATTCGGCATCGGGTAAATCAGTTCGAGATACACGTCGTCGTCGTCTTCTCCTCTTTTATTTTTCTATTTATCTTATTAAAACAAAGCTAATGGACAAAAATTAAATAAATAAAATACAAAACCTTAAAACAAAAAGTTAAACAAAAAAATTAAAAATTGTGAAAACTAACCTTTAAAAAAAAAAAACAAATACAAATTTTACAAAAGCCTACAAACTAAAAACGAAAAAAAGATGAAAACCATACCCATCAACAATACATAGATAAAAAAGAATCTTTTGGATGTGTATAGTATAGAAACTAAACAGAGAAATTTTGCATCCTTTAGTGCATTGCTTGTTTAGAAGTTGATCAGTGAGCATCAATTTTTTGTCCAAAAAACTATAAACCATTACAGTTCCAGTATAACGTTCAAAATTTTCCTTTCAAGGTTTCATCAGGAAAATTATTAGTTCTAAATAAATAAATTATTTAAATCTAAAAACTGATTTATTTAAAAAAAATTTGTGAAAGTGAAAATTTAAAAAAAAAAATATTTTAAAAAGGATCAAAATGTGAGGTATAAATGAATTAATATTTTCTTAATTTTTGAAAATATCCTTAAAACAAACAAAAAACTAAGTGAACACATTCGGAGAAATTTTTCTTTTATTTTTGAATTCATTATGTAATCGGGATAAAAATAGTTTCATCCGGGTGCAAAATATTTCACTTGTCATTCGATCTGCGATTGTTTGAGTATGGAGAAGTTGATTTTGTGGGGGCTGGGCTCGGCTGGTTGGCTGATTCAGTGTTTATTTTTGTGATGTATCGAATATCTCTTCGAATGAGTTCTTGTTTTTTTTTTCATTTTTTCGAAAATGGAGAAACGAAGTTCGAAAAAGCAGATGATTCTGAGTATATTCGTATTCTGAGGAAGAAAAATATTTTAATCCATGTTAATAAAAAAATAACAAAAATAAATCACACATACTCACAATGAACCGTGTGCATGTGCAGTACCCCACCTTTTGAAATACCTACATATGGATGTCTGTATTTTAAATTCAAGTGTCAAAGAACTTGATTTTTCTTAAATCATACATATTTATATAATATATATCAATAATACTTAACAATTTGAATTTTTATTATTTGGAAAATTGAATACAGTCGACTCCGCTTAACTGCAACCCCAAAATGCAAAAGAATCGTTGCAATTAAGCGGATTTTTCACTTAAGCGAACTTCGGATAACTGCAACCTTGTTGCACTTAAGCGAACTTCGGATAAATGCAACTCTTTTTCATTTAAGCGGAGTTGTTTTCAAATTATATTTACTTGTATGCATATTTCGTCGGCTGGATGCTATCTTGTTCAATGTCCATTTTTCAAAATGTTGGGAAATCGATTTTTAAAGTTCAAATTGAAAGTTTTTGTGTATGTAAGAAAATATTTGATTGGTATTATTTTTTTTCTGAAAGCCTTGACAATTTTGTTTATAAATCAAGCTACAGAAATTGTTTTTATTTTATTTTGAATTAGTTATAAATTAAAATCAACGAAGAAGTCATTTATATGTGTGGATATTGTACAAGATAGAAATTATGCATTTTTTTTTAATATACTAACAATTGTTCAATATAATACAAAAAAAGATGAAAAGCAGTTTATTGAACAAAAATGAATTGAAAAATCGTTAAAAAAGTGTCTTATTGAACAAAACAGTTCTCTGTAAATTGAAAACTAAAAGAGATAGAACAAAATGGTTTGCTCCAAATGAAAGAGCGTCCCAAAATTACGAGGACTGCATACCTAACTCGATTTCGTAAAAAATGGCCTTTTGAACAAGATAGCATCCAGCCGACGATTTGCATTTAATTCAAATTTCAGGTAAAAATACGACTGTGACGATTAGAATGACTGATGGAAGGGTAAAATGTAACTTCATATTGTAACTTCAAATGTAAAATATTATGTGTGTTCGTTTGAAAATTTTTGGACACGTTCTAAGTTGCACTTAAGCGGAGTTATTTTAATACAAACTGTTTATTTGGGGGAAAAAATTGTTTCAAATAAAAGGAGTGTTCACTTAAACGGAGTTCCAATTAAGCGAACCTATTTATTTGGAAAAGAGTACAAAATAAATCGGTGATAGATGTATTGTTTCAGATATCCGATATTTTCAGTTAAGCGGGGTGCAGATAAGCGGAGTCGACTGTATAAGTTATGTAAAAAGTTATGACACTTTAGTTTAAAATATTTCAAAAAGTGGATTTATCTTTGGAACGACTCTTTCTTAAATACTTCTAAGATAATTCTTCAATATTTACACCCCTGAAGTTAAAAAAAAAATTTATTTATTGAAAAGCATCCATCAAAGTTTTAAACTGTAGTTTCAAATATATTTTTAAATAAATTTGTACTTCTGTGGTTTTTTAAACTTTAAAAAAAAAAATTTTGAGAATTCTTAAGTCTTATGATTGACAAATCGACTGTGGTAACTAATAGCTGAATATGCCAGAAATAATCATATTTAATGCATCATTAGTGAAGCATTAATTTGTTGTTTAATTCAAGAGTCTATCGGAGATAGAAAATATGCTAGTGATGTATTTAATGAATTTTACACGTAACAGCTTCTAGAAACAGTTATTGGTGATTGAGTTCTTATAAATACTTTCCCAAAAAGGATTGACATGATAAGAAAGGCATTGTTTTACACGAAAATAGTTTAAATAGTTCTTCTCTACTTATTGAATAATACATTAAGGTATGGTCTACCTTCTTGTGAAGATAAAACATGAGGGTATTTTATGCCGTTAAACTGATCAAAAGATGTTAATGAATTTTTTTATCAACAGTCTTGAAAACGCTCTATAGAATCTAATCATAAAGCTCAAAGTTAATTACTTTTTTTTAAACATTATAAAAATGTTCAACTTTAAGGTATATTTTAATTTGTTTCTAAATGTTCCAACTTTAAGTAACTTAATGTATAATATAGCAATTTATATACACATATTTACATATAACTTATTAAAAACTTCTGAAAAAGATTAAAGTCAGAAACAAGACCCAACTTGTGGTGAAAAGAGACTTCCTAATTCAAAATGATAATTATTTTTACAGATTTAATTTTACAATAGCAAAAGTATGTTTCATGGAGATTTTTTGGGCTAAGTATGGAATATCAAATGAGCAGACGGGCTCATTCTAGATATTTGTATCTATATGTATGTATATTAGCTTAGGTTTGTGCCATTATTTTTGAATCGATCTTTTTGAAGGTATTCCCAACCCATTGATCATTAACTTGCAAAATTCTTTCAGGCAAGTTTTTTAACATTGAATAACAGATAGGGAAAATTTTGTACATGTACATTTGTTGCTGGAAGAGTCAATCGATTTTGTAAAAAAAAAATTATTTCGAAAATACCCCATATTATTTACAAAAATCCTCATTGTCAAAGGTGTTAAAAATAAAGAAATGAATTATGAGTAATTTTTATAATTTCTGCCATTAAATGTTGATCATAAAATACAATTTTGAAATTTTATTAGCAGAAATTCGGACTAGGTAGAAAATTAAAGGGCCAATTTCTAAATATCATGTCGGTCTCGTTAAAACCCAAAATTATTCAGTATAATGTTTCTGTGACTCATCCTCGTCGAAATCTTCTGTCGCTTTGTTGAAGAAAAATCAAAACAGCTATACCTACATAGAATCTAAATACAATTTCATTGAAAAATCATTCACAAAATTTTTCTGCCGGAACTTTAAAAATATTCAGTCAAAAAATTACGGTTTGGAATGCTTTGGAGTTAACTCATCAGGATTTGTGTGCGACTATCATTATTTTGACATTGATTTCTAATTAATTTATTAGTACTTAAATATGATATAAGTTCTTTGTGATCGTTGGACTGTTTTTTGGTAATTTTTGTGTGGACCTTAATTAAATTTTTGTTGGCAGCATAAATTCCTATCGAAACAGTTCTTGCCTAGTGTTATTTTCGGAAAAAAAAATTTCAATACCCCAATATTGAATCACCTAAGAACTTTAAATCTCAGATTATTTTAGGAGTTTTTGACTTAAACTCGAGCTACAAACAGACAGACATAATATGGAATCCACTTTCTTAGTGTATTCTATAATCGTAATCGTATTCTATAATTGTAAGGTATAATCAAACACTCCACTGAACAAAAATGTATGTACTCAATCACTCATAATTTATTCCTTTACATTAATGTTAATATAATGATGAGTACACTTTGAAAATTTCACTAGTAACATGCATTTATAAGATGTGGTATGCCGAATAAATAAGGAATTCTATGGACTCATTGGTGAAAATTTAGTGAAACACATTTTCAGTACATATTTGATTGATCGTCTGTATATGTTGTTTCTTTATTACATAACTTCATGTAGTACGTTTTCTTATTTAAATGTCGGATTTTGTTTTTACAAAAATTGAAATGAAACCTGTAAAAATTAAGTGTACTCAATACATAGAGTTCTCGTTGTAATCCCTATAAGACGTACATATATTTAACATAAAATCATCTTTCGATTTTTCCATCATTGAACTGCCATATATTTAATTTTGGTACCTTGATGGATTTCTCAAAATGTGACTGATTATTTAATATATGTTTAAAAATTCCAAAAATTTAGAAGACATTATGTACGTACTTTAGAAAAGCCGTAAAGATGTGTTTTTTTATGTTGCTTCGTATAGTTATGCTCATTTTCATTTTAAACGCAAGACTTATCAGATTAGTAACTCAGTGTTTTTTGTTTGTTTTACAAATAAAATGAGTAGGTATGAACAAATAACGACATAAGATTTACATATCTATATACATATCCTTGTCCCCAAAGAAAAGACAAATCAGTCATACTCGTAGCTAAAAAGAAGAATTTTTCAGTTAATTACTCAATTTATTGCGGAAGAAATTGATGGAAAAATACAAGGCTCTAATTCAATATTTGGAACTTTCTGAGCTCATTTGTAGTATACATATGTCATGACAAAATTTTGCAAAATTATTTGAAATTTAATTTTGTCTTGAAATTTCTTTTGAATCGATAGCAAAATACATGTATGTACACATACTTTTCAAAATCTAGAGATAAACATTGTTTTTAATTTTTATATTCCCTGAGTTATGTTTCCCGTTTTATAATTTTTGTAAAATTAGCTGAATTTTAACAAAAAGTGATAACACTTAAATACAGTTTACTCCGCTTATTTGAACTGAATTTTACTGAGAAATTGGTTAATTTTTTGTGTTACCAAAACCAGTTTTGACAGCATTATATTAATTTGTTTAAAACCTTCTAATCGTATCTGAATGAGTATTTGAAGCTTCATCAAATTAGCTGAGTACTTAAATTTAATTATTGAATATACGAAATTGTTTTGAGCTTCAATTGAATTATTTTGTATTTATTCTAAACATCAAAAGAAAATATAACACTTATACTATACTAGTAGGTACTAATCTACATATAAGACATAAACAAAAAAATAACATTTGTCGTAAATAATATTTTTAGCTAAGCGGAGTCAACTGTTCTGACCTATTTCTTACCGAGACTAAAATACTAATATGTATGGAGTCTGTAATATACATATTTATTGCTTTTAGTTACGATACTCGTACGTATATATACATATGTAGTGAATACTTTTGCACATACCTCCTACAAAAATATATGGCCAGTTGCTAAAGCTAGATATGTTGTATCTTTTGATCACTCCCCGACACGTTTTTTCTTCTGTTTTTTGAACCAAAAATAACGGTCTGCCATAAAATTTTTCTTTAGCTATTAAGAAAAATCTAATTTTATTATTATATTTTATTATTATACTCGAACAACTCCTTTAATAATTTATCAAAAAAAATATGGCAACGAAATTTTTTAAAGTTTTTATAAAAAAAACCGGTATGACAATTTTAAGTTTTTAATAGTATACATTTAAAGAAATAATTAAAAAAAAATAATTGCTTACTTGTTTTCAAGATATTAAATATTGAAATTTGTATATCCAAAAAAGGTTTGTTTTGAAAATTTTTATAATTCTACACTATTATTTATTTCAAATTCAAAGGATCTTATGTATAAAAATTTTGATCGAAATCGGTAGAGTAGTTGAGAAGAAAGTCAAAATTAAAAATGTAATGTAATGACCAAATGTAGCCCATGCCTATAATACATAGTACAATATCGTAAGAGCCATTTTCGAAATAAATAAGATTCTTCATGACAGCTTGAAGGTTCCATTAGTTTTGGAATTAAAAAATCAATTTTTCATCTAAAGAATCACCAAAGACCAAAGAAAACAATTACTTCAGCGGTTAAGGCTGTAGTTCGAGTAACTGACATACAGAGTGTGTAACCCCACTTTTTTCGTGTTCGCTATCATCTTAATGTCAACTTTGATCAAAATCTCAAGTTGGATTTTTTCCAAATTCTTCTCAAATTTCCAAAACTTGACGTAAAGTAAACATTAAATTAAAGGAAACATTTAGTAAAAAAAAAATCGAAAAGTTGTTATTAATGGTATTTTCCATGGAATAATTTTTACTTGCGATATAGGTACTATAGGGCATGTTCTGCATTTGGAAAAAAAATCGAACTCGAGATTTTGATCAAAGTTGACATTACGATGATAGCGAAGACGAAAGAAGTGGCTCCGACAATTCCGTCTGTCTGTCTGTAAGTCTGTATGTCTGTACCTCGAACTACAGCCTAAACTACCGGAGGTATTTTCTTCAAACTCGGTAGTTAAGGGTCTTCGGTGATTCCCTAGAGGAGAAATAGAATTTTTTTTTTAGCTCCAAAACTAACGGTACCCCCCATACACCCGTAATGCAAAATCTTATTTATCTCGAAAATTTAATGACCATGGACTATATTTTGGTCAAAAAAAAATTTGGGGGGAAATGTTATTAGGGATACCTGTCCTAGAACCGTTTTTTTGATTTTCGAATTTCTCACCAACGGCTCTAACGATTTTAACAAAAAATCTTATGCAGGAACTGCTTTGCATTTGAAAAAATATAAACTAAAAATTTTTTGGAAAAAATAGTTTTTGGATTTTTAAAAAAATAATTTATTTTTTTTTGAAAATTCAATATCTTGAAAACCGATACACGATTAAATTTTTAAAATACGTTTTAAAATGTATTTTATTAAATACTAACAATTTGCATATCAATTTTTTTTATACAAATTTTTAGGAAAATTTAGTACACAAAAAACATGTTTCAGTGTGTCTATATGTCTGTACCTCCCACTACAGCCTAAACCACTGGACCTACTTTTTTCAATCTCGGTAGTTAAGGGTCTTCGGTGATTCCTTAGAGGAAAAATTGAAATTTTTTTTTTAGCTCAAAAACCAACGGTACCCCATATACACCCGTAATGCAAAATCTTATTTATTTCCTGCCATAGACCCGTTTTTTTTTTTTATTTTCGACTTTCTCATTAACGGCTCTAAGGATTTTAACCCAAAATTTTCAGCAGGAGTCTCCTTAAGTTTAAAATAATATTGCATATAAAAATATTCGAATAAATATTTGTTGGGATTTTTTGAAATTTTTTTGTTTTTTAATCAATATCTTCAAGACCTATGAACGATTATTTTTTGAAATTATTTCCTAAAATCAATATTATTTAATACTTAAAATTTGCATCTCACATTTTTTTCTTGAAAAATTTTAGAGAAATTTCTTATATAAAAAATGTATTTAATAATAAAACGATTTTTTAAAGTTTATTTGCATAAATGCATTTGAACATTATTATCTCATTAAATCCATGTTTTATATTTATAAAATGTATCTTACATTTCAAAGTACTTTTACGTAAGAGCAAGTTTGTGCGATCCAGTCGTGCATTTTATTTATTTTTGTCAAAATGTTGTGTACAAAGGAAAGTTCTTCAATCTTCTCATTTGCTGCGAGTCCATACTGTGTTCGATCAATTAAAGGGAATTCAAATTTCAATTTAGTGCGAGATTATTATAATTAAAAATTGTATTTTATTAGCATCAAAGTAATCAAATAAATATTTTTGGATTTTGAAAAATTGTTTCTACTGTTTGTTTGAAAAACCTTAATTTTTAGAAAACAACTTGATTTATTTTGGAAAACTCGTTCTCTTATCAAAAAGATAAAGTAGCCTACCTACCTAACACACAGCTTTTAAGAAACCTTATATTTATATTAAATATCTTATTTTTTCGAAAACTGCTCTTTCGATTTTCATAATCAAAAATACCTTCTAAAATTTTCTTTTATTTTTAAATTTTCTTAATACTAGTAGGTGGATTTAAATAAATAGACAGAGTTTCTTAAAGTTCAGCTTCAATGTTCATATCTTACACTTAATGAATATACTTAAAATTGGTTGGTGTCCCGAAAATTGTCTTTAAAAATATTTCACTAATTTTATTATAAAAAAATAATTTTTTTTAAGGTTTTAAAAAAATTTGTTTGCATTAATTTATATAAATGATTAAGACTCCAGATGACATTCGTTATTTTTTAAATTTCAAATAATTAATAACATTCCTGTTATATACCTAAAATTTTCTAAATTTGAATTTTCTGAAATATAGGAGCAAGCATGTGTGACCCTGCTGTAATATCCTGTAGACATCTATGTACATTTTACACTTATACTGGATTTACCTACAAGTCTGACATATGCCAACATTTTCGCCATATTTCACACATTTATCATAGAGAGCCCGGAAATTTGTTATTGTTAGTCGTGTTAATCCAGTAGCACTAGTTACTGCCTACAATGAATTTTGAAGTAAATAGTTCACAATTTAAAAAGGTTTGCTTATCATCATAATGCTATTATTTTTTTTTAATTTTCTGAAATTTTCCCATTAATGGCAAAAATTCCCTTGTAAAGGTCATTATGTCATAAAACTATATCTTTTTTGGAATTTAAATTTCACAACAGATATACAAAATCCTTTGGAATGCCTCACAAATTTCATCCCATGAATGAAAAGACCAAAGACGGCTACGTACAAATAAAAAACATTTAATGCAAGTAAAAGTATTTATCTTGAATGCAGATTTACCCGCTCACCAAATAGACACATATTGCCACCACATGACAAACAGACATACAACACCGGAAAAATGTTTTCAAGTAGACTTTTTTCCACAGTAGGTATCATTGCTCTTGATATGGGCTTAGGTAGTATTTAATATGAAAATTAGGTGCCTCTATTTTTCGAGTTGGATTCATTTCGAAAACCGTATCGGTCGGCTGCAATGTTGTGCGGCATGGCTTTTGTTTTGTAGTACCTATGCATGTACACTATAGCCCTTGGCTTCAATAAAATAAAATTTAAAAACAAAAAAAAAGTGGAAAATGTGTGTTGATGCCACTGACCTGGATCTGCCATATAGGGGTTTTAACAATCATATGGTCTATGCACACTTTCCAGAATTCAGGATTCAGGACATGTGTTGGGTTGGATAATATGGTTTCGAGGATAAGGTAAAAATAAAAACTGGCATATAAGTGTCACACATTTCACATGATGTATCACAGTCTTATCATACTCTCCCTAAAGAGAACAGTGAACTCTTCATCTCGTCATCCTCATACCCCCGGTTGTGTTTTTGCTTTTTTTGTTTTTATAAATATGATATGAGTAAAATAATGACTTTACAAAAATACCCTCGGGTGACATCACGTAGATATACATTTAAAAAGAAACAGTTACGTATTGTGTGTATGCCATGAGGGTTTTATATGAAATGTATTTTTATTTATATTTTTTTTATTTAGTGCAATTTTAAAAAATAATTTAAATGTAAAAAAGTGAAATGTGATACAGAGACCTACACGAGGCGGAAGTAATTACATAAATGTTCTTTGAATCAAAAGGGGGAACAGTGTGTATGTAGGTATTACAAACACAGAAAGTGCTGCAATGGATTTTTTGGGGAAAGTATGAATGTAATAGGATGATGTCCTCTAGATATAATTTCGCCTATGAGAGTTCCATGCTTCCTTGCATTCAATAGTAATTAAATCATCATATGGAATGTAAAGAAGTATGGAGCAGACTGTGGCAAATCTACAATGAACAAATATAGGGATAAGTAATCCCCATTCCTAGAAGGTAAACATAATTTGGTAATCATTTTCACTAAAGAAAAAGGAACGACAAATTCATGATTAATCGAACATAGAAATCTGATTCAAAATTTGATTTAAATCAATTGAATATAAATAAATTAAAATATTATTTTACTTTACCTACACTTAAGGACAAATATTATTTAATTAAATAAAAGGACACGAAGAAAGCAAATATTTGATTCTTAAAGAAAATTTTGTAAATATATGTATGCTTGTACATAAAATCGAATTATGTTAAATTAATTCGTAGGTATTATTTTAAATAAATAACTTTGTTTTGTAGGTTAGTAGTTTTTTGGAAAATTTCTTGACTTATAATTTAATTTAATTTAATCTTAAGCATTTTCTATCCAGAACCACGCTAGGGCTATCTTTTTAATAATTTGCTTTTGAACACACCTAAAGAAAAACAGTTCGTGCAAAGAGCCCTGAATAAACAGATCTTTTCCGATATTTAGAAATGTCAAAAAGTTTTTGTCAATTAATAACGATACTTAAAACATGAAATAGGTGTCCGATGATTTTAACTTCAATAAAAGGTAATTTAATACTTTCGCGGTCCCCTCGTTTTTTGGCTCTAGAAAATCTAAAAATCATTCGATTTCGATCAATTTTTAAATCTTTGTTTTTACGGCGGATTTATGGAAAAAAAATATGGGAAATATCTCACCTGAAAATTTCATATAGTTTTATGACCTTGAATGTGCTCATAAACGCACTTCTTCGAACATAATCGTTCATAACTTTTTTGCAGAGCATTAAACAAAATTCATTTATTTTTTTTGTTAATCTACACAAAAAAAAAGAACATTTAAAAAAAACATTGAAAATGTTTGTTTATTCATTTGGCGCCTGTAGCAACAGTTTTCTTGGGCAACAGTACATAATTGTTAGTTGTTTACTCCAATAATGTACAATACAAAACTGTTGCTACAAGCGCCTGCCTGGCGACTGAACATACCGCAGAGCAACGGAGTTGCGCGAGCGGGTGTGAGCCCCCAAATTGGAGTAAAACTCCTGAAAACCCGCGTAGCGTGCCACTGTTAAGCTAAAAAATCAAATAAAAATTTTTGTACAATTTTTTTTAAATGTTCGTTTTTTTGTGTAGATTAACAAAAAAAATATATTAACTTCTGTTGATGCTTTGCAAAAAAGTTATGAACGATTATATTCATAGAAGTGCACATTTGAAGTCATAAAACCATATGAAATATTCAAGTGAGATATTTCTTATATTTTTTTACGTAAGTCCACCGTAAAAACGAAGATTAAAAAGCGAAAGTATAAAATAATCCAATAAAATAATAGAAAAAAATTGGACAAAATTTTACAAAATCGTCGTTTTAATCTAGTATCTAAAATACCTTTAACATCGTAGCAAATTGAATTAAATTTTGAACCACTATATTAAAATATCGAGTGAATAAATAAATAAAGTGAATCTAATATGTCAATAATGTAGATGTATTAAGAGCCTACGCAAAATTTACACTCATGGACAAACATATATTATCACCCCGTCCCTCTTCTCCTTTCTTAGCGAAAACTGCTTACAATGCTGTGACTCGTAACACATCGAAAATATAATAATACATTTCCTTGTGTTTGAAATATTCTATTTTTAAATTACATTTCCAGCTTTAATATGGAAAACAGTACGCCCGCTCGCTAAAACCAACCGATAAAAATTTGAAGTTGTTCTTCTAACCGAATTATAAACAAAAATAATAAGAATATTAAAATGTGGAATGAAAGGCAGATTATTTTTCTTATTTTATTTATTGCATCTACAAGCATTTGCTTAACAGATATGTATCTATATTTTAATATAATAATAACAAAATAATTATTTATAATTTAGAAAATTATTATAACCAACAATTTATTTTTAAATTTCTAACGTAATAAATGTGAGTCAAAAATAGAACTTAATTCATTGAACGAGGAAATAGCTCGCGATATCGATTCATTTGTGCGTGCCATAATTTATTCTATGGCGAGGTTCAAAAAGGAATCTTCTTGTTCTCAACATTCTAGTTGGGGCACATAGATATGAATCAACAAAAATAAAAACAGAGTTTGTACATATGTATATGATAGCTAAATATATCTCTTACAAGCATTACATCATAAGGTGTTCTTGTTGATTCTAGAGATTTAATCCCGAGAAATTGACACCTAGCTTTATACACCGGACTGAAATTCCAACGCATTTTACGGAACACATATTTTGTGAACCGCCTCTGCACTTGCTTAATTCCATCCAAATGAACTCTATAGCAAGGATTCCAAATTACATTGGTAAGGGTTGCCAGATTTTTCTTGCACCTCGGCGGGACAAGTGGCATAAATAATGAAAAATCCCGGGATTTCATCATATTGCCCGGGATAAAATAAATAAAATTCACGACTTTTTTTTACAAAAAAAGTTATTGAGCCGTTTTTGAGGTATCGAATTTTCAAAAAAAAAATCATTTTTTTCAAATTTTTTTTTTAGAGTTTTGAAATACAATGTTTTTTAAACTTTTTAGAAGCTTCTCTTTACAAAAATTTATAATGAGAAATTCAAAATTCGAATAAATCGTTCTGTGGTAGGTACACTCAGTAATATCTTGATTTCAAATTTTTTTTATTAAATTATAGAATTCTTATATAAATTATAGAATTTGAATACACAATAATATTTAAACTGCTGGAAAGCTTAAACATAAAAAAATGATCAAAATCGGTCGTACCATTACCACTAACCATTACTTAGCTTTAACTAAATGAAATTTGAGAAAACAAAAATATTTATAAAATTTCGGAAAAAAATCGTATGGCAGGTACCGTTATTTTTGGTCTTCAAAAAAAAAAAGAAAAAACAATTGGGGGGAAACATTTTTCGTTAAACTTGGTAGATATCGCAAGTTTAACGAAAATCGGCCGAGCCGTTTAGGCTGTAGTCGAACAGACAGACAGAAGGAATTGTGAGACTCACTTTTTCGTCTTCGCTATCATCGTAATGTCAACTTTGATCAAAATCTCGAGTTCGATTTTTTTAACTTGCCTTATAGTACCTATAAGTCGCAAGTAAAAATCATATAATGCGTGTAGATCAAAATTAATAAATTCTTTTATTAATTACTAATTAAATGACTTTTTTGTCATTTATCATTTGCAAATATTATTCTTTTGTCAATTTTAATGACAGATGTCAGGTTACAAACATAAATTTTTCCTTAAGTTATGTTTGTTTGATTGAAATTTTAAAAGTAATTTCTTAAGGTTAAATCGCAATGTAGTGGTTGTTCCTTATCACTGAAAGATATTTAGGTACACTAGGCACTATTTTTTGAGTTTGAGTCCCAACCCGGGAAAAAAGCTGTCCCGGCGGGACAGATGAACTTGTGTCTGAAATCCGGGATGTCCCGGGTAAACCGGGACGTCTGGCAACGCTATACAGGTATATTCCATTGTTGACCTTACCAGTGAGGTATACAGAGTAAGTAAAACATAAGGATCTGTAAAATTCTTACTATTTCTTTTAATGAAACCAAATGAGCTATTTGCAACTATATAATCAATTTGTTTCTTAAATCTTAAATATCATTAACAATAATCAAAAGATTTGCTTTAATTTTATATGGAAAATAAGAAAAAGATCCTAATTTGGAAAATGTAATAATCTTGCATTTACTGATAGGTATTAAGCTTTAGACTTTTTAAAGAACACCAATTTGAAATATGATCTAAATTAAATTAAACTTCGATACAGTCATCAATATAATGAATTTGAAATATGGCGCAACTTTAAACAGCCTATTATTAAGGTATTAGTATGATGCTATTTAACAATTTGCTAACTTTAAAGAAGTTTCAATTAAAAGCTTAAGTGACCTCAACTCCAAGGTGCGTTTCGCCCAGGTACGACAGTGGGCTCATCAGTTAGATGCTGCCGCACCCTTCTAAGACGCAAATATTAGTCGGTGTTTACCGACTCTTATGATGAGCCGACTGTCGTACCTGGACGCCTTGGAGTTGAGGTCACTTGAGCTTTTAATTGAATTTAATTCAATCACTCCACTTAAACAGAGATAATTCTCATATATTCATTGATTTAAAGAAGTTTAATAACGCATTCTTAATTTTAAACATTTTCTAACTAGTACGATACTCTAAAGCAATTTTCTAATAAATTGCTTCTGAACACACGTAAAATAATGACAGTTCCTGCAAAAAGCCAAGTAAACAGATCTTGTGTGGCATTTGTAAATAGCACGATACTAAAAAATAAAATAGGTGTTCGATGATTTTAGCTTAAATAAAAGGGCAGAGAAAGTTTGATTTTTGTTTTGTATGATTATTGTTTTAACCTAGTTTCATATTAAAGCAGCTTTCACATTGTGCTAATTTAACTAAAATTTCGCACCAATAAAAACATCCGCGTAAAGCAAATAATAAAAATTTTCTGTTACATCTACCTTATCATTAATATATTATATAAAAAGTAAAGGGCCAATATGACTTCCTTATGGAACCCCAGGAGTACATTTAATACTTCTTAAAACTTTAGGATCAATCAGTACATGTTGTGTTCTATTCTTCAATTATGAATTAATCCATTTCAGCATCTCGGAATGAAAACCAAAATACTCAAGCTTTTTTAATTAAATATTGTGATCAACCGAATTAAATGCTTGCTAAAATCAGTATAAATTACATCAACTTGACATCTATCTTCAATTTCATTTACGACATATGACGAGAAAACAACTAAATTTGTCACAGTAGACCGTCCTGATACGAAACCAATGTTGTGATTCTGACAAACATTCTTCAGTCAAGAACTCGATTTTTTTTAAACTTGAACTTTCAAAAAGTTTACAAATTCCTCTGTAGTTTTCGACTAGATTTTTAGAACCCGCCTTGAATATTGGAACAAGTTGTGCTTCCTTCCACTCGGGTAAAAATAATTAATTGTTAAATAATTTTACCAGAGGCCAACAAAGAGAATCACAGCATTTTTTCAGAATATTAGCGGAATACAGTCTGTACCACAACAACTATCCTTAAGCTTAAGGGTCTAAAGAGCCAGTAAAACTTCATCACAATTAAACTGAATGACACCAATATCAAAATATCAAAATTTGTAAGTAAATTGTTTATAGGACAGGAATAAACCGACTCAAAAAAATTTGCAAACAGTTCCAAATGCGTGTCAATGCATTATAGCTCAGATTCTGAGGAATGCCAGTGGAAGTGGACTTTCTCTTCAAATTAATGGCAGACCAAAACGATTTACAGTTATTTTTACCTGCGGCTTATAGGTACTATAAGGCAAGTTATGCATTTGGAAAAAAATCGAACTCGAGATTTTGACATTACGATGATAGCGAAGACTAAAAAAGTGGGTCTCGCAATTCTGTCTGTTTGTCTGTCCGTTCGACTACAGCCTAAACGGCTTGGCCGATTTTCTTTAAACTTGGATATATAGTATTTTTAATTTTTTCCGAAAATAACGGTACCTACCTGCCATACGAATTTTTTTTATAAGTCAGGAATATTTTTTTTTCTCAAAAACTGCCCCACAGATTTTTTTAAGAAAAATTTAAAAAAATGCATTTAGTTAAAGCTAGGAAACGGTTGAAAAAAAAATATCCAAAAACATTGTTATTTTTGGTACCCCCCTTGGAACCATTTCTTTGGTTTTTGATTTTCTCAAAAACGGTACAGCCGATTTTGATATTTTTTTTTTATGCTAAGGCTCCCTAGCGGTTGAACATTATTTTGTTTCCAATTTTTTCAAAAAATTGTTTTTGGATTCTTAAGAAAATTTTCAATTTTTTTTTTCAAAACCCCCATGCTTGATTTGTTGAAAACTTGATAAATAAAAGGTTATTAATATAAATTGTAAGATGTAAGAAAAAAATTTGTTTTGCCTAAAAATAACGGTACCCTCCATACAAATGTTAAAAACTGGTTTTCGAAAATCTTATTTTGATTAAAAACGATTTCGAGAATTTTTCCAAAATTTGTTTCTTTTGATTAATTTTACGATCTTTAATTATTTAATAAAAAAAATTGAAATAAAAGTATATATTACTGACTGTACCTACCATAGAACCATTTTTTTAAATTTAAAATATCTCATTATCGACATCATCATCGGCTCGACAACCGGGTTCCGGTCCTGGCCTCTTTCAACAAGTCTCTCCACTTATCCCGGTCTCTAGCCGACGCCATCCAGTTGCGCACCCCAAGGCTTCGGGCGTCCTGGTCTACGCCATCTCTCCAGCGCAAGCATGGTCTACCACGCTGTCGTCTACCATAGAATGTACCACAAAGAACTTTCCGAGCAGGTTCCTCTTCACTCATGCGAGCTAGGTGCCCTGCCCACCGGAGTCTACCGAGCTTAATTTTTGTCACGATATCTGCTTCAAGGTAGATTGCGTACAGTTCATGGTTGTACCGTCTCCGGAATCGTCCTTCCTCACATACGGGGCCAACAATTCTCCTTAAAACTTTTCTCTCGAACGCAGCTAAGAGGTCGGAGTGCCTTTTGCTAAGCACCCAAGTCTCGGATCCATATGTGAGTACTGGCAGGACCATGGTCCTGTACAGCAGCAGTTTTGAAGTTATGGTGAGATTTCTGGATTTGAAGAGCTTTGACAGACTATAGTAGGATCTGTTGGATTTGAGAAGCCGCCCGCGTATTTCTTCTTCTATATTGTTATCGGCTGCTACTATTGACCCAAGGTATTTAAAGGATTGCACCACTTCAAATTCGTGCTCTGCAACCTTGATCGTTTGACCAACTGTTCCTCTCGCATTCGACGCCACCATGTACTTTGTTTTACCTTCACTAATGTGCAGCCCCAGATTTTGTGCCGCCTGCTCGATCTGGATGAAGGAATCGTGTACAGCTTGTTCGGATCTTCCGATGATGTCAATGTCGTCTGCGTAAGCTAGTAACTGGCTGGACCTGTTGACGATGGTCCCTCTTGTTGCCGTGCCAGAGTCACGAATTGCTTTCTCCAACGCCAGGTTGAAGAGGAGGCAGGCCAAACCGTCCCCTTGTCGGAGTCCATTAAAGATGTTGATTGGTCTGGATAGCAATCCGGCTATTTTTACTTGGCTTGTTACGTTGGTCATGGTCAACCTACATAGTCGTGTCAATTTATTTGGGATGCTGAATTCTCTCATGGCTTTGTAAAGTTCTACCCTGGCTATGCTATCATAGGCGGCCTTAAAGTCTATAAACAGATGGTATGTTGGGATGTTAAATTCTAGACATTTTTCCATCGCCTGCCTAAGGGTAAATATCTGATCAGTTGTTGATTTGCCTGGAATGAAACCACACTGATATTGTCCGATAACGGTCTTAGCGTATGGGGTTATCCGGTCTTGTAGGATAGAGAGAGTATCTTATAGGCGGTACTCAAGAACGTGATACCTCTATAATTGCTGCACGTTGTGACATCTCCCTTCTTATGTATGGGGCATATTAAACCTTTTCGCCAGTCTTCTGGCATTTCTTCCTGCTCCCATACGTGTACTATAATATCATGAATTGCTTGACGTAAGGCTGGCCCGCCGTGATGGAATAATTCGGCTGGTATGCCATCGGCTCCCGGGGCTTTGTTCTGTTTAAGCCGGCCTATAGCCTTCTCAACCTCTTCTATGCTTGGTGGCGGCAACATAGGGTATTCTTTTTGAAGTAGTGGAGCCTCCACTTCTGCAGTGAGCTGACCATTTAGCAATTCATTGAAGTACACTTCCCATCGCTCCAGTATGCTTTCAGGATCGGTGATCAGATTTCCCTCTCCGTCCTTGCAGTATGTGCAGCGTGGTGTGTACTGCGTCATGTTTCGGACGGATTGGTAGAACTTCCGCGCCTGGTGCGGACCTCGCTCTCGGCTGTTTTCTATTTCACAGATTAGGTTCTTCTCCCAGGCTGATTTCTTTTGTCTGTGAAGCCGTTTTTCTGTTCTTCTGAGCTCTTTATATTCCTCTTCGCGTGCCCGCGTTCTATGAGATTGTTGCATTGCTCGGTACGCAACATTCTTACGTTAAGTCGCTAGCTTGCATTCATCATCAAACCAGTCGTTCCGATTTTTACGACTGCTGCCTAAGATGGAGTTGGCAGTACTAATGACAGTATTTTTAAGACGTGTCCACTTTTCATTTACGCCCAGCATACTGGCTCCAGGACTTACTCTCCCTAAGTCAGGTGTTTCTAGGGCGAGTCCTAACGCATTACCAAAGGTGTTACTGGTGTTTTCATTGCGCAGGGCAGCCGTGTTGATTCGAACTTGATCGGCGGATGCAATGCGTCTTCGCAAGGCAATCCGCCCTCGGAAAACCATATCAACAAGATAGTGATCCGAGTCGATATTGGCACCTCGGTACGTTCGTACCGTCATCAAGTTCGAGTAGTGGCGACGGTCTATCAACACGTGGTCTATTTGGTTACGAGTGACTCCATCAGGTGATACCCAGGTGGCTTTGTAGATATCTTTACGCGGGAACCTGGTACTCGCAACGACCATGTTTTTCGATGCTGCCAATTCTAAGACTCGAAGTCCATTGTCATTAGTGTTCTCATGCAAACTATGGGTGCCTGCGTAATGCCTGAATACCGGCTCCCGACCTATTTTTGCGTTCAAATCCCCAAGGATGATTTTAACATCATACCTTGGACAGGCATTGAGGGCCCTCTCGACTTGTTCGTAGTAAGTCTCTTTTTCTTCGTCTGAGGACTCCTCCGTAGGTCCGTGAACGTTAATGAGGCTGATGTTCGTAAATTTGCCTCGCACGCGAAGGGCGCATAGCCTTTCGCTTATAGCGTTAAAGCCGATGATAGTAGACTTCATTTTTTCGCTGACTAGGAAGCCTACCCCGAGCACATGGTGTTTTGTATGACAGCTGTAGTATATGTCATATTCTTTCTTCTGTAAAACACCATTCCCTGTCCATCTGATTTCTTGAAGAGCTGTTATGTCAGCTTTATACTTTGACAGGGCATCGGCTAGCTGCTGAGCAGCTCGAGCTCTATAGAGCGATCGTACGTTCCATAAGAAAATTCGTAAATCGTTTTTCCTTTTTCTTTTCGTGGGTTGTCGTCGTGAGATCAGTCCGTTTCCGAGGCTTGTTGTCGGTCTCGTAATTCTTTTAGTTTTACGGGACAGGGAATTAACCTGTCGCCAACCTGAGGAACCAGCCTGATCATATTAGCCAAACCTTTTTTAAAAGGCTTGTTTCTAGCAGAGTATATCTAATAATGAGTAGGGACACTCTCTACACATATGCAAGTCCTACTAGCACAAATAAAAACAAGAACAAAAACAAACAATAAGCGTGAGAAGTTCCAAAGTATTAATTTTAATCCTTACGACAATTCACTAATGTAAGAAAAACCCACAATATTTTTTTCAAGCACCACCACAAACAATCTCATTTGTAAGATATATAAATGCAATATTTTTTCATAAGGTTTTTTTAAAGGCGCGATAGGTTGGTTGCTTGTGAGCGTATTTTTGCTCTGTGCCGTTCTCTTCTTTTGAGTGACCATATTCTTTTTTTTCGTGATACTGAATTTATTTCTGTCGATTAATTTTTTTTAATGATATAGACTGTTGAAAAAGTATTGCATTATTTGAATAATTTGACTTCACGGCAACACTTTTCTTATTATGTATAATTAACTTCCCTTTTATAAAAGCATACATACACATAGCATTTAAATCGTTATGTAACCAATGATTATTATCTGTTATATTATCTTCTAATAAATCAGTCTTCTTTCTGCTCTACAATAAACCGGTTTTATTTAACAGGTTATGGGCCCAGTCCCTCTTAGAATCAAATATAAGAGTATCATAAAGTTTCTAGAAAGTCCAACGGTAGTTTTTTGTCTTAAACTTTTTTATAAATTTAACTTAGCGTTTTTTTTTACCAATTCATTATAATGGAGGGTGATCATTTTAAAATCGAAAAGCTAGAAAAATCTGATCAATACGCACTCTGGAAGTTTCAGGTTAATATACTTTTAAATGCATCTGGGTTAAGTGAGCACGTGGAAGGGGATATAATTCCTATAAAAGGTGAAATAGAAATACAAACCGCATACAATGCTCGCTTAGTGGTTTGGAAAAAAGCAGATAGTAAGGCTCAGAGAATTATCGCAACGAGCATAGGCTCATCACCACTGAGGCACATTATCAATTGCAAAACGGCATTTGAAATGTGGAAAAAATTGAAGGCTGTATATGAGCAAACGTCAAAGACAAATGTTCACATGCTCCTGCAACGTTTTTACAGCTTCGAAAAAAATCCTGAGGACGATGTTGCAACCCATATAAGTAGGCTGGAAAATATAGTGAGGCAGTTGAGAGATGTTGGTGAAGAAGTGTCTGAGAGCATGGTTATGACAAAAGTTCTTATGACGCTTCCCGAATCATTCAATCATTTCTTTTGCGCTTGGGAGTCAACTGCAAAAGAGCAGCAAACGTTAGAAAACTTGACGTCAAGGTTGCTTCTGGAAGAAACGCGATTAACATCTTCTCAAGCTATAGAACCATCTTCTGCATTGATAGCTAGGCGAAAAATGCATAAGCCACATGGTTCCCAGCAACGGCAAAATAATTCCAAGCCAGGCAAATGTTTTGCATGTCACGAGTTTGGGCACTGGAAAAGGGACTGTCCGAAAAGGAAAGGCGGTGGTGGTAGTTGGAAGAAAGGCAGTGGCACGGGGAACAATCAAATTGGAGATGCTTTGATTTGCAATGCATTCATGGTCACGGGAGAAAAGGCCGATAAAGATGACAGTTGGTACTTAGATTCCGGAGCAAGTGACCACATGTCTTTTAGGAGAGAGTGGTTTGTCCGTTATAAGGAATTTCGTCAACCGATAGATATTCGTATTGGCAGTGGAGACAAAATAGAGGCGCTAGGTGTTGGGGACATAAATGTAATCGCATTTAACGGAAAGTTTTTTTTGGAAAAACATCTGGCAGACGTTCTATATGTACCTCGAATTTCGGTAAATTTGTTTTCTCAAAGCCGTGCACTAGACAAGGGCACACGTTTTATTTCGGACAAAGACATTTGTAAATTTGTGAGCCTGAATGATGGTACTGTAGTTGCAGTGGGAGAACGCCAGGAACAACTGTTCAAAATGTGCTTTAGGGTTCAGGTTGCTGTAAATGCTGTTGCTAATTTGGCAAAAAGGCAGGTTACGTCACTCAAAGTATGGCATGAGCGCATGGCTCACCAAAATGTCATCCAAGTGCGTAATCAACTTAAGAAACAAGGTCTTGAATTCAAAGATGTTGAGAATTTTAGATGTGATGCGTGTTGCTTTGGGAAAATGCATAGGCTTCCATTTCCTCAAAGTAGTTTTAAAGCTCAATATCCAGGTGAACTAGTGCATGCTGATGTTTGTGGTCCCATGGAGGAACCTTCGATTGGTGGGGCCAGATATTTTGTGATTTTTAAGGACCATTATTCGCACTATAGGACGGTGTTCTTTATGAAACAAAAATCAGAAGTTTGTTCTGCGATGCAACGGTTTTTCAATGAAGCTGAAAGGGAAAGTGGGCATTCTGTCAAGGTCTTGCGGTCGGACAATGGTCTCGAATTTGTTAATGAAGGAGTTAAGGCACTTCTTGAAAAAAAAGCAGTTCGTCATGAAACAACAGTAGCGTACACCCCTGAACAAAACGGGAGTGCGGAGCGAGAGAATCGCACGCTTGTTGAAGCTTCTCGGACGATGCTTGCAGGTGCGAATTTACCAAAGAAGTTTTGGGCCGAGGCATTAAATACGGCTGTGCATGTTTTAAACAGAACTGGGACTAGCTCAATCAAAAATAGAAATCCAATTGAACTGTGGAAGAATCTTGATTTCAAAGTGAACGATTTAAAGGTGTTTGGCGCGGAGGTGTTTGTCCATGTGCCAAACCAAAAGCGTAGAAAATGGGATCGTAAGGCTGAGAAAGGCATTTTCATGGGATATGCAGAGAATTCTAAGGGATTTAAGGTATGGATACCTACATCGAGGAAAATGAAAATTAGTAGGGATATAGAGTTTAGGGAAAACTTGAGTCCACAGAAAGAAAAAGAAGATGTTCATTTGGCTGCATGTTCGGAACGTCCAGTTGAGTTAACTTTTCGTGAGTCAGATGGCAATGATGGGAGCAATGGAGATGAAGCAATGGCTGCAACTGATGAAGTACAGGTGGAAAAATCTTGTGAAATTGTAGATCAAGGATTACCCGATGATGTTTTCCAGTCAGCAGATGAAGAAAGCTCTGAAAATTATGAAAATGATGGCAGCGACGGTGCAGCAGTAGAAAGTGGGTCTGGAAGATACTCTATTCCATTAAAGGACAGATTGCGCAGCAATCTAAATAAACCTCAGTTGAGTGATTGTGTGAATGCTAGAAAACATGCATTTTTGGTACAAGGTGAACCAAAGAACTTCAATGATGCTCTGAGTTGCGCCAACGCAAACCAATGGAAGAAAGCAATGGACGAGGAGATGCACTGTCTCTTAAAGAACAAAACCTGGGATATAGTTCCATGTCCAGAAAACCGAAAAATTATCGATAATAAGTGGGTATACAAATTAAAGGATTTAGATTCAAAAGGAACCCAAAAATATAAAGCTAGGTTGGTTGTTCGTGGTTTTACCCAAGAGTATGGTGTGGATTATGAGGAGACATTTAGTCCTGTGGTTAAATTCACCTCTATTAGGTCAATTCTTGCAATTGCTGCAAATGAAGGTCTTAATCTCACACAATTCGACGTAAAAACTGCGTTTTTAAATGGTGATTTGAACGAGGAAATATATATGCGACAGCCACTTGGATATGAAAATGGTACGAAGGGTGTTTGTAGGCTGAGGAAAAGCTTGTATGGTCTGAAACAAGCTTCTCGCTGCTGGAACCAAACGCTGACACGAGTGCTGAAGAAATTCAATCTTGAATCGACACAAATGGATCCGTGTGTTTTTACTTCTAAAGGAAGCGGCAGGCGAATAATAGTCGCGGTCTATATTGATGATGGATTGGTGGCAGCTCAGGAAAAAACTGATGCTCTTGAATTACTGGAGTTCCTGAAAAAGTCTTTTGAAATCTCAATCTTGGATGGAAGTTTGTTTTTGGGAATGCAGATATCGATCAATGCAGTGGGAGACATTTATGTGAACCAAGCACTTTATGCAAAACGAGTGTTAAAACGTTTCAATATGGAAAATTCTAAACCAGTGGCAACGCCAGCTGAAATTGGTGGAATCGAAAGTGTTATGTCGTCCGGTGAAACAAAATTTCCGTACCGTGAAGCTGTAGGTAGTTTGATGTACCTTGCAATAGCTACACGCCCAGATATCTCCTATGCAGTGGGAGTGGTTTCTCGATTTTTGGATTCACCAGATCAATCACATATCAACTTCGTTAAAAGAATAATGAAGTATTTAAATGGAACAATAACAATGGGTATAGTTTTTAAAAAAACCTTAAATTTCAATTTAAATTGTTTTAGCGATGCTGATTACGCTGGGGATGTCACTACAAGGCGATCTACAACAGGCTTTATTTTTTGTCTCTCTAATGGGCCTGTTTCATGGTCATCTCAAAGACAGAAATGCATTTCATTATCAACCACAGAATCGGAATACGTGGCGGCTTCCCAGGCTGTGAAGGAACTGATATGGGTGCAAAGACTTTTAGCTGAAATTTGTCCAAACATTTCCATTAAAGCAACCCTGAATATGGACAACCAAGGAGCAATTCGGTTGGTCAAAAATCCCGAATTCCATAAAAGGACCAAGCACATTGATGTGCGATATCATTTCATCAGGGAAAGGTATGAAAGTGGTGATTTCGAGATAAACTATGTTCCATCTGAAATTCAAAAAGCTGATATTTTTACAAAAGCACTTTGCAAAGAAAAGTTTAAAAAATTTAGAGAGTTAATAGGAGTAAATTTTGTATGAAGTAGGTAAATTTAAATTTTGAAATCATAAACTATTAAATTTGAAATTATGTTTTAAAGTAAATTTTTGTTATGAATGCAAATTTTGAATTGTTAATTAAATCTTGAATTGCTAAACTTAAATTATTCAAAAGTGGGAGTGTTGAAAAAGTATTGCATTATTTGAATAATTTGACTTCACGGCAACACTTTTCTTATTATGTATAATTAACTTCTCTTTTATAAAAGCATACATACACATAGCATTTAAATCGTTATGTAACCAATGATTATTATCTGTTATATTATCTTCTAATAAATCAGTCTTCTTTCTGCTCTACAATAAACCGGTTTTATTTAACATAGACCATATAATCTTAAATTTGTATTTCATTTTTAAATATTGAAATATTCATTTGATATTTGTTTGGTATTCTCAAAAAATAAAACGAAGCCATTTTTGGTTGAGTAGTAGCAACAGTATTTTTACTTCTTAAGTATTTTTTTAAGAAGTTGGTCACACTAGAAGGAGTGGATTGGGAATTGTTTACATTTTTTTCATAATGTATTTTCAAAGGCGCGACGAGTTGAATTCTTATCTCTCTTTCACCATCACACTTCTTATTTTCATCTATTTCTCGTTTCTGTGTACTTAAAAAAAAATTACTGATTAGAAACACGTGGAGAGTGTCCCTACTCATTATTAGATATACTCTGGTTTCTAGCGGCCGCCGCGGAGAGGTTATGATCACACTTCCACCAGTCTCGAATAGTTACGGGACGGCACGTGCATGTTTTCGTATGCTACATGTTGTTCCCCCTATTCGTCTGATGGCTGACCGTCATTATCGACATAACGGATTTAAATGAATGTTTGTTTTATAGAAAAGTTTCTAAAATTTTTAAAAAACATTGCATTTCAAAACTAAAAAAAAATAATTTTTGAATTTTTGAAAAAAGAATCTATTTTCTTCTTTTTGAAAATTCGATAAGTCAGAAAGGGCTCAATATTTTTGTTTGTAAATTTAATTTTAATTCGAACAATAGGAAAAACTTTAAATTGGAGTACCAATTTTTTTCTTAAAAACGTCTTGAAAATTCTGTATATAAAAGCTTATTGTTTTAAGAAACCATTACAGACTTATAATTTTTGTTCTTGCATAAGCTAATATTTGCTTGAATCACATGGCATCCTGTTTTTAACTGCAACTATACTAAAGGTGTTGTTTTAGTCTATTAAAAATTTAATTGTATGCTTATGAACAGTTTTTCTCTAATAACATTCATTTTTGAAATTCCTAGTCGTTTACATAAGAGCAAGTTCGTGCGATCCAGTAGTGCATTTTATTTATGTTATTTTTAATACTCATAAGTCATAATAATAATGTCTGTAGAGGAATGAACTTAAAACTGAAACATAATTTCTTAAGTTACTAAAAACCATAGGTATAGTCAATGTGGTTGCGTGTAGCTTTATATTTAGCAAATGCTTTATTTTTAATATTTTTAAGATGTGAGAGCTTTTTATTGTACCATAAAGGCTTGGAAGATTTCCTTTTCTGATTATGAAAAATAAAAGAGCAAAATACTTTGTTTCCATCGGACTGGTACTTGCATCCGGGCTTACTACTGCTTTTCATTCTCGGTTACGTTTATTCGGCTTCCAAATTATTGAAAGCCGATTCTTTTTCCATATCGTTCTTGTCAATCCAATTCTTTTATTCCTCGGCACTGCCATATTTATAGCTGTAAGGCCAAAGACTTCAACTTGTCCCATATAGTAGCCAGTACTCCTAAGATCAGATCCTCGACTTCAAATGTTAAAAACTAATTTTAAAAATCGTTAATCATGGCATTTTGAGATTTGACCGAACATTGTAGACCGTATTTGATTATTTAACAACAATTGATCGTAACTTGCCATTGTAAATATTTTTTGGAAAAATAGTTTTTTGAGATGCGATGGACTTAGAATTATAATTGCATAGTCGCTTGAGGTAAAAATACTCACAACTAAAATTCTACAAAAATTAGAGACACTACAACTAAGATTGAGGACGAAATTATACAAAAGAAAAAAAAAAAAAACAATTTTATTACAATTACATCTCATCAAAAAATAAAATGCACGACTGGACCGTACGTACTTGCCCTTATGTAAAAGTAATTTGGAATTTAAGAGTTATTTATAATTATAAAAGCATGGATTTATTTAGAGCAACATGTTCAAACAAAGCTTAAAAATCGTTCTATTTAGCTATTCAAAAGAACGATTTTTAAACTTTTTATATAAGAAACTTCTTTAAAAATTTTCTAGGAAAAAAATTGTGATGCCGGTTTCAAAAGCGGTCTTTTATTAGTAATGATCGGAATCTGTATTAGCAGCCATGTTGTTAACAAACATCTGTCAATGTTTGAAATGTTAGTTTATTTAATAGTTTATTCAAAAAAGCATCTCTAGAAAGTTACTGTTTGGTGTAACTGTGGCCTAAACTGGATGATATTAATACCGACGATGCCATGAGGTTCCAACAGAAGAGACCTAACATAATTATAACGTAGGTATGTTGCTATGGACGTTCTTTCACAAGGTATTTGAAAGAATGGTTATCTCGCACGGTTACATTATCTGCCTTCAATTGTCTGCTTTAATTGAAGGTCAAAGCATATAATCCACAAACAACTGATGCTTTCAAACTCGCCATCCGTCCTGGAAACACAAATAGATTGATGCGACAAAGGCATTGAAAATTGAATATTCCGGATACGTGACACCAGACAAAGGCTCGGAACCATTTAAACGGAAATTATATTATACTTAATGCTATACAAAACGCTAAGACCATAAAATTTTCTTTCAAATAAAAACAAAAATGGCGGATATATTGATTCAAATAGCTTTTTTGGCCTTTAGTCCGCAAAAATTGGCGTTGACTGTGTCAATACGTTTTATTTTATTTAGATACATTTATAAACCGAGTTTCAACATTAAAAAAATTAAGACTATATGCGGCACTTTTTAAATCTATGATATGAAATATGTGGGAGAATCATTTTGACAAATAGTGGATGGGCTAGCAGATTTAGATTTTATACTTAAGGTAGCTTTAACAACATCGGTTTGTTTTATTGTTGAAAAATGAAAAGAATAATCGTATTGCGATAAGATCTTACACTATTCAGATTCTTAAATATTTCTTTTCTCATGTTTGTTTTTTTGTTTATGCCTAAACATCTTCGTTTATGATTTTTTTGTTTTTGACGGTGTTGTAATTATTGTGGCTTCGAATCGTTCCTTACGGCGATTGTTTTTATGTATTTAAAAGAAATAAACTATATCGAAAGAATTCAGAAAAAAAATCAGAAGAAAAATACAATTTTATCAAGAAAACAAGAAGCAAAAGTGATGCTAAGTGCAATGTTTGCATTGTTCATCAACCACAAAGTTTTGTGTGCCGCGTCGTCCTCTAGTCAATTTATGACAAATTATATTAAAAGTGCAACACTTATCAAGGCCGATTTAAGTTTCCGGGAACGATTTCAGTATACTCTTTTTGTTCAATTCCTTTTTTTAACCGAACGTTGGGTTAAAAGATTTTATGCATTTTACGAAATTTTCCATCTTGTTCTTTTTAGAAACCTTTTCTAGTCGTGTATAGTTTTGGGTTTTGCTTAAATATGTTTTTTGATGACCAACTTTCAGATTTCTTAGATATTAGGTCATCCTTCGATGGAATCTGATTTATAGAACAAAATAGGACAAATTCTATTTTGACTTCAATAGAATAATTCGTTTTTCGTAAGCCCTAAAAATACTCTTTTCCGGAACTTTAACAAAATCAAAAAATCCCTGTCCAAATTCTACTTTTCAAATAAGTTAGTTACTAACTTCATAAAATAGTGGAATGGAAAAAATTGCTTCATTCTGTCGAGACAACAAATCCTTCAGTCTTGGAAACCGCGAAACGGAATATAAATAGCTCCACAGAAAAAAATACTAGCGCAAAATTTTAGTTGAATTATTACGATTTAACATCGAAATAAGGCCAAATTGGTCTTATTACACTTTCAACTGTTGGTTTTATTGCATTTTGACAAAGCGAAATAAGGCCGAATTGCATTGGGGTGCCGTGACATTAGGCCAAGTGACATAAGGCCAAATTTGAATACTTTGCCGTATGTCACTTTACAAAAGCGATATTAGACCATATTTTAAGAGTTGGTCACTTTTGCCAAGTGACATTAGTATGTCACTTTTAACTGTAAAAGCTGGGCAGAAGAAGTATTTGAAAAAATTACAAAAAAAATTATGGCGCAAAATTTTAAACGATTTAGTAATATGTTAAAGTCATTTTAGTAAATTACTAAGGATTTTGCTAATTTTAAACGATTTTAACATAATATTACTATCTCTTAACATTTTACTAAAGTTAAAATCACACACTGGCCTTTTTAACTTGTAGTAATTTGCTAAATCCATATGACTTCTGTCATTGTCCTTGAAAAAAATTTCTTGGCAATCTATTTTGAAAGAGTTAAATTGTGTATTTTTTTATCATTCGTGAGCTAATTGTTTTGAAAAGTAAATAAAATAATATGAAATGTTTTCTGAGGACGAAGATTTTAATATGTTTGAAGACTCAGCTTTGTGCAGAAAAGTGCGATGTTTTAAGTCACGGGCAAATCAAATCAAAATCAAAAAGTTTAGGAATCGCGTTTACCGCGACAGCAGGAACTATTGATTAGGAGTCGTCTTTTTCTGAGGGTGAATTTGCTTCCGATGGGAGATCTGATTGAACTCTAGGCGAACTCGAAGCCGGACAATTTTCTTCCTCCGTTAGGGATTGTGTTATTGGTTCTGCCGATTAATCAATTTCAGCCGAAGCCACCGGATCGGTTTGCTCATTCAAATCGCTTGGGCTTAGTCTTTTGTTTCTCTTTCCAGTCATATCTTCCGCAGTGTCTTAAATTCGCTTTTGATTAATGGTTTCGGATTTGACTGCTTCCTTTTAGACATCATTGCCTCACTTCTTCTCAGAATAGTCTTCCAGTCTACATCTATTAAAGAGTTGTGTCCTTGATTCGTTAGCGTCGATTTTGAAACCAGTATTTCAGAGAACACCTCAAGAAGTCTTCCATTTAAGGAATTCCATTGAATGTTTGTTCTCTTTTCTTTATTAATTAATATTCAAATCCAACACACAATCATAAACGGTGATAGTAGGGAGATTATTTTGAACAAAATTTATATTTTGAAACAACAAAGAACCACGGCAGATGACACAATTCTCACGATAAATATACGAAGCACAAAATAAATTGTAGGTTGTCACTTTGACTTCTGCCAAATTATCAGATTTAGTTTTGTTTGATTCGTATTTTTTCACGAACTGTCATTGTTTGGAAGTGTTCAGATGTACCATTTTTAATAAAAGGCAATTAGTAATTTACTAGTTAGTAAAACGAAAGAAAAGGTTTAAAATTGTCAAAGAGTTAGTAAATTGCTAAAAGTTTAACAACTTGCTAACTAGTAAATTGCTAAGCCCTTAATAATAGGTTGTTTAAAATTTTGCCTCACTTTCTTTAAATTGAATCTTTGGATGATTGGAGTTTGATGTGAAACTCATATCGTACATACACTCTTGTGACCAGATGTCATTTGACTTAGAATTTGTCGTAAAAATATACTTACATTTCCACCTATGATATCGTATACTGTACGTGTAGCGAAGTTTGAGGCATTTTTTATTTTTTGGCTCAATGTTGAATATTGAAAATTGTTTCGCTACTCGAAAATGTCTGCTTTGGGGTTGTCGTTGAGTACATTCTTTGTTTGGCAGAGAGTGTTCTTTTTGATAACCGAATTACTGTCCACCGAATAAAGCAGGTTGAGAATTTCAACTTTGAAAGACTTTTGTTCTTCTTCTTCATTAAAAAAGCGCTATCATTTTTGAAGTGAAACTTCTTTACGCGCGCTTGGCTTGGGGAGTAAGCTGACGAACGCGTTACGAAAAGTGTGATCAGGCGAGGCGAACGGTGATATATGTGCTGCTCACTGTGTTTTGGACGATGGAACAAACATCATAATGGTAGTTGTTTACATTTACGCGCGCTTGGCTTGGGGAGTAAGCTGACGAACGCGTTACGAAAAGTGTGATCAGGCGAGGCGAACGGTGATATATGTGCTGCTCACTGTGTTTTGGACGATGGAACAAACATCATAATGGTAGTTGTTTACATTTCGCCCAATAACACAGTTAATATTATCATAAAGTTTATATACAGAAGACTTATGATTTATGGTCGAGTAGGTTCTGAAGAATTAGGAGAAAACTATCATACGTTGCAACTAATCTTAGCAGGAGATTTCAATATCAATTTCGCATCCGAAGATGGACAACTCTTGATAAACTTTCTACGAGATAAATTAGAATTACAAATGAATAATGACCGTAATGAGCCAACTACAAGACATGGAACAACAATCGATGCAGTTTTTTCTAGATTTCTGTCTAATTTTAATTCTAAAATATATGTATCGTATTTCTCGTATCATAAGCCTATTGTCTCGGTTTTACAATCAACCACAGTAATTACTGATGTACCCAATAATGAAAATAACGAATAAAAGAATGAAAAATAAAAGATTTATGCAAAAATATTAATTTACTAATGAAAACATAAAATACATTTAAATATTTGTAGGAAATTAATATATGTATATGTGCATACATTAATATATTGCACACACACATTCATATATATACATATAGATAGAGCGAAAGAAGTTTCACTTCAGTCGTGCGGTCATAAGCACATTCACTTTTTTTATACTTTTTTATTTATTTTCAATTATTGAATATTCATATAATGTATTAACTAAATTACAGAACGAACGCTTCTCAATGAACGGTAGTATCTATGGCTCTCAAAGCAATAGGTCCACTGGTGATCTGATGGCATATCTCACCAAACAATGACACAAATCTTTACATCGTTTCTGGAGAAAGTAAGATTTTCGCACTTGATATTTCAAAAGTATTTGATAGAGTGTGGGATCGATCTCTCTTATCGAAAATGCGTAAATTTTGGTATTGATGAATCTCTTCTCTTTGCATCAAAAACTACCTTTCTAACTGCTCAATATAAGTTGTTTTCAGTTTGAAGTTCGTAAAATAAATGCTGGTATGCCACAGGGCTTCTTTTTATCTCTGACTCTCTTTCTCATATTCATTTTTGTCTGAAACTTTTAAGCCATTAAATTGTTTTGCTGACGACAGTACACTTAGTGTCTCATATTCGTTTTCAATTTCACGTCCTTGTTCTTCTGACGTAGATTTTTAACGGCAGCGTATGATGAGCTCATTAATAGCAATGTCAAATGGGGCACGAAAAACCGCACTGTCTTCTTGCGTAAAAAGGGCACCTATTCCCCATGCCGCTATCCATAAGCCGCACTTGCAATGAGGAATCCTAACAGCTTTTAATTCTCGGAATGCGTGTAACAGACCAGCCTATATAGTATGACCACTTATTCTACGTTACAAAAAACGCTGCTAAATGCTTAGGTTTCCTTAAACGATGCAAGAAATTTGTCACCCCTTCTGATTTGGGCGTAACCTATAAAGCCTCCAAAGCTCGAGCATAATTCCTATATTTGTGCAGGTGCTTCAATAACCCACTTGAGTCTTTTGATTTAATCCATAAAGAGCGTTAAAAATGATATTTTGAGAAAACTATAACAAAAATATTTAAATCTCTTGAACACCGAAGCACCGCTATATGTTTTTTGTCTTTCGATAAATTGACATTATTTGTAATGCGTGATTTTTTGGCAATTTTTTTTTAGCAACACTGGTTTTGACAGCTCACGCACGTTTCGTGTTTTGTGTCACTGTCAAAAATCTTCAGTGTGGTCTATAATTTAACCATGAATCGTCTTACAAACGAACAACGCTTGAAAGAAAGTTCATCGCGCGCTTCTTCCATTTTATGGTCAATTTAATCGACCTACTGAGGCGGATATTCGGGCTATTGTGACTAAATTTACATTCTTGGGCATTAAACCACAAACACGCTTACGTAGAGTGCGAACTGAGGAAAATATCGTAGCTGCATCGGCCAGTGTTAGTGATGACCGTGAATTATCGATTCGGCACCATTTCGCGAAAATTTCGCCAAAGGATTTAGGTGTGAAGCATTTCAAAATACGATTGGTGCAAGAATTGAAGCCGAACGACCTACCAAAACGCCGAATTTTTGGTAAATGGGCTCTTGAAAAGTTGCCCGAAGATCCACTTTTTTATCAAAAAATTTTGTTCAGCGACGATGCTCATTTCTGGTTGAATGGATACGTGAACAAGCAAAACTGCCGTATTTGGAGTAAAGAGCAGCCAGAAGCATTGCAAAAAGAAAAAGTCACTATTTGGTGCGGATTATGGGCTGGCGGATTCATTCGGCCGTATTTCTTCAAATATAATGCGAATCGCAACGTTACTGTGAATGGTGAGCGCTATCGTGCGATGATAATAAACTTTTTTTGCGCAAAATGGCAGAGCTTGACTTGCATGACATGTGGTTTCAACAAGACGGTGCCACATGCCACACAGCACGTGTAACAATGGACTAATTGAGAGGCGAGTTCGGTGAACCGTTTATTTCACATTTGGGGCCGGTCAATTGGCCACCTTGATCGTGCGATTCAACGTCTCTAGACTATTTTTTATAGGGCTATGTTAAGGCTCATGTCTATAGCGATAAGCCCGCTTCGATTGACGCACTGGAAGCCAACATGGAAGAATTTATTCGTGAAATACCGACCGAAATTTAGAAAGAGTATGCCAAAATTGGACTAAGCGGATGGACCATTTGAGACGCAGCCGGGGACAACATTTGGATGAAATAATCTTCAAACATTAAATTATATCGACCGTACGTATTCGAATAAAGATTTCATGCATTTTTCTGAATTTTATGTTTTTTTTTTGAATTTCCGATCACTCGTTATTAAACTCTTCTAGTGATATAGGCAGATGCGTTTCTCCCCTTAAACTATTTAATCGTAATACTCGCATAATACTTCAGGAATTTCCCATTAGCTTACCCTTGAGCCAATCTTGAGAGGTGATGTTAAATTCAGAGATTTTTTCCTTAGCCACATTATACGAATGTGAAATGTTTTATCCGGCTCAAAACCAATGTGCATCGGTATTTCCTTTTGAATCCTCTCCAATTTTCCTTAAACAATCGCACTGTGTTCAAACAAGCATTTTCAGGGCGGTCGAAATCCCTAAAATATAAAAAAACTAAGATTAAAAAATATACATATATATTTTCGGGCTTACCGAAATCGGCTTTGGGAAAGGTGGTCACCCTATTTATACTTATGATTTAATAAGCGCATGTATGTCAAAAAAAAAAAAAAAAAAACAGAATTATTTTATATTGAAAGTGCTAATAAATTACAAGAAACTAAATAAAATTTGAAAAATGAAAACAACAAAAAATAAAACAACTTTCTTATCATATTTTAAAAATACTTTCTTTTATTTTGTATGGACTTAGGGTATTTTTTTCTTCTAATCAATGTACAAAACTTCATCCGCCTTGGCAATTCTTCAAAAATTTTGACAAAAATAGCTCGCAATTGAGTCAAAACAAAAATTTTGCGCGCGCATCTACCGAACCATAGACGCCATATTTGTGTAGGTAAGTATATTCTTCATGCTCGTAGGTGGTGTATCTTAACATACATACATTCTTACATTATTTCTCCACATTCTCCACATTGTTGTTTCCCCACCGCCACTCTAAGTGGGGGATTGGGCGGAGAAATATCCAAGGAGCAAACTCTAAATGCAGTCGAAAACATCTGTGGATCATATTACCCCATGTGCGGGATACGAATTTTGGATTCTTTCCTCAATGCATGTGGTTGAAAAAAAAATCTGAATAAAAAAAGCAAAAATTACATAAAACAGGCCTCTGCGGGAGGTGGTTGTATGGGAATTGAGATCGATTTGAAGTCGAATAATTTCGAAATTATATTAGAAAACAACATTGGGGGATTGGAGTGTATCTATGTATGCGCATAATAAAGTAGGATATGACGACCTGGGAGAGAGAACAAAATGTCTGTCTAAAAATAGAAAAATATAGTTTTTTTTGTTTCTTCAAAACCAATGCATTGGTTTCAAAAATAAAGACCAGACGAGAAGTGGTGTAAATTTACAAATTGTAACCTGTTGTAAACATCCACTTACTTACGAGTACATAGGAAATCACGGCATAAACGGCTCTGGAGGCTTGCTGAATCAAGTTGTTTTTTTTGAGAAACTGTTGCGTAATGAATGGGATTTATTGATAAAGACCTATTTTTAGAAGGTGATGCATAGGTTTTGATATTTATTACATTTAGGAAGAGATGATCATTTTTCACATTAGCAATTCTTTTTTATAAGGATTAAGTTTAATTATACAGGTTGGTAATATATACTATATAATAAAATAATTAATTAAGACTGGTGAAACCTCTCGCCATGACTCCTCTCAGACATACGAGTAATTATCAAATATCATGACAGTTGTTGATTAACGGAAATTATTTTTTTGGAAATTTGTGAAAACCTCTGATACGTACATACATCAAACTACTTTTTTGGTAAGTTGTCCTCTCCAAAATTTGTTTTTAGTTTTTCACAATTTTTGTAAAAAAAACTAGACAGGCTTTAGTGTAATGAATAAAACTTCTAGTAATCAATTGTTGTGTTAGGGATTTTTATTTTTTAATTGTCCGTTCGTGAATTGCATATCTCTCTCTTTTCAGTTGCTTAGACTCTGGCCTGTCAATTCTTCGAGAAGGGATTCATCCAACCGAATCTTTTCTTGAATTTGTATGTGAATTGAAACAGAACAATTTCAATACGATCATGAATTTATTGCAATTAAATTAAACGGAAATTATTGCTTTGACAATTATTTGTTGGTGTTTTTAATGAATTCATTGCAAGGCTCGAAACCGAACGAACTACTTCAATTTTGTACTTGCGACTTATAGGTACTATAAGGCAAGTTCTGCATTCGGAAAAAAAATCGAACTCGAGAAAGTTGACATTACGATGAAAGCGAAGACTAAAAAAGTGTGTCTCGCAATTCTGTCTGTCTGTCTGTCGGCTCGGCCAAATTTCGTTAAACTTGGATTTTTCCCCACACACGTTTTTTTCTTTTTTTTAAGACAAAAAATAACGGTACCTGTCATACGATTTTTTTCGAAATTTTATAAATATTTTTTTTTCTCAAAAACTGTCCAACAGATTTAAAAAAAAAAATTCAAAAAATTTCATGTAGTTAAAGCTAGCTAATGGTTGAAAAAAATTTCCAAAAAATTGTTATTTTTGGTACCCCCTTTGGAACGATTTTTTGGTTTTTGATTCTCTCAAAAAGGGTACAATGGATTTTGATCATTTTTTTCTGCTAAAGGTCCCTAATAGTTTGAATATTATTGTGAATTAAAATTTTCAAAAAATAATTTTTTTGGATTTTTAAAAAATATTTCAATTTTTTTTTTTTTTGTTGAAAACTCAATATTTCGAAAACTCCGTGCTCGATTTTTTTAAAACTTGATAAATAAAAGTTTTCTAATATAATCTACAAGAAATGAGAAAAAAAATTATTTTACCTAAAAACAACGGTACCCTCCATACAAAACTTAAAAAATGGTTTTCGAAAATCGTATTTTACTAGAAAACGGTTCCGAGAATTTTTCTAAAATTTTTTTCTTTTGATCAATGCTTACGGACGTAAGTGTAATTGGTCGATAACTGGAGGGGGAGTAGAATTCGCCTTTTTTATGGACTGTCTGGACAAATGTTGTTTTCCATTCACTGTTAAAGAGTCCAGAAGAATAGGATATACATAAAAAAGCTTACACAGTGGTTTCGCCAGCGTTGAAGAACACCTCTTGAGAAAATAGGGGTTATACTATCTGGACCAGCGGATTTGTGTATTTCCAGATCTTATAAGAAGCCGGAGTGTGAAAAAGTCGGAGTGCGAAAGGAGATTCGACCCATAAAACCATTCATAAAAAACAATCATGAACACAAAGAGTCATAACACTATGCGGCAGCGTCGAGTTTGCAGAAAACAAAGCTGAAAGCAAATTTGCCTTTGTGAGCTAGTGACATGAGTGTTATTGTAAAGGAGTGTTGGAACCGACGAACAGCTAGAATTTTTAATATTTTTCACAAATGACCGACAATTCTCCTTTGGTTTTATGCTTTTAGTCCTGTTAGGGATAGAAGTTTTCATTCCGTCGAAACTCGAGAATAATACCTGTTAACAAATCTGCGTTGGAATATATGTCACTATATTGATACCGTTCCATTTTTTTTAGAACATGAGAAATTAGCTGATATGACACAGTATTCCAAATTGCCTAGACGTATTGGTACACTGATAGTGTATTTATCAGAGTCAGAGGTAAGAAACAAATAAAACGTATTTGCGGAATGCTCGTCGATGTCGGGAGATTTGCATTCTGAAAAATAATCGAACCCGATATTTTGATCAAAGTTGACATTACGCAATTAAATATGCAATTATGTACATACATATACGGTTGTTCAATAAGTTTTGTCGTTCGATAAGAAAAACACAACTTTATGGTTCAAAATACAGTTTATTATTCAGTATAATCTCCTTGAACATTAATACACTTGCTCCAACGATCCTCCAATCGGTGGATCCCACCCCTGCAGGCCCGGATTAAAAAAAATGGGGGCCCGGGGCTATTTCAAATTTGAGGCCCCCTAAAAAGATATAAGACCCAAGCAAGCCAACCCCTCACAACGCAGAGCGTCCTAAACCTCAAGCAAGCCAACCCCCAATAACCCGGGGCGCTAGTAGTCCACGCTCTCAGAGACGATGCGTGGAGGAGTTGACGCATCGAAAATACACGAAGCTATCCCCTAAGTTCTCCAACCCCCGATAAGATTAAGAATTTTTGATACCCGGGGCTAATTATTGAAAAATTTTGAAAAATTAAATGTGTTCATTTCGCAATCGCAAATAAAAAATCGTAAACTCAAAAGCGTTAGGCTAGCCGCGCACTGGCAACTGTGATCAAAATCAAATAGTTTAATCACCAGTTAAAAGAGAACCGCGCACTGGCAACTCTTTACTCACGCTCACACTCTTTTCTCTCTTGCGCTTATAGAAAACAGCTCAACTGTTGCGAAGACAATCGTTTAGTTTGTGTCAAAACACAAACTTTTTAGTTGCTCGAATGGAGTTGCTCTAAGTGCGCGGTGTCCCATATAAGCCCATTTGTTTCATTTTAGCAACCAAACAGTTGCGAAACTAAAAATTGAATGTGCGCGCCTGGCCTTAAAATCACATAACCCAATTCGTAATTAATCCAAAAACCATGAACTCAGAACCGTCAGATCGTCAGACCCTTTCTTTTTGATTATTCAAAACTCTAACATAACTCTAAATATAAATAATAATTTATTAATGCAAAATATCTATCCTTTTCGTCTTAGTAAGAAACGAAAAAAAATTGCTTACACTCCTTTTTGTAAACTTCACAAGATGACATTTAGATACTAAAACGGCCTTAAACCTCCTATAAACCAGTTTTAGCTTATTCCACTGCTATTCCTCGTGCATTTTCATTATAAATAAGGGTTTCAGGATTAGAGCCGTTGTAAAGCCGAAGTAACTTTACTCCGTCGCTAAAACGAGTTAGTAAATAAGGCTGTAAAAATTAAAAGTAACAAATTCACCCCTGTTCTGATTTTCGTTTACGAAAGTAATAGGTACTTCCGTTTTCATTTCGTTTCGATTTTGTCTGGAGAATTTTAGTTCGTAAATCTAAAAATGTATGTAAGTATTTTTAAAAATATATCTTTAAAAACTATTTTTTTGTCTTTTATGAAAGGGAAGACACAAGGTAAATTCGTACGAAATTAAGAACATCGTTTTCAAATCCGTACGAAAATCCATTTCGGTAACAAATTCAATTCGGAACGAAAATCAGAACAGGGGAGATTATGTAGTAATTAGGATTTATTAGATTGAATGAGTAAGTATACATTATAAATAATAATTATTAAACAAAATTTTTTTTCTCAATTTCATTTTTACAAAATCTTGAATCAAATCATTAAACTCAGTCGATCTTAATAATTCGGATTCGATTGCTAAAAACGAGTTAAAGATGTTAATCTTTCATCCAACATCAAAGATCGGTACATATTTTTTATTCTTTTAAGGACTGAAATAGATATTTCTGCTTCACAATTAGCTATGGGTATTGTTACGAATATTCTTAGGGCTATGAACATTTCGAAAAACGTCAATCATTTATTTTTCAACGATCCAGTTAAGTATTTTAAAAGGTGAAATAAGTTTACTTTTTTCTTTTTGAACTTGAGAAGAAAACACTTGCGGCTGCAATTTCATCACTTGAATAAGCTGCTCTAGTTCGTAAGTTAATTCAATTTGTAAATCTTTATGATAAATTTCGACAAATTTTTTTGCTTTTATTTTTACTTCATTTTCACTCATAATTAAAATATTGCAAAAAAATCTGAAGATCTCAGTGATGTAAGCGTAAGCTTCGATCCTCTTACGCATTTCTGTGAGCAATTTATCTATTATTACATAAAAGGTGCCAATTCTAAACTTTTTCTTTTTCTTTTCTTTTCTTTTTTTTTTCTTTTCTTTTTTTTCTTTTCTTTTTCTTTTTCTTTTTCTTTTTCTCCGTCATTCAATATTTTTGTATATTTTTTTATTGAAATCAGAATATTCCTGATTAACTTCTTTGCTCAAGGCTTTCAATTCTATTTCAATTTGTGAAAAATTATCTCGTGTATTTTTCAAATATTCAATCAAAGATAACATCATGTATTTAGCTACGTCTAAATCTAGTTTCACTTTTTGCAAATACAAATTGGTGGCGTCAAATCTATTTAAAATCTCTTTCCAGAATACCGCCATAAAGGCATTTTCAAGTTTAATAATTTTCGATTTTAAAGAGCAAGCTTTGCCGAGTATCTAATTTTTGAGTTTGATCATCAGTTAAGCAGCTTAGCGCATTAAAAATACCAGCAAAATTATTCACTAGAGCATTCACGGGATCTGCTCTTTTCGACCATCGAGTTATGGACAAACTATTTTCCACTTTCTTTTTCCAATACATTCCATCTATGTGTAGATGAACTAAAAAAGTTGAACAATGTTCGTAAAAGATTAAAAAATTCGCGGAACGAATATTATAATTCACGCTACATTCACCAACTAGATTCAATGAATGTGCAACGCAGGGAACGTAAAAAGCTAATTCATTTTCTTTTTTTAAACGAGCCTGCAATCCAGAGTATTTTCCTGACATCTTACTGGCATTTATCGTAAGTTTGTGCTCGACAGTCTTTGAGGTTCAAATTGTATTCTTTCAGCAAGTGTAATATATCGATACATACTTTGTTGCTCTCCTGTATGGCTTTTTATTGGCAAAATCCAAACAAACCGTTCGTGGATATGCCCATTTAAATAATATACCTAAATAATCGTATTACAGATAATTGATCCACATACGATAAATCTGGTGTAGAATCAACAATGAGGCCCCAATATTTAGCTGATTTTATCTCATTAATAATCTGATTTAATACTTTATTTGACATCAAATCAATGAGCTCCTCGCAAATTGTTTTGGACAAGTAAGAAACATTTCCTCGACCTTTATTCGCATGATTAATTAAATGTTCCTTTAAAAATGGGTCAAATTCAGACAACAATTCTAATATTCCAAGATTTCTATTATATGGAGATCCAATAACTTCATTGGTACCACGAAATGATAGACCTCTTTCAGCTAAAAAGCGAATGGTAGCAATTATTCTTTTTAATACTTCAGTCCAGTACATAATTTTATCCAATCAATCGTGCATTGGTTTTTATTTTTGTGGTTTATTAGACTGTACAGTTTGAATATCGCGGTTTTACGGTTTAAATTTCTTAATGGGATGGGGCCCTCGTGTCCGCGGGGCCCGGGGCTTCAGTCCCCCCTAGCCCCCTATTAATCCGGGCCTGCACCCCTGAAGTGAGAATCCGGAAGGTCTGCAAAATATGCTTCAACAGCCGTTATGACCTCTTCATTTGATGAAAAACGCTTGCCACGCATAAATTTTTTGAGTTCTGGAAACAAATGGAAGTCGCTGGGGGCCAAATCTGGTGAATACGGTGGATGCTCCAACAATTCAAACTTTAATTCATGGATTTTAGCCATTGTCAAAATGCTCTTGTGACACGGTGCATTGTTCTGATGAAAAAGGATTTTTTTCTTCTGCAAACCGGGTCTTTTTTCACGAATATTTTCCTTCAACTGGTCCAAAAGGTTGCAATAATATTCAGAATTAATTGTTTTACCAGTTTGCAAGTAATCCACAAACAAAATTCCTTTCGCATCCCAAAAAACTGATGCCATAACCTTTTTGGCCGATTTCCGGACACGAACTCGTTTCGAAGCCGAACAACCAGGTTCACATCACTCTCTAGCCTCTTGTTTTGATTCGGGATCATGGTGATAGACCCAAGTCTCATCCATAGTGATGAATCGACGCACAAAATCCACTTTTTCCTTTTTAAAACGCTCCAAATGTTGCTGAGAAAGTCGCATTCGAATGTGTTTTTGTTCCATCGTTAGCGAATGCAGCACTCATTGTGCAAACAGCTTTCTAAAGCCCAAAATTTCACTTAAAATATGGCTCACACTGCCTAATGAGATGTGTAGAGCCTCTACTAAATCTCTCTCAGTCAATCGACGATCTTCCAAAACCATATCCTGTATTTTGGCTATGATTTCTGGTGTTGATGCGCTTTTTGGACGTCCTTCACGTGGATCGTCTTCAAAGCTTGTACGACCACGTTTAAATTCAGCAACCCATCTTTCTACTATTCTCATTGAAGGTGAACAATCATTATAGACTTTCAACATTCGTTCGTGAATTACTTTTGGTGCTACACCTTCCAAAAATAAGAATTTTATCACTGCACGATATTCAATTTTTTCCATCGTAAACAAATACTTTGACACGGCGACACTAAATGGCTTCTAAACAAAGAATGAATTGACAGATTGAAATGAAACTTCACATACGTTAATATGAAGAGTGTACCAACAAAACAAAAAAAAATTTGGGCTAGTAGCAACGCCTTCTCTTATCGAACGACAAAACTTATTGAACAACCTTATATATGGCTGTGGACTACATTTTGAAAAAAAAAATTGTATTAACGGTATGATAGGTGCGTTTTTTTTTTAGTTTCAATTTTCTCATTAAAATTAAAATTGTATTTTTTTTTGAAAATTTAATATCGCGAGAACTTGAAACGACAAGTTTTTCAAATTATTTATTAAAATTTATATTATTAAATTATTAAAACTGAGATCTCAAATTTTTATTTAGAAAAATTTTAAAGCAATTTCTTATACTCGTATTTTTAAGCTTTGTTTGCATAAATTCAAACTTTTCTAGAAATCAGATGGCAGTTAAATGCTTTTGCACAATTGTCTCTCATTCTATCCTTGTTATTAAGTTTAAAAGCAGTTTTTAAATTTCAAAGTATACTTTTACATAAGAGCAAGTACGTGTGATCCAGTCCTGAATTTTAAATGAACGTAACAATAATAAAAATAAATATAAATAACAAGTTCTTGGAAAAACCAATAGATTTAGTAGTAGGGGAGAAGGGGGTACATTTGACGCTTAGTTTTTAAAAGTCTGTATTTCCGAAAACTGTTAATGTGTTCCAATGTTTTGTTTTGTATTTGATTTATTGATTATTCAAGATTATGCTAACATATAATTTTTTGTTTTAAGACATTTCCACATTTTTAAGAAAAATATTTTCTAAAAAAAGTCATTTTGTCAAAAGTGCCCCGAGAGCGGGGCACCTTTGACTTTAAAAGGGGCACATTTGACAATGGTGGATTAAAACCCCCATAGTGTGCATTATATTTCTAAAAGTATCAACGGATCCAGCACGTCTGTTAGTTGAATAGTAAAAAAGTAAATTTTTGTTCTTAAACAATTTATTAAACAATATAACGAAAAAAATAAATCAATAAATTCACTTTCTAAAAAAAAAACAACAACAATAAAAAACATAAATTATTTCATTTATAAACATAAAAAATCAGTCCATATAATAATAAATTCAAATTCATCGATATCCAAATTTTTTAAATAATTTATTTAATCTTTCTTTTGTAGCTTCGAACCATTTGCCCCAATTGCAAAAGTCAAAGGTGCCCCGAAGGACCTTTATAAGATTTTTTTTTTATTTTTTAATAACTAATATTATATTTTCACAAAACTGGCTCTAATTTATTGAACTTCAAGCATAGTACTATCATAATATTGATTCACGATAAAAAAAAAAATATTTTATTAGGATCACAAATCGCTTACTTACTGGTGGTCAAAAATTAGATCAGAGACACAGAAAACAATAAAACACGTGGTACTCCACGAAGAGTTAAAGAAAGACTGCCAAATTTCGTAACGCTTTTTTAAATCAAACTAAGCTTCTTCCTTCATCCAAACTTTTCTTTTTTAAGGGCACGATCATACCGAAAAACGCAAAGTCAAATGTGCCCGGTGTCAAATGTACCCCAGCTTACCCTACTAACGATACCCAAAAATTATACATGTACATATATATTACGAATAGTTCTTCGACGAATTAGGGGGGCACGCTAATACCGACTTAGTGCGTGACAAAAGAAACGAGTCTCAAAATACCAATAGATGTAAGAAAGCTTAAACCAAAATGGAAAAAATAAATAAAGCCAAGTGCAATTATTGTGAAAATTTGTTATGTATTACTGGCGAATCGCCACATTCCAAGCATATACCATAACCTGGTGGATGGTGAATGACGTTAAGGCTAAATTTTTAGCGGTATCTGCTTTGTATTGACACATGGAGTCACGGCACCTGGCAGTCAGTGCATGAACCTTCAATTGGAGATAGAATTTTTTTGATTTGACGTTCAATGTATTTCCCATAAGAAAATACATTGAACGACAAATCTTAAAAAATTCTAATTCAGATCCGTTATTCCGATAATGAGAAATTTTCATTTATTTTATTTTCATTTATTAATATAAATTATCGAAAAATGGAAGAGATTTATCATATTTATATAGAAAAATGGTGTTTTAACAAAATTTTGATGCTTGTTGGGTTCTCTATTTCTGTCATATTTTGCGGCAAGGAATTCCACAAACGAACAGCATTGACAAAAAATTGGCGCTCAAAAGTTAATAACGACATCGAGGATGAATTAGTTGACGAGACCTGTGCGAAGATGCTATTCTAATTCTATCGAAACAGTATTGGGGTTTGTGAGTTAGCAATACATCAGAAAGTAGGATCAAAGTGCGAAGCTGGAGATAATCATCGAAAGCATACCGAGCAGACGAATAGAGAAGCCGGAAAATCTGTTATAAGGGTGATTTGTTTGCTATTTTCTTTTTGGCAACACTGGTTTTGACAGCTCACGCACGTTTCGTGTTTTGTGTCACTGTCAAACATCTTCCGTTTGGTCTATAATTTAACCATGAATCGTCTTTAAAAAACGAACAACGCTTGCAAATTATTGCAAATGACCTACCACAACGCCGATTTTTTGGTGAATGGGCTCTTAAAAAGTTAACCGAATATCCGAAAAATTGTGTTCAGCGACAAAGCTCATTTCTGGTTGAATGGATACGTGAACAAGCACAACTGCCATATTTGGAGTGAAGAGCAGCCATGAGTACTGCAAGAGCTACCAACGCATCCAGAAAAAGTCACTGTTTGGTGCGGATTATGGGCTGGCGGAATCATTGGGCCCTATTTCTTCAAAGATGATGCGAATCGCAATGTTACTGTGACTTTTTTTTTACGCAAATTGGAAGAGATTGACTTGCTTGACCACATGTCAGGTTTTAACAAGACGGTGCCATATGCCACACAGCACCCGTAACAATGGACCAATTGAGAGGCGAGTTCGGTGAACAGATATTTCACGTTTGGGGCCGGTCAATTGGCCGTCTAGATCGTGCGATTTAACGCCTCTAGACTATTTTTTGTGGGGCTATGTTAAGGCTCATGTCTATAGCGACAAGTCCGCTTCTATTGACGTACACACTGGAATTTTATGTTTTTTTATTTTAATTTCCGATAGCTCTTAAAAAATCACTCGTTAGTTTAATAATTTGTTTCTTTAATTTCTATTGTTAGGTGAAATGTAAAAACCGATCTAAGAGTACAGTCGCAAGGTTTTTGCATATTTATAAAAACTAAAACTTAAAAACAAACTTATGAGCTAGGTTAATCTACTGTTAGGCACTGTCATTTAATCTCTATCCCGCCGAGTTAGTGGCACATCGTAGCTTAAAGCTTAGATCTGTCAGTCATCGTCAGATCAGAGATCAGATGTCAGGGCCTAGATCTTATAAAACCTTAGATACGTCTTCAACCCAGTCAATCCACCAATATTTTGTTCGATTCAATCGATTAGAATTATTTGTATCCCTTTCAGGTATGCTAGAGCAGAATCTCAGGTCAATATTCCCATCTCCGTATTCAAAAGGCATCAAGATACAGAAATTTCGCTGGTGGTATGTATCCAAAACATTTCTGAAATACCCAGCATTGGGGTAAAATAGTCCCGATATGATCTCGTTTTCTACAATGTTCACCGAACGCGCAAAGTGATTCCTCCCAAGGTCCAATATGAATTTTCAACTCTGGACAACAATAGTCTTTCGTTTGAGACATAGTGCCGAAAGTCAGAATGTGCACTGTTAGGAGCCAGGTTTCCACGGGGGACATCTTCGGTAGGTACACCAGAAGTGGCTACGGCACGCTTGCAATTGCTCGGTTTTGCTCGTCGCTTGGGGTGGTTCTTGCCACCTCTTAGTACACCTCCTGCTCGACTTAACATTAATTTATTCTCGTGCCTAAAGTGATGGTGTAAAAATGTTAGACAAATCTAGAGACCCTGACGATATCTGAGAGAAAAGATAGTTTGGTGCTTCGATTTGAAAAAAAATGAAAGAAAATTAATAAAAAAAACTAACCTATCTAATCTAACCTAAAACTAAATGTAAGTATTCTAACCCAACTAAAAAAAATAAATGCCGCTATTGCTTTCTCTATAACTGAGTATTTATGTGCTCATTGTAGTACAAGAACTTGTCCAAATAAGCCCCTAAATACTCCACAACAGTTTTTGACTCGATATGGATACCATTGAAACTCGTTATTGTTAGTTTTTTCCAGTTGCGTCTCAAGTCCGAATTACCGCGTCTTACTGGGTTGCCGAACAGTATTGTTGACGCTAGGAAGTCTTCAAATAAAAACGCCTCATTTTAGTGAACACATTTTGAGAAGTTTTTATTTCCTTGAAGGTAAAAAATATTCTTCAATTTTTAAAGGATTATACAGGATTAAAACAACTTACACTTTTGTGTGTCCTCCCTTTCAAGCGTCGTTTTTCTTCTATATGAACTTCTGGTCTAATCACTGAACTGACAAACGCTAAACCAAAATGGGGTTTTTCGTTTTTCAGTACAATGACTTCCGGTTCTATCACTGAACTCTCAATACTTGAAAGGGCGCGTTCACACAGCAGTGTTTACACAGGACTTCAAATTATTCGATACATTCTGCAATGTATGGTTTCACATTTCCCATAGTTGATTTGAAGCTTCCAATCCGAACAGTAGTTTTAAAAATATAAAATTTGGTTTGAAGTTGTGTTTGAATCTCTTCAATTTTTGAGCCACTCGCATACAATGTAGCACCATCGGCAAACTCTATCGAATTATCGAGCCTCTGAGTGTATCAAAAATGTATTATGTTAAAAAGGTGTAGCGCAGTCACTGTGTTCTGCAGAAGACCATTCGTGACACTAAAAACCTTAGTTGTCGTGTATTTCTTTCCATACCTGCCTTGGGTATTATCATCTTCGTAAGATGATCTGCAAGTCCATATCGCATAAGTTTGTAAAATAACCCGTTGGTCCATACCGCGTCAAAGGCTTTTTCAATATCCACTCTACACGTAGCTGTAAATCTTCTGCCGTTAAAATTCCAGTTGATGTCAGAAACTAATTTTGTGACAGCGTGCACGGCCGTGCCGAGTGATTTCTTTTGAACCCAAATTCCGCGGAATAATCTCCTTTTTTCACAAACGAATAGAATTGACTTTACCAACAACTACTACAACTTAAAGACTTATAATAAATTAGAAGGATAGAAGACTTATGTCTTGGCGTAGATGTTTCTAATATATTTCTCATAACATCCAGTATAGTAAAAACTACTAACAAGATAGAACACTTGATTCCCTGTTCTGAATTTCATATGACTCCTTGACCTAAATTTAACAGTTAACACCGCTTAGTTTCTCCATACCAAAGTCAAAAATTCGAAGAACTAAATCGTCATGAATATATCTTATTGCGTTTATCATATTTGGTCTGATAAAATTAGCTTTAGCGTAATCAAAAGGAACTCATTTTGATAACTTTTCATGCGAATGAAATTGTTTATAGTTCTGTGTTTCTTCTGCCATAATCTAGGGTGGTGGTTGGTGGTAAGAAGATTAGAACTTTCTAAAAACGGTCTATATACCAAAAGCAATCTCTCGCTAATCTATAGCATTTGCTTCGGCTAATGCTCGTTCGTGGTAAATTGGAATGCTCCTCAAGGGGATTTTTGGTTAGCTACCAAGTAAATTATAGCAGGGGTTTCGGTTCGTGACGGGGTGTAAATATTTTTAATGACAAAACTTTTGCTTATTCATGGTGATTATACAGAATTTCGAACTTCTCTCCCATTTAGCCAGCCTACCGCTACCTCTGCCACCCTTCTTGCATTATTTGAGAGCATTTAAAGCGCGCGCTTTCATTTTGATTATACTCGCTCATTGTTTGCGAGGGTTTTGTTCGTGGCTGGAACAGTGCCGAATCCCAATACACCACCAACTCAAGTCAGTAAGATGGGAATATATTGGAAAACTTTGTGTGTGCTAAAAACATTTAAACGTATACACAAAGCCGAAACGACAGGACTCGTAAACAAGCCCCAGCTGAAGCAGAAGCAGAATCGAAAGCCAAAGTCGAATCTAAAGCAAGCGCAAGGACTCTCTGCAATTTGACTCGGAATTCCACTTGACAAAGTAAAACGTGATTTTTTAATGCTGGGTCACGATTTCATTAAAATGTTTCCGCTGATTCGTCGCGGAACATTTTTGTGCTTCTTCATCTGGGACATCAGGAATATGATGGCAGCAGTGGGTGGCTAAATCTTCTGCGGGATTTCACTTTTGCTATGGCTCCGGCTTTGAATGTTTTGGTGATGGGACGAACGGTGTAATGTTGATATAGCTTGACGTTGGCATTTGCATAAATTTGAAATTATATGGGAACGTAAAGAATTTCCGTCCTCATCACAGACAAAGTTGACGTTTGCCGGTGCGGCGCTGTCATCAGTGTTGTTGTCGTCATAGGGCACGTTGTCATGGTGGCATTTTTTGCTGTTGGTGTTGCATTCTACAATGGATGCCAATGCCTCTGTGTGGGATAATTTTGTATGAATATGCTTTGCTTTGAATTCAAACTCATCCCAGGTAAGCAAAGGTCTTTCTTAAAAGGGCTGAAGAAGAGCCAGTAAATAGATCAATAGAACACTCCGAGGAATGGGATGTGGTGTATTTTTTCGTAACTGTTCAGAATAATAATGAGAAGGACCCAGGAAAATGTTTACCTTTGTGTATGAAATCTATTATACATACATACATATGTATGTATGTACAATGATTTCATACAGTATCTTACTAGTATTTTTAAAAATATTTGTTATATTATTATTGTGGGTGAGTATTTTCTTTTCTGTCGTTGTTGGTGGTCAAGTGTTTAATTTCTTTCTTATCTTCTTAATGAGGCCACGCATTTAAACTTTGGAAAAGATTGATCGAAAAAAAGCTCGTCGTTCAATATTTTTTCGAAATTTTGTTCGTTCAAATCTGAGTTTTATATTGATTGCGGGCATTTGAAAAGTATGCGGTTTATTTTCAAAAATGTATCCAGAACAATTTTTATTTTTAAAATAACACGGTCGGAGATTTAGGGAAATAGGGTGTAGGAAACGTCCGACGAACAAAACCACAGAACCAAGAAAATCGTTTGGTGTACCTTCATAGTAAATGTTTGAGCACATAGATCTTTAGATACCTACTACTTCTCAAAGAAAACCAAAAGCCAAATTTTGTCAATCCCCAAAGGATAACGTATATTGGAATACTATTATGTTCCGGTCAAAAAAATAATAAAAAACTAAAATAAAAATGACGAATACGCTTGTGTGTTCGACTTAAAACATTGTGTTCCAAGTTAAAACTTTCATGATTTTTCAGTGGTACCACCTACTAAAATATAAGTCATGTCTCTTTCGTGTTTCAAGTCGACCCGTGCCGACCGCACATCCGGTGGTTTCAATTCCATTCAGTAGAATGCATATGGCAGCCAAATCGTCTACCTCGTGGTCGTGATACTGAACGAAGTAAAAGTTCTTTTACATCCTAAGTCGTCGGCCAGGTAACACCGTGTTCTTCTTCTGAGGTCCAAAAGAACCTAATAATACAAATCAAGAACCATCTTCAATTAAGTGAAATTGGCCGAAGAAAAAGTTTAGCTTCACATTTCTTTGGGGCGATTTATATTCTGGGGAAGACGCGCAGCCAAATAGTTTATTTTTTTTAAGGAAAAAAATAGAACAAAAAAACGATCCACAGGTAAGAATTTATACAGGATTAACAAATTCGCCTCATATTCCTCAAAATATTCACTTAAATCCCTAGAAATCATTGGTGGGAATATCCTTTTTTGTCTTGGCTAATCGGCGAAAATCCGAGTTCCTTACGAAGAACATCAAGTCAGTATCCACATGTACGTAGATTCAGTAACAGCGACCAGGTAACAATTTTAATTTTTTTACGGCAAATATAGTCCAAAATCTGATCAACCCTCGTGCTTTCCTTAGTGATTCACATCAGATCAAGCAGGCCCCAAGGAGTCTTGTCCCCCATCGAGAGTAGAATCCCTCAAGCTTCAAGTCAGCAAAGTTAGCTGAAATCATCCAAAAAGAAAAAAAAAAACGGATAGTGATCAGCAAGGATAAGTGAAATAACAAAATAGAAAAGTAAAAGTGCAAAAGAATAAAAGATAGACCAAAGTTTCAGGACTATGTACCTATGTAGATAGGATGTTATCTGGAAAAAGAAAAAAAAGAAAAGAGAAAAGTTAAGATAGTGAATCAGTAAAAAAATTATATACATACATCTGTTTGGATACGCGGGGAAATGAAAGTTTATCGCAATTAATATTGAGCTAAGAAAAAGAAAAGAAAAAGGAAAGTCTAAATGATAATAATAAAAAAGAAACAAAAAAACATAAGAATTGAACTAATACATGCTAAGAAAGTGATAACTAGAATAAAAGGATTAAATAACAAAAAAAAAAGTGTGAGTGCCAGGACTCACGGTTAAGATGTGTAAACATCAACGTTCGTCCGAGTTCCGAATTTTTGTTATCGAACGTACCCAATAAACATACAATGCAATCGTACTAGTTTGTGACTTTAGACACATATTCATTTCACACGACCCAAAAACCTTATCGACAATATGCTTCGATAAAGTAGTTCGTGGCGTGTGTTAGGGGTAATATTCAAATGAAAGCCACTATTTTTCCACAATTTATCCCTTCCACTTATACTTAAATCCAAAAATATCTCTTCATAGCTGTACATAACGCTTTCCACCTAAACACATGTATTTTTGGACCATGTCCTGTAAAAACGTTTTGAAATAATCAACTATTTTGTTGTCTTTACTTATTTCTAGTAAAATAATTATTTCGGAACGAGTCCAAACACATTTTCCTTGTTCATTTTCCATTATTACTTGTGTTTAGGATACTTTTAATGTAATAATCAAAAAATTTTAAAGTGAATTTAACCCTACAACCCATACCTTATTTTTTGTTACATTAACCTATTTGGGGTGCCCCCACACCCCGCTTAATTTAAAATGGGTTTTGTCAAATTTAAATAACAAACGATATATATATTTGATTTTTATTCATTACTTACTCATTTTTATCAAAATAAACAAAAAATAAAGCATAAATATTACAGCTATAGCTACAAAATTTCATGTTTTAAATAAGGGCAAAAACTAGAATGATTTTAAGGAGCGTTACGAAAAAAAAAATAGTCCTTATGGCCGAAATTCAGCATAATTATTGTGGAATCTGAAAATAGACATACAATTTAACATATATTCGTACAAGAAAAAAATATTTGCAAAATATTGCCAGTATATTTTTAAAGATTGTTTTTGTTCAAAAAATTGCAGCTGCTGCATACTTCCATGCGATGTTCTGCGCTGTGTTGTCCAACGAAAACCTTTCTTTCCAAGAAGAACTCAATCGTGATGTGTTCCTTCTGGGCTTTCCTCGTCATCTAACTCGTTTGCCGAAATTTCGTCATCTTCCTCAGAATCTGTCTCAATGTGTTCAGTGCCAGCTTCAACATCTTCCTCATCACTTTCAAAAAGAAGTCGTCTGAGCTCATCTTCGTGTTGAGACATTTTGTAATGGCTTATTTTTTTCTCTATTATTACTTTAAATATTTTACTTTCAAAAACTTGAAGGAACAACACTTTTACACTTTTCAAAAACGCCAAAATATTATTTTTACAAAACCTTTTCTTAAAAAAAAAATTACGCAAACCCATACGGGGTGCCACTGCCAGTACACCCCACTGACCAAATTATTCACGCTCTGGAGAGAGAAAATGAACTGAATTGCTCTGGCCCGTAAAGACATGATGAAAAAAATAAAAGTCATGGCAATCCGTAAAAATAGCGGCTTTTTTAAATAAAGATACAACGACTTTTAATTTTAAGTGGGGTTCCTACGCACCCCGTATGGGTTCTAGGTTAAGAATAACAACACACAAAATTGTGTCGACGAACTATTTCGATCCTTTTAAGGCCAGGCGCGCACATTCAATTTTTAGTTTCACAACAACTGTTTAGTTGCTAAAATGAAACATATGGGCTTATATGGGACAACGCGCACTTAGAGCAACTCGATTCGAGCAACTAAAAAGTTTGTATTTTGACACAAACTAAGCGATTGTTTAAAATTAATTCGCTACAGTCGAGCTGTTTTCTATAAGCGCAAGAGCGAAAAGAGTGTGAGCGTGAGTAAAGAGTTGCCAGTGCGCGGTACTCTATCAACTGGTGATTAAACTATTTGATTTCGATCACAGTTGCTAGTGCGCGGCTAGCCTTAGGTTGCGCGTACAGTAGTGCGACAAAGCGATGCGATGCGAGAAGCGTTTGCGTGCGAGAAAAATATTTACATTGATTCTTAAGCGGCAAATACACACAACACTTGTGTGCACACCGGTGTCGGTGTACGGAAATGTGTCCCGTCTGTGGGCTGGTGCGCACACCGATTGCCGGTGTCCGACACCGTGTGGGTAAAATCAAAAGTTTTTGATTTTTGATGTCGGTGTCTCGATCAGCGTTACCACTTCCGGAAAAAAAGTCGAAGTAGATTTGAAGAAAAAAGTGAAGTAAATTGAAAAAAATCGAAGTAGATTTCAAAGTGACTTTTTACTTGCTTTAAGAAAAAATAATGCATAAAAATTTTTTTTTCATTATTAAATATTTAAAATTGCCATTACATTTCTTTTAATTTAAAAGAAATTTCGTATACAATTACTCATTTGTGTATTTGCACTGTATTGACGTTCTTTTATTTTACGGTAATTATGGGTCTACATACTACTACTTTGAGTGAAATAGAGAAAAAGAAGTAGATTTGGGCTTTATTTTGTAAAATTGAAGTAGATTGCAACAAAGATTTTTAAAATGAAGTAGATTTCAGTATTTTGCTGATGGTGCGAAGTAGGAAGTAGATTTTAAAATATATTGAAAAAAAGAAGTAGATCTACTTCAATTGAAGTAAAGTGGTACCACTGGTCTCGATTGGTGTCATGTGTATTGCGATGTGCGCGCACATTTGCTATTCAGTATTCACTATTCACTATTCAGTTGCAGGCGAATCGTTGTGCGGTAAAGCACGTCGAAAATTTCCTTGCGACTTATAGGTTCTATAAGATAAGTTATGCATTCGGAAAAAAAAATCGAACTCGAAATTTTGACATTACGATGATAGCGAAGACTAAAAAAGGGGGTCTCGAAATTCTATCTATATGTTTGTTTGACTATAGCTTAAACGGCTGGGCCGATTTACTTTGAACTATGGTAGATATCATTTTTAATTTTCCCCCCACAGGTTTTTTTCTTTTTTCTTAAGACCAAAAATAACAGTACCTTCTATACGATTTTTTTTTCGAAATTTTATAAATATTTGTTCTTATTTTCCCAAAAATGGTTATTGAGAGTACCCGCCATGGAACAATTTTTTTTTAATTTTTGATTTTATCAAAAACAGTACCACCGATTTTGATAATTTTTTTTTTGCTAAGTCTTGAAAAGTATTGCGTATTTAAATTTTCAATATAATCTACAAGATGTGAGAAATAAATGTATTTTACCTAAAAAAAAAGGTACCCAACATAGAAATGCTAAAAAATGTTTTGAAAAATCGTATTTTTCTCGAAAAGGGGCGCCTAGAATTTTGATAACATTTTTTTCTTTCAATAAATTTTTATGATCTTTAATTAAATAAAAAACATTTAAATTAAGATACGAGTATAACAGGTTGTACCTACCATAGGACCATTTTTTCAAATTTTGAATTACTTATTCTTATCGACATCATTAACGCGCCAACCTCATCGTCTAATGGACGACGTCCATATCACTTATGGTTAGATCTCTCCAGGATGAGATCTCTTGCACAACTAAAGTGTGCACGATTCGGTGTGCCGTGTGTAGTGGAATGCTACACCGGTGTAGGCACACCGGTGTGCACACAAGTGTCGTGTGTATTTGCCGCTTTATACACGTGCGCACAGTGAAGCGATATTAGATGCGAGTGTTGCGAGCTTCTCGCATGCATATCGCAAGCATCTCAACAAACTGTTCTGACCACTTTTTGAAGCGAGTCTGTGCGAGAAGTTTGTTTGTTTTGACATTAAAAGAAAAAAATCCAACGAGTATAAAATTATTTTATTTCAGTGTTGTGTCGTGTGGTACAATTTTTTGATAACTTTGGTGGTAAAAATTATAAAGGAATTGAATTAAATAAAGTGATAAATAAATTCTTTTGTTCTAGATAAAGAAATGAACTCGAAACTTTTAATATCAGCCGTTTTCCAAAGGCCTCCACTTTGGGACCAAACAAATATAAATTACCACAACAGAATAGTTGTCGACAGGAAATGGGATGAAATTGCTGTTGAATTAAACGAAAAAAGTAAGCGTTTTGTATCCATTTATTTTAAGTAAATACATTACATTTTATATACGATTTGAAATAAAGAAATTTCGGAAATTATCTCGGACAAATCGACCTCGTTTTCTGGATGACTGATTTCAAATTAAAGTTTTTTTTTCTGATCCCGAATTGGATACAGCTGGTTCTTGTGTATAGTTTTGCGCACCTTCCAAGTCGATTATTGTATTGTGAAGAATACATATGGCTTTCAAAATTGTTTCTGCGAATACTGGTGAGGTTTCAATGGGTTTCCATAAGATACGCCACTTTGAATTAATTATTCCGAAGGCACATTCAACACATCTTCGTGCACGAGAAAGGCGTTCATTGAAATACTCATTTTCTGAGCTAAGATCTTTATGGGGGTATGGCCTCAGAAGCCATTCTAGCAACGGATATGTTTCATCTGCTAAGATAACATGTGGCATAACAATAGATGAGTTTGGTAAGGCCCTGTCGATCGGAAACATGATTTCTCTGGAATTTATCATTTGAAATAAAGCTGAAGAATTAGAAGTTCCTCCATCGCTTTGCTTCCCATATCCTCCAACTTCTATTACTAAAAATTTGCAATGAGCGTCAGCTAAAGCTTGAAGCACAATCGAAAAAAATTTCTTATAATTATAAAACATTGTTCCCGAATGAGAAGGACATTTGATTCGAATATGTTTCCCATCGAGGGCTCCCAAACAGTTTGGAAAGTTCCACATACTCCAAAAATCTTCTGACACATTTTGCATGTGCTCAACTGTTGGTTGTGGCATATGAGATATGAATGGGTTGCAGAGTATTGAACAAGGCTTCAGAGGTTTGTCTCACTATTTTTCTAATAGAACTTTCTGCCATCCTAAATGTGAAAGATAATGCTCTGAATGCGGACCCCGTCGCAAAAAATCTGAAATTGTAAAGAACGAATATAGCAACACCCAATTGAATAAAAACATATTAGAAGCAAAATAAAAACGAAAATATTAAAACTCTACAGGGTGATTAGACATGTGTATAGATTTAAAATTATTTTTATCATCATAACGGGTGATTTTTTAAGAGCTTGAGAACTTTTAAAAAAAAAAAAACGGATAAAATTTGCAAAATCTCATCGATTCTTTATTTGAAACGTTAGATTGGTCCATGACATTTACTTTTTTAAGATAATTTCATTTAAATGTTGACCGCGGCTGCGTCTTAGGTGGTCCATTCGGAAAGTCCAATTTTGGGTAACTTTTTCGAGCATTTCGGCCGGAATAGCCCGAATTTCTTCGGAAATGTTGTCTTCCAAAGCTGGAATAGTTGCTGGCTTATTTGTGTAGACTTTAGACTTGACGTAGCCCCACAAAAAATAGTCTAAAGGCGTCAAATCGCATGATCTTGGTGGCCAACTTACCGGTCCATTCCTTGAGATGAATTGTTCTCCGAAGTTTTCCCTCAAAATGGCCATAGAATCGCGAGCTGTGTGGCATGTAGCGCCATCTTGTTGAAACCACATGTCAACCAAGTTCAGTTCTTCCATTTTTGGCAACAAAAAGTTTGTTAGCATTGAACGATAGCGATCGCCATTCACCGTAACGTTGCGTCCAACAGCATCTTTGAAAAAATACGGTCCAATGATTCCACCATCAGCGTACAAACCACACCAAACAGTGCATTTTTCGGGATGCATGGGCAGTTCTTGAACGGCTTCTGGTTGCTCTTCACTCCAAATGCGGCAATTTTGCTTATTTACGTAGCCATTCAACCAGAAATGAGCCTCATCGCTGAACAAAATTTGTCGATAAAAAAGCGGATTTTCTGCCAACTTTTCTAGGGCCCATTCACTGAAAATTCGACGTTGTGGCAGATCGTTCGGCTTCAGTTCTTGCACGAGCTGTATTTTATACGGTTTTACACCAAGATCTTTGCGTAAAATCTTCCATGTGGTCGAATAACACAAACCCAATTGCTGCGAACGGCGACGAATCGACATTTCACGGTCTTCAGCAACACTCTCAGAAACAGACGCAATATTCTCTTTTGTACGCACTGTACGCATTCGTGTGGTTGGTTTAATGTCCAATAAAGTAAACTGAGTGCGAAACTTGGTCACAATCGCATTAATTGTTTGCTCACTTGGTCGATTATGTAGACCATAAATCGGACGTAAAGCGCGAAACACATTTCGAACCGAACACTGATTTTGGTAATAAAATTCAATGATTTGCAAGCGTTGCTCGTTAGTAAGTCTATTCATGATGAAATGTCAAAGCATACTGAGCATCTTTCTCTTTGACACCATGTCTGAAATCCCGCGTGATCTGTCAAATACTAATGCATGAAAATCCTAACCTCAAAAAAATCAACTATAATAAAACGGCAAACATGTTTTTTGTGGTACACTTTTCTCCAAAAGTATTTAACCGATTTCGATAAATTTTATATGGTTGGAAAGCCACAGTTACGGAGATGTGCAGAATATACTTGAGACACGCATTTACACACTGTGGGTCATTTTTGTTTTTGCACTGTCGAACACTTTGCATATTACATAAAATAAAATTTAATTTAATAAATTTGCTTGAAAACACTGCCAATAATATAAATAATAAATAAATTGGCACTCGAATTTCGAGAGCTGTGTCGGCTAGTTTTAATAATTCGACTGAATTTTTATAGAATGCAAACATTTTATTTTCAGGAGACGTTTTAAAAAGAAAATGGAAACATCTGAGAGATCAATTTCGGGTAGAACTGAAAAAAATTCCAACAGAACGATCTGGAGATGCAGGCTGTGAAGACAAGATAAGTGCTTGGCCTTATTTTAAATTGATGCTCTTTTTAAAAGATCAGATGAAATGTCGACCATCATCTGGAAACTTGAAGCAAAAAATAAATGTTGAGTCTTCTAAAGAACTTTTGAATAATTCCAGTTTCTCATCACCGTTCTAAGAAGACGTAGAAATTGTTATTCAGGAACAAAATGAAGAAGAAGAGCAAGAAGTAAATTTGGAGGCAAATATAAATACTGATGAGCCTGGATGTTCTAAAAACTACATGCCGCAAAAGAACAAAATAAAAGTATCTAGAAATACTCAATACGATGAAGTTGAAATCATTAAAATTGAAAAAAGGAAACTAGAGCTCCTTGAGCAGAAGACGAAGCGTATAATGTCCGCGAAAGAGAAGGATGAGGATGAATCATTTTTTGACAGCTTACTTCCTCATGTAAGAAGGCTACATCCATGTCAAAAACTTAACTTTAGAATGCAAGTTCAAAGTGCTCTAAGCGATTTACTGTACAATAACTTTGAACCTCAAAAAATGATATCTACAAATATTCGTCAACATTTGTCATCAGATTCCTTAAATTCTACGACATTTGGATCACAGGGATCTAGATACTCGATGGCAGGCTATTCTCCAGTAAGCCAGTCCTCACCTTCACCTCCACCATCAAGTGTTGTTATTGACAACAAGTCTTCACAACAAGAGAAGCACACACCTCAGTTATATTTTTTCAAGAAAATTAAAATGAACTGATAAACTTCAACTTTTTCAACTTTTTATTTTGTTAATAACTTATGTATTCTCTATTTTATAACGTTTAAATAAAATTCTGATTAAAGAAAAGGTGCATTCTGGTGTATTTAAAAAATTTTATTTCATCCTTTCTTAATTGGAAGTAAAGATGATGGAATTCCCCAAATTCTTTTCTTCTCAAGTAAATTTGGTGAGTTTTCATCCTTTTTCTTCCTCTTAATAACTTTAAATATAAATTTTCATTTAAAAATTCATCTTCTGATGAAGAATCCATATTGTTTCGACAACAATCGAGCAATCGGCTCGCGTACACCTAATCCGTCATCGACCGAAGCATACTCGGGCGTTGTCAGCCGAACTCGGCCGACCGAACCAAACGTATGGAAAGGAAAGAGAGCGCGTACACCACTGAAAGCGACATCGTCCGATGACGCCCGATAATAAGCGATCAACCGGCATATCCCAACATGTTTGGATTTTTCGTCAGTTGTCCGGTTGATTCGTGCGATGAAATTCATGCAAAAATAAAATCCATGACTGAATCGCACGAACTTGCTCTTATGTAAAAGTACATTGGAATTTAAAATACATTTTTTAAATATACAACATGGATTTAATGAGATAAAAATGTTCAAATGCATGGAATTGCCGTCTGATTTCCGGAAAATTATGAATTTATGCAAACAAAGTTTAAAAATCGTTTTATTATTAAAGTAATTTTTTATATACCAAATTTCTTTAAAATTTGTCGAAAACAAAATTTTGCATGCCAATTTTAGGTATTTAGTATAGTATAAATTTTAGGAAATAATTTCAAAAACTAATCGCTAACACGTTTTAGAGATATTGATTTTTCAAAAAAATAAACGTGGAATTGTTTTTTTTTTTTTTTCAAAAAACCCAAAAACTAATGTTTTCGAATATTTTTACATCCAATATTATTTTAAACTTAAGGGGCTCCTGCTGAAAATTTTTAGTTAAAATCGTTAGAGCCGTTGGTGAGAAATTCGAAAATAACATTTTGCCCCAAATTTTTTGTTGACCAAAATTTAGTTTATGTCAATAATATCACAACTATTTTTTTTTTAACAAAATCGTAAGAGCAGTTTTCGAGATAAAGGCGTTTATGAATTACGGGTGTATGTGGGGTACCGTTAGTCTTAGAGCTACAAAAAATCAATTTCTCCTCTATGGAATCACCGACGACCCTTATCTACCGGGAATGAAGAACATAGGTCTAGTGGTTTAGGCTGTAGGTAAGGTAGAGGACATACAGAAAAACAGACAGACTGACGGAATTGCCAAACCCACTTTATTTGTCTTCGCTATCATCGTAATGTCAACTTTGATCAAAATCTCGAGTTCGATTTTTTTTTCCAAATGCAGAACATGCCCTATAATACCTATATCGCAAGTAAAAATAAAAAATGGATACTGGGAAATTAATTAATTATAATAGGGCACCTCTCTGAGACATTGCTAAACGACTATGGGCCGAAATGTCATTGGAGATGGAACTGACTGTTGCAGACATAAAGAAAAAATCTTCCATTGAAAAAAATTATTACTTTCATATCCAAGGTTCACAGTCAGACTCCAGACCGGCACCATCCAAAATCGGAAGGAGTGTATGCAGCCGAACGTTCGGGACAGTCGTCCGAATAGCTCCGACCCGATATCGGCCGATAATTCGGTTTTAGTGTACGCGAACTGTTACACGCCATGTCGGCATACTACATCGATTCCCAAAGTTCGCACTGCCGGCCGTGTCGACACTTATAGCCAAACCACAATCTCGCGTTTGGTCGGTCGGGCGTTGACATTTTGAATAAAAACAATAGACTCTTATGAGGCAATCTGAAATGTTACCTCCGGCGTTGCGATCGCTTTATATCGTAATATCGTAAACGTCAGACCAACGCCAGGCCAAAGCAAAAGTAGATCTATTTTCTATTCGGTCGGGCGTTTGACAGTTCATTGTCGGCCGTATTTTGTATTTGTTTTGAAAGTTGAAAATTGAAGTGAAATAAGAAGTAAGTAATTGAAGTTCTTTTTTTATAAATAATTAAATCGAATTTCGCCGGTTTCATTCGGGTTATTTTAAAAAAATGTTCTGGATCATGCTTTTGCATTGCATCATAATTAAGAGCAAAGAATCCATCAGTGTCTCTGCTTAAATTGAGCTCCCGATCCCATCGCTGCCTTTCTACTCTTTTTTCGTCGTTTTTAAATGCCTCATACCCAGCATAGCTCACAACACCGAACAAGGAAAAGTCAAGGAGGTCATCAAGATCATCCATATCGCCCATATCCATCTCTTGTTTAAGAAAATAGCTTCACAAATTAACTATTTTAAATGCCCAAAATTTAAAATACTTTACTTTGTAAATTAATAAACAGTAACAATATTCATTGGAATATAACAATTAAGTAGGTACTTATCAAAGATGTCATGGAAATGTCAGTCAACGCTCGAGGTTTGAAGCTAAATTTCGTTTTACAAATGCTACGGTCGCGCTTTTTGACACACAAAATCGTATATACGATCAAACGCCCATTTAACGCCGGACCGACGAACGCGAGATTGTGATTTGGCCATTATTCATTTCAAACGACCTAAAAACCTTATCCACAATATGCTTCGATGAAGTAGTTCGTGGCATGTGTTAGGAGTAAGTGGACTCCGCTACGTAACGTAAAGTTTGTTTGACTTATGTTTAACCAGGGATGTTGCTTGTGACAGCATTATATTTGTATATATTATATTATATTTTATATTCAAACAGAGATGTTATCTGATAAAAAATAGAATGTTTTTACACGAATCTGATTTTAATCTCTGTTTCTCTTTTGGCTTCCTTTCGAGTGCATCTGTGCTTTTAAACACAGCGATTTTTAATATAAGTTAACTTTGTTCATGCGAAAAGGAGTCATCTCTTCGCACTCCTTACTGGCTGAACACAATGGAGACGGAGCTGCAACTGGAGCTGCAACTGGAATAGCAGCTGTCAAAATATTCAATACACGTAAATTCAATGTTACGAACACAACACAACGCAACTGCAGTCGGTGCTGCAGTCGGTGCTGCAAGAGTTGGCGAACTTTTAACTAATTCGTGCAGCATTTTTGACATTTCAAATTTTATATATCTGTCAGTGATTTTAAGTGTTGTTTTGTTGTATTGTGATTTCGTGGTTAAATTTTAATTAAAATAATGGACGAAAATCTTCAATTGCAGTGTCCATTTTATAGTTACAATTACTTAAAATATTTAAAATTTGCCAAAGATTCAACACCTGACCCAACAAATGACAACAAAACATGAAAGCTGTACAGCCTCATTGTGGGCGCATAAAAAAAAGTACGTACGACACTTTTTGACAGCTCTTCCAGTTGCAGCTGCAGCTCCAGTTGCAGCATTCTATTGTGTTCAGCCAGTTACTCTACTCAGTTAAGCGAATTGCACGCCAAATATAAAAAAGAAAACTACAAAGAAGAATGAACGATAACTCCGCATTTTTCTCAGCAATTGTAAGTGTATTGGTGAAAAAGTCACACGTATAGATTGGATGTAGGCTTGAAGAAAAATTAAAATCTTTTCAATCTAGCGTACTGCAATACTGCATAGAAATATTGTATGTATATGCAAGGTTGATGATTGATCATGTATTTATTGGTTCATTTGCGTATAGTACGTTGAAGAGATGAGAACACAGCACAGCATAATAAGCACTGATTAAAATATTAAAACAGCAAACGAAAATTGTATGATAAAATAGACAGACAAAATAAAACAAACTACTCGGATAAAATTACAAAAATATCAAAGAAATTCGTAAAAACACAATTTTGCTGAAAAAAAAACCACAAAGGTCAACGTTCTCTCGCCACTGAAATAATAGACTTGTATGTGCTTTTCATGCATTTGAACAATGAACATACATATATCTGGCTTAACGCCGCCAACAAATATACTTGTCATGCAGCGAAAAAGTCAAAACTTTTTTTTTGACAAACCACTATATGGAGCGTTCACTTTATCAAAATCAAACCAATCCCTTAACTTTTTTTTAGGTTTCTGTACTTTACCTTACTCCCTCTGTCAGAGATTTACAAACCGATTGACATCATTTCCACCTTGTAATCGAATTATAAGTGGCAAAAACTAATTTTTTCAATACATTGAAGTCGTAGTCATCATCCAGTTTATGGCTTGACAGATGGAGAACGATCTATATTTTGATATAGTGAATGTGTGGAATTTGCTGAACAAAAAGGAAGGAAGAATAACCAAACTCCAACTTTTCGCTTAGTTGCGTTTCGTTGCGTTGCGTTTATTATCTGTTAAATTACAAATAAATACATTTTAAGTTATACTAACAAATCAATTACATAAATTATAAATCTAAAAGCTTACTCGTTTTTTACCTCCCGTCAGGCTACAATGTACAGCAAAGACAAAGAAATTATATTGACTGCGGGGTTATATATAGACGAATAAAAATGTCATGACATTACTAACACATATAAATAATTCGTTGAAAGGTTATAGCTGTCCCGTAACTGGAATGCGCGCGTTGCCAATCCTCACTTATTTTGTTGGTCTATAGGGCAAATTACGACATCCCCACCCCCGTGAATTGACCCCGGAGGGGGAGACTCACCAATACCTATTAACGGCGATTCAACATCTAGTAAGGCCAACTTAGATACCGGTCTCTTCAGGATTGCCCCACTCGTCTGGACGTCAGCTGATCTAGCAATGCCATCCTTTCCGTAATACAAGCTCAAAACTCGGCCACGCCTCCACTGCGACCGAGGAGCGTTTTCGTCACACACCAGAACCAAACGACCGACGACGATTGGGCTGACTGGAAAACACCACTTAGTTCGCCTTGTGAGCTCCGGTAGGTATTCGCGTATCCACTGCTTCCAAAAACAATTCTTTAGATTTTGTAAAATGCGCCACTGCTTCCTCAAGCACAGTAGCCTTGGTTCGAAAGGCGCTGGAGTTTGTGTCGAGTTAACACTTCCTATCAAAAAATGATTGGGGGTAAGTGGTTGTGGCTCGTCGGGAGTTATCGGCAAATGTGTCAACGGCCTTGAGTTGACAATGTTCTCTGCTTCTAGTAATAGGCTATAAAACGTTTCCATTCGAGGTGCAAACTCCTTGAGCATTACTAACAGCACCCTCTTCACAGACTGAACCAAACGCTCCCATGCTCCTCCGGCACTGGGATCTGATGGTGTATTGAAGACCCATTTTATGCCAAGCGCAGACTGTCCAGCAATCACATGATCTTGGTCCAAAAAGTCCTTGATGCCTAATAGTTCCTTCTTTAGACCCACAAAATTCGTCCCGTTGTCGCTCCTAATCTGAATCGGTACACCACGTCGGTTGATAAAATTGCGGATGCGCAACAAGCATGCGTCGCTAGATAAATCGGTCGCCAACTCCAAATGAACCGCACGTATTGTGAGGCACGTGAACAGTGCCACCCATCGTTTTTGACGTTGCCTGCCTATTGTCACCAGGATTGGCCCAAAGAAGTCTAATCCGGTATAGCTAAAAGGCCGAACGTAAGGCGTTACTCGGTCGACAGGTAATTGGCCCATTTGTGGTTGCATAGGCCTTGCTTTGCGGATTCGGCAAAATGTACAACGAGCTTCCACACTGCGAACCAAAGAACGGATGGACGAGATCCAGTAGCGTTGTCTTATTTCGTTAATTACGGTTGATGTGTTGGCATGACCAAATTTTCGATGATAGCTTTCGACCAATAAACGAGACATCTGATGGTCCCGGGGCATAATTACAGGTCTCCTCGTAAAAGGAGGTATACAGGTGGCATTGTGTATTCGACCATGAACACGCAAAACTCCTTGATCGTCCAGGCATGGGTTCAGTGCTTTAAGTCTGCTCTCCTTCGGGATGTTTTGATTTTTGAGCAGACAGCGTAGCTCAGAGAAAAATACTTCTTGTTGGATAACTTTAAGGATGTAGACTTCCGCTTCATTTTGTTCTTCCATCGAAAGTTCCCCACTTCGTTTGGATCCTTGCTTTTTGGTTTGCTTCAAATTATAGATATAACGTAAAATCCAAGCCATAGCTCGCTTATATCTGAGAAAATTAGAAAACCGGTTAACATCAGGTACAATTGTCTTACTTACATGGCATATAAGTAGAGCAAAATGTCTGGATCGAATTTCATCACTACTCTTGTCCACGTTGTTCTTCATGAGGGATTCATCTGGCCACTGGCTATCTTCTTGGACAAGAAAATCGGGCCCATTCTCCCACCGACTCTCCGGATTATATTTAAGAGGAAATTTAGCTCGGGTCGCATCATCCGCTGGATTTAGTTCGCCCGAGCACCACCGCCAGTCGCTTATGCTCGTGGAATCTAAAATTTCAGCAACTCGATTTGCCACGTATTGTTTATATACGCGATGGTCTGAGCGTATCCATCGGATAACAGTATACGAGTCGGTCCAAAATATGCAACTTCTGACCGATACGTTATTACGTTTTATAATTGCATCCTTTAGTCTCACCGCCATGACTGCCGCTTGCGGCTCCAATTTCGGTATCGTATGGAATCGTGTTGGGGCACACGACGTTTTTCCGGCAACGAACGACAGTTTTACCATTCCAGCTTCCACACCTCGCCAACAAGCCACCACAGCCATCGCTTCCTCGCTGGCGTCGCAAAAAATGTGGAGATCCACGGCTTCTTCTTGCGGTTTCGAAAAGTAACATCTTGGAATATTAAACTGCTCAACCTTTGACAGCTCCTCGAACCAATTCTTCCATTTCTTATATATTATGTCTGGGAGTTCCTCATCCCATTGAATCCCATCTTTCCAGACAGTCTGCAGTGCTTCCTTTTCAGTCAAACGCCTAGCATAGCCTGTAGAAATGTATTCCTCGATCTTTGCCTGATACTGAGCACCATATTCTGGATCTCGATTCATTTTCTTTTCGATACTTTCTAATCGCTGCAATGAAATTTGGAAACTGTCTGGAAATGTGACTTCATTATTGCGCCATAACAGACCGCACTCAAACCTCTCACCGCAACGTTTCGTTGTTGAATTCAAAATGTCTAAAGCTCTTCTATCGGCGTCAGAACATAGTGGCTTTACATCTGGCTTTACTCCAAAGGTCTCGACATCGAAGTATGAATTCATAATCTGTTCTAGAGTTTCATTCTTACCATCGATTTTGATTGCAGTGCATGCGGTCCGATGACGTGTCTGCAAGTCGTTTCCTACAGGGCCATAGATCATCCATCCAAGTCTTGTTTTTATGGCGATCGGTCCAGGGACATTCGTAGTTCTTGGTGATTCTATTGGCACTGTTAGGTAGGCGTGTGTCAAGCTTATTATCATTTTTGGCTGCACGTTATCATAACTGCGCGCTGGTAACATCTTAAGGTGGACATTTTTGTCTTGCTCGGATAACTCAGTAACATTTAGTGATTGAGTGGGCAGCGCTAAATTTGATGTCACGAACACGTTTGACATTTTGTATTTTTCCGCATCTTCATGTACCCCGCTAATCGAAATCTCTATAACTTCTGTTTTCTCTCGCAAGGTTTGACGGTTTAGCCATTGCAGTTCTAAATGCTCTTCGTTTCCTTGTATCCCAAGTTCTCTTGCTAATTCTTCATCAATCATTGTGACATTGGCGCCATCATCTACAAATGCATATGTTGTTAAACACTTGTTGCCATACAATTTTACAGGAATAATCTGGAATAATACTGTGTCATTTTCTTGGTTCGCTTTTGCATGACAATTTCGCTTGCTTTGACGTATATCTGATTCCAAAGTGACTGCTGAAGTCGGTGCTGGTACTTGGGATTCATTAGTGGCTGAGTGCAAAAGACGGTGGTGGAAGTGAGGGCACCCTGCGGCTTCACATCGGCGTCTATTAAAACATCTGTTTGCTCGGTGTCCACTCTTAAAGCACGAAAAACACATTCGCAACGATTTTATCTTTTTCCATCGCTCGTTTACTGACAACTTCAGAAATCTTGAACAAGAACCTATGTTTTCACACTCACCATCACATACTGGACATCTTTTTTGTGCAATGCTTACCATTGCGTACTTTCGGCCTCGGTTTCTATCTGCAGCTTGTGCGGATGGCATATGTCCTCGTGTGTTTGAACCGGTTGGTGGCAAAATCGAGTGCAATGAGTCATTTACCATATTGGCAATCTTTCTCATGTCGCACAACCATTTGCTGAAGTCGACTACGGTTGCAACGCGTTGGAATTGGATGCACTTTTCTGCCCATTGAAGTTGTCTAGACACGGGCAGTTTAGACACTAATTCGCTCAATAACGTCGGGTTAGTAAGGTGGTGATTTCCACGAGCAGACTCAAGAAATGTAGTCATGTTGCTAATTTTATTAGCAAAAATGGTCAGGGCTGAAAGATCTCCCTCAGCGACAGCTGGCAAAGCATGTATCTTTTGAATTTGTGATTTAATCAGCTGTTCTGGTCTTCCGTAGGTTTCTTCTAATGTCTCGAATATTGCATTTACATTTCTGGAACTACACAAAAGAGACTCCACCATCTCACGAGCATTTCCTTCGATGGCATCTCTAAATCGCATGATATTATGAAGGTCACTGTATTCGAATTCCTCGGTAGTACTTTTAAAGGCTTCAGAAAATGTCTGCCAATCTTCTGGAAGTCCCGAAAACTTTGGCAGCGGGTAAATTTTTTTCTGGCGATGGGCTACAGGTTGCTGATTGCTGTCGACAGAGTCTGACGAAGGGGGCTCCGTCTGACAATTGCCAGTATCGTTGATATCTAGCAAGTGGACTGGACGTGATGTATTTAAAATGTGTAGATTATCCGTTCTACGCACTTCATTTCGAAGATCGCTAACGCTGTTCTGAATTGCTTGATTATTAGAGATTACCAGTGATTGCATGACGTGCATTTGGCGCTTAAACTCGTTCTGTAATTCTAATAATTTTCTATTAAATTCAACTGTTACCTGTTCTATATCCCGCTTATCATGAGGTTCTTGCGGTGTATGTTCGGTGGCAATTGGGGCTTCTAATGATCCACGTGGCAGTGGTGACGTTGGTGATCGAGAAAGGTTCGGCATGTTCACAAAGAATGGCTCAAATTTTCGGAAAGGCACTTTATTTAAACGTTGACTTCTTCTACTCATCAAGGCTGGCGGTTTCTCGGCGACTAGCAGTGGAAATAACTGGCAAAATGATCACTATATTCCTTATGGCGGCTAGTTGAGACGACGTACAATAAAGGCTGCATACAAAAATATCAGGCTGATGGCTTCTCGGCGACTAGCAGTGGAAATGACTGGCAAACGGTTCGCTTTTCCTTATGGCGGCTAGTTGAGAATACGTATATAAAGGCTGCATATGGACAATACAAGTCTGATGATTTCTCGGCGACTAGCGGTTGAAATAACTGGCAAAATGGTCACTATATTCCTTATGTCGGTTAGTTGAGACAACATACAATAAAGGCTGCATACGAACAATATCAGGCTGATGGTTTCTCGGCGACTAGCAGTGGAAATAACTGGCAAAATGGTCACTGTATTCCTTATGGCGGCTAGTTAAGACGACGTACAATAAAGGCTGCATACGCAAATAACTGGCAAACGGTTCACTATATTCCTTATGGCGGCTAGTTGAGAATACGTATGTTAAGGCTTCATACGAACAATATCAGGCTGATGGTTTCTCGGCGACTAGCAGTGGAAATAACTGGCAGAAGGAGTGCCGCTATTCCAAAGGGCCACTAGTTGAGAATATGTACAATAAAGGCTGCATACAAAAACATCAGGCTGATGGCTTCTCGGCGACTAGCAGTGGAAATGACTGGCAAAATGGTTCACTATATTCCTTATGGCGGCTAGTTGAGAATACGTATGTTAAGGCTTCATACGAACAATATAAGTCTGATGATTTCTCGGCGACTAGCGGTGAAAATAACTGGCAAAAGGAATGCCGCTATTCCAAAGGGCGACTAGTTGAGAATACTTACAACGGCAGCATACAATTCACAAAGGGCTGGCCTCCATTCGTAAGAAAACGAATAATAAAGTTCACAAAGGGCTTGGCTCCATTCGTAAGAAAAACGAATAATAAAGTTGTGGAATTTGCTGAACAAAAAGGAAGGAAGAATAACCAAACTCCAACTTTTCGCTTAGTTGCGTTTCGTTGCGTTGCGTTTATTATCTGTTAAATTACAAATAAATACATTTTAAGTTATACTAACAAATCAATTACATAAATTATAAATCTAAAAGCTTACTCGTTTTTTACCTCCCGTCAGGCTACAATGTACAGCAAAGACAAAGAAATTATATTGACTGCGGGGTTATATATAGACGAATAAAAATGTCATGACATTACTAACACATATAAATAATTCGTTGAAAGGTTATAGCTGTCCCGTAACTGGAATGCGCGCGTTGCCAATCCTCACTTATTTTGTTGGTCTATAGGGCAAATTACGACAGAATGCTAAAAGTATATTTTGAATTTTGATATAATAAAGAATATCTAATTCGATAATTAAAATAATTATATGGTATGACAGATAAGTGACAAATTAAATTTTGACATATCGAGAATATTTCATTGCAGATGTCAACTGATTGCCCTGAAGAACATTTTTTGGATTTTTAAAGTTCAACTCTGAAAATGCATTTTTTGCGAGCATAAAATAAAATGTTATCGTCCGTCATTAACGTGAAGTGGATTTTTTAAGACATTAAATGAACCCGCTATGAAATTTTACACCAGTTGATTTGTCTTTCGTCTTTTTCACATATTTAGGCCTATTCGGCGAGATCTTTTATTCTTCTATTCTGTTATTCTGCTATGAATTTCCATACAAATGTTTGAGCTGTCAACAAATCTTTTATGAATTTTAATTTTGGTATTCAGCACGCTAAAAACTGTTATAAATCTGCTAAGAAAACTTTTATGAACTGTCAAACGTTCGAACATAGAAAAAATCTTTTACGAATAACATTTTTGGTATTCAAGCCTAGTACGCAGATCGGAAAAAATTTTGTCTCGCATACATTTTTTTTCCTGGGACAAATTTTGTCTCGGATATTTTTCCGAGCAGTACGCAGTTCGCGCGCGAAATTCATACTATTGTGAATTGCTCTACAAAATGTCTCCACTAAATTTTGCCAGGAAAAAGAATGATACAAGCATTATTTTGCGGGACAAATTTTGACAGCCACCGTATTTCCGAAAGTGATTTTTGTCAAAACTGATTTTATGTAAAAGGTGCTGATGCTTCTCTCGAAAGCATCGAGAGGAGATTCCAAAAAGGTATGAACGACTTTTGTAAGACAACCCGTTCCAGAGATATACTAAAAAACACATTAAATTAGATTTATTCTCTCCAACTTAAAACTTTTGCGCGAGATTTGGAAAAGTTTTGTAGAGATTAAAATTGTAGAGATAAAATTTGTCTTGTCTCGATCTGCGTACTAGGCTTCAGCATGCCAAAATCTGTTATGAAATCTGTTAAAAATCATAAAAGAATAAAAGACAAACTTCTGTGACTTTTATCATAAAAGATTACAATAAGTACACAGGTGCATCAAGTAATAATGAATATTTATCTTTTATTTCGTCAATGAAATGTTCTTTAAAGGAGACAAATGAAAGAAAATATATCAAAACACATATCATATAAACATATAAGTAGAGTATGGTCATGGTATTCCCAGAAAAATATGAGGTCAAATCGTGTTCCATTGTATGGATACCCATAGTGTGTATAAGGCTAGTCGCGCACATTCAATTTTTAAGCCTAGTACGCAGATTGGGAAAAATTTTGTCTCCCATACATTTTTTTTTCCTGGAACAAATTTTGTCTCGGATATTTTTCCGAGCAGTACGCAGTTCGCACGCAAAATTCATACTATTGTGAATTGCTTTTCAAAATGTCTTCACTAAATTTTGCCAGGAAAAAGAATGATACAAGCATTATTTTGTGGGACAAATTTTGACAGCCACCGTATTTCCGAAAGTGATTTTTGTCAATTCTAATTTTCTGTAAAAGGTGCTGATGCTTGTCTTGAGATCATCAATAGGAGATTCCAAAAAGGTATGAACAACTTTTGTAAGACAACCCGTTCCAGAGATACACTAAAAAACACATTAAATTAGATTTCATCTCTCCAACTTCAAACTTTTGCGCGAGATTTGGAAACGTTTTGTAGAGATTAAAATTGTAGAGATAAAATTTGTCTTGCCTCGATCTGCGTACTAGGCTTTAGTTGCACAAGTGTTTGGTAGCTTATAGAAAACAGATGAACTATTTAGTTGAATGTCCGCGCAGGTGCATATAATTATATGTTACACAAAATAGCCTTAGGCTAGGCGCGCACATTCAATTTTTAGTTTCGCAACTACTTGGTTCGAGCAACTAAAAGAATGTGCGCGCCTAGCCTAAGGCTAGCCGCGCACTAGCAATTTTTAGTTGCGAAACTGCTTGGTTCGAGCAACTAAAAAGTTTATGTTTTGACACAAACTAAACGATTGCCTAAAATAAGTTCGCCATTTTATTGAACATATAATTATCTGCAAATTCACCGACATTCAACCAAACAGTTCATCTGTTTTCTATAAGTAACCAAACAGTTTCGCAACTAAAAATTGCTAGTGCGCGGCTAGCCTAAGAGTTTACTTTTTTGTTCGTCATCCATTTAAATTATGTCAGATGAAATATTTTACATAATCACAGCTGATTATGATAACAGATTTAGTTCAGTTTCATAACAGATCTCGTTTTCGAAGTAGCATAAGGCCAGGCGCGCACATTCATTTTTTAGTTTCGCAACTGTTTAGTTGCTAAAATGAAACATATGGGCTTATATGGGACACCGCGCACTTAAAGCAACTCGATTCGAGCAACTAAAAAGTTTGTGATTTGACACAAACTAAACGATTGCCTAAAATTAATTCGTAATAGCTGAGTTGTTTTCCATAAGCGCAAGAGAGAAAAGAGTGTGAGCGTGAGTAAAGAGTTGCCAGTGCGCGGTTCTCTTTCAACTGATGATTAAACTATTTGATTTCGATCACAGTTGCCAGTGCGCGACTAGCCTAACAGACTTTTATAAAAGTTCGAACCTCTGAATACCAATCATAAAAGATCTTTTAAGGTGGAAATCTTTTATGATTCATAACACAAAATCTATAGCATAATAACAAATGTGGCAGAATAGGCCTAATAGGTCGAGAGGTGAAGAAATGTTGAGGGATTAAATTAAGTTCTAGCCAGCAATGGAAAGTAATAAAATCGAGATTTCAGTACTCAAAGTTTCCAATGTAAACACGATGTCGTAAGTACGCAATATGAACAATGTAAACATGGTGTTAAATGCAATGGTCGGTAAGGTAGATTGCTACACGGAACGTGTAACCGTAACGGGTTACACGGGACGTATAAGTTTTACACACGTTTTCGATTCACTCTACCGCCGGGAAAGATGTTTACACATCAAAAAGAAATTAGAAAATTATTGTAAATGTTAAAGGTAAAAAGAAAGTAAAAGTAAAAGATTTTTACCACCGTCCTTACGCAAACTGCTTCTCATACATACATACCTAGATTACAGTCGAAGTTAATTTTTTTTTCCTTCAAACAAATAGTTCTTGAGTTTAATCATGCCGAGGCAATGAATTAAAGCAACTGTCAAAATTTTATTTCCTTTTTTTTTTTGTAGTTTAATAAGCAACGGCGATCTATGAATCGATTCGATTCCTTCGAGTAGTTTTTAAAAAGAAAAAGTAAAGTAGATTTATGGACGAGTGGATAAGTAAAACAATGTAGAGTAGGATTTATATAGAATAAGATAGGAGATAAGAATTGAGGTCATCGGGATTCACCGTAGTTTTGAGTTTTTTTTTTTGTAACATCCCATTTGTCAAGACAAAATTCGTTTTTTTTTTATATCCTATTTGCTTCGGAAACAAAAAAAAAAGAAAAAAAAAAAAGATGTCGTAGGAGTTCCCAACAGCGTTACCACTTCCGGAAAAAAAGTCGAAGTAGATTTGAAGAAAAAAGTGAAGTAAATTGAGAAAAATCGAAGTAGATTTCAAAATGACTTTTTATTTGCATTTAGAAAAAAAATTGGACTCGAGATTTTCATCAGTTATTACAAAATGAAAAAGTGGTGATTCAGTCTGTTTGTAGATCTGTTACTCAACCTGCCATCTAGAGGAGAAATTATATATTTGTACTTGTGTTGATGTTCATATTTTTGTATGGAAGTACTAACTAACTAATGAAAATAGAGAAAATGAAGTAGTTTTGGGCTTTTTTTTGTAAAATTGAAGTAGATTGAAACAGAGATTTTTAAAAGGAAGTAGATTTCAGTATTTTGATGATGGTGCGAAGTAGGAAGTAGATTTTAAAATATTTTGGAAAAAAGAAGTAGATCTACTTCAATTGAAGTAAAGTGGTACCACTGGTTCCCAAGCTTTAATTAACACAATTCAGTGCTATCCTTAATACATATTATTTCAACGACTTTTAGCTATGTATGTAATATCGCCAGATCGCTACATCTTTGCTGTGCACAACATCGTGGAGCTAACTTGGTAAGTGGATTTATATGTATATGTTTAAAATAGTATTGAATGTGTTATCTGTACGTATGAATACATTACGATCGATTAAAGATAAAAAAAAATTATATAAATGTCAGGGAACTCTCGTGAAGTTCGCCCCAAACTATTGAGTGAGTTTGAGATCTCATACGTTTTGTTCTTGAATGATTTGGAATGGAAAAGTATTAGAAATAAATGCAGGGGCGGCAACGACAGATAACTAACAGTATATGCAATAATTTAATTTTCGGTATCGAGTTTTTGTAAGAGGAATGGTGATGCTAGTAAGATTATGTCATTTTGGTATTTAATTAACGTTTAAGAAATCAATCTTATTATCCTAAATGGAATAAAATAAAAGAAACGAAAAAAAAAGTATTTTTTTTTTCGGAGATTACAAAATATACATACATATACCATATGGGGAAATCTTCTGCACTTTCGTTGAATACTGAATACTGATAATTATTTAACGGGTGTAGTTAAGTATTAATATGTTTAGGTAAGAAAAAAAATTTTCCGGGAAGTGGATTGATATGGGAGGGAAGGGAGATGTGATGTTTTGTTTTTGAAAATGTAGGGGGAAGTTAAGAAAAAGAAAAAAAAAACTTACTCCCTTTTTCGATAAGGGTCGTTGTACTTAACATTTCGGGGAGCCTAGCAATGACGAAGGACTATTCTGAACTCTCATTTCTACTTGGGTTCAGGAAGTTATTAAGGGTGGGTAGAGGCAGATCCTAGGACAAAACTACCGTCGTCCTCCTCTTAGTAAGTTGGTCAAACAAGATTAAGATGTGGGTAGCTAAATTTCGGGCCCTACCTCTTTAGAAGATGGAAATATGGCGTTCACACTCCACCTAAGAACAAGGCCTGGAAAAGAGTAACACCGTCCGTCGCGAGTAACAAAAACCCCCCATCGACGAGCTAAGCATGGCAACCGGCAGGCCTTAGGTTACTTAAGCGGTCGGGCAACCCTTACGACTCCTGCCTGGACGGACCGGTGGGGTCTGTAGACACCGGCCCTAAAGGTGAGAAGGGTCGTAAGGGAGACATTCTGATAAGGGGGTAAGGTGCCGAGGAATTATTTTCGCATGTGTTATTGAGATCATTTGTGATTCTCGATCGATATGCAATTTGGTCAGTAAGGTTTAGTAAGCGAAGTATAATTATCGAGACTTTAGTTCTTTATCAGATGGGCAGACGGGAGTTTGGAATGATAAGAAACGTTGTGATCTTTTTTTTTTATCTAGAGTTTTTTTTTATTTTTTTGTCTTGCTAGTCAGGTGTTAGGTATGTGAAAAGACATACTTTATTATGTAAGCATGCTGAATTTGCCGTGGACAAATGTCATACGTTACAAGGGAAGGATTTAATGGGAGGTATTGATGCCCATTAGTTTTATGAAGCTACACTCAGAGAAAAAGTCAGGTAAAATCAAACAGAATCTTACCAATTCTCATGTTATTATTTTTCAATATGATTAATCGGGTTAAGGTGTTAACATGATACCATATTTGAACATGATTTTGATCTTTTTACCATTAACATTAGATAGTGTAAAGCTTACATGAATATTCTGTTGTTCATCTTGTTATATCACCATTAGAAACTAGACCCATGTACCCATATATATCGTGCCAACTTAAACCAGTATGAACGTTAAAGTAACATTTTTTTGATGTTATATCAAAAGTGGAATCCGGTCTTTTTCACAAGATTAAATGTTAAAATAAAACGATTAATGGTGTTAAATTTCAATGAAAACTTCAATAATTAATACGGTGATCCTGTTAAATTTACATGATCTTTGGTAAATTGAACTTATTAGCTGTGTTAAATTAACACGATAAAAACAGTTTCTCCTGTCGGATCTACTAGATATTTTTTTCAAATTGATCCTACGTACCATGTTAAGTTATGAATGCTCACCTGTAATTAACATGGTACACGTGGTGAATCTACATGACATTAACTTTGTGACCACGTTAAAGTCACATAATCCTCAGTTTTAATTTACAATACTTACCTGTTGAATCTACTATACAGTCTTTGTCAAATTGATGCTTAAGTAATATGGTGCACTGTTAAATCAACAGTGTTTAACTGTTGTAACATGGTACACTGTTATATTACTATTTAACTCCAAAATTCAAAATAAAATTAATATAATGAATTTAAATATACACAAAATATAAAGTTTTATTTACATATTCCACAATTTTTTATTTTATAAAGTTGATATTTTAATGTCTACGAACTAAAATTAAAAAAAAGTTTACTTATGATTTTAATCTTATGACTTTAAAGTTATTACGAAGCTCGTGAACATGAAGAGGCGTTGATATAAATTCATTTATGTTTAAAACAGAATGTTCTTTAATGAGTTCATTGAACGTGCATATTCCTTAAAAACCTTATGAGTTGCTTCAAATCTCATGCACCACAAATTTTTGAGAGGTCAGCATTTTTTAAAAGATGAAACGTAGTGAAAATAGTTTGCCTGAAGGCATTTTCGACAAGAATTTGTGTAACTCTTACACTCGAAGTTTTAAGTTCTCCTTCTTCTTCACTCTCTTCAGGCAGAAGGTATTCCAGTAAGTACTCACCTTCGTAAAATTCCCCCGATTCAATTGTTATTAATTATAAACACCTTTAATTTTTTGAAAACGACACGATAAATTTCTAAATCAGAGAAAAAAGACGAAACTCCTGACAATCGACGACCAACGACCAACCCAACACACGCCACTTTAATAATCAACCACAGACGATCCATACATTACGTACATATGAAAGAAAGAGATTGGCTTTCAGCTAAATTTATGTAGCAACAAGGTGATCTGTTTCTTTTCTATAGAATGAAAATGTGTAAGCCAAGATTTAGCACTGGCATCAGGTTAAGAGAAAATAAAGATAACGGTATAGTTTTTTTATGAAAACATGACGATCTGTTTAACTATGTAGAAATAAGTTTATAAATAAGGTAGAATTAACACTGTGATGATGTAAAGAAGCAACAAATCTTATATATGTAAATAATGATATATATGGGAGGTTTTTTTTTTTTGACCGAATTGAATCTGTACAATATAGATTTAGAACTGTTACCAGGTTAAAGGTTAAATTAGATAACTGCATATTTTTCAGAAGAACACGATGATCTCTTAAAATATGTTTGTTGACGTAAACTTATGAACACTGTAAAATTAACACCGTGATGACACTTTTGATTTTAAACTGTGATCAAGTAACAATTTAGAGGGAATTATTTGAAAGGTGATCTGTTTAAACATGTCAAAGTAAACAATTACAGCGTTGAATTAAAGTTGTTATATATTAAGTATTTAAATAACATTACCCTCTTGGTAATAAAACATGATCTTTTTTTAAATCAACCAACAATCTTATAGTGTTAATATAAAACTATGCAAAGTGTTAAAAATATCGAGTAAATTTCTTGACAGGAATTTTTTTTATATGGAATTTCGTTTCCTGTAATATTAACAGGCCATTGTCAACTTTTTACAGGATGTTTTTCTCTGAGTGTAAAGATCGCTTCATCCAAATTTATTTTTTTCATTTAGGATAGCATATTTTGATAAGTATCAAAGATATTGGAACATTTTGAACACCAAAATGTTGGGCGGAAATTTTCCTAGGGGCGATATCCGTTACTTTTTTTTAAAATTATATCTCGTTATATTTTATTTTAGTGAGTTTTAAAACTTTTGAGGCTAAAAAATTTTTAGGAGAGGATATAGACCGCAACATTTTTTTAGAAATAATATACAAATATGACTCTATTTAGAACATAGTTTCTCTAGAGGCGATGTTTGTTCTTTTTTTTAATTTTTTTACTAAACTTTTTTAACCATGAAATAAAAAAAACAAACAAAAACATGACAAAATTAGAATTTCCAAATTCTAAAGGCGATGTTTTTTCTTATATTTCATGTTCTTGAGTCATTTGTTGTTTAGCAACAAATTACAACAAAAAGGAAAATAGATACACAAAACTAGTTAAGATGTTGGTTATTTGTAATATTTTTATATCTTTTATGCATTATATTAATAATTGTATTTTATCAAAATTATAATATTTACTTCATATGAATTTTATAATTTTTCGATTCAAGTTTTAATAATTCTAATAATAATACAAAATTGGAATTGTATAAAAAAAGATTAATTATTGTTATACAAACAAAAACAAAATTTCAGCAAAGACAAAGAAAACGAAAATGACAGAATTAATATACTTTTTAGAATAATAATCAGGAATTCTGAGATAATTAGATAGATATTATGAGATAGGTATGTATGTTTAACAAATTTGAATTGAAAAATATTTATTGCTTTTAGTTTAGCTAAAACATTAAAGGATGGTGTGGAGCTTTTAGTTCAGTTACAACGAAATTATATCTACTAGGTTTAGTTCTAACGATGATTCAAGTTTTATTCCTCTTGTAATGCCAGCCATCTAGAACAAAAGTCATAATTGAAGAGAAAATATACCTACATCTTGTAACTCTTCCTTAAATTTTTTCAAGTAGTTCAGACATCCGAATTCTGCCCACCGTTTACAAGTATGGCACCAAGTATGCTCCCACTTTTCGACTCATCAGGTCAGCAGCATAAGCAAATGGTGTTCGAGACATCAGAAGAATTAATAAGTAGGTATCTCATTCTTTTCCATTTTTCTATTTCATCTATATGGCATAATCTTCCCTAGAGTATATTTTCTATGAAATGAATTACAAAAATGCCACAGTTATATATAACTATCAAACTGAGTAGGATAGTCAGAATCTTGTGTTGTGCACTTTAACTGCGACTGAGCGAAAACCTTAAAAAATAAAGAAAAAAAGAACACTACTTATTCCGTAAAAGAAATTTAGATATGTATATTATATAAATTTCAAACATGTTTTAGATCACTTATCGGCTTGTAAAATTTTATAAAATTTTTCAAAAATGTATTCTTAATTTCCTCACGCGTTTTGTTCTTTTTTCGTTGAATCTTCTTTGACCTTTAATCAAACAAACAAAGCAATGATTCTTGCTGATTCACGTAAACTAAAATCCAGTGATTGCCATTTACATTGCAGGGAAAAAGTATCTCGTTCTTAGCCTTTCATAAATCCACAAATGTTCCAAAAAAATTACCATACACTTTATTTCCACTTAAAATGTATGAACTTTTCTCACATGAAATGTATGCATGTGTTGTAGCTTCTACATTTTTCATTTAAATATTTGCACAATAATCAATGATGATATTAGATATCCAGCGGTTACCAAACAAGCCAACGTAGTCTTCATTCATCACATAAATAATTTTAGTGGTATCCTGGACTTCTTGGATATAGGCAACGAGAAATTGCCTTGGAGCTTGGAGGTTGAATTTTAATTAAATCGCAGGTTCACATGGTCATTTGTAAGCAATTTGTTTTAAATATTTCCGATCCTTGTAACTGGTATTCTTAACAGTTTTTTTCCCACGAGTTCTATCAATTCTTATTTTAGATTTCTGTGTCTTCAAATGATTTTTTGGTTGTTCCAGTAAAATTTCCTTAGCTACTGACTGAACATGATTGTAGCTTTTGTCGATAAAGTACTATTCACATGAGAGCGACCAACGGCCGACGAATGAACAAACATTCGCCCATTTTGACATTTCGTTCACATGCATTTTTTTTTATTCGTCGCGAATGGCGTTTACTTAGACAACTATCTTAGTTTCTTTCCAAATTTAATAAGTGTTTACAAAACAGTTTTTCAAATACTTTAGGATGTCAAGAGAGAAATTTGAATTTATATTTAGATTAATTAAAAAAAAAAAACATACTTCCGGAACCCACAAGCTTCAGAAAAGATGTAATTTGTGCCAAGGAAAAGTTTGTTATAACGCTACGGTAAGATATATGTATGTATATTTCCCTTGCTTTTTTGTTTTCTATTATCTATACTATTTGCACTTTATTTTCTGTAGATTTCTTGCTACTGGTGCAAGTTTTGTTGATTTAGCCTACAGGTTTCGAATGGGAGTATCAACAGTAAAAAAAAACAATAGATACAACGATTCAGGCTATTATTTCCAATTGTTTGAGTATTGCTATCTCAAACTCTCTTTCCAAAGAAGATTGGAAACAGATTTCTTTGGACTTTTTACAGCGCTGGAACTTTCCGAATTGCCTAGGTGCTGTTGATGGAAAACATGTTCTAACATTTGCCCCAAAGAACAGTGGAAGTTTGTACTTCAACTACAAAAAATCATTTTCGAAAACCTGATGGCCGTGGTGGACGCAAAATATCGTTTTTTAATGGTTGACATTGGAGCTTATGGCAGCAATGCAGACTCAACAGTTTTCAGTAGCAGCCCTTTTGGAAGCGCTTGGCTTTATAATCCTAAGCAACTCAATATTCCAGATGATTCACCTCTTCCTGGAACGACAAACAAATTGCCTTATGTTATTATAGGAGATGAGGGTTTCGCATTAAAATCAACCATTCTGAGGCCATTTCCTGGACAAAACCTTTCAATTCGGGAATAATAACAGGAAGTATTGGAGTCTGTAACTATAGTTTTATAAACAAGACTTATTCTTGCAGATTATCCAGAGCAAGAAGAGTCGTGGAAAATGCCTTTGGCATTTTGGCCCATACCTGGAGAATACTCGAAGTCAGGAAACAAAATAATATTGTGTTGTTGTATTCTTCACAACTTCCTCAGGATGAATACAGATGAATCTCCGGTGCAGAAAGATATCCATAACCAAGCTCTGAACAGTCCTTTTATTTCAACACCTGTTTCAGGATATGATGTCAGAGCAAAATTTGCTGACTGGTGTTCAGATGAAGGAGACGTGAACTTTCAACATAACATAACATGATTTGAAATTCCAATATACAACTAGGTTTTTCATATAAGAAACATTTATTAAAAATTATTTTTACTTAAACTAAAAACAATATTTAATTTCACTTAGGAAAGTCTTGTTCAGTCTTTTTAAACAAATTTATAGGTATTCATACATATTAATTTAATGCACTTCATAGAACTTAAAACTAATTTCATAAAAAAAAAAAACAAAATAATATGAAATAAATAAGAAAAATAAAAAACGAAAAATAAATTAAAAAAAAAAACAAAAAGAAAAATTATTACAAAAAAAAACCAAATGCACTTCACAAACCCATCTTCATTCATCCTCAAATTCGATGTCATGAAAGACTTGCAACATGCGCATTTCCAACTTGGATTGTTTTTGTCGGCTCCAAGTATTTGCACGTTGCGCTAGAGACACGAAAAACTTTTCCAGGGGCGATGTGTCATCATCATCATCGGCTCGACAACCGGGTTCCGGTCCTGGCCTCTTTCAACAAGTCTCTCCACCTATCCCGGTCTCTAGCCGACGCCATCCAGTTGCGCATCCCAAGGCTTCGGGCGTCCTGGTCTACGCCATCTCTCCAGCGCAAGCATGGTCTACCACGCTGCCGTCTACCATAGAATGTACCATAAAGAACTTTCCGAGCAGGTTCTTCTTCGCTCATGCGAGCTAGGTGCCCTGCCCACCGGAGTCTACCGAGCTTAATTTTTGTCACGATATCTGCTTCTAGGTAGATTGCGTACAATTCATGATTGTACCGTCTCCGGAATCGTCCTTCCTCACATATGGGGCCAACAATTCTCCTTAAGACTTTTCTCTCGAACGCAGCTAAGAGGTCGGAGTGCCTTTTGCTAAGCACCCAAGTCTCGGATCCATATGTGAGTACTGGCAGGACCATGGTCCTGTACAGCAGCAGTTTTGAAGTTATGGTGAGATTTCTGGATTTGATGTGTCGGGTTCATTTAATTCGGTCAATGCCGTCAACAGTCTGTCCGTATCTGATTCGGACTTTTTTTCTTCTGGCTTGACTGCGGTTGTGTGGGATGCACAGATTCAGTTGTGGGCCGCTTATTAGAGGATGTTGTTGGTTCCTCAGTTCTTTCTATTTCGAGGTCAACGCAAGCATTTTCTTTTGCACCTAACATGTTGCCATACGTTCTAAAAAAGAAAACAAAAAAGCAAATTAGTTTAGCAAAGATGAAAAATTAGATTACTACCTTGGTATTTCTATGTTCGGAATGAGGAACTTCATTATTTCAAAATAAGGCCATTGTTTCTTGCTTGGAACTGCCTGTGACCCACTAGGAACATTCTTGTCCTTTTTTGTACTTTTTTTGCAAAAGTATCACGCAAATTTTTCCACCGCTCCTTGCATATTTGCACTAAATTAAGAATAAACTTTAATACTGAATGAGTTATCAACAAAATATTTTTTATATTACCGTCGACGGGGCAACTGGTTGCTCAGATCTAGGAAAGAACGCCCTCATTAAGGCACTAATGCTATCCTTCCAAGTTGAGTGAACAATGTCACCTTCCTTGATACATCCTATAGCGGTGAATTTCCTTCCCCGAGAAAAACACGATAGAGTTGGCCCCATGGGTCTTCTCTGTGTTGGTCTGCAAAGGATCTCCACTCCTCCTCCTTGGTGTCCGATAGCATCTTCTTATATTCTGCCAAGGCCCGCCTATATACAGACCTCAGTCTAGCTATATCGTCCCTGCTCGCATCTAATCTACGTATTCTTTGGAAGTCCTTCCTAAAACCTCTAACCTGCCTACGTTTTGAGTTGAGCTCTGGTGTCCACCATTTCAAACCTTTTCGATTAGCCTTTTCGGCTTCTCTGGAGGAGATCATCGTTGACAGCCCAGATCATCTCATTTAATCTATTAACCTTACCGTCATTGCTCATATTGTCAAATGAAGCAAGCGGCACCGATCTAATCACGCGTCTGATTCGCTCCTGGTAAAAATACCCAGTCGACATTATTCAGTCGCCAACGTTTTTTATCCAAAGCCGCCACGGGCATCCTGGAGATCAGAGGTGGAAGCGAACTCAACTTGTATTATGTTGTGATCGCTTACACCTTCGCCCTCTCTGATGACCCAGTGGAAGTTCAGATTGTCATACGCAACTTCATTCACGATAGTAACATCGATATCACTACGCCCACCATTTGAATTATGATATGTGTAGTGTTCGCTTGGCAGATTAACAGCATATGTACGATTCTGTGTCATCCAATCGCATAGCTGTTCACCCCTAAGGCGCTTCTGACTACTGGACGTCTGTCCCCTCGTCTTACTATGCCAGTGGAATGAGACAGCATTTGCGTCCAGACCAAAAATCGCAGCATTGTTGCCAATCAACCTCACCAATACATCCAATATAATTCAGGTAAGGCTCTATTTCATTCGCATATTTACAATATATGCTGCAGAGATAAATCCTACCAAAAACACCCTCGACACTAACACAAATTCCCCATTCGGATTCATCTATCAGCATGCTTTCTGTATTGACGTCATTTATTATAATAGCAGCTGTACGGCTACTATTTATAAACGACCTCATATGCGCCGGCAAGCCTATTATGCTTATCCCATAAGGACCATAAGGTTCTTGCAGAAGCGCAAAACTACATCCAGCATTGCACAACAGATGACCTAAATCTAGAATCGCCCTAGCTGCACCCTGACAATTATGTTGTATTAGCTTTGTACCCATTTTCAGTTCCTTGACAAAGCCTTGGCAACAGCTGCACAATAAATCGGACAACTGTCTGACAGCATTAGGTGACCCGCCGAATCGCCCTTGAAATCGCAGTCACGACAATGTATTCTATTGCCGCAACGACGAGCGGAGTGACCCGTTTGACCACATCTCCTGCACACCCTTTGGCCCTACATTTCTGCCTGTGATGGTCTAGACTCAGGCAGTTGTAGCAATAGTCCACCGGTGACATTTCACTAACAGCAAAAGAAAAGTGTTTTATATAACACCGCCCTTCTCTCAATCATCTTAGAAACCCTATCACTGCATTCTAAAATGATATTCGTCATTTCAGCTACTTTTTCCTCCCAAGGTTTGGTCACCATCTTGACCTTTTTTTGCGGAAGTCCTCCTCTGTCAACTCACTTAGGTTGTAACGGAACCGGTGTTCGCCCTCTCCCTCCTATACCACCTCTACGACCTCAGGCCTACAGGCACCTAAGGCCGGTCCAGGCAGCAAGAAGGAGAGGGTGTCCAGTCTGCGGCCGCGCGGCATGCTTGCTGATTTAAGGCTTTAGCTCGTCGGCGGGGTGGGTTGTTGCAACCGCAGCACTGGACGTGTTACATCTTCATGCCTATAAAAAGAGAAACGGGGTTCGAAAATTAGGGGCCTAAAATTGTTTATGAGGGGAAGGAGGGTGTGTTTCTAAAGGGGGAGGGTCAGGATGTTGTCGACCCTCGGAGGATTTGCCCACCCTTGTACCCGCCGGATACCACCATGGCGACTGCAACCTCCTGTTTATGCAGTAGCCCCTAACCGAAGATATATTACACTCTCCTTACCCTGTCTTCATCGGCTTCTCGATCGCTTCACTCCCCGTTGACCTGAAAAAAATTTAAGCCCTCATGGCAACCATGTCTAGGCTTTCAAAAAGAAATCTTCCCAAGAAAAAAACTTCAACGAAAAAAAATTCGAAAATCAGGAACAAAACGGAAGTGTCATCTCTGTCGATAACAATAAAAGAGATTTTCCTTTTCGTGAAAAATACTTACAAAAATCTTTTATTCAAAAAAAAAAAAAAATCTAAATTTAACATTGAAATTTTTGTAGAGGAAGTATCCTTGAGATACGATACAAGAAAGAATGAACAGTAAAAAAAAATAATGTGGTTATTCGCGATTATCATAAAGTTGCTTTTATTTCTTTTCCGGTATCAGTTAATTTTTAGTTGGTAAATATAGTACTTTTATTTATTTTATTTATTTTTTGTTTTCAGGTAATATTTGTCATAGGTAGGTCACGAAAGGGTAGTAAAGAATTGATTATATATGTATATAATAAATAAGCATTTGTTTCAGTCAACTTACTTGAATATTTATAGATTTACCAATTTGCCGCTTCAGGATATCCGCCGAGGTGCACCTTGTGGATCTTCCTGAGCTGGTTAGTTAAAACAAAATTAAGTTAATACATATGTATATATATAACCTCTTCTTTCTATACACTCGAGGATTCATTTATATATTCTTTTGGGTTTTTTTTTTTTTTTTTTGTATTTATTTTCCTTTTCTTTTTTTTTTTTTGGTTTTTACTTTTAATTTACTGAAACTAACCGAAACAACCACACTTTACATTTCAAAGTCTATTAGGTTTAATGATAATTTCTTTGCTGTTGGAGTAATTATTTAATGATTTATTTTACACATAACATTCAATAAAACAAAATACACCAAACACCACAAAAGGATTTTTAATTTAATTTTACGATTTTTTTTTGTTCTTCTTTATTTACAGGTTAATAAAAAACTTTATTTTTTTTTTCTCAACTTCCTATTTCAAACTTTAAAAAAAATTTTCTATTGGAGGATCACAGGGACACAACACAAAGGAAGGGGAAAAATTTCGGCTTTGGCTGCGACATCCGGGGGACTACCGTTTGGTTTTAAGCTTTTATCCAGGCTTAGATCTTCCGTTATTATCGTCTTAGTTTCTCATTATTCCAGGTTCTTTTTACTTTTTTTTTTTTACAGGGTTTATTTTCTTTCAGTTTTATTTTATTTCATTTTCAGGTTCTTTTGCTTTTCAGGTTTGTATTATTTCTTTTCAGGTTTTATTCCTTTTTTTCAGGTTCTATTCTTTTTTTTTTTCAGGTTCTTTCTTTTTTTTTTTTTTTCAGGGTAGATTACGGGTAATTCTAATGGGCTATTTAATGATTTACTAATTTGTTTTACTTTGGTTTTTCCCTATAACATTTCGACTAAGGAAATTTTATTTTTTTTTCTTTCTATTCGATTTATTAGGTTTATTTTAGGGGTTTCTTGTCTTTTGTTTTTATTATTTAGGGAATACGGGGGTGGTAAAAAAGGGGGTCGCACTGGCACAGCACTTTACTTGCACTTTTGTTCGGTTTAATTGTTCTTTTTTTTTGTTTCTTTTAACTATGTTATTTTAGTTTTATAAATTGATTATGCTTATTAACTTTCGTTTAGTTTTGTTGTTTGACATAATGTTACACACTTTTTCTTTTGTTATTTTATCGACGCTGGACTTAGACTTTTTTTCTTATAAATTCTTGCGCTTTTAGCAGCTTCGCGACCCGCACATTTAATTACTAACCACTGACTGACTATCGCCACCCATGCAACAGGTGACGACACTTCTCTTTGATATGATCTCTTGCTGATCTACAGCTATATCGGTGATTTTGTCATTCGACACACCAGTTAGCACAAACAAGAGATCATACCATCGATTAGCGGGCCCTGCTGCATGGGAAGTTCAAGAAACTGATGTACATAAGTATATGCATTTGGTGGTGGCTCGTGGGCAGCGGGACTTTTTTTTCTTAAGTCTTTTTTTATGTAATTCCTATTAGGTAATTGCTATATCCTAATTGAACTATATAGTCTGGGATGTTATGTTGTTATTTGTTATGGCTTATGGTAGGTATTATTATTATTACTATATTATTATTATTACTATTACGTATTATTGTTATTATTATTATTGTTATTATTGAGTTTATCTCTATACTTCTCAACCTATATGAGGTTGGAAATTACCTATCCCGGGCTATGCCAAGGGATTAGGCTCTGTTGGGGCATAGACCATGTTCTAGCCCATTCTGTAGGAAACGTCGTACGATATTGCATGTATTTAAAATAACAGATTTTTGCATTGTCTGTATTGCACTTTCAAGATTGTGTTGCTTTAGATGTTTAATAAGGCTCGTCGGAATCAATCCTGTCGCTGACACTATTATTGGCGCTATTGTTACTCGCTCTGCTTGATACATCATCCTTAGCTCTGCTGCAAGTTCGGTGTATTTCTCCACTTTTGTGCCGTATGTTGTTAGCATGTTGTTGTTTAGTGGGATAGCTATGTCGAATAGATGGATTACGTTCGCGGTCTTATCAAACAAAACTATATCAGGCTTGTTCGCTCTTATTGTACGATCAGTAATGATTGATCTATCCCAATATAGTTTAGCGGTGTTATTTTCCAGTACAGGTGGTGCTTCATACTTATAATACGGAAGTTTTTGCGAAATCAGTTTGTGGTTGTTTGCTAGCATTTGATGTATGATTTTAGCAACCTGATTATGTCTCACGGTGTAGTCAACTCCTGCCAAAATGGAACATCCTCCGATAATGTGGTCTATTGTCTCTGCATGGCTGTTGCAGCGACGGCATGTATCGCTGGGAAGGTTTTCCTTTAAGATATATTTCCGATAATTCCGTGTTGCTATTACCTTGTCTTGGATAGCGATCATGAATCCTTCAGTTTCTCCGAAAAGTTGACCTTGTTTTAGCCAGAGATTAGAGTTAATAAGGTCAATGTGATTTTGATACATCTGACCTGGATGCACTCCATGCAGCGTTTTAGCTTTCCAGGTTGCTATCCGTTCCTCTTTCGTGAGTACATTATTCGGAATTTGGAAGTCTTCTTCTCTTAGATTTAAGGGCGTATAGTTCCTATCCGCTAGGCATACAGTCCGTATCATATCAGACGCTTCGATCTGTTGTCTGAAATAGTTTCTCAGTTTCATTACTTGTGAGTAGTGGAGATTTGGTATGTCCAGAAGTCCGCGTCCGCCGGCTTCATTTGGAAGGGAGCATCTTTCTATCGCACTTCTTGGGTGAAGGCAAAGATGTTTTGAAAGACTCGTTCTAATGGAAGTTGCAATTTGCTCGAGATCGGTTTCTGACCATTTTACTGTTCCAAACGAATAAGTCAATACCGGTATTGCCCATGTATTTATGGCTTTACGCTTATTTCCGGCATTCAAATGAGATTTAAGAATTTTCCGCATCCTGTGGTCGAATTGGTGACGTACTCTCTTCTTAATTTCAGCATTTGCTATTCCCTTCAGCTGCAATATTCCCAAATATTTGTAATTTTCACCCGTTGTAAGGTTGGCGATTATATTGTTTTCATCTAAAGCATATCCATCGGTGTTATCTTGCACCTTGCCTTTCTGAATATGGATGGTTTTACATTTATCGATGCCAAAATCCATTCCAATATCATCACTGAAACTTTTTACTTGCTCTATCATTCTGAAGAGCTTATCTTTGGTGTTAGCATATAGTTTCAAATCATCTACATACAAGAGGTGGTTAATTAGCAGGCTTCCAGTTTCGGCTTTTAAGTTGAATCCTATGCTGAGCTTTTTGAGTATTTTACTCAGTGGGTTCATGTTAGCTGGGTTATTATTATTATTGTTATTATTATTATTGTTATTATTATTATTGGAATTAGGTATGATTATTATTATTTGAATTATTATTATTATTGTTATTAGATTATCAATTGGTAGATATTATATTGGTTTAATTTAATTTATAGGTAAGTATTTGATTATAAAGTTGTGTATTATATTAGAATTATTTATTATTGGTAAGTATTGTTTATTGAAATAAGTATTATAAAAACATAATTTTATTATAGGTAAGTATTGTATTATTAAGGTAAGTATTATATATGCTTTATTTAGTTATAGGTAAGTATTGGATTATAAAGGTAAGTATTATTTTGGGATATGTATTATAGGTTTTTTTTGATTATTATGGTATTTATGTATTATATTTGTAATATTTATTATAAATGAGTATTATTTTATTGAAATGAGTATTATATTAGAATTATTATAATTGGTAAGTATTATATAACCTTTATTATTATGGGTAAGTATTATTTTGTTCTAAGGAAGTATTATTTTATTAAAATAGGTATTATATTATAATTATTTAGTATGGGTATGTATTAGTTTATTTAGGTATGTATTATGTTAGCATTATTATAGGGTAGTATTGGATTATTTAGGTAGGTATTATAGGTAAGTATTTTATTAAAAGTAAGTATTATAATAACATGATTTTATTATAGGTAAGTATTATATTATTATTATTATATTATTATGTGTGCCTTGAGAAAAAAAAAGTGCTGTTCCCTACAAGGTTTAACTTGTGGAGTTCACCCAAGAGTTCTGCTGCTGGAATTTTCTTATGAAAATTGTGAACTCTTAATCTGGGACCAAGCTTTTGGTTAACGCTAACCGAGAGACCGTTTTCCTTAAATTTACTACTCTTTACCACCTCCTCCCTTTCGTTTGATGATGGAAAACTCATAATACATCCTGTCTTAGTCGACCTGATCTCCCTTACTCGAACATCTAATAGTGGAGCAACTTTTTCAATCACTCTCTTCTGAACCTCTTTGGTGGTCTCCTTTTCACCGCCTTTAATTCTTACCTCAAAAATTGGCGCCCTTGGTTTAATCTCTACGCAAGGGGCAGAGATTATTGGCCCAGCTGGATTTAAAATCTGGGCATAGGAAGGGCGTCCAGTCAAATTGACTGGGTTTCCAACCTGAGCCAATTGCGTTGTTCTTGGAACAGTGCATGGAACAGCAATAATCGGGGCGGCTACCTCTTTTCGTAAAGACCGAGGAGCTGGTTTGGGAGTGACTGAGCACTTATCCTTTCCACTCAAGACTTCTATACGACCTTTTAATCTCTCGTTTTCGCCAAGCATCTGAAGCAACAGATGCTCGAAGCTTGCCGAGACCTCGTATATTTTCCCTATAACTTTATAAGGCACTTCACCCGAGCTAACAAGATCAATAACCTTCTACTTTATTAGAGCCACGGACTCTCCAACCTTCTCTTTCGAAATCAGACCTGCGGACCTTTCGATCACCCTATCAATATTTTTGCTAACAATTGCCTCCATATTAACACAAGGGGAAACAGCATTCGTAACAACCTTTTCCCCAGAAGCAGCAACGACTGTCGTGGAGCCAGTATTGATTTGAAACACCCTTTAACACAGAAACAGCAGAAACAGCCACAACAGCCCCATCAGTAGGGGAAACCTCACTCACTGTTGCCCAGCTTACCAACCTCCGGGTCGGGCAACTCCACTGCCACATCAACCACCATTCCGGCTAGATCCTGCGTCTCTACGGAGGTGGTTGGTTTCTTCTCCAGCTTTTTCAGTTTCCTGCCTTTGGTCACTTCATACTCCATGGCTGAATCATCACCATCAGCCCTCGCATTTTGAATTTCTAATGCCCTCTTAGCCTTCCTCAACTTTTTTTCCTTTTTCAGCTTTTGTTAGGCAGTTTCGGCTTCATCTGAACTAACAGCTTTCAATTTCAGGAATTTGGCCTCTTTTTCACTCTGCTGTAGTCCTCGGGCTTTGTAGGCTTTTTGAATTCCTCGTCTGATGTCAAGGTGACATTATTCTCCCTCTTTCTATTTTCTTCAAAGAATTTCGACATTACAGCTTCTTTTTCTTCTTTTAAAAACCCAAGCACTTATCTTCACATATTTGAGTTCCTGGAATTAAATTCCTCGCTCTTACAATACACCTCACTAGTTAATAAGTTGACTGTATACTTCTACTGTACACCGCTATCCGTATACAGCCACGTCAGTGAACACTGGGTCGACTGTACACTTCGACTGTACAGTGTGCTAATTACTTTTTCGCTAATCACTTTTTGTATGAAAATTTTTCAATGAAAAATTCTCAAACACCACTTATTCCTCTTTTAAGCTATTAAAGCTTTTTAGCTTGACGCGCACACACGGTAAACGGTAAAAAATATACCACGCTCGCACGCGAAAATCAAAAATCACAGCAAAACAATATGCGCATACAGCCACGTCAGAAGACACTTGGTCGACTGTACACAAATAATGTACAATGAAATAGTCGATGGCTTTGAACGTCAACCTGGTCTGATTCTCTCCTTTACTTGCTACTCACATCTAATGAAAATGGTTTCACGCCGATTAAAAATTTCAAATGTGTCAAAGCCAACTTCGAAGCTTATTATGGAGGCCATGACGGCGATTACTCATCGGACAATTGTCTTGCCGAGTAAAATCTTTATTTTTTTATTTTAATGCCTCCAAAAGAAACGTCTGAAGTTATTGATGCTGTAGTAAATCTCGCAAATTTACAAAAAAACATTTGAGTTGGATGAAATGGATAATTACTATAAGGAAGAGAAAAATAACAGTCGGGAGGATGAATATGATTTTGACGTTCAATATTCAAGAATTCAAGTGATAGTGAGGAAGAAAATGATGAAATTAACAAAAATATAAAAGAAGTCTATATTCTATATATTCTATAATTTTTTAAAAGACATTTACGACGAAGTTAAAAATAAGGTAAATCAAATTCAAAATTCCGTTGCTATTAAAAATAATTGTATGTGTGTAGATTTTTGCAAGTATCTTTTAAAGTTTCTATTACCTTACGCACCTTTTTGGACGACCCTTATAAATTGTGAAAATAGGCATCTGGTTAAAATTCAAAATGAAAATAATTTGAATTCCGGATGATTTAAGTACTATTCACATGAGAGCGACCAACGACAAACGAATAAGAAAAGAAAGGGGATTTAAAACATATATAAGCCTAAATCCTTCACAAAAACTTTACAAAAGTGTAGAAATCTAGTTTAATTTAATGTTAATACAGTAAAACCCGCTTAAGAGAAACCCGCTTAAGAGAAAAACCCGCTTACCTGAAACACTTTTTTCATCCCCAAATATTTTACGACCAATTTCCCTTAAAACACTCCGCTTAAGTGAAACTCGCTTAAGCGAAAAACCCGGATAAGTGAAACATTATTTTCAGTTAATTTTTAATATTTTTCATTGAAAAAAAACTCTCTTAAGTGAAAAAAAAAAATTGAATCGAACAGAACAAAAATTTGCAACTTTTCGTTTTTCAATAAATTATTTTTGTGTTATTTAATCGTTGTTTTATTTAACTTCTTTCAAGGCAAGTTCAAAAGATAAAAACAATATTGTTTCTAGCATTAAATCTCCGCTTAATGGAATTTTTAAATCCGCTTAAGTGAATTTTTTTTTCACTTATCCGAACTCCGCTTTTCACTTAAACGGGGTTCGTTTAAGTGAAAAACCCGCTTAAGTGAAAGCAAAACTGTGACATTTTGCCGTTTCTCTTAAGCGGGTTTTACTGTATATTAAAATTTGCGTTGTAATTGATTAAATGAGAGAAATTTGAGAAAATAAATTGGTCATCGCGAATTGCAATATGACTGCTACGAACACCACATACCATCCACACTGCAACGAATGAATTGTTCGCGCGTGGCTAACCTCAAAATCATTCTAAAATAATTTTCTTGGTGTTTGGTAATGGCTGAAGCGATCATGGAAAAAAAGGTAAATAAATATATTCAATAAAAATTCAAATAAATGTTTAAGCAAGTCTGCTATTACACGACGAATCTAGATGCATGCGCCTTCTTCGAATTCTGCTTTGATATTTCGTCCACTGATTCAAGCGCTATTATACGTTGAAACCAGATTCATGAATCCGATTTGACAGTTCTCTTTATTTTTCATTTCGGTGTTGGTGAGCGTATGTGCTCTTCAAAATAAAGAAGCAATCAGAAAGAAGTATTTCTATGCATTACATTGAAGTTTACTCCTCGGATAACGAATATAATAACGATGTTGTTGTTGTCGATGCTCGCGGTGACGTTGGTGATGTTGATGATATTGCTGTTGTTAATGTTGATAGAGAAAAACTTGTTGCTGTTGATGATCGTGTTGCTGTCGATGCTCGCGGTGATGTTGGTGATGTCGATGATATTGCTGATGTTAATGTTGATACAGTAAAACTTGTTGCTGTTGATGATCGTGGTGAAGGTGCGAACGAAAGTGAAAAACTTGTTGCTGTTGACGATCGTGTTGCTGAAGCTGTTGTAAGCAATAATGTCACTAGTAAGTGTATGAAACAAAAACATTTAATAGGCAGCGATGTTCTCGCCGTTTCCGTTCTTCCTTCTGTACCTAAACTTCGCTTTATACATGTTTCTCGGCTTAAAAATACTGTCAATGAAAACGACATTAAGAAATTTGTTGCACAAAAGTTAAATCTGCCAGCAGAAACTCTTATTTGCTCTAAACTGGTAAAGAAAGATGCAGATGTTTCTCAACTACATTTTATAAATTTTAAACTTGGTGTACCTTCGGGATCTTTCAATGCTGTTCTTCAATCATCTTTATGGCCAACTGGTGTACAAGTTAAGCAGTTTGTGAACCATCCAAAAAACGGACTAGGCCAAAAACAAAATCCAACATCAACATAGTGAATGATCTTCCGATTTTTAGCTATGACAACAGTTTTTCCATCTATTATCATAATGCGAGCGGTTTGAGAACCAAATCGCATGATTTCTTTATTGCTGTCCTGGACTGTCCATACAACATTATAGCTTTAACTGAAACTTGGTTAAATGATAACTTTTTGAATGGTGAATATTTCCCTTCCGATTACAACGTCTTTCGCAAAGATCGTCAAACTGGTCAAACTAGAGGAGGAGGAGTTTTGTTGGCTGTTCACTCAAATTTTACAAGTAGAGAAATTAAACTACCTTATCATTCTTTCGAAATTGATCAGATTTGTGTCTGTGTAGATCTATTTATTCAATCTTTTAAAATGATTCATTTATATATTTTTGTATCATATATCCCACCTTCATCTCAAAATTCTTTGTATGAGTCTCACATTAAAAATATTTTAGATATTGCTAATGATAAAGATGAAAATTGTTATTTTGTAGTTGTTGGAGATTTTAATTTGCCTAATATTAATTGGAAATTCTCAAATGATGAAAAGCAAATGTTTCCTTATAATGTTATCAAAGATTATGAATATAATGTTATTGATAGTTTATCAGCCTTAAATGTGTATCAAATCAACAATATTTCTAATTCTATCGGTCGTATTTTAGATTTAATTTTTATTGATAATTGCCTTGAAGCTCAATGTAATGAACCATCTTATAAAATATTAGAAAATAGCATTCATCACAATTCAGTTGAAATAGTTTTTAATTTTTCCATTTTGAATGAATCTAAATCAAATAATAATTCACAATTGTATGATTTTAAAAAAGCTGATTATGATTCCATAAAAACTTATTTGAGCACAATAGAGTGGCAACATATCTTAAGTGGTGAAGATACTAAACAAGCTCTTACTCTGTTTCGGAACATTTTAGATTCAGCGGTTTCTTCTTACGTTCCTAAAAAAACTTTATTTAAAAGTTCAAATAAACCTATTTGGTTCAACAAAAGTTTATCAAGACTGAAAAATGTCATGAATAAACTTAATAAAATTAAAAAATCTTCAATTCATTTAAATGAACAGTTCAAACAAATTAGAAGGGAGTATGAGTTTTTGAAAAAATGTTTATATAAGCAATACGTCTCGTCTCTTGAATCGAATATTAAGAATAACCCTAAGAGTTTTTGGTCATATATGAACACGAAAAGAAACTCAATTGGGATTCCATCTAGCATCACTTATAAAAATGTGCTGTCCGATGATATTAATATAATTTGCAATAACTTTGCGTCGTTTTTTCAATCTAATTTTATTGATCTCAAATTAGATTATGCCAACACAATAAATTCAGATCCTGTGGTTGATCTTGGTAATTTGCAGTTATCTGTAGACAATGTTTTACAAGTACTTTTATCTCTTGAAAATAATTTTTCTATTTCACCAGACAATATTCCACCAATTCTTTTAAAAACTTGTGCTAATATACTTGCTACTCCACTTTGTATAATATTTAACCTTTCTTTAAGTAATGGTGAGTTCTTAGATGAATGGAAATACTCTATAATAACTCCCCTTCATAAATCAGGTACAAAAAGTTCGGTTGAAAATTACAGACCAATCGCAAAACTGCAGTTAATTCCTAAGGTTTTCGAAGCTGTTGTAAAAAACAAATTGTATAATCTTATTCATAATAATATTTCAGTTTACCAACATGGTTTCATAAAAGGTAGATCCACCACTACAAATTTATCAATATTTTCAAATTTTTGTCTATCTCAGATGGAAATGCGTTCCCAAGTCGACACTATTTACACTGATTTTTCAAAGGCTTTCGACCGCGTTCAACATAGTGTTCTCTTAAGAAAACTAGAGATGTTTGGATTCCACTCTCAGCTCCTAATGTGGATAAAGAGTTATTTAGTAGGTAGAAAACAGGTGGTGAAAATTGACAATGCCTTGTCTAAGGAAATTATAAATTTTTCGGGTGTTCCTCAAGGTAGTCACCTTGGACCACTTCTTTTTATCATTTTTATTAACGACTTACCATTACATCTTACTTTTTCTAAATATCTTCTATTTGCTGATGATTTGAAAATATTCAGCTCCATAAATTCATTGAACGATGCAAAGAACGTTCAAATTGATTTAAATAATTTAATTAAATGGTGTAATATCAATGGTCTATATTTTAACAATAAAAAATGTAGCGTTGTGACATTTTCGAGAAATCATAGTCCATTATATTATAATTATAAACTCGAAAACGACATTTTACAGAGATTTGATTGCCATAAGGATCTAGGCGTAATCTTCGATTCTAAGATGAATTTTTCAAATCACATAGACCATGCGATCTCAAAAGCAAACTCTATGCTAGGGTTTGTTATTCGAAATTCAAAAGATTTTGAAGACCCATATACATTGAAAGCTCTTTATTCTAGTCTTATCCGACCACATTTAGAATATTGTACTCTTATATGGAGCCCCTTTACCGCGTCTAGCATTTGTCGTATAGAAAAAGTTCAAAAAAGGTTCACAAAGTTTGCCTTACGAAAAATTTTTGGTTATTCTAATGTTCCATCTTATGAGACGAGGTGTATTTTAATTGATCTAAAACCTCTAGCTCAGAGAAGAAAATTAAACTCAATACTTTTTGCTTTTGATGTATTGAATTGTAATATTGACTGTCCGGTTTTGTTATCTATGTTTTTTATTTATGCGCCTTCTCGAAACTTGCGCCCGCGTATCTGCGATTTTTTAAATGTTCCTTACCACAGTACTAGTTATGCTAAGCATAATCCTATCACAAGAGCTTGTATGGATTTTAATGAATATGATTTTGCAATTGATTTTAGTATTAATAGAAATGTTTTGAAACATAAATTATTAAATTTGTTATAATGCTATATGTTTTCTAGTATATACGGGTGGAAAAATCTTAATTTTTATGAAAGGAAATGAAACAAACTGAACTCAATCGCTTTTTAAAAATCAGTAACCTTTAATTCTTCCTTTTGCCCTCCATATAACCTTTTCTTTTATATACATATATTATTCATATGTGTGTGGAACTGACAGCTGAATATGGGGCATAGATGGTTATGGCCGCGTTCACTGCAACAGTTTTAAGGCAGCATCCAACATTCTCCCCCCCCAGTGCACAAAGTAAACGATCGATGTGTGTATCACCAACCTGCGACTTCACATTTCTTGTTTCCTTTTATATACATACATAGATCTCGCATGAAAAGAGAAAATTTATTAATAAATTTACACATAAATACTATATTTTCCTTTATTCATAAATTTCTTTAATATTATATTTACTAACGCCATCTATTAGCTAGGAATATTACTAATACGTCACATAACACCCACCCTTACACATTAACTAATTGATTTCAGCGAAACTGAATCGAGTCTCGATACTTGACCAACGTCATATTGTACTTCCGTTTTCTCCATGTAAGTTGTGACTTGTGAGTTGTGACTCTATCTATATTCATGTTTAATTTGTTTACCTTTCGCGATTTGATTATATTATGTAGTAATTTTTTTATTTTTGTGTAGTGTTATTAAAGTATATGTTAAATGTAAATATGGAAATTTGTGAAATGTATTTACATAGTGTTTCGTGCGATGTACATATGGACATACATATGCACATACATATGTAATGTTGTAATTGGTTTTTTTTTTTTTTTTTTCGTCGCAAGTGCCGGTTGGTTAGAAATTTCCATGACGTCATGACGTAAGATTCTGCTGGTGAGTGGTTTTTGTTTTTTTTTTTGTTCTGTTTTATTACCCATTTGTTTACTTTCAGGTTTGCGGCTATCAATGGTATATACTACAGTGAGACATGTCGGAGGTGGTATGGTTGCCAACTAGACGAATTAGTGTTGTGAGTGTTTATTAGGTTTTTAGATTTGAATTTGATTAAAAATTTTTTTTTTTACGATTTCAGATTTTAAATTTATATTTTATTTACTCTTATTATTATTATGTTTTCAAATATCCTTTAGCCTTTTGAATTTTATATTTTCTGAAATTCGATTTTGTTTTGTTTTGGTATTTAGATTGAGTTGTGCATGTGTAATTGATATAATATATGTATATATATATATATTTATATATATATTTGTATATATATATTTAATTCATTATTGATATATGATATGTATTTGGGGGTATGTATGTGTATGTATGCATGTGTGTGTGTATGTATGGGTGTGTATGTGTGGGTGTGTGTTTATGGATATATGTGTAGGTTTTCAGGTCTCTTCCAGTTTTCCTTGCTAGAATGTATTATTTTTTTTTTTTTGATTGGGTATTACTGAGTTGAGCCTTATTAGTGGACTATATGACTCTGTGATAGTATGTTTTGACTGATTTTGAATAATTTTGAGTTTTTTTTTTTTTTTTCTTTTCCGAGTGAGTTAATCTTTTATGATTGGTTTTCTTGATTTTATGTAGCGTTAGTTCAATTTTATAGAAAATTCAGATTTTTTTTGAGTGCTTTACGACATGCCGAGTCTGCGATTTATTTGAATGAGTTTGAGTGAATGTGTTTTGATTCATTGAGTTTGAAAGTTTAAATTAATGAGTTTTCAGTTAGAGTAACGTTTGATGGTAATGGGCAAATTTTGGTGATAGGTCTTTTTATTTCGGTGTTCTGGGTTCTCACTTTCACTACTCGGATGAGTTGATCCTGTCCTGGGTAAGTTTCGATGATCATTCCCAACGACCATTTTGATGGTGGAAGTCTCTCATCGCGTAGTAGAACCAACTGTCCGATTTTTGGTTGTTCTTCCCTTTTGAGCCATTTTGGGCGATTTTGCAACCTTGATAGGTATTCGCCGCTCCATTCTTTCCAGAAAGTTTGCAGGGTTGCTTGTATGCGTTTCCACCTGTCGAGGCAACCAATTTTTTCGTTTGACAAGTCAGCTTCTGGAACGATATGACATGATGTGCCAATCAAAAAGTGTGCTGGTGTAAGTACACTGTAGTCATCCAAACTGTCTGTTACCGGGCAGAGGGGTCTCGAGTTAAGACAAGCTTCTATTTGTGAAAGAAGCGTGCTGAGCTCCTCAAAGGTAAGAGCTTGATTCTGGGCTATTCGTCGTAAGTGGTATTTAACAGATTTCACTCCTGCTTCCCATAATCCACCGAAATGAGGAGAAGCAGGAGGAATAAAATTCCAATTTGTTCCCAGTTGGCTTAATGAATTGGCAATGTCCGTAAAATCGTGCTTTGCATCCTTTAACATTTTTTGCAATTCTGTATTAGCACCTTTAAAATTGGTTCCACAGTCGCTATAAATTTCAGAGCATATTCCTCTCCGGGATGTAAAACGGCGGAAAGCGGCAACGAAGGCTTGAGTTGTTAGATCGGTGACAGCTTCCAGGTGAATAGCTTTGGTTGAGAGGCAAATAAATATTGCGAAATAACCCTTAAATCGCTTGGCACCTCGTCCTTTCCAAGCCTTAACCTCGATAGGTCCAGCGTAGTCTACTCCTGTATGTGTAAAAGGTCGTGACACGTTAACTCTGGGTGCTGGTAAGTTTCCCATGAGTTGTTCCATTGATTTGGGTTTATTTCTGAAACATATAATGCATTCGTTGATGTGTTTTTTAACAGTTCTTTTCAAATTGAAGATCCAAAACTGGTTTCGAATAAATGCAACAACTTGTTGTATACCACCATGGAGCGTTTTTATATGTGCGTCCTCAATAATGAGTTTTGAAAAATTATGGTTTGGCTTCAAGATGATAGGGTGTTTTTGGTCAAACGTGAGTGTAGCGTTTTCGAGTCTACCTCCAATTCGTATAATACCACTTTGATCAATAAATAAGTTGAGTGTTTTCAAAAGTTTTGTTTTTTGGGTCTTTGTTATCTCTTCGATAACATCAGGAAACATCTGTTTCTGTACATTGCGTATAGCTGTACGTAATGCGATGGCAATTTCTGCCGGTGAAAGAATTGTAATAACTCTTAGAGTTCGATGGACTCTTAGGTTGTGAACGAATCGGTTTACTCGTCCGATAATTCGTAATGCTTTGACTAGTTTTGATTGTTTAGCTAAAATCTCCAAAATCACATTTTCCTCTTGACAAGCTACGTTCACTATGATTTCGCGTTTTTCTTCATCCGTGTTTAACTGAGGGGGTTGATTTGGTATACTAAAGTCCCATTTTTCCTGTAGAAATGATGGTCCTTTCCACCACAATTCTTTGTCTTTTAGTTTGGAAGGTAGAATTCCTCGAGATGCAAGATCTGCTGGATTGAGTTTAGTTGGAATGTGTCGCCAAATACTTACATTAGTAAGCCGCTGTATTTCGGTGACTCTATTGGCGATAAAAGTTTTCCATTTTGATGGTAACGCTGAAATCCAACATAAGGTAATCGTAGAGTCTGTCCAGGCGAAAACAGGAACATTTTGAAACGGAAGAACCTTTTGCACATAGTTGAGAAGCTTTGCAAGCATAACAGCTCCACATAATTCCAATCGTGGAAGTGAGACTGTACTAACTGGGGCAACTTTAGTTTTCGCAATTAGAAGATTGGTGTGTATACAGTTGCTGCTTTCCAAAACACGAAGAAAAACTACAGCACCGTAAGCTTTTGTGGATGCGTCACAAAATCCATGGATTTCGATTTTTTGGTTGGTTTCTTGAGTGTTTATCCATCTTGGAATGCGTATTTCTTCGAGATATTTAAGCTCCTCTTGAAACGTAAACCATTCTTGTTGAAGTTCTGCTGGAACAGGTTCATCCCAGGAGAGACCATTCAGCCATAATTGCTGCATTATAATTTTTGCTTTGACGACGCAAGGAGCAATCCATCCAAGCGGGTCATAAATTCTGGCGATTGTTGAGAGAATTGTACGTTTGGTAACATTATCTTCAATGGATATTTTTTGAAATGTAAAGGAATCAAAAGACGGATACCAACTTATTCCAAGCATCTTCATATGGTCTAGAGATCCAATGGTCAGAGAAATTTGGGTTTCTTGATCTTCCTTTGGAACTGATTTTAGAAATTCCTTATCATTGCTCATCCATTTTCGAAGGTGAAATCCTGCCTCTAATAATAATTTTGTTATTTGATTATATTTTTCTTCTGCTTCTTCTAGTGAGTCCGCGCCAGACACTAAATCATCGATATACATATCTTCCTGAATCATTTTTGCTGCTAACGGATATGTTGATTCTTCATCAGAGGCCAATTTCTTCAAGGTACGGTTTGCTAAATATGGCGCTGGGGCAGTGCCGAACATAAGAACTTTGATTTTATAAAGTTTAACGGGTTTGGACGGATCGTCTCGCCAAAAAATTAGTTGGTAATAAGCGTCTTCTGGATTAATTTGGATCTGCCGGTACATTTTCTCGATGTCCGATGTGAAGGTAATTTTGTAGATTCTCCATCTAAGAACAATCGAAATTATGTCGGTTTGAGTTTTAGGTCCAGTCATTAGCCGGTCGTTCAAAGAATTTCCGTCTAAACTTTTGTAAGACGCATTGAAAACCACACGTAATTTGGTTGTGGTGCTGGCTTCCTTGATGACGGCGTGATGTGGAACAACATAGTGATATGGCGAGGTGAATATATCATCATTATTTATATCTATTTCTTCCATTTGGTTTAGCTGGAGATATTCGGCTATACATTTGTTGTATTCTTTGTGTAGTGTTGGGTCTTTCAATAATTTACTTTCTTGTTTGTAGAACATATTTAGGGCGCTGTATTTTGTAGATTTGAATTGTGGACGAAGATTTCCTTTGAAGGGTAAGGAAACTTCAAATCGCCCTCCCGGCAACCTTTTGGTATTTCTTAAAAAATGCTCCTCGCACTCACTATCTTCTTGCAATTCGACTTTGTCGTATGGCGTTTCTTCTATTTCCCAAAACTTTCTCATTTGAGTGTCGATGTCTAAAAATTGGCTATACACTTGTATAGTTCGAGTTTGTTCGATAGGTACCTTTCCCAAAATTATCCAGCCAAACTCCGTTTTTTGGGCTATTGGAGAAATGGCTTCTTCTCCTCTAACAACTTCGGGTAAAACTACTTCGCAGTAAACATCGCTGCCTAACAAGAGATCGACTTGTGCTGGTTGATGGAATGTGGGATCGGCTAGTTGCAAACCGCGTATATGATTAAGTTTTGATCTCAAAAATTCTTGTCTTGGTAGCAAACCAGTAAGAGTTTTATAAATATATCCTCTTGTTGTTGTAAAAAAATCGGAATAGTTCGATTTCAAGTTAAGTTCGATAAAGTTTTCACACGACGAGCTTTTCTTCTGACCTAAAACTGAAACGTCAAAGGAAACTGGGTGTTTTTTCAATCCTAACATTTGAGCAGCGGATTCAGTTACGAACGTAGCTTGAGATCCAGGATCTATTAATGCTCTTAACTTCACAAAGTCTCCTTTTGCCGATTTCACTTTGATAATCGCTGTTGCAAGTAATATTTGTGTATTTTTGAATTCATTTAAAAAATAACAACCTGATGACGTTGTAGTATGCGTGTCGTAGGGATTAAACGATGTTGCATCTGGATCAGGGTTACCCCTGGGATTTTTCAAAAAGTCGCAGAAAAAAGTCGCTTTTACAAAAAAAAGTCGCAATTGAAAGAAAAACTCGCATACCTAAATATTATTTTTTTTTTACCATAGGAAAAACAATTTAGATATTTTTTTGAATTTCTTTATTTAAACACTTAGATAGGTATACATTAAAAAATAATAAAAACAAAAAAAAACCTAATTTAAAGACTTCATTTTACATAAATTAATATGTATGTAGGTTTTAAGTTGAAATAAATACCTAAAAAGATATGTAAATCACATTAATGTTTCGTTTTTTTAATAAAGTTTCTCTATACTTTTTAATTAGGTTTCAGGAACCCACCCACTTATATCACAGTCAATGAGATTTGTGGAAGCTAACATATTTTCGCAGGTTTCCCTTTGTAAACGGTTTGTTAATTTATTTTTTATAAGCGTAAGTTTTGAATAAAACTTGCTCAGCGCAAGCGCTGCTGTGTGACAACGTTAAAATTTTACAAACAAATTCGTAAAGGTCAAAGTAAAGGTTATCACCTAAACTATTTTTTAAAGTACCAACCTTGTACCAAAACTCTTCTATATTTTTAATTTCAAAAATTTTGCCATAGTTTTTGTCAAAGGCTTGAAGCTCTAGGTGTTTGTATTGATCTACCACTTTTTCTGGCTCATTTGTAAAGCTATTAAAATTTGAAACCAACCGAAAATAGTTAAAATCCTGATTTGATCTAATTATTTTTGGATTTATATGTTTTAAAATAGAAAGCTTCTCATCTTTAACATTAAAAATTTCTTAGGAAAGCGTCAAATAATATTGAAGTAAATTTTTTTTTATGCAAATAATTTCAAAATTTGTGAGTTTTTTATCCTTTAAGCAATTTTCGGCTTCCATGCCGATATATATTTCTTCAATTTTTAAAATAATTTTCGTTTCGATAATCAATCTCAGAAATAGATTTTCCAAGAACACATTCTTTCAATAAAAAATTTTGAAAAATAATAAATAGAGGATCTTCTATATAAGAGAACAAATAAGCAATTTGTGATGTTTCACTCTGAAAAACTTTGTTTAAAATATTTATTTTTGAAAGAATATATTTTAGAAACTTTAAATAAACTAAATTTTCGTTGTTCAAATTTTCGAGAATAATATCAATTTTTGAATTTGTACTTTCTTCAAATTTAGCCCTAATAAAAAAATGTTGCAAGACAACCCATTGCTCCACGATGCGGCATGTTACATGTTAGAGACAAAGCACAAAGGTAAGGAGAAATTCCAGGAAATGTCAGTGTCAGTCGTCAGTGCCAAACACGTAAGAGAACAAAAAACAATCTAACAGCGCCCCCGTGGTGGGAATGGGAAAACAAAAACTACTTTCGAAAACGAGAATGCGAACAGAAAACAAAGAACAATGCAAAGACAATCATACTCACACATTCTCAGAAAAGTTTGATGGTAAATGTTTAAACGAAGAAAAAGTCGCAATTTTAAACAATTTTAAAAAGGTCGTCGCATAGTCGCACAGCACAAAAAAGGTCGCAAAAATGCGACTAAAGTCGCATAAGGGTAACGCTGATCTGGATTGAATTCCGTTGCAACGTGATGTGTTTGTGAATGAGGTGGATTTTGAGAATTTGTATTTGTATGATTTGATGAGTTTTGATTTTGTTGGGTAAATGTGAATGAATTCGATGATGGTTGAGAACGAGAATTTGGATTATTTGTGAATGTTTTATTGTTATGAGTGTTGAGTTGATGTTGACTTGATTGAACGAACGATTGTTGCCTGAATGGATTTGGGTTTGAATTTGATTGCGATTGTCCTTGATTTATATTGTTAAAATTTGGATTTTGTGTATTTATGACATGCAGTAGGGAATTATGTGGCTTATGACAAAAATAGCATGTTTTATTGCTAGGACAATTATTAGTCCGATGGCTAAAGCCCAGGCAGTTAAAACAATTTCCAAATTGTCTAACCATTCGCTGCCTAGCACCTACGTCCATCCTCAGAAATTTCGAACACGTTCGTAACGAATGTACACCTTTATGGCATACTTTGCAATTAAAATTTTCACTTGACTCAGTGTTAACGTGGAAAATGTTTCTTGTCTGACGTTTGTTGACTGTTGGGTTTGAGTTGTGTTGCTGATCTACCATTTCCAAGGTTCGAAAAATTGTTTCTAAGAAGTCAGAAAATTCCTTGAAGGTCGGAATTTCTTTCTTAGTACCAAGTGTATTTTCCCATTTTGATTGAAGTGTAGAAGGTAGTTTTTTGACCAGCATAAAAACGATAATTGCATCCCAGTGTTGTACTGGGAGTTGAAGGTTCTCTAAAGCGTGTAGGATTTTTGTGGAATTATCCAACAATTCACGAATCCCTTTAGCGTTTTCATCACGAACGACTGGCAAATCATAAAGGAGTTTTAGCTCGTTGTTCACAAGAATTCTTTTGAAATCATATCTGGATTTTAAAAGATCCCACGCTTTGTCATAGCTTGCCTCATCTACGTTGATATGCTCAAGTAAAATACCTGCGCCTTCTTTGCAGCTAGACTTTAAGTAATGCAACTTTTCTATTTTTGACAGCGAAGTATTGTTGTGGACCAGCGAAACGAATTGGTCATGAAAAGAACGCCAGTTTTGGTATTCCCCCGTGAAATTCGGTGGGTGGATTTTCGGCAGACGAACATCGTGTTGTTTTTGACTGTTTAACTGATGTCCGGAGTTTGGATCTGAGAGATTTGTATTCGTTTGAGTTGACGTAGCTGCCCATTTATCCAACTCATCCAACAACTGTGATTTATAAGTAGTATATACTTCATTTGTATTGTTATATAACTCTTCTACCGAAGTTAAGGTTTCTGCTTTCAACTCTTCGCTACAAATAACTATGTTATGTTGATTAACTATGGTAATCCAGTAATTATCCAAAGTTTGAAGCCGTGTAGATACATAGTTCTTTGTTCTACGACTCGGGCTAACAGTTTTCTTAAAATTATCGAAATCCTTCGCTACTTGTTTGCAAGTATTGTTAAAAATTTTAACTGCATTCATTATTTTAGGTGATTTATTTTTATATATGAATGTATATATATATAATTTAATTTAATATAATTAAAGCAAGTTGCTTGCTACTCACTGTGATTTTCTTGTTTCAGGCGGATTAATTTGCTGTCTGCTGCTGCTGCTTCTGCTGCTGCTGCTACTGCTGCTGCTGCTGCTACTGCTGTTGCTGCTGGTGTCGGGTGGTTGTTGATGTTTGTTTTAACTTTATTAAAATGTTTTTGATTGTTTAATGGTTTTTAAATAAAACCAATGTTTAATCGTAATAAAGTAAAAGCGAAAAAAAATTTCGAAAAAAAACGACAAAATGTCGGCACACACTGTTCTTATTTCAAAGAAAATTCTTTTCAATGTTTTTCACCAAAATGATTTTACTGGTTGGCTGGTTTATTTTTTTTAGACTCGAAGGACCAAATGTTTTCTAGTATATACGGGTGGAAAAATCTTAATTTTTATGAAAGGAAATGAAACAAACTGAACTCAATCGCTTTTTAAAAATCAGTAACCTTTAATTCTTCCTTTTGCCCTCCATATAACCTTTTCTTTTATATACATATATTATTCATATGTGTGTGGAACTGACAGCTGAATATGGGGCATAGATGGTTATGGCCGCGTTCACTGCAACAGTTTTAAGGCAGCATCCAACACTATATGTTAAATTATGTATTTTATCATGTTATTATCATAATTCAAATAGTCTAAGTAGAGTGTGTAGCTTTTAAGACGAATAAATAAATAAATAAATAAATTATATGAAGCAGAATGGAAGAAAAACGGACAAGAGAAAAGAGAAACGTCAAATTGTTGCACCGAAAATTTTACCCACGCGACACGGGGCAGTTTTTTTTCCGTCTCATCTTTCGATTTTTTTTTTCTCTTTTGCACCTACGTTATTCGAAAAGTCGCACGCGTCTGGATGCATCGTGTAATAGCAGACCAAGGAATACTAAAATAATGTAAATAATTCTAGGAATTTGACGAAAGATTAATTTTGGAAGTGAAAGCAAATCCAACAAAATACAATACGGCCGACCGTTCCTATTCAGATAGGTACAAGAAAGAAGAGAAATGGCAAAATATTGCTTTTACTTTGAATACCGACGCGTCGGCTGGCGGGCACATGGATGCTCCTAGTTTAGAAATTGATGAGATAGGTATAGCGGTTGATAGGCTGAAGGCAAGAAGGTCTCCGGGGTTTGATGGACTAACTGGCGAAATGGTGAGAGCCATTTGGTTGGCGGTTCCCGAGTACCTGGCTTCCTTGTTTTCAAGCTGTATTAGGGAAAACCATTTTCCTACTGAATGGAAGTGTGCGAAGGTACTTATACTGTTGAAGTCTCCCGATAAGATCAGGTCTAATCCTAGGTCTTATTGCGGCAGTCTACTTCCGGTACTTGGTAAAGTACTGGAAAGAGTAATGGTGAATAGACTGTTGTGTGTTGTGTATGCCTGACCCATGCCCATATTAGTTCGGCTTCACGCCAGGACGTAGTGTTGTGGATGCATGGTTGCAAGTTAAAAGATGCATCAGTGAATCCACATCAAAATATATCCTAGGGATATTCGTTGATTTCAAGGGTGCTTTCGATTACTTAGATTGGGCTAGTGTTGAAGCTATGTTAGTTGAGGTTGGCTGTCAGGAAACGTTCCTCTGGAAAAGCTATTTCTCTAACAGAACGGCTCGTGTCCTAGGCGCTGTCGAAAATGTGTCGGTGACAGTTGAGCGAGGCTGCCCTCAGGGTTCTATCGGAGGACCATTTATTTGGAACATGATGATGGATCCTTTGTTGCGCGACCTTAGCTCAGAATGGGAATTTGCCAAATGCAGTGCTTTTGCTGATAATCTCCTGATCCTTATTGAAGGCCAGTCCCGTGCTGAACTGGAAAGTAGGGGAACGGAGGTCATGGGTAGAGTACATGCTTGGAGCACAAATGTGGGAGTCGAGCTGGCGGTGGATAAGATGGCGATAATGCTGCTGAAAGGCAAATTATCGCTGTCTCGTTCAGAGCCGGAAGTGTTGGCCTAAGATATGTGACAGAAGCCACGTATCTTGGGATAACATTCGGTGAAAGACTCAATTTCTTGCCGCACTTTGGTAAAGTAAGAGACAAGCTGAATGGGGTAGTTCCAATGGTGAGACGCATTCTCACCGAAGATTGGGGCTTAACAAGGCGCGCAGCCAAAATTGTTTACAGGGGACTATTTGTTGCTTGTGCAACCTTGGGTGCACCTGTCTGGTACGAGACTGCGATGCAAGTTGTAGGCAGAAATAAGTTGCTCTCCTGTCAGAGGGTGGTGCTCTATGGGTCTTTGCCAGTATGCCGTACCGTTTCCATCGAAGCGATGCAGGTATTCGTGTGGGCCCCGCCACTAGACTTGGAGGCTATACGTTTAGGTATTGATTACAAATTACGGAGACGCATGAGCTTAGCATGGTCTGATTGGGAAGAGTGTACTAACACTGTAGGCTTAACTCCAGGGGAAGTTAAGACATTTTTGAAGAACTGTGTCTTTTCTAGATGGCAGTCCAGATGGACAAATAGCGAGACAGGAAGATTAACTTTTGAGTTTCTTCCAGATGTAGTTAAGGCTTCAGGGCATGACTGTATGGATTTCTCCCTATATGGAGGTTTCTTACTGACTAGACATGGCTCCTTGAATGCATTTTTGCACAGGCAGCTGAGTGCTTATGTGGGGATTCTAGGGAGGATTGGAGACATGTATTGCTCGATTGCCCTTGCTACTCTGATATAAGGGATCTCCCTTCTATGGGCGTGGTGAGGTCAGATGATGAGTGGGTTTTCAGCAGAATCCTTTTTGGAAGGGATACTGCTGACAACTTTGCAACATTCTCCAATGAAGCATTCCAAAGACGTAGACTAGTTACTTAGTTAGAGGGTAAATGTTAGGGCGATCGTTTGCAGGATGCTAGGGGGTAGGCCCCCTAGTGGGAGTATCGTGGTGGCTGTGGTTACCCAATATCTCGGGAACATATGGCATACTAGGGGATCAGTTTTCCACCTCAGACTTTTAGTATGCAAGAGGTGTTAGATATACCTCGCCCTAAGCAAGGGGTGTAAGCATGCCTTATACATATACATGCTTATAAAATTGCACTAGGGTAGTACCTGTACTGCTCTAGGGTGCTGACCGACACTTTTCTTCGGTTCTGATATTGTGGGTAGGCCCACCGTGAAATTAATCCTGATCGGAAGGCGTTCGCGTTAAGCATATTTGTAATATCTGTACATTATTTGTATATATTCAAATACGGTAATACCATTCCATCCTAACATTAAAGCATTAATGCAAGGCCAGGCCATATCCGTAACAAAACAATCAATGGGTGGCCATGCCACTCCATTTTCCTGCCAGTAGTTCTTTATATATACTAAAAAGTCTAAAATAGACTTGGATCTATCGTTATTCGTTACAATAACACCAGCGTAATAGTATACCCGTGTACTTCTTTGAAATGATTTTCTAATAATTGATCCAGTGGCATCAAAACACAACTTCAAATTTGAATGGGTCTTAAGGATATTAACTTGTTCAATGCAACACAAATACAATGGAAGTGGAGATATATGTAAATTTGCGTACATACGGGCGGTTGTATTCAGCCTCAGACATCTGTAAACGATATCAGCGATATCATTTGAACGATGGTCGTTTTCACAGTTTTTTTGCGGCTTAGCTTTTTCCAGCACTTGAAGACTGTGAGAATACTGATAAAATTACTTAAATTCTTGGCAACAACTAGGTTTGTTTCATTAAGTATATCTGCACGTAAGGTTGTAGGTTTCATATATTTTTTTTTTTAGCCCATCTCTAAGTTCACCTCTTAATTGGTAAACGAGAGGTTGATCATGAAAATCCAGATTCTCTTTACCTGATGCATATCCTTTCAATTCACTTAATAAACCTAATTATTAAATGGATGGCAAATTTAAATTTTCTTGAACAGTTGGTATGCTTACATCTCGCATAATCAATATACATATATGTATCACTTTCTCTGTATTTTGATCCATTAAAAATTAAAGAACAAGATATACCAAGTCGAGACAAAAAAAGTTCTTACGTATAAATGTAGTCGATCCCCTGAAATTTGAGAGTTCCGAGGGATATTTTCGGAGTAAATAAACACACTTTTAAAATATTGGTAACCTCATTCTATTTCATTCAGATTTTGTTTTACTTCACGCACTGAAACACTGGATGTCGCCTGTACGGACTCGCTTACATTAGCTTGATGATCTTTGAGCTTACAAAGTTATCAGTTTTTCTCTTATTTTTGTTCTCACAACTGTCCTGAAATGTCGAAGGTCATGAAACCAGGCAAAGTATAAATTGCTCAAAATTTGTTTCTCTTCACTTTTTTTTATCATTAATTTGGGTAAAATTTTTGACAATAACACAGGATTTTTAGCCGGATTGTCACGCATATCCAGGGCCGGACAAGCTATACGTGCAAGCTGTGCAAATGCGCAGAGCGCTGAACCCAAGGGGCGCCTTTGGCAAGCGTTAAGAAAGTAACTACTTCGTAACCACTATACCTACCTTCTTTTTTAAGTCTCATTTCTTTTTATAGCTCACACTAATATTGATATTCATTATAATAACTAACAGGTAATTCTGAATTTAAAGACATATATGTACATTAGACTGGGCCAAAAAAATTGACTTTTTTTTTTGAAAGATATATCGAGAATATCATTCAGAATGACAAAAAAAAATTTTCGTAAAAGTTTGAGCCCTTAATATCAATTTTAAGAGGTCTATCATCGCTAATTTTGATTTTTAGTCATAATTTCATGTTTTGCGTCAGAACTGACAAAACATTGAAGTAAAAAAAATTTATTTTGACTTACTTTTATATAAAATTAAATTCCCTACAAAAAAGGTCTAATTGAAAATTTTCGTCAGACAAGCCGTTTTTGAGTAATTAAGCTTAATAAATTGTTATTTTTCTTCGATTTTACTTTTTTAATTTGGAATTTTGTAACTAACGAATCAATGAATATCTCAAAATGATCACAATGGATTTTTAAAGGAAATTTAATGCTCTACAAAAAAGGTCTCTTAATATTTTTGTCTAAATTTAATTCTTCAAAAGTTATTCACAATTAAAACTGAAAAAAAAATTGAAATTTCAAGTTTTTCTTTCTTAACTCAATTTTTTTTTACTTAAAGGAACAAATTGACTTTTTTGAACATTATTAATCATCATTCATCGAAAATCTCTTAATATTCACCATTATTCTAACAATATTATTACAAAAATATATAAATTTAACAATAAATATGAATTTATTTTTGCCTAATTGATCAAAACAAAAACATGGTTCTACTATCTTAAAGAAATTTTTGAGTAAACAATTATTTAATTTCGCTGTGGAAAATTATTTATTTATAATATTTCATACATTTGTGAATTTTTATGTTATTAATATACACGAATTTATATCGATAAATAACATTTCCTCCCTTAACCCTCGATTTTGATTTGCTTTTCATCAACTTATTAAGCACTATACCGAATAAACGTATCCCCTCTTCTTTTAGTAACCACATTGTCTACTATGAGACCCAAACGAAAGAAAATGACCTTGAACATTTGTTTTCAGGAATGTAAACGATTTTTCAATCATTTAGCCGTCGTAAATGATGTAGCTGAACGTGGCGTAGCGTTGATTGATGAATATAATAAGTGTCTTACGAAAAACGAAGAGCAACTTCAGTACTTACTACTAGTCATTAGTGAGTACCGAAAAAAATACCCTAATTGCAACAAAAAAACCCTAATGTAATAAAATGTTATAACTAGTAGTTAATTATGGTTGTAAAACTATAAAATCCTATAGATTTCTTATAAAATATGAGTTATAATTGTGTTAAAAATAAATTTTTTACCATCTGTTATTGTTATTATTAATTAAGTAGCCATAATCTGTTTTTTTTTTTTCCTACATAAATGTATGAAATATTATAAATAAATAATTTTCAACAGCGAAATTAAATAATTGTTTACTCAAAAATTTCTTTAAGATAGTAGAACCATGTTTTTGTTGAGAAATGATCAATTAGGCAAAAATAAATTCATATTTATTGTTAAATTTATATATTTTTGTAATAATATTGTTAGAATAATGGTGAATATTAAGAGATTTTCGATGAATGATGATTAATAATGTTCAAAAAAGTCAATTTGTTCCTTTAAGTAAAAAAAAATTGAGTTAAGAAAGAAAAACTTGAAATTTCAATTTTTTTTTCAATTTTAATTGTGAATAACTTTTGAAGAATTAAATTTATTTATTTATTTATTTATTTACATCAATTAGAGATAATTAAATCTACAATTAGACTACAAAAAAAGAGATAAATAGGTATAACATTTAACATCTAACAAAATTACATTAAGTATTTAATACAATAATTGTGTAATCATAATTTGATTAATCAATTTGAAAAGAACAAAATTAAATTATTTTTTAAAATGTATCTGCTTTTATGAAAGTTAAAATCAATATAATTTGAAATGAGATTAGTTTCTCTGACACAACGAGTTATTGGTTCATTACGAGCATAGTTTACTCTGTGTTCCTTTTCTCGGAATAGACAACGTTCTCTTATCTGACGCGACGGAGCATACAAATCAATCAATGATAAAAGCATAGGGCATTTGATATGATGTGACAAAATATCACTAATGAACATTACAGACATCATTTTTCTTCTATTTTCGAGAGATTGAGCTCCAAGAAGTTTACATCTAGTTGAGTATGACGGGATTTCGATGTTCCAACCTAATTTCTGGATTGTATACCTTGTAAATTTTCTTTGGATCATTTCTATTCTGTTTGAATAAATATTGTAGTAAGGATTCCAAATCACACAGCAGTATTCTAAATTAGACCTAACATAGGCATTATAAAGAGATTTAAGGGCAAAAGGGTCCTTGAAGTCTTTAGTATTTCGTTTAATAAACCCTAGCATTGAATAAGATTTAGCTACAATAAATTCTATGTGCTTGGTAAAACTTAGTTTTGAATCAAATATTATACCAAGATCTTTTTTCTCCAAAACTCTTTCAAGAACAAACGTGTCAACTGTGTAATCAAATGTAATTTTTGAAAAATTGCGACAAAAAGAAAAAATTTGGCATTTCTTAACGTTCAAGAGTAATTGGTTAGTTGAACACCATTCTGTCAACTTATGGAGATCGTCTTGTAAGAGAATACAATCATTTAAAGATTTAACGCATCTGAAAAACTTCAAATCATCTGCAAATAGAAGCCTACTGGAGTTCAGAAAGATATCAGCCATGTCATTAATAAAGATTAGGAAAAGAAGAGGGCCAAGATGGCTACCTTGGGGGACACCCGAGGTTACTATAATTGGATTTGACAGCACTTGATCTATAGATACAAACTGTATACGACCCTTTAGATAGGATTTTAGCCATTGCAACATGTTTGAGTGAAAACCAAATAGTTTCAATTTTTCAATCAATATACTATGACTGACTCGATCAAAAGCCTTCGCAAAATCAGTATAAATAACATCAATTTGGTAACCTTCTTCGAGTTTATTTAAGATGAAATTGGAGAAAATTGAAAGATTAGTGGCTGTAGATCTACCTGCAACAAAACCATGTTGAAATGGTGAAATATGCTCCTTAAGAAGAAATGTCAATTTTCCACATATAATTTTCTCGAAAAGTTTCGGTATACTCGATAGTTTACAAATAGGACGATAGTTGGTTACTTCCTGCTTTGGGCCAGTTTTATGAATTGGAGATAAAAATGATTTTTTCCAAACTGAAAGGAATTCACCACTCACAAGGGAGGTGTTGAAAATGTAAAAAAGGGGCACAGATATAGCAGATGCACATTTTTTTAAAATAATTGGTGGAATTTCATCAGGGCCTGGCTTACAATCACTATTTAAACTTAATAGACCTTCTTCGATTTCGGATATATTAATCTCTAACTGACTAATGTCAACCTTATAATTTTGATTATTTAAATCAGCTCTACTTAAATGATCTAAATTAGATTTCGTATAGTTTGATTCAAAATAATGGGCAAACGAATTACAAATATTGGGAAGATCCGAATATGTTGACCCAAGGTACTTCATACTACTAGGAATACCATTGGACATTTTTTTACTTTTAATAAATGACCAAAAACATTTTCCATTTGTTTTTATGTTCGATTCAATTGACAAAATGTAATTTTTATAAAGAAATTTGTTAAGAACATCGAATTCTCGCGCTAACCGAACGTAAACCTCTTTTAAGACAGTATTATTTTTGCAAGTGCGTATCCGTTTGTAAGCTTTGTTTTTTCTATTACTTAAGTTAGAAAGTCTTTTATTAAACCAAGGAGGCTTTGAGTTTTTATTAATGTTTACCTTTGGTACATTCATATCAATTGCCGCTTTCAGATTATCAATGAAAAAATTATAAAATTGAATTAAGTTCATAGAACTATAATTTAAGTGCCACGGTATACCCGACAAATAACTCGCAATGTCTGAGTAATTAGCTCTAGCGTAATTAAACTTAAATTTACAACAATTTGTACTTTTGAAATAGTCATAGAATGAAAAATTAACATTAAGAGCCAAATGGTGAACAGAGTTAGGAAAAATAGGATTAAGTGATTCATCAACTGATATATTTAATTCTCTATCGACAAAAACAAGATCCAGAATACGATTTAAATTATTTTTGTAACAATTAAGTTGAATCAAGTCATAACTTGCAAAAGAATCGATTAATTCACATTCAAAATCTGTATTAACATTAAATGAAAACAGTTGTAGCTCTTCGGGATCAAAAACCCATTCAACATTTGTAAGATTAAAATCTCCAAGAATAATTATATGTTCATTATTTTTTAGTTTTGATAAATAGAAATTGCAATTGTTTACATGAATTTTATACAAGTCAAGTGAGCTTCTGGGTGGAATATAACTTACAACAACAAATAATACGTATTTATTTTCAAAGATGATTTTAACTATAATTTGGTCAATGTCGTACGGACAAGAAGAAGCAGAAGAAGGCAAACTCATTTCAATGCAAACATGTGTAGAGCAAACAGCAAGTAGCACACCTCCCCCTCTTTCCAAACCAGTTGTCTGAGAACAACGATCTTTACGAAAAAGAGCATAATGATTGTTGTTGCAGATTTCAGCATTAAGATGGTCAATGGATAACCAAGTTTCGGTTAGTGGAACGAAATCATACTGAATAGATGACAGAGACAAGAACATTTGTTGAATTTTTGTGCGCATTCCTCCAACGTTTTGGTAATAGCCGAACAGCTGATTGTGATTACCGGAATGCTGATAAGAGTGCGAAGGAGAGCAATTTAGTTTAGAAGATGTTGTAGATTTTGATTGTCAATTGACATTGAGTGGCGGCTGTTGTAGAGGCTGTTGAGTTGATGGAGGGGGCGGTGGTGGTGGTGGTGATGGTGATGGTGGAGGTGATGATGACGATGGTGGCGACGACGACGGCAATGTTGACTGTGAAAATGATGATGACGAAGAAGTTCCCGTAGGCTGAGATGAGGGTTTAGTTATTTCATTATTGTTTTCTCGCGAGACAAATTTTTTTATTTGGACAAAGCATGGCCAGATAGAGGAATCCATGATAATCGAATATTTGGATGAAGGAACACTCAATTTAAATGTTAAGAATTTGAGTTTTGATAAATCAGTTTCTTTTTTAATTAACGGATAGCATTTAAATTGATTTGATGGAATATCAGTTTTTTTTGATATGTGGCTAATAATATCTTCAGATTTTGTGTCTTTGTTGAATTTAGATAAGTGAAGCCATTTATAATTGGGTAAAGCACAGAGAGAGGTTGAAGTGTCAGTGCCAATTATTTTTTTTGTATAAATTGGCTTTGTTGACTTTTTATTCGAATGCACTGTTTTCCATTCACAGTTGTTTTTATTTAGAACAGGGAATTGAGGGTCGGAATTAGTTGGATTTTGCGGTTCAGAATTAAATTGAGATGAGGCAGATGATACCTTTGGTGGGTTTTGCACATTTTCCACTACCATAGGCAGGCTGGGGGCGGATGATGGCAGATCAGCCTTTTGGGAATCGTGATGGTGACTCACGTAGGGGGAAGGGGATTCAGTTTCTTTCTCAGTGATTTTAGAATTTTTTTTTGCAGTTTTTCGTTTAGGAGAGTTAATGGTAAGTACCGATTTGAGAGCACTTAGATCATTTTTTATCTCACTCACACTTTGGGAGAGCTCATGAAAATTAAGAAAGAAAGTGGAAAGGTTAATGTTCACACAAGAGTTACATTTCCAGAATATATTTGGATTAATTAAAGATTTAGAGTTATCGTCCGATAATTGAACACAATTTTTGTGAAAATGACGACCGCAGTAAAAACCACACTCGACGGATTCAGAACTTTGAGAACGTTTAATGGGTAGATTGCAATTTGCACAAATCTTAGACATTTTAGGAATTAATCTACAACCGACTCAGAGAGAAGTTAGTCGAAGACAAAAATATTAAGAGACCTTTTTTGTAGAGCATTAAATTTCCTTTAAAAATCCATTGTGATCATTTTGAGATATTCATTGATTCGTTAGTTACAAAATTCCAAATTAAAAAAGTAAAATCGAAGAAAAATAACAATTTATTAAGCTTAATTACTCAAAAACGGCTTGTCTGACGAAAATTTTCAATTTGACCTTTTTTGTAGGGAATTTAATTTTATATAAAAGTAAGTCAAAATGAATTTTTTTTACTTCAATGTTTTGTCAGTTCTGACGCAAAACATGAAATTATGACTAAAAATCAAAATTAGCGATGATAGACCTCTTAAAATTGATATTAAGGGCTCAAACTTTTACGAAAATTTTTTTTTGTCATTCTGAATGATATTCTCGATATATCTTTCAAAAAAAAAAATAGTCAATTTTTTTGGCCCAGTCTAATATACATATCTACTATTCCAAAAATAAGTTGATGTTTACCTTCCTATTCACACCCACACTCCCACAGTAAAAAATAAAATGCACGACTGGATCGCACGAACTTGCTCTTATGTAAAAGTACTTTGGAATTTAAGATACATTTTATAAATATAAAACATGGATTTAATGAGATAATAACGTTCAAATGCATAAAATTGCCGTCTGGTTTCCGGAAAAGTATGAATTTATGCAAATAAACTTAAAACAAACGTTTTATTATTAAATAAATTTTGTATATAAGAAATTTTTCTAAAATTTTTCAAGAAAATATGTGGGATGCGAATTTTAAGTATTAAAAAATATTGATTTTAGGAAATAATTTCAAAAAATAATCGTTCATAGGATTTGAAGATATTGATTTAAAAAAAAAAAATATTTTTTCAACAAAACCCAACAAATATTTTTTCGAATATTTGTATATACAATATTATTTTAAACTTAATGTCCTGCTGAAAATTTTGGGTTAAAATCCTTAGAGCCGTTAATGAGAAAGTCAAAAATAAAACAAACGGGTCTATGGCAGGTACCCCTGATAAAATTTTGCCCCAAAATTTTGTTTGACCAAAATGTAGCTTATGTTCATAATATCACACCTAATTTTTTTTATCAAAATCGTTAGAGCCGTTTTCGAGATAAATAAGATTTTGCAATACGGGTGTATGGGGGGTACCGTTAGTTTTGGAGCTAAAAAAAAAATATTCAATTTCCCCTCTAGGGAATCACCGAAGACCCTTTACTACCGGGATTGAAGAACATAGGTCTAAAATTTTCCTTAAAATTTTTATAAAAAAAATTGATATGCAAAGTGTTAGTATTTAATAAAATACATTTTAAAACGTAATTTAAAAATTTAATCGTGTATCGGTTTTCAAGAAATTGAATTTTCAAAAAAAAAAATTGTATTATTTTCTTAAAAATCCAAAAACTATTTTTTCGAAAAAAATTTTAGTTTATATTTTTTCAAATGCAAAGCAGCTCCTGCATACAAATTTTGGTTAAAATCGTTAGAGTCGTTAGTGAGAAATTCGAAAATCAAAAAAACCGTTCTATGACAGGTACCCCAAATATCGTTTCCCCCCAAATTTTTTTTAACCAAAATATATTCCATGTCCATAATATCACACCTAATTTTTTTTATCAAAATCGTTAGAGCCGTTTTCGAGATAAATAACATTTTGCATTACGGGTGTATGGGGGGTACCGTTAGTTTTAGAACTAAAAAAAAAAATTTCAATTTCTCCTCTAGGGAATCACCGAAGACCCTTAACTACCGAGTTTGAAGAAAATACCTCTGGTAGTTTAGGCTGTAGTTCGAGGTACAGACATACAGACATATAGACAGACAGACGGAATTGTCGGACCCACTTTTTTCGTCTTCGCTATCATCGTAATGTCAACTTTGATCAAAATCTCGAGTTCCATTTTTTTTCCGAACGCATAACTTGCCTTATAGTACCTATAAGTCGCAAGTAAAAATATAAAATCAAGGGCGTGGTATCCGCCCACTTCCTCAGAACTGATGTAAATTATATGGCACGATTGCAGTAGAAAAATGAAATTTGGTAGATCGGTAGGGCTCAAATAGCATATAAAGGACAAAAAATAAAAATTGATGTTATCCATTCAGGGGGTGTGGTATCCGCCTACTTTCTGAGAAAATGTTTAATTTATATGGAGCACTTCCGATTGCTGTAGAATGATGAAATTTGGTGAAGCCAAAAAGCGAAAAATAGAAAATCTAAGATTTTTCATTCGAAGTGTCTTTTTATTGTCATTTTGAAACTATACATGCATCTTGAAAATTTATGATTTTTCTCAGAACTAGAGTGCTCAATTTGATACTCTATGTTATGTTTTTTTAATGAATTGGTGGGCTACCTTCATTTAATAAAAGGTGTTAAAATTGCAACAAAAACATCATCGCATCCGAAACAATAAATTATTGCTTTTTTATGACTTTGAGCGGATGTAGGAACTAGTATTTATAATTATGATAGGTATGTTAGTGATAGGTATCTTGCCAGGACAAGAAGAAACAATAACACTAGTTTACAAATTTTCGGTTTTTGGCGAGTACCTCAACAAAAAAGTATTTTCTAGACTATAATTTTGGCTCTCTGAACATGAAAATGGCACTCATTTATTTTTCGAAAGAAGCGTTTTCGAGATATAAGCAAAAAACCGTTTTTTTGCTCCTTTTCCATGTATGAGCCTAATTCTCAAAAACGTTCGAACTAATCAACATATACTTTATAGTTTTGAACGAAAACCTTTGTGTAACAAGTCAGCCGTGAAAAGTACTGAGATCTAAAAGTACGCCAAGTTATTTAAAATAGAATAATATTGAAACAGCCACAATGTAATTGAGAAATTTTATTATTTGATGATTACTGACTAAAATTTGATGGGTTCACTGGTCAAGCTTTTAAAACCTTTTGGATTGGACTTAAAAAAAAAACTTCCCAAGTAAGCCCATCAAATTTTAGTCAGTAATCATTAAATAATAAGATTTCTCTTTAACATTGTAGCTGTTTCAATATTATTCTACTTTAAATAACTTGGCGTACTTTTAGATCTCAGTACTTTTCACGGCTGACTTGTTACACAAAGGTTTTCGTATAGAAGAACTTGGCTCTTTTTTTAATATTTATGTTTTTGGTCTGATATAATATAAAGAACAAATATTCCATTTCATTTCCTATTTGGTATTTTGATTTGATGAATGAAAACAAGTTCAATGAACGAAACACAACTGTTTTTCGTTCACTTTATGTTCATCGTTTCAGTGGCAAGAGATTTACATTACGATTCATTGATTTGGCATATTGTTATTTTATCAATAATTTTCTTGCTGAACGGGTCAACTGTGCGCCAAGCAGGTCAAATGATATCTATGTCGGATGCAATGCAAAATTCATGGGTGGGTTAACACTTTTTATAAGGGATTTTTTGTTTCAGATCAGCATGGTGCAAATGTAAGGCGAACTACTGATTCTTGAAAAAGAAATAAAGATCTGTACTGACTATTGTTATCGGACGGAGTATAAAACTGTAAGTTCCAAGACAAAAACTAATAACTTATTCATATATCATGTTGGATTCGTCTACTTTATGTTCACTTTCTAGTTTTTCCGATCTGTACAGATATTTTTCTTAAAAAGGACATTTAAACTAATTTCTGTGATTACATAAATGGTTTTCTGGTGATTTCAAGGACCCTTATATTCTCAAGCTTTTATTTTTAGTCGCTTTTTGTTATGGTAGTTCACGAACTTAAAAATGGATTTTTACTATCGGCACTCTACTAAACTACACAGTTCTTATAAATATATTTGAGGATATACAAGGAAGATGGAAGAGTTATGGGTTTTCGTCTGCGTTTCTTCCGCGGTTCAAAAATTCTGCAATACCTCCCAATGCTCAAATACTCATGCTTAAAAATCATTCCATACTCTCACAGCATCTCCAGCTGTATTGTATTATAAAATAAATTAATAATTTCATAATACTCCTCATCCTTGCATTCGAACAAAAAAACTATGGTTAAAAAACTCCTTTAAACCATTTAGTTTGACATATTTGTTGTTCGTCTAATTGAAAGATGCAAATCAAATTTGAGATAAAATTCCATTTTATGTAACAAGAACATTGATTCAGTATAATTTTAAGTTCCCATGGTTTTTTTTTATAATTTTCTGTCCCACACGAAGATGACCTTATCGAATCCAATTTATTTTGAAATATGTATATTCTTTTTATTTAAGGAATTACAGAAATAGTTTAGGAAAATATACATTCAGTGGCGATGCATTGGTAGAAAATGGTGCTCCTATTCAAAATAGAATTGGTAACTTTGCGGTGTTCTCTTACGTTGTCTCATCCTGAGATTTTATTTTAGATATCTGTAGTGGAGGTGTAGGGTGTAAGAGTTCGATTTCAGATTTTCAATTATGGATAAATATTCTATCATCTGATATAATCCACGTTAGAATTTTTTTTTAAATCAAGCACCTTGTAGTAACTATATTTACGAGAAAGTATTTTGAAAATTCAAGTAAAGATTTGTCAATCCAAGCATTTTTTAAAAATTTGAGTTCATATGAGATACCACCACTCTATGAAATATTTTAGTTGTTATTTAAATATTTAATGTGTTAAATTTCTTCAAGGGAAGAAAATATAATAAGATAGTATTTGACTTTTTTCAACATTTGGAATTGGTGAATAATTGTTTTCAAAAACAAAACTCATTGCTTGGCTAAAATCTTATTTACTTGACAGATCCTATTCAGTGAATTTTAACGGCTACCATTCAAATAGTTTTGTCGTAAATTCTGGTGTTCTCCAGGGTAGCCATTTAGTTCCAGTTCTTTTTATATTGTTTGTAAATGTTCTTCCTTCAGTTTTAAAGTACTCTAATTGTCTTATGTATGCAGACGATGTTAACATATTGTTGTGAACAGAGCTTTATACTACTACAGCGCCATCTGTTGGAAAATTGCATATGTAATTTATGGAAGAAACAAAAAAAAGCTCTTTTCCAATGTCAAATGTATTTCCCCTTATTCCAACGATCTAGAACATTCCAAGACAAGAACTTTCGAGAACAACTAATTTGAGTATATAAGGGAGTGTTCACGGTGAGCGAGACAGTTGATTTTGGATTATGAAAGTGTGCAAAAGTATTGCTTATTGGATTGTGTTATTAACAAGTGTGATTTAAATTTAAATAAAAGTATTTGAGTTGTTTATAAATTGAGATTTACTGTTTTGAATTGGAAAGTGTAAATAAAGAAGAAATACCAAAAGAGAGTAATAAGTTTTATTTAACGAACCTTATTAAAAATATTACAATATTTGAAACCATCTCTAGCAATCTTGACTGTGAAAAGCTTCAATTTGATCTAAATGCTTTCTACAATTGGTGTGCACGTAATTTTTTGTTGTTTAATATCGACAAGTGTAAGATTATAGATTTTACAAGAAAATTGTCCGTTCTATCTTTTGACTATAGTTTCAATGGGGTAAATCTGTTAAATCTAAATGATGTATCTATCCTTAGTGTATTGTTTGATAAAAAACTCGACTTCACACAGCATATCAATATGACATGTAATAAAGCCAATTCAATATTAGGTTGGATTAAAAGGGAATCACCTCAATTTTCTGATCCTTATGTTATCAAACAACTATTTACTACATTTGTCAGACCCATTATAGAGTATGCTTGCTAGGTATGGACTCCCTACTACAGTTGCCACAAAATAAGAACTGAACAAATTCAAAACAGGTTCCTAAAATTTGCTCTTAGAGGCTTAGGCTGACAGAATCCATTGTATCTTCCTTCATATAGTAGCCGTCTAAAACTCATAGATTTACCCAGTCTGTTTTTATTGTTAATCTTATTGATGGTAATATCGATGCCTTGAACCTTTTGTCTCGCGTTAATTTTAATGTTCCAAATCGTAATCTAAGAGGTTTTCGTGACCCAATTTACATAAAACACTATCGTACCAACTATGAGCAGAATTCACCATTGAATAACATGTTGAATTTGTCCATGTTTTTAACCTATCGCGGCTTATGCGGAACCACTCAAGAGCTGATCCTCTTAAAATTTCTGGAAGTGCTCTCAGCACATCGGTGGGTCGGATATCGTAAACAACATGTTATAACTCCTGGAGTCGTTCTATAAATTCCAATGCATTGCCTGATGAGTCAAACTTCAATCCCCATTTTCTATCCGTATTCATAACCTCTGCTTCTTGGCTGAGTACAAGCCTTCCATCTGGCCTGTTTGTAAGCTGTGCTTCATGATGCGTTTGGAGGTTATTGGCTCCTGGTTCGGAAGTAAATACAGGGTGTTACTCGGGTGGCTTAGATATAAATTGACCTGCGCCTTGCATGTTGGGAACTGAACGTGTAATCGCCAATCGGCGGCACTTGGAAAAATATTTCTGTATATTTTTCACCACTTCTTGTAGTCTCTGGTGTGGTAACCACGTCTTCCTCTTTATATTCCCTTTCAATCGTTGCTTTCTCGATTTCTGCGCATAAGTTCTGTGTAGACTTTCTCTGTCTTTGAGACTTTACGTAAGCGCTGAGACGCGCTCTTAAAACGGCTATAGAACCTTCGGTATCGAGTCCCAACTGACTCATTCGATTCACAAACTTCTGCTTTCTCAGAAGGTAGATTGCTCCTTAGCTGGCAAAGACATCGAACTCCTCTTCGCTTTCAGACATGATGAGCTGGATCTTTGATCCGGTCTATTTGTTATATGAATATTTTTCTATTTTGTATTTTACGGGGATCTTATAAGTCCCTGCTCGGGCGCCAATTTGTGATGTGCTTTTTGCTTTCCAGCCGAGGTTTTGCTCGCCGGATTTCCAGGGTTGCTCTGAAGAAAACACGAAACTTCAGTAGGAAGGCTTCAATTAATTTACACCTTGCATGGTGTATCTGGTAAACATCGGTTATTGTCCTTGTATCGTGGTCCTGTCGGTTTCCTTTAGAAAGCTCTATTCTGGCATCTGGTTTCTTCATTAACTGGTATTTGGTATCGGGTTACTCTTCTAAAAGTACGGACTGCGCTCTTGGCTCTTACACTCAAAAAATTTCGTGTGTAAATATTACTAATTCATGCGTGCATTCTACGAATTTTATTCGTGGTTTTCAGCCACGAATAGTATTCGTAGAATGGACGTTTATTAGTACATTTTACGAATATTCGTAGAAAAACAAACGTATATTGTACGAATACCATTTGTACAATGTACGAATATTAGTGTAATATTTACCAATGCCATTCGTATATTGTACGAATATCATTGTAATATTTACTAATGCCCTTGTATTTCATTCGTAAATTATACAGCTCCATTCGTATATTGTACGAATACTATTGTACAACATATTACCATTAAATATGTTCTCTGAAATTTCCTTAAATACCTATTGTAAGAAATAATAACAAAAGATATTTATGTTGTAAGTTAAAAATAGTTTTTTAATTCATTTTATTGTCATATATATGAATAAAATTAAAAATTAATTAATTCAATATAAATATAATTAAAAATCAATTAAACTTTTAAAAACTCCTCATTTTATATACTAAGGGCCACTGAAAATAAATTAAACATTTAAAATATTGAAAACTTCGGAAAAAAATTGTACTTACAATGAAATTCTTTTAGGAATAAAATTTCCACATGTATGTTTGCTCTGCTGCTTCTGGATGCTGTATATTAAATATAAAATAAGCGTTAAAGCATATGTATGTACATATGTCAAGGTACTTACCTCATCTTTTTGAAAAAAGCAGAAGTTAGTCTGATCCACCACTGCAGCACTTTATAAATAATATCACGTTTAAACGTGTTGACTAATAGAATACATTTAATTTTTAGAATTCAACACAATATTATTTTTCTTACTCATGATTAGTAAATAATACTAATGCACTTCATGAAAATACGAAGTTATTAGTACATTCTACGCATAATGCGTACGGTCAACCTACGAATGAATTCTGTCTACTAATATTAGTTTTACTTAGTAAATAGTACGAATTTATTAGTAAATACTACGAATGCAAGAGATTAAAGTACGAAGTCATTCGTACGAGAAATTAACGAATGTTATTAGTTATATGTACACAATAATTCGTACAATGTAGGTACTCAAAGAAATTATTTACTTCTTGTTTACGAATGAAATTAGTGTATTAAACGAATAGATTCGTAGATAGTACGACACTTATTAGTAAAATTTTACGAATGCATTCGTAGATATACCACTGTACAAATACTTCGTACATGTTACGAATATTTTCCCTACGAATATCATTCGTAGCCATTTTACTAATAAATTTTTTGAGTGTACAAGATCGGCAGGTTTAAGGCCCCTGGTAGGCACTAGATCGGCAGGTTTAAGGCCCCTGGTTCCCTGGTTGGCACAGCCAATGTATAAACATCGAAAGATCAGCAGGTACCAAAGCCCCTGGTGGGAATTAGGACGCTTATTCTTCGAACCAAACTGATGGAACGAAATAGCTGGACAATTTCAGTTGCCTTGTAAACTAAACTCGAGCTCGTCAGCTTTGACCGTAGTGACTTTCCTTCCCAAAAGGAGGTCCTCTTGTTATATTTTTTGTATAAACTGTGTTTAACCGGCTGTGACGTCATGATCTTATAATGACTGTGTATTATATTAAGGAATGGTATAAAATCCCTTATCTTGCCGAAGTGACTGGTGTCGTTGGTAGCTGCAGCGTCGTATGGTGTCGTCGGTCGGTCGGTAGCTGCTGCGTGGTATAGTGTCGTCGGCTGTTGTTGCGGCGACGGCTGCGGGATCATGGTTGAACAATGGTTTTTAATTGATATTGGTGGAAGCATGGAACGCTTCGTTACAAACGTTAATCATAATTTATTAATAAATTTTTCTGATGTATCAAATACTGGTTTTAAAAAAATATTCTATAATATTGTATAATTTATAAATTCTTAATTCTTAATTCTAAGAAATATTTTTGTACGCTAGATATTAATTAGCTTGATTCAAATGAATAAAAATTACTTTTCCAAATCGTAAGTTAAGTTAATTAATTGTTAGAGATGAATAGCACTTTTTCAGTCAGCGATCAACTATGAGATTGATCATAATCAATTCTTGCAAAGACGTATTCAAATTTTTTTTGACATACTCGTACTATTTTAACTTGCAATATAAATAAAATGCACGACTTGCTCCTATGTAATAGACTAGGAATTTTAAATACGAATGTTATTTGAAAAAACTGTTCATAAGGATAAAATTAATTTTTTAAATTCTATGCAAATATGAATTTATGCAGGAACAAAAATTATAAGTCGTTGTAGTGGTTTCTTAAAAAAAAAAGCTTTTATATACAAACTTAACAAAAAATTTTGGTACGCCAATTTAAAGTTTTTATTATTGTTCGAATAAAAATTAAATTTGCAAAAAAAATATTGAGCCATTTCTGAGATATTGAATTTTCAAAAAAATAAAAAATAGATTTTTTTTTTCAAAAATTCAAAAAATATTTAATTTAAGGTTTTGAAATGCAATGTGTTCTAGACTTTTTAGAAGCTTCTCTATAAATTTTTTTATTGAGATCTGTTATGTGGATAATGAGAAATTCAAAATTCGGAAAAATGGTATGGTAGGTACAAGCTGTAATATCTTAATTTCAAAATTTTTTTTATTAAATTAAAGATCGTAAAAATTAGTTGAAAGAAACAAATTTTAGCAAAATTCTCGGAACCGTTTTCGAGAAAAATACGATTTTTGAAAACCATTTTTTTTAATTTTTGGCATTTGTATGGTAGGTACCTTAATTTTTAGGTAAAATAAAAAAATTTTATTACATCTTGTAGATATTATTGAGAAACTTTTATTTATCGAGTTTAAAAAAAAATCTAGCAAGGGGTTTTCAAAATATTGAGTTTTGAAAAAAAAAAAATTTGAAGTTTTTTTTTAAAATCCAAAAATTTTTTTTTGAAAATTTGAGTATACAATTCTATTTATGTTTTTGGGGACCTTTAGCAAAAAAAAAATTATCAAAATCGGTGGTACCGTTTTTGAGAAAATCAAAAACAAAAAAAAGAGTTCCTTGGGGGGTACCCTCAATAACCATTTTTCGGAAAATTTTTTTCATCAAATACCTAGCTTTAATTAAATGAAATTTTTTTGTGTTTTTATTTTTAAAATCTGTCGAACGGTTTTTGAGAAAAAAAAATGTTTATAAAATTTCGAAAAAAAAATCGTATGGCAGGTACCGTTATTTTTGGTCTTAAAAAATCAAATCAAAAAACATCCGGGAGTAAAAAATTAAAACCGATATCTACCAAGTTTGACGAAAATCGGCCGAGCCGTTTAGCTGCAATCGAACGGACAGACAGACAGACAGAATTGCGAGACCCACTTTTTTAGTCTTCGCTATCATCGTAATGTCAACTTTGATCAAAATCTCGAGTTTTTTTTACGAATGCATAACTTGCCTTATAGTACCTATAAGTCGCAAGTAAAAAACTGATAATTGCCAAGATTGCATCAAATCGAGCAAGAAAAAAACGTGTCGGGGGAAGTAAGAGTCACAACAGCTTCCAGAGAAGTTGAACATTGTAATTGTAACTTATAACTCTCCTGCACTAACTCCTGCCCTCTCTTAACATTTCTGATTGCGTGCTGTCGAGAGGATTGGAGGGGACATACAATTTACAATGTACCGAAAACGAATGAAAAGATGAAAAGCACTTTTCATGACAAAAGATAATCTTATACGATTCGTCATTTCATTGAAAGAGGCAGTACCCCAGAAAATGATTATTTTTTAAGAAGCAGTGCTTGGCAGTCGAAAACAGACCTACAGCATGACATTCTAGAGGACTAACTATTATGCCAGGGGCATAAAATCTAAGCGCATTGTGCCAAAAAAACGTCTTCACCTACGAGACTTTTTCTCTATGAATGGCGTTTGTAAGGTAAGATTGTCGAATTTGAGATAATACCAATCTACACAAGATACAACAGAAAGAAATGTATCCTGCGAAGGATACTCTTTGTTGGGAGTTTTGGTCTGCGGGAATCATCGGTCCATATTTCTTCCAAAACGAAATTGACGCAACAGCGCAGTGATTACCAACTTCTTGTGGCCTTAAGTTAGCAAGTGTAAAATTATTATGAATGGTAGAATGTCAAAAATGCAAGTTTGAAATTTCATTTCGACTTTCAAATCTTCATATAACTCCAATTAAATATTTATTTTTTGTCCATACTTTCCCTTTTCAATGAAGAAGTACATGGGACATTCTTTTTTAGGATATTTAAATCGTCCTGTCCTGTCTTAAATATACATATCTTAATTAAATCTGACTGTTAGGAATCTCGTTTAGCTAACCATTCTACCTTGAACTTTAGAACGTAAGATGTTGTGCTGTCCAAAAATATCAATTGTGTAAAATGTACTAAAAAGCACTTGTGTTATTGTACTCGTATAATGTAAGGTTCGTATAATCCTATAGTTTATGGATTATGCTAGACCACCTTTATCTATCCGCAAAGACCGTGTTTATTGCATATTAACACGAAATCTCTCAGAGTTCCACCTTCAATTGTATACAAATATTCCCCATTAAGGGCAGCCATTGTGCAACATCACATATCGTGAGCAATGGAATTATGTTAGCTTGGTGTTATCGGTTTGGAAACTTGAAAACAATAACAACGAATATCCTATCCCTAGGCCTACCATAATCCTTCCGTTCGATCTCACACTTGAATGAAACCCAAGCCAGTGAGTAACCGAGGTCCTTCTTTGGTTCTGATTCTATGGTTTTCGGATTATACATAGCCGAAAATTTGTTACGGTCAAATACGAAATACATTATCGTTTTGGCTCGTAATTGCTTGGGTCACATGCGCAAAATGCATTAACAAATCCAATTGTTCCACACATTGCGCGTGCATTAGTGTATCTATGGAAGGGAGCCTGGTTATAGTGGGATGATACATATTTGCAAGGAAGACTTCAGTTGGAAAAGCCAATGCAATTTATTGCTTACTGTGGTTTTCTGTAAATCAACACTTCGTAGAAATCGCTTGTGATGGGACTTCGACTTGCTCTTGCAAACCATTCTGCTACATTTTTGGGTTTGAAAAGGAGGTACACTGCACAAAATTGTATCTGGGAAAAAGTTGTTCGAATATTTTTTTTTTATTTTTCAGGTATTTAATGTGGCTCGAGAACGATTTTTGGAAGTGCTCGAGTTTGTAACGGCTCCATTGACTGTGGAGACTGTAGAGGCATCTCGTCATATCATCGGAATGGAGAGGTCGCCACGAATTTCTATATTGCATACTTATGAACTTAAGTACATATGTATGGCAGATGGTGAAACTGGTCACTTAGAATTTCGTGATCGAGAGCCGGTTAATCAGATAGATAGATGTACATATATGTAGGCACTGACAAAATAAAGACATGATCAGTTGTTGTAGATCTGTGAAAGTGGAAAGACGTTGTTTTATTTGTGTAGCAAAGTATTTTTATTTCTAAGGCAAATGTTGATTGCTGAGAGTATTATTATATTTTATTAAGCAAAGGTTGACTACTAAACTTCTTATCTTTTTCTCTAAGCAAATATTTATATATACAGATTTTCCGTTGTCGTATCTTATCGAAACTTTACTCTCACACACACTTTCAATGATTCAGCAAGTTGTTGGATGTCTTTCCAAAACTTGCAGAATCCAAATGGCCGAGCTTAGATAGACCCCTTTCAATTTAATTTTTCGCGAAAAAGAACTAAAATTGAGAAAAAGATCCTACTTTAGACATTCTCCTAGCTACTATAAAATATTCACGAGTAATTGAAAGTGCGAAGCAGTCTTTCCAAACCTAAAACCTCGAGGTGAGAGCGGAATACATTTCTTTAAATCCTGAGCTCTAATCAGTTATTTTCCTTTCTTGTCAATTCCGATAAATCTACTATTTAAAAAAATTACGCTTTAAGAATTTTGAAACCCGTTAACAACCCATTTTGCTGACAAAAATATAAAATTACGTTGATATGAAGTTAAATTTAGATAATGATAAGTTTGATGATTTGGCATGTTTGGATCTAATTAACAGTCCGCTTGACTCGCTTACTTCTTCAGCTCATCCGCTGGCACATCGAGAAAAGACCGCCCCACCCATTTTCTGATGAGCTCGGGGCTAACATTCGATACGCTGTTGCCGGAATAACGCCACGAATGTTCAAAAGCTCTATAGACAGCATGAAGCACTTTCAGAGAAACTGAGGCAGCCATTTGATATGATGTATTTTTGAATTGATAAAATTCATACAAAAGTACAGGTTCGTTAATGGAAAATTTACTTTAAAATAGTTATATTTCATTACAATTTTTTACAAGTCTGAAATCAGAATTCACTTATATTCGAAAATTTTGGATCTACTTCAGTTTTTTTTTTTTGTATTTACTTCGAAAATTTAAAACCTATGTAAGTCCGAACCTTGTTCCATACATAATGACATGAAAGTTGCTTTAACATAAAGCCCGAATCAATGTCATATCTCACAGTGTTGTTGCTCTGTTTAAATTTCTTACCTAACCCCTCTTTTCTGGTAGCTCTATACCAAATTCAAAAATGAAACGTTAGTGGATATCTGACAACGACTTACCCCAAGAAACCGTTGCTACATCGCAACAAATGACAAATGAGTACAAAGCTCCTCAACGCAAAGACGAAGTGCACGCTCTGCATAACCCTAATATTGCCAATCCTACTTTACAGCGTGGAATGTTGAAGTATCAGATGAGAAATAGATATTATAATGGACTGATGGAATTATTTTAGCATACCTCAACGGAAGAGACGAACCCCGCAAACCCAGAAGAGATGCACAGCCAGCTTAAAAAAAAAATATATTGGCACAAGAAATCGTAGAGAACCTGAACAATCGTGTGTGCTGTGTCGAGGGAGAGGAGCTAAGACGGGAAACACTTTTCACGACAAGAGATACTCTTGGATACTCCTAGCAGGAGCGCTTTGTCATCTTGTCAGAATCGCCTTTATCTCTGATTTAAACGATATTGACAAAGTTTCCCTTATAGCTGACCTACTTTCGAATAAAAAACACCAATGAAGCACTCTAATAAATCGGCGATAAATTTCGAGACAAATCCAGAAGAAGCTTAAAAAACCATAATTTCAAAAAATTGGTGTCAATTTCACACACTCTGCTGTTAATATCTATTAGTCATTCACTTTCATCTGCATCTGAACGTCGAAAACCAGAAAAGGTTCTAATACTAAATCGGTGTATTTTTCGAATTAAAAATATAAATTGATAATTATTTTTCGAAGTGTAATGGAAGTCGTAATATTCGTGAATTCCCTTTGTCAGCACTTGGGAGCTTTATCAAAATTTTGACTGCATTACATATTCTGATGCAAATGCACCAGCTAAGTGCTAAAGCCCATCTTAACTGTGAAATATATCAAATCAAGGAGTACAAAACGAAATACATACTATCCACCACGGCGGCTAGCAAGCCTCATAAATCATACCCCAGAAATGGTTCGGAATGAATAAATGGCTTCACACTAGAAATCCATTTAAATAATACCTTGGAGCTTTCGAGGGCCAATACTCTTGTCATTTCAAATACCAAATACAGCAAGGACCTCCTGGTTTAAAATCGGTATTCAAAGTGTGCCATTTCTTAAATAGAGAGAGAGAGAGAAAGTCGGTGGTGGCCTACGTTCTACGTACCACGAACGATAATAAAAACTGAATTCAAATCGGTCATTAATTTCGAAAACGTCAAATGGAAACATCAAATAGATTATGTCAGAGAATCGAAACCAAACAAGATATCTCTTTGGCAGGTTAATGGCGTTGCCGTAACTCTTTGGTGAGATATGAAGTAGACAATAAACGACAAACAAATCACTTGGATTTACGACCTAGGCTACGTGCCGTTAGGTATTTTGTTCCCTAGCAAATTGCAAATGCGTTGTGCAACGAGAGACGGTTTCAATTTCAAGTGCTTTTTGAGTAACATCAAGCTGCATACACGAATCGCATGAGTTCCGAAGTTATATCCATTCGATGTGAAGGTAGAGCTTCTCTAATTGCTTGCTCACACCAAACGATAAGGATGTTTTATGTCCTTAAAGCCGGCAAAAGTTGTTCTTTAGACAAAAGCGTGGCATCAATCTAACAGTTGTTGTCGATTGAGCAAGAGAATTATTCCAAATGCAATTTCCATTGTTGCCCGAGGTCTGCTAGCAAATTAGCATATTTTAAAGAGACTGTTCCTCTCCTGCTTCGCCAAAATATTTAAATCAAAATAAACTTAAGGAAAACAAAAATAAAAATAAAAGCCAAACCAATAAATAACTTTAAAAATATTAGATAAGAGAACAATAAAAATGGACGACAGAAATGAAGAAATAAAGAAACAATCCGCAGAAAGTTCTAAAGTTTTTCCACGTCGCAGTTTTTCATTTTAAAAGGAAAACTTCTTCGGCTATAATTTAACTCAAACAAAACTGCTCGCATTCTTCCTGCCGCTGCTGTCGTCCTGTGGCACATAGAAGGATATTATTTTATTATTGTTGATGGAAAACAAAAAGTGAAAAAAAAGTTTCTTTGCGTATTTTTTATTTGCAAAATATTCGAAAGAAACTTTACGCATTTAAAATGTGTATAATATTTTAATGGACAGTGAAAGGACTGGTCTACGAAATAACTGATGACCTGACTTTACATTTTAGAAGAAATTTATTGCTGTAAAGTGGATGGGGAAATTTTTAATAAAATTTGTTTGATGATTTCAGAACTTGGAGTGGAAGTTTCAAAGTGATGTCGATTGAATTCAATGAATACATAGTTTTCATAGATTTAATTCACAAAAGATTGCATTCTCTTACAACTTTGTAATTTAGTTACTTCCTCAATTTATAATAATACAAGGTGGCGCAAAATAATAACCCTATCGGAAGAAGTTATAATTTTTGCAAACGGTGTCGTACGTAAAGTATACTCCGCAAGAGCGTGGAATATTGTGTAGAATTTTTTGATCAATAATCGGTCGGTGGTGTTAGCGCAGCGTAAATTGCGAAGTATATTTCCTAATCGTGTAGCGGCAACTGGACACACATTCCGGCGCTTAACTACTAGATTCGAACAGACTGCAACCACAGGAGACCATGCCGGGCGTTGTCGTTAACGGACTGCTCGTTCGACCGAAAATATCGCGACTGTGGAGTGTGTATGCTGATGTTGCTGAGAACGAAAACATCACCAGAGACCAGACGGACCCTACAGCGAAAGAGTTACACTTGTTTGCGAACAAAGCGGAAAAAGTGTATCAGTTATTTCTTGCTTACCATCCGACGGCGACGGTGTGAATTACTGTCGAGCCATCCTCAATCTCAACAACGAAGAGGACGATTTTGTGCCGAAAATCATTAAGAGCGACGAGACACATTTCCACTTAAGCGGTTACGTAAGCAAATTATTCATTTACAGGGCACTGAAAATCCGCGTGTGATCCACGAAGAGCCATCACATCCACTCAAAGCCATTGTATGCGGCGTTCAGGTGGGAGGATTGATTGGGCCGTATTTTTTTGTGGCCGTCCGCGCCGCACAGTGGTCGCATTCACCAATAAAAAGTAATTCTGTGGAGTGTTGGCCTTGAGGTAAAACAAACATTTTTGCGCGTTTTTGCGACACCCACAATTATTTTCAATTTTCAGAATGGCCTCCCTAATATCTCGAAAGCAAATTTTTTTAAATTTGGCGGCAAACGGATAAAACGAAAAGGGTTGATGTGGTTAGAGCAATTATTATAGATAAGTTTGAGCTTCCTGAATCCTGAGCTGTCTGAAGATTCTAATAAAAAACTTAATACTTCCATAAAAAATTTGCTATCTAAAATTGGTGAAAAGTGGCTGAAAAGCGGTAGGCATGTTAGCCGATTTTTAGCTGCAATCTCAGCCTGGTTAGAGGAAACTTATACGTTGCCCGACTTAAAAAAGAAAAAGAAATTTAAAAAAAAGGTCGGAAGAACTAGAAAGTCTTTTGGGGAATGCTGTGAAAAAAAAACAAAAAACGCAAAGTTCTAAATTTTGATTGCGTTGATTAGATCATCTAGTCCTAGGGAAATAGTAAAAGCTAGTAAGGTTGTGCTTCGCAAAATGGGTAAACGGGATTAAAAAAATATCATAAAAGATCTTTCGGAAGCTTCATCCAGTAAAGGTACTGAGGTAAAAACATTATTTAGAAATCGCAGTTCTGATCACGGGTCTCATATACCTCTGTCTCCCTATGAAGCATTGGCTTTAATGATTGACTTTGACATTAATCTTAATAAAAAGTGCTGAGCGCAAAAATGAAATGTTATCACACAGAAATTGAGGTCACTGAGGCATATGCTTAGAGTCAACTTCAATCCTTGGTTGATCATACCATAGAACGGCTTTGCTTTGTCGAGAATTGGAAGTAAGTGAACTTTAAGGCGGTGAAAAACATCGTGTAATTTTGATCAAATGGGGATTCGATGGAGCTCAGCAGTCTCAATACAAACTGAAATTTTCATCAGAAGGTCAGATAGATGATAATTTGTTTAGTATAAGCATGGTTCCTATTCAGATGAATCTAAGCTCTGGACAATACAGAAAGATTGTGTGCCAAAATCCGGCCATACAATCATAGATACGTTTTATGGAATGTATTTTACATAAATATATAAAATGTTAGCAAGCGAGAGGAGCTGAAAATAAAGCTAAAGTAGCTGAAGCGAAAAAGAATATTCAAGATAGATTTCGCAGAGAACATGGGATTGCTTGTAGATGCCAACTCATCAAGCTGGTAATATAAATGATAGCAATACTGCAAGACGTTATTTCCGAGCTGCAGAAAAAAGTTCAGAATTAACTGGAGTAAATCAGGAACTTATAGAACGTTTTCACATTATTTTAGAAATATTAGGAGAGGGACATTCTATAAATGAAAATGCATTTGAAAACTAAGTATTCTGAAACAAGAAACCTTTATTTAAAGGAGTATTCATGGTACACTATGCCAGTGAGTGTTCACAAAGTGCTTTTTCATGGAAAAGGTATCATTGCATCTTGTATTCTTCCTATGGCATAGCTCTCAAAAGAAGCCCAAGAGGCTAGAATTAAGGACACAAGAAAATTAAGAGAAATGTTCACAAGGAAGAATTCAAGATTGAACACAAGTACAGATCTCTTAAATGGACTCTTGATTTCTTCAGATCCATATATCGCACGTTTGCGACCAACAGAAGTCCTTTCTTTGTTATCAATCGATAACAACCAAGAGGAAATTTTGGCTGATGGAGATAAAAGCGAATAATTTAACTACAATTGTATAAAAAATTATTTAACGAATATAGCATTTTCTTTTTTAATATTTTTTTAATTTATTTTGTTTGTATCTAATTTCTTATATATCATAAACCTGAATAATGCTATAAAAACAATGTCTTAAAGTATTATCGCATTAAACTTGAATAGAATTGAATTAAATTGAATTTTAAATCCAATATTTTATAAAAAAAAATCATCTTTTTTTTGTATCATGAAATCGATAATAAATTGCTTACATTTCGTTTAAACAATATTATTTCTAGAAAAGGATCGTATAGTTTATCTATTATTACCTATAAAACATCAAATCATTAATTTAAAATATGATTTTCCTATTCAAAATAATTTTGTTCCGCTAGATTGGTGAATACGACCACTGCGCGTTGGCAATACGGTCACTGTTACTGGCAAACGCTACAGGCCGGTGATAAACGACTTCTTACTGACGAAATTCGATGAGCGGGACTTATTGAACATCTAGTTGGTTGAAGTCGCGGGCTTATGCACAAAAGCTTTAGATAATCACAGCTATTAAGGAGAATATTCGACAGGAATGCAAACAGTCATCACCGTAAATTTTGCGGAAAGTCATGCAAAATGCGATAAAAAGGGCACAAATGTGAATCAACACTGGTGGCAGCTTCTTTAAGGATATCATATTTTCTACTTAACAAACTAAATTGTAAAGGTCCAAATAAAGATTTCGTTCACTTAAAATCAGTTTGTTCTATTTATTAAAAAATTATTTCAAAAACAAAATTGGATGATTAATTTTGTGCCATCTTGTTTTATCCGAAATCGCACACCAATATAATGTATAATGCGGTTTTTGCGTTTATAGCCGTATTCATTGATTTCGTTTTGACGTTTTATATATACCGAAATTGCTATTGAATTTTTAGAAAATAATATGCACACAATGGTTGCATGTACATTGTACATGCTTTGTTTAAAACATAAATAAATAAATTTGGTTGTGCAACAGCTCGAAGTGAACCAGGACTTAATGACTTAGAACTCCCAGCCATTCCTGTGTGCGTGTTACCAGGAACGGAGGGGACCTACAATTTTCTGCCGATTCCAAACAGCTAATGAGCAGCACTTTCCGCATGACAAGAGATAATATTTTATGCTCTTGGAGGATTTTTCAATTCCTCGCAGGAGGCAGTACACCCCTGAAAAACATTTTTGCAGCGGCTGAGAATCGAATTCGAGACCTTCCACATGACAGTCCAACGCAATAACCATTATGCCAAGGGGGACTTCACACATGCTTTGTTTAAACATGCATAATAAAAGTAAATTTTACAACTCATTATCAAAAAATATATATTTTTCTTAATTGAATTTTATAGCTGTGTGGTATGTGCCATTTTTTCCTCTTAGAACCCGTTTTACTAAAACTTTTATAAAGTTGAAAACTTCTAGAAGCCAAGAAGACCATGTCGATTTTGAACTTAGTACATTATTTGTTTTCAAAAATAAATTTTATTTTTTTATATGGACAAAAATGGTTATTTGTGTATTCGAAATTTCTACATACGAAATTTGATTAAAATCTATTAAAACGGTTTCGAAAATGTCACAAATTAAAAAAAAAGTTACATTTGAGGTACCGCTAATAACTTTTTTTCTTAATACAAAATTTTTGTAAAAAGTAATCTTTTATAAAGTAATTTATTGATTTCTACTTGTGGTTCTAAGTGACAAATAATGCATTCGTTAAATAAAATCAAACTATCGATTTTGAACAGACTTGATATTACAATGATAGAGAAAATGAAAAAAATGGGTCACGCGAATCGTTCTGTAAGTATGTTCCTCGATCTACAACCGTTTAAAGCTATTTTCTTCAAAACTTCCTATATCCTTCCTTCCTTATATCCAAAAATAACGGTAAATTCCATGCAACCATTAAAAAATCTTATTTAAAAAAAAACTTGTTAGATATTGATGATTAGGCTTGTTTTCCTGAAATTTTGACCAGCTTTAAGTTATACGTTAATGAAAAGTAACAGTATTCTAGAAAGACATTCTCTGAAATTCAAAGCAAACAACAACTACATATTGAAATTTATTAACGCTGCTTAATGGATTTCTAAGCTCTATCAATCAGCCGACCACGATATTGGAAATCGCCTCCAACCACAGTAAAAAGACTTAAAAAAGGTTCAGAACGACAATGATAAAACGTACGAAAATGACTGACGTACATGTTTCTTCTAGGAGCTGCAATAAACGGTTAATGGGTACCTTGCCTATACACCAACGATTGCCACTCCTAAGGTGAACACGATTGTCACCGTAGGTGAGTTGATGGGGCCACCTCTGCCTAAGATTGGTAAAATTCCCTTGAGGAAAGGGAAAGCCCCTTCGACTTATTCAGCAATTCTGACCAAAGAAACGGACATATACACCATAACACTGAACTATCATACTTATCTTACAGACGTTGCAAGGAGCCACATGCTCCTACGGGTCTGGTGGAGGAATAATTTCTAAAGTGGCGGTCAAAGAAAGGATCACGCCCTTAAAAAGCATCTACCTCTCCTCAACCAGGTGATTATGTGGCGTACAACAGATATTTCTTCAATGACTTAGAAAAACCCTCACACCTTTCAGGCTATAGCTTTCCGATGTAACTCGTCAACACCTAAACGGGCTTTAAAGACATTGTATTATATGTAGGTTTTATTACACGTGAGTCACAACTCCTAGGGTATCACAACTGTTCTGCATTAATCTAAAAGAAACGGTAACAAGATCAACTCTCAGCCTATTAACCTAAAATAAAAATGAATTAAAAACAAAAACTAAGAATTAACATACATAGCAATCTTTGCATAGAAAAATGTTAGAGACATTTTGTAAAGGGTGTGTTTTTTAGAAGCGTTGAACTTTAATTTAAAATGAAACACAGAAAAATGTTTTTTTTTAAATTCATGAAATTGGCTTTATTTGAAACAGCCGCCGCTACATTGTGTAACCTGGAAGTTCAATTTCATACACTCTTCGCATTAAATCAGGCTTAAACTTTCTCTTTCGATCTTCATTATCACTACGCTGCACATTAGAAATCAGTTCTTCTGTGAGCACTGCACAACAGCACAATATCTTGCGGAATACGTAATATCATTTACAGTAAACGTTTTGCGAAATCAATCCATAGCTTCTCCAATTAGTCATAGTCACTCTGATGCACGATTAGGAGCACCATCAAACATCATAACGCCTGTTTTTCGAATTGAACCATGTTTTTCAAAATAAATTTGAGCAACTTGAAAACGTTGCTCTAACGTGAATCTGTTCGCCATGCAAAACCAAAGCACAATTAGCTCAAAACAACCAAGAACTGTTGACTTTGAATCTGCTGTCACAGAAAACAGTGTTGCTAATTTGAAGGTCTACTTTGAAAAATGACGCACTCCTGAAAATCCGTGTTTTATTTTTTCAGTGGTGTCGGCTGGGAAACAATCGCAGACCTCTAATATATCAGTCCAGCGCACTACGCATTATGACAATATTTCAATAGGTATAACTTATCTCTCAATATATTTAAGTTTTTTTGACCTTAAATACACAGTTGTTCCAGAAATCAGACAAAATATTATTTTCTGAGCTCAAAATCTTTTATGAGTTGTTTGCCAATTTAAAAACAAAGTGCATTACTATATCAGACTTACTTGGACTTACATATGTGCAGGGTGGCGCATAAGTTAAATTATGATTTATTTGATAAAATAACATTTTTCTTTCTGATTTTATTTGACTTTGGCATTTATTAAATTTTAGATTATGGTTTGGAAATATGTTTGCATTATGTTTAAAAAAGATAATGGCGCAAAATTTTAAACAGTCTAGAATTAAGGTATTAGTATGATAATACTGAGCAATTTACGAACTTTAAGTTTTTTACTAACTCATTCTTAATTTTAAGCATTTTGTAACTAATTAGTATCAAGCTAATGCTATTTTTTTAATAAGTTGCTTCTGAACAAACCTAAATAATGTCAGTGTCTGCTAAAACCAAAGTAAAGAGACCTTTTTTGACGTTTCTAGATGTCAAAGTATCACATGAAGTTGGCACGATACTTAAAACATAAAATAGCTATTTGATTATTGTAACTTTAATAAAATGTTAGAGAAAGTATGATGTAAGACTCAATTGAACTTTGCAAAATCGCCGTTTTAACTAAGCGTTATACTTAAAGTTTTTACAGCATAATAAGTCGACTAAAATTTCGTGCTTGTATCTCTCAATTGGTGCCCATTGCTTAAATCGACCTGACGTACTCTTTCCAGAGCATTTCCATTTCTTTTCTTAGAATTTCTTCTTAAGTAAATATGCAATCATGCAGGTCAAAGCTTAAGCTTTAATATACAAAATTTTCAAAACATTTTTAAGAAAAAATTTTACCACGTTAACTTTAAGTTTTTATTTTTGTACGAATAAAATTTAAATTGCATAGTTTTGAAATGCAATTTTTTCAAACTTTTCAGAAGTATAATAGAAGATATGTAATTAGAAATTCGAAAAAATGGTACTATAAGTATATTTGATTTTTTTAAATAGAACTATAGGTCGTTAAGATTAATCAAAATCAATATTCTAGGCGCTGTTTTCGAGAAGAACACGATTTTCAAAAACAATTTTTTAATATTTGTATGGATGGAACCGTTTTTTTTAGATGAAATAAATTTTTTTTTGTATATCTTGTAGATTGTGTTGAAAAACTTTTAATTGTTAAATATTGAGTTTTGAAAAGAAATTTAAAATTTTATTACAAGATTTTAGGAAGCTTTGCAATACAAAATGATCAAAATGATCCAAATCGCTTGTACCATTTTTTGAGAAAATCAAAAACAAATCTTTTTCAAGCATTGTCTAGATTTAACTATGTGATATTTTATGAGAGTTTTCAAATCAGTTTTTAAGAAAAAAAAGTTTTTTATATTATTAAGTATCTACCGTTATTTTTGGTCTTCAAAAAAATTGAAAGTGTGTGGGGGGGGGGGGGGGTTTAAAAATGCTTGTTTATTTCTTTCTCATGTTTTCATTAAAAAATTTAAATTTAAACTTAAAACTAATTATAAACATATCCTTAAATATTAAAATGAATTACGAACTCATTTTAGTACTGACGCTTCGTCAAGTTTAATTTCCGCCAAAATTGTATATACTACAATAAAACTAAGCAACTATTTCTAACCTATAAATATACCCCTTAGTATGAACTAATACTGGACTTGCTTTCTTTGGTGAAAAAATATTGCATTTTTTCAATAGTAGAACAGACCGACAGAAAGGAAGGCAGAATTTCTGGACCCCTTTTTTCGCCTTCTTTTTTTTATATAATACGTGCCCTCAAGGGGTTATTATAATCTTATAATGTTAAACACAGTGCGAGCAATCAGGAAAGTAGGATAGGATTACAAAAGAGATACCGATGCACATTGGTTTTGAATGCCTGTACATTGCAATGATTGAGCCGGTTAAAGCATTCCACATTAGTGTAGTGCGGCTAAAAAAAGAATATCTATACTTGACAGTACGTCCAAAATTGGACTCAAGGATTAACTGATGAGCATTCCTAGAAGTACGAGTACTACAGTTGAATTGTCTGAGGGGAAAAATACAACTGGCTATTTCACTAAAGCACTGCTTATGAAAATAGCGAAAAATTAATTATAGACATGAAACATTTCGGCAGCCGTGCTCGAGAGATTCAAATGTTTCAGTTAGACTATCGCCTTTCATTTTAAGAGCTCTCTTTAGAATTTTGTCCAAAATACTCAAGTGGGTTCTTGGAGCACCTGCCCAGATATGGGCCATTACTAATATAAAGCTTGCCATATAGTATAGTATATGTTGCACGTAAGAAGTACATGTTCTTACAATAAATTGTTATTGTTTTTTTAATAAAACTATCAACCAGAACCTTTTAAATAAAAAAAGATATTTATATAGGTACGTTTAAAACATAAAAAAAGTCTATTTTTTTTTTGAAGAAATATGTATAAAATTGCAATAATTTATTCAATTATCTATATAGTTTTGTAGATAATAATAGTGTTTAAGTTGCTGACTTCATGAGCGATAAGTTAGAAACCCCATTTTCTTTAAAATATTCAAATGCTATGCGGCCTTGTGCTTTCGAATTTCTCACGAATTTAGAAAAGAATTCCAAGGTTAAAGTTCTTACAGAGCAGCAGTTTTTTAGCGTCATTTTCAATTTAGTTAAAAAACATAGAATTTGCGAAGAGATTAAGAAATTTTCATATTTCCTTATTTTACTTTTTAACTTTTTAGGATTCTGCTGACAATATTAACGCTCAACTTCAAAAATTTCCTTTTTATACTTTATATTTACGACTTTCGGTAGTTGTGGATAAGAAGAGATGCATGTTGCTTAGTTGTCTTCAATAAAATCATCTACGGAACTCATTTAAAAATAACTATGTGCTACGTACTAGACCAATCTCTAAGTGATCATAGTAAGTTTATAGAAATATATGGATCACATGCGATAAGCTTGGAATTTCCTGGTGAGGCAAGTTTTGCTTAGGCGATTCCGGTGTTTCATTTCATATAATAAAATAACTTTTATAGGTAACACAATATAAAAAAGGCAATATTTGACACCTAGGTTCTCACGTGCTAGCATTTTCTTGATACACAATAATTAACTCCATTTGATTGTCTTGTTTCAATTATTATGTCTTTATTTTGATAGAAATAGCTATTATTCAATTATTTCAATAATTTATCTTCTAAGCAAGTTCATGAATAAAATACATGATACATTTAACTAAACGTCCTGATGTTAATTTCCCCTACTAGCCGCGAGACTTTTGATCTATTTATCTCCAAACATCTCCGAACACCCCGAGTCCAAAGGAATATCTCGAAATCTTTACTTGACTGGCCTCAATGGTATATTTAAAGCATTGGGATAAATTAAGTTTATCCCATTCTTCAAAGCAATCAACCTCGTGTCTCTTGAGTAAATTCAGATAAAAACTTTCAGGACTACCAAACAGCAAAGAAACTTCGCCGTTTTTTTTTTTGTGCGAAGATAATCGGGCTTTTTAAACTTTAAACTTATCTCTAAATTGGTAATTTTTAAGAAGTTCCAGCTACAATGGACATCTAAATGCTTATTCTTCTCTTATCTCACTGTCAGCTATTCAGTTTAAAATACTCATTCAACTTCGTATTCATCTTATATCATCATAATCTTATACAACCCAGGGGCTGTTATAGGGGGAGGCAGGACCTAGAAAAGCATCTTGACGGAGCTTGCATAATATATCAAGCACAATACAATCTGCCTGTTGTGAATTGTGTTCCACCCTTATACTAACACAAAGGCCTTACGAATAAAATCTGACATAGAAAATGTCCATACATATATATTTGGACAAAAATAACAAACTGTCAGAAGAATGGTAGATTTGCATATCTTATGGAAATTTATTTGAGTTTTTCATTTTTTACCTTTGGCTACCTTGTTATTATTTTTGACAAGAGAAAGGACCTTGCCATAGAATCAACAACACAATTTCAGACTTGGTCGTTTAAATTCAACTGCCTATGAACGCATTTTCATTTATTGAGGCCATTTTCGTGTCAAGTGTTTAACAAAAAAGTTTTTTTTCACCCTCATTCCTTATCAGAGGGCAAGAAGTACATAGCCACCTATTTGAATAATAGCCGAGAAAAGTCCAAATCGATTTTTAAAAGATTGGAAAGGCGGATTTGATTGTAAGCAGTTGGTTTTCATTTAAAATTATTACATGATTGTCAAAATAGACAAGGCTTATTCTCAGGGGGGGAGTAACGAAATGCCGCCGCACAAAATCCCGAATCGGGAAAACCCGCCGAAAATAAAAATAAAAATCCCGCCGACAGCTATTTTTGGACATATTTGGCTGGATTTTCAATACTATTTTAGTACTATTAATAAAATATTTTATTTCGATTTATTTTTAAACAAATGGAAAGTGTTTAAGGAACTGTCTGTTGGTTCGGGAAAAATTCAGTTCTTGTTAGAACTCCGAGGAGGTAAGACCTCCTCCATCTTTATTTATTTATTTATTTATTTATTTATTTATTTATTTATTTTATTTATTTATTCATCAATGGATACATAATCTGTTGACTACAATTAAATTATAATTTATCATTATACATCATTAAAAAAGTTTAAAGCAATACTCTTAAACATATGCCTATTCATTTGAAGGTCGACTTCACTATGAATTAAATTAAAAAGAGATAAATTACGAGTTATGGGTTCATTAAGTCCATAGTTCGTCCTGTGACTAGGAATCAAAAAGAGAACTTCCCTATTTCTTAGATATCTCTCAGGAACATAAAAAGACATAAGAGCTAGTAAGTCCGAAGATTTTATTTTACCATTGAGTATGTCCTTGATAAAAAGAACCCCAAGGGTTTCTCTACGGCTTTTTAAAGATTTTAAATCTATCAATGCGCACCTAGAACCATAATTGGGCAAACCATCTGACCACCTGAAATTCCTTAAAGCAAAGCGCGTGAATCTTCTTCACGCTGAGGAATTTTGATAAAAAGGAGACCAAATAACACTACAGTATTCGAGTATGGGTAATATTAAAGATATGTAAATCGTTTTCAGAGTATAACTATCTTTAAATACCCCCGTGTTGCGTTTTAAAAAACCTAGCAACGAATTCGCTTTTAAAATAATAAAATGTATGTGTTCAGAAAAAGAAAACTTAGTGTCAAAAATAACACCAAGGTCCTTTATTACACTCACGGTTGAAAGACTTTCATTGCCGAGACTGTAACTTAACAGCACTTTAGGTGTTGTACGAGAAGCTCTAAATATATTACATTTAGAGATATTTAGCTCGAGATGATTATGATGATTATATTTACACCAATTGAAAAATGCATCAATATCTTTTTGAAAGTTAACACAATTTTCAACTGAAGAAATTTGGGAATATAGTTTCAAATCATCTGCAAACATCAAACAATTAGAAAATTTCAGACAGTCCGGAATGTCATTGACGAAAAGATTGAAAAGGAGGGGTCCCAAATGACTTCCCTGAGGCAGTCCCGATAAGACTTCAATAAAAAAGGATTGATTGCCTTCGATTTTAACAATCTGTTTTCGATTTGACAAATAAGATTCTAACCATTTAAGAAAATCGAATCTGAATCCCATCCTCTCCAACTTTCTTAATAGAAGTCTATGATGGACTCTATCGAACGCTTTCACAAAATCCGTGTACAAAACATCGACCTGCATTCTTTTTTCCAAAGAAGATAAACAAAAACTTGTAAACAGACACAAATTCGTAGTAGTGGAGCGACCACTACAAAATCCATGCTGTCTCGAAGATATTATGTCTTTCACCGTGAAACTAAGTCTATTGAACACCAACTGTTCAAAAAGTTTTGGAATCGCGGAAAGTTTTGAGACTGGTCTATAGTTCTTAATTAAGTGCTTGAGACCACTTTTATAAATAGGGCTGATGGATGACATTTTCCACTCATCTAGAAAAACCCCAGAATGGAGCGATTTATTGAAGATAATTTTTAGTACTTTACAAAGCGAAACAGCACATTCCGATATGAAAAGAGGAGGAATCAAATCTACTCCAGCTTTTATATTAACATCAAGAGAAGCTAAGCCGTTAAATACCTCTTGATTAAACAGAGAAAACACATTAAAATCAACTTGAGAACTAATATCATTATACAGGTTTTCACTATTAGGTATAATGTCTATATTATAATTCGATTGAAAAAACTTAGCAAAAAGATTGCATGTAGCTTCAGTACTATGGGAGGTCTCTCCATCAAGCTCCATAGAGCTAGGAAACGCAGAACTTTTGCGTTTTGAATTTAAAAAAACCCAAAACGATTTCGAGTTGCATTTGATATCCCTTTCAACTGAACTTATATATTGTGAATATAGAAATTTACTCAAAAAATCAAATTCCCGTCGCAGTTGCATTAAACGAATTCTATCTTCAGATTTGCCTGTTACCTTACATCTCTTTAAAGCCTTGTTTTTTACATTTTCTAAATTCTTAAGTCTTTTATTGAACCAGGGAGATTTAAAAGACGATCCCTTTCGAACTACCGGAACGAACTTCTGAACACCCTCAAACAAAAGTGTTTTAAAGATGGTATATATCTGATTTAAAGATTTATCTGTAAATAGTTGCTCCCAATTTATGGTATTAAAATAATTATTATTTAGCGAAATGAAGTCAGCCTTCTTATAATTAAATATAAAACAGTTATTTGTAATAACAGGTTGAAAATTATAAAGTTCAAATACAACCATAATTGCTTTTGTGATGAATTTGATTTCTTACTAAAGGAAAGTCTGATTCAGAGACCATAAATTTAAGATCCTTAATTATAAATACAAGATCGAGAAACCTATTTAAAGTATTTTTTACATGATTAATTTGGATTAATCCTAACGACGAAAAGTTATCAACTAATTCAACTTCCACATCCCTCCACATTGCTCATCTTCTAGATAACGCCAATCAATGTCACCAAGATTAAAGTCACCGAAGATACATGGATATTGATTAGAAGATAAGCTATTCAATAAACAACTAATATTTGAAACAAGTTGAACATTTAGAGAGATAAGAAGATTTTCAATGGATTTGCCAATTATTTGTGGCATTTGACTAAAATATTTTTGGACATTTCGTCGAAAAGATTTTTTTAACAAACTTTTTTTCAACAATTTTTTTTTTGAAGAAATTTTGATTTTTCATAAATTTTTTTACAAAAATATTTTTTGAAAAAAAATTTCCACCCAAGGTACTTTTAATGCCAGGCGACTTAACATACCCTAAGCGGAGCGACGGAGTCGGGTGAGCGGGTGTGTCCCCGAAAAAGGCAGCTATAGTCCTTAGGTCCCGCGGAGCCTTCCATCCAAAGTACTGTTCATTTATTAAATCAATTATTATTATATCATATATTATATCATATATTATAAGAAAAACATTTTTTTATATTTCTAAAGTCGATTTTCTGGCAAACTAAATGCCGTTGACCTATCAAAGTTGACACCTCTTTTTTAAATGTGATTTGTGGTTAAATCAAGCATCTTAGAGAATAATTAAAAAACACAAATTTCTAGGGAGTGCCACCTTTCAATCCACGTATCACATGAAACGAAAAACAAATGTTTATCTATAAACATTTTTTTATATATACAATAGTTTATTTTTAATTACACTCAAAATATGTTCATATGATATTTACAATAATTAATTTCTTAAGTCTATCTTATAAATCTGCGAGCACAAAAGGGGCTCTGCTTCGTTAGGTTGGTTATGTTTTCTTTTTACATTTGAATAACATTTGTGTCTTAGGTCTAAATTTTTTTCTTATTATTATTTATGATATTTACGTCAGCTTGAGCAGTGCTAACGGTCGTTGGCTCGTGTGGTGATGAAGGGGTGGATATGGGTCATTGTTGATTGCTGTCTGGTCTTTTGGTGGCTTCAACCTCTGTTGTGCTGCGTCCGTGCAACATCATAGAAGTTTGCGAAGCTGTCTTCTCCAGCTATTCCAAATGCATGGTCCATCATGGAGAGCACCTGGAGATATCGGTCGTCTGTGGCTGAGTTACCTGTAATTTATCTATAAACGCGATTTGCGGCTGCACGGAGCTTCGTAGACCCCCAAATTTGACATTTTCAAACGTGCTTTCTGGCTAAACTTGGCATCGTAGCTAGTTAAAAATTGCATATTCGTGATGTAGGAAGTGATGTATCACATGTTTTTTTTTAACTTTTTTGGATTTTTTTTTGTAATTTTTTGTTTTTTTTATTTTTTTTATTTTTTTTTTTTTTTGCTCAAGATACTTTTAAGACTTCTTCAGCCGTCTTCAGCTTTAAGTGATTTTGTGAATCGGGATTTTGTGATGCGGGATTTCGTACCCAACCCATTCTCAGGCGGCAATAGGTCCTAAAGATAATAAATGTTAACTATAATTGTTGGTTTAATTTAACAAGAATTTTCACCACTGTATCGCATGTTAAAAATTTTATAAAAACATAAAAACATGGATGATAACTAGCGACAAATATTTAAATTCATTGTATAAATTGCTAAAACGATTCCTAAGATAGTTGGACCTCAACAGATAAAAGGCCATTTAGAAAAAATATGAATTAATTTAAACAAAATTTTAAAAACCGTTATAGAAATTTTGTAAGTAAATTCGTTTTTAAAATACAAAATTTCTTTAATATTTTTCGAAAAATAATTTGGTGTGTCAATTTTAATTATTTATTAATATACATCTAAAGAAATAATTTCATAAGACAATAGTTCAATCTTTTTTTCAAAAATCCAAACAATTATTTTTCGAAAAATTTGATATACAACATTGTTTAAAATTCAAATGAACACTTATTTAAAAGTTTGATCAAAATTTCTAAAACCGTTAATGAGAAAGTCGAAATTCAAGAAAACGAAACTAGTCTTTTTATTTTGAAATAATTTTTTTGGCCAAAATATAAACCATAATTCTTACAATATACACTATTTCTTTTTATCAAAATCGTTAGAGCTATTTTTCATGACAACTAAAGGTTGCATTAGTTTTGAGGGTAACAAAAATTTTAATTTCTCCTCTTAAGAATCTCCTAAGACTCTTAAATACCGAATTTGCAGGAAAAGCACCAATGGCTCAGGCTGCGGATCGAATAACAGACATACAGTGAGACAGACCGAGTTCCCGGACACACAGTTTTGGTGTTTTCTGACATCGCAATGTGAAGTTTGATCAAAATCTCGATTTAGATTTTTTCTCCAAGTGCAAAACTTGTCCTATAGTACTTTAATTTATCGCAAGTAAGACTCAGACGTCATTACAGCTCGTAGACAACCTAAGCCTAGTAACTTACATCTCTCAACCATTCGTGCCTTCGTGTTAGCAGGAATAAAAGAATAGGACCTTCAATTTTCTGCCGAATCCTAGCTGCTCATAAACAGCACTTTTCATGACAAGATATAGTCTTGCCAGGCCCCGTATCGTGTAAGGGTAAAGTGATTACTAAATTAATTGACTGTCGTTTTGGCAGTTTTGTCTACAAGTTTACATTACTTGTTATCGAACTTGATTTGATGTCGAAATTTTGAAAACTAAAAACCTTAAAACCCAAAATAAAAAAAAAATCATTTTTAATAAAATAAAATGCACGACTGGATCGCACGAACTTGCTCTTATGTAAAAGTACTTTGGAATTTAAGATACATTTTATAAATATAAAACATGGATTTAATGAGATAATAATGTTCAAATGCATAAAATTGCCGTCTGGTTTCCGGAAAAGTATGAATTTATGCAAATAAACTTAAAAAAAACGTTTTATTATTAAATAAATTTTTTATATAAGAAATTTCTCTAAAATTTTTCAAGAAAATATGTGGGATGCGAATTTTAAGTATTAAATAATATTGATTTTAGGAAATAATTTCAAAAAATAATAGTTGATAGGTTTTGAAGATATTGATTTAAATTTTTTTAAAACCCAACAAATATTTTTTCGAATATTTTTATATACAATATTATTTTAAACTTAAGGGGACTCCTGCTGAAAATTTTGGGTTAAAATCCTTAGAGCCGTTAATGAGAAAGTCGAAAATTAAAAAAACGGGTCTATGGCAGGTACCCCTAATAAGATTTTGCCCCAAATGTTTTTTTGACCAAAATGTAGCCTATGTTCATATCACAACAAGTTTTTTTTATCAAGATCGTTAGAGCCGTTATGCATTACGTTATGCATTACGGGTGTAGGGGGGGTATACCGTTAGTTTTGGAGTTAAAAAAAAAAATTTTCAATTTCTCCTCTAGGGAATCACCGAAGACCCTTAACTACCGAGATTGAAAGAAATAGGTCCAGTGGTTTAGACTGTAGTGAGAGGTACAGTCATACAGACACACTGAAACATGTTTTTTGTGTACTAAATTTTCCTTAAAATTTTTATAAAAAAAATTGATATGCAAATTTATTTAATAAAATACATTTTAAAACGTAATTTAAAAATTTAATCGTGTATCGGTTTTCAAGATATTGAATTTTCAAAAAAAAATTGTATTATTTTTTAAAAAATCCAAAAACTATTTTTTCGAAAAAATTTTTAGTTTATATTTTTTTAAATATAAAGCAGCTTTTGCATAAAAATTTTGGTTAAAATCGTTAGAGCCGTTGGTGCGAAATTCGAAAATCAAAAAACCGTTCTATGACAGGTTGTAAAGAGCTCTTTGAAGCAGCTGGCACGCTGGCGAAAGCTCGGCTTAGCTCGCCGTAATGGTCGGGGATCTTGCTGCTACTCTTATACAAAACAAAAAAAAATCGTGCCATAAAAAAAAAAATAAATACAGGTAACCGAAAATCTAAGAATTTTGAAAATTATATTAAACTGGAAAATAAAAATAAAAAAAATTAACAAAATTTGAAAAGTTAAAAAAATTATATTTGTTTGACCAATCAGTAGAATCTCATAAACAAGCTCTTATCCATTAGATATTCCTTCAACTTTACCCATATCTAACTACACTCAAAAGTATGGATGGTATAACTTTTGATTGGGAATCCCTCCTCGTATGGTATTAGTCATAACACTACCACACCATGTTATTTGCATCCCAGGTTCTTCGCAAATAACCCCTAACGAATGAAATCTTACCTCTCCCTATATCACCACATATCTCACTTTTTATCTAAATTTACTCCATATTATTCGATTATTTTTTCAACCTAAGTAAAATGTTAATTTGTATTCCATCAATGTGTACAAACGATTACTTTTATTTAACATTAAAAAACAAACAAAATATTAATTATTGAAATACTATTAAATCGATTACTTTAAAACTAAGAAACTGACTATAAATTAAACCAAGAAACTAAACTTAAATTTTCCTTGCTGTTAAGGTGCGCAACCTAACCCCCAGGATTACATCTAATGAAACTTAATGAGTTATAAATGAAAATGAACATAAAAAAAAAAACGAATGTTTGGCTAGTATCTAAATATTAACATCTATAGTTCACACAGAACGAAAATTAACTAAATTTAGTAATTATTGATTTTAAAATAAGAAAATTTATGATAAAAATTAGCATTAATTAGGTAGTTGAAAAAGAGAAAATTAATTGGATTGAAATTTAAACCAGAAATAAAAAAAAGCAAAAAGGAAATTATGCGTGTTAATTACACCAATAATAAAAAAAATACTATAATTTACATTTAAATATGCACTAAACACAATCTTGAATCAGCAAATTTTATTATCTTCGACTAAAATTCTTCTTATCCAAGCTTTTGAAAAACTTTCCGAAAATTCTTTTTGGTTAGCAATATTGTTTTTCTACGCTCCCCATGAAATTTTTATGATGTAACAATCATACGTTTGATCCTTGTCTTTTTACTAACAAAAATAGCCAATGGTCGTTCAATTTCTAAAATTTCCTATAACTTCTTCTAGTGACTTGAAAAATGTTCCATATTGTCTGATGGCATGGACTTCCCCAAGAAATGAAGCCGGAAATGTAAGGATTCTTGACGATTATACGTTCCGAAAAGGATACAATAATTGAACTTTCTTTTTATATATACATACATAACACATAACTAATATATTTATTTACCTTTTATATATTTCGTTTTCCGAAATAGAGGAATTGGAAGATTAAAGAAAAACACTATTTATAGGCATTCCATATCTCACAAATTTTGTATCTTTTAATTTGATTCACTTTTATATTTTACGATTATCGATGTATTTTGTTTATGTATTTACACCTTACGCTTAGAGAATGCAATGACAACTGACAACTAAACTAAAATTCTACAATTTATTGAGTTTATTTTTTTTCTGAAATCAACAAGGCAACTTTGATTTCAATTTATGAAGTATTAAACTTCAAAGTGGAAATATTAATACCGAAAACAAAGTAACATAATAAGAGAATGATTATTTGTTGAAATGAAATATTTCAACATTATTATTTCTCAATGAAAGATGCTGCTACAAGGTACCCCTAATAAAATTTCCCCCCAAATTTTGTTTTGACCAAAATATAGTCCATGTCCATTATATCACTCAATTTTTATTATCAAAATCGTTACAGCCGTTTTCGAGATAAATAAGATTTTGCATTACGGGTGTATGGGGGGTACCGTTAGTTTTGGAGCTAAAAAACAATTCAATTTTTCCTCTAGGGAATCACCGAAGACCCTTAACTACCGAGTTTGAAGAAAATACCTCCAGTAGTTTAGGCTGTAGTTCGAGGTACAGACATACAGACGGAATTGTCGGACCCACTTTTTTCGTCTTCGCTATCATCGTAATGTCAACTTTGATCAAAATCTCGAGTTCGATTTTTTTCCAAATGCAGAACTTGCCCTATAGTACCTATATCGCAAGTAAAAAAAGTATTTAATTTTTATAAGTTCCAACTATGGATTTAATTTAAAGCTCTTACAGGATTGCCGTAGGACTGTAGGAGCATTAAAAATTTCCCGCAAATCTCAGAAAAATATTTGCTACTAAAAGCTCGAAAAAGCTTAAATCCTGAAAGTTACATAGCACAAACCAAAGAAAATGCCATATGAATTTCTATCAACTCGACAATGGTAACTCTGTTTCAGTGTTTTTTTTTTAATAAACACAATAAGTGTTGGTTGCAAATTGGTGATCAGTCTCCTCTTCCTCTCACCCATGGAGCAGATAGGAAGAAGATTACACAAACAATTTTAATGATTGTGATTCTCTTTCTTATTTCAGTGGCAATTTTTTAAGTTAAGGTGCCGTGCAAACAGCAGCAGGCACCAGTGTTTCTGAAAAAGCTCTCCCATAAGGCCTGTAGGTACTGCAAATATAAATTGAACAGAAAAGTGTCGATTTATTACTCAACTCGATACATTTGACCGAGCGATTCTCCAACTTCTTTAACCCATCCAAAAACTAGGTTTTCTCCAGGTCTGCAAAGTAGGCCTCCGTGGCGGCGGCGTTGACGTTGACCTCCTCATTCCACTCAAATTTCTGCCCGGCGAGTGATTTTTTCAAGTTTGCAAACAAAAAAAATCGCACGGGACCAAATCTGGGAGTATGGTGGATGGGGCAGCAGTTCGTAGTGCAATACGAACAATTTGACCACTGCTCTGAAGTGATCTCACGGTTGCGCTTGTTGTCCGAAGTCGGCCGATGTCGGGTCGGAGCTATTCGGACGACTGTCGCGGACGTTCGTCTGCATACACTCCTTCCGTTCTCGGACGGTGCCGATCTGGAGTCTGACTGTGAACATTGGAAATTGGATATGAAAGTAATAATTTTTTTCAATGGAAGATTTTTTCTTAATGTCCTGCAACTGTCAGTTCCATCTATAATGAAATTTCGGCAAATAGTCGTTTAGCAATATCTCAGAGAGGTGCACTGTTTTACTTGGAATTAATTAATTTTCCAGTATCCATATTTTATTTTTACTTGCGATATAGATAGTAGGTATTATAGGGCATGTTCTGCATTTGCAAACAAATCGAGCTCAAGATTTTGATCAAAGTTGACATTACGATGATGGCGAAGACATCAAATGAAGTGGGTCTGACAATTCCGTCTGTCTGTCTGTTTTTCTGTATGTCTGCACCTCGATCTATAGCCTAAGCTACTGGAGCTATTTTCTTCAACCTTGGTAGTTAAGGGTCTTCGGTGATTCCATAGAGGGGAAATTGAAACTTTTCTTAACTCTAAAACTAACGATACCCCCATACACCCCTAATGCATAATTGTTTTTATCTTGAAAACTGCTCTAGCGATTTTGATAAAAAAAAAGAGTTGTGATATTATGGACATAAACTACATTTTGATCAACAAAAATTTTGGGGCAAAATGTTATTAACGGTAACTGTCACAGAACTGTTTTTTGTATTTTCGAATTTGTCATCAACGGCTCTAACGATTTTAACCAAAAATTTTCAGCAGGAGTCCCATTAGTTTAAAATAATATTGTATATAGAAATATTCTAAAACATTTGTTTTTGGGTTTTTTGAAAAAAAAAAATTAATTCCACGTTTATTTTTTTGAAAAATCAATATCTCTAAAACGTGTTAGCGATTAGTTTTTGAAATTATTTCCTAAAATTTCTACTACTTAATACTTAAAATTGGCATGCCAAATCTTGTTCTCGAAAAAATTTAAAGAAATTTGTTATATAAAAATTACTTTAATAATAAACTCATTTTTAAACTTTGTTTGCATTAATTCATACTTTTCTGGAAATCAGACGGCAATTCCATGCATTCTTAGCTCATTAAATCTATGTTGTATATTTAAAAAATGTATTTTAAATTTCAAAGTACTTTTACATAAGAGCAAATTCGTGCGATCCAGTCGTGCATTTTATTTTTGCATGAATTTCATCGCAAGAATCAACCGGACAACCGATGAAAAATCCAAACATGTTGGGATATGCCGGTTGATCGCTTATTATCGGGCGTCATTGGACGATGTCGCTTTCAGTGGTGTACGCGCTCTCTTTCCTTTCTATACGTTTGGTTCGATCGGCCGAGTTCGGCCGACAACGCCCGAGTATACTTCGGCCGATGACGGATTAGGGCTAGGTGTACGCGAGCCGTAAGAGAATGTACTAGACGATAGTAAATCTCTCTTGCGATACTGGCATCATCGGGCGAGGAATCTAATACATATCGGGTCGCCCTCGTTTGTCCCAATTACACCATTAAAAACATAGACAAAACGTTGAACATAGTCTTAAACGATATATGCCTTATCTTCGACCTGCAGCAATAGCAGATTTCGTCAAATTAAACACCAAACAGTATAGTTTTTTCGGTTAGCATTTAGTGTTGCATTTAGTTGGGTGTATTTCGTACGAATTGCAATCGTCCAAATCGCACAGTTTTGATTCATCCAAAAATGGGTCTGCTCCCTTAAAATGATTTATTTCTGGTGTAATGCGCAGAACGTTTCTCGAACGATACAATGATTTTCGAAATAAAATTTAATGATTTGCAGACGTTCCTCAACACTATTATAGGTGGCTCTTATCCAAAGTGATTCACAATAGGTACCTACATTATTAAAAAATGTACAAACACTTTGACAAAAAATGTGGAAAGCCCATTTAAATGAAGAATGGATTCTGTGGTGGGGAGGGTATTATTACACTGCAACCTAAAGATCTATAGTGGTGCTAGATGACTCTTCAAGTCTTGCTCCAAATTTATCTCTTTATGAAATTTGTGTATTTGGAACTTTTAGAAAGAATAATTCAGTATTTTTTCATCTCGTCTCAGATACATATTTCCCTGTTGCCCTGCCTAGTATGTGTGCTTCGGTGTTCCCTAGTGAGTATTAAAGATTTTGCAAATGGGACTGTATTTAAGACCAAGAATACCTTATAAAATTCTAAGCACCTAGAACATCATAGAGAGCAAGTACGTGCGATTCAGACGTGCATTTAGCTTATACAAAAATTATAAATTTCTCAAACACTAAGTTGGTAATGCTCGTAAACTTGGTGCGTCGTTGCCCTTGAGTAATAACACTCCCTTATCGCATTGACTTCTATCTGAAACTTACTCCGCTGTTGACGAAGAACCCAACCCCTACCTCAACCGCAATTCATCTTTGGAATATATTCCACGTTGAAAGTAAACTGTCAATTAGAAACCGTAATTTAGAATACAACCCGTTATCACAAAATATATAATTTACTTAAATTCTAAACAACTCCACAGTCGTTATTCACAATAAAACACAAAACGTTTCACGATATTATAAATTGCACCCTGGAGTGTTGTTGTACAGATAGAATAAAAGGAAGAAAAAAAAAAAACAACATCGTTTTGTTGGTCGTGTCGCGTCGGTCTAGGTCGTGCTAGGGAAATTCCTCTAACGGTTAACCAATTAAAATTCAAACTCGCGAGGACAATTCACCACATTTCTCACATTAACTTATACACTAAACAAGTGTGAGAGAAAATGATCACACCACTGCGTTTCCTGTGGCGCTCTCAGTTCTCTGTTTTGCGAAGTTGAAATTTCCGGTATGGCAGTAAAGTTCACTGAAAACCGTCGACACGTGACTAGGATTATTCGAAGTGAATTTATAATTTATATTTAAGTCTATAGGTACTGCTATTTTAACCAACCACCAACCGACCACCCGTTGATGTGGTGGCAGAGCTATACTCGTATTATCAAGATGGAGAAGTGGAAAAACGGGTAGACGTCAGACGATGATGCAGCGAATCGTGCTGCGATAGACACAAATTTAATTTGGTTAATCCTTTCCTCTGTGGATCTCGTGGAGTCTCTTAGTCAAAAGCTTAGCTTTAAATTTCCATTATTATGCGTTTATGCGGCTTTAATCAACTGAAATTAAATCCAGTTCTATTTGGGAATGTATATTCTTCAATTAAAAAGAGGAATTAAAACAGAAAATGTTAAATAAGTTGGTATGTTGGATTTTTTGCACAAGACTAACCCCAGCCAACATTGAACTTTTCCATGGATTCATTTATGTACATACATTCATATAACGTTAATAGACAGTGGAATTTAAGTTGAGTTGAGATTAATAAACAACAAAATTAGGTGTCGCTGGCAAAGATTATGAAACGAATGAGAACGAGTACAAAGTGAAAACCGTAATTGATAGGGTAGCTACGAGTATCATCAATTTTACTTGTATGATTATGGGTGATATACGTGTTTAGTAGCACATGTTTGAATGTGGCAATGGAATATAAACATTTAAGAAATTCCACATTCGTGTAGTGCGGCTCAGGAAAGAATCTCTCATCTGAACTGTACGTCCGAACTTGGGCTTAAGGGTAGGTGTCCATTGAAAAAATAGGTTAGACTTTTGCGCTAAGCTGTATAACTTTCACAATTTTACGAATATTTCAATGAAATAAACGGTCATCGATTAGAAAAATGTTAGTCAAAATACTTTTGCAGTTTTGAAAAAAATATAAAAATATTGTGTGCCTTAAAACTGCCACACAAGTGGAAAAATCATACATTTTAGTAAGGTCCTTATTCAAATGATAGGGAAATTCCGAAAATATTACTTTTTTATTTTTTTTATATTTTTTTTATAGAAACAACATATTTTCAAATCATGTATCGGTCTTCTTTTTTTATTCTGTTTTATTATTTATTCAAAAAAAAATATACAAAACTATGAAAAACGAAGGAATTTTGCATAGTGGTATGAATGCTCTACTGGATAAAACTTCATAAGTATAAAAGATAACGAAGTAAAATTCACTCTAATACAAAGCCATTAAGTATGTGCAATTACGTTAATATTTTTTTTTATTTTTTTTTTATTTTTACAGTAACTTTTTACTAACAAAAGTCAAAAAATATACATTTTTTTACAAATATTTTGTTCTCTACCCTGGGAAATTGAGAGTTATATTTTTTAATTTTTGGAAATAATTTTTTAATCAAAGATTTACATTCTCTGAACAGCGTATCGGTCTTAAAAATTTAATTAAACTCATCTAAAGTTCATAAAAATGCAATTCAATATGACAGTATTTGTAATGCATTTGCAAGAAAAGTATTGACAATACAGTTCTCACATATTTTTTTTATTTTTGTTTGATATTTTATTTACTAAATTCAAAAATACAAAATACTTTTTTCACTCATTATTTATTTAATTTTATTTTTATAAAAGAGGTCTATTTTGCATTTTTTAACAAAAAGTTCCTTTGCACACGCACACAAGTAAGTTTTCAGTTCACAAGAATGCCACTGCAATATCAGCGCTTTGAAAGAGAAGTTTTTGTATTCTCTGTGCAAAAGAATTTTGTTCGCCCATCCGCTCTCTTGATTCTTTTTTTTTTGTCTGGGGTCATTTAGTTTTTTATTCTTGTTTATGACTTGTCATCTTGCATCTCGTATTACAAGAACAGAAAAAATAAAAAAACGTGTGAGAAATGATGGTTTTTAGTAGGTACATATATGATGCAATGACCATTCCACATTTTCGGAGGTAGGGTGGAAAAATGTTCTTTGTGTACCTATGTATAAAAAAAAAATATAAGTAGGTTATCACACATTCGCTGTCATAAATTTTGTTTTTTTGTATTTTTTTATTTGCGATCTATATCATCATTCTACTGGTTTTTTTTTGTTTCTTCTATGGAAAGCCATTTTAGGTACACACATAGTAATAAATTGCGATGCATAGTGATCTTCATTTTTTTTTTGCCAAAGGGTGTGTACATGATGGAAGAAAGGAAATCTGCGATGTTGTGTATAGAATAAGATACATATGCATATAAGTACACTGAACCCTCCATATACGCGGTCTCTTTTTACGCGGTTTCGCTTATACGCGATGAAATTTTTCCGAAACTCCCTCTACATGCACGGTGATTATACGCGAGTCAACAACAATTCGCGGTATGAAAAATGAAAACATATATCAAGAAAAACTTTTTCGTCAGTTGGCCTTGCATTTACTTTCAAATTATTTAAATGGGCAATCAGATTGGCAAGAATATCTCTGCAATTTGTTCTTATTGTGTTAATGTATCTTACATTACTATTATTTATTGGTTCTTTTTTAAATTGGTAGGTAGGTAGTGCTAATATTTATAGATTCTCTCATGATCGATTAAAAATGCTACACTTTTATCAGCTGCAACCCAGCATCTTAAATTTTTTTAAACCAATCGAAGAACATTAAACTTTCACTCAATCATTTCTCATTTATTTTTTCTTTCGTGGATTGTTCTTGTTTTAAGTTTTTATTTTCATTAATTTTTCTTTTGTTGCTCTATTACCTATACATATTGTTTTTTTTTTAAGTTTTTTTTTAATAATAATAGGTTTTTGTTAAAATGTGTGTAGATATGTATTTTCTTTTAAATATGCATGTATTGGTTTTGTTGGAACGCATCTCTATATTTTCGTACAGTTTCTAGTCTCCGCATACGCGAATTCGGTATACGCGGCGTTTTCTTGGAACGCATCCCTCGCGTATACAGGGGGATTGCTGTATCTACAATAGATTTTGTGTTGTTTTTTCCGATAGGTAGGTTCATAGGTAATGTAGAGGTGCAACGCCTTGTATTGATTTGGTATCGTAAGGATTGTTCTGATTTAATTTTGCGTAGGTATCAAATTTTTTTTTGGATGTATCAAAAATATATTAGATTAGTACATGTTAATCCTGTGAATGAACGCAAATTGCATTTCACTGTAAGCGAATACGCAACAACCAAGGGATATGGCAATTGGATGGCGCCAAAATATTATGTACAATATTATGCAGGTATCTATTAATCTAAATACCTATGTACATATTTATATAAATAAGTTAAGAAGGAAAATTCGATCACTTTTTTTTTTCGGTGGTGACGTATTCCACTGGTAGAAGAATGGTGAAAGTATATAGAAAGAATATGGGAAGTGCGCTTCTTTTATGTATTTTTGTTGGTTTTACATAGGTAGGAAGAGTTGTCTCCTTTATTTCAATATGTCATGGTGATAGATAATACTCTCGTTACAGTTATTTTCTGTTGTGTTTTTATTGTGCAAATCTATTTTGTACATACCTATAAATATTTTTTTGCAACAACTGCCTCCAAAAACAAACAAAAGAAACAAAAAACTCAAGCAAAAAAAATTGATAAAAAGTAAGCAAATAGAAAATACATACATATGTAATACCTACTTCGTTTTCATTAGGCCATATGATGTAATTTCGTTGACAATTTCGAAATGAGATAATTTTTAACAAAGGACGATAGGCAAATCTGGCCTAGTTCTAATAAGAACGACCTTTATATAATATACATAATATGTACATATGTTCATATATTCATTATCACTTAGTTTTTAATTTGTAAAAAAAAAAACAAGTATTAGTTTTCTAATAATGTTGTTGGTGTCAAAATTAAAAAAATGATATAAAAATAAGAGCACATTTTTTGTTTTTTTTTTTTCGATGAAGATTTTGACATGTTTGAAAAACCAATATTAAGTTCGTTTTTATTAAAGCTTAGCCGGTTATCTGTACATATCTGCCCATCAACATTTTTTTCTAACACGTTTTACTTACGACCACCAATTGTTACGTTGGTAGTTGACAAATTGTGAATAATTTCGAAATGACTTAATGAAATTCGTTTTTTTTTTTAATAAGATCAGTTTTTATATAAAATGCATTTTTAGTTTTTGCTTAATAAAATAGAAGCTTAAAATTAGTATACTAGTATACAAAGTAAAATTAAAATACAATGATGTTATTGGAAATAAAATTGACAAACTTTTTCTACAAAATTTGTTTCAGATAATGGGAACCAGTGGCACCATTTTACTTCAATTATAGTAGATATAGTTTTTTTTTTTCAAAATATTTAAAATCTACTTCTTAATTCGCACCATCAGCCAAATACTGAAATCTACCTCATTTTAAAAATCTCTGTTTCAACCTACTTCAATTTTACAAAAAAAAGTCCAAATCTACTTCTTTTTCTCTATTTCACTCTAGGTAGTATTTTTTTTATATTAAACGCGCACTCAAGGTCAAGGGGTTATGAATAAAATTAAAATGTTAAACACAGTGCGAGAAATTAGGAAAGTAGGATAGGATGAGAAATTAAATACCGATACACATTGGTTTTTAATGTAAAGCATTTCAGACTCGTGCAGTGCGACTAAAAAAAGAATCACTGTACTTCACACTGTCAAGTCCGAAATTGGGCGAAAATGATGAGCAGTCCTAGAAGTACGGGTATTACGGTTGAATTGTTTGAGGGGGAGAACGCAACTGGCTACTTCACTATAGCACTGTTTATGAAAATTGCGGCGGTGCTCGAGAGATTCAAATGTTTTAGTTAGACCACGGTCGCCTATAATTTTTAGAGCTCTCTTTTGAATTTTGTGCAAGAGACTAAAGAGGGTTTTTAGAGCACCTGCCTAGTGGGAATTGCACTCGAGCTTTGGACGCATATAGGCAACGTCGAAGGAAACCTAAACACTTGGCAGCGTTTTTGGCCACGTCGAATATGTGATCATTTCATACAAGGTGGTCTGTAATGCACATACCGAGCACAGAGAGTTGTTCAGTTTCCTCAATGCAAGTGCCAAACAGCATTGAGTTTTCGAAGCTTTGAATTCTATACGTTTTTTGATTCCTCATTGCTATCAAGATCAGAATTTAATGAGCTTATAATACGCTGCCGTTCGTAGTCCACATCCGAAGGACAAGGATGTGAATCTAAAAACGAATATGAAAAGCTGAGGTTACTGTCGTCAGCAAAACAATTAAGCGGAGCAACAGTTATAGACAGAAACTGTCGGAGACAAAACGGACCCCTGGGGCACACCAGCATTTATTTTGTGGATATCAGATTTAAAACCGTCCAAAACTACTTTTAGTGAACGGTAATTTCTAATCCAACGAAGAAGAGATTCATCGAATTACAAAAAAAAAAGAATGTCAACACAATAAAAATACACAAATAAGTAAGTTTAAAAGCATAGGAACTCAACACACTGATGTGTACACGAATCCTATGAAAATTTCGCTTGCATATGTGTTTCTAATTTAAAATTAAACTATATTTAAATATAGTAATTTTAGTGTTATTTTTTATAAAAAGAATGTTTTATTAATTAAATTAAATTAAATATTTATATATGTACAATTTTCTTTAAAATTAAAAGAAATGTATTGATAATTTTAAGTATTTAAAAGTATACATTTAAGGAAAACATTTGTCGTATAAATATTATTTCAAAATCAAAGAATCTGCGATGTAAATTTTTTTATCGAAATCGGAAGAGTCGCAAATGAAAAGGTAGAAAATAAAAAGAAGGTTCTATGACAGATACCGATAATAACATTTATTTTTTACCAAGGTGTGGACTGCATTGTTGGTACAGTTATCTATACATAATTTAAAAAAAAAAGCGTTAGAGCCGTTTTCAAAATAATTATAATATTTCATACTGGCTGTATGGAAGCAACCGAGCTAAAGTAAAACAAACCATTTCAATTTCTCCTTTAGGCTGCAGATTGAGGTACAGAGTTGTAGATAGACGGAATCATTACTCTTTTGTGTTGTAATGTCAACTTATGAAAATTCCCAGTTCAAATTTGTCTAAAAGCAAGTAAAAAGTCATTTTAGAATCTACTTCGATTTTTCCCAATTTACTTCACTTTTTTCTTCAAATCTCCTTCGATTTTTTCCGGAAGTGGTAACGCTGATAGGGACTTCAAGTCTAAGATATGTAACAAATGCAAAACTATGAAAATTGTTATCATTGTTTTTATTTTGATGATTAGGTACATAATATTTAGGAACAATAGATATAATAAACGAACGGTTTGATCAACCAATTTCAAAATTGATAATCTGTTTGTTTAAAAAACACTTTTCCACTTTTCTTAAATGAACGGTCAATTGTAAAAAATCAATTATGTATCTCCATAAATTGTTTCAAAGAATCCATTATCTATAACGAATTTATTCATGTTTTCAAAACTGCCCAATTTACCTTTTATGTTGTCAATTTTTACATGTAAATTAGTGGTCAAAGACGGAACCACAATCTGAGGCTATATTTTTTTGCACTTATTAATTTTATTGAATCATAAATAATCTCAAGACAATGAAGCTCTTTAAAAAATAAAAATTTAAAATGTTTAACTATGGATATTTTTTATTTTTAGAAACTCTGAAACAAGAAAAAGAAATATTTAAAACGCTTTTGGTTTCATACCAATACGACCACTTTTCGCAGAGTTACAGCCCTTTGAAAAAGACTCAAAAGAACATTTATAGCTATAATTACATATGTAGTTACCATTATTATTTTTGAAAGTGTATTAATTTACTTAAGTTAGGAAATTTAAAATTTTTTTTAGTTGAGCAATTTTTAATTGTAAATTTTTAATTATAAATATCAGAGCAAATTCCCCGTGTTCGTAATGTCTAAATCTGTGCTCCCTTTTCTTTATTTTTTAAAATATCCTGAAAAGTAAAAGTCCTAGAACCAACAGATTAACCTTGTATAAATACGCAAAGAATAAAAACGCTATCTACCTAAATGCAAAAAGTTTCAATTCACCTGCAACCAAAAATAAAACAGAAAACAAACCGTCTATTATTGTGTCTAATTGTGAGCGCTGAAAGCAAAAAACTCATTTTGCCTTTTCTAAACCTCAAACAATCACGATTCACGAAAAATTATTTTTTCTACCCAAAATATATACAAAAGGAAAAAAAACTTTCATTTATCTTGTGCGCAATCCGAGTCAATTCAAAATCAAATGCTTGTGCGCTGCCTGTGCGGCTTGCCAGCTTGCCACTCGTGCCTTGTTCCCGTTTTCTGTTATTTTTTTTTGATATTCTATTCCATCTTTCTCTATCTCTATGCGTGGCGTGATGCGAAAAAAGAGGTATCCTGAAGAGACGAGACGAGCTAAATTTATTTTCTTAACACAAAAATTCTTAACTAAGAGAGCCATATTTGTGCACCAATACATGTACACGTTTTTACATGAGATTTGAGTTTGCTTCTGAGGTACACCTACCCTTAAGGGTAAACTGATGGGCATTACCTAAAGCGAAAGTACATATGATGGTTTAAGGGGAGCAATTGAACTGGCTATTTCACTAGCACACTTAAAAATAAAGTAACGATTAAATACGAAAGTCATGAAACAAGGTGACACGGTTTACGGAGAGACTCAAATGTTTCCTTTGTACATAGTAGTTTTATCATCTATCATTTTTAAACCTCTATTTTGGATTTAATCCAAGAGAATCAAGTGGATTTTAGGAGCACCTACCCAAATATGGGAATTGTTTTAGTATCATCAAGTATTGGCAGACCGTCGCACGCACAGTGCGTCGATTGTATGCAGGTAGTGGACAAAAATCTATTTTTCAAAAGTAAGATAACTGTGATCAAAAATTGGTTGCTAAATGTAATAAATAGGGGATTTTACTCAATTTGAGGAATTTTCACGCCCCCTACAACGCCCATTTTTGATAGTAAATTGGTTACATGAAAACTTCTAGTACGGTAGTGATTTAAATTATTAATATTCTGGTCAGTGAAGAAATTATGAGTTAAAATAGCGCAAAGTTCGCCCACTTACACGCCCACCTTTGCTATAAAATTGATTTTTTTTAATTTTTCGTATGATATTGAAAAAAATGTACAAAATTAATGTGTTTGATAAGAAAAATTTATTTGAACAAAAATCCACCCACTGCCACGCCCACATTTGTAAAATGATTAGTTAGAAGCCAAACATTTAAAAAATTATGATTATATGATATACAAAAGTTGTAATATTTTAAAGGTTAGTAGGAAAGTAGGTATACATTTTCTCAAAGCACAACGACCACAGAATATTTCGCATAAAAGATTTTGCAAAATATAATGGATGTATTTATTGTTGACAAAAATAATTATTCAAAAAAAGTAATAACAAAAGGAAAAACCGAAAAATAAACAATTACGAAAAAAGATCACTATCCGAGTCTTCGAGTGTATAAGCGATGGAACGGATAACGTTTATTTATTTCTGAGCAAGTTGTTGATGCGTGTTTTGCTAAGATTTCCTGATCTTCAGGCTCTTAATTTGATTGCATATTTAATTGTACCTCCATAAACTGCAAAACACCAGGTACTCGGGCCGTTGAGTTAGAAAACCTAACATCAAAAAGCTCCCTGTTTGAACACATTCTGTAAAAAATGACATTTCACTCTTTAAAGAATTGTAAGTGATGACAAAAAACTAACATTTTTTGGTGATCACCTTACACAGAGCAACCGAAAGTTGATAATCAAAAACGACAATCAACAAAACGACAGTCAACTATCACCTTACGCGATTCCACCCCAGATTCGGCGTCGTGCGACTTTTTTTGTTTGCAAACTTGAAAAACTCACTCGGCTGCCAAAAATTTGAATCGAATGAGGAGGTCATCGTTGCAACGGAGGCCTACTTAGCAGACCTCGAGAAAACCTATTTTTCGGATGGGTTAAAGTATTGCAGTGCCAACTAGGAAATATAAGAACAACTACATAGTTCCGAACTAATGAAATAACTTTTATTGAATGAATATTAATTAATTTAGAAAACAACTTAAAATATAAACAACTGAACAAAAGCTAAGTTGATAATCTTTGTGCAAAGTATTTAAAAACAAGCAGTTTGATGATTTATTTAACACCCTTCCTCAAACGAATTATACTCCAGCTTTTGTTCTAATCATTTCTTCATCATTTCTCCACTAGGACAATAGGTGCATACAATATGATTTTTATCAACGTGCTCCTTGGCGAAGTGAACTTTAGTGTAGATGTGTTTAGTCCTGTTGCTCAGCTTCTGCTCCTTAATCAAACGTAGACAGCTCTGATTATCTTCGAAGATTACAGTTGGTGAAGTTTGTTGAATTTTCATATCCTTGAGCAGCTGACGAAGCCAGATAGATTCTTTGCAAGCCTCGGATAATGCAATAAATTCAGCTTCTGTGGATGAAAGCAAGACACAAGATTGCTTTTTGCAGCTCCAACTTATTGTTCCACCATTTATCTGAAAGATATAACCAGAATTAGATTTTCGATCAAGTCTATCTTCCGCCCAGTTTGCACCTGCGTAGCCTATAAGGTTTTTGCTTTCAGTTAGTAAATTACTTAATATAAGATAAAAATTTATTCTGCCTTCAAGTACTTAAGAACAGGTTTAATTTCGGTCAATTTTCTTGATTAGGACGGCTTACTTTTCTTGCCAGAATAGAAACGGAAGCAGCAATATCGGGTCTGGAATTCACACTCAAATATAAAAGAGAACCTATTAATTTTTGATAATTTTTATTATTTGAAAGGTTTTCTGACTGAGTTTTTCCAGATGCCTTTTAATTTTAAAGCCCGAAATCCTTTAGTAAATTTTTAATGTATTGAATTTGTCGAATGTTAAAATTAAAATTTTGATCTTTAAAAACTTCCATTCCAAGATAACAGTGAACATTTCCAAGGTTGCTTACTTCAAACTTGCTTTTGAGTAAACTCTCAACTTCGTGAATATTAATTTGGTTAGAAATTGCTACTAAAATGTCATCGACGTAAATTAGCACAGTATGTATTGTCTTATTCCATACATGAGCAGTCTGCTTTAAAGGATACAAGTTTTTTTCTAGGTCTGCAAATTGTCATTCCTTTCCCCAAAGCTAGGGTGTCCATAACGTGTTTAAAAAAAAAGAGGACATTTTCGAAACTAAATCCGTTTCTTCTTAGAATCCTGTTGAGAGACGTAATAGTTAAGCTAAACTCCAGATATTCCTGTACTCGTTGTCTCAACATTTTTAAGGATATCATCATTTTTTCCTCCAGTTTTCAACTTCGTATGCTGCACTTTTTTATTTGGTGACTGCACAACTTCTGTCTCTTCGTATTCCTTAATAATCCTCCTGATTGAACGTTCAGAAATACCAGTAATATCCACGGTTTGCGTTGTTGCGTAACTGACATGATTTTCAAGAAACGAATTCTTTGCTTCTTCCAGTTTGTCATTATATATCTTAACAACTATCTTACACGCCTGGCTCCCAACAGGTTTTCCGTTTCTAAATGGATCCATTAAAATTTCTTGTATATGTATTTCGATGCATAACTCTTGGTTGTTTTTTTTAAACTGAGTTGCAAGCAAAAGCAAATATCATTTAAATACCTTAATTACGACCTTTAGTCCAAATGCGTTTCGCCCAGGTACGACAGTTGGGCTCATCAGTTAGATGCTGCCGTACCCTTCTAAGACGCAAAATATTAGTCGATGGTTATCAACACAATATAAAATTTACAGCATGAATACAATGTAAATTATATTATTCTAGGGGAATTTGGTCAAATTCAGACACCTAGAAAATGACGCCCGTGGTCTGGCTGATATAAGAAGAAGGAAAAACGAAAAATAAGTTTTTGTTTTTTGTTTTTGTGGACTGTATTGATTAAATCAATTGAAAGTTTTTTTACGACCTTTAGTCCAAATGCGTTTCGCCCAGGTACGACAGTTGGGCTCATCAGTTAGATGCTGCCGTACCCTTCTAAGACGCAAAATATTAGTCGATGGTTATAAACACAATATATTTTGCGTCTTAGAAGGGTACGGCAGCATCTAACTGATGAGCCCAACTGTCGTACCTGGGCGAAACGCATTTAGACTAAAGGTCGTAAAAAAACTTTCAATTGATTTAATCAATACAGTCCACAAAAACAAAAAACAAAAACTTATTTTTCGTTTTTCCTTCTTCTTATACCTTAATTACTTCTGATGCAAAAATTCATTCTTAAAAACTCGTAGGTAAAAATTGTTCAAACTCGTAAACACTAATCTAACTATTTAACACTAATCTACAATTAATCCCAACCCCACAGGTCAAAAAAGAAAAAAAATATATCAAATATACACTAACGCCATAAAATAAATATAAACACAACGCCCCCGGAAACTTTCTGTTACTAAACCACAAATCATAAAACATAGAAATAAACAATAATCCCTAACCTTTTTCTCAATTAATCCTATGTCGCCGCTCGCAGGTAGTTTTTTTTTGTCTAACCCAATTGCATTTTGCAATAGACTTATTTTTTTATTATAGGTGCACTGAAATTTGTCTCAATGACTAAAACAAAAATTATTAATTTTATTTTTTCGAAGTAAAGTTTACAAGTAAAATTCTTTTCTTTGTATCTCACCAGAGATGAAATAGCTTTTTAGACATTAAGCTTTGAAAGAAAAATAAGTCATGATCATATCTTATTCAAAGAAAGTCCATCGCTGGAAATTCATTTCTATTTTACTGTGAGCGAAGCTATAAACAAAACTCACCCTCCTTACCTTAGTGCTTCAGTCTTCAGTATGATATGATCGCAGCAGCGTCATTGACAACAACGTCAGCATGTACATCTTTTTTTTCTTTTTTTCAGTGATTTGTCTGTCCGTTTAAGAATTAAAGAGTAGAGCAGAGAAATTTAAAGAGACCTGCGCAGTAAAATGGCCAACTGAATTGGTTCAAGCTATACTTCAGTGTGTTAATGCTTCATTTTAGAAGACTAATACAAAAATATATAAATGAAAAGTGAATCAGATTAATATTTTGGAAAAAAAGAGACAGAAAAGAGTACACAAATAAAAAAGAGTAAAAAAAAAAAGAATTTGATGAAAAAAGAAAGAATAAGAAAGATCGAAGTAATAAAAGAGAACATATTCTCTTTAAAAGAGATGTTCTGGAAACCCCACCCAAAGCCAGGGGGTTGCTTCATTTAAATGATATCATCTAGATCAGAGTTAAGAAAGGCTGACTTTACATTTATATGAACAAATATCATGCCCTTAGAACATGTTACGGACAGAAATGTTCGGAGAGTGGTTTGTCGAACAACAGGGGCGAATACCCATCCCAGTCATATCCATATTTTTGCCTAAACCCACGACCTACCAAACGAGCTTTATATTTTTGGACAAGACCTTTTACATCAAGCTTGATCTTGTAAGTCCACTTACAACCCACGATATTTACGCCTTCTGGAGCAATTACCTAATCCCAAGTGCCATTCTTCTTCATAGCACTGATTTCCTCTTTCATAGCGATTTCCATACTCACTTCGTTGTTCGCATACAATCGCTTCATTGTAAGATTTGGGCTCTAGTTCTACTTTCGATGAATCCAATGTTAAAGCCTTAAAACCTAATCGATCTGGGGGCTGACCTGACCTTTCTGACTGACGAACACGGCCTTCATCTTCTATATTTGGTATTGTCTCATTAATGCTCTCGGAGCTTACAGAGTCTATTTTAGAATCTAGGCTTTGGAACGAAGTTTTATCTTCTATAATCAATGCCTGGTCTTGATTATCAAGGTCGTTAACGTCACGTCTATCTTAGCAATTTTGACTACGAAGGAATTCAAATTATATCTCTGAGCAGTGATTTGTCTCTGGCTCAAACTTTTTGTTACTTCATTTTCTGTGATAAATATAATTATGTATATATAAATATATATATATATATATATATATTTATATATATATATATACATATAACGTTTAATAATATACGAAATCAATATTCAGATTAAGTTAAATAGTTAGATTTATTTGAATAAAATCGTTTGTTTAGAATTATAAATACAAACGCCTATTTAAACTATTTACAAATTGCAGGGATAGATGGTGCTGTGTGTGTGGAGGCCAAATAAAAGAGAATGCTGTAGCCAAGAGAGTTTATATGAATCCCAGCCCTCAGGCTCTAGACGACCAGACCGAGCTAACCTCCGGTATAAAGACTATCGCGGATGGCAGTGTTTGGCCTAGAAATGGAAGCAGCGTTCTCGTGATCGCAAAGCATGGCAAGCTGCCGCCGTGTCTGAGGCAATGATTGGAAACGTGCATGCTCTGATATTATGTGGTACAAAAACATTACAAACTATAAAAAGCCTCCTATTTTATTATCCGCACCATATCTACTTACCTGCTTTCCCAAAATATCACTTTTGTGTCTAATTTTCTTATCACACAATAACTCAAATAGTTACCCAAGTTTATTAATCTACGAGTACCTACAACAATAACTAAAATAACTACAACACTTTACAAATTACTATAATTGCCGCCCATTCAACCATAATCACTTCCGCCCACTCAATCATAATATAATCTAACTCCAAAGGGAAGGGGTTGTCGAGTGTATTTTTTTTCTTCCAATGTACCCTCAAACATTACCGCAGGGGCTAAGTATAAACATTAAACGCTATCTTCAACTACTACTGCTACTGCGACGGCATGAGCTCAGAAGGACTATGGCATAAATGACTAAATTGTGATCGCTCAATTTAACGTCACCATTGCCATTGTTGGCAACCCGCTGCCAGCAACTAACTCGTCCCCAGTGTAAGCAAATTGTTATTACGGGACTTAAAAGAGGATTGCAAATGGCAACACAGAACGCACCATGGGGCTCCATTTTGTTATTGTTATATTTTTTTCCTACCTAATCACTGTTGAAAAAGCGCCCCCAGCCCTTAGCTTAGTGACTCAGAAGATTATTACTGGAAGTGTTGCACGAATGCGTGGATTGAGCAAATTTTCTATCGCAACCCTGCCATAATAATTAGAATCTTGGAAAAATTTACTTTTTTTTTTTAATTATTTAACTTGCGTTGGGTTGGTTATTGCTCTGGGGGATGTTTTTATGCAGTTTTTTTTTTTTGTGTTTCTTTTTTCTAATTAGCTATGTTGCTCTCTTTTATGTTCGTTGGTGAATTTGAAAACATCCTTGGGAGTCTAGAAAAAAGTTTAAAGCTTTCGATTTCTCGGAGGGTACCTAACCTACTTACTTAAGTAGGATGAAGAATAAATAAGTAAGTATGTTATTTATATGTAGATGTTGAAGACGGCATGTTAGAAAAATTCGTATAAGTACATATCTTGAATTCGCTGACACGATTATGTCAATAAATGGGTAAAATATGGCAGATATAGTGGCATATTAGCATTTTGGCAATGGTTTTGGTTTTTCTTTCTTTTTCTTTTGTTTTAACTCTGGGGATAGGGCAGAAAAATAAACATATGTATTTATGAACCACAACTTTCAGCTTCATCAATTCAAAGGACTGTCCTATGAATAGAAATCTTCTGTCAAATGTCTTGAAAAATTACTTACATTTATAGGGCTCCTAGATTAGCAAAAATAAAATACACCACTTGACGCCTTGAACCAGAAAGCAAGTTACTTGTAATAAAATTAAAAAAAAAAATTGGTTTATTGATATTTAATACAACTACAAGAGTCTTTAAATATATTTTTATTTTTTTAATCAATCAAATCAATTTTTAATATTTAATAATATACTTTCAAGGTCATACTTTAAAAAAAATTGAACCAAACGTTTTCGAGATATTCAATTTAGAAAAAAAAAAAAAACAAATAATTTCTTTAAAATTCTTATATCTAATATTATTATTATTTTAAATGCAAAGGAGCTTCTGTAAAAGAATAATAAAAATATTTTTTTTTTAAACAGGGTGCGCTTTATGTTCCAGGTTAATTTTGTTTAGTTCCATTTTTTTGTTAATAAATGTTGGCATTTGACAGTCGTAGAGAGTGCTCGATAACAATTTATTATCGAACATCAACCGCAGCAACAATGTGTTGAAATTATAGAAGATTATAAAAGAGCGCCATTTTTGGAAAAAGTCATTATGAGTGACGAAGTCTATTTCGACTTGGGTTGCTTTGTTAATAATTAGTAGCCGCTATTAGAGCACTAAAAACCCTCGATTGATACACCAAAGACCACTACGCGTTCGAAGATTGACTATATGGTACTTATATATTGTGTACGTCAGCGTTATTGGACTATATTTTTTTGAGGGTTCCATATACAAAACTGTAAAAGTTAGTAGGTATTGGTCGAATTCAAACAATAAGATCTACAGAACATTTTGTTGCAACAAGACGGTATGTTTCACACACATCTCGTTCTGCGATGCGAATTTTATGAGCTTCTCTTCCCCTCCCAAAAATGTCAAAAAGTGATAATATCGACTAGCCCCTACGATACCCTGATTTGACGGCTCCCTATTTTTTTTTTTATTGGAATACTTGAAGGAAAAGGAGTACATCAACTATTCAACCACAACTTCGATGCTTAAGGACAACATTATAAACAAAATTGCTGAAATTATAGTAGAAGTCTGCGAAATTGTTGCAAAACGTCCTTGCAAAACGACTAGGGGCACCCAATTGAACGATAAGAATCCACTCATAATGTTAAGGACCATATAATCATTACAGTAGAAATTATAAAATTGTATTCCATTTGTTGTATTCCCTTTGTTGACCAACGGTACCTGTGAGTACCATTAAGTGTTACTCCAAATAAAATCTCTATATGGGCAAAATATGACACTGTCGCCCAACGAGACTTTTAAGTACCATGAAATATCCATGTTTTAATTTTGTTTTTGTTTTTATATTAGTTCAAGGCACGGTTATAACGGTTTTTTTTTGACAACATACTAGATCTGAAGCGAGTAATTTTAGTTGGTTTTGGTAATTGCCGATATAAGCACCCATTGCTATTTTTTGTCAATTTTTTAGTTGATTAGTTGATTTGCATATTCAGAATTCCCAAAAACTCAATAGAGCGATTTTCATTTATTTTTACTAAAAAACTAAAGTGGACCGGTAAGTACCGTCGGGTTGTGGGATGGTTATAGGTTTTTTTATTTTTATTGTTCTAATAGACTTAAAATTTTGTTCGTGTTATTTTTATGTGCCTACTTATTAAGTGCATTATGTCGGCTGTTCAGAATGAATTATTGAAGGATGATGAGATTTTGGCTATGGTTGAGGAGTTACCTTTGGATAATAATGATGATACTGACCTAGAATCCGAGGATGAATTGGATCTACTAACAATTCGTTCAAGAATAAGAGCTGCTGACGGAATGAATGAGGAAGCAGATGAAGCTGTAATTCAAGAAGAGCTTGATAAGTTGTTGGATGATGACGAGGAAATTTCGGATAACGGTCCAGGATGCAGTCATTCGAAGAAAAAAATACCCGAAGAGGAACCAAGTCGCCAATGGAAAGCTAACGATTGTTTGTCAGACATTCCTGAATTTGTTTTGCCAGAGGGTCCCGTCGAAGGTTTGTTTGACAGCTGCGTCAATGCAACTGATTTTTTCGTCTCCTTTCTGGAAAGTGTGATTGATAATATTGTTTATCAATCGAATCTCTACGCCGGCCGTTCAGAAAAGTAAGGTGTTGGATTTAAAAAAGGGCGAGCTACTGGCTTTCATAGGAATAAACTTCCTTATGGGATACCATAAATTACCCAGAGGCACTTTTGGAGTGAAAGTGATGATTTGGGAGTTTCGCTGGTGGGTAGAACTATGAGCCGGAAAAGATTTGATGCAATTTTGAGTATGAGTAGCTTGCATATACTCGTAAATGACAATAGCCTAATCCAAAAAATAACACATATCGACTTTTCAAGCTTCGGACGATGATCAATTCTTTGAATGAAAAATTCAGCACTTCTTACCATGGGACAAGACAACTTTCTGTCGCTGAATCAATTATTATTTTCAAGGGAAGAAACTCCATGAAGCAATACAATCCCATGAAACCTATAAAAAGAGGGTACAAATTATGGTGCTTAGCGGATCAACATGGCTTTATAAAAAAATTTTCAGTTTATCAAGGAAAGGATGAGAAATTGGAAAGTAAGTACGAAAATTACGGTCTTGGCGAAAGAGTAGTCTTGTCTATGACTGAAAAGGAGTGGGGAAACAAAAAATCATTTTCTTTGATAATTTTTTTTTCATCGGTGAGATTATTGGAGAAACTAAAAACTGAAAAAACTCTAGCTTGTGGAACGATTCGAGCAAATAGAAAAGGCAATCCAAAAAATTTGAAAGAAGATAAAAAAATGAAAAGAGGAGATTTCGATTATCGATCTTCGAAGGATGGGATCAGTTTTTATAAGTGGAAAGACACTAGAACGGTACTGTTGGCTTCAAACTACCATGGTAACGATGTGTCAACAGTTTCCAGAAGGGATAAATCAGGAGTACAACACGACGTATGCTGCCCTAAAGTCGTAAAAGACTATAACACATTCATGGGAGGAGTGGACCATGCTGATCAACTTCGGGCCGCATATGGATTAGACCGCAGATCAAAGAAGTGGTGGCCTCGTCTTTTTTGGGGAATGCTCGAAATTTGTTTCGTAAACTCGTTTATCGTTTATACCCAAATGAATGAAAAAGTACCCATTCTGGAGTACAAAAGATGTGTTACACTTGGACTTCTGTCACAAAAGGATTTACTTGTAGACAAACGTGGTCTAAAAAGAAAATCACATAGTGACGAATCCATGCAGCAAAAGACGAAGAGGTAAAGGCGAATCTGTTTCCAAGGACGTGAGACTGGGTAATCTAGGTGTTCACTGGCCAAAGTTCGTTGAAACACGGGGAAGGTGTGAGGTTTGCAGTATCAACAAAATACAGTCAAAAGTCATTGCAACGTATACCTTTGCTGTAATGATAAAAAGAACTGCTTTTCCTTGTATCATGGAATACATTTTCATTAACTTTTATAGTTTTCCACATTAAAATGTTGTTTTGTTTAATTAAAAGTTTTTGTATTAATATTAGATTCATATTGAAATAAAAAAAATATATATGTATATTGAATTTTTATATGATTTTTTTATATCCCATAGCCCAACGGTACTTTTGAGTACCACTTTCACTTTTAGTCCTTAGATGTCCTTGAAACATTTAAAAATGAGTTATCCTTCTTAAAATACCCTAAAATCAAATATTATTACAAAAAAAACTTTTTTTTAAAGGTTTTTCATAGTTTGGTCAACAAAGGGTTAAAATGAATCTTCGACCGGAAACATAAAATGCACCCTGTATTTTCCACTGACTAAAGGGACTATGATCTTCATTTAAATGTTTGAGCAGAGTGCTATAGCATTTAGGAAAGTTTCCGATATACAATGATTTTGAATTTCTGAACATCGTAATGGGAGGAACATTCTCGTATTGGGCCGCGTAAAGCATCCCACATTCGTGTAGTCGACTAAAGACAGAATCTCTGACAGAGTGGCAGTTTCGGTTTGCGGTTAAGAAGTCTGATTTTTCCATTGCAAGGTCAAGATAAACAATATTTCAGCTTTAACCGCTTGCGCAAAAATTTTGAGTCTTTTTATTTTATGAAATTGCAATAAATTGCAAGTTAAAATTGTGTAAAAAGTTATCAAAAATATAATTACATATAGCTTCTTTATGTGCTCTCTCTCTAAAATAAACTGGTGAATAAAATTTTTCCCCAACTTACCCATACTTGCATAAAAACTCTCAAGTATTAAATGTCTGCAAACGGAGCAGAGAACAGTTCGCCGATCTCCATCACCTCCAACAACCGTAAAAAATAGTAACACTTTTCACGAACTATTACACCGGCCCCTTCACAAAATTCTGTCTGGGCCCTCTCTCTAAAATAAACTCCTAAATTAAAGTTTTCCCCAAAATACCCATACATACATCATAAACTCTAAAACATTTAATGTCTGCAAAACGGAACAGAGAACAATTCGCCGAATCTCCATCACCTTCAAAACAACCGCAAAAAATAGCAACACTTTCACGAAACATATCACCTACACCCTCACACCCTACACCGCAGCTTGAAAAATCATCCTTGCCAAATACCTATGTCGAAGAAAAATAATTTTTATAATGATTGCACAATCTTGGAAAAGCTCGAGAAAATTATGTCACAAATCACTGACTCAGAAAAAAGAATTACCGAAAAAATTGATTTAGAAGTCGGAGCTTTAAAGTCTTCACTTGAAACTGTTAATTACCGCTTATCTCTGCTGGAATCAAAACAAAACGAAATTGACACATTAATAGATGAGAACCATGGACTCAAAGAAAAAATTAAAAAACACGGCGAGGAGATACAGAAAATAAAAGCTCATATTGAAAATAACGAAGAAAAACAACAACTAAAAGAAACAATGAGCGATGCACTTTTACACGGGATTCCACAATTACCGAATGAGAATTTGCACTTAATTTTTAGTAATCTATGTGATTACCTAAAACTCAAACCGCCAACAATTAAAAACATATATGTACCGTCTCAAATCTAAAAACAACTCCTTTTCGCCGCCTGTTATGATTAAATTTAACTCGCCAAACGATAAGAGTCTTATTATGGGGTCCATTGCCAACCACCGCAAAACAACTAAAGCGCAGCCTTGTCTTCGAGATCTCGGCATCAATGATAGTGGTGATAACAACAACAAACATTTTTCTCCTGTTTACCTTCACGAATGTTTAACAGTTCGCAATCGTTCTCTTCTTCAATTTGCACTTAAATTAAAGCGAGAGCAAAAACTTCTATCAGCATTTACTTTCCGTGGGCTCGTCTATGTCAAAGTAACCAAAGAAGAGGATGCAAAATTAGTTCAGACTGCTGATGACCTCACCGCCTATGCCACAACGTCACGAACAACAACACAAACAGCTGTAACAGATGACAACAAAACATAAACACATTAAAGTAGTTATGTATAACATTATTATTATGTATTTTAGAATATTATTTTATAAATCTTTATTATATTTTGGTTTTCTTTTTCTATTTGAATTTAAAAATTTGTATGATTTTTTTCTAAGATCTTTATACCATAAATATCTCTTATCATCACACTTTTTGTCTTCTTGTCTATTGTTTTTTTTCTTGAATGGGTATTGCAGTTTAAGCATCCTTTTTGAACAGAGGTTGATTTGGAACCTCCTCTTCTTAAATTTTGAGAATGGTTGATTCCAACGAACCATACAGAAATTCCACAGATGTTTTTAAACAAAATTATACAAAGCGCGCAATGGTCAATGTTTTATGTAGTCAGCGCGCTGGTTTGAATATTGTTCACATTAATGCGCAAAGTATTTTACCAAAATTTGATGAATTTAGATAGAGATACGTATTTGAAGGTTCAAAAGTTGGCGTAGTTTGTGTCTCAGAGACTTGGCTGTCAAGCAATGTTAGTGATGTTGTATGTGCTCTAAATGGCTTTCATAAGCCTTTTCGTTGTGATAGGGTTGGAAGATGTGGAGGAGGTGCAGCCATTTTTGTCCGTAGAGAATTAAATTGTAGATTTGTAAAGAAAGCACCACTTGGAAGTAAAATTGATTTTATATTTGTAGAAATATTATGCAATGAAAATAAAATTCTGTTGGGCTCAGTGTACAGACCAAACAACAATTTAGATACAACAATGATTATTAGAGTAATAGATGAATTATCTTCTATATCACCCTTTGTTGTGGTCGTTGGAGACTTTAACAGCAACATACTAATTGATTCATCTCTTGTTCACAATATGAGTACCTCAAATCTTTCTCCGGTAAATACATCATCGCCCACTCATTTTACTGATCATAGCAGTACGCTTCTTGATGTATTTTTTGTTAGCCATCTTTACAAAGTTCTTAACTTTAATCAAATTTCAGTTCCTGGTTTTTCGCGCCACGATTTAATCCATATGACTTTTCAATGTGAGCCTTTGATTTTAAGTAGAACCATAAGTTTTCGCGATTTCAAAAATATAAATCTGAGTCAGTTGGAAGAAGATTTAAGGAGAGTAGAATGGTTTCGGGTTTATGAAATGCCTGCTGTTGACGATCAAGTCTTTTTCATTCAAGATAACGTTAGAAACTTATTTGAATCACACGTTCCATTAATTACAAGGAATATCACAAGAAAAAATATACCTTGGTTCAATACCTCAAGCGCGGATACAGGGGGAGGGCAATGGGTGCAATTGCCCCCCCCTGGGCAGTTCTTCGTTTCACAATTATAAAAACCATAACACTTTTTTCTTTTTACTTGCGACTTATAGGTACTATAAGGCAGGTTATGCATTCGGAAAAAAAAAATTGAACTCGAGATTTTGATCAAAGTTGACATTACGATAATAGCGAAGTCCAAAAAAGTGGGTATCGCAATTCTGTCTGTCTGTCGGTTCGACTACAGCCCAAACGGCTAGGCCGATTTTCTTTAAACTTGGTAGATATGGGTTTTATTTTTTTTCCGCCGGATGTTTTTTGATTTGATTTTTTAAGACCAAAAATAACGGTACCTGCCATACGATTTTTTTTTTCGAAATTTTATAAATATTTTTTTTATCAAAAACTGTCCTACAGATTTTTAAAAAAAAATTCATAAGATTTCATTTAGTTAAACCAAGGTAATGAATGAAAAAAAAATTCCAAAAAAATTATTATTTTTGGTACCCCCCTTGGAACCATTTTTTTGTTTTTGATTTTCTCAAAAACGGTACAACCGATTTTGATAATTTTTTTAATGTTAAGGCTCCCAACAGTTTCAATATTATTGTGTATTCAAATTTTCAAAAAAAAAATTTCAAAATTATTTTTTGAAAACTCAATGTTTCGAAAACCCCATGCTCGATTTTCTTAAAACTTAAGAAATAAAAGTTTTTCAAAATAATCTACAAGATATAAGAAAAAAAAATTTATTTTACTTAAAAATAACAGTACCCTCCAAACAAATGTTAAAAAATGGTTTCCGAAAATTTTTAGTCTTTCTATTAATTTTTAAGGTCTATAATTAAATACAAAAGATTTTGAAAACAAGACATTAGTCACTGTACCTACCATAGAACGATTTTTCAAAATTTTGAATTTCTCATTATCGACATAATGGATTTTAACGAAATTTTTTATAGAAATGCTTCTAAAAGCTTTAAGAAACATTGCATTTCAAAACTTTAAAAAAAATATTTTTTGAATTTGGAAAAAAAAAATCATTTTTTTTGGAAAATTCGATATCTCAAAAATGGGTAAATATTTTTTTTTGCAAATTTAATTTTCATTCGTACGGTAATAAAAACCTAATGTTGACGTACTAATTTTTTTTTTTAATATTTTAAAAATTTTATATATAAAACCTTATTTTATTAAGAAACCACTACAACGACTTATGTATAATTTTTGTTCTTGCATAAATTCATATTTGCATAGCATTCTGTTTTTGTCTCTTACTACTAAGAGAATTTAAAAAATGATGATAATTTATATATGATAATTTATTTATAAGGATATATGAACAGTTTTTTTTTAAAAACATTCGTTTTTAAAATTCCTAGTCTATTACATAGGAGCAAGTTCTGCGGCAAGTTATGCATTCGTAAAAAAATCGAACTCGAGATTTTGATCAAAGTTAACATTACGATGATAGCGAAGACTAAAAAAGTGGGTCTCGCAATTCTGTCTGTCTGTCGGTTCGACTACAGCCTAAACATTTATCATTTTTAATTCCCCCCCCCCACACGGTTTTTACTTGCGATATACATAGGTACTATAGGGCAAGTTCTGCATTTGGAAAAAAAATCGAACTCGAGATTTTGATCAAAGTTGACATTACGATGATAGGGAAGACGAATAAAGTGGGTCCGGCAATTCCGTCTGTCTGTCTTATTTATCTCGAAAACGGCTCTAACGATTTTGATAAAAAAAAAATTAGGTGTGATATTATGGACATGGACTACGTTTTGGTAAAAAAAAAATTTGGGGCAAAATGTTATTAGCGGTACCTGTCATAGAACCGTTTTTTTTGATTTTCGACTTTCTCATTAACAGCTCTAACGATTTTAACCAAAAATTTTCAGCAGGAGTCCCCCTAAGTTTAAAATAATATTGTATATAAAAATATTCGAAAAATTATTTGTTGGGTTTTTTTTTAATTTTTTTTTTTGAAAAATCAATATCTTTAAAACCTATGAACGATTATTTTTTGAAATTATTTCCTAAAATCAATATTATTAAATACTTAAAATTCGCATCCCACATTTTTTTCTTGAAAATTTTTAAAGAAATTTCTTATATAAAAAATTTATTTATTTAATAATAAAACGATTTTTTAAAGTTTGTTTGCATAAATTCATACTTTTCTAGAAATCAGACGGCAATTTTATTTTAAATTCATGTTTTATATTTATAAAATGTATCTTAAATTCCAAAGTACTTTTACATAAGAGCAAGTTCGTGCGATCCAGTCGTGCATTTTTTTATTCTTTTTTTTAAGACCAAAAATAACAGTACCTGCCATACGAATTTTTTTCGAAATTTTGTAAATTTTTTTTTCTCAAAAACTGTTCTACGGATTTAAAAAAAAAGATACAAAAAAAAATTCATTTAGTTAAAGCTAGGTACTAGTTGAAAAAAATTTTACGAAAAATGGTTATAGAGGGTACCCCCCAAAGAACCATTTTTTTGTTTTTGATTTTCTCAAAAAACGGTTTGACCTATTTTGATCATTTTTTGTTTGCGTAAGCTCCCAAAAAATTTAAATAGAATTGTGTATTCAAATTTTCAAAAAAAAAAATTTGGATTTTTAAAAAAATTTCAATTTTTTTTTTCAAAACTGTTAAAAAACCGTTTTCAAAAACGAACTATGTATATCATGAACAACTCTATAATTCCTTCATTTAAATTTATTAATTCATTTTTTTTTAATACGTACGAGTTCCTATTTAATACTTTAAGACATGCATACAGAGCATTATTGAAAGAGGCTAAAGTAATATAAACGAAGATGTTTGATTTACTATTTAATAGTTATTTACATACGACTTACATATATTATGTACCTGCACATGCTTTCTTTAATTCAATTTAATAATTTGTTATTTTTATATTCGATTATGTTTATACCTTTTTAATATTTTAAGACAGAAATGCAGAGAAATGGACCTTTTTTTAAGTTAAGCTAAATATCACGAAAATTGCCCCCCCCTGAACGAAATCCTGGATCCGCGCCTGCAATACCTATATAAAAAAACTGATTTGTGATCGTGACCTGGCTTATAAATGCTGGAAGCGTTTCCGTTTAAATGTGTTGTACGATATATTTAAAAGGTTCAGAAATAAGGTTATTCGAGAAAATAGCCAAACAAAAGTCAACACTTAAAATGTGCACGAATATAAGTAATTTTAATTTATTCGATAATAATCCAAAATGATACAATACCAAAACTATAGGTGTTACCTCTCTGCTGATCTCTTTCCAAATGAACGAGAATAACGAGAAAAAAATCAGAATTCGGCTAGTTCAGTGCCGTTAGAGATTATTATGTTATACCATTAAGACAATTACATAAGATTTGACATTTAAAGTACAGTGAAGAAATAAATCGTGTATGAAGAGAAGAATTCAAGTAAATTATTAAGTCAAAGCAAAATTGAATGATATTAATCCGGAACATCCCGGCCCCCCTGGAACACTGTTTCAGGATGTGGGAAGTAGAGCCAGTTTAGTTATAGGTCGTACGAATGTGCCTTTGGCAGTTCTGACTGTTGCGACTCGAACGATATCATCGGCACCTGGGGTCACGTCTACAACTCTCGCAAGTACCCATTGAGTAGGGGGTAGATTAGATTCCTTTATAGCGACTAAGTCTCCAGGCTTAAGGTTAGGTTTCTTTTGCTGCCACTTCTTACGCTCTTGGAGTGTTGTGAGATATTCCATATGCCAGCGCCTCCAAAATCCTTGCACCATACTTTGCAATAGGTTCCACTGGGTAAGTCGGTTTTGTGGAATGTTTTCGAGGGCTGGTTCTGGCATCGCAATCAAAGGCTCACCTATAAGGAAATGACTTGGTGTTAGTGGATTCAAATCTAGGTCAGAAATGCTACATAGAGGACGAGAATTTAAAACTGCTTCTATTTGACATAATACCGTGGTGAGCTCCTCAAATGTTAAAACAGTTGAGCCCACGACTCGACGGAGATGAAATTTCATCGATTTCACCCCAGCCTCCCACAACCCACCAAAATGGGGAGCAGAAGGTGGAATGAAGTGCCAATTGATGTTTTCACGGCAAAGAGCTGTTGATATGATGCTGTTATGCTGTTGAGACATCACCAACTTGTGCATCTCTGTCAGGCATCTCCTAGCCCCTTGAAAATTGGTGCCGTTATCACTATAAAGATTGGCACACCTTCCTCGTCGTGACACAAACCTTCTTAGAGCAGCTAGAAAGGCTTCTGTGGTCAGATCACTCACCACCTCTAAATGCACAGCTTTTGTTGATAAACATACAAATAACGCCACATATGCCTTTGTAAGTTTCGGATTTCGACCACGGGAGAATTTAATAGTTAGGGGGCCTGCATAATCAACCCCTGTGTTGAGAAACGCTCGAGTTGGTTGAACCCTTTCAACCGGTAAGTCACCCATCAGCTGATTGCTTCGTAGGCGGCTTTGCATGAAGCAAGTTTTGCAACGAAAAATGAGCTTGCGAATGAGGTTGCGGCTACCTAGTATCCAGTATTGTTGGCGGACGATGACAAAGGTTTCAGTTATTCCTGTATGCAGACTGTTTTGGTGGATTTCATATACTATAAGAGAAGAAATGTTAAGTTTGTCAGATAAAATTATAGGATGTTTAAGATTGTATGATATATTTGCGTGTTTAATTCTACCACCAACACGAAGAAGTCCATCAGGTCCAATAAATGGTGCAAAACGTAGGAGTTTTGATTTTCCAGGAAGCTGCTTATGTTTGATGAGATGTTGAATATCATCTCCAAATGAAATTTCTTGGGCATACCTTAGGATAGCTGTCCTTGCATCTCGAATTTCAGAAAAACTGAGTTGATTTACGCGACGATCACATTTAAGTTTTTTATGACGACAATTGTTTATAAACCGTAGGCAATAAGCGATAGTTTTTTGAAGGGCGAACCACGAAGAATATTTTTCAAATACCGTTTTTAGATAATCGTCTTCCGGAGACGTAAATAACACATTTCTTGGAACTGGTCTTTCTTCCCTTTTTATCACTTCGCACTCGAGGCCTTTAGATGAATTTTCTTTTGATACAGGCCAATGTTTTTCGGATAGGCTAAGCCAACTTGGACCATTCCACCACAGCTTATGTTCGACAAGTTTTGAAGGCAGAATGCCGCGCGACGCACAATCTGCTGGATTTGCTTCAGATGAGATATGGTGCCAAGAAGATCGTGGAATAGTATCTAGAATTTCACTACAACGGTTTGCGACAAACGAAGCCCAACGACGCGGAGGAGAAGCCAGCCAATATAAAACAATTTGAGAGTCACACCACGCTATTGTTTTTGTAATGTTTGCTGTCAACGAAGATTTGACACGGGTTAGCAACCGAGAGAGAAGGAGAGCTCCGCACAACTCCAGACGCGGAATGGATACGGGTTTTAAAGGAGCTACCTTAGTTTTTGCTGCTATGATAGTAATTTTATATTTACCCGAATTCATTTTACAACGAGAATATACCACGGCTGAGTAGGCTACCGACGAAGCATCTGAGAAGCCATGTAATTCAATGTTAGTGGAAGATGAAAATATATGTCTTGGAACACGTATCTGTTGAAAGAATGGAAGTTCAGCCCGATAAGATACCCATTTTTCACCCACATCGACTGGTAAGGCATCATCCCAACCTAATCGAAGTTCAGGTGTCCAAAGTTCTTGGAACATTATTTTGAATGAAATGACGGATGGAGCTAAGAATCCAAGTGGATCAAAAATACGTGATATTTCTGATAAAAGAGTTCGTCGGGTCGAAGTTATTTCTGGTAGTTCTGACCTCATTTTAAACGAAAATTCATCCCGTGCTGGGTCCCAATACATCCCCAGAACCTTAACGGAATTTTCAGACCTTTCGGTATCAATTAAAGAGTATTCACAATCATCAGCTAGTAACCGAGCGAGTAGAGGCCAACAGTTAGAGCTCCATTTCCGCAGGTTTAGTTTTGCCATTGAGAGCAGACCAACTAACTCAGATTGAAGTTTTAAAAGAGAATCAATTGAGTTAGTGCCTGTCATCACGTCGTCAACATAAACGTCGTTGAGAATAACCTGAGAAGCGTGTGGATACTCTGAACGATAATCTTGAGCTAATTGATTTAAGACGCGAATCGATAGAAACGGGGCACAAGCTGTCCCATAGGTGACGGTGCGAAGACGAAAATGTTGAATCTCATCACCTTGATTTTCACGCCATACAATACGTTGATAATTCGTGTGGTCATCATCAACTAAGATCTGACGAAACATTTTAACCACGTCAGCTGAGAACACGTACCGATGCTGCCGAAATCTTAAACAGACGCCAACAAGATCTCTTTGAATTGGTGGGCCTATATGCAACGTACTATTAAGCGAACGACCGAGAGAATCCTTTGAAGAACCGTCGAAAACTACGCGGAGTTTTGTTGTAGAGCTATCCATTTTAAAAACGGCGTGATGGGGGAGATAGAAAATGCCGGTGCAGCTTTCATCCAGACCCTCTGGAGGAATGCGTTCCATATGTCCCAACTCCAGATATTCACGCATAAATTTTGAGTAGGAATTGAATAGCTCTTGATTTTTAGCAAAACGACGCTCCATGGAGTGTAAACGAGAAACAGCAGCTCTAAGCGTGTTACCAAACGAAGGAGTAGATTCAATGAATGGTAACCGAACGATATAACGACCATCAGGAGAGCGCGAAAATGTTTCACGAAAATGAATCTCTACAAGATCCTCACCTGCATCATGAGAACATGGAGTAACCTCTTCCAGCTCCCAGAATTTTTTTAAAAGCTGATCAATATCGAGTGTAGAAGAAAGAGAATGAGATAACGATAAATCTGGTGGATTAATTAGACACTCTCCGCTGACAACCCAACCAAAGAGAGTTCTATAAGCAAATGGAGTGCCATCCTGACCCTTTATTTTATTCCCATCAAGAATATTCCAAAATTTGTCCGCTCCTATTAAGGCATCAACAGAACTAGAAATATTATATGTAGGATCAGCGAGTTCCAAATTATGAATGTGTGTAAACGAAGAAGTGTCTATTGAACGAGTTGGCAAATTCGAAGTTATTTTGGAAAGAACAAACACATCAACTGGAAGGCATCCTGAATGGAATCGCGAATAGAATGTGACCGACATGCTCCCTCTTGTGTACCCTGCTTCGGTGGCGGACATTCCAAGGACTGGAATGCGAGCATGTGCTCGTGGTAACCCGAGTTTTTGCGCAAATGACTCCGAAACAAACGAACTCTGCGAACCGGAATCCAATAAAACACGGCAACTAACAAAATTTCCCTGAACATCCTTAATCTTGGCAACTACAGTGGGTAGAATGGTTTGTCGATTACCTAGACAATTTTGATTCGAATGATTACTAACGATTACGGAACCTGACGATTTATCTGCATCTGCCACAGATTCTACCACTTTTTGAGGGGGTTGCGATTTGATATTTTCAGGATGAACTAAGAAATGGTGCTTAGATCTGCACAAGCGGCAGCGATAAGAAGAACGACAGTTATTGACCGAATGTCCAACCTTGAGACAGCTAAAGCAAAGTGATTTTTCTTTCACGAATTCCCGGCGAGCTTCTGTTGTTAGAGCAACAAATTTAGAACATTGACCTAGCACATGTTCCTCATTACACATTGGACAACGTGAGGAACCTTGTTTTGTTTCAGCAATGTGTGCCTTAATTGATGTTTGATTTTTAGCACGTGAGTTTTGCGAACGATTAAGCGATTGACAAGATTCTAACGCGTCACAGCGAAGTTGTAAGAAATGCAATAATTCCTTTATCTCACAATTATCACGAGACCCTACCTCCTTTGCCCATGCCTCCTTGGTTTCCTGATCTAACTTAAGCAGCAATAAGTACACCAACCACGGATCTCGACTCTCAGCCTTGAGTGCTTTCAATGCTCTAATGCACTCATCAGCAGCATCCGAAACTTTCCTGAGAAGCCCTACATTACCGGATGAGACATTTGGAAGCGACAAGTAATCTTGGATATGAGAATGGACGATGAGATTCGAACGATCATATCGATTTTTTAACCGTTCCCACGCGTCAACATAATTGATATCAGATACTGGTATTTTGCTAATCAAATCTGCAGGCCGATCGCGGAGCAACGATTTTAGGTATCGAAACTTTTGAGTTGACGATAAGTCCTCCCTTTCGTCTATCGATCCGAGGAACAAGTCCCTAAAACAAGGCCATTCCTTGTAGTCCCCAGTAAATGGCGGAATTTGAAACGTGGGCAAGTTAACCGATTTTAATTTTGTCGAATCTTTAAATGTCTTTAAGAAAGACGACTGCTGCCGTGCAAGGTCTTCTACAACGGAATCATTGGATATGGTTTGCGTTGGTGGCATTCGCGCGCGCATAGTTTTAGTTAAGGTAGCGTTGGCAACTAAGTACTTTTCTTCATATTCAGATATGTCGATATCAGTATCCTCAAATTTCGGATCATCTGCAAATTCTATCAAGTCGTTAACAAGAGTTTTAATTAGTTCCCACGTGGTCTCGAGGGATTTTAATCGAAGCTCAATCAATTCCACGTCGACCGAATCCGAAATATTTTCCGCAAACGCAGCCGTTATAGACAACGACCTTTTTAAGACGGATAGCTTCTTTTTAATTTTAATCATTTTTTGTTTTACCTAACCACGACAACGCTAGTGAATCAAACAAAATTGCGATTAAATTCGTACAAAAAAAGGAAATGTTTCTTAGATATTTTTTACGAACGATTGTTTTTTGTTACAGGTTTGTACCAAAACTAATTTTAAAACATCCGGCTCGAAGGACCAATTAATATTCGAGAAAATAGCCAAACAAAAGTCAACACTTAAAATGTGCACGAATATAAGTAATTTTAATTTATTCGATAATAATCCAAAATGATACAATACCAAAACTATAGGTGTTACCTCTCTGCTGATCTCTTTCCAAATGAACGAGAATAACGAGAAAAAAATCAGAATTCGGCTAGTTCAGTGCCGTTAGAGATTATTATGTTATACCATTAAGACAATTACATAAGATTTGACATTTAAAGTACAGTGAAGAAATAAATCGTGTATGAAGAGAAGAATTCAAGTAAATTATTAAGTCAAAGCAAAATTGAATGATATTAATCCGGAACAAGGTAACAACTGCGATACGCGAAGCAAAGAGGCGCTATTTTGCCCCACGATTGGACCCCTCTCAAGCAGGACATACACTCTGAAAAAAACCTACGGGACATTGGTATTGGCAAACGAAAAAATAATTCCTATGATAATGTTGACTGTAATGAGCTTAATAGAAAATTTTTATCTCTTCCAAGCACGGAAGTTATCGATGATACAACGACCTTAACTTATAAGAATAGTTTTTTTCCGTTTCCATGTTTTATTTTTCAACCAGTAGATGAAGCTGACGTTTTAGAGAGCTGTATTATTATAAAATCAAATTCACTTGGACTTGATGAAATTCATCCTGTTTTCGTTAAAGCTATACTTCCATACATTTTAAAATACATTACGCATCTTTTTAATACAATTTTTTCATCGAATGTCTTTCCTTCTGCTTGGAAACAAGCAAATATTATACCAATCCCAAAAAATCAAAATGAGTTTAGACCTATTGCCATTTTACCTTTCCTTTCCAAGGTTTTGGAAAGGATAATGAATATCCAGATAAAAAAATATCTAACTGAAAACAACTTGTTATGTATAAATCAGTCTGGTTTCCGTCCGAAACACAGTTGCACTACAACTCTTATAAATGTTGTTGAGAATATAAGACAAGCTGTTGAATACGATAATGTAACTTTCCTTGTCTTATTGGACTTTTCTAAGGCGTTTGACACTGTCAACCATACAATTTTGTGTAGCAAGCTGATTAACCAGTTTAATTTCTCATTCTCTTCGGCAATGTTAATCAAGTCATATCTGAATTTCAGATCTCAGGCCGTTGTGGCAAATTGCTCCGTGTCTGATTTTCTCATGTTAAGCAGGGGGGTTCCCCAGGGCTCAATAATGGGTCCACTATTATTTTCTATGTACATTAACGACTTACCTCTTGTCATCCAAAACTGTCAAATAGATATGTACGCTGATGATGTTCAGATACGGAAAAGTTTTCCCTTAGGTATGGTCGAAAATGCAGCAGTGGAAGTTAATGAGGATTTAATCAATGTTCATGGTTGGTCACAGAAAAATGGACTCTGCCTAAACCCACTTAAATCAAAGTGCTTGGTAATTTCAAGAAAGTCCACTGATACGTCTGACTTCCCCAAAATATCCTTAAATAATAAGGATATTGAGTTTGTCGAATCCGCTAAAAACCTAGGTATCACTTTTACAAAGACGCTTTCTTGGAATTATCATATCAGACTGACAATCGGAAGGGTGTATGGAGGGCTTCGTTTACTGTGGAGCAATCATAAAATAACGCCATTAAAAACGCGGATTGTCTTGGCCAAAACACTAATTATCCCTATCATGCTCTATGGCTGTGAACTTTTTTATCATTGTGATTACGAGCACAAGCGAAAACTTAATGTAGCTAATAATAGCATAGCTAGGTACGTCTTTGGACTTAGAAAAAAAGACCACATTTCAGAATTTTCTAAGTCATTATATGGTGTTACTCTGGAAAACCTGTTCAAGCTAAGAACAATAAATTTTTTGAACAAAATTTTGCAAACACGTCAGCCTCCTTACCTTTATAATAAGATACGTCATTCCCTTTCGCTTAGATCATCGTTGAATCTTGTACCAGTACGCTACGCATTTTTAGTATCTGAGCGCCAATTTTTTATTAATGCAATACGTCTGTGGAACTCTCTACCCCGATCGTTAAGGATGATAAGCTGTACTGGGCTATTTAGGATGAGGCTCAAGAAGTACTTGGAGTCATTAAGATAGTGATGATTTTTCTTTCTTTCTTTTGTCATACTTATATTTCTTTTTTTTCATAGGCATATTATAATTAAAATTTTCTTTTCATTGTTTTCATTATATACTTTTTTAGTTTAAATACCTAATGACATTTAATTATTATTTGTAGATTAAAACTAAAATTTATTTTTTACTTTTCTTGAATTTTGTTGTTAGCTTTTTTAACTCTTTATTTTTAGTTGTAACTTATAACACATCATGTAATTATATAATTAAGTTTATACTATTTTAAAAGATACTGTATCTTATTGTATAAATCTATGCAAATAAAAAATGAATGAATGAATGAATCTCTGAGTTTTACAGTACGTCTGAAGATAGGCTCAAGGGTTAACTTATGGGCATTCCTTAAAGCATGGATATTAATGTTGAATAGGTTTGGGGGAGGAATGCAACTGGCTATTTCACTAGAACCCTATTATTAAAAATAGTGATAAGATAATGAAGGTCAAGAACAATTCTGCCAGTGCTCGAAAGATACTGTTCCGTGACATTTCTACTACCTACCATTTTTTAAGTTCTTTTTTTGGATTCTATCCAAGAGACTTGAGTAAGTTATTAGATCACTTACACAAATATGGAAAGAAGAAGGAAAAACGAAAAATATAAAAAAATGTTATGGATTTCCTATAATCATTATTGCTGAGAGTATCAGCAAAAGAAAAAGAGTTACATATTACATTTACACGACGACGTTTAGAAGTTTTGTTAATTCAAAAAAGAAATGAAAAAAAGAACTATAATTGATCAATTGGCCAATTAAAAGAATGAAGGAATAAAACATAAAATCAAATAAAATAAAAGAAACAAACTCTTGACCAAATGGTTTATAGAAACAATACTGAAAATATAGTGATAAGGATAGGTTTGTAACGGAAGATGTTCCTGCTTCATACTAGGGCGATGTTAAGCCTTCCCACGGTCAAACCAGAACCACAGGATTCTCTGAAAGTACGATGAAGTATGAAGTAGGGTGTCCAACCAGATGAGTGCGGGCAGGCATGCTCGCGATGGCCAAAAGCTAACTCGTCGGCGGGGTGGGATCTTGCACCCGCTGCTGGACTGCCGTACATATTTAAATCATGCCTTAAAAAAAATAACACGAACGGAGCTCACTATAAACCTTAAAAGTTTGTGCAACATTCTATATTTGGGCAACAATACGATGGATTGGTCCCCGGAATGTAGCCTCCCTTGGTCTACTACCTCTAAGTAATAAAACCCATGGTTGCCGCGCCGCTCGTTTTATAAAACAGATGTGCAGCAAGTCTGCACGCAGCGATGCATGCAGCGCTGCAGCCAGAACACATGTGCATACTTCCTAACTTTAATGATGCCTAGTTCTGTTAAAACAAAAATGACATCTGCCAAATTTTTATTCTTTTTGTTTGCTTAAATTGTTTTGTACTTAAAGTTTTATAAGTTTATTTTAAATTAAATGGATATTTCAATAAACAAGGACAACATTTTGATTTTGATTGCCGTGTATGAGAAATACCTCAAGTTTTTAAATGAATATAATTTGTTCCAGATCAAAACTTCAAGGCCGTGGACAAATTTAATTAATCAGAAAATGAAAGAGAATTGCACCTATACTTTCAAAAATTGTTCCTGGTTATAAGTAGGAAAAGCAAAAGAAGATACAAAGCACAAATGAAAAACAAAACTATACTAGACATGTAGTTTCCCTCGCGTTGATGTTGCTATGTATAGCTGAAGAAAATGTCCTTAGTTGGACACAATTTACCTATCCTAAACAGGAACTGGTGAAGTGGTGAGCAGTAACAATCTTTCATCTGTCTGAAAATTAACAAAAATACGAGTCGGAGACAAAACAAATTCTTTTCACTTCTTGTTCATTGTACGGATTTGTTTTGTCATAAATGAATTTGTTTTATTTTTTCTTCCATTATTGTATCAATATCAAGTTTTCCACCAAAGACAAAAACAAACTTTTTTTTTGCAAATATGGCAGACAATGTCAACAATCTGTCAATATCAGTAATGCCAAATAGCAATTATTTGGAAATTTTTGTTTTACAATTATGGCTGCAATGAAACTAGGCAGCAAATTTAGGAATAGAGACATCGTGCAGCGCAGCGCTGCATGCAGACTTTCAATGATTCTGCTCCCATAAGAACCTGTGTAATTAAATTTCGCTGCAGGGAAAATGCTGCACATGTGTTTAAGCCATAAGCTAGGAAACTGTTCCTGTAAAAAGGGTGTAGTGCCAGAACATGGCTGGACACTACCGTGCCCTTTGATCGTTTCAGTTCCAAACTCTAGGTATATACATACATATATATGAATCTGGTGACAAATAATAATCTTAAAGCTGAGGTGATTTGATTGATCTTGTTATCAGATCGGTTGCCTGATGAGATCAATTAAAAGGAACTCTTGTTTGGACGTAGCGATTTCCTCAGCACTATTTAGCGCACGGGATTGAAGTGATATTTTGTATGTTGAGTATTGTCTATAGCAGGTAGTTGATGTCTTATCAAGGAGTTGATGTCTTGGCTGGTGGTTGGTTTCTTGGCAGGTGAATAATAAGACGATGAAATCTGGCCTTGGAAGAAGCAATTTTTGCTATGATGTGTGGGATCGTATGTGGCAACAGGGTGTGGTCAAATCGTGGACTATCACACTTTTACCCACGCTTTATTAGGAGTACAGAAGTTTGGCTAAAATTTCAATACGATCTCGAATTTTCAGTTAAGATGCTGAAGAACTAGACGATGACACTGAATTTTGGTAGGATCTTTCTTTTCTTTGAGTTTATCCAGCGTTCGATAGATAGAAGCACGTGGCGGGCTCAAAGCACTTCTGCTTGTGCAGGTGCTCTACGCTACTGTGGACACTGGAGTAACACTCGTACGATAAAAAAATTACAGGGTTCAGCTGAGGCAGCCCCTATATAAATTGGTGAACGGATCACACTGTAAATGATTCGATTTGTCAACTTCGATATTTTGTTTGGTATTTAATAAGTGAAATTTTATTAATTCTTACCCAGATATCTGGTCAAAGAAAATATGTTCCGGTTAGTGAACGGAGCTTCTTTGGTTAGGTTCTTTCTTTAGTGGTGTCCGAGATCAAAAAGACATTCCAAAGAACAAAGCAAAGCTACATAATGTACGGGTACTTGAGTCGCCGTGATTTAAACAACTGACTGATAAAGTTGTCGAATGTGTCACGTTGGAACTTCGAAAATAAAAATCAGACATGTGCTGTAATTTACATTAGCGAAGCAAGGTCTCGTATATGTCTTTGGCTTTTTAGAGATGCTCGTATAGGTTTCGTCTCATATCTTAGTAATCGTGGTATCTTTTTTTTATATCTCTACTGAACACCCGACTCGCTGAGAGTTTTAAGAAAAAATAAATATAGGTATATTTAATTATTATAAACGGTAACAATTGAAAACAAAACCTATCACTCACAAAAATATTAAATAATAGGTATAGGTACCTATATCTACATCAGACAGAATTGCGAGACCCATTTTTCGGCTTCGCTGTCATCGTAATGTCAATTTTGATGAAAATCTCGAGCTCGATTTTGTATAACTTTGTTATACTCACCTTATGCTTATAGTACTTAGGTGCCTATCAGTCGCAAGTAAAAACGATACTTTGAAGTGTAAGTTTATAGCTCGGAGGCTATGCCTTCACAGACACTCGGTTATCCGACTATGACCATCAGCTTTTTCTCATCAAATTCTTAAATTAAGAAATATTATTAAGAATGATGTAGATTAGAATTTAAATAGTTGAGTATAGAATTACATATATACTCGTAGATTTATCGGTATATATAAAAAGTATATCAAAATTATTGTTTTTAAACTTATTATACTGGATATCCTAGAAATCTAATCTAAATATCTTTTCAGGCTCAGCTGGTAAAAATCAAAGTTATTTGATAAACCATAACTTAATAATCTCCTGGTTACCGTACTTAATTTTTTTTTAAGAAGGTTTCAGTGTCAATATTCCATGTCATATAATAATGATAACCTGAAGTCCCTAAAATAATAAGAACAATTTGTAAGTCAAAGAATTACTTTTCAAAGCTATAAGTTTTTATAGTTGTACCCTGTACCCATTTAAAGTTCTAGCTAAAGATACAACTAAAGTTGATCATGTAACTATACTATAGGGATGAAGAAAACAAGGAAAAAGTCACATTCAAATTAAATGTCAAAGGACCTTTCGGTTTCGAGAACGCAAAACAATAAAAACAGAAAATACAAACTAATGGACTGAAAATCATAAAACAGAAAAAAGCCTCCTTTTGTTTGAAAAGCTTCAACACACTTCTGTTAAAAAAAAAAAACCAGCCTATATGTGGGCCTATTTTTAATTTTTTTTTTTCAAACGTTAGTCTGCTCGGATATTGATTTTTGTATTTAAAAGGCTGTGAGGCAGACTTTTTATTTATTTTTTATTAGAACACTCGTTGAGTTGTTCGTTCTCCACTAAATCACCTCCTATTACCTTATAATCGCTTAAACACTGTTTATAGTTTATTCACTCCGCAGGCTGGTTTTAGTCCTCACCGCTTAGCAGCTAACGCGAAATACCGTTTGGGTAATCTTTTAATTGCTTTAGACCGATATGTGCAGTGCCGTTAATAATAGTGATAGTCGGGCGCCATTTTCCGCTTTAGCAAGGATTTGGTATGGCATACTCATACCTACAACATAGTCTTGCTCTACGATTTATACTGTATCTATTTTCGTGCCATACTTATAGACATACAGTGTTCATATATCTATACAAAATACGACACCTAAATACCGTTAATGAAACTAATGTTCGAGAGAGTGGACTTGGTGAGGCAGAAAGTGTGTGAGGTGCAATTGTGCAACTTCCGCAGATCTAAAACCATAGATGATGATGGCACAGGAACATTAAATCCCATTGACGGCCAGTAGCGAAGGCACATTAGTCCTTCCAGGGCTAATAGTTGTAGCTACCTATATACTCTGAACGTGCAGGCTGAGCACTGTGAGAGCCATGGTTTCCAATTAAATTTTAATCCCAACTGGTTGGCGGATGTAGATGCAAATTTTCGTGTAGATAATTCTAATTGGAGGTATTATGTTGGCAGCGCATTCAATTTAAGTTCCACGGTCTCGTCGGGAGCTATGAGATTGATGCCATTAATGCACGACGCGACGCGTTGTCGTCATCATCCTCGGCGCACAAAATGCGTTCCATGGATTAGAAAAACGATTACCCTTTGTCAAAAATTTCAATTAAACAATGGTCGTACACATACATAAGTATTGTATATGCAGAAGCCGATAGGATGATTTGTTTGATGGATTTAATTCTTTTTCCTCATCATAGAAAGTGGTTTAGGGACTTTTTGAATATGTTTAACATGGTGATATTATAGTAGTCCCTGCTACTAGATGAAAGAAATGTTAGATGAAAGAAATGTTAATAAAGATGTTATCTTTTGTTTTGTCCTGTGTTTTGTGACAGTTGAATTCAATCATGAGAAGTTAAATTGAAAATCTAGTGTTTCATTTTCATTTTCATTTCATTTAATTCATATTAAACTATTTTACATTGTACTTCGAGATTAATCTCATGAATAGTATCAAATTAAGATAACAATAAGTTATGTGCACGAGTAAATAATATAGACGTTCGTATAAATTTTAACATAAATAAGTTCTAGAATAAATAAATAAATAATAAATAATTATTATAAGTTAATAATTATAATAATAGTAATAATAAAAAGAACAAACGTTGCAAAATATAATAATTTAGTTTCAGATATTAGATATTCAGATATTTGAAATTCATTCCGACATGTGTTTGAGTAGCTCCTTTCGAAATCCCCCCGACGAGATGGTTCTTTGCAATTGAGATGGAAGATTATTCCACAATCGAATTGCATTGACAAAATATGATCGCTCTTCAACATTATGTGTAAATCGTGGTAAAACTAACTTAAGGCCTCTAGGTGATTGAAGGAAACTAAGATATTCATTCAAGTACTCAGGACATTTATTATGAATTATATTATGCAGTTTCAGAACTGATCTAAGCTTGTAAAAGTCATCCAACCCCATTCCCAATAGCGAAGTTTTATACCGCGAAACGCTTATATACCTTGGCAAACTGTGGATATACCGCAAACAGTCATTGAATGCAACATTTATTTTACGCTTGCATTCAGAATCTAAAGAAGAGTATATAATACAATTGTAAGAGAAGATGGGCAAGAGCAATTATTTTACCAGACGCATCTTCATGTTAGGACTCAACAAACTTGAAGACATTCTAAGACTCCTTAGTCCACCGTAAATTCTTCTAATGGAATCCGACGTAGCGTCACAACAACTTATTTTACTGTTTATTATAAAGCCGAGATATTTAATTCGATCAACATAAGGTAAGATAAAGCCATTCAAGTTAAGAGAGGGGACATCACATACTAATATTTCGCTTCTTGCACACACCATTCCAAATGATTTCAACGGGTTTAATCTTATTTTATTTAACTCAGCCCACCCCTGAATATGTAAAAGATCTTCATTTACTCGGGCTACGCAGTCTTCTAACAATCCAGGTTTCCTAGACAGATAAATTGTTACGTCATCTGCATAAATATGGACATTACAATTTACAATAAAATCAGGAAGATCATTTATGTAGGCACAGAAAAGAAGAGGACCTAAAACCGATCCTTGTGGGACACCTGTGTTGACAAGAAACGGGCTAGAACTCCCGATTTCAGTTTCGACACGTACTAAACGATTTCTTAAATAATAAGAGATTAGTTGAAGGGCTGAGCATGAAAATTGAAAGTTATTTTTTAGTTTCCACATAAGAATCGAGTGATCAATGCAATCAAAGGCTTTTGAAAAATCAAGCATCACCATTACACTGATTTCATCACGATCCATTGCTCTTCTTAAGTCAGAAGTTACTTTTAATACGGCTGATTCACAACTATGCTTCTTTCGAAACCCTGATTGCCATAATGATAGGCTATTTCTTCTGTCCAAATTGTCTTGTATCTGTTCAGCCAATATTTTTTTTAACGTCTTCGACAGAAATGATAAAAGACTAATGGGTCTGAATTCCGAAGGGCTTTTTGGGTAAGGGTTATTTGGGATTGGAACAACTTTGGCATTTTTCCATTGCTCAGGAAATTGACAACTGTAGATACAGTAATTGAATATATGCACCAGGAAAGGGAGGAGAACTGGAAGGATTAATTTTATAAATTTCGGTGACATATTATCGGGTCCCACTGCGTTTGACTTGACCGAGCGAACTGCTATCTCAACTTCCAAACCACTTACACACCTAAATTCAAAAGAGTCATCAGAGGAGAACTCACCAAATTCAAACGATACCGCTTCAGAACAGTCTGGCGCAAGAACCAGGCTCATTTCAGTAGGACTATAAGAGCATTTGGGTTTCTCATTATCAATAACGCCGTAACTTTTCAAATTTTTCCATAGGACCTTTGAGTTTAATTTAGGGTCAAGACGTTTTATAAGATATGAGCGCTTGACATTGCGTATGAGTGAGGTTACGTTGTTACGAGCAAAGGTATATTGACGATTATACTCCGTCCGATTTCTTTTGTATTTTTTGAAGAAGTGCTCTCTTTCCTGAATAAGCTTTTTAATTTGAGGAGTAAACCATGGACAGCTATGAGGCTTTAAGACTTTTGTTACCACAGGGACATATGTGTCATAGAGTTCAGCAATTATATGCGTTAATAGAGAAACTTTCGAATCAATATCTGGGGCGTTATATATGTCAATGAGACCAGATCTATTTATGTTTTGATGTAAGTTCATTAAATCAGTTTGGTTGATCGATCTAAATCTTAACGTTTTAACAGAGTTGCTTCTTACATTAAAATTGAATGAACAGAAAAGAAGATCATGTATAAAATCAGATGTGAGCCTTAGCTGATCGTTCCCTAAAACATCCGGCCCCCGCACCGTAAGCGTCCGTCAAAGTCCTCAGTCCATTAGCTCGGGATCTAAGGAGTTAAACGGAAGGGATGCCACAGAAGTAACCGAAGCTCCTCCTAGAGCCATTTCGTCGCGTTGAGGAAAGAGATCAAGTCTTTGATTTTCATTTCCGAAAGTTTGTGAATGTCGTCAAAAAATGCCCTTCCTAATGATTGTGCTCTTTATTTGGCCAAATCAGGGCATTTTCAGAGGAAACGAAGGACTCTTTCCTTTTCCCGCTTTTCTCCACAGCTATGATAGTTAGTTGTGAGGAACGTCTAGCTTCGCTGCATGCTCTCCTATTGGCCAGTGTCCGCTATAGGTAGCTACGATCCTGGCTATGCCTTGTCTGGGTCTGAATATTAGATCGAGTGTTCGTGATTTATTATAGGTGAGCCAAATCTTTCTAGATAAAGGGTGGTCCAACGAAGACGTACGATGTTAATTGTAAATAAAACAAAACCTTTTCAGAGAATTATCTTAATATTTTTTATTATGATAGAAGGATCTATGACAATTATGTGTAAAATAAAATATCGGCCAATTGCTCGCCACGGCTTTGGTGGCATACCTCTATTTCTGGCCACAAGAAATCCGTTATCATCTCGCGATAGCGAACACCATTCACGGTAACTGTTTGATCGACCTCGTTTTCGAAGAAGTACGGCCCGATGACGCCGCGCCGCCAGCCCATAAACCGCACCAAACAGTCACTCTTTGAGGATGTATCGGCTTTTCAACAGAACTGAAATAAGATTTATAGTGGATACCTGCCTGTTATGGCTTTACCCCACTACTTGGCCTACCAAGCACTGACGGCCCAGGACAGGGTCCCAGTTGCTTTTTATCTGGATGAAAGGAAGCCACCCCCTTCCAGCCTCGTGCAAGACTAGATTCCTAGACAAACTTTTCTCCACATCGCTCTCAAATGCTTCATGGTTGATCTTGTCTTCGGAGTACGAGTCAGGCATCTCCAGGCTGTTCCAAATTTGTACTGTGTAGGCAGTTCTCCCTTTGGTTACGGATCTAATTGTTTTATCTATCTATTGCAACATCTGCTACAATAGCCAATCACGTATGTTGATTGGTTAACCACAGCCACCTCGAGCTCTCTTTACATAGGGCCTTCCCAGTGACAGTGATTCCATGGTCCTTACTCCATGGGGGCTATAATTAGCGCGGGATTCAGCAATCACTGTCTCCGATGTACCCAATTAGGGTATTATTAGTTTATAGATATAGTATGTAATATCTTTATTTTTTATTATTATTATCTTATAGATATCCATAAACGATATCTTTATTTTGTTCTTTTTCCTGTTACAAATATTATGGAGTTATTTTAAAAATACCACCAATAATACTACAGGCGCTTAATAAATTAAGCAAATGGAGTAAAAACCCCGGTGCAGATCACAGCTGACCGAAGCCAACCACAATCTGCACCGAAATTTTCAATTAGTCTTGTATTTCGTCCTACAACAAATAGGGATAGAGACATTCAACGCAATCTTTAATTTCAAGTACCAGGAAGGACCATCAATTACGATTGCTTAACCAAGACTACTAAGCAAGAGAGACGCATTCGCTCAACTAAATTTTGTCGTTGTCCGTAAGCCCCACATCACATCGTTCAAGATTTGTATAAATCAGCACCAGGGATCCGTTGCTCAGATAACTGAGATAGGAGGAACCGGCTTTTCAAAAATAACTTGTGCATTTTCTTTTGCCCAAATGCGGCAATTTCGCTTGTTAACGAATCCACTGAGGTGAAAGTGTGCCTCGTCGTCGTCGCTGAAGATGATTTTCTTTGTAAAGTCACCATTAACTTCTGTCTGTTCAACCAACCGTTCGGCGTATTGACTACGCTTGAAATGATCAGTAGGCTTCAGCTCTTGAGTCAATTGAACCTTGTAAGCGTGTTAATTCAAATCTTTATTCGAAATTCGCATCAGTGATGTTCGTGAGATGTTCAATTGTTGGGCACGACGACGAGTTGAGGTTGACTGCTCTTTTGGAATACTATCGCGAACAACAGCAAATTCTACCGATTGTGGACATATTTGGTCGATTATGCTGACCAAAAAAATCACGAAGTGCAAGAAATGCACTTTGGTTTTGAAGCCCATATTCGTAAAAGGCTTCAAACTGACGCTAAGGTGTGACACGTAATTAACATCGTGCATTATGGTTGGAGTTCCCTTTATAATGGAGTTAGTTTAACTGCTCCACCTACGGTTTGATTCGCTAAGAAAAATTGAGATAATTTGGAATTTGTAATGAACCATTACAATTTTGACACCCCCCTTGCTACGGACCTGTTTAAAATAAAATAAAATAAATACTTACTGAACCGACAACATGCTACCATAGCGTGTATCGACTGCAAGCCATGGCCAGCCAGCAACTGATTAGAAAGGAGCTTATCAGTAGAAATAAATTAATGGCACAATTACACCACACTATGTACGTCAAAACAAATACTAGGTGTGGTGAACTCAGAACAGGAGATTAACTACGAAGAACGAAGAACTCCACCGAAAGTAGCTACTGGGCGACACGATCAACAACCTCGATAGTGAGTTTTCAAACGATGAAAGGAGAGATCTATGATCCTCTTGCCGGTCGCCCCCTTTTAGTATTAACAATGGCCTAGAACCACGATGGTGAGTTAAGATTCATAGAAGAACCGACTAGCCTGCTACCGCTCACCTGCAACCATTAGCAGTAGGAGATAAAATATAAAAATGATGCCACCCGTCCTTCGCACCATTAAACTTACATGGTGGAAAACAATAATAAGTAATGTAAAAGCGATGACGTAGCGAAAGAGATCATATTGCGTGGAAATGTGCGCTTTCTACCTTTACAGCTCACGCATGGTTTGGTTGAAAAGTATAATAAAAGACCGCCATACATTCGACAGAAACACAGAGTGCGGCGGATCATTACCGAGGAAATAAAATATCGGGTAAACAGAGTGCGGAAGGCCTTCAATAAGGAAGCATCGGTTAGCAGAGTTTAAAGGACTTATACCAGTTCCAGACTAAGCAAAGTACCGACCAAGGACATAGTGCGGAAGACTTGTACCGAGGAAACATCGGGTAAAATAGTGCAGCTCAAGGTCCAGATCAAGTCAAGAGCTGTGTCAATCAGGATCGATTCGATTTTTTTGAAATGACAAATTTCCATCTCAATCGATCTCAATCTCAATCATTTCGATGATTCTCGATTTTCGATTTTCTATCCCAATCTCAATCATTTCAATAAAACTCGATTTTCGATATCAGTTAACTCGATAATAATTTACTCCATTCCATTTATACCGTTTCAATCAATGTCGATTATAAACACCAAACGGTGTTCTTCTTTTTTGTTCCAACCGTGTTCGGAGCAATGAACATGTTCTATTCTGTGTTCTATCGAATCGGGAGAAGTAATAAGCTGAGTAAGTAGCAAAAACTTGTAGGCTTGTAGAAAAATATACGCAGTGTGTTGAAATTTACCTCAATGACAAAATAAACAAGTATTTGCTTATTTTCAATAAAAAAAATAATATTGTTTTCTTTTGATACATCAAGTATGTATGTTATGTTGAATAATAATTTAAAATGTTTACTGTAGTAATTGGTGTCTAGAAAAATATAATTTACATTGCATTCATGCTGTAAATTTCATGTGTGTTGATAACCATCGACTAATATTATATCGCGTCTTAGAAAGGTACGATAGCATCTAACTGATGAGCTTAACTGTCGTGCCTGGGCGAAACGCATTTCGACTAACTGGCTGAACACAATAGAATGCTGCAACTGGAGCTGCAGCTGCAACTGGAAGAGCTGCCAAAAAGTGTCGTACGTACTTTTTTTTATGCGCCCACAATGAGGCTGTACAGCTCAGAGTATATCTAATAATGAGTAGGGACACTCTGCACGTGTTTCTTATCAGTTCATTTTTTTTAAATACACAGACACGAGAAATAGATGGTAATAAGAGGTGTGATGGTGCAAGAGAGATAGAAGAGGAAGACTTTTTTTAAAGAATCTGGCTTAGGGTGTTTCGGAAAATAAAGGCATATACCTACATGTCAATTTTTAATATACATGTTTTTATTGAATAAATAAACTATAAAATAAAAATTACATGTGTGTAACGCTCAAATATTTTTGTTTATTGCTCGTTTTTTTACATTTGTATTAAAATTTCTAAGTATATGGTACACTCGTACTCTTATGTATATAGAACTTTATTAAAAATTCTTTGTTTTGATTTGAACAGCAATTGAAATCAAATCATTTTTTAAAAGTTCAAACATTTTCATTTCAAGATTATTGAGATTATAGATATTTGGAAAAAAAGAAATAAATTTTGTTTCTAGCTTCTCTAACGAATCTAAAAAATCTTGTGGTGGTCGTGTTAGTTTCGCACCCTCAAATTCCTTTAAATCAGTAAATGTGGATGATACATTAGGTTGGTGAAATGGTGACTCAATTCCAATTCACATGTATGTTTTTCCCGGTATTTTTTTAAAATGTAGCCTGCAAAATAATAAAATGCATTTTGACTGCCGAAATCAACGTTTTTATAATCAGGTTCGATATTAAATGTGTAAACTACTTTGTGTTTTTTTTCTTCTGGTAATTCCATATGTATTTCAACATCTGGAAGTTCCAAATTTTTAGTTGGTTCGCAGTTTCCTTGGTTTATATCTTCCATGTACTTTGCGGCAAAAGACCTTTTAAAAGCACACATAAACTGGAAAGGAGTCAGCAACTTATTGTTTCCTCCTCGATTGCGTAGCACAGCGAATGTGTTTTCAAGACAGTCTTGATTTAGGTTTCTCGTAAGAAGAAAATTAACACCTTCTTCTTTTAATTCAGTAAAGATCGCAATCAGAGCATAAATATTTTGTTGCCATCCATTTATAAATCTCAGTTTTTTAGTGACATTTACTGAGTTATCTAGAAAGACAATATTTTCGAAAAAAAAGTTTTGCTCTAAATTTAGATGAATTAAAAACATCAAATAAGTTGTCAACATCTTTAATTATTTCAGCAGTGTTAATAGATGTTGACGAAACAGCACCTACACTGGCCCAAGTAGATATATATACCAGCTGATATTGTTGAGCTTAACGTTTGAGAAGCAAGCCTTACACGCATTTTTTTGGTAGTTGTTAGGGAAAATGTGTTGGTCTGTTAATTTTAGAGCTAATCTATACTTTGACTCTTTGTCTCGTAAATAAAAATTGACAACATCTTTCCAATTCGCTTTCTTGTTACCATGTGCAATAATGTCATATTTCATGGAATCTTTCCAAAAAGATTTCAAAAGATGAGGACTGTCGAACATATAATATAATTTATATTTTTCTACATAAAAGAAAGGTTGTTTAAAGGAAATTCCAAGAAGTCTATTTAGACCAACGAAATTTCCACCTTGATCTGAAATTACAACCCTGGGCTTCATCTTAACTTCAATTAATTGTTGGACACATGTTTATAAAATTTGTTTTAATGTCTTAGCTGGACAAGCAGAATTCACAAAATAATACCCGAGTAACTGCTTATAAGGATGAGTAATGCCTCTTACCATGACAACAATGGCATAATTCGCAGCTAATCGCGTCTTATTTTGTCCATCGTCTTCCAAACCTATTATCTGTCCCTTATTTTTATTGAAATAGAGATGAGTTTTCAAAGATATTTCGTCTAAGCAAATAACACAATTCCGAGCAATTTCTGGAAGTACCTGTATTTTAATCATTAAAGCATTAAATAATGGTTTGTGAAACCCAGGTCCACAAGGCCAGTTTTTTGTAAACCTAGTTAAAGTTTTTTTTGATGGCAAACTTAAATTCCGTTCCAAAAAGTAATATGCATTTGGTGCAATGAAATATACACTAAGACAAAATTTTTTAAATTCGTTTGAGTACCTCCATCCTTTCTGTTCCTTTTTATAATTTTGTACATGACTTTCAACTATTCGAGCTAACTCTATTGGTAAAATATTCTTAGTTTTTTCGAGATACACTTCTTCTGAATATTTTTCCTTTTTTAAGATTTCAATGTCTTTTTTCAAAATCTCACACTCTTTTTTCAAATAAAGTACCTCTGAACATTCATTAAAGTTTGTCTGCGTAGACTGGTGTTCTGTAGAAGCTTTCTCCGCTTCCAATTGTACGTCAACGAATCGTTCAACTTGAAGGAATTCCCTTATAGGCTCAACGACTTCTAAGTTCTCCATTACAACGTCGGCTGCTTTAGTAACATGAATGTCATAATTTTCCTCTTCCTGTATAAAAAACTCCTTCATTTGAACATCTTCTTGAATAACGGCTTTGAAACTCTCAGCTTCATTTTGAAAGTTTTCTCTATCAATATGCTGATCAATTTCAACTTTGTCAATGAAAACAAAAATTGATTATTTCAATTATACATATACATACATAATTATAAATAGCTTTCATTTGCCTTTTCACTCTTTTTCATTCGTATGGAATATGGAAATATGGAAATAACACTCTTAACACTCCGGGAGTAAAGAAGGGAGAAGTGTTTCATTTTCATATTCCATACGAATGAACAAGATTGAAAATCCAAAGGAAAACGAGATTGGATTTTTGGTTCTATGTACCTTCTGATTTATCATTTAATATTTCCAAAATATTTATGTTAGGTGTAGCAGAAAATTTCAGGCGAGCTTCAGACTTGGAAAACATGTCTTTTGAGAAATGATTTTCGCATACCCTTAAATCCTTTGAAATTGGCTTGTCTAAGAGATGTATTTTGCGAATAGCACTTAACCAATTTTTCCTCCTGAAAAAGGAATGTTGTTAGATTTTTAACCAATGCAAAAATGCATGCTCATGAATAGCCTTATTATTTTCGAAAAAATAAAACTATATTTGTTTTTATATGATGTGTTTTTGTAATAAAAATTTTATGTACATTTTAAAATTTGTCATTGAAGTATTGCTCCACTCAAATTGTAGACACCTATTATTCTACTACATTTTCATATAAAAATCAAACTATCAAACTGTGGCGACATCTGAAATTTCACAACGAAATTATAATTGTGTTTGCCATTAATGTACTAAACATAGTTTTCCAAATTTTTAAATTACTTTTTTTTTCATTTTTCTAAATAAGACCAAAATGTTATAAATCGAGTTGGCTAACCAAAAATCCTTCTTCTCGGATTATCGACGACACGAGCTTAACAAAAATTTAAATTGTAGATAATTATAAGTACATAGTTGTTTAGTTGATCTTTTAATAAATTGGATTTTATAGTAATTTTAATAAAAGCGAGCATTTTTTAATTAATTATTCGATTCTATAAGACCAACCACCTGCGTCGGTATCTCTATTCAATTTCACATACAATTATTACGTGTGGGTACCCACCAATATTAAGTACCCTCTCGGATAGACACTACTAATAACATGCTAACTTCATTAAAATAAGGCACCAATGTAAATGAAACTGATATAAAAAATATTATTAAAACTGTATCCGTTTATCTATCAAATACCTACTCAAACATTAAAAAAAATTGGCAGACTAAAATAGTGATCATTCACAGTTAAATGTATTTTGCTTACCTTTCATTATTTTGCGGTATTTGAAAATACTTTGCTCCGCATCTATCTTTTTCCTTTCGGATACTTCCGCACACCAAACACTTTAAATAATGATGAATTGATGACCCATTTCTATTTTTCACTTTTAATTCACTGCACTTTATTATTTTTAACACAAACGGAACATCCTGTATATTGCTAATTCTATTGTTTTCGTACTTCTGATAAGAATTAAACTCGTCGCGCCTTTGAAAATACATTATGAAAAAATGTTAACAATTCCCAATCAACCCCTAGTGTGACCAACTTCCTTAAAAAAAAATGCTTAAAAAGTAAATACACTATCGCTATTACTTAACCAAAAAAAGCTTTGTTTTATTTTTTGAGAATATAAAACAAATAACAAATAAAGATTTTAATATTTAAAAACGAAATACAAATTTAAGATTCTTTGATATGGTCAATATCATTAAAAAAAAATGTAATCAAGAGAAATAAATCCAGTGTCACGAAAAAAAAAGAATATGGTCACTTGAAAGAAGAGAACGGCTCAGAGAAAAAATACGCACACAAGCAACCAACCTATCGCGCCTTTAAAAAAAACCTTATGAAAAAATATTGCATTTATATATCTTACGAATGAGATTGTTTGTGTTGGTGCTTGAAAAAAATATTGTGGGTTTTTCTTATATTAGTGAATTGTCGTAAGGATTAAAATTAATACTTCGGAACTTCTCACGCTTATTGTTTGCTTTTGTTCTTGTTTTTATTTGTGCTAGTAGGACTTGCATATGTGTAGAGTGTCCCTACTCATTATTAGATATACTCTGGTACAGCTTTCATGTTTTGTTGTCATTTGTTGGGTCAGGTGTTGAATCTTTGGCAAATTGTAAATATTTTAAGTACCTAATTGAAACTATAAAATGTACACTGAAATTGAAAATTTTCGTCCATTATTCTAATTAAAATTTAACAACGAAATCACAATAAAACACAACAACACTTAAAAGCACTTATAGATATATGTATAAAATTTGAAATGTCAAAATTGCTGCACGAAAAAGTTAAAAGTTCGCCAACTCTTGCAGCACCGTCTGCAGCACCGACTGCAGTTGCGTTGTGTTGTGTTCGTAACATTGAATTTACGTGTATTGAATATTTTGACAGCTATTCCAGTTGCAGCTCCGTCTCCATTGTGTTCAGCCAGTAAAGGTCGCAAAAACTTTCAATTTGATTTTTAATCAATAGAGTCCACAAAAACAAAAACTACAAACACAATTTTTGTTGTCTTTATATTTTTTGTTTCCCTTCTTCTTAAATAAGACAGGCCATGGGCGTCATTTTCTAGGTGTCTGGAACAGTTTGGAACAGTTTAAAACAAGATTTCTTGCCCTCGGTTTTTAGTTGGAGAAAGATAGAAAAGGTTCGTGAAAACTGTCAAAATCAGTTGACGACAAATATTTTGATTACAGTTTTGGTCTTTGGTGGTTGAACATTGAAAAACAAACGAAATTAAAAATAATAAAAATAAGAGATGCAGGCAATAACTTTAACTTCCGACGACGGCAAATCAGTAACAGTTAACTGTTCACCGAATACCAGCAGACATATTGAATTAAGTACTCGTAAGTGGCTACATACATGCATTTTTTATATTTTGACTATTTTTAATTTAATTCTGTTTTCAGATGAGGAATTGCGACAGCAAATATTTAAGGACAAATTGAAAGTAGATGAGGAGATAGATTTTGAGCCGATTCCAGAAATTGGTGAAGAAAATTCACCATAACCACCAACTTGTGAAGAACATCAAGGTGATCGTTCTAAGGCTGTTTGCCTGGAAACTGATTGTCTGCTTCTTATTTCAAATTATAAGGATCTATATCCCGACTTGAAAAAGAAGTAGGCTCTTAAAACAAAGCAAAGAATGTGGGCACTGATATGTGATATCCCAAAGAATGAGTGCTCAGAGCTCATCATTTTCTCCGTGTCAAATTGAGGGAAAATGGAAAAGCTTTGAAAGAGCCTATAAAAACATGCTGAAGCACAACAGACAGACCGGGAACGATCGCAAAACATGCGCATTTTAAAGGTAATTTTTTTTTAAATACTTTTGTTTTGTTTCCGAAAAATATTTTGGTTTTGTTTTTTTTTTAGGGGGCTTCCAGAAGTTTTGGTAAACCGGCCTTCGGTTGTTCCTATCTATTTGTTAGGCAATACGTTGTACAGCAATGTGTCACGAGGAGAAATTATAGCCCAACTGGAGCTTGGTGAAGGTAAAATTAAGTTAATAGAAGTACATATTTTTAAATTTTAATTTAATTCGAATATCTATAATAATTAGATTCTCGTCCCCCTGGCACAGCACATGCAGATGAAGTGCCTTTAGAGGATTCTTTGTTGTTAGAGGCTCCACAACCAAAGAAAAAAAAGAGCGAACACAATTGCTGGTGAGCTGAGCAAGTGGAGGGGCTAGTTTGCTCAAGAAAATAAATATAAGCGGGAGTACAGAAAGGACAAACCGGAAGCTTATAAGGAAAGAACGGAAGAGCTTCGCAAAAGTCGAGACCAAAGGTAACAAATTTTGGATTTGTATGCGAGGTCTCAAAATAAAAACCAAGAGATGTAAGAAGTATGTATGTATACACTCAGTCCCGAAAGTTATTTTGAAAACAAATTAAAAAAAAACGCTTTCACAAAAAAGACAGCGGCATTGGTTTTCATCATAAACTTATTTTGTTTCAGTACGAATATAAAACAACGTTCGTGGCTGAGTGTATATTTCTTTATGCAACAAAAAGTAGTACTTAATCATTAATTTATTATTAGTTATATATTTTCTTTTTATATACTCAGTGCCTGTGAAAACTATTTCTGTGAAATAAAAAACTATATATAAGTATATATTATTTTTATGAAATTTAATTTTTATTTTTTTTTAATTGATTGAAATAGTAAACAAAAAACAATTAGATATTGAAAATATAAAGTCATATATTTGAAAATAGATGTTTTTTAAAATAATTGACCATCAGAATTACAAGAAGGTAATGAGAAAAAATATTCATGCTTCAGAAAATTTATATTCAATTTTATTTTCAATTTTCCGATGATTGTTAAATACTTCTTCGCATAGGATATTTCGTCGATTAAAGACCTGCTCATGGTGGATACGTTCATGAACATCCTTCTCGGTTCTATCGTAGTCATCAACTTCAAACGGAAGCTCATCCTTTTTACATAAATTATGTAAAACAACATAAGCTCGTATGAAGTGGCAGATCTTCTTCATACTCGTACCTCTCAACTTGCAGTAGTAGAGCTGACGAAATCGCTGCTTTAGTATTCCAAACGATAGCTCGATTACAAATCTGCTTGAGCTTAGTTTTCGATTGAAAATTTTTTGTCGTGACGTAAGGTGCCCATTGTCACTATATGGCGTAATCATATATTGAGAACACGCATAGGCTGAATCTCCCAAGAGAACAAAAATTGCCACAAAAATTCGGCAATTGAGGATAAATACATGAATTTTCGTAAGCTCTGTTGTCGTGGACAGAACCCGGATGCCCAACGAAAATATCTATGAATTTTCTGTTTTCCTCACAAACTTCTCACAAACTCCTTGTAAACAGACACTTATGACGTTTTTCTGTCTATATAATCGTTTTTTCCTATCTTGGGGGGATCAATTCGAATGCGTGTGCCGTCAATTACTCCTGTAAAAAAATGTGACGATCACTTCTTAAAGAAAATTACTTTCCTACCAATAACCAATAACACCATACATTCCTGTTTTGTTCTGCATAAACAAAGCAGTTTCAGTTTTCCGCTCTTCTGTTGGCCATCTTATAGTCGATTCGCAAAGATGGCTCAAGAAATAAATGAAAACTCGGCGAATAATAAAACATACTGTTCCAAGAGCAAGGTTAAAACGATCTGCTATGTCTCTGTAGGAGCATGCTTCATGTCCCGCAAACCATAGGAAGGATCCTGAAACTTTTCAACCAACCAAGAGTTTGAATAGCTCACTGCCTATTCATAAATGCGTGACAAACTCTTTCCGAATATGTTGGAACAATTTCTGCCACATAATGTTCAACGCAATTCCTTTCCATCTTTCCCACAGAAAAAATGATTGCATTCGACATACATATCGTCGGCTGGATGCTATCTTGTTCAATGTCCATTTTTCAAAATGTTGGGAAATCGATTTTTAAAGTTCAAATTGAAAGTTTTTGTTTATATAAGAAAATATTTGATTGGTATAATTTTTTTTCTGAAAGCCTTAACAATTTTGTTTATAAATCAAGTTACAGAAATTGTTTTTCTTCTATTTTGAGTTAGTTATAAATTAAAATCAACGAGGAAGTCTTTTTGGATATTGAACAAAGTTATATGGAGTGAAAACAATTTGGTAAAATTTTTGGATATTGAACAAAAAAATCAATAGTGAACAACATAGAAAAAAAAAAAACAAAAAAAGAAGAAAACATAAAGTTGATTATGTTATACCTATATACGAGTAGAACAAAAAATAGTTTTATTTTTTAAAGCTGATTTAATAAAGAGCTTTCAAAGAAACAAGAAAAACACATAATAGGCGTGTTTTGTTGTCCTTCTTAATATGAGCATTAAGAAATGTTTCACAATAAGGTACATTTTCAAAAACAATGAGCTAACTTCGCATTTGAACTTCAGTTAATCTATGACTGAAAGTGGAACGTTGTTCACATTAACGAGGTCAACGAAACACGCCTAATATTGTAATGTTTTCTTTTAGAGCGAATGAAATTCAAGTGGGCTTAAGTAAAAAGACTTATTTGTTTCTCAATTCAAATATTTATTTTACAAAAAAGTTACAAAAAATATATCGTTCTTTTAGCAACGAAAAACAAAAGGAAAATTATTTTTCTCTAGTTTAAGTTCTTATTTTATACTTTATAACTATACGTACTACAATTAAATAATAAAAGTTAATACATTTAATTAAAAAAGATAACAGTAATACATACCAGCCTTTATTAATTCACTTTTGTCAAAGCGTCACAGCACCAGAATAATACCATTTTATTACACACATTTTATAATATAATGCTTCAAGCAAGAACTTAAAAAAATAAAAGTTATAACAATTTAATGATTTCTTATAACATTTTCATAAAAACGTCGGTCTTGTATGTTTGGAATGAATGGTAACATGGCCTGAACATCTTTTTTCTTTTCTTTTGTTAGTTTTATGCTGAAGTTACTTTGTTCGACTTTTGGAAGTTTGTCAACTTTTGCAGGTCTTGTAATTTTCGGGTTTTTGGATATTGTACAAGATAGAAATTATGCATTTCTTATTTAATATACTAAAAATTGTTCAATATAATACAAAAAAGATGTAAAGCAGTTTATTGAACAAAAATGAATTGAAAAATCGTTAAAAAAGTGTCTTATTGAACAAAACAGTTCTCTGTAAATTGAAAACTAAAATAGATAGAACAAAATGGTCTGCGCCAAATGAAAGAGCACACCAAAATTATGAGGACTGCATACCTAACTCAATTTCGTAAAAAATGGCCTTTTGAACAAGATAGCATCCAGCCGACGATATGTACATAGTTTCATTACACGAATCCGAAGAAGAATCCGTCGAAATATCACTTTGTGTATCGTAATCACTTTCAAATCCTCCAAAATAGCACTTTTTAGTAATTCAAATTCCATTTTGTATGGAATATTTAATAATATCTATATATTAGTAATTATTTGCTAAAACAAACAAATCAAGTACAAAATACCAAAAAACACAAAACAATAAAACTATCAATTCTTTTTTTTGACAATTACATCTGCCAGATGACTGATCGTTCTAACTTGTCTGACATTTCTCATGCGGAAACTGTTCTGTCCTACTCTGTTCTGCTCTGTTCTGTGCTGTTCTACTCTAAACAAAACTAATGTAACTGATGTAGTAGCTCTGAAATAGAGCCCAGACCCTCTAAACATACTCTTGCTTTACTCTCAATTCAATACTGAACAATATACAAATATAATTTTTCGATAAAAATTAAGTATGAGCCTAAGGAAAGTCGCGTACTGGCAACTGTGATCGAAATGAAATAGTTTAATCACCTGCTGATAGAGCAGCGCGCACATGCAATACTTCAAACACTTGTTTTTGGGCTTATAGAAAACAACTCAACTATTAAGTTAATTGTGTGCGCAGAATTGTATATGATTATTATAAACTAATTTAAGGCAATCGTTTAGTTTGTGTCAAAACACAATATTTTTGGTTGGTCGAATCGAGTTGAAGTATGTGGCGGAGTACCATATAAGACCATATGATTCATTTAAGCAACTAATAAAATAGGTACACGGCTGGATCACACGTATCTTTTGTAAACATACTTTGGAACTTATTGTTTATAAATAATAAAATGCACGACTGGATCGCACGAACTTGCTCTTATGTAAAAGTACTTTGGAATTTAAGATACATTTTATAAATATAAAACATGAATTTAAAATGAAATTGCCGTCTGATTTTTAGAAAAGTATGAATTTATGCAAACAAAGTTTAAAAATTGTTTCATTATTAAATTATTGTTTTATATAAGAAATCTCTTCTTAATTAAAAAAAAAATGGAATACCAACTTTAATTATTTAATCGCTTAAACGTTTTCAACATATTGATTTTTCTCAAAAAAAATTCGAGTTTGTTTTTCTTCCAAAGCCCAAGAACTATTATTCTGAAAAATTTAATAAACAATATTTTTTTTTAAATTCAAACGAGCTCCTGCACAAACATTTTCTATAAAATCGTCAGAGCTTTTAATGAGAAAGACGAAAATAAAAAAAGGTTCTCTGACAGGTACCGTTAATAAAATGTGTACCCACGTTTTTTTACCTGAATGTAGTTCGTGTATTTTATTTTTCAAAATGCAAAACTTGCTCTACTCGTATGTCTTGTCTATAGTCCTACATCGCAAACAAATTGAAAGTGCGCGCCTATCCTAAAAGTACTTTTTAAGATTTTGGATTTTGTTTCTCATGTCACAACATTCCTGTGTTGTCAATCTTCTGAAATCTGAAACGGTTTACAGTTATTTAATTTATTTTTATTTCATTGTGGTTTGTGAATTTTAATTGTGAAATGTTCTAATTGTTTTTTTGTTATTTGTTAAACAAATTTAAGAAAATAAGTATTAATATTAAAAGAAGTGGAAAAAGAAGAACAATTAGAGAAAATTCTGAAATACATCGAATAGAAAGAAATCGAAATGAAGTTGAAGCCAAGAAGGAGCAAGAATAGCTAGTTAGCTTTCGGTAAAAATGTATAATACATAATTCAGAAGTTGTTTTGTTATTCAAAATAACCAAATATATTTATTTTAGTGGTTTGAATGTTCTTGGGAGTTAGATTTTAAAGTTAAACGTCAGACAGCAGTTGCAGTTTTCTCATAGAAGATCCATTGACAGCCAATAGATGCCCAGAGTTATAAATTTGCACCGAAGATTTACGGAGAACCTAGGTGGTTTTCCTATTACGTAAAGCGAATGCTTGGAATGTTTTAGAGACTAATTTAAATTTTGACCACGTTGATAAACCCTGTGATCCGAACGAAAAGCAAGCACTCATTACTAAAACTTAAAGAGATAAACTGCGATTAAGGAAGAAGGGAACCTGTTTTAAAATTCATCATCAAAATGAATGCACTTTTGCCAGAGGTAAACAATTTAAGTATACATACATATGTTATGTATGTATATTTCTTTAAAGAACCTTTAATAAAACTTAAATAGGCCCAAAAGAGTTTGAACTTTTAAAGTATGGAAATGGAAAAGCGAAGAGGAAGTCATTAAGCAACAAGAACAAAAAAAAAACAATGAAAAACAAACAATAAAGTTACCCCTATTTAAATGAAATTTTAGAAACAGGGAACATTATATGTTTAGTAAGTATTTAACGTTTATACAAAATATATTTGTAATATCTTTTACTAATAATTGTTTCGGGTTTCCTTTTTCCATTTCCATTGTAATGGCAATGTACGATGGCTTTGGCTTATTAACCTTCGAAAGTAAATAGAAATAACTTTGACACTTACATATATGTACATATGTATAAGAAGTATTCCATGGTCATGGTCCAAAATAGACCGTTTTTAAAGTTAAAGTCCACTCAGGGGATATGAATCTGAATGGAAAATTCTTTTTATGCTATAGGGTTTAGGGATAGTGGAGATGATTAAAACGGAGGTAACCTATTCACTTTCATATTGGTTTTGAATTTTGCATATACAGTAAAACCCGCTTAAGAGAAATGGCAAAATGCCACAGTCTTTCTTTCACTTAAGCGGGTTTTTCACTTAAACGAACCCCGCTTAAGTGAAAAATAATTTCACTTAAGCGGAGTTCGGATAAGGCTAATTTGTTTGTAGAACTATTTGCAAGAAATTCTTCACTGCCCGATAGCGACATGAATCCACCGGTTCTTGAAAATGCAAACTTTTCAATGAGCAAAATTTATTTTCGCAACCGAGCAGTCGCTAGAATATTAAAAGATCTCGATATTCACAAATCTGCTGGCCCGGATGTTATATCACCCATCGATCTAAAGAAATGTTCTTCCACACTGGCAAAACCACTGCGCAAACTTTTTTATCTTTCCTATTCTACAGGGTGTTTCCCAAAGAGTTGGAAAACAGCGTTCATCCAACCAGTCCCCAAAAAAGGCGCATCTTCTTCACCTTCTAATTATCGGCCAATCGCACTGACGTCCCTTTTGTCTAAGGTCATGGAAACACTGATCAATCGGCAGCTTAAGATATATCTTGAAGAACATAATCTTTTTAATGACCGCCAATATGGTTTTCGCAGTAATAGATCCACTGGTGATTTGATAGCATATCTGACTGAAAAGTGGAACCAATCCTTACATCTTTTTGTGGAAAGTAAGATCATTGCGCTTGATATTTTTAAGGCATTCGATAGAGTCTGCTATCCTGCTCTTTTATCAAAAATGGGTGCGTTTGGTATCGATGTATCTCTTATTCATTGGATTAGTAATTACCTTTCTGACCGTTCAATTCAAGTCGGTTTCGATGGTTTCAAGTCTGAAGTTCGTAAAATAAATGCTGGTGTCCCTCAAGGCTCTGTTTCGTCTCCGACTCTTTTTCTCATTTTCATAAATGATCTTTTTACCGAAACTACTAATCCACTTAACTGTTTTGCTGATGACAGCACCCTCAGCTTTTCATATTCATTTCCTGATTCAATTCCTTGTTCTTTGAATGTTGAATTGCAACGGCAATATATGTTGAGCTTTTTAAATTCCGATCTAAATAGCATCGTTAAATGGGGTATTAAAAATCGTGTTGAATTTAATGCTTCTAAAACTCAGAGCTGTTTTTTGTCATTAAAGCGGAATATTCCCCCTATGCCCCTATTCATGGATGGAGCTTGCATCATAGAAACTGAAAAGCTATCAATTCTTGGTATGTGTATTACTGACCACCTTTCGTGGAATGACCACATATTGGATATTGCTAAAAATGCGGCCAAATGCTTAGGTTTCCTAAGACGATGTAAAAACTTTTTCTCCCTCTCTGATCTGGCCACAATTTATAAGGCTTATATAAGTCCCAAACTAAAATACAATTCTCATATCTGGGCTGGTGCTTCTAAAACATCTTTACAATTACTAGACAGAATCCAGAATAGAGCTTTAAGGCTGATAGGTGACAGAGTAATTTCCGAAACAATTGTTTCGTTAGAACATCGTCGAAATGTCTCTTGTCTATCACTGTTTTATCGTTATTTCTATAAACAATGTTCTATTGAAATTAGGGTAGCCAGATATGTTTAGATGAAACTAGTACTGGAGTTTCAAAAACCCGGACTTTCCCGGACAAATGAGGATTGAAAAAAGAGTACAAAACAAGGACAGAATAAACACATTTATATTGTAAGAGGAAACAAAAAATTGTATTAATATTTAAATAAAAATAAATATTTAGTTTAAAAATCACATTTTTAAGTTACAAAACATCTTTGAGGTATAAAAAAAGGAACTTCATTTGTTTTTTCTTATAATAAATAGCCTTTACAGTGCTTGTTGTATTTTTCATTACATCTAATACTGTTAAGTATATCACTGTTGCTTTTTCGTTAAATTAATTCTTTTGTTAAAATAATTCCTTTGACGGAATCACGTAACAGTTTGTTTCTTTACAGCCGGAATCATCAAGCTTCTTCAAAATAGATTTAATTTTAAGTGGAATAAAATCGTTATCGATTCGCTCGTAAATATTGTTGACAATATTTTGTAAAATTTCAACGTTTTTGAATATTGACGTTGAATGTTGACATGAGAGAATGAACCAAAAATAAATACGCCTCGCTTAAGTCGTCTTTAAAAAATGTTTGCAATATTTTAGGCGGATTCTCGTACATAAAGTAAGTAAAAGACGTTCAACAGCAAGATAGAGAGAAAGCCATCTGGTTTTCGAATGGTATAATGTTTCCTCGATTTTACAAATAACATTTTGTAATTTTAAATTTTAATCATTATTTCATTTATTTAATTTTGAATTGTATCTTTTTCTTTCACCATTTTAAATTAACTGATGTTATACCAGTAACTCAAATAATGGAGTCATTCAGTACAATCCACACAAATTATAATACAATTTCTTATCGGATTTTGTCTTCTTTGTGTTAATGTCAAAAACCACGCTTAATTTTGCATATTGCTTTTAGGTTAACTTTCAACTTTTTTTTATCATTCTTTATACGCCATAGAGTAAAGACATACCTTTTTTTTCAATAAAGTCTCACTGCAGAAATCTTTGAAAACTTAAATATACGGTCGATTTTTACTTCATATATCCAAAGAAATTATTAATATTCAAAAAAGCTTGAATATTCAAATTTACATACATATAAGAAAGGCTTATATTCATTTTCAAGAAATTCAGAAAAATCTCGAAGTTTTTCCGTTCTGACTGTGTAGATAGAGAAATAGTTGTATATTTTTACAATAATGATATCGGCGTCAACTGGTAAGGTATCACTTCCATGGTAGATCGCATTGACTAATGTGATGGACATCCTATACCTATCATGTTTTGGTTGACTAAAGATTTTAACTTCGAATAGACATTGTTCGAACCTTTCCTTTGTCTTCCACCAAAATTGGTATTGCAATAATTGTCAGCGCAAAATCCACTTACTTTTGATAATAAGTTATTTTGTGTAAGAGCTTTAACAATAAGTTGGGCAGTTGTTCTATAATTTCTTTTCTAATATATTGGATCTGTTCGTTCACTTAATTTTAATGGGCCTCGGTTCATTTTTGAATAACCATTTAATTATAAGTAGCATAAAAGTAAATAGATACACAATGGGTAAAAGGAGTACAATCCCGGACAATTATCAAAAACTATCCCGGACCTCCCCCACACAGTGAAAAAAGAGTACATGTCCGGGAAAATACGGACGGATGGCAACCCTAATTGAAATAGCGAGTTGCATTCCCCCCCTAAAAAAATTCATCGTAATACTCGTGCCGCAAGGAATGCTCATCAATATACCCTTGAGCCAAACTTTGGACTTAAGTACAGAGATTCTTTCTTTTGCCGTACGACTCGAATGTGGAATTCCTTAACCGACTCTGGGGAGGAACCATTTCAATGTCCAAAAATTTAAGACGAATGTAGATACATCGGTTTCTCCTACTCAATCCTCCCACTGTTTCCTAAATGCTTGCACTGTGTTCAACCAACATTTAAAGGGTAGTCATAATCCCTTGAGTGCGCGTTAATTATAAAAAAAAAAAAAAAAAATGTTCACTTAAGCGGATTTAAAAATTCCATTAAGCGGAAATTTAATGCTAGAAACAATATTGTTTTTATTTTTTTGGACTTTCCATGAAAGAAGTTAAATAAAACAACGACTAAATAACACAAACAAAATTTATTGAAAAACGAAAACTAGTTATGTATACACAGGAATTCATAGGTACATGGTAGTTAAATACATATTATATAGAAAAATACTCGTAACATTAAATCACATTTGAGTTTTTGTACTTTAATTTTGGCACATTGCTTAACAAAAAGAGTCCACTTTCAAGTTTAGCTTCATTAAGGTTTATACATATTCATATTTTTGATTACAAAAAGGAACGTTTTATGTAGAAAATAATTATCTTACTTTTTCTTAAAAAAGTTATCAATTTTTGTTTGTGACAAAGTTTGAAAATGAAAGTTCATCATTTTATATTGAATTTCATCTAAGAGTAGCTCAAGTTCATTATCCCCATCAGAAAACTGCTTAAGAACATCGAGAGATTTAATCGCTTCTTTGATTGTTGGTTTCTGAATCCCTAAAATTTCGACATCTGAATCATTTTCAGACGTAGACCTGTTAGCATCAAGCTTTTCGAATTGTAGTGCTGCTTCATTAATAATGTCTTCATCCTTCATATCACCAAAACAAGGAAGATCTTGATCTATATTTACAAGATAAAATCGATTTCTTCTCTTATTGCTATCGGAAAATTAGTTTCTTCTTCTTCAACGTCTGATTCTACTTCTTCGTCAGTATCAAAAGCCAAAACAGCTTTCCGGAAACAGTTCTTTATGGTCAATGGGCTCACCATCCACCAGGCCCTTTTTATCATTTTTAACGCAATCAGTAAATTTATTCTTTTTGAAAAATCTGATAAGGATTCTCCGTCATCCAAATGAAGAAGTTTCTGTTTTGTAATACATCTTTTGTAATGGGGTTTAAAGCAATGTATTATTCCCTGATCCAAGGGTTGCATTACAGAGGTTGCATTCGGCGGAAAAAAAACTCAATTTTAATATTTCCCAAATTGACATCACATTGAAGTTTGTGGCAAGATGCATTGTCCACAACTAGCAAAAACTTTTTTTCCTTTGCTTTAAATGTTTTATCCAAATCCTGCATAATCAAAGTCCAAATTTGACTTGTCATCCAAGCTATGGTGTTGGCATAATATATTTGACAGGAATTGTGCTCTTTTTAAAGCATCTCGGATTACGAGATTTACCTATTTAGAAGAAAAATTATTGCATAGCAAAAAAAAAAAAATCAAATTTTGTAATCTTAAACTACAAACCAATACAAAAAATCATTTTCTCCGTTCCAGTCGAATTTGAAATGAAAAGGATGGTTCATTCCGATTTGGTTTTTCATATCTGTTTACCAAGGAACCTGTCGGGAGAGCTTTAAACATTAACCCGAATTCATCCGCATTATAAACATCATCTGGCTTGTAGTTTGGCCAAACATTTTAAAGCAAATCGTTAGCTGCAACTGTGTCAGCAGAATTCTTTTCGCCACAAAGCTTCTTAAAATGAATGTTTTCACGTTTTTTCACCGATCTAACCATCCATTTGTTGGCTCAAAATCAACGTCCAGCATTTTTTTTTTCACTTAAGAGAGTTTTTTTCAATGAAAAATATTGAAAATTTACTGATGTAGTGTTCCTAGGTGGTCCTATGTGTTGTGTATATGGTATACATTATATATTGGTAAGGCGATTGTTCGCCGTAAGGTTGTTGCTTATATGAATATATTTTTTGCTCTCGTTTATTTTCTATAAATTCATTCCTTTAATACTATTTCCTTAACTGTTATACTTATTTTCTATCTTACTTCTACAACTAATATTTTTTATCAAAAATTATTCTATTTTCCTATTGGCTACAATGTATAAACAAGGATCTTATTACTATTAAGTGACAATCAATGCAATCGAGTGGAATGGTAAACAAAGTGATAGTATGTTATGACTAACACACTCCAATGCATTTCACATGTTTTGTTAAAGCCACTTTACACGATAATAGAAGTCATATGACCTGTCATCACATTTTCTGTATGATTTAGTCAAGTCATACCGTTTTGGTTTATCTATGCTTTACACGTCTATGACTTCCTCTTTGATTTTTAGGGTACCAAAATCCAAAATAAATATAAAATATAAACTGAAATAAATTTGTGTCGTTATTCCATGATGGAGAACAAAAAGAAAGCAATGGCAGTGGTTTTATCAACAATGATAACTGTATTAATTCAAAATTTTACAGTATATATGTTAATGAGATCTGAAATATTTAAAAATAAAACCGCATACTAGTTACCTCTTCAGAATTTTACCATATTTTGTATTCAAATGTCAACACTCCATTCAATGTTTCCCACGAAAACAACAAATCTCGTATGACTTCTCAAATGGAATTAGCTACAGTCCTAATGTCAAAAAAGTCATATGCTTTTTCGTTTGAGAAGTGATATGCGTTTAATGGGTGCGTTCAAACGATTTGATTTGTTTTTTTTGACAGATCATATGAGAAAGCATATGACTTATAATATCGTGTAAAGTGGCTTTTACTCTTTTATTTAAATGGCAGTGGCGGTGCACATGTGGATACACTACACTGAAAATATGTTTCAGTTATGCGGGTTTTCCGCTTAAGCGAGTTTCACTTAAGCGGGTTTTACTGTAACAATTAAATGAAAAAACAGTAGAGTAGACTATTCCACATTCATGTAGTGTTGACTAAAAAGAGAATATTTTATTATTAAATCCAGCAAGTACAATTCGTATACTTAAGATGTCGCCACAATCTTTCGTCTTCTTGATAGTTTATATTTCTAGTAAGAATAAAAATACTTTTATCAAAGACACATGCATAAGAGCACAAATTATTATAATAATTTCTAGCACATAACTAATCGCAAACCAAACCACTGGTTGAAACAAGAATTACTTATATGTACACAATTTTCAATGTAAATAAGGTTTTGAAGAAAACCAATTTGGTTCACATAATAATTTAAAATTTTTTACATCACAGTAAGGTTGCTTTATAATAAAGTTACTTTCATAAGTTATACACTGCCGCTCATCTAAATGGGTTCACTGTTTTTCGAAACTTACTGTAAGACTCTCTGCGTATATATGGCAACGACACGTCTGTTTGGAAGAACAAATTTTTTCTTAAAGCTTACCGTTATTTACACAAGCTAGCTAAACTTAATTTATTAAAAAAAATTAACTTTTTTTTTGGCTCATCTGAATAGGTTCAAAAGCAAAAAATGGAAGAAAACAAGAAAAATAACTGTAATTAAATGATTTATTTTGCACATTAAATAGGTAGGGACATAATAATTTATATAAATATTGTGTATTGCCACTTTTTTTTTTAAATTGTTTCAAAAACTGGATTTGGAATGGAGTCATACAGTTTTTCTAGAAATTGCAGCGAAATCTCTGCCCACGCTTTTTAAATTCCCTCATTTAAGGACAACTTGCCTGCATATTGTCTCCCCGAATTATACACCTTAGGGAAAAGAAGTCCCCAAACATTTTCAATTATGTTAAGGTCAGGTGAGTATGGGGCCCATATCAACACACATGTTGGTTCTCGATCCATTGTTTTACCGATCTCGCTGTATGGATAGGGGCATTATCATGCTGGAATGACCATGGTATTGGTCCTAAAAAGTCAGAGATTTGTGGGGAGATCTTTTCCAGGACACCTTTGTACAAACTGCCATTCATTCACGATGTGAGAAATTGCAGCTCAAAGGTTCCATAATATGAAATTGCTTCCCACACCATGACACTGCCTTTACAGCTATGCAGACGGCCTATACATATAATGTTCTTCTTTTCGAAGGTCATGAAAGTAATAGTTGTAGCCATCTGGGCCCCATAAGTTGTATTTTTTTCATCTGAAAATATAACTCACCTCCACTCCGATTTCAACGACATGTATTTTTTTGCAAAATTGAAGACGATTTTCTTTTCGTTCAAAGGTGTTTTTTCGGCATTTTTTTTCTTTTTAAATGTTTAGTACTCATAATAACGCGTTTCACCGTCACCAAACTACACTTAACACCAGTTTTGAGTCTAATTTTTGACGCGGAATCATGCAGCTGTTATGATTGCGCGTCTATCGGCCATTCACGTGGCCTTATAAGTTCCACCTTTCATATTTTTTCCGTAGTTTTCGATGTTCCGCAGTTATTTACATACTAAATTTTGGCTTCTTTCAATGTTTTTTGCGATTTTTCTTTGACTTAGCCCTAATTCACGAAGTGCTTTTATTTTGCCTTTTTCTTCCTCGTTTACAGATTTTCCGCGACCCATTTTTTTTTGTTAAACGGTTTAAAACAATTCGATTTACCAAAAAACTTAACTTTCAGTACACATCACCCGCGCACATCAATTAAAAACGATTTTTTTGCTTTCGAACCTATTCAGATGAGCCAAAAAAAACGTTAGTTTTTCTTAATGAATTAAATTTGGCTACCGTGTGAGAATAACGTTAAGCTTAAAGAGAAATTTTTTTCTCAAAAACTAAGGGCAAAATAATGCTCTTTCTTTACATATATAACACAGACGTGTCATTGCCATATATACGCAGAAAGTCTTACAGTAAGTTACGAAAAACAGTGAACCTATTCAGATGAGCGGCAGTGTATATCGAGAAAAGTTTAATATGTATTAATTTGAGTTATTTTGATTAATTTATTTCTTATTAATTTATGGATTTAAATATGTATCAAATAAAAAGTAAATACAAAACATTAAAATAAGAAAATTTATGTACACAAATAAAAAATAAATACAGTAACTTCAATAAAAACTAAATAAAAAAAACTTAAAAGATATCTTATAATTTAAAAATAAACATTTGTCTGACTTCGTGGGTTTGAGACTGCTGCGCCTGCTGCTAATAATTGAGTCGGCTTTCGAGAATTCCCTTTCACTTCACTTCACTCGCTGGTGGCCACTATGAAAAGTCTTCTCAGAACAAGTTTTAAAAGACGGGGGTAACCTCGTTTTCTTTCGTCCCGCCACTTGAGTGGATCCTCATTCCTTTTTAAAAGCGGTTGGTTTGGATTCGCCAAAATGGGCTCAACTCGAGAATCAAACTTGCTCCATACAAGGTCCCGTTTACTTCCAGCTGGTGATGTGGATGGTTGGCTGTCAATAATTATATTTTCATTGAATATCATGTCGACAGATGGAGCTGGTAATGTTCTAGATTTTAAATTCGCAATACATCTCTCATAAGCTGTAATGCTGGAGAATCCGAAATTTTTTAACCTTTTGTCCAGGAATGTTGCCTGGACCATAAGATCCTCGGCAACGTTATCTATTTTCTTGAATTTTGTCGTCATTGCATTTCGAAGTGCGATAATTGCTATTTGTATTGTAGGTATAGGGTCTGTCTCGTCTCATTTGTGCGTATCAAGATGCTCTCTTATTGCACTTAACATTATCATTACTTTTGATATCGTTACAAACTTTTCCGCCGATATTTCTTCGGTAATGGCTACAAAAATTTCAAAAATTTTACTTGCTTTGTGCAAGATCACCCACTCTTGAGCTGATACGCACATTATTTCTGCATTTTCAATCGCAAGTACTGCAAGAACAGCATCCTTAACTTTCAAAATTCTCTCCAGCATTTCATACTCGTAGGTCGAGTTCCATTTTGTTATGCACAATTGTTTTAATTTGAGCTCAGGGAGATTAATCTGCTTTTGCATTTGTGCCAAATTGACCGTTGCTTTAGAGCTTCTTTTAAAAAAGGCCACAATTGCTTTATCCATTTTATCTCTCAGACCCAATTTTCAAGTTCATTACTAAGGAATTTATTTATTGTTTGGGTGTCATCATTTGGGATGCACCTCAGTAAAACTGATTTTAGCGATAAAGTATCTTGTTCCTCCTGGATAAAATGGACTGTTATCGCTATATGTATATTTCTGTTGCGTGATTGATGTCCATCTGTTGTTACACAGACAGCTTCTACAGAGTTAAGATGGGCTTTTACTTTTTCCTTCGTTTCTGCGTACATCCTTCGAATAAGAGAATTGGATATGGTTTTCCGGGTCAGCATTTTGTAGTTTGGACAAAGTGATTTTTTTAAATTCTCTATCCTCAACCATGGAAAAAGGATAATATTGTTAAACTATTGTTTTTGTGAGCTGTTCATCGAGTTGTTTTGCATGATGAATTGAAATGGGTCTTTTTTATAAAAGAAGTCATATTTTGTTGTCTATATGTAGGAATTGAAGGATTGGATGAAGTTAAAGCTATGGAAGGGTATAGTTCTGTTGTTGATCTGATGGACTGGAATTGTGTGGTTGCACTCGACATTTAAGAACATGCTTCATTGTTGGTTGTTGATGTTGTGGGCAGCAAAAGCAATGGTTGGGTTGAACTTGTGTACGTTGAGGTATCAGGTACAGGTATGTATGTTTATTGTTGGAGTTGAACCCGCTATATACCTAGCTCGTTCAATATTTAATCCAACATGTTGAGACCTCAAGTGTCGTTGTAGATAACACGTTGCCCCTCGGCTAGTAGGAAAAAATGGTCGGTCTCTTGGTATTACAATTTTAATTCGCAAAATTAAACTTTTATTATTGAAATAAAATAATCAAACAAAATGACGACAAGAACCACGACGCACGACGCGACCGAAACCGAACAGCAACTATGTAATCAAAGGAGACTAAAAGAAACCGATGACGAACTGTCAAACTACAGACAGATGAGTTCAGCGAATTAAAAAAAATTGTAACTGGTAGCAACAATGTATGCTATCACCACGACTAGGCTCAGTAGGGGGTGAATTCACGATTTATTATTTTGATGATGTTTATTAATTAAAATAATAAAGAGTGAAATAATTTATTTTCAATTTACGCAGAGGCGTAGCTGAAAAATGAAAAAGAGCGCCAGTAATTTTTGTTTTACAAGGAAATTACAAACCTTTGGAGCGGAACCAATGGTGAAAGGTATATTAAGGAAAAGATTTAAATTTATAATTCCGAATGGGAATTTGAAAATTTTGTTGAATTGCTTGGGAAACCTTGCAATTAAGTAGGGCTAAAACACAAGATCTTTTAAATAATTAGAACACAAAAAAATGAAATTAACAAGATGGACCGTTAACACTCGGTCCCGAAAGCACAAACGGTGTTAAAAAAAACGGGTCGCGCGTTCCGTAATATCGGAATTTTTCGAGAACAAAAACCAAACGAATATTAAAATGAATTTTTAAGTGAAGTTATCGACACGACAATGAAAATTACGAAATTACAATTATAAAACCACTATACTTAGCTTTTGTATTGCTATACCACCAAATTCCTCGCTATATCCTTCGAGTTAACTTCACCTTTTCTCTGCCAAAATCCTCCTGTGTTTCTTCAACTCTTAATCCTTCAACTTTCCTTCTCTTATTTGAAAATAAAACTCCTTTTTATTTCAAAATAAAATTTCCTTTCCTTTTCTTTTCTTTTCCTTTTTTTTGTTTTCAAAAAAACTTTGTTCCTTATAATATTTGTTGGCTCTTGTTAGCTTGAATCTCCGTAAAGAAATGTTCTTCCAGGCTTTCACCTTGCCTGGAAGACTTCTTCTCTTTTTCAAAACCAGTGCTTTCCGCCAATCAGCGACGTGGGCTTCGATCGCGTCACTTATCAGCAACACTTAGCACATTGGCGAGAGTGCGCCAACGCAGTTGGAACCCATCAGCCTTCTCGTACTCGCACTTTACACCCAGCTTTATGCACAGTCATCATCATTGAATTCGCCGACCTCCGGTATGACTTTCCAGTGGCGGGCAATTCAATGGGTGCATTCAGCCACCTAACATCCCCATACAAGTTTTTGAACAAAATTTTCTGAAAACCAAAAAAAAAGGAACTTAATTTTTCTAACATAAAACCCAGTAAGAAACACTGGAAAACCTGTGCAAAGAAAGTTGCTATAATTTAAAAATTACTATTAAGAGGAAGTTGGTGGTAATTCTCTACATCGCGAATTTACTTGATTCGTTGGGTTTTTGCCCAGATTGGGGGAATGTTTAGGGATAAGCCATTAACGTTCCATCTTTTACATGAATACAAATATTAGATATGGTTTAGGTTGGACACGCAGCCATTCTCACCAGGAGTAACTTCAACATTTGGGAACAAAACTTCGCCAATGTTACTTTTTGTGCAAATTTAACACAGACCGCCCGTCTGTTTCTGTGACCAGCTGTCACTAGCAATGGCGATTTGAGCAGACCACCCGTCTGTAGTCCATTAAGTTTCAAAATTGAACACGCTGATATTTTGTTTCTTCAAGTTACTGAGCCAGTGAACCGATGGCTGATGGAACATGGCTGCCCTTCTCTCTCTCAGTAAGTTGAAAGAAACACCTGTTTTAAAAAAGTTAATAAAAGAAAGGAATAAGGATAGGGGACCGAAAGAATGATTCTTGTTACTGAAAATTTCACCGTAACATTGGTTCTTATTTGTAATTGTGTCAGTTAATTTTTGTTTCATTTCGCTTTGATTTTACAATGAAACGAAGTAAACTTTTTTAAATTTGTATCCGATTGTATTCGTTAAAATTCGGTACATTGTTGAACTGGAATTCGTTACATTTCGGAGATTGAATTTCATCGAAATCGAAATGAAAATCGAATCGGTACAGTATTAAATCATTCAACTGAAATGAAAATGATCGAATGATCGATCGATTCAAATGATCGAATCATTTTCGTAATCGATTGTTGAACGATTCGATCATTTGAAATGAACGATTTACACAGCTCTAATACAGACCAAGGAAGGTAATATAAGCATTATAGTTTGAAGACTTTCCCCCACCATTGGTAAGGGGTCTCAAACAAATTGAAATAAGGTATTACCAGATTTATCCGTGAATTGCCAGATTCGTCTGTGATTTGCCAGATTCGTCTGAGATTTACCGGATTTGTTCGTGATTTGCCGGATTCATCCGTGATTTGCCAGATTCGTCCGTGATTTTCCAGATTCGTCTATGAATTGCCGGATTCATCCGTGATTGCCGGATTCATCTGAAGACTGACAGCATCAAGTGTGAAGTGCCAGTTCCTGTCAACTACACTCCACCTGGTTACAGTAAAAAGACGAATACACAAAAGGATAAACTACAGAGGGCGAATACACATAGAAGAACGAACCAAGGATACCATGAAGATGATATATAATTATTGAATATATGTACATATATTATAATAAAGTGTAAAGTGGGTTAAGATTTCTTTTCGATATTTTTATAAATAAAGGAATATTGACATAACAATCTGAAGTTAGTACTACTTTAGATAGAACCCCGGTTAACCGGCGAGCAAAACCTCAGCCTTAGACAAAAGTACATCACAAATCTTAGCTCTTTCCCTAAGTGAGTTATAAATGACTGATTCTTGCTTTGGCCATCTAATCCACCCGTTCATTCCAATCAATGCCACAATGACCCGGAACCCATATGAGATTGAAATTGAGGTTAATATTGAGGCAAACAAGTTCATCCCGATTCGGAGGATGTTGTACTAGAAATAATAGCTTTAACAGCCGCCTATGAGATAATAGCCGTACTGAATTGGATCTTGTTTGAGTACTTTGCATGCTTCCCTGGTAGCTGGTAATTTAGCTAGCAAAGTCAGGTAGCCTAAACGACCTATAGACATATCTAAAGTCATAGAAAAGATTCCTGGACCAAAATGATGCTAAATCTCTGAGCCATTAGCAAACATAGTTGTGTCGAAATCTTTCGTCACAATGTCATCATTTTAGTCCTTTCTTAGTGGGAACATAACATTAAAATCTTTACTGATGCCCATTTAAGGAATGCAGGACCAGTAGGATTCCAAACCATACCATACGTGAGGATCGGTCACACCACGGCTGTGTATGTTCAAAAATCATCTTAGATTGAAGACCACACATTCTACCAAAGGTTTTACTTCAAGCGTAGAAAGCTATGCATGCCTTCTTAACCATTTTTTCTGTATTCAGTTTCCAGTTCAAATTAGGGTCTAGCACAAAACCTATTGTTATTGCCATAGCTGCTTATCATTTTGAATTTTTTTTTTTTGAAAAATCAACATTTCGAAATAATAGTTGTTTTAATATTATGAACAAGACGCAGAAATAAAAACATTTGATCTAAGAATACAAATGTTAAAAATAGTTTTCGAAAATCGTATTTTAACGAATGATTTGATTTGGTTATGGGTTTGTGAGTACCAACCAACAAGTCTGGAATGAATATCAATAGCCCTGAAGGACTTTATAAGAGTAGGTTGGGAAAGCCCGCTGATGTGGATATCATCTGCATACCCCTATAGTAGTTCTTCAGCTCTATAATCCCTCCACTGAGCTTAGCTTATTGAAGACATATTTCTATATAATTTCTATCTGAATTTTTCACAGAATTCTGAAAACCATTTGTGAAGGCATCTTAATTAATTCTTACTCGTATTGTATAAACTAGGTTCTCCTCCTTACAAATTCACAGACAATGTGTTGCTTGTGTTTTGCCAATTTCACATGGGAATGACAATTTTAGTCCCGTGAATCATTCTTGATTGTCCTTTATTATATAATAATGTACTATGTATTTTCAGCCTTTGTTTTGGAAGATTACTGCAGTAATTCAAGCATCATAAATCATCGAGCCACATTCAGAAACCAAACATAGCCTTGATATAGAAGTACCATAGTTAACTTTTGCCCCTGGGTCTACTTCTGGACTTAATGTTCACCAAAGGTGCAGACTTACAATCTGTCTCTCAAGCTAAAAAAATGGAAGAAAAAAAACAGTTCAGTTCCCGAGTCAAAACCACCACTAACCAGCTTTTCGAAAAGAGTCACTTGTACTGCTTTTATATTCTGGAGATGGCGATGGCTTATATTTATGGTGACCAGACGTTCTGTTTTTTCGTGGGGAATTACATATATTTTAAAGTTTTCATCTGTATTATTTCTAGATAAGGCTTTGTGGAACGAAAAACTAACTTGTTACATAAAATCTCACAGACAAATATTCAATTTCTAAGCACGTGGGCATAATGTGAAAAGTCCAAAGTAATGTGGAAAATAATTAAATCTATAAACTCCTTTTCGGTTGAAATGCGATTTCAGTACCACCACTTTGATCATTGTAGGTACGAAACTAATTTGAAGTATAACAGCCATTTTCGAAAAATTGTTCTCACCAAAAAGAAATCTCAGATTTTAGCTGAAAAATGTTATGGAACCGTAAAAACGCACAGACAAACTAACTAACGGGTGGTATGACTAATACCACACTTTCTTGGATTATTGTTTAGCTTTGATTTAAATCTCGAAATTTGTGTGTCCGTGAGTATAAATTATAAACTTGCGCTATAGCCCTATGAACTATAGTATCAAGGAAGTTCGACGTTGCAAGTTTACAATCGCAAGAGTTCGCAAGGTCCTTTTCCGTTTCTAACAACCTCTTAAGAATTCCTATGCCGCCAGCATCAAGTATTGAGAACCAGTAATAACATTGCCAAGTAGTCGCTTTTGATATGCTGGGTCTTACACGCCCACCACAACGAAACCCCTGGTTTGACGATGAGTGCCGGCAAGCACTGGCAGCAAAACAAAAGGCATATAAAGCGGTGCTGCAAAGAAGGATCAGAGCTGCTTGCGAGCTCTACGAGCAATAGAAGACAGAAGAACACCAGCTACTCAAAAAGAAACCGAACGAGCATGAGAAGCACTTGATCGAGGAAATAGAAAGCTGCCATAGCAGTAATGAGGGCCGGAAGTTTTACCAAAAGGTAAAGAAATATCACAAGGATACAATCCCCGAGCCGAAGCCTTTGCCGTTGGTAGAAGTGATGGACACAAATGTGACCCAAATGAAAGCATTTATAGGTCTAATGTACTATTCTTCATTATTCAAGTGTAATGTCGCTGATCTTCGTTTTATATTAGCCACCGATGGAACTGGACGTGAAATATTTCGATGTGTTATGACTAATTGGCGTTTTTCTTGTCTGGTCAACTGCCTCCGATTTGATGATACGACCACTAGAAAAGATCGACTTGCCCCAATATTAGGTATGTTCAACATATTTATTTCAAGCGGTCTGTCCCAATACACTCCAAGAGCATACCTTTGTATATTGATGAAATGCTTTTGCCTTTTAGGGGACGTTACAAGTTTATTATTTTCATGCCCCAAAAACCTGACAATACTGTTATTGGTCGATGCCCGCACATACTATGTCTACAATGACTATGTCTACGTTGGCAAAAACTCGGATGGAATAGGCCTGACTGAACAAGAAAGATAAATCGCAATAGCAACTCAGTTAGTTCTTGTGAAACCTGTAGAAAACTCAAACCTCAACGTTACAGCTGAGAATTGGTTCAGTTCGATTCCACTCATGGAAGCCTGATATAACACTATGCTTCTTGCCGAATAACAAAACAGAATTGGACAGTTCTCTATAAGGTTTCACGAAGAACTATACATTGCTATCGTATGTACCGATGACCTCCTTATCTCTTCTTCCCACCACAATAAAGGTGTTGATACTGATGTAGGAAAGCCATTAATGGTTCTGGATTATAATAACACTAAAAGAGGAGTTGACGAAGTCGCCAAGAAGTGTTCTATACTCTGTTCAATTTATATTTGCAGTACAGGCCTTATGGGAGAGCTTTTTCAGAAACACTGGTGCCTGCTGCTGTTTGCACGGCACCTTAACTTAAGAAATTGCTACTGAAATAAGAAAGAGAATCACTGAGTTACATTTAAAATTGTTTGTGTAATCTTCTTTGAGCTCACGTACAGCCCACCATGACCTATCTGCTCTTTGGTTTGTGCTATGTAACTTTCAGGATTTAAGCTTCTTCGAGCTTTTGGTAGCAAATATCTTTCTGAGATTTGCGGCAATTTTTAATGCTCTTACGGCAATCCTGTAAGAGCTTTAAATTAAAGATAGCTTATTGAAATCCATAATGGTCAGACTGAAAGGCAAATATCCTATATTCCCTGTACTGCAAATATAAATTGAACAGAGTATAGTTATATAATCTTGCGGCCGCAAAATTCGTCGTTGGCCTATTGCCATTTTTAAAGGATATTAGATACGGCAGGTATTAACAGCTTTTTACTGTATGAAATAAGTGCGAAAGTGATAATAACATTAGAGAGCAACTTCTATTTCAAATACGGCAAGATCACTATACTCTGTCCAACAAAAATATGCAGTGTGGGCAAGATATGACGTTTGCCTCGCATTTTGGCTACAGTATATTGCATAAATCTGTCTTTCATTAAAGCTCTCACAGGGTTGTCGTAGTGTTGATTTTAAATGGACCCTTTTTTTAAAGCTCTAAAATCAAAAGCACCTCAACAAAAACCCAAGGAAAAAAAAACTGAACAAGTTACCAAATGAATAAGGGTAACTCTGAATGCACATCGATATTTAATGGGGGTTGAAATTGCATAGCACCAACAGCCATATGCCAAAGCAATTGAGTGCGCACTGCGCACTCAGATGTGCGGTCAATAGGACGTCGGGTCTGCGTCAGATGCAATCGAAAATTTACGGGCATACAAACACTTTTTTATGGAGGAGTTCTTTCCATTTAGTATGGTGCACAAATATAGCACGCAACTGATTTTGACAAAGCTCTCCCATTAGACGTGTACATGTACTGCATATTTGTGTTGGATGAAGTATAGTGCTATATCACATGAAAAATCGCGTGTACAACGAAAGATTGCCAGGAGAACTGCGGATGACAGTCAGTAGAGTTTTGAAAAACGATCTTCCCCCTCCACCCCCAAGAACTCTATCGATTTTACTAAGTGGAAGAAAACTATGCTCGATTTGTCCAGAAAAAATAAAAAAAATGACTACATATTGTTGCTGTGATTGCTCAAAGCCAATTTGCCCTCAATGCTCTCAGCTACTCTGTGGAGGCTGCCAACAAAAAATTGTGGTTTTTAAGTTATAAACATACCTAACCTTTTTGAACCAACGAATGGATTTCTTTTTTTCTTTATTGCTATAAGAGTGTTAACTTTAATAAAAATGAATAAGGAAATGAAAAAAATATTTTGTTTTATTTTTTTCTATAAATACGAGTACATATTATAAGCTTTGCAAAAACTATTTATGTTTTATTAATAAAAATTGTTTAAATTTAAATGCACTTTTTTATTTTACACATGCTTAAGTAATAAAAAATAGTAATGGACATTTAAAATAGAATAGTCAAAATTATGATGAGAAAAAGAAATTAGAATACAATCTTTGAGAATGGTGTCTGGTGTATACTACCACGTTAGTGGAATTGCTTAAATTAGGTCACGTCAGTCGAAGAGGGTAAAACAAAAATAATGCCTTTGCTCAAAAATAATCTTTGACAATTATTCTTTGATATTTAACGAACAACGTATTCAATAATAAAGTGAGTCTCGCAATTCTGACTGTCTGTCTGTAAACAAAAATATTTTTTTTTAAATTCGGTAAGCCAAAAATGAAAAAATGAGAAATAATTGCGAAGCACTATATTAACTCCAATTACTAAAGGAATTGTTTTGGTCTTTTAAAAATTGAATTTAATGGTTCTGAACAGTTTTATCTAATAACATTCATTTTTAAAATTCTAAGTCTCTTAAACATAAATGCAGGTTTCTACGACCTATTCGTGAATTTTATTTTTTCTTATGAATTGGGTAGAAGTGATAGCTCTTTATTAATTTGAACAGGGATCGTCTGTTCTTGCAGAATCAAACAAAATATTCGAATTAAACACCACACTATGTAAAACATCATATGATAGTTGAAATTATTGAATATTCATTTTATCTTTTCAGTATGGAGGGTATAAAGTTATATGTCACTTTGGCATTTGTATTGAAAGAATATTATCTAAGTACTTCCAATCAATGTTTTGCTATGGATCATGCATCAAATCATCAACCAAGTATGTCGTGCCAGTACTATCGAGGAATACCTACTAAGCGTCGCGTAGCTTAATCCTTTCTACAATACAATAATCAAATGCAACTTCCGGGAGTGCAGATCGACCGTAAACCAAATCTTCACACAGTTTTGGAAAAATCCTGGAAAACATCAACGAATTTAAAGTCGAGTCTCACCAACTCTTTATTGGTTTATATTTTCACACGATAATATCCCGAAACACACGGCACGACACGGAAAGATGATGAAAGATTTGAATTCAGTGCCTAAAAGTATACTTCGAAAAACTCTTGTCATCCAGTGACAACAAGTTAGTTAACCAAAACCGATTTTCGAAAGCTTGGTTTAATTTTATCGTTTAATGAATGAGGAATAAAGTTTTTTTTAAGAACGTATAGAATTATTTTTTTTTTTTTTCTGTAATCTTAAATAAAAATTAATAATTTAAAAATAAAATAAAAATTAATAAGCAAGATTTTGTATACATAATATGCCATTGGAAATATGGTCACCCTATAATAATGTACTCGAAATATAGAGTCCCTCTGTTTGTTTTATTTCAAAAGTTAATTGAAAAGATGGATTTAACAAAATATTCCCTTTGGAGAACGACAGAAAACATGGAGCTCTTTGTGTAGAGTATATTCCCATAACGAGGAACGTTATCATTTTTGTCATAGAATAATAGTTTTGTTGTCATAGTAATGCTGATGATGTTACTTTCTATACGAAAATGGGAGATGATAATATTAAAATATATATTTCCTTTTGAAACGTCCAGGACATTGTGTCATGTATTCATTAGGGAGGCAACGCAATGTACTGTACATATTCGTGACTTTTATGGAAAGCTCAATATGGATATAATCTTACTTTTGGTCATAATCATGATAGTGATACAATTGTAATTAAGTAATTTTACATTGCTTTTAAATGAATTTAGATGGGAGAACGAAGGTTCTTCTGAGTAGGTAAGGCACTTATGGTAAATATGTTGGTTATCATCTACATTTAAGAGATATTTTAAGCCGATATTGGATTGATTCCGATTGAGTATCTATTAGCCAACTTGGTTTGTGATTTTTGATTTTAGTTAAAACTGAAACCTTTGATGTTACAAGAAGGAGGTAGGTACATCATTTTTAGGTGCGTTGTTTTTAACCACAAAGTTTTCAAACTCACTAAAATAAGGTCTTGGAATTAAAGGCCCTGAACGCCTGTACTCGAATATTGCTGCAATGAATATAATTTAAGCAATCAATCGGCTTTTTTTTAATATTGACTTAACAAAATGAATACATTAAGGAACAAGGTGAAATTTAAAACTATATAGTTTCAGGATATTACCAAAAACCCTATGAAAAATATTTAATCGATGAAAATTTTGGTAAAAATGTTTCAAATTTAAGACATCAATTACTATACGAAGAATTAAAAATTCTTTAATAAGGTTAATGTCACAGAATCTTCGATCATGCTCATCTTCAACGAGAGAGTTTACAATATTCATAAGCCATGCTATTGATATGAAGCCCTCCAACGAACATGGAAATATGGAAGTAAATCGAAAGACGATTACAAGGGAAGAAACATTTACTTGCGAGAAAATGAACTTAATCCCAGAAAAATAAGACAAGATCTTCAGCAAGACATCAGCGAATCTGGGGTCACGATCTTAGAGTCTACTGGCCCGTTCTATAAGTAAGCCAGTAGACTGATGAGGATGTTATATTCAGATGGGGCATACTTTGAAGTACAGGGTTCAACCCTAAACTAAAATCTTGTCTGTAAGTGAGTCCTAGAGTTGCAAAAATCTCAGCTAACTTATTATTATTTTTTTACGTGTTATGTTTCGAAGACTATGATGAAGATGGATAATTTGAATTTTCCGGAAATACGCCAGATCTGAATCTGAGGGGCCTTTACACAGGGGCAAAGGAAAAAAAGAAAACGCGGTTATTAAAGTGCAGTTTCGAGATGAGAGGGTGAAAGCTGATTGAAAAAACGTGTGGACTCATATCAGTGGCGTAGCGTGGGTTTTTGCCGCCCGGGGCAGAGCCAATTTTGCCGCCCCTAGCAATTTTTTTCTGGGCCTTTAATTTTGTTTGCTGTTTAAAAAAACATCAAAGTGAAACAGCTACTTAACTAACCTTCTTATAATTTAATTTTTTATTCACAGATTAATTATATTTATTCATATTATATTATGTAGATAGAAGTGTCTAATCGGGTGATGATTGCTGAAAAATAAAACCGGTTTAAAAAAAAATCAACCCGCACTGCCTTTAATTATTATTATTCTTATACTTACTCGGATAGTAATAAAATTATTATACCTATAATATTTTTTTATTTCAATTTTTGTTATACATAAGGAAATGAAGAAACAGAAATATTGGCCAAAGATTATTTTTAACTTAAACATATTTCACAACAGCCCATCGAAATTTAAGTGTTCAAAACTGGTTTTATCTTTTAAAATCTGAAATTGATTTGACACCAACGCGATGTACACCGTCTGATTTATTATTTAAAAATCGTTTTTTATATTAGGTATATGTAGGTATGTACATTTATGTATATAAAACTTTGAAAATATCAAAAAAAAAATTGATACGCCATTTTTTAGTACTTATTAATGCGGAGTTAAAGATTAATTTTGAAAAAAAAACTATACACCCATTTTTGAAATATCGAAATTTTCAAAAAATATTTTTGATTTTTTCTTAATCCAAAATTCGATTTTTTGAAAATTTTGATATGCAATATTATTCAAACAGGAGCTCTTGTTTAAAAAAAAATCATTAAAATCGGTTGAGCAGATAATGAGATAGTTGAAAAAAAAAAAATGGTTCCATAAGATACTTTTATTAGACGATAGAAATTTTGTTTACAATAATATTATCGTACACAAAAATTTTGATCAAAATCGTAGGAGTCGTTTTTGGGAAAAATGAGATTTTCCATGCCGGTTTCTAAACTTTTGTATGGGAGGTACCGTTATTTTTGGTTATATGAAAAACTTTTATTTAAAATCTGCTAGATAATATCAAGAAACTGTAAAAATCCACCAACTTTTTTTGAGATTTTTGAAAAATTTGGTATACAAAACTTTTAAACTTTTAGAAAACATTCTCTTTAAAAAAAATTGATCAAAATCAGTGGAATCGTTTTTGAGAAAATCGAAAGTCAAAGAAATGGTTCTATGATGGGAGATACCATTTATAACCATTTTTGGGAATTTTTTTATAAAATGGTAGCCTTTTTGTAAAAAAAATTACTGAATTTTTTTTTCAAGTTGTGGGAACGTTTTTGAGAAAAATAAGATTTTCATTTTTTGCTAAAAAAAATTGTACTACAGGAATCTACCGTTATTTTTGGTATTAAATTGCCCAAAAAACGCTAGGTACCAAGTTTAAGGAAAATCGACCGAGTCGTTTAGGCTACAGCCGAAAGGACAGACAGACAGAATTGCAAGACCTACTTTTTTCAACTTCGCTATCATCGTTATCATAGAGATTACGATGTCAACTTTGATCAAAATGACGAGATTACGAAACCATAACTTGCAATATAAGTAGTACCTACCTATGTATTATATATCGCAAGTAAAAATCATTTAGGTAACTTTTATTGATTAATTTATTAAAAAAAAATTTCTTGAAATCGTTTCTCTATTTTTAATAATAACTTATTAACTTTCGATTTCTCGGCAAAAAATAAAGAACTCAATTTTTTACAAAAATGTGAGAAAATGTTTTTTATGCAACTTATGGTTCTTGAGATATGGAGAAAACAAACTCAGAAAAATCAATGGATTATTTCCGAGCTAGGTATTTCGTTTCATCAATTTACTTACTTTATGTAATCAATCCAAAAGTGTAAAATGAAAATCTCTTGCGCTTATGTAGGTAGGTACTGTACCAGTACACACAATTTTAAAACATTTTCACAACACACGAAACACAGACAAGTTAAATGTTAAACTGCAACTAATTTTGTATTTAACTAGGATGTTTGCAAACTTTACTGCATTTTACGATAAAATAAAACAGAAAAAAATACAACTGACTAACACACCTTATCTAAAAGATACAAAATTATACGAATACATGGACTCTTATGAGCCAACACACATTTAATAAGTCGAAACAAATGAAATGTTTTTGTCTCAACTTCTAGCCTTACGAGCAGGGTTCGAACCGCAGCGCAGTAGTAAAATTTTGGAGCAGACTTATAAAAAAATAAACGAATTGAAAATTTCTGGAGTAGATTTAGATTTAGTAATTCAGAGTCAGAGTTGGTTGCAAAATTTATTAACACAGTGGTCATTCCCTTTCATGTGGTTTGGCTAAAGAAATTTTGAATTTTCCAGTGTGGAAAAAAATTAGTACCTACCTAAATCTTTAAAAACGGAGTTACGAAGTAGATCTATTTTATTTCGTAAAATTGAAGTAAATTTACCCCGATTAGAGTAAGATTTGAATGCTGCTCATGAGTGGTAGTCGAAAGAAGGCAAACGAAAAAGCTTTGCACCAGGACACACATAGAACGAAACAATCATTTACTGTTTCAAATCAGAGTCGCTGTCGATCATTGTACTTTACAATTCCTTATGGTGCAATACACATCTCAGACACAACATGACGATGACACAACAACAACAAAAAAAAAAAAACAAGATAAAGACGTGTATCATTGCCGACAGCAAAACCGTGGCGCGAAAATCTTTTATATTATGTACGTGCGTCCTACGCACACACACGGAACTTTCAGCTCAAAAGGAAAAAAAATATTTCCGAAAAGAAAAGTATATTAAAATTTGTTACAAAAGTAAGCTTACACTTAGCTTATAAAAAATATAAAAAACATAACATACAAAAACCATTTACATTAACGTATTTAGAAAAATTGCAGCAAAATGCCGCCCGAATATTTTGAAATTTGCCGCCCGGTACCTGTGCCCCTTTGCCCCCCCATCGCTACGCCACTGGACTCATTGCCAAAAACAATAAAAATAGTTATTTAAGCAAAGTTAGAAATATTTCTTACTAAATTTGGTTAAGAAAGTTTGAGATATGAACGTAGCAAATTTATTTATGTAGCCCTATCAACATTGTGGCATATATTGAAAATTTTGAAAATTAATTTTTAATGAACTTTCAAATATTTAAATTATTCTTTGTTTTATCAACAAATTAAATACAAATTGAAAATCAGGTTAACGTGGCTACCAGTGTCACAGCTGACACACTAATAGGTACCAGAGTTGGTCCATTGTGATACCACATGAATCTAGAAATTTTCCTCCTCCTCGTTGAACCATTTGGACCTCTTTATGAAGCGATTTTACCTCTTCCTCATCCATACTGCAAAAGTCGTTTAAATAAACGCCAAGGCTCGTTGTGTGTTTGCCTATAAGACAGCGTCATCTCATGACACCAATAACGAAGCTGATATGCAATCTGCTTAGGGATATCAAACACTTGGAACGTTTCAGACCAAGCATTGGCCAGTTCTGTTTTGTCATCAGACAGGATATTATATTATTCTATTTATGCTTCGTCCTATCAATAGCATTTTGCTTACGCATTAGTTTAATTGTACTGATGGGTATACCTATAATATCCTTATGAGATAATTTACATAGGTAATGTTGTTCCACTTTTGGTGAGTTCGTCAGCCTTACAGTTCCCTGGAATGTCCCTATGCCCTGGAACCCAACAGAGGTGAATATTAAACTGCTGTGCTATTTCCATAAGAGATGAACGGCAGCTAAGGGCTGTTATAGAGTTAGTAGATATTGGGTCCAAAGATTTAATAGCTGCTTGACTATTCGAGAAGTTGCGGACATCAGTAGTTGATAACACGTTTTCATTGAGCCAAAATTTGAAGCTACAATAATTAGGAAGATGAAAGGAGGGATATAATTTTAGTCTATCTGAGTACACACCCCATCTTCAGTTTTCGATTCGTCGGTGCAAAAATGGATAGAATCATCTTCCAAGAAACTCACGCTGTTTTCAGAAAATGTAGATGGGTGGCAGATGGAACCGAACGGAGGGGGTCGTTCTTAGCGTTTCGCTTATGAACATGCTACATAGATGATCGTTGGACTTTGCTTAGCTTTGTCACGATTCACAGCCTTTTCTAAAGCGGTCCACTATACCATATAGGTCTACAGGATGATCTGATTTCCGATGTATAAAACCAGTCAGTTTTGCAGAGTTGAAGGCCCAATTTGTTCCAAATTGCCAATTGTTCCCCTGTGGCCTTTTTGACTCTTTCTTGTACATTAGGTTCCCAGCTTAGTTTTTATCTAAAATAAGACCCAAGTATTTTGATTCTGCTACCTTTAATAGAAGGGAATCTACATGATTCTACTACTACTTCCTAGTGAAAGTTCCGTTTTGTGAGGGTGGAGTCACAGGCCTCACGGCTCTGTCCAGTTTGTTAGCTTATTTAAGGTGTTTTGTACGAGTTCTTTTACGGGTGTAAGGATTCTTTCCTGATACGGCAATGGCAATGTCGTCCGTATAAGCAATCACTCTGCAGCTTTCCGCTTTCAGGCATGTCAGAAGCTCATTTACTACCAAGTTCCAGAGCAGAGGAGAAAGAACACCGCCTTACGGCGAACCTTCACTGACAATGGCTCCAGGTTCCGAATTGATAACCCTACTAGTCAACATTTGATTAATCAGTTCACCAAGCGACCCATCTACGTTCAGATATGACAGTGCAGATGTGTCGACGTTGCTAAAAGCGCTTTCTACGAGTATATCTTACCTAGTTAAATTAGTTAAATGCACGACTTGGTCGCACGAGCATATGCTCTTATGTATTTGACTAAGAATGTAATTAGAGAAAATGTTTCTAAGCACAAAAGTCATTTTTACTTGCGACTTACAGGTATACTATAATCTATAAGGCAAGTTATGCATTTGGAAAAAAATCCAACTTGAGATTTTGATCAAAGTTGACATTACGATGATGGCGAAGACCATAAAAAGTGGGTCTCGCAATTCTGTCTGTCGATTTTCTTTAAACTTGGCAGACTTTGGTAGACAATGAATATCACTTCAATTTTACTTGCGACAATCGCAACGCCAGAAAATGAAGTAGAGTGCCAGCTTTTAAGTCTCGTGATTTCTTAATTTCTTCCCAAGCAACAATTTTTAGCCGTGGCTCCAGAATAACCCAGGTAACAAAAAAATCTTAGATAACTCTGGTCATAGTGGAGCTAGAAATGAGATACTTTATTACTTTAGTATTAGACTAAGAGCCCACAGCAATTTTTGGGTGTGATTGATAACAAAAAATAATTAGCTTAATTAGATAGGCCTTTTATAGTTATTTACAAATGTGAAAGCCTTGCATACTCTAGTGGGCGCAATAGTGCATTATAGTGCATTAAGTATGCAGTTCTTTCCAAATCCAAATAATTGTGATAACAACTTTGCCAAAATGTAGAGTTAAGCCCCCTGATTGAAAATATCGAGGTCCAAGACGTTTTACAGATAGCCTTCTGCCTGCCATACGCGATAAGAATAGGCAACTTCTTGCACTAAGAAGACCACCTTCAAAACGTCATGGACCTAAATATTTGCAATCAGGGCACTTAGCTGTTCATTTTGAAGTTATGGCAAATTTTGTTTCCCAATTTTTTAGAATAAGGAAAGAACTGCATACTTGATGCACTATAATGCACTTTTGCGCCCACTAGAGTATGCAAGACGTTCACATTTGTAAATAACTACTAAAGGCCTAACTAATTATGCTAATTATTTTTTGTTATCAATCACACCCAAAAATTGCTGTGGGCTCTCGGTCTATATGCTTTACGGTAGAAACAAACCAAAAATTATCCTATGGTTGATTTCGGTAAAATTTTCTCTCTTGCACAACTTCTTGGTAATATATTGGTTTAAAAAATTCCATTTTTAAACTGGTGATAATTTTTGGATATTTTTTAACCCTTTCAAAACCAGTTTGTCATTTTTCTGGCTCGAAAATAACTATTTTTAAATCAAGGTTAAATTTGAATACATTTATCACTTGTTCCTAGCCTTTAAGAAAAATTACGTTATAATATAACTTTTTTTTCTTACGATAAAAGTTATATATTGGCTAATAATAACCCAATTTTATGCTAAGTTGTCAGTAAGTCCTTAAATGACTCTTTTTTTTTTACCGTTAGAGTTATATATTGGTTGAAATTTAACCCATTTAATACCAGGTTTTCAGTGAGACTTGAAATAACTTTTTTTTGTCGCATAAAAAGTTTCATATAGGTTGAAAATTAACCAATTTTATCTAAAGTTTACAGTAAGCAATTATATAGCTTTATTTTAGCTTTATTTAAAGTTATATACTGGTTTAAAAGTAACCAATTTTATATAAAGTTCACAGTAAGTCGTTTAATAATCATTTTTAAACGGAAAAGTTATGTATTGGATGCAAATAAACCAATTGAATATATAGTTTATAGTAAGTTCTTTAATAACTTTTTCTTTATCGAAAAAGCTTAAGATTGGGTCCAAATTAACTACAATTTATCCCAAATTTACAGTAAGCTGTAAATAACTTCTTTTTTTTTAACCGTAAAAGAAATGTACTGGATCGAAATTAACCTTAAATTACTTTTTTTATACCGAAATAATCGGAATTTATTTTAATTAACCCCAGCTTTATATTCAGTTATTAAAGAGCTCTTTTTTAACTTATAGGTTGCAAATTAACCAAATCCAGATTAATTCTTTAACCCCAGCTATATTTTAACCCAACTCGAGCCATAGCTCAACTACTTAGGCACGAACACACCCATTCCATCGGTAGTAAAACAACCACCCACGACCCACCACGGTCATCTCTCTATGTATCGTCATTGTTTTCTTGTTCTCGAGTGGTTGGTTGAGTTTTCTTTCGTACGCGGTACGAGTGCGCGATTAAATTAAAAAAAGTTAACTGTGATTTGGTAAGTGGTTGGTAAGACAATTTTTTCGTTTTTTTTTTTTCATGTTTTCCCTTGGATATTTTATTACTCGTGAGAATAGGATAAAATGTAAGTTAAACAAAATTTCAATTTTATTTTTATTTTTAAACTATATAGAAACGAGTCATCATCAGCACAGCAAATCCTCATCAACTAACACCACCGCCATCACTATCAATATCTACGAGTATTATCAGATACTTACAATTTTGCTTAATTGTTTGTTTTTTTTTTCTAATTGAATCGTTTATTTTCAAAACATGACATGTCCATCTTCAAAATTTTGCATTAAAGTTACAAAAACTTTTGGTTTTTCTTAAAACGTCATTAACTATCTATTTTTTGACGATGTGACATATCATGTTTTCAAAATAAACAATTCAATTATCCACCCAGAGTTATACCTATACATATATTTAAATAATATAAGTATATAAATAGTATTACGTTTATCAATATTCGTTTCTAGATTAGATTAGATTAGATTAGATTAAATTCTTTATTTCGATAATAAAATTACATTGATTTAAAGCTAAGAATATAAGGACATGGCGTTGTTGCCGTCTGCCTGATAGACATTTCATTTAAAAATAATTTAACATTATGAAAGTTTTTTTTTTTTTTTTTTTTTTTTTTGATTTGTTTTTAGTATAAGAAAATAAAAACTGTATCTTTTAGTGGTTTTTCTTAACAATTTTCAAATATCAGATGAATAATTTATTAACTTGAATATTTATAAAAAAGAAGATAAATAAAACAATTTTGAATAATTTTATAATCTTTAAAGATATGTATACAATTTTGACATGATTTGAAACACAAAAAATATGAGTTTAAATAGCTCTATTTTTTTTTTTTTTTGTTTTTACATTATCAGTGATTTGAGACTTAAAACATCAATTTTGCCGTGATTTGAAACACAAAATCTTTAAAATAAACTTTCCCGTTTTTAAAAACAATTTTAGTAGATGAAAACAAGTTCAATTTTGCCGTGATTTGAAACACAAAAAATATTAAATTCTCAATCGCCATAACTGGATACATGACCGCTCAAAAGCTACTTCTATAAGCTAAAGCATGTTTGCAAAATTTAAACAGATTCGTCCAACCACTCAGCCCGTTAAGAATGTCAATAAGTTGGTCCATAGACAAAAAACTCACTTGGAAATATAGCCGTCGTATTTCTTGTAATATTGGACAAACTGCTATGAAATGATTTATATCCTCCACATCTCTTCTATTGCAGAGAGTGCAAATTTGTGAGAGGTCCGATCTATGGGGGACAAAGTTGAGATTAAGGATCTCGACTCTAGCTTTAAAAATGGTGCCGATAGCTTCCGGAGTCAATTCTTTTCAAAAATAGTTTGAAGTTGATGACAATTGATGGTTTAAGCGTTTGTATATGTTTCTGCTTGCCGATGAGGATGCACTTTGCAGGTGTTCTAAATAAAGTTTTTCATCAATTTTAGCTATCAAAACCGCGAACATATTTTGCCATTCCTCTACATTATTTTCCCTTAAGGAGAGTACTATATCAACTCCTGCAGCAAGCGCGTTCCATTCTCTGAAGGGAGATGCATTTGTACGGAGCAGTCTTATCAAGATTGTCTTATGAAGCCCATTTTCTCTTTTCATGACCTTAGCTAAATAGTCGGAATGCCGTTTCAGATTCTGAATATATATCGGTGCTATTCCCGATTCGACATGTATGGCGTACGTAGGTGTAGCGTTAGGCAGTTTAAAAAGTCTTTTAAAAAAGTATCTTTGTAAAGTCTCAAATTCCTCTATTTGCGCGTATCCAAAGGCTTAGACACCGTAACATAAGCAAGTATTTATTGTTGCATTGAAGACTCTGTACTTTGATGAGAGGTCGATAAGTTGGTTGCTAAAAAAATTGGGCCACATCAGGTTTAGGGCCAGTTTGGCCTCCCTGGTTTTCTCTTTCGCATGATTGCTCCAGTTTAGATTATAGGTCAGCAATACACCTAGATATTTAAATTCATTCACAATTTCAATACGCTCGTTGTTGACGTTCCATGTTTCTTCAGCACGTCGTGCATGCCGCCTAGATTCAAATATCATAACCTTGGTCTTTCTAGTATTGATACGTAAGCCCCAAGTTTCGCAATATTCTTTAAGTCTATTGATTTGCAGTTGTAAAGAAAATGGGTTATCCGCCAAAAGTACCAAATCATCTGCATACAGTAAGACTTTAATCAAAGATTCGCCAAATATTACACCTCCCGGTAGGATTTCACAAACCGCATCAATATAAAGTGCAAACAAAATGGGACTTAGAATACATCCTTGGGGAACTCCCGCCGCTGTCTCAAAACATTCGGATAAGTTGTTGCCATCCCATACTGAGGCTTTCGTTGAACTCAGAAAGTTAGAATAAAAAAGTAAAAATTTTTTTGAAAGGCCAAGAGAAGATAGTTTGTAGATCAATGCTTGTCGATTGACCGTATCAAAAGCAGCTTTGAAGTCAATGAAGCAGCTGTAAAGCTTTTTCTTTTTCTCCAAATGTTGTCATGCTATGCTTGTTAGTGCAAAAATTTGGTCTACCGTTGAGAAACCGGATCGAAACCCAGCTTGGAAGATACTTAAGCGGTTGTTTGTCTCTATCCATCTCGTAAGCCTCTCGTAAAGAATAGAGTTTAAGATTTTCCTTAAAGAGTTGAGAATAGATATGCCTCTATAGTTTTCTGCAAGACTCCTTTCACCTCCCTTGAAAATAGCGTAAATAATGGCTGTGTTAAAGCAAATGGGTATGCAAGCATCATTATAAAGTTGGTTGTACCAGTCCACTAAGTAGTTTTTGAAGTCAGCAGTAGAATATTTGTAAAATTCCGTTGGGATTCCATCAGCACCCGGTGCTTTGTTGTTCTTCATTGTTTTCAAAACACTTTCTAGTTCGATCAAGGATATCGGTTCATCAAGTTCAGGAATATGGTTGTTTGGCATGGCGTAACTAAACGATAACAGAGACTCATCTGCTGCTAACAATCCTTTGAAGTAATCTGCCAAAACCTCAGCTCCGAGAGCATTATTATTTAAAGGAGTATGTTTACGCCCTCCTAATTCTCTCACATTATTCCAAAATGTTTTAGAGTCCTTGCAGAGCACTAAGTTTTTTGCAGTTTCTATTAGGCACTATTAAGTTATAGTTTTAAGTTGTATACATACAAAAAATGTACTATTAAAATAACCAAACTTTTTAAAAAAAATTTAGTAATGTTCATTAAAAATATTGCTTTTTCTGTTTTCATTTTCAAAAGGATTTTTTTTTTCAGCTGGGAAGAAAATATTTGAAAAGAGTTTCAAAATAACCCTATATCATCATATACAGGGTGATTTGCATAAGGTGTGACAAAAAGCTAGGGCGTGTAGGTTGGACTTAGACAAGAAAAAAATCGTATGGGAGGGGGGGTCTATTTCCCCCCGTTTAGGCGGGAGGGGCAATTTAAGAAAAAAATCACTTAAAACAGAAAAAAAATTATATTATGAAAAAATTACAGTGATACCTATAGAGTAATGCTATAGCATTTTGAAAAGCCAGAAATACATTCTTTAATTTTGTTACATTCTTTAATTTTGTTTTTAAATAAAGTTGTTCGAGTGAATAGTTTTTGAAAAATTAATTTTCAAAATCAAAATTTTGAAAAAAAAAAATGAAAAATTTTTTTTAAACAATTTTTTTTTCAAAATTTTACGTAATTAAGTGTTATTTTTTTATTCAATACTCAATGCTCTTATTAATTTTTGATCAAACACAAAAAACCGGATGTCAAAATGTTTTGTGGTTTTGAGAAAATCAAAAATAACAAAAACTACTTTTGTTGTAAGAAAAGCCTTTTATTTTAGTTTTTTCGTTTTTGGATTCTTAGGTGAATTTACGATTGAAAGGATTAACTTTCTTTTTACTATTTTTTTAATTATCGACTTATAAGCATACAATAATGTGACAAAGTACTGTATTAACCATATTTCTCACATTTTTTAATTGAGAACACCTGCGTGAGAGCATTGGATTAATATTGACCTGCGAATGTTTTTTAAATAATGCAACGTTACACGCCCTAACTTTTCAAAATGCTATAGCATTACTCTGTAGGTATCACCGTTATTTTTTAATATTTTTTTTTCTGTTTTAAGTGATTTTTTTCTTAAATTGCCCCTCCCGCCTAAACGGGGGGAAATAGACCCCCCCTCCCATACGATTTTTTTCTTGTCTAAGTCCAACCTATACGTCCTAGCTTTTTGTCACACCTTATGCAAATCACCCTGTATAAACGGTTATAAAAAGGCGTCAACAAAACTTTTAGTTCTTATTACAGGTTTTCTACAAACTCTTAATAAACGGTTATAAAATAGCCACCAAAAAAAAGAAACGGTTATAAAAAGGGATCAAAATAACTTTTAGGGCTTATTACAGGTTTCCTACAAACTGTAAATAAACGGTTATAAAATAACCACCAAAATAACTTTTTGGGCATAATACAGGTTATTTAAAACCATTGCAAACGTCCTAGTAGCGTTTTTTAATAACCAATTATTGTACATTACAGGTTTTCTAAAAGCGTTATACAAACGGTTTTAAATGACCTAATAAAAGCGTTTAAAAGATACGTTCAAAAATCGTTCAGTAATAACTGAAGTTATTTTGTTACTGACCATTTTCGGTTATGGAGATGCTTCTGGAACGGTTTTGGAACAGCTTTTTAGCCAATTTGTAACCCCTTGGTTTGGAGAGCTTGAGCTCAAAGCCGGTTAATAAGCCGCTTTCAAACCACAAATTGTTGATTGGGTTGGTTTCATTATCGTTCATTCATATTGAAACTCATGGGTTCGATTTTTTAACACTAAATAGTCGCGCGATATAAATCTCAGTTGTGTTTCCATTATACAAATTCAGTGAAAAAAAAATCTTAGAAAAATAATTGGTTAAACTCAACGTAAAACTCAAGTAAAAATAAACAACTGCGACTGCCAATATAAAAAATAAATAGATGGATTTGGTTGTGCAACAGCTCCAAGTGAACCAGGACCTAGTGACTTACAACTCTCAACCATTTCTGTGTGCGTATTACCAGAAATGGAGGGGACCTACAATTTTCTGCCGATTCCGAACGGCTAATGAGCAGTACTTTCCATGACAAGAGATATACTCTTAGAGGATTTGTCAATTCTTCGCAAGAGGCAGTACACCCCTGAAAAACTTTTTTGCAGCGGCTGAGAATCGAACTCGAGACCTTCCGCATGACAGTCAAACGCACTAACCATTATGCCAAGGGGTACTACGCGACTGCAAAAATACAACCTGCAAAATTATCCGCTTGAAATTGAGCGAGTGCACTCGGTTAACTAATTGATTGTTTTAACCAAATTGGTCAAGTTTTAATATAACAATCTTCATTCAGTTAAAATAAGGAACTAGATGTATTTTTTTAACCATTACCGATTTATTTAGTTTTATTCAATCGAAACCTCAAATGATCTCAACGCCAAAGTGCATTTTGCCCATGTATATAATGGGCTCATCAGTTAGATGCTGTCGTACCCTTCTAAGACGCAATTATTGGTCGATGTTTACCGAGTCTTATAAAATTTTCAGCATTAACAGACCGTGAATTTTATTTTGCTATTGGAATTTGATTAAATTCAGACAGTTCAATTAAATTCAATCACTTCACTTAAACTCAAATAATTTTCTTATTTCTTATACATACATATCTTCATTATTTAGTTTGAAATATTTTAAATATTTAAGTAAATACTAAGTAAGATTAAATAAATCTGATTAATAATTTTAGCCTAGGTACTCGATTAATTTAAGAATATTATTTATATTTATTATTATTATTTATGGCGGTCAGCCTTCAGACGAATAGGGGGAATAACATGTAGCATACGAAAACATGCACGTGCCGTAACTTTTCGGGACTGGTGGAAGTGTGATCATAGCCTCTCCGCGGCGGCCGCTAGAAACAAGCCTTTTAAAAAAGGTTTGGCTGATATGACCAGGCTGGTTCCTCAGGTTGGCGACAGGTTAATTCCCTGTCCCGTAAAACTTTACGAATTACGAGACCGACAACAAGCCCGGAAACGGACTGATCACACGACGACAACCAACGCAACGAAAACTGAAAAACGATTTACGAATTTTCTTATGGAACGTACGATAGCTCTATAGAGCTCGAGCTGCTCAGCAGCTAGCCGATGCCCTGTCAAAATATAAAGCTGACATAACTGCTCTTCAAGAAATCAGATGGACAGGGAATGGTGTTTTACAGAAGAAAGAATATGACGTATATTACAGCTGTCATACAAAACACCATGTGCTCGGGGTAGGCTTCCTAGTCAGCGAAAAAATGAAGTCTACCATCATCGGCTTTAACGCTATAAGCGAAAGGCTATGCACCCTTCGCGTGCGAGACAAATTTACAAACAGCAGCCTCATTAACGTTCACGGACCTACGGAGGAGTCCTCAGACGAAGAAAAAGAGACTTACTACGAACAAGTCGAGAGGGCCCTCAATGCCTGTCCAAGGTATGATGTTAAAATCATCCCTGGGGATTTGAACGCAAAAATAGGTCGGGAGCCGGTATTCAGGCATTACGCAGGCACCCATAGTTTGCATGAGAACACTAATGACAATGGACTTGGAGTCTTAGAATTGGCAGCATCGAAAAACATGGTCGTTGCGAGTACCAGGTTCCCGCGTAAAGATATCTACAAAGCCACCTGGGTATCACCTGATGGAGTCACTCGTAACCAAATAGACCACGTGTTGATAGACCGTCGCCACTACTCGAACTTGATGACGGTACGAACGTACCGAGGTGCCAATATCGACTCGGATCACTATCTTGTTGGTATGGTTTTCCGAGGGCGGATTCCCTTGCGAAGACGCATTGCATCCGCCGATCAGGTTCGAGTCAACACGGCTGCCCTGCGCAATGAAAACACCAGTAACACCTTTGGTTATGCGTTAGGACTCGCCCTAGAATCACTCGATTTAGGGAGAGTAAGTCCTGGAGCCAGTATGCGTAAATGAGATGTGGACACGCCTTAAGAATACTGTCATTAGTACTGCCAACTCCATCTTAGGCAGCAGTCGTAAAAATCGGAACGACTGGTTTGATGATGAATGCAAGCTAGCGACTGAACGTAAGAATGTTGCGTACCGAGCAATGTAACAATCTCATAGAACGCGGGCACGCGAAGAGGAATATAAAGAGCTCAGAAGAATAGAAAAACGGTTACACAGACAAAAAAACATCTGCCTGGGAGAAGAACCTAATCTGTGAAATAGAAAATAGCCGAGAGCGAGGTCCGCACCAGGCGCGGAAGTTCTACCAATCCGTCCGAAACATGACACAGTACACACCACGCTGCACATACTGCAAGGACGGAGAGGGAAATCTGATCACCGATCCTAAAAGCATACTGGAGCGATGGGAAGTGTACTTTAATGAATTGCTAAATGGTCAGCTCACTGCAGAAGTGGAGGCTCCACTACTTCAAGAAGAATACTCTATGTTGCCGCCACCAAGCATAGAAGAGGTTGAGAAGGCTATAGGCCGGCTTAAACAGAACAAAGCCCCGGGAGCCGATGGCATACCAGCCGAATTATTCCATCACGGCGGGCCAGCCTTACGTCAAGCAATTCATGATATTATAGTACACGTATGGCGAAAAGGTTTAATATGCCCCATACATAAGAAGGGAGATGTCACAACGTGCAGCAATTATAGAGGTATCACGTTGTTGAGTACCGCCTATAAGATACTCTCCTCTATCCTACAAGACCGGATAACCCCATACGCTAAAACCGTTATCGGACAATATCAGTGTGGTTTCATTCCAGGCAAATCAACAACTGATCAGATCTTTACCCTTAAGCAGGCGATGGAAAAATGTCTAGAATTTAACATCCCAACATACCATTTCTTTATAGACTTTAAGGCCGCCTATGAGCTATGATAGCATAGCCAGGGTAGAACTTTACAAAGCCATGAGAGAATTAAGCATCCCAAATAAATTGACATGACTATGTAGGTTGACCATGACCAACGTAACAAGCCAAGTAAAAATAGCCGGATTGCTATCCAATCAACATCTTTAATGGACAGTGGCAACACTGGTGTGAATACAAAAGGTTTAGTTATTGATTGCGTCCAAAATTAATTTTGAATTTTAAACATAAAAAGTATATTTAAACTTAAAAAGTGGTCGAATTTGCTCTTATAAGTGTAAGAGAAAATGGTAAGCCTCACGAACATTGAAAGACAAAACTGAGAAGTAGTTAAAATAGAAAAACAAAAAAAAAGGAGGAGGAGAAAACTATCTCTCTTTCTTTTTCTTCGACTCTGTTTGAGTTCTTTCTATGTCTATTGCATTTCTTTTCATGCCTGAAGGAGTTAGTTGGTTATCGAACTTCAAAGGTGCACGTATTATTTTTTTAAACTGTTGTGTTAAAACTTAACAATCTTATTAATTATATCTTAAAAGCATTAAAAAGAAGCATTAAAAGAACTGGTGAGTTTAATCACTGAGCTTTATAATTGTAGCATTATCTTAATTTATTATTTAAAGAATACATTTCGAGCTGGGTAGTTAGATAACGGGTTGTGTGTGGCGGCTTGCTTTTCTCTAGTTCCATTTGAGTGTGGTTATACAGCTGGTAGCGTCGAAAGTCAGTTTCCCCAGTATGGACATAAAGAGTCTAATGGTGTGTGTGGCTGCTGCTTAGTTGCCGACTCAAGTTGTGTGAGAGAGATGTGAGACGAGAGTCACCGTCGGTCCCACCCGATCTTCTTTAGTTCCTAGATAGATAGAGAAACTGAGAGAAACATCGTGTGTGCGCCGCTTTGCATTGCCGGTTTCCCTTAACTGAGATAGATAAGGAGTGTGTGGCAGGCTGGCGTGGTTCCGTTGTTGTACTCTTTGTTTTAATTTCTCTACTCTTTAATTTCTTAAGAGACAGAGTGGAACATCGTGTGTGCGCCGCTTTGCCTTGCCGGTTCCCCTTAACTGAGATAGATAAGGAGTGTGTGGCAGGCTGGCGTGGTTCCGTTGTCGTACTCTTTGTTTTAATTTCCTTACTCTTCTTTTTAGATTCTTTACTCTTTAATTTCTTAAGGCATATTATATTCTCTTCTTTTAAAGCATGAGTTTTCGTTTGCCACATCACCGTTTAGTTTCCCTTAATTATTATTTGGCTCAAAGCGTTTTATTTTATTTTCTTTGCAGAGTTGCCGATGGACAATAATCTATTAATTGAGTTTTTAATTTTTCTAATAACAAAACATTAAATAATAAAGAATGGAACAAAAAAAAATATGTTATTCTTGTTTATTATTATTTTGTGTTCAACTTCTATTCTTACATAAGTGAAAAAAGAACATCACTGTAGAAAAAAAAAAAATAAATAAAAAGGCAAGTCCACTTAATTATAGAAAATATATTTTACAAATTTTCGTGAAGACAAGGGACTTTGACTGTAAATGAATAGCAAAGTTTTTAAGCGCACAATATCTGCAACTTCACCAGAAAAGATGAATATAATAACTAAAAAAGGCAAACAGATTGAAATCCCTGGTAGAGTTGCGGATATGACCGTAGATCACTTAATGGAATTATTTGATATAAAACAAAAAGATCTTGCAACAAAAACCGACATAGAGGAACTTCGCTTGGACTTGGGCACAATAAAAAGGAAAATAGTGAGCTTAAAATGCATATAAAATCTCTTCAAGCTAAAGTGAATATATTGGAAAACGAAATAGAATCCATACAAAAACAAAACACGGAAAAAAATTTGATTTTCAAGATTGAAGCCAATAATAATATTGAACAAAAAGATCAAGTCGTAGAAATTTGTTCCAATCTGTCAAAAGGCAATGTAAACAAGGTTAACACCAATTCTATCAAGGAAGTTAAGTCTTGGAATCCAAGATACAAAAACTATATTGTTAAATTTGAAAGTAAAAATGACGTTTATTCAATACTAAAAAATACACACAACTTAAGAAACACAAATATCTCGATACAAAAAGATTATCCTCCGAGTTTGAGAAGACGAAGAGCTCGTTTGCTTCACGTCCGAAAACAAATCAAGCAGAACCGTGCAAGCCTGAAAGTAGTACTTAAAGATGATAAACTATATGTTGAAGACTTGTTGTTTGTTTGGGACGATATAGCCGGATTACGACACGGTAATATGTGCGGCTTTAATAAAATTTCACAAACTTTCGGCCTTTCCGAAAATCTTTTTGTAAATTGTTTACCACCGAAGGAAGCCAAATGAATGAATGAATGAATGTTTTATTGAGTCTTTAAGTATCAATTACAATGTCGTTTCATCTTATTCTAACTTTAACATAAATGTAGGTACAAAAGTGGCTGTAGCGTATGGCCTTCTTTAACAATTACTTTATTTAAGGTTAAGCCTCGTGGCATGTCAATTTTTATATAATAATATAGTTTTGTTCTGCTCGTGCTCAAGAGCGTTATACATTTGCGTGAAACGGAAGTTTCGTTGACTATATACATATTTACAGATTTACTAATACTAACTTAAAAACTAAACATTAAAAACTAAAAACGCGCATTGCGCAACATATCTTTTCAATTTTTGTATAAAATGTTAATATTTCTTGTCTTTTTGAGAATGAGAGCGAGAATGCTCTTTATGTTTGAACATACAATTAGTTCACTGGAGGAGTGAAAGTGAGAAAGGTAGTCAGTTATGAGCGATGGCTCTATACTGCTTACCTATATACATTTTGAGTAAGTGAGAAAAATATACGATTACACTAATATCACATGACAGAGATAATAAGTTGAGAGCGATGGCTCTATACTTATACATATATAATATAAATATACAATTATTGGGAGTTGTTTTAGCACTGAAATTTATTCCGTTACTTGTTGCGTTTGGTGGTAATTTTGTAAGCCCCAGTTGTTGGCTATCGCCGTAAGATCCTCAGTTCCAGACCCAAGATTGAGATTTAGTTGTTGTTCGGCGGGCTGTTGCCCGCAGAATTGCAGTTGCGGATTTTTTTTTTTGTTTTTTTTAATGTGCAGGTTCGCTTCCTGCTGGGAATTAGCCACATGTCGGCGTCATCGATTGTTGTTCGGCGGACTGTTGCCCGCAGAACTGCAGTTGCGGATTTTTATTAATGTGCAGGTTCGCTTCCTGCTGGGAATGAGCCATGTATCGGCATCGTCGATTTTTGTGTAGTGTATTACACTGTTGCTTAATCCACTTATTAGGTTAATGCCTCGTTTTGAGGTTCTACTTTTTCTTATCTCGCTGGGGAGAATTAATGGGCACTTTGTGTTAAAAAAAAGTGATCCAGTTTTTTCGTTGTAATCACAGCTCCATCCGGCGTTGAGTTTAATTTAGGATGTTTAGGAAGTTCGCTTTTAGTAATAGCGAATAAAATTTACTCAAAAAAAGACATTAAAAACGGAAAAAAATTAATTTAAACCGTAACACGTTTTTACTAGATTATGTTAATTTTATTTTTTGGAGAGTGCAGACGCAGAAACACGTCTGCACTCTCGGACACTCCAATGCAACCTCCCGAAGGAAGCCAAAACCAAAACTGACAGTGACAGATTGCTGTCAGAAAATGTCATGCAGCACGATTCTGGGCAGGCGACAAGTTCTGGTCATTAGCTCAGGGGTGGTACTGAGGCAAATTCGGATAAAAGAAAAAATATTTGTGAAATTGATGTTGTAGCGTACAATGTTGGTGGACTTAATAATAAATGGATGTTCCCAGGGTTTATTAATTTTCTCAACACATTTAATTTTATATGTCTTTTTGAAACTCACGTAGAGGAAGCAAAAATTGTAAATTGTGAAAAGTATTTTACGTCTTATAACTGTTTTTGGATTTCGGCAAAGAAGACAGCGATCAAAGGTAGAGCAAGTGGTGGTACACTATTAGCAATTAAAAAAGATTTAAAAATAAAATATGAAGTTACTGAAGTCAATGATTTTTTATATATTGAAATCAAAGGCTATCAAAAGAAAATGTTTATTGTTCCAATTTATTTAAACTGTAATAAATGGCAGCATGATTATGATATCCTTTATGATATGCTTTGCTCTATTAAAACACATAATCTTTTAATCATTGGTGACTTAAATGCTAGAACAGCAAACAAGGAACCTACGGTCAATCAAGGAAATCAACAAAGAAAGGCAAAAGACCAAAAGATTAATGCCGAGGGAAACAAAATATTGGATTTGTGTAACTATTTTGGACTGAGTATGCTAAATGGATGTTCCTTTGGTGATCTGGAAGGAGAGCTAACATTTATAGGGAAGCAGGGTAGCTCAACTATAGATTATTGTCTTGTTGGTGGAGACTGGAACTCTTTCATCAAAGATTTTTGGGTTGGAAATCTCAACTTATCTGATCATCTTCCAATTGTTCTTAAAATAGGAACTGATTGCATGCAAGTAATTCCAAAGGAGTCAAAGAATGACTACCAGGTTTTAACATGGAAAAAAAACCGAAAAACGGAGTTTCAAGCAAATATTGATAGAAGCTTGCAGATAAAAGAATCCAAGTTGATGTTAAATTACTTACCCTTACCTGAGCTAGATCATATTATTAGTGATGCTGCCAGTTGTATGCAGCGAACTTCAGTCTTGAAAAAACAAAACAAATGGTACGATATGAGTTGTGAAAAATTAAGACAAAAGTCAATGGCCCTGCTGAAATTGCTGAGGAAATTCAATATACAAAGCCTTAAAACGTCTTATGTCGAATAAGAGATTCAAACTGTGTTGCATCGAAAAGCAAAGAGAGCATGAGGAAAACTTGGCCATATCTTTGAGTCAATGCAGGGATTCTAAGGAGTTTTGGGCATTGACAAGGAAAATAAATGGAAATGAATTTTCGAAATCTAATGTTTACATCAATTTACATGTTCTTTATGATCATTTTGCAAAGTTATTAAACTGCTCAGTGGCTCCAATCTTCATAAGTTACGCGAGGACTTTTTTGCAGAACGACATATTAGACTCCAAAATATCAAAACATGAAGTTGAAGCAGTTCTGAATGGGTTTAAGGATGGAAAAGCTGCAGGCAAAGACGGTATCCCGTGTGAATTTTATAAATACAATTCAAATCTCTTCAAAGAAAAGTTATCTGAAGCACTTCACATCATTTTTAGTTTTGGCATCCCTCCTGAACATTTCTACGAAGCTCTTATTTGGCCTATCTTTAAGAAAGGGGACAGAGATGATCCAAACAATTATAGAGGAATTTCTTTTCTTAACGCCGCCTTGAAAATTTATACTTCTCTACTTTGTTGCAGGCTTACAAGATGGGTAGAAATTTACAATAAATTGAGTGAGTTCCAATCTGGTTTTCGAAGAGGATATTCAACGGCAGATAATTTGTACGTCCTCTGTAGTTTAGCACGGATTAAAATGAGTCACAATAAAAAACTTTACTCATTTTTTGTGGACTTTAAGGCAGCCTTTGACACCATCGACAGGAACGCTCTTTTCTACAAGCTGTACAATCTGGGAATTTCTTCAAAATTCGTTAAAGCCTTGGAAAAACTTTATCAACGGACTGAGGCGTTTGTTTTTGATGGACAAGCTACAACAGTTAAGCTGAAAGTGAATCGTGGAGTTAGGCAAGGTTGTAATTTGAGTCCTTTGCTCTTTGCTCTGTTTCTTGATGACCTGACTGAATTCTTACCATGTGGAGTACGGCTTGGTGACATCCAGATTAAAGTCATTATGTATGCGGATGATATTGTGCTATTAGCTGAGTCGCCTTCTTCCTTGCAGATGATGATTAACCGGTTAGCGGAATACTGCAAGATATGGAGTTTGGAGGTACGTTGAAGTCAAAAGTGATGATTTTTCAAAATGGAAGTGGGAGAGTTTCGAGGGAAGAAAACTGGAGGTATGCAGGTAGAAGCTTGGAAGTAGTGAAAACATATACTTACTTGGGAATAGAATTAACCTACAACCTTAATATGGAAAAACATCTCAAACAAAAAGCAGACTTAGCTAGAGCTGCAATATGCATTAATTGGAAACAAATATTCAATAACAAACATGTGTCAATAAACGCGAAATACAAAGTTTTTAATGCTACTGCTAGATCTGTCCTACTTTATGGAGCTCAAGTATGGGGAGTAAGAAGGTATGATACTGTAGATAATCTTTTAAGTTTTTTTCTGAGGAAGACCTTCTGCCTACCAATAAACACTCCTAAGTATATGTACTACCTGGAAACTGGCCTGCCAACACTCTTCATTTCATCTTTGAAAATGAACGCTGATTACATCATAAAAATTGCAGGTATGAAAAACTCAAGATTGCCGAAACAACTCTTGAAGTATGCAGTTGAATATAAAAAGATGTAGTATGAGGATTGGTCCAAGCTTGCGGCAAATTGTGGATATACGTTCAATTTGGTAGAAAGTGATGCAATTCAGATAAAAAAAGTGCTTTACGAAATAATTCAAACAACAGATGAAAACGAGAGGTATGCATTTATAGAAAGGGCTAGAGCATCAACAGAGCGGATATTTTACCCCCGGTTGGAATATAATATCAACCAATCAAATTATTTCAACTCTAACTTTTCGTGCAGAGAAATCGGTCTCATATTTAAGATGAGAGGAGAACTTTTGCGACTTAACTTTATACCACACAGAACTGATATTGTTAACTTCTGCAGCTTATGTAACTTACGAGTGAGAGAAGATATAGGTCATTTTCTTGGAACCTGTCCAATTTTAAAGGAGATAAGGAGGTCAATCTTTGGAAGAAACATCATAGGAGAAGACTATATTCGCAGCTTGCTTAATGGTTGCAACTGGACTGGACTTATACAATACTGCACTGAAGCATCATCGTATAGATTGAAAATAATTAATGAAAGTTTTTAGTTCCTGAATTCTGTTAGAGCCAATCACTTATTTTTTATGATTTAATAAGACTTACGAGTTTACTGTTTTAAATACAAAAATCCAATTATTTTTAACGCACTCAAAGTATTGAAAATTGTTTAAAATCCTTTTTGATTAGTTGATTTTTTTAAAGCAATTTTTTTTATTATTCATTTTGTTTTGACTAAACTAAAAGTCCCTCTTGCAATTAAAAGAAAAAAAATTTAATTTTCAAATGCTTACAATTAAAAACAAACACAAACCGATAATGCAAACTTATATTAAATAACCGCTTCCACTCGGGTTGACGGCACTACTGCCATGCCCTAAATTTTATTTAATTGTATAGGCTAATTATTGTTAAAAAAGTTTTTATGAATAAATAAATATCTATCTATATCTATCTATCTAATGGACTCCGACAAGGGGACGGTTTGGCCTGCCTCCTCTTCAACCTAGCGTTGGAGAAAGCAATCCGTGACTCTGGCAATGCAACAAGAGGGACCATCGTCAACAGGTCCAGCCAGTTACTGGCTTACGCAGACTACATTCACATCATCGGAAGAACCGAACAAGCTGTACACGATTCCTTCATCCAGATCGAGCAGGCGGCACAAAATCTGGGGCTGCACATTAGTGAAGGCAAAACAAAGTACATGGTGGCGTCGAATGCGAGAGGAACAATTGGTCAAACAATTAAGGTAGCGGAGCACGAATTTGAAGTGGTGCAATCCTTTAAATACCTATATGGTAGCAGCCGATAACAATATAGAAGAAGAAATACGCGGGCGGCTTCTCAAATCCAACAGAGCCTACTATAGTCTGTCAAAGCTCTTCAAATCCAGAAATCTCACCATAACTTCAAAACTGCTGCTGTACAGGACCATGGTCCTGCCAGTACTCACATATGGATCCGAGACTTGGGTGCTTAGCAAAAGGCACTTCCACCTCTTAGCTGCGTTTGAGAGAAAAGTCTTAAGGAGAATTGTTGGCCCCATATGTGAGGAAGGACGATTCCGGAGACGGTACAATCATGAACTGTACGCAATCTACCTAGAAGCAGATATCGTGACAAAAATTAAGCTCGGTAGACTCCGGTGGGCAGGGCACCTAGCTCGCATGAGCGAAGAGGAACCTGCTCGGAAGGTTCTTTGTGGTACATTCTATGGTAGACGACAGCGTGGTAGACCATGCTTGCGCTGGAGAGATGGCGTAGACCAGGACGCCCGAAGCCTTGGGGTGCGCAACTGGATGGCATCCGTCGGCTAGAGACCGGGATAGGTGGAGAGACTTGTTGAAAGAGGCCAGGACCGGAACTCGGTTGTCGAGCCGATGATGATGATGATGATTTGATCTAAACAAGTAACTCATTTAAAATAAACAATATTGGAAATTGCAAATTATAGATTTTTAAATTAAACTAATATTTTTAGATGTTTAATTTAAAATCATTAAATCGAGTTAGGTAAGATACTTTTAGCAACATACACCACATAGTCCTTATCAGAGACTATATTGTTTTTAAGATTTTTTTTAAACCCACCGAAAAAACGCCCTTGGTTAGAAATTTAGTTTTGATACAGCAACAAAACAGAGTCCTTTTTATGGATAGTCTTTGGTCGTTCCGAATTTTTCGCGTTGGCTTGGACGTCTCTCATAGTACTCTCTCTCATAGTATATTTCTATTTCTCTGAGTGATGTATTGAGAATGCTAAGTTATAAATTCCAGCAACCTTACTTATCTGGTGGAGTTAAAAATTAATAAATCCTGAGTTTTTAATGAACAGAAATAACAGGTAAGGCACCGCTTAATCTTAATACGCTGGATAAAACTTTTTTTTTAATCAGATAATTCAAACCCAGTAAAAAAAATATAAAAAATTATATTTTTTTTTTATTAACAGAATTATCTCGAACGCGGCCGGTTTAAAACAGTAGAAACTTTTCTTTTCTCTTCCTGCCAAAAATGAACATTATAATCCAGATGTACTTGTACAGAAACTTTTCAATACGAGTATGCAGGATAACATCTGTTCCAGATTAGCTAGTCCATTCCATCCTAATGCCATATTCGCTTCCTTGTAACATAACATTTTATGAGCGAATCTTGTAGAAGCATAAAGACTTAAATTTCATTTACGACCCAACACAAAAAAAGGACTCTTTTTTTCCTTTCAACACACACATTTAATAGCTTCAATAGATACTGTGTGTACAGCTATAGTACCTATAAGCCCCTCTGTGCATTTGAATGCGTGAAGTGTACCCTCTGTTGCCACAATTACCACAGAGATGATAGAGGCAAGAAGAACGTGCGGCTCATTCCCCAGCAAGGATAGTAAAATTATGAACATTCTTCGCATCTAACCCAAAACCCACCATCACCAGCACCATCGTCAGCATTCCCAACTCCAGCCCCAAAGTCCTTAGCACAGCATAGCATACTCGTAACACAGCAAACCGCCTATTCGCCCATTTTTCTTTCAATGAGGTAAGAGAGTGCTATTATATTACGCTTTGCATCCTGGATTTCCAGGGTATTTTTTCACCGACATCCGGTTTTCATATTTTCATTTCTTGTCTTTGTTTGAAATTTCCATTCTATTCTATTATGGGATTCCGGTTTTGTTCGCCATCATGCCGAGCCCAACCTCCACCCCGGCCAGCTTCAGCACACTGCCAGCTCCAGCAGCCAGGACTAAACTAATACTTAGTCGTTTAGCTGTTGTCTTTTGCGTGAAAAAGCAATTTCAGAGCATCGTCCTTGCCACATGCAAAGTCCTAGATGACATGTAATTAAAATAGTGTGAAATATTATCTGTGCAGAAAATACAAAAAAAAAAAAAACAGAAAAAAACCGCGAAGATTTCTTGTTATTTACGTACCAATGCACACCTATGTTTACTTTTTGCTCCCCATTGCTCGCTCATGCTATAAAAAGTTCGCTAGGTGGATCTTTTGTTGCCATGCCTCTATAGTTATATGCAGTTGTCCTTTTGAGGCCAAGTGGTGTGCTGAGCAATTTCTTCGTTTATACCTATTTGTATGTAGTTATTTTGTTGTTCCTTGTTATGAGGACGATGCCAGCGGCAACGATTCTATTTGCTATTACTAATACACGAATAACTCTCATACAAACGAACTTTTATGAGGGGAATGCTGTGCATCGACAATCTTTTTTAAAAGATCAAAAGTGCTCCTCGCTGGTGGCTGCATGCAAATATGTATTTTTGAGATTCCTTACAGCAAATGAAATCATCATTGAAAGGAAATGGAGGCAAGTATAATATTGCATTGAGTGAGCAAACACAATAAGAAGAAATAAAAAAATAAGCAATAGCTCTATAAACTACTGGCTCACACCGAGGGTGAACGTAGTTGCTCATATGGGTGTTTCTCCAACTATAAAGATAGCAACCTCGTCTTGTTTGAGACATGCTAAAGAAGGAGACTCCCTGAGCTATGGGGGCGGTTTGATGTCAGGGAAGTCGACTATCGATTCAATCTTCAATTGACATTGCGGTACATTCTGCCGATGCCGGAGTTGAAAAATCGTATATCCCTTTACTATCGAAATGTAAGGGCACTTCGTTCGAAAACTAAAATATTTCTTTTAGCTACCCATGCATCTGGTTTTGATGAAATAGTAATAACGAAGACATGCCCGAACTTTTTACCCTAAGGATAGACACTCTAATCCGTAAGCCTCTGTTGGGGGTGCAATTTTGATTTCTGTGAGAAGTATTGTTCATAGCTGTATTTTCCCAACTCCTGATTTTATCGCAAAGACATAATTTGTGACAAGTTGGCTTTTGGAATTAAGTTCGTTTCTGTTGTTAACATTCCCTCAAGAAGTTCGCTTTCAAGCAGAATTTCTAGCAGCTGGGCATCATGTAGAGCGTTTAATAGCGCAAGAAGCCAACTCGCTTCCAATCAACGAAGGACCAGTTCCACCACCGAGTATAGAAGAGGTAGGCTTAGCTATAAATAAGCTCAAGCAACTAGTCCGAAGGATCAGATGGCTTACCAGCAGACCTCTTCGAATAAGGAGGTGATTTTTTGGTAGGGTGCTTGCATCAAATAATCAACCAAATATAGGTGAAAGGGGATCATAAAAAAGTGATCCTATGTCTTGGAAGAACTATCCACGATCCTATCCAATGTGCTATGCGAATGTTTTAATTCATTCTGTAATAATTTAGTTGGCAAGTACCACTGTCGACTTCTACCCGGCACCACGACCATAGACCAAATATTCAGATTGAGGCAAATCTGGAAAATACCAACGAATTTCAAGTCGTGACTCACCTTCATTTATTGACTTCAAAGCCGCATATGATAACATTCATCGTCAGAAGCTCTATGTGGCGATGGCCGAACTCGTGATAACGGGAAAACTCATCGCGTAAAAATAAATAAATAAATAAATTTGGTGGTCCAACAGCTGGGAGTGAACCAGGACCTAGTGACTTATAACTCTCAACCATTCCTGGGTGCGTGTTACCAGGAACTTAGGCGACCTACAATTTTCTGCCGATTCCGAACGGCTAATGACCAGCACTTTCCATGACAAGAGATACCCTTGGAGAATTTGTCAATTCCCCGCAAGAGGCAGTGCACCCCTGAAAAAAACTTTCTTGCAGCGGCTGAGAATCGAACTCGAGACCTTCCGCATGACAGTCCCACGCACTAACCATTATGCCAAAGGGTACTACGTGACATTGTAAAATACGCGGTGCAATGTGCAACTAGCTAGAAACTCCTCTGAACCGTTCCAATTTTTGGGGCATGTGGATCTTATAGATATTATTGGCCGTTCCCAACGTTTTGTAATTAAGTCCTTTACGGGTGTTGAAGATCAGGCGAGACCTGTTTTTTTTTTTGTCAATGAGCACAAGACCAAGTATATGCTATAAACAAACAAACATCTGTCAACCGATTAGGGCAAAACATCACGATTGATAGCAAAAATTTTGAGGTAGTTAAGAGGTTCATTTACCTCGGAGCTAATTTTAAATCCATAAACGACACCTTACTGGAGATCCCACGAAGAGTTGAATCCGCTACTACTTCGGTTAAGCAAAACAAATGGGTAAAAAACTTCTCTACAAAACCCTTATACTACCAGTCCTGCTTTACGGCACCGAATGCTGAACTTGGACTATAAGGAGAAATGGAGAGACGATACTGGGCTCTTTCGAAAGAAAAATTCTTCGACGCATATTTGGTCATATATGCGAGGAGGGCGAAGGGAGGAGAAGATATAACCGCAACTCTATCAGCTGTACCAAGATGTGAATTTAGCCCAGAAAGCCAAAACATGTCGGCTATATTGGCTCGGCCACATTAAGCAAATTGACAACAATGATACAGCTAAGAGAGACTTCGAATCCCAGCATCCAGGTTGGTGGTGACCAGGAAGGCAGAATCTCCGGCGGATGCAAGAGAGCTTGGCCTAGCTGACTGCAAGCCGCGTGCTTGGGATCGCAAAGGATGGAAACCCACCGCCGCCGCCGTGTCTCAGGCAGAGACGTGTTAAGTAAGGGCCAATTAAGTAAGTAAGTAGAGTATTACGGCCCAATCCCGGACAACTTATAAAACTATTTTTAAGAATTCAGTCCTGTTTCAAGCTGCTAAAACATGAATTTAACTTTATTAGAGGGCGCTGAAAAATTCTTGGCAAGATAATATATGTATATAATATATTCGGTAGCAATTGCGTTGACGAGTTCTGGAAGAGAAGATTCGATGATAAACTTTATGAGTTCACTAGTCAAGTCAATAAAAATTCAGTGCTAAGATTGCTATGGAGCTCCCACAAATGCTTAATTTTATGGTCTTACCCGGATAGATAGAATAGTAGAAAAAACTTCACCTTGTATGTTTCACATCGCAGGCTTTAAACTTTTCCAAGCCGATCGAAATAGATGCATGATGGTACAATATATACAATATATACATATGTAAATGAAAATATTCCATGTAATGTAAAATGTAAGCCTCCTAATGACTTTCAAATGGATTACTTGTTTCTAGAGATAATTGGAGAGATTGAGAAACTTCTCGCAGTAACTGTGTATAGGCCTCATTGGTCAGTAAATACGGGACCTCTTCGTCGAAAATCGAAAATTGTAGTGTGTGGTGATATGAACAGTGATTTACTTTTAGAAAAGCATTTATTGGAAAACATGCTGACCTTAGATTTATCCTCCGTCAATGTTTCATATTCTACACACTTCAGCGCTCAAACAGCTGCAATAAAGGATGTTTTCTTCGTCAATGAACCCAGTTATGTTATTCTGTATGATCAGTTGTCCGCTCCTGCCTTTTCCAAACATGACCTCATCTAACTAACTTTTTTTTTCAAGATTACAAGTTCACCTTCCACCTTTACATACAGGGACTTGAAACTTATCAGTCATGATGCTTTAGAGAGCGTCGTTCGGAGCATAGAATGGGATCAGTTATATTTCATGACTTCATGTGATGAACAAATTCATTTTTTAGAAACTATTATTAATTTGATTTTCGATAACCATGTTCCTGTGAGGACCAAAACTGTCAAACCAAGACAGCGACCATGGTTCACAAATAATTTCTGGTTACATATGAAAAAACCTGACCTAAGCTAAAAAATACCACAGGGAATACTGCTATCTCCGAAACAAAACTTTTGCTCTGATTCCACTAAGAGTCTAATCTTCGCCAAGCGGTTAGACCCATCTTTGAGTGGGAAAACTTACTCACTCACATATATGTTTGGGTCAACACGAAGGTCAAGTTTTCAACAATATTGACGGAAATGCTCTGAACGAAGAATCTGTAGCTCTTCCATCTTTCTCGACAAAGCGCGACCTACCTTTCAATAAATCATTTCTTTAGCTAATGCCTCTGAATCTGGCAACAAGTTTAAATTTTCAGGAATTTGCCAAGCTGACGTAGTAGAAAGCATACTTTCTGTTAAATCTAATGCCCTCGGAATAGATGGTGTCCACCTTAAGTAATATTGCCTCTTGTACTGCCTCATATAACTTATGCCTTCAATATTAACAACAAGTGTGATTTTTCCAAAGTATGGAAGAAAGCCAAAATCATACCCGTTCCTAAGAACTCAAGTGGTAAAGATTCTCGGCCTATTTCCAAGCTCCCATTTTTGTCAAAGGCTTTTGAAAAAATTATGCAGGTACAAATTAACTCTTTTTTTAATACTTCCAACATGCTTACCTCTAAGCAATCTGGGTTTCGAGAAAAACATAGCTGCACTTGCACTACCACTCTTCTGAAGGTTGTTGATCAAATCAGATAAAATAATGATAAATACAAAATAACCTTTCTCTTACTACTTGATTTTTCACGAGCATTTGATACCATCGATCATTCCGTTCTCTGCTGCAAACTCTTAAATAAATTTAATTTTTCGCTTACTGCTACCAAACTTCTATTTTCTTATCTTACCGGTCGAGAGCAAGCTGTTTTCATAATGTCTTTGTACCTTTCGGGGTACCTCAAGGCTCTATCTTGGGGCCCATTCTAGTTTCCCTATACAGGGTGATTTGCATAAGGTGTGACAAAAAGCTAGGGCGTGTAGGTTGGACTTAGACAAGAAAAAAATCGTATGGGAGGGGGGGGGTCTATTTCCCCCCGTTTAGGCGGGAGGCGCAATTTAAGAAAAAAATCACTAAAAACAGAAAAAAAATTATTAAAAAATAATGGTGACACCTACAGAGTAATGCTATAGCATTTTGAAAAGCCAAAAATACATTCTTTAATTTTGTTTTTCAATAAAGTTGTTCGAGTGAATAGTTTTTGCGAAATTAATTTATTTTCAAAATCAAAATTTTGAAAAAAAATGAAAATTTTTTTTTAAATAATTTTTTTTTTTCAAAATTTTACGTAATTAAGTATTATTTTTGTATTCAATATTTAATGCTCTTATTAATTTTTGATCTAACACAAGAAACCGGATGTCAAAATGTTTTGTAGCTTTTGAGAAAATTTTGAGAAAATCAAAAATAACAAAAACTACTTTTGTTCTAAGAAAAGCCTTTTATTTTAGTTTTTACGTTTTTGGATTCTTAGGTGAATTTACGATTGAAAGGATTAACTTTCTTTTTACTATTTTTTTTAATTATCGTCAAGCATACAATAAAGTGACAAAGTACTGGATTAACACATTTTTTCATTGAGAACACCTGCGTGAGAGCATTGGATTAATATTGACCTGCGAACGTTTTTTAAATAATGCAACGTTACACGCCCTAACTAGTGACAGAAAAATGCAATTGCGAAATAAGAACAAAAATGTTCCTGAATCTTGAAATCAATTAAAATAAGAAATACATGCATATTTAGATAAAATACATAATTACTGTTTATTTAAATTGTTAACTATTTTTTAACTAAAGCTTATTACAAAAAATTATTTAAAAAACATTCGCAGGTTGATATTAATCCAATGCTCTCACGCAGGTGTTCTCAATAAAAAAATGTGTTAATCCAGTACTTTGTCACTTTATTGTATGCTTATAAGACTGATAATAAAAAAATTTTACAAAAAAAGTTAATCCTTTCTTTCGTAAATGCACCTAAGCCAAGCCGACCCCATCATAATAAAAAAGTGGCAGGTCAATTTTAAAACAATGCTCTCACGCAGGTGTTTTCGATGAAAAAATGTGTGAAATATGGTTAATCCAGTACTTTGTCACATTATTGTATGCTTATAAGACGATAATTAAAAAAAATAGTAAAAAGAAAGTTAATCCTTTCAATCGTAAATTCACCTAAGAATCCAAAAACGTAAAAACTAAAATAAAAGGCTTTTCTTAGAACAAAAGTAGTTTTTGTTATTTTTGATTTTCTCAAAAGTTACAAAACATTTTGACATCCGGTTTCTTGTATTTGATCAAAAATTAATAAGAGCATTAAATATTGAATACAAAAATAATACTTAATTACGTAAAATTTTGAAAAAAAAATTGTTTAAAAAAAATTTTTCATTTTTTTTTTTTCAAAATTTTGATTTTGAAAATTAATTTTGCAAAAACTATTCACTCGAACAACTTTATTTAAAAACAAAATTAAAGAATGTATTTCTAACTTTTCAAAATGCTATAGCATTACACTGTAGGTGTCACCGTTATTTTTTAATAATTTGTTTTCTGTTTTAAGTGATTTTTTTCTTAAATTGCCCCTCCCGCTTAAACGGGGGGAAATAGACCCCCTTTCCATACTATTTTTTTCTTGTCTAAGTCCAACCTACACGCCCTAGCTTTTTGTCACACCTTATGCAAATCACCCTGTATATCAACGAACTGCCAACTGTAATAACCATTTCTTCTATTCAGCTTTATGCAGATGTATGGAATAGCACATCATTCTTTTCTAATGACTAGCTCAGCATTTGGCATCGCTTCAAGCGGTCTGACTAATTTTTGAGGATTCTCGGCGATATTCCGGCAATAGCGTCACGAATTTTTCCCTCGAGCTTGTCCAAGCTTGTTAGAGAAAATAATCGATTAGTGTCGAGTCGCACGATCGCCGCACAGTGGCGCATATTGACTTTTTTGGGTGCAAAAATCATAGCTCGTAACCTAATAAGGCTTAAAGGAAATTTCCAAAGCTATAAATTTTGTGAAATTTAAGAAAAAATATTCATAGGGTGTTTCAGAATTTTCTTCTGAAATACGACTTTAGGAAATGGATTTAATATTTTACCTCAAAAAATGTCAATAGTAAATAACTGAAGTAAAAACAGGGTTTCAACATAACAAATTATTCCAAGTTTAACAGTTGAGAATAAATAAATTAATAAGTAAAAATAAATAAAAAACAAAAAACTAGATTTCTTGGAAACCTTCGTCAAAGTCCCAGGTAATTTATAATAAACTAATCATTTCTGGAGAGTATCGTGCTTTGAGGTCTTTTTTCAGTTCTAACATGCCTTAGCGAAGAAATAAGTGACCCTCTTATTAGCTGAGGCTGCAAGCATATTAAATAGGTCTTTATTCTGCCGCATCCTTGAAACCTTGCAGGTATTTTGGTACCTATATTTTTTGTAGTCTTTATTTTTGGATTCCTGAGTTTCTTCTCACAGTTATCCGATTGGTAACGACTGATACTTTATTATACTTTATGAAGATTAAGTGTAAGTTTATTTTTGGGATACTTTTCTTTCAATAAATTTGTTGTTTCCATTGCATAAACTCCAAACTTTGAACCGTCAACATTGTCTCTGCAGTTTAGAGCGTTAAGTATTACTTGAAGCCTTCTTATCACGAGTTGTTACATCTGGTTCTGCAAAAAATCTTCTCGATGTATTTCCATCTTTACAGCGTTGCCGCCAAAAAAATTTTTTTCGTGCCACACTCTTTGAAAAAACGTGCCATTTGTGACATTTTCGTGCCATATGAAAAAAAAAAACTCAAGTTATTCTTTAAAAATAAATTTTAATTAAACACTATTACAAGCAAATAACAAACAAAAAATCACTTCCTCTATTCGTGTATAGGTATTTTCCAGAAATAGGAGTTTTTGGCAAGTTCATAATAAGTAATGAGTATGTATTATGTAACTACCTATATCACATCACATGATGAGTACCTATTATTATTATTTAAAAATATAAATACGTTATAAAGCTTTGTTATAATAAGTTAAATAAATAAATTAGCTGGAGGTTTTGAATTTTGATAATTATTAGGCTTAATAATTTCATTATATGACATTATAGCATTAATTGTTTTGTATTACAGTCTGTTTTTGTTGTTTGTTTTAATATTATTTAGCCTTAAAAACAGTCGCCCTGCTGATGCACTTCCGTGAGGCAAACTGAGAAGCATCAACATAAATTTTGAATTACTAATGAACCTAGAACGTTTTTGGATCTTCAAGAAAAATACTTTCGAACATCTTTCTCGCACTCTAATAGATGAGAAAATTCTGATACCAAAATATTGAAGTGTGGCAGAATACTTTGTATATTTGGATTATTTCTTAAAAAGGTTGGGTCAATTATCTTAAACTCATTTAGGTAAAATAATGAAAAAAAAACGTGCCATATTGAAACTTTTCGTGCCACCGTGCCACGAGAAAATTTCCGTGTCAAAATGGCACGATCGTGCCACATCGGCAACGATGCATCTTTAGTGTTTCCAAATCCTTGTTTTGGTTTATTCACATCGAATCTTATTTCCTCGCAAAATTTCCTTTGGATATCCTGCTTCCTTATTCTTTCTGCCTACTTTCAATACTATCATCAATATTTTCTCCATCTTGTTTGAGTGTATATGCAATTTTACATGCATCTGATTCTGGCATGTAATGGAGATATTCCATATTCGTAATTATGCTGGAACATTGTTGGTCGGCAGAAATGAACTGATGATGGCCGCGGGTTTTTCCAATATTCACTATTTGAACACTTCAAGTCTGAGGGAAACAATTAAGGTCATAAACATGTTTGCATCCACTACTGTTTCACCATCATGACGTGTTATTATTTTTTGTTTATAGGCACTTTGCCCAGATGATCCATCACAGCCCCACTTGCTTTGTAACGTCAGACTTCTTGGAAGTCCAATTAATTTCTGCTCACTCTTGGTTTCCACAATTTTAGCAAAGAGGCGCCACAGTGCGCCGCCCGCCCGCCGTAGCAAATTGATGAACGCTCGCCGTGAGTTGTCAAATTTATCCTTCACAAAAAGTATAAAGCGCTACCTTGTTGGAGGAACAACTTGGATATATCGATGTTGTCGAGATCTGGCCACAGAAAGACGGTTAACATGGCTCTGTATCCGAAGCTATTGACGGTAACGGTTTTTGCTTTCTCATTTCGAAAGAAATAAGTTCTGAAAATGTTATCATAAGCCGTACCAAACAGTCAATCTTTGTGGATGCCTTAATGTTTGGTCGAACACTTGTGGATAATGTTCGCTCCATCAACGAGAATTTTGCTTCTTAACATAGCGTTATTGATCTTAAAATGTGCCTAGCCCGGGAAGATGATTTTTTTACCAAAATACCGATTCCGGCTAATATTTTCAGCGTTAATTAGCGACCCTACGGCATTGGTCATAGGATGATGAAATCATACTCAATATTTTGGGAGCTGCATGTCATTGGAAGCTGCTGAAACATAACAATTGAAAAAACTTTCATTGCTATGGTCACCCTTTACAGAAGGAAAACTAGCATAAAGAAGTAACTTTATATTCAAAAGTTTGTTTTTACCTTAAGTCATAACAATATTAAATTTCGCTCTGGTTCGACGTAAGCACATCTTTATTCTGATCGGGAGATATATTTTTTGTAGGGCAGTGTTAATTCAACTGCTCAAGCAACATCAATACCGGACAAATTAAAAGATTTAGGCAGTTACTTAACAAGAAACTTCAATTTCAAACCCTCTGTAAGTGTAATGTTTCTGGGTGAAGTAGTGGAGCAGATTCTGGAGCCGAAAATGGAAGAAGTGGGGTTCACAGGCATTAATCCAGCAAGTCACCCAATGGATAGTCCAACTATGCAGTACGAATCATCATAATGGATAGCACAGATCATCGACAATTCAATTCCAAGAAAGGACCACATGAAGTTTCTAAATTCATTCTGTAACGATTTCTTCAAACAGTGATGATTCTTCTCACAATCAGTGGCGGCTGTACCTTAAGTGCGCTCGTGCGCTGAACCACCAATTCAAAAGATTTAAAAATTACAAAATATTACTGCATCTTTATTTTTAGATTCCCATATTAATATTTATTTTTTAAACATACGTACAAGAACACAAACAAGTAAAATTTCCCATTATGACGAAACAATGTAAGCGCTTTGCTTTACTATTAAGACTTACTGTCCCTGCAAGTAAAAATTCTCGTGCGCTTCGGCGAGCGCACGAGGACTGCTAATATAACTTGTATGAGTTACAAGCAAGTATCCCTGACGCGTGAGACAAAAGATATTTCATTGAAATATATGGAGAATTAGCCTGCTCTCGTGCAGCGCACGAGAACCGAAGATTAACTACAGCAACCGATGTTTGACTAGAATGCGCTGCGCCTGCGAATATGTAATGTTGTTTCGCTCTATCCGTGACTGGTTAAATAGTGTAGGTTTGTAGGTGTTAGGTTAGTAATTGTTTTTTATTTTGGTTTTGGTTCGATTCTGTAATGTGTACAGTGTGTGGTGTGGGATAAAATTCACAGTGATTAGGTATATTAAAGACAGTAATAATTTTTTTTTAAATAAAGTTACGTGAATCCACGATTTGACGCATTTAAGTGAAAAAATAAAAAACATGATTCCTTGCTAAATGTAATAAGTGTGTCAGTTTTATACATGGTCGAAATTCTTCGAGCAATTATACAAAATAATAAAAAATCGACGTATACATGTAATTTTTTGTTTTTTTGCGATTTCTAATCTTAATACCTACCTACTTAGTGAGCAAGTAAAGTGCACCACCTGTTCAACAATCCACCAGCCGCCACTGCTCACAATCATCTTAAGCAAATGTATAAGAAGCCGCTTGTTCCGCAAAAGGGGCTACCACCTTGGCTTCCAAATCATTAAATATGTTTGTTCCACTCCCTTACGAGTTGCTTAGATAAAATTTGAACTCAAGAAATGTGCCCAAAAAAGGCAGTTGGACCTTATATTTTTCGCACCCATTGAAAGGAAGAAGTACCGGATTAAGCTTATATCTTGATCATCAAGTAACCTTTGAAACCAGTGATCAGGTACAGCCATACAAATGGGTATACTATATCTTAGACAGCCAGGAAAGTTTTAAGGTTTTTGAAAGGAAAATGATAAAGATATGCACTGGATCTCACCTTGACCTGAATTGCCGAAAAAAAAACACAGGAACGACCACTTCTATTCAGATGCATAACCCCCTGGGAAAAATAAATACTGATTTAGACAAAGAAGCCCTCAACATTTTAATTTCATTGATGGCAACCCAATCAAGATATCCCCAGACAAAGAACCTTAGAGCAATGGAAACACTGGATGACAATACAATCGCCATGGATAACGCGGAAGCAGTTTCATTTCTCACTGTCCTGACCTGTGGTCAGTCTACTATCGCTTGGTCTTGCCCTTATTCATCGTTAAATCCATCTTCTTACAAAATCCGGGCTGACATTACACTTTGATCTTCTGATTATATCAATAGCGACGAAGCAAGCGAGTAACTGGACAGACCTCTGATTGATTCTACCTTTAGTGTTACCGCACGAGTTTGGCGAGATTTTTGCGACACAACGGTTGGTTGATTAGGAGATTTCCATGTCCCTTTGAGAAAGTTTAGATTTGGGAACTAAGCACCCAATCCACAGCGCCAGCGGGGATATGAGAGCAAGGATTTAAAGAAAGATCTGGGTTCCTAAGATATTTTCTATACACGTGTTCTTTTGAATACACCTGTCCCCCTCTAAGAACAGTGCTTTTATTTCCAAAACCAATACATGAGTCCTTAGAGATTAAGTTCAAAACTCAACAAAAATGTAATTAAAGGATGCCATTCTCTGAGTAGCTTCCTTTTGTCATGCACCGCACCGGAAGCAAACTATATACTATGTATTATACATAGATATACTGTAGCTACTCTACTATGTGGTGTTGTTGCAATTTTTGATCTCGAAAAGACGGGCGGATTTAGCTGCGTTCTGAGTGTGAAGGCACTTGCACGTACGAGTGCAGTTGTAGTGTGTGGTGATTTTGTGGTTAGCCATGTGGATAATATCTCTATAGGTACATATATATGTGTACATTTAAAACCGCTTTTACCACAACGGAATACACAGCACCGGCACGCTCGCCGACTGATGTGGAAAATTGTTAATTTTAAATTGAATTTGATGGTGCTTCTATTTCTATAGACAACTTTGGTTTAGTTTAACAAAAAAAAAAAAATAACTTTTCCTCTCTTGTCTTTCTCTATCCTAGATTCGGAAATGGTCCTTTTGTTCATTCTTTGGTTTATAAATCAAAATGTGATTCTCGAGTTTTTCTATCGTGATTTAAGGTCTGTCTATTTGAGTTTCTGAAAGTTTATACTTTGAATTCGGAATAAAAATAATGCAAGAAATTGGACTTGTCCAAAAGTCCCTCTACATGGCAATACGACAAGCTTACTATTATAGGCTAACTTATTTTTCTACTAGTTTAAGGTTGCTCAAAGTTTTGAACTGACCTTTTTTTAATAATGAAAATAAGATTGGGTATAAGATCAGAAATATATACTTATTTCTTATTGAAACAGAATATTAACATGCACAAAGGTTTTTTTTTTAATTAGCGGTATCCGGGGTAAGTTGATCCCAAGGGCATGTACACTAACCGCCAATATCTTCAAATCAATATTAATATATATGTTCATTCTTACCCTTGCATTAACCACAGCTTGTTTAGTCTCATATTGGTATTCGTCACTCGCATTGAGGTAACCGAACAGTTTTCAGTATGTGTATAAGAGACTGTGGACTGTCGAATGAGCACATATTTGATGTCGCCGAAATTATTGCTGAATCTGTAGGTTTCTTCGACTATGCAATACATTTTTCACCCCTTCTGATTTTATCTATAAAACCTATATTCGTCCTAAGCTTGAGCCAATTCTATACTAGGCCTAGTGCGTATATCCGGCTTGCTCCACAATCAAATTCATCCCATCATCATCGAAAAACTGTTCAAAGATTTGAACCTTGTTTCCAATTCTTGAGTGTCTATTCGAGAGTCACCACTGGCTGCGCTTCCTCCCCTTAGGTTAAGAAATGAGATATTATCTTAATTTAACTTAACAGGAATATGGAAATGAAGGAAATCATAAAAGCTGCAATAACTAGTTCTTAAAAAAGCTATTTCCCTTATTTCTCTGCAAATCCAGTGAGAAAAATATATCAACAGGGTTTTGTGTACGGACCTATGAATTACTTTAAACAATGCCTCCCAGAAGTCTCCAGCAGCAACAACCTCAACAACAATGTGATCGATGAAACCATTGATCAATTTGAAACAGTAGTCAACAATGCATGGACAAGCAGAAGACTCTCCGCGCCAGCATCAGAGATAGGACGCAAACTTGTCCCAGCATATACAAGTAATATATGCTTATCGGCAAAGACTGCGCAAAAGCCTCCAAGAAATCTACTACAGGACATTCAACAGGGAAAGTGACGAATAACGGCGACTGCATTCAGAACTTCAGTGTACAACAATGTTCAGTGAACACAATGTTCAACCAGTTAGTAAAACGTCATCAGGAAAAGGATTTCAGGAAGAATCTGGTAGATATCAAACCTGGCCCCGACACGTTTAAAAAGATCAATCCGATTGTTGGAAGGGCGAACTCAATTCCAGACTAGATCCTTAACGGACAAGAATTTTCAACAACTTCTGCTAAGATAGTAGAAGGCTTCTACTAGAAGCGTTTGGCAATAACTTTCATGATCGTTTCAAAGACCACCCTCCTAATATACACCTTCGTGACTTTGTTGAAGAATTAGAAACTCGCATTCAGGAGATATCAGCAACCACCGAAACCGTGACCTTGTTCAATGAAGAAAGCTCATTATCGGAGCAGACACTGACAGATTTTTTCACTTCTCCTGAAGAAGTGGCTGGGATTATCATCACTGGAAACTCCAAAAAAATCAGCAAGAAGTGACAAGATTTCTAATAACGCACTTAAAAAGTTACCAAATCTTTCTGTTCTCCTGTTGACTATAATCTTCAACAGTAACTGTCTGAACAACAGCTGTTTACCTGCAGCGTGGAAAAAAGGCAAAAGTTGTCCCCGTCCCGAAGAAGAACAATCGCGCAAATGTGGAAAGATATCGGCCAATTTCGTTGCTCAGTTGTATGAGCAAGATACCGGAAGCCTTGATATTGAATAAACTCAATGTTTTCTGCAGAGAAACAGATGTTATACCGGACTTCTAGTATGGCTTTCGAAATAAACACTACTATACACCCTCTACTGGGACTCCATGTCCATACGGATGTTACACGGGGACCCAATAAAAAGAAAACCACTATAGAGTGCTTGCTAGACATCGAAAAAGCTTTCGACAGAGTGGATAAATGGATAACTATTCAAACTCTAGGAACTTGGACTTCCTAACCACTTGATCAAAAATTACCAAACCCATAGAGTTTTTTATGTACAGAAGTAGCAAACCAAGTATCATCAACCAAGGGAATAATTGCTGGAGTTCCTCAGGGATTAAAACTTAGACCTCTGTTATACAACATTTACACTGCTGATCCACCAGGCAAAATACTAGGTACAAAGACGAAGCTTTATGCAAACGACTCCATCACATACGCCACCGCTTTTTCACCAGAGCACATTAAAAACCTATGGAAACAGTGAAAAGACTGAACTCATCTGCTTCTGAAAACCAGTGACTGTCATTCAAAGACGAGCGTTTGCAACACGCTGTGCTGCGATAAAACTAAAGTTTCCAGACAACACTGAAGTAACAGTCAAATAATCAACAAAGTACTTGGGAATCAACTTTTATAACAAACTGAAATAAAAAAATTATGCAGACTTCATGTTGAAGATAGCCAACTATTCTCTGCACTTGGTCTACCGCTACTCAGGAAGCGAAATGGACTTAGTTAAAAGCCCAAGCTGCATGATTCTTGGAACGGATTCTTAAGTGGCATCTGATGTATAGTTTTGTTGTGTTTGTAATGCCTTGATTGATATCAGATGCAAGGTGTTCTATGGGCATAACATTTTGTGTTCTTTTTATTAATCCATTGGACCTACACTTCACAGTTGAATTTAGATCTAAATGATTTAGATTTAGATGATTTTTGAAATGGTAAGTGTTTTTTGTGTTGTGTTTGCCAATATTCTTGGGTAAGTTCAGACCAGCTGTTTTACCACTAGGTGAAGTAAAATCGGAAAACAAGTCAGAAATCAAGGCAACGCCGCCGTTAGAAAAAGAACCAAATTCTTACATGAGCAGAAATTAAGGTAAAACATCCTGCAATGTCCCAAAGCCAGTAGAAATTTCTGGTCATTTGTCAAGAGCCCTTCGAGATCTTGATACACCCAAAGAAAAACCTGTGTAAAATTAACTTAAATCGGGGTATAAACTAAGTTACTCCTAGGGCAGTTTTGAACTTGGTAAGTTCTAAAATAACATACCTTAAATTGCTAAGGCAAAACAAATTTGTTAGGAACTGTCTAAGGGCCAATTTATTAAATCTCAATTAAATTTAATTCTATCATTAAGAATAGGAAATTTATGGATTTAAAAAAATATAATTTATTCACCCACTTTTAACGATTTAAATTGACGTTTCCTTCATTAACTAATCATACATTTAATTTAAATACTTTTTTTTTACTAAAACGACAAAATGCACCTTTTAAGAGGGATTTTGAGAGCTATTAGGATTTAACTGAAGCGTTTCTATTTATTCATTCTCAATTAGCTCTGACAATCAGGTTTTGTTTATTTTGAAGTCTGTGCAAAAATAAATTGTCATTGGTGTTTAGTTAAAACGTATTGCAAAATGGATAATAATCTAGAATATTTGCTGGATATGAGTGATGAGGACGACGAAAATTTGCTTGCACCTGAACGAAGGCAGTATAGAATAACCGATAGAATTAACATGGAAAAATGTAATGATGAAGATTTCTTCCAAAGGTTTCGTCTAAGCAAGCAAACAGTGGTTCAGGTCCTTGAAATTATTCGACCGGATTCGGAGTACTCTCTTTAAAGGTAGACAATGTTAAAAGTGTTAAATTAAGATAGCATTTCAGTAAAATTTGTTTTGTGTTTTTAGGTCACGGTATATTTCTCCAATCGCACAACTGCTGATTACATTACGTTTTTTTGCACTTGGATCAATGCAAATATCTATTGCTGATTTTGCTGGTGTAAGCATCTCCTCCGTTTGCTATTGCCAAAAGTAACACGGGCCATCGCTAAAAATCGATCGAGATTCATTCGGATGCCTGAAACTATGTTGGAAATGACTAAAGCTAGCGAGGAGTTCTATAAATTCGCTCGATTTACACGAACCATAGGTGCTATTGACTGTACGCATGTAAAAATTCAATCTCCTGGTGGGGAGAATGCAGAAAATTATCGCAATCGAAAGGGTTGGTTATCTTTTAATGTACAGGTGGTGTGTTCGGCCAACATGAAAATTATAAATATTGTGGCACGCTGGCCTGGTGCATCACATGACCAAACTATTTTCAATTGCTCTCAACTCAAAATGAAACTAGAGCGAGGTAATTTTAACAATTTCATAATCATTGGCGACTCGGGTTATCGAAACACACGTTACTTGGCAACCCCCTTTATCAATCCTGATAGTGATTTGAAAAATCTTTAAAACGAAAGTCAGATTCGTACGCGGAATGTCATAGAGCGGACTTTTGGCGTAATAAAAAGAAGATTTCCAGTGTTATCTATGGGCATGCGTCTTAAACAGACAACTGTCAAATTAATCATCGTTGCCTGCGCAGTTTTGCACAATATTGCAATCGATGAGAACGAGAACGAAACTTTACCGCCGACTGAATTAGAAGGATTTGAAGAAATGATGGCTGCGACAGAGATTCCAAATACAAATACAACTGAAGGAAATGATCGAAATAATGCACGTGATCTTTTACTCAACAATTACTTTCGTACTCTGTAAAAGAAGTTATAAAAGATTGTGTGTACTGACGTACGCGCGGTTGAAGTAAAATTTCTTTTTCCTCAAGCAAAGCTTCTGTAAGATTATAACCTACGAACAAACATTTTGTATTTTTAAAACATGTCGCTGTCTTTGACTGATAACGTGACGGTTTGACATGTCACTGACAGCTGCATAGAGAATTTTTTACCACCAACGCCGGAAAAGAAGTTTTACTTCAAAAAATTGAATGTGCGCGCCTAGCCTTAAATGAAATCGAGAAGAAAAGTACAAAACTCCCATGCCACTTGACAAGCAAGTTGCCTCGCTTTGTTTGTATTACCCTAGGGCTGCACGTGCAAGTATTGGCAAGCATGTTGTAATCTTGTAATGTACACAAGCTTTTCTTATTAACCCGTACAAACCCGAGCAACTTAGTAGTCACCTAGCATTAATTCAGTATCCAGGCAACTTGGAAAGCAAGTACACTGACAGCGGCGCTCTTGTAAAATTAATTATTAAAGTATTTGATTGATTAGTCGGGTGACGTTCAAATTTATAAATACCAAAACAAAATGTCGGTGGCGTGTGCGATTAAGCGAATAAATATTATTAAAAAGTATAATTTCAAAACTTTCAGGCAACCTGATGGTCATATGGCATGCCGTCTATGACAGCAAGAATACAAATGGTAGTGGATATACCCAACTTTTTGGCCAGTACTTTGTATGCGAGGGTTAGGTGTTGGTAAAATTTATTTGGATTGCAATATGCTTGTCAATAATTATTCGGTTCCATAGCCATTGCGCGCCTGAACCTATAGTTTTATGTTTATCTTTGAATGCAGCCATTTGAAATATGTAAATTCTAAATCGTATTCAACTTCATGTTTTACTTTGCACATGCTAAAAACATGTCGCTGTCTTTGACGGATGGCGTGACGGTTTGACATGTCACTGACAGCTGCATAGAAAATTTTTTACCCCCAACGCCGGAAAAGAAGTTTTACTTCAAAAACTAAAAACTACATAAACATATGTACATAAGAACAAATGTTTTTTTATTAAACAAATAACAAAGACTATTAACAATAAACAAGTATGTACATAAATTATTATTCGGAATCTGTTATTTCATGGCTTTTCTCTTGGGTAAAGTTGGCAATTTTTATTTGGCGCAACTTTATCTTACTTTCATAATCCTGTTTTTGGACATCCAATAAAGCAATACGTGCTTCGTGTTCCTTCTGTTCATGGCTAAAACGTTTTTTATGCTCAATTTCACGTATTTCCAATTCTGTCTCTATTAATTTTTTTTTCAAATTCTGTAAAGAATCTTCTTCGTTTCTGTTTGGTCGCTTTAATTTATGCTTGTTGGGCTCGTAAGCCCGTAAAGCATAGTAGGATTATAGTGCGACCATGATGCCTTTTCCAATTCCTCCGGTATTTCGGTAAGCAAAATTGGCTCTTCTATTAAAATGTCATCTAGAATCGTAATGCCATCAACAACAGTATCATTTTGCTGAACCTCAGCCGATCGCATGTCGGTGGAATCAATTGGCTTTCCAACATTATCATCTTCGTCATCATCACGTGTTGGTGACGCACCATGGATAGAAAGTGAGATTAGTCTTACTAATTCAGCCAATGCCTCAGTTTTTGGGTGCCACTCTTGCATTTATTTTCCACCACCAGTTTCTTTTCGACTTGTTTTTTCACCTGCGAATTGCTTTCGAAGCGCAGTTTTCATATTTGCATATTTGTTCTTGAGAGCCTTGCTTTGTCGAGCCTGTAATAAATGCATACAATTAAAACAAAAAAAAAACATAGGACAAAATTGAATAACTTACAACAACATTCGAACATAATGAGTTGAATTCAACTACAATTTCCTCCCAAACGCGCTGTTTTTCTTTCAGGGTGCATGCGTCCGTTTTTTTACTTTCTATTACTTTAGAACGTCGTAAAATGCATTCAAGAAGAATATTTTCTTCTAATTCTGTGAAATTTGAAGTCCTTACGCGTTTTGTCGCCATTTTAATAATTTATATCAATTTCAAATTATTTCAAATATTCAAACTTTTGACAGTTTATTACACACAATAATGTAAAAATCCCTGGGAATTTTCAAACAAACATTTAAATTTAAATGTCTTATTAAAATCAAGGTACTTAGCTAAAGAGGAGTGAATAAATAGAAAATTTAAATGGAGAATACTTAATTGCGCTAATACCCTAAAGCTAATTTAGCTAACTTGACAAAATACTGTTTTTAATTGAGTGTGAATAAATTAGCACTAAAGTAGGTAAATTTATGCAAGTTTATCTATGGAATTTTATCTTAAACCTTTTTTGAATAAAGCTTGACAACTAGGTAAATTTACCATAGTTCTTTGGCTAAATTAAGATTCCAGATAAGGTAAATCTAGCAGGAATAAGATAATTTTTACCCAGTTTCTCTTCCAATGAGAGGTGATAAAAAGAGAACAGAATATTTGTAAGCTTAATAAAGAAAGAAACAAAATACTTTTTAAGTTTGTGTGTATACATGATTTGCTATGCTAACAAAACTGATAGGCTGATAGTATTTATTTTGTAAGTCTATCAATTGTTTTATTATAATGCCCATGCATTATAATTTACTATTTTGCACATATGGGAACCGAAATATAAGTGCGGTTGAAATTGTATCTACTAATTTTAACATTTTACGTTGAAAAAACACAAAGCGCCTTCAAAATAATGCATATTTTAATTATGTTATTTATAACTTTTATCGGAAAAAGGGTTACCATATATTTTTTCGTAAGCAAATAAAATTTAAATTAACTTTTAAATCTATTTTGTTTTTATTTAGGTCATGCGTCATTTGCGTGTGAGAGTTGATAGGAAACCGGAAAGGTGAAATTTAATACAATAGTATACAATATATATACAATAGCTTTTACAATAGTAATAAAATCTCATATTTTCTGTAATTTTCCAATATTACTCTTGTCACAAAAAAAATTACTACTCGTGTAATACAACATAAGAAATACATTTTTGTTGTCAATTGTGAACGAAAAGGTAGTAAGTAGCAATAAAGTCTCCAAAATGTTAATGTATTTAGTATAAATTGAAAAAAGTTACACAATATATTTTATAATAAAATACTTTCTATGCAATCACCACAATGCGAAACGAAAACTTGAACATACCACCTAATACATTTCAAGTCAGTCAAGTGCTACAGCCAAGTTATTTTATCGAGATCATAATTTTTTAAGATATGGTAACCCTCAAATACTTCGCTTGTTTATATAAATATGGCTGCCACTGACGAGACACTTACACTTCTAGTGATTATATGGGATTATACGAGCCCAAACGCAAAATAGTTGGACTACCTATGATAAAAAACATAAATCTTCTGATTCTTAAATTCTATCGGAAATAAAATCAATATTTTGGTATTTTTCTTAAGATATATTTATTTTGAATAGGAATAAGTAACAAAAACAAAATGACTTCAATTAAATAACGGTATAGAGCAATCTTACAAAATAAAATAACGATTTAAACATTTTTTTAAGTGCAAAATAGTTGGCCTATGGGTCTTAATTTTTATTTTACCATGGTGTTACGTCGCCTTTGGCCTTGATAACTGCTTCTATGGGTCGTGGCATTGTGTCAACTAATTTTTGACATTCTTCGTATCAAAAGACTCCCAAATATTTATGATTTTAGCTTTAAGGTCTTGAAGAGTCCGGCATGGTTCTTTTCGCAGTTTTTGATTCATTTTATGCCAGCCAGTTTCAATTGGTGAAAGATCAGGGCTGCTGGAAGGCCATTCCAGTAAAGGAATAGCTTCAGTAGATAACCACGCCATTGTAGACCTTGCAGTATGACAAGAAGCTCCATCCTGTTGGAAAATATAGTCTCCATCACTGGTTTGAAGTCGTGGTATTGATGGGAGAAGCTCATTTTCCAGAATATCCTGTACTTGGCAGCATTGACAATTTCATTTACAAAATGTAAATTGCCCAAACCCCGCCCCGACATGCATCCCCATATCATTAGAGATGCTGGAAACTTGACCGTTTTTTTAAGGCAATCTTTGTGAAAAACCTCTTGAATTTCTAATGACTCGTTTTCGTTCGTCACCCACGCTAACTTCAAACCTGGACTCATCACTCCAAATAACGGACCGCCATTGACTTAAAGTCCAGTTTTTACGTTGTTTGGCCCACTCTAGTCGCTTTTTCTTTTGTTTAGGTGTTAAAAGTGGTTTTTCTTTGGCCTATGTTTTTAACGAATTAAAATTGCTCTAATTTAAATAAATCTGAAACAAACCTTATAAAATTTGTATCCAATTTTTTTCATGGTCCGTTTGCAAGTGTCGACCGAAACACTTTTTTTTTATTCTTTCCCTCCATTGAACAGTTATTGCAGCGGCCGTTTGACGTCGATTTTCTTTTATTATTTTTTTTTAAAACTCGGCAATTTCGGGGTTTTGCAATTGGTGGGCGTCCCGTTTCTTAACCGATCCCCACATTTCCACTATTTTTGAACTTTGAGATAATGTTTCGAATTGATGAGCGCGGTAAATTCAATTGTTTTGCGATTTTATAGCTCAATAATCCCGTTTCGAAGGCTTTATTTATGGATTCCCTAAGGTCTCTTGATAATACAACGCCACACACCATGGTTGACATTAAACTATTGCTGACTTGCATAAAACAGGAGATCAATAAACAACAAAACAAGTGCATGTCATTTTTTTAATAACGGTTAACTGAAAATCTATTTAAATCTTCATAGGCCAACTATTTTGCATCCCAGAGAGAGTAGTCCAACTATTATGCACTATCTTTGTTTGAGAGAATGCAAACTGAAGCCATATGTGCTTTCTCGAATTTAGTTCTGTTTGGTCTAATTTAGTTATTAAATGTAATTTATTACATCGACAAAAAAAAATTAAAAAAAAACTGCTTGGGGACCAGAAAATATAGGCACATAAAAAATGTTAATTTGTTAATTGATGAGTAGGCCAACTATTTTGCGTTTGGGTCGTAGAAGCTTCTTTCCGATTTATGTTTACTCACGTGCGAGTAAGAAGAGAACGTTGACATCAGAAAAGTAGGTAATTTTACCTGTTCGTGAGGTAAATCTGCCTTAAATATAACTTGATTAACCCGAACATTTTCTAGATCTGTGGAACTTTACATTAGCCCTAAGGCAATTCTGCCCTTATGTTAAGGTAATTTTTACATCAATAAATAAAGTTGGAGGCAAAGTTACACATCAGATTCATGTTTACAATGGGAGGTAAAATTAAGTTATATTTAAGGCAGTCTAACCTAAATCGCATAACCTAAACAGTGCATAAATCATCTTAGTTCTCAGATAAAATTATGTATGTCTAACAAAATCCATACAAAAATATTTACCTAAGGCGTTTAAGGTAATTTTACACAGTATTTTTCCATGAGTGTATAAGCAAGTCCGCTGGTCCTAATGGTATACCTTCCATTCTTCTGAAGAATTGTCTTCATCGCTGACAAAACCATTGCGTAAGCTTTTCCATCTCTCCTTCTGTTCTGGAACCTAGAAGATGGAAGACAACAGCATTGTCCAGCCTGTTCCTAAAGAAGGCGACCCTTCCTCCCCCTCCACCTATCAACCAATTGCTCTTACGTCCCTTCTTTATAAGGTCATGAAATCGCTCAAACTCAAGAAATATCTCGAAGATCGACCGAGCTTCTTAATGACCGGCAGTACAGCTTTCCTAGCAATCGTTCAACTGGTGATCTGATGGCATATCTCACCGAAGAGTGGAACAAATCTTTACATTGTTTTGGAGAAAGCAAGATTATTGCGCTTGATATTTCTAAGGCATTTGATAGAGTTTGGCACCAGGCTCTCGTATCGAAAATGCGTGCGTTTGGCATCAACGAAACCCTTATTCATTGGATTAGAAATTACCTTCTAGATCGTTCAATACTCATGTTGTATTGGACGGTTTTAAGTCTGATCTTCAAAAAATAAATGCTGGTGTTCCCCAGGGCTCCGTTTTGTCTCCGACTCTCTTCCTCATTTTTATAAATGATCTCTTGTCTGAAACTTCTAATCCACTTCATTGTTTTGCCGACGACTCTACTCTCAGCTTTTCGTACTCGTTCCCAAATTAACGTCCATGTCCTCCGGAAGTCGAATTGTAACGGTATCATATGATAAGATCATTAAACTGCGATCTTTACAGCATTGTTTAATAAGGTGTAAAAAACCGTTTGGAGTTTAATGCTTCGAAAACTCAATGTTGTCTATTGTCGTTAAAGCAAACTATAGCCCCTATGCCATTGTCTTTAAATGGCACTTGCTTCGAAGAAACCGAAAAGCATCTTTGTTGGAATGATCTCATTCTCGAGACCGCCAAAAATGCTGCTAAATGCTTAGGATTTCTATATCGATGTAAGAAATTTTTCACCCCTTCTGATCTGGCTACAATTTATAAGGCGTTTATACGTCCAAAACTCGAGTATAACTCACATCTTTGGGCAGGTGCAGCACAATCTTCTCTCCATTTATTAGATAGAATCCAGAACAGAGCTTAACCTAACCTATCGCTTCTTTCACAAGCAATGCTCCCTCGAGGTGGCCAGTTGCATTTCTCCGCTTTGTCAGTTCAACCGTGTCTTAAATCAAATTGAACATAAAACAAATTGAAAAATAAAAATTCTTAATCTGTAAAGAATCTTGACTAAAAAGAAACCGCAATTGAATATTAAAAAGCCAAAAATTAAAAATTTCTCAAATAAAAGACGAAGACCAAAGACCCTCCAGTTATAAAAATCTCATTTAGTCCATGTACCATCTATTAATGATTCACAATACACCACCCTGTTTTTTTTAATTTAAAAAAAGGCAAAAACAAAAAGTATTCCATTGGTTCATTGAAAATAGAAAGAGAAACATTGAACTTTCAAATCGTGCACACTTAAACCCAAACTTGAATTTAAGGTGGACTTTTAAGGCATTCAAATAATCATATAAACGCATGTCAGGTTTGCATGTGCAAATTTGCAAGCAATTTCTAGGATAATATGATCACTAGATAATTTGACAAGTCATCGAAATTCCCAGCAGAACCAGAAACGGTACTCCCGCACCCGCATTAAGCGCAAATTCCTCTACGTATTTACCTCTATTGTCTCTAATGTATTCACCTGCTGTTCCCCATCTTACCATGGCATATCGCATCGGTGGCGATGGCGTCGCGGTCGTTCGTTCCTTGACTGACAATATCGCCCACATAGCAGTTAACCTTTGCAATTCACAGAAACAGGTTGATTAGGGTACACTGTCAGCATCATCCCATGAGATTTCGAATTCTATTCCACACCCGTAACTATCTGAGCTAGAATGCTTTTTTTCACCTGGTGCATACGTAGCTTTATCTATACGTAGGTATAGTCGCGGCTCTGTGGCATCATCTCTCCGATATGCAATTCAATGGTTGCTCTCACATCGACGGGTAATGTCCCACGAGCAAACCCCTCCCCATCAAGTTACCACTATAGATCGTCATCGCCACGTATCCAATGTGCGCGATACAAAATTGAAACGAACATGGTAATGTATCTCTTAATTCGTTTATATTCAGGCGACCAAGCGAATCGCATAAAAGGAATTTGCAGCCGAATCCAACTCAGCAAGGAGAATAGCACTACAGCTATACAGCTTCAGAAGCAGCATTTCTAGCTATGACAACGCAGACGATGCCGACGAGCGACGACAGGGATGCTGGAGCTGGCTCAGGCTGGTGGGCTCATCTTCCTACCTGTGGAACATTTGCATCTTTTATGGGATACTGACGAGCGGAATGAAATGTTCCTTCATCGTCAATTGTTCGCTGTAGCTGTAGGAATTAATTGAATCGTCCTAGTTAGACTAAAGAAGAGAGACGGAGATATATTTGATGGTGCACTTATTTATGTGACATTTGTGTGTGTATTTTTGCTATGACGTGCACATCCTGAATGTGGGGTTTTGTATGACAATAGTTAGGATATGTGGGAAACACGGAGGACCACTAATGCAATGCCTGGAAATTTAATGAGTCACTTAATTGCTGCGACAGAATGAGCTCTGTCGATTCACCTCTGGAATGAGCGTGTGCGAGTCTGAAAGGTAGTCACTCCCTGTTTGTATCCTGTCACTAGAAGGATGAATGCAATTTTCAAAGGCGATGCTTTTGTTTCGGGAAATTCTAATTTGAGAAATTTTATTACATACGAGTTAAAAAAAAACAAGCCTTTGAGAATTGTTGGTGTTAATCTTGGTGCATGAAGAAGCTGGTGAAAACATAACAACCTCTCCAACAACTAAAGACCATTTTCTGGGACTCAAAGTTATTGCTTAAATCTATTTTCGGAATTCTACAGAAATAAATATTGCAATGTTGGGGTTATACGAGTAGCACAAATGAACAAGAAAACTATATTAACCAAAGGCCTGTATAATTATGAAGCCCTTATACTTACCAAGCCGTTTGGTAGAAAATAACAACACAAGCTGGGCAATAACTGTCAAAGAGTGTTCTAAGGAAATCCTATAAATGGTGTGTACCTGTTTATTATTCGTAGAAGGTAGACTAGAGCGAAATAGTCCTTGCACTCGAAGTACAAAGGTTTAGAAAACCCTGTTTCAAGAGTTTGAGAAGTAAAAGCCAGGAGGATACCTTGCTCAGAACGGCTTTGTTAATCAACCAGCTCTAACTGCTTAGATACAGGGAAATTGATTCATCATAAGAGATACATACAAGTAGCTATTCTAGATTGCTTTGAGTAAATGATGACCTTAGCTGCAGTTACAATTAGCTACTATGGCCATCATTTGATATGGGTGGTTTAAATGGAACAACAAGCTCGATAACATGGCTTCATGGAAAAATTGATTGTACGCCCGTCTTTCCGTTTACATGGATACTGACTGATGTTGTTGAGCATTAGCATTTTAAATTTACACAGAAACTTCAGTTTTCAAAAACAGACAAACGCTGAATTGGCAGTGTCAATTATGTATGAAATTATCGAAAAGGAAGAGAAAAAGGAACAAAATAAAAGACTAAGAATTTCAAAAAGAATGTTGTTATTGAGAAAACTTGTTCATATGTATAAAATTCATTTTTAAATAACTTAAACAACTCCTTTAGTAGTTGGAGATTAGAACAGGATGCCATGTGATTCAATCAAATATTAGTTTATGCAAGAACAAAACTTATAAGTCGTTGTAGTGATTCTTAAAAAACGGAAGCTTTTATGTACATACATATTTTTTAAAACATTTCTAATACAAAAATGTTGGTACGCCAAATTTTTTTATTATTTACGAATAAAAATTAAATTTCAAAAAAAATATTGAGCCGTTATACCAAATTTTCCAAAAAAAATTGATTTTTTTTTTCAAAAATTTAAAAAATTTAAAAAATATTTATTTTTCTTAAGTTTTGAATTTATTGAAAGCTGCTCTATAAAATAAATTCAATATCCGTTATGCCGATAATGAGAAATTAAAAATTAGGAAAAGTGGTAGGTATAAGCTGATTTTTTTTGTAAGAATTAATTGAAATAAGAAAATTATCAAAATTCTAGCCGTTTTCGAGAAAAATACGATTTTCGAAAACCATTTTCTTAACATGTATTATCTTATATCTTGTATAATGTATTAAGAAACAATAATTCGTCAAGTTTAAAAAAAAAGTCGAGCATGGAGTTTTCGACATATTGAGTTTTGAAAAAAATTTTTTTTTTTAAATCCAAACTTTTTTTGAAAATATGAGTACCTACACAATAATATTCAAACTTTTGGGAAGTTTTGGCATACAAAATATCATCAAAATTGTTTGTACCATGTTTGAGAAAATCAAAAACAAAACAAAATGGTTCGATGCGGGGTACCTTTGATTTCCATTTCTCGAAATTTTTTTTTCAACCATTACCTAGCTTTAGCTAAATAAATTTGTTTGGTATATCTTTTTTTAAATCTATCAAACAGATTTTGAAAAAAAAAATATTAATTAAATTTCAAAAAAAAAATCGTATGGCAGGTACCGTTATTTTTGGTCTTAAAAAAAAAGAAAAAAACGTGGGGGGCGAATAAAAATACTATCTACTAAGCTTAAAGAAAATTAGCTGAGCCGTTTAGACTGTAGTCGAACAGACAGTCTGACAGACAGAATTGCGAGACCCACTTTTTTGGTCCTCGATATTAACGTAATATCAACTTTGATCAATATCTCAATTTCGATTTTTTTACGAATGCATAACTTGCGAAGGGTGGTTAAATTTTGAGGGCCGATGTTGAATGTGAACCACACCTAAACGTCAAGTATTTTTCTCCATTTCATTTGACATTTCTCAATTTCAGACTAACTCAATTTGAACCATGGAAAGATACACAATGGAGCAACGCGTTAAAGTTATTCAGGATTATTATGAAAATGGGCGTTCAAATCAAAGTGCATATCGTGCACTTCGTGATTTTTTCGGTCAATTTAATCGTCCAAATGTTCGTACAATCGGAAAAATCGTGCTAAAATTTGAGCAAACCGGGTCTGTAGGAGATGTGAAAACACCAGTCCATGCTCGTACAGCTCGTTCTGCAGAAAATATTGCTGCTGTTCGCGATAGTGTCACTGAAGAGCCGTCTACCTCAACTTGTCGTCGTGTCCAACAATTGCACCTCTCACGCTCGTCGTTGATGAATATTATGCATAAAGACTTGCATTTACACGCTTACAAGGAGCAATTGACTCAAGAACTAAAGCCTCTTGACCATTTCAAGAGTCGTCAATGGTCAGAAAGATGACAAGAAATGGCAACAGTGGATGATCAATTTTCGATGAAAATCATCTTCAGTGATAAGGCACATTTTCACCTCAGTGGATTCGTCAATAAGCAGAATTGCCGCATTTTGGCGAATGATAATCCAAGATTGATTGTCGAAAAACAAACGCACCCACAAAGAGTGACTTTTTGGTACGGTTTATGGGCTGGTGGCATCATCGGGCCGTATTTTTTCCAAAATAAGGCCGGTTAGGCAGTTACTGTGAATGGTGTTCGCTATCGTGAGATGATAACGAACTTTTTATGTCCCGAATTGGAAGATATGGATGTGGACGATATGTGGTTTCAACAGAACGGTGCCACTTGCCACACAGCTAACGAAATAATGGCTCTTTTGCGCGACAAATTAAATGGCCGTGTTATCTCACGTGGTGCCGATGTCAATTGGCCGCCAAGATAATGTGATTTGACACCGTTGGACTTCTTTCTTTGGGGTTATTTGACAGAAAAGGTGTACGTCGATAAGCCAGTAATAATTCAAGAGCTAAGGGATGAGATAATTCGGCACATTAACGGCATAGAACCTCAATTATGCCTCAGCGTCATCGAAAATTTTAACCATCGGATGGAGGTGTGCCTGTAATAAAAAGAAAAGACAATAATTTCCTAAATAAATTTGTGTTTTATTCAAAATCAACATCGGCCCTTAAAATTTAACCACCCTTTATAAATGTAGCTATGTATAAGTCGCAAGTAAAAATGGATTAGAGAGAGATGAAAATACTCCCAAGCAAATTTGATGGACGAGCCGATGGTTAAATCTTCATCGGGCTATATAAATTGTTTGCGTAGGGATGCTGCAATATATGAGGAGCTATTGGATATGGTGAAGCTTTATACATATAGAGATTCTATTTCTGCCAATGAACGAACGGCTATCCGTTACCCTACAGCTACCCTACGCATCGCTAAATTAACTCTAAGTGTTTTTATAATAGAAACATGCCAAGTACTATGGTACTATAAGTATTAAGGATTTGTATCTATTACAGTTAGTAGGGGAAGATGGCCTAAAATGGCCCACTAAGGTAAAATGGCCCCTTGCTAGAAATTATAGAATCGAACAGAACTAGAAGGTTTTGGTTAAACAAATCTTTAGTTTATCTGGCATCACTGACATAAACGAAATATTAGCAGCTTCAAGTTATTGTTTGAAATTTTACAGGTCAAACTCTCTCTAGCCATCTACAAAAGTAGAACCAATAAAATGTTGTAAAAAGTTTGTTGAGAAAAAAAAATTAGAAAAAAACATTGAATTTTGGAGAAAACAGTAAATGCATGTACGTATTAAGTATTTCTTATTAATTTACTGAAATCAGTTGGCTTATAAATATTTCAGTGTGTTCGGAATTAAAACTTAAATAAAAGAACCCTAAATGGGCAAAATGGCCTACCAAGCACTCGTCTAAAATGGCATAGTGTGCCATTTTATACTTACCCTTACATTTTCATTTGCTTTATAGTGAAAATGGCTGGAAAATATAAACGATGTAAAGAGAGGCAGTCCTGGACTGATAATGCTAACAAAAGCCCTAAATGCCGTCCAAAAAAAGTAAATTTGTGATATTTGCAATAATTGAGTATTATATTATAATTTTTACTTTTCCTTATTTTGTATTTTAACTGAAGTTATTTTAAATGAATTGTTGTTTTTTTTTTCTTTTTTTTTGTTGAGTATTGTTTATGTTTATTTTACTTTGAACTAAGATTTGAATAAAATAAAGTTTAAATTAAATTGAAAATGGTTTTTGGTTTACTTGCCTAGTTGATTTACTTGCAAGCCAGTATGCCATTTTACCCGGACAATTTTGATCGTTGGAATTTGAACAGTTTCTGAAAATTAAATAATTTAAATATTTTTTGAAACTTTTTAAACTCGTAAAGCAAAAAAATGTTATCGTTATTGAGCAGTTCCTCTAAAGAGTAATATTTTTTTTTGTAGCTGGCTTACAGCTCCAAACCGTTGCTGGTTGGTCGGAATTAATTCTGTAAATATTCTGCTGATACAAAAATTATATTAGGTTCTTGACTTAAGACCATGATGTACTGGTGCATAATTCGAAAAGGTGATTTCTCAAGCAAATATGAATTTATGCAAGAATTTATGCAAATTATGAGTCGTTGTAGCGGTTTCTTTAAAAATTAAACTTTTATCTAAAAATTTTTAAAAACATGTTTTAAAAAAAACATTTGTTGCTTCTATATAGGAAATTTTATTTAATTCCGTTACATGTCAATAATTACAAATTCAAAAATTTAAAAATGTTTCTATGGTAGGTACAGTCAGTAATATCTTAATTTTAAAATTTGTTTTTTTTTTTTAATTAGTTTATTGTGAGAAAAAAAAATGTTATCAAGATTCTAGGCGCCGTTTTTTGAGGAAAATATTATTTTCGAAAACTATTTTTTAACATTTGTACGGTGGTTACCGTTATTTTGAGATAAAATAATTTATATTTCTCAAATCTTGTAGATTGTATCAAGAAACTTTTAATTATTAAGTTTAAAAAAATTGAGCATAAGGTTTTCGAAATATTGAGTTTTAAATTGTTTCTCAAAATCCAAACTTTTTTTTTGAAAATTTGAATACACAATACTATTCAAATTTTCAGGGAGCCTTAGAACAACAAAAATGATAAAAATCGATTTAACTGTTTTTGTGAAAATCAAAAACAAAAACGAAATTGGTCCATTAATAACCATTTTTCGGAATTTTTTTCCATCCCTCAGCTATAGCTTTAACTAAATGAAATTTTTTTAACTGGTTTTTGAAAAAATCTGTCGAACAGTTCTTAAGAAAAAATATATTTATAATAAAAATCGTATGGAAGGTACCGTTATTTTTGGTCCTAAAAAAAAAAACAGAAAAAAAAACTTGTGTGGGGAAAAAGTTAAAATTGATATCTACCAAGTGTTCTCTATCATCGTAATGTTAACTTTCATCAAAATCTCGAGCTCGATTTTTTTTACGAGTGCATAACTTGCCTTATATCTAGTACCTACGGAGGACTCACAGCTGTACCGAACCAAGTCACAAAAAAAAATCCAAAACTAACGCCAAAATTTCCGCAAAATTGACCTCTATTAAGAGCTGTACAGCTCTAAATAGTGGTCAATTTTGCGGAAATGTTGGAGTTAGTTTTGGATTTTTTTTATGACTTGGTTCGGTACAGCTGTGAGCCCTCCAATTATATAAGTCGCAAGTAAAAATAATACAGAATGTAATGTAGTCTAGTGTAGCATGTGTAGAATAATGTAGAATGTAGTGTATACATATATGCGGTCTTCCAAATAACTTGTACGCATGCAAAACATTCAATAAGAAGACTCCACAGAGAAAGTAAAAAGTATCTGCACCAAGCTTCTGCAGCTTCTCCACGATGCCATGGTGGGCCATGTTGGCCAGTTGTCTGCAAATCCAAGGAATTCAATTCGAAGCAGAACACAGTGTCTCTAGAGTCTAGAGCTTTGAAAGGAGCCAAAAAATCCCACATTCAATTAGAATGAAAAGAAGCAGGTTGCTTCACATTCTACAGACATGCTGTCAATGCAAAGGTCGGTGTTAGTGATGATAAAATGTACTTCAGTGGTAAAATCTTCAGCGGGAATCTAGAGCTGCGTACTCGTATGAGACGTGGAGATAAGTAGGGTTACCAGATTTTGAACGAAACATATTTCTTTGCAATTTGGAAAAACATGAAATAAGGACATGAAAGTAGGCATTCTATTGCTAACTCTTCAATTAATTGCTATTATATTAGCAAAGGAATTTGTTATTATGACTTTAAAACAAATTTTTTTGGAATTTATAGTTTCTGGAAACGTTACAACTATTATCATAGAAATTCCATAAGAAACTTCAAAAACATATTTGAACAAATCTCAAAAGAGAACAAGGTCTAAGTCATTCAATGTTGCGTGAAACAAGGATGAAGTCAGAAAAATAGATATCTCAATTAATGAGAACAAAAAAATTCATAGCCTTCGGCTGGAATGTTTTAATTCCATCTAATTATTCTGGGTTTTAAGTAGTTACCCACTTATACAAAGTTTTCATAATACAAATTTGTAACAGAATACAGATAATTATACCGGAGGGAGAGAAAAGAACTTATTAGCATTTAAAACGAAAAAAACGGATGAAAGTTCTTGGGTGACAATTCACCCTTCTTTGATGATTTTGCTTTTGATAAAAAAAAACATCCATAGTAAAAATCTTAGTTGTGTTGATAGGAAAGTCGTTGCTCTGATTACTTCGGGGATAAAAAAGGCAATGTGCCTCGGTCTTTGCGACGCACGGGGACAATTAGTCTTGGATAACACGATGCCCTAAGCAACATTTCTATCTATCTTCTATCGCAAGAAAAAATTGTTAAATGCAAAATATAATTCTAAAGCATTTATTGGCTTAGATTACTTTTCTTTCAAGTCAACTGGGTTAAGGAATCTTAGCACCTCATTTGTGGGATTTAAGAAACGAAGTTTACCATGTAAAAGGTTAGAATATGATAGTAAAAGATCAACCTGTTTCATGAATTGATTAGGCAGTGTTAATTTTGATGAATTTTTGAACTTTTTGATGACATACTTTTTTTTTTGTTTATAAAATTCTTAAATTAAGTGATGATATATCTGGAGAACAGTAAATAGGTAAATCCATTCCCATCTTAATTTTTGTTGAATATGAAATTGATTATATATATATTCATATCAATTCATTAACTAATTGTAAACTGGCTTCAAACTTTTTCTCATCACTGTAATGTACATACATCTCGACTGAAAAGGTAAAGTATCTTAAGTCGACTTAAGATATTTCGCGTTTTTTTGTTGATCCTTAGTGCCATTCTAAAAGGCTACAGTTCTGTGTTATCGGCTTCCTTCTATCTCACTCCTGTGCTTTTTTATAGACAAAAACAACTTAAGTCCACATAAGATTGTGTGTTCTGCTTAATTTTAAAACCTAAAATAGACTTAAGATTATATTGGCTTAAGACTTTTTTATTATTGTGAAATCGTAAATCATATTAAGTTGACTTAAGATATTTTCGGGCGTGCAAACAGGAACAAAAGTCATCCTTAAGTCGACATAAGATAAAATCCTTAAAAAAATTCCAAAAAAGTGTGAAAACGCAAATCATCTTATATGAACATAAGATGAATTTTTAAATTTAAAACTAAAATTTTTCGCTCCCTAAGTAATCATAGGATATTTTACCGTTTGCAAACCTAAAACAATTTCCGTAATAACAAGGACATACGATATTTTTAAGCGAATTTTGTTTCTAGATTGTCTTTTGTGCGACCGTTTTTCTTATTTTTTCATTTACATAGTGTTTCAGACAGTTTTGTTTCATACGCGATTGAAATATTATTACAAATGAAACACATACGTATACAACAAAAAAGAGTTGAATTGCACGAATTAAAAATACATTTTATAAAAATAAAACATGGATTTAATGAGATAAAGAAGTTCGAATGTATGAAATTGCCGTCTGATTTCCAGAAAACTAAGAATTTATTCACACAAAGCTCAAAAATATTTTAATATTAAAAGAATTTTAATGCTAGAAATTTCTTCAAAGCTTTTCAAGAATACAATTTGGGATACCAATTTTAAGTAATTACGTAGTAGTATTGGCGGATAGTCAAACAAATGTCAAACAACCTACTATTTTTAATTTCTTTGTATGATACTACTTAACAATTTGTTAACTTTAAAGTAGTTTACTAACTCATTCTTAGTTTAAAACATTTTCCAACTAGTATCGTACTAAAGGAATTCTTAATAAATTGCTTCTGAACACACCGAAAACATTGTAATTTCGTGCAAAAAAATAAGTTAACAAATCTTTTGTGGCGTTTCTAAAAGCACGATATTCTTACGATGATTTTAACTTTTATAAAAGGGTAGATATAGATATAGTATGATCCTATATTCGAATAAAATTTGCTAAATCGTTGATTTAACTTAGTTTTATATCAAATCAGCCTTAACGTTGGTCGTTACTAATTCAATTAAAATTTTGTGCCATTGATTTTAGGAAATAATTTAAAAAAATAATCGTTTCACTTGTTTTGAAGATATTGATTTTTCAAAAAACAAAATTAATTTTTTTATTTCAAAAGATCAAAAAAATATTTTTGCGAATGTTCTTATATAAAATATTATTTTAAGCTTCGGGGGTTCCTGCTAAAAAAATGGTTTAAATCGTTAGAACCGTTAATGAGAAAGTCGAAAATAAAAAGAAAACGGTTGTGTGTACTGACGTACGCGCGGTAGAAGTAAAACTTCCTTACATGTCGCTGTCTTTGACTGATAGCGTGTCGTTTTGACACGTCACTGACAGCTGCATAGACATTTGTTTACACTCAACGCCGGAAAAGAAGTTTTACTTTAAAAAAAAAAACGGTTCTATGACAGGTACCGTTAATAACATGTTATTCAGCCGTTTTCGAGATAAATAAGATCTTACACTACGGGTGCGATACCGGTAGTTTCGGAGGTAAAAACAATTTTTAATTTCTCCTATCTCCCCTTGGGTCCCTTAGGTAAAGTTTTTCCAATAGTTTTTTGTTATTATTAATTTGACTTAAAAATATGTTTTCATGTAACATTTTTTACAGTTATCAATGATTTTTTTTAAATAATTTATTTTATATTTTATTTTAATATTTTTTAAATAAATTATCTGAATAAAACTAAACTGTTTCTATTCTGTGAACCAAATGTGATTTTATAGGCTTTTTTTTAAAGAAATTTAAATCTTTATTAGTTATTATTTTTTTTTATTATTAAAGCTCTATAGAACAAATGTGGCTTTTTCATATACGACTTAAATAAAAAGAAAAACCACCAAATATCATCTTAAATCTCTTTTTTTCCACTTTTGCACACGCAACTCATCTTAAATGGACATAAGAATTGAAAACGTCCTTCGAAAACGCAAGGCGATTTGGTTATGGAAAATTTCATGAAAAGGATATGGTCCTGTAAGCGTGGTCTTGGCGGCCATTTGGCTGATGTTGTGTTCCATTATTAACGGCATACCTTTCTCTTTATAATGAAATAAACATCCGATCATTTATCTCCAAAAATGCCATTTTTCTTTGAATATCAAAATAACACCTCTTATTGGAAAACCCTTTATTTAGCCAATTGAATTATATTGGCCAGAGCGATGTGATCCCGACGACGGTAAAAGATGCTTTGTGTTCGAAGGATGCTCAAAAATGAAAGGATGCAATGGAGGTTGAGTATCGAGCCCTAATGTCAAACAACACTTGGGATTTAGTTGAACTACCAGTGGACCGAAAACCAGTTCCTTCAAAGTGGGTCTTTAGCGTAAAGACAGATGTGGAAGGTAAAATAGAAAAGTATAAGGCCCGTCTTGTAGCCAAAGGCTTTAGTCAGAAGCTGGGAATAGACTTTCACGAAACATTTTCACCCGTCACTCGTTATTCGACGATTCGATTAATTTTATCTTTGTCAGTTCAGTATAGTCTTCATTTACACCAAATGGACGTAACCAGTGCCTACCTAAACGGGGAGTTGAAGGAAGAGGTTTTCATGTACCAGCCAGAGGGCTACGTTTCTACAAGTGAACCCGATCATGTTTGCAGACTGAGGAAGTCTCTGTATGGTCTGAGGCAGTCTGGTCGCGAGTGGAATGCAAAGCTGGACGAGACTCTGAAAAGGCTGGGATTTATTCAAATTGAAGCTGATCGTTGCGTGTACACAATGAATAATAAAAGCAGTATTAATATTATCGCAGTTTACGTGGACGACATACTCCTTGCATGTTCCGATGAAGGGGAACTCCTGTCAATTAAAACGAAAATAAAACAGGAATTTGATGTGGTGGACAAAGGGCAGGTTGGTGTTTTCTTGGGCATGGAGGTTAAGCAGAACCAGCAGAGAAACTTTGTTAGCATAAGTCAAAAGAAGGCGATCTCATCAGACTTACAAAATGGAAGACTGTAAAGGGAGGAGTACACCTTTAGAACCAGGTCAGAAATTTGTAAGATGTAAAACCTTCCAGAGATGTGAATTGGCAGACGTGAAGGAGTATCAAAGGCTGATTGGGTCGTTGATGTACATTGGGCATGCAACGCGACCAGACATTTTACATTCCGTTAATAAGCTGTCACAGTTTAATCAGAATCCGCATGAAGTTCATATGATGGCAGCTAAGCATATTATCAGGTACTTAAAAAATACAATTAACTATAATTTGTCTTATCGCAAACTAGGCAAATTACTTTGTGGGTATTCCGATGCCGACTGGGCATCAAACTTCGACAGACGCTCTTACACTGGGTATGTGTTCAAGCTCAGTGGTGGTTCAATCTCATGGTCAACGAAGAAGCAACCGACAGTGGCGCTGTCAAGTACGGAGGCAGAATACATGGCCTTAACTTCTGCAGCAAAAGAAGCGGTATACTTGCGTGCGCTGATTTCAGAGATGGGCTTTAAGAATATTGTAAGCAGTCCCACAACTATCTTCTGCGACAACCAAAGTGCGCAGCATCTTGTTAGAAATCCCGTATATCACGAACGCAGCAAACATATTGATATACGCTTTCATTATGTGAGGGAAATATACAAACGATCGGGGATAGATCTAGCCTATATACCTACTGAAGATATGACAGCAGACATTCTTACTAAGAATTTATTAAAATCAAAACATTTGAAAATAACAAGCTTATTAGGTCTTGAAAATTGTAATTGAAATTATGTTTTGAATTAGTTAACGCATTGCGGGATAGTTTGTTGAATATGAAATTGATTATATATATATTCATATCAATTCATTAACTAATTGTAAACTGGCTTCAAACTTTTTCTCATCACTGTAATGTACATACATAATTGATTTAACGTAAAGTTCAACCTAACTGGATTACTATGTACTTTATTATAATCATTAGATCATACGATGTACTTTAAGTTTTAGTCTCTTATTAGGCATCGAATTAAACAGTTCACTAAAGATTAACTGACTTGTTTTATTTTTCCCTAACAATTTTTAGTAAGAAGTGAAGAGACATTCTTTGATATATTTTTAGTGAAAATTGTAGCTTTGATTGAATGGAATACTGAAGGTCTATGTTCCTCAGCCGCTATCACCTAAGAAAATGGGTACTGCCTCTTGCGATGTATCAGTACAGGTCCCCTTGTCTTGAAAAATGTTTCTCATTTTAGCCGTTAGGACTCGGCAGAAAATTGTATTGTAGGGCAGCTCCATATCAGTCGATAACACGCGCACAGGAACGGTTAAGAGTTGTAAGTCATCAGGTTCATGTTCACAACGAGCCGTTCTGCCTCTAATTTAATTACCTTTTTTATTAATAGAAATCTACATATCTAACAGATCTTGAAATTTCCGTAATTTAATATTTGTATGTGGCAACAGTTAGAAAAGGCGGCCACGAGCAGTCTTGCACGGTGACCCAATAACACTTATTGCGCCGGCCGCCCGCCGCGAAGTGAAGTTTTGATAGCAAACACTTGCAGGTTTTCTCTCTTTGAATAAACGGGATATGATGAATAACATATGTATGTATAAGTCTACAAGGAATAATTTTCAGAATGATTGAGCTCTCAATTCGTTCAGAGCAGGACATTTACAGAGGAAATGAATGATTGTTTGTTTCTATTTCCTGCTGGTCCCTACAGCTGAGACAAAGGTCATATGCAAAATGATGAGTTCAAGCTTTTTACTCACTTTTCTGAGAACTTTCCTAGAGTGGTACGCAAAAAAAAAAATACAGAGACTGAGATCGATCTCATCCTGTGAGTTCGAACTCAAAGTGTTGAGATCGATCTCTTGAAGAAAGCTCGATGTGAGAAAGTTTTGATATGCAAAAATATAAGTTAATGATTGAGTTAATGAGATCGATCTCATGAATTGTTGAGCATGGGTTTTCTCTTACTCAGTTCACAAACAACTATCAAAATGGCCGAGAAGATGTCCAATCGGTGAAGATTTTCGAAAATTGTATAGATTTAGTGAAGCGGGTGTGCAATTATTGACCGATGAGTTTTTGGGCCCAACTCTGGAAACACGTGGTGGTGCTTTGACCCATCAAGAAAAAATGAGGACTTTTCTGCAATATATAGGAGGTCCTGGATTCAAAGTGGAGTTGGTGAAGTTATTGTTGTCAATCAATCAACGATATCTAGGGTGGTACAGCAAGTCGCAACAAAAATTGCAAGCCGTGAGGCTGATTAGATAATATTCCCATACACTTCTGAGGAAATAGAAGAAGTGCAAAGGTTATGAAGCCGTAAGTATGAGTTTCCTTATGCCATTGGAGCTTTTGATTGTACACATGTACGTATAAAGAAACCACTCCATCACCACGAGGAGTACGTCAACCGCAAAGGATACTAATCAATAAATGTACAGGCTACGTGCAACGCGGATGAACAATTTACAAAAATTCAAGTTTTCTGGCCAGGATTCTTTCACTACTCTCGTATTTTAAAAAATAGTTTCTTATTTAATCATTTGAATAATAATTCTTCAGCAATATTACTGGGTGATGAAGGGTATGGCATAACGCCTTGGTAAATGACACCATATAAACAAATATGTAACGATGCCGAGCGTAAATTTAATGTTGTTTTAACAAAAGAAAGAGTAAGAGTTATAATTGCAAGATGTTTTGGGCAAATAAAGTAACGTTTTCCGATTTTGTAATATAAAGTTCGAGTAAAGCAAGATACAAATCCAAGTTTAATCAGTTCTTGTTTTGTCTTACATAACTTTGCAAAATATTTAAATGAAGACGAATTTATTATGGATTCAAATAATCGAAATAATGAAAATGTAAAAAAAAGTAAAACAAACAATTAAATAGCTAAAGTAGATTTGCAAAGAAAAATTTATGAAGTATAAACTTTTGACTTAAAGAAGAAAACACAGAAACTATGTTCTATAAATTGATTTTATTCGATTTCATTTATTTAACTGCCTATGTGAAAATTCTATGTACAAATTAATATAAAGACAAACAAAAATAAAATAATCATGCTTATTTTGACATTCTCATAAATAGTCTATTCGTTAGAAAGATTCTATTCCTTCGAATGAACTTTCTTAATTTTGAGATTCGAACGAATAACATTCATTTGCGAAAGATAGCATAAAATGAACTTCAAAAGAGATTCATTTTCATTATCAGCTACTATATTTCTATTTGAATTAGTATGACCGTCTTACATTTTTTTTTTAAACATTTTATAGATGTTGGATAAAGAATCAAGAAACAAAATAAATAATACACTTTTTCATTTAAAAGTAAAGTTTAACCATAAAAAACTACATATTCATTACATTTTTTGTGTCAACTCAGCTGTTTTGAAACTATTCTTAAAAAAAAAATAAGTTGTTCATGACGCGTTCTAAATTTTTATTTTTTTTCGTATACACTTGGTCACACTAAAATATCAAAAACAAAAGAGAAGTGTTTGTGAAATGTCAAAACCAAAAAGTGAAATCTTTGTTTAGTTGTAATTGTTTAATAATTTAAATTTCTTTGATAAAAATATAAAATAATAAATAAACAAAATGCACGACTGGATCGCACTGGATCTTATGTAAAAGTACTTTGGAATTTAAGATACATTTTATAAATATAAAACATGGATTTAATGAGATAATAATGTTCAAATGCATAAAATTACCGTTTGGTTTCCGGAAAAGTATGAATTTATGCAAATGAACCTTAAAAAATCGTTTAATTATTAAATAATTTTTTTATATAAGAAATTTCTCTAAAATTTTTCAAGAAAAAAATGTGGAGTGCGAATTTTAAGTATTGAATAATATTGGTTTTAGGAAATAATTTCAAAAAATAATCGTTCATAGGTTTGAAGATGTTAATTTATTTTTTTTTTTTTTTAAACCCAATAAATATTTTTTCGAATATTTTTATATAAATTTTGTTTGACCAAAATGTGGCTTATGTTCATAATATCACACCTAATTTTTTTTATCAAAATCGTTAGAGCCGTTTTCGAGATAAATAAGATTTTGCATTACGGGTGTATGGGGGGTACCCTTAGTTTTGGAGCTAAAAAAATAATTTTAATTTTTCCTCTAGGGAATCACCGAAGACCCTTAACTACCGAGATTGAAAGAAATAGGTGCAGGGGTTTAGGCTGTAGTGAGAGGTACAGACATACAGACACACTGAAACATGTTTTTTGTGTACTAAATTTTCCTTAAAATTTTTATAAAAAAAATTTATATGCAAATTGTGAGTATTTAATAAAATACATTTTAAAACGTAATTTAAAAATTTAATCGTGTATCGGTTTTCAAGATATTGAATTTTCAAAAAAAAAATTGTATTATTTTTTTAAAAATCCAAAAACTATTTTTTCGAAAAAAATTTTAGTTTATATTTTTTCAAATGCAAAGCAGCTCCTGTATAAAAATTTTGGTGAAAATCGTTAGAGCCGTTGGTGAGAAATTCGAAAATCAAAAAAACCGTTCTATGACAGGTACCAATAATAACATTTCCCCCCAAATTTTTGTTTGACCAAAATGTAGTCCATGTCCATAATATCACACCTAAATTTTTTTATCAAAATCGTTAGAGCCGTTTTCGAGATAAATAAGATTTTGCATTACGGGTGTATGGGGGGTACCGTTAGTTTTGGAGCTAAAAAAAAAATTTCAATTTCTCCTCTAGGGAATCACCGAAGACCCTTAACTACCGAGTTTGAAGAAAATACCTCCAGTAGTTTAGGCTGTAGTTCGAGGTACAGACATACAGACATACAGACATACAGACATACAGACATACAGACATACAGACAGACAGACGGAATTGTCGGACCCACTTTTTTCGTCTTCGCTATCATCGTAATGTCAACTTTGATCAAAATCTCGAGTTCGATTTTTTTTCCAAATGCAGAACTTGCCCTATAGTACCTATATCGCAAGTAAAAATGGCATTTGTGTTGTTTATAAATGAAGATGGTGTTGAAGAAGTGCAGAGAAGAAGGATAGTGGATGCTTTCCGTATCAACGCGGGTGGTAAAAAAAAACCCTTTGGTACCTCCGGGTTTTCTTCCACTATTTTGATTAACTTTTCCTTTTGTTCGCGGTTTGTCCAGTTGGAATGCGACCTTTAAACATAAAACAACAAAAAAATTAATAAAATTAATTTATTTTCCATGAAATAATTAAAAACTTCATGTTTTGTTTCTTACTCGACAGAAAAATTCAATCGACACAAAAATGACATTTAAATTCATTCTTTCGAATGTCAAAATTAAATTAGCTTTCACAAATGAATGAACTTTCTATGGATTGGGTGAACTTTCGATTTGTTCGATTAACATTCTAATCGCCGAGTCTCAAAATTAAGTTTCAACGAGTTCGACTCACTTTCGAACGAAAGAGAATGTCAAAATAAGCACCAATACTATATTTTTACTTGCGATATAGGTACTATAGGGCAAGTTCTGCATTTGGAAAAAAAATCGAACTCGAGATTTTGATCAAAGTTGACATTACGATGATAGCGAAGACGAAAAAAGTGGGTCCGACAATTCCGTCTGTCTGTCTGTATGTCTGTATGTCTGTATGTCTGTATGGCTGTATGTCTGTATGTCTGTATGTCTGTATGTCTGTATGTCTGTACCTCGAACTACAGCCTAAACTACTGGAGGTATTTTCTTCAACTCGGTAGTTAAGGGTCTTCGGTGATTCCCTAGAGGAGAAATTGAAATTTTTTTTTTAGCTCCAAAACTAACGGTACCCCCCATACACCCGTAATGCAAAATCTTATTTATCTCGAAAACGGCTCTAACGATTTTGACAAAAAAAAATTTGGTGTGATATTATGGACATGGACTACATTTTGGTCAAACAAAAATTTGGGGGGAAATGTTATTAGGGGTACCTGTCATAGAACGGTTTTTTTGATTTTCGAATTTCTCACCAACGGCTCTAACGATTTTAACCAAAATTTTTATACAGGAGCTGCTTTGCATTTGAAAAAATATAAACTAAAATTTTTTTCGAAAAAATAGTTTTTGGATTTTTAAAAAAATAATACAGTTTTTTTTTTGAAAATTCAATATCTTGAAAACCGATACACGATTAAATTTTTAAATTACGTTTTAAAATGTATTTTATTAAATACTAACAATTTGCATATCAATTTTTTTTATAAAAATTTTAAGGAAAATTTAGTACACAAAAAACATGTTTCAGTGTGTCTGTATGTCTGTACCTCTCACTACAGCCTAAACCCCTGGACCTATTTCTTTCAATCTCGGTAGTTAAGGGTCTTCGGTGATTCCCTAGAGGAAAAATTAAAATTTTTTTTTTAGCTCCAAAACTAACGGTACCCCCCATACACCCGTAATGCAAAATCTTATTTATCTCGAAAACGGCTCTAACGATTTTGATAAAAAAAATTAGGTGTGATATTATGAACATAAGCCACATTTTGGTCAAACAAAATTTTCGGGCAAAATGTTATTAGGGGTACCTGCCATAGACCCGTGTTTTTTTATTTTCGACTTTCTCATTAACGGCTCTAAGGATTTTAACCCAAAATTTTCAGCAGGAGTCCCCTTAAGTTAAAAATAATATTGTATATAAAAATATTCGAAAAAATATTTATTGGGTTTTAAAAAAAAAAAATAAATTAATATCTTCAAACCTATGAACGATTATTTTTTGAAATTATTTCCTAAAACCAATATTATTCAATACTTAAAATTCGGACTCCACATTTTTTTCTTGAAAAATTTTAGAGAAATTTCTTATATAAAAAAATTATTTAATAATAAAACGATTTTTTAAGGTTCATTTGCATAAATTCATACTTTTCCGGAAACCAAACGGTAATTTTATGCATTTGAACATTATTATCTCATTAAATCCATGTTTTATATTTATAAAATGTATCTTAAATTCCAAAGTACTTTTACATAAGAGCAAGTTTCGTGCGATCCAGTCGTGCATTTTATTTTATTAAAATTGTTTTAAAAATTTTTTTATATAAAGGCTTATTTTTTTAAGAAACCACTACAAAGACTTATAATTTTTGTTCTTGCATAAACCTATTTAAATCCTATTTTAACCTGCAACTACTAAAGAAGTTGTTTAAGTCATTTAAAAAATTAATTTTATGCTTATGAACAGTTTTTTTCTAATAACATTCATTTTTGAAATTCTTAGTCTATTACATAAGAGCATGTTCGTGTGACCCAGTCGGGCATTTTATTTCTTCTTCTTTTTCAACTCACCGCAAGGAAGCAACAATTTAAACTAGTTAATACGAAGAGCTTTGAGATCGATATCACATCCATCGAGTCAGAGCTGTTAAGAGCGAACTCATTTTTTTGCATATGAAACTAAGTCCGAGTTCGGCTCTGCTCGGTCGAACTCACCTGTGAGTTCAAGCTCGTTAACTCGGACTCAGAGATCTTTCTCATCTTTTAGCATATGACCCAAAGAATATTGTAAGGAATACCCAGCTTTGTTGCATGTTTCCCTGTTGGCCAGTGTTCAGGAAATGCTTTAACTATACATAGGAAAGCGCAGTATCATCTCTTAGCGTCTAATACTAGGCCCCATAAAGCAGGTCTGGTAGTAAGAGTGTTGTAGAGCGTGCATTTCTTCGAATTTTGAATCGCCAAACTGAAGTAGCAGCGGTTTCCTAGAGTACTTGCTTTGGTTGAATCTGCACTAAGTTGTCGTACGTGGAGTTAATATTAACTCCAAGGGAAATGAACTTAAAAATTTTTGCTATCAATTGTGAAGCTTTATTCCAGACTGTAGGCATATGTTCATATGATGGCGGATAGAATGTACTTGGCCTTGTCCTCATTTATTTCAAGTCCAAAAGTCTGGCCTGAATTTGAACCGACATGAAGAACTCTATTACAAACGGTCGTTATCTTCTGCATTCTCCTATAGTTGGGTAAACAGTTGTTGAATATAGTGTCCTTATTGTTAACACCTTCCCTACATATAATCTGCTCTTGGACCAAATTGAAGAAGTCACATTGAAGCACATCTCCTTGCAGAAACGCTGTGCATGTTTTAGAATAGTTTGGAGAATTGAAGGAGAAGCACGCGATAAGTTGGATCAGTTTTCACGCGATCTTTAACTCATTCACCGCCATATAGAGTTCCTTAGGATAAATGTTATCATATACGGCATTGAAGTCGATTAATGGATGGTGTGTATCGATTTAAAATTTGTTGGTATTTTTCTCCTCAATGGTCCATGGTCGATCTGCTAGGGCAGAAGCCACACTGGCAGGTATTCTAAGGGTTTGTTCGAAATTTCTTTTTGTTTGACACTCGAGCTCTCGATTTAGCCTCAAGTAAGAAATGGCTAGAGCCGAAGTTTGCCTCTCGAAATGTAAGCATGTCTAATATGTCGGATAATTACCTTGCATCGATTAACATAGGCGACAGGTTCTTTGTGGATTCTAAACCTTGGATACCTAGTGCTCCTTATCAACGTATTGAGAGCTACTGCAATATACATATATTACACGGAAGCCCCTGTATGTTGTCATTTCGTGAACGAGCTTACCAACTAATCCGTGGATCATTATCCTTTGACGTTCCGGGTTTTGTTGCCACTTTAGGATAATCATTATCCGAGGCTCCTCATGTCTTTTTAATAGCTTCTCTGATTGGATTTTAATAAAGGGCATTTATTGTGATGATACTTTATACTATTTCTTTTGATTTCCTCATTATGATTCATCAAGCAAGTGTCGTTAATGTATAGCGGCATGGGGGTGAGTGCCGCTTTGACGACAGAAGACATTAGCATTGAGTTTCTTAAGCCTTAAATTCTACGCGATTTTTTGCTCCCCATTTGACAATGCTATCGAGATCAAAATTTAATGAGCTTATCATAAGCTGCCGTTTCAGATCCACATCCGAAAGACAAGGACGTGCATCAGGAAACGAATATGAGAAACTGAGAGTACTGTCGTCAGCAAAACAATTTAATTGATTGAAAGATCCAGATAAAAGATCATTGATGAATATCAGAAAAAGAGTCGTTGACAAAACGGAGCCCTGTGGAACACCAGCATTTACAGAAACTTAACCTCTTATAGCTCGAATCAAACCATGAGTTGTCTTTAGCTTTGATATCACTATTCGGGATAAAATTTCTCATTCCGAAAAGAATTATCATATCTACACTAGAGTCCACGTCACTATCGAGGAAGAATTTCATAACAGAATGTATAACAAATATCGGGTATTTCGGAGGACTCTCCCTTGTGATACCGTTATTTAATGAGTCGGTTCGTAACGTAGAAGAAAACTCCTTCAAAATCCTTTTGATCCCGTTTTTCAATCACCTCAAATCAATATCCTAAAACGAACCATGTACTTTCTATTTTATCTGATTTAGAAAAGAAAATTCGAATCGACTCGACTCGATTTGATGAAATTCACAGGGATTCGAAAGCAATCAACCGACCATATCGTATAACACCTTTTAATATTTTATCCAAGCCAGATACCGTTGGCACTTTATTGCAATTACTATGAATTTTGTCGCTCACATAATAAGGGGTGTGCTTTATATTTTGATAACTCTACCGTATCCGCCACTCAATACTACCCACCCTCATTCCGCGCACCATATTATTTACGTATGTAGTAGGTACCAACCAGATATGTATGTCAAATGGCAAACATCCTTCACAGCAACATTCAACGCACTTGAAAGTGTGCGCCACGTTTTACGATGACCCTTCGTGTCCTTTGGCCCATAAAACCTTAAGCGCACTCAGCAATTTCGTGTCCTTCTCGAGGATAATTTTGCTCCTTCTTCCTTCATGGACATGTTTTTATTTGATCTGATTTTTATGTTGATCCTGGCTCTATTTTTTACACATAGTTTTATTATTGTGCAGCGTACGTATCGTACATGTATACCAGGATAAATCAGCAATAAACTTACAGGAGTCAGCAAAAATTACGCTTTCGCAAGTTCCTTACGTCATACGACAATTTTCTTCTTATTTTTTTTTTTTTCAGCGGGGGCATGAGGTATTACATTTTTTTTACTGCCACGTCGTCGTCGTTCGCTGTCGTGGCTATTTGCGCTTGAATTATTATTAATAAGCAGGAAAGATTTATATTCAATAAGTTACTCTTAAGCTCAGGGGAATTCCTTTTCCTTTTGTTTGCTGTTTTTGTGCTTTTGCTGATGTGGTGCTTGATTTTTTTTTTGTTCTGGATTCAAGCAGAGTGTGACATGTTATTGTTTTATGGGATAATAAATGTGAAACAAATCTTCGACTTTTGGGTTTCCTGATTTTGAGAGGTCAGGTATAAATGATTCATATTTGTTATTTTTAGATATCTGTATCGTAAAACGTAAATAATAAAATATCAACAACAACCAATAAAGAGTTTGTTTACCCATATCGAGTTGAACTCATTCACGATTTTCGATTTTTTTTTCTTCGTTTAACATATGTAAGTATGTAAGTTAAACTTTATGTCCTATTTCCACTTTATAACTGTAATATCGACCCGCTTAACTACCTTGCAGTTTTCTGATATATTTATTTTTTATTTATTTTAGTATTTAGTCTTAATTAAAATAATAATAAATTACATATTAACTCAAAGTTATACAGCACTAGTCACCCTCACCAGGCTTTCAGCTAGTTTTAGATTTAGAATTAAAATTAATTTTTCTAGATTAAGAGATGTTAGTAGGTTAAAAATTAGTTCAATATTTATTTCTTTATTGCTGAGGGAGATGAATCGCATAACTTAGTAGGTACCTATTATCAAATAAAGTTTTAGAAATTCGTTTTATTTCTAGGCAATCATAAATTAAATTTTTAGTTGTTAGCTGTACGTACGTTGTTTGGTAGAGATAGCTATTTGTGGTAAGAGTGTGTCCAAGCCTGAGTCGAACAAAGCATTTCACCATATCTGTTTGACACAATTCTTGGGCATATGATTGAATGATGAGAATATCCTTTCCATTCAACTTCCTGTTTATTTCGACAAACTGTCTTTATATTTACTTCTTTTAATGTCTTCTTTGTTGTTGACTAAAAATGTAAATAAAGGTTCCTTTGAGGCACGTTTGGCTTCATTATCTGCGTGTTCATTCCCGAGAATTCCTGTATGACCAGGAACCCAAGCTAGTTTGACGGTTTTTTTTTATTTGTTATTAGTTTATCTCGTATTGTATCGGTAGTGGAAAGGCTGTCTCTGCAGATAAAAAATAAATAAATTTGGTGTTGCAACAGCTCAAAGTGAACCAGGACCTTGTGAATTACAACTATCAATCATTCCAACAAGAAACAGAGGGGACCTACAATCTTCTGCCGATTCCGAACGACTAATGAGCAGCACTTTCCATAACAAGATATACTCTTGGAGGATTTGTCAATTCCTCGCAAGAGGCAGTACACCCCAGAAAAAAAACTTTTTTCCAGCGGCTGTGAATCGAACTCGTTACCTTCCGCATGACAGTCCAACGCACTAACCATTATGCCAAGGGGTACTTGTGAATATTGAGCTTGGCATTCAAATCTCCAAGGATAATTTTAATATCATTACTAGGGCATAGCTCGTTTGTTTTATCCAAAAGCTCGTAGAAATTTTAAATTTTGTATGCCTATTTTGAAGGATCGAAAGCAGATTATAAAGAGGCAATTTGTGATGCTTTTTCTTCGTGGCTGAGGTAAACTCGTCGGTGTCCAGGGTTCTTCCCAAAGAAGCAACAAACTTGGGTTTGTTTGCAGGGTCTAAAGCTCCGAATGAAATAATGTATTTTAACACTGCAAAGCTTTCAATTGATTTATTTCGTGGCTTCGTATTTCTAACATGGTATTTCATATACTTTTATTAACAATATTTCTTTTCTTAAAATAAATAACACGTTATTTCATATAATACAGTATTCATAAGCCTAGATAACTAACACGGTATTTCATATATTGTGTAACTAGCATGCAACCTAGGGAAATAAACGGGTGGAACTCTAAAGAGAGAACCTGTCCAGTGAGCTGCTTTGAAAGGAGATCAATGGAAATAAACGGTCGGGAGTTCTTATAGAAAACCCTTGTCCCTAGCACGAAACCTAGGGAAATAAACGGGTGGAACTCTATAAAGAGAACCTGTCCAATGAGCTGCTGGGTTGGCTTTGGCTTAGATAATAATAATAACAATACTCTTAATAATAATAATAAATATTCCCCACTCCAGCTAATACTCCTAATAATCCTAAAACCTGTCCTACTCTAGCTAATGAAACCCTACTAATTTATAAAAAAAAATTTAGATTAGCTTCACCAATACGGCAATGCCTATCTGTCACCGAACCGCCTTATAAAAGGTTTATGTTTGCGGCCCGATCTTAAACTCTCTATACACTAGATTGGTATCCACACTGGACGAGAATAAAAGACAATTTTGTCATTTTCCCAAAGTCCACTTATTAAATCTACGGCTAAGAGACAGTGTGAATTACAAGAAATAAACGACAAAATTCTACGTGTATTAAATTGGGTATTGATCACATGTCTTCGGGTACACACTGGGTATGTGTAATATGATCATTTAATAAGGCGGTTTATAGGTGTCGTAACCTTTCGCTCGGAAATATGATTAGGGGTCGTCGGTGTCGTAACGTTTTGCTCGGTAATGTGATTAAAATGTTTTAGTAATTGTAACGCTTCGTTACACAACCATATTTATTTTTTTATCCGTTCGATAGTAAAACGTCCAATTTTTTTGGATTTTCTTCAGTTCTCCATCACAGATTCCAATTCCATCAACATTTCAAGTCGTTGTACAACAATGGCGGTAAAAGGATAAAATTAACATGTACAAGTATAAATATTCCGTATTAAAAAGAATCATACTGAACTGACCCAGCATGGTTTCGTCAAAAATATTAAATGATTACAAATTTATCCCATTTTACAGCCTTCTGACTGGATGCTTTTGGAAAAAGAAAATGTCTTGGCTGTATGTTTTAGTTTTTGAGTTGAAGATGTTACGAGTTAATTTTAGGTTTATAATTGGAATATGGTCTTATCTGGAACATAGAAGCTATTGGGTTACTTTTCGTAATGAGTGTTCCGACTAATTTCAAGATAATTTCGGTGTTTCACAGGGCAGCCACTTAAGCCAATTATTATTTATTTCATTTATTAATAACTTGACTTTAATATTACAAAAAATCTCCTATATGTGAATGACGTAAATCTTCAAAAAAAAAAATCACTTCAATTGATTGTTTCCTCATTCAAGAAGATCATAATATATTTAGGGAGAGGTGCAATAGTAACTATGATACTACTTAACAATTTTCTAACTTTATAATAGTTTACTAACTCATTCTTAATTTTAAACATTTTCCAACTAGTATTGTACTAAAAGAATTTTCTTTATAAATTGCTTCTGAACACACCTATAAAACAATGACATTTCGTGAAAAGTAAAGTAAGTACACGAACCTTTTTTGATGTTTGCAAATGTCAAAGAGTCATATGAAGCTAGCACGATACTAAAAAAATAAAGTAGGTATTCGATGATTTTAACGATGAAAGTAGGTATTCGATTAAAATTTGAAAATTCGTTGTTTTAACCTAGTATCATACTAAAACAGCTTTAGCATCGTACTAATTCAAATAAAATTTTGCGCCATTGTCTTTAGAAATGCGTGCATTTGGTATTGATGAATTCTTCTTCGTTGGATTAGAAAATACCTTTCGCACCACTAAATACAATTTATATTTGATGGTGTGTCACAGGGTTCCGTTTTTTCTCCGACTCTTTTTCTGATATTCATCAGTGATCGATTATTGATTATTGATTATGATTTGTCTGAAACTTCTTATCCATTTAAGTGTTTGCTGACGACACAGTCCTCTAAGCTTCTCATAATCGTTTTCAGTTGCATGTCCTTGTTCTTCAGGTGTGTATTTAATTTTAATTTTGATAGCTTTGTCATAAGTCGCGTAGAAATTAATACTTAAAAAACTAAATACTGTCTTCTGTGGTTGAAGCGCAAACCACCTCCATGTCGCTCTTCATAAGCAGCTTTTGCATTAGGAATCAGAACGGCTTTTACATAGTTCTCGGTTTGTGCATAACGACCACCTTGTGCGAAATTATCAAATTCGTCGTCGCCAAAAACGTATTTAGGTTACAAGACGTCGTTTTGCAAGACATTTTTCACCCCTTCTCATCTGATTCGGTTTCCGCGTTCGATTTCCAGATTCTGTTATCTCAAAAAAGCTAAATTTCTCAAAGGATACTGTCTGTAAGGTATGAATGATCATTATCCTCCTTAACTTAACAGAACTTCAAATAATTTTTAAAGTTTAAGTCCCAAAAATATTTTTTTAATATATACCAGGTGTGCTCTGAATTTTTCTAACGCCATTCTGATTGATAGCGTTTTTACCATTGCAGTAATGTGGCACAGTTACGAGCCCTAAAGAATTTGCAAAAGGAAGAAATTTACGGTATTACCTACATGATATTATCCAAATCACATTATTTCCTGTTTAAAGTGTAAGTGTTAATACGGTACAACGAACAATCATTGAAACTCCTCTCCGAATAATCAAAATGCAAGATTCTACCATGCCCCGCATCATTCATCAGCAATTTGCCATTAAAATTGGAATCACATTTCTCCATTGGCATCCTTCACGTTCTTATCCTTATCGTCAACATTATTGCCGCACATCTTCCCATCTTCATTGTTATCATCATCGTCATCATCAACGTCAACGTCAAAGGATATGAGAAAGCGAGTTAGAGTATATCCACACTTTGCCGCTGCAAATCCATTCAAAGTCTGTCATCATCGATTAAATGGAAATATGCGTCTACATTGTTCTCGCACCCTAACAAAAAAAATACACAAACACACACACAGACAGTCACACACAAAGCAAATCGACATCAGATCAGCATCGGCACATCTCTTGAACAAACTGCGATGTGCTATATTTGCCTTGCACAAAAACGACCCGACAAGGCATTCATCCATTATGCAGATGGGTTATAACAGGTCTAGGAATTGAGAACATCCAAGATAAAGGATGTGCTTGTGGAACGGGAAGACAACACTGAAGGAGAAAACTGAAGACAAAAAAAGACAAAAGCACTCATTAAGGATAATTTTTCAAATATTCCATCGCGTAGCATCCCAATCGAACATATCAACTTAAGTATTCAACCCAAGGGCTCGATATAACACAGGACGCCCCAACCCCCAACTTCCACCCTCAGCATCACTAGCGCTTTTAACCAAGGCCGGCCGGGAGCTCCACTGCCTCCTCCCCTTGGTCGTATATCCTTTTATGACAATCCTCATTCAATCGTCCTTATTCAATGCGACGATGCGAACCTGGCATGAATAAGAATTATGGAATCGTGTTCCAATATACCAATTCTTGGACTAAAGCCAGTGTCTGTGCATTGCTAACATCACCATCATCCGGAAACGATGAATTCAACTTTTTGTCAGCTGCCATCAACTATTGGATCGTTGCAACTTCGTTTCGTTTCCACCCAATTTTACTCCGAAATCAGAAGGTCGATTGGAGAGTGTTTCAGTGGAACTCATCATGACACGATAACGTGAGTTGCAAGTTTCTCTCGAAAATTCAACCAATCTATGAAATTTGTTGTAATTATCAGAGAGATACGGGATCAATTATGTCATCGTGTAATTTAGTCCTGGAATTTCCACATTTACCTTGCTTATAAATTTAATTGAATTTGGTTAAAATTCGAGCTTCCGTTGTGGTTCTCTTACAGAATGTGTCTGAATATTGTTAAATTTATTTCAATTGAATTGGATTCAAATTTCTGGGAATCACCGGCACTATTTTAATAAATAACAACATTTTCTTAGATATTTAAGTCTTAAGCCAACTTTTACAGCTTGAGAAGGCGATGTCATCACTTATGGTGAATATGGAAACTTGAGTGCCACTTACATTCTTACAAGTGTTATGTATTTTATGTAATATGTATTTTACAACGGGCTACACGAAAATTTCTTGAAGATTTTTTCAAAAACCACATATCGCACATAAATCAAATAGTTTGTTTTGATTGTTCGGAATACAACACAAAGTACACATTTGTTGATTTGTCGATTCAACTCATTCGTAATGGACACGTTACGGAAAGAATTTTCTGCACTAACATTTTCGAACAGATTCATATAAACTGTCAATAATTCGCTATTGGTTAAATTTTATAATTAGGGTTTTTAGCCTTTCAGCCATCAGCAGAGCACTAAACAGAGTCTGAGCTAACAGAATTAGTTCCGAGCAGAGTGTGTTCAGAGCTCTCTGGCTCAATTATGAAATACACTAAAAAACGAACTGTTATAATGATTAGTTTAGTTTTATTAGAAAATTCTAAAATTTCTTTTTCGGCATATGTATATTTTGGGCGCCTTAAAGGGTTCTTGGCTACCCTTTAAATGGTTGAGCACCGTTCGAAGTTCTAAATGCTTTGAGATAAAATGAACCAGAAACAAAATTTTTTTGACAACTCAGGTTCTTTTCCGAACTAAAGAAAAACGCGTAATGATTAATTTTTCAAAACGAGCGAAAATTTAGAAAACTTATTTCAACCAATAGTCGTGATTTTGGCATTATATCGATATAAATTACGTAGAAAAATTCCCCAAAAACCAACCACCGACCTTGGGTCCGTACCATTGTACTAAAAAACTGTCAGAATAATTTATGAATCATATAGATACATTTTTACTTGCGACATACGGGTACTATATGGCAAGTTATACATTCGTTAAAAAAATTCAGCTCAAGATTTTAATCAGACTTAACATAACGATAGGTGTGTTTTATCCATTGCTGCATAGCCAGCGCAGCATTATAGTGCAAATAAAACGAACAAACTCACTCCATATGTCAATTTAAATTTATATTTCAATGTTGGCTATTTTTTTTTGAAAATTTGCTTTTGGCAAGCAAAAAGTGACTTCCTGCTGACTTCAAACTCACGTTGTCGAGAGGTGTAAAAATGCAGCAACGCCTTTGTTTCGTCTTGGCTCCAACGCTGTGGTCTATATAACGGGTGATTTTTTTTAGGTTAGGATTTTCATGCATTAGTATTTGACAGATCACGCGGGATTTCAGACATGGTGTCAAAGAGAAAGATGCTCAGTATGCTTTGACATTTCATCATGAATAGACTTACTAACGAGCAACGCTTGCAAATCATTGAATTTTATTACCAAAATCAGTGTTCGGTTCGAAATGTGTTTCACGCTTTACGTCCGATTTATGGTCTACATAATCGACCAAGTGAGCAAACAATTAATGCGATTGTGACCAAGTTTCGCACTCAGTTTACTTTATTGGACATTAAACCAACCACACGAATGCGTACAGTGCGTTCAGAAGAGAATATTGCGTCTGTTTCTGAGAGTGTTGCTGAAGACCGTGAAATGTCGATTCGTCGCCGTTCGCAGCAATTGGGTTTGTGTTATTCGACCACATGGAAGATTTTACGCAAAGATCTTGGTGTAAAACCGTATAAAATACAGCTCGTGCAAGAACTGAAGCCGAACGATCTGCCACAACGTCGAATTTTCAGTGAATGGGCCCTAGAAAAGTTGGCAGAAAATCCGCTTTTTTATCGACAAATTTTGTTCAGCGATGAGGCTCATTTCTGGTTGAATGGCTACGTAAATAAGCAAAATTGCCGCATTTGGAGTGAAGAGCAACCAGAAGCCGTTCAAGAACTGCCCATGCATCCCGAAAAATGCACTGTTTGGTGTGGTTTGTACGCTGGTGGAATCATTGGACCGTATTTTTTCAAAGATGCTGTTGGACGCAACGTTACGGTGAATGGCGATCGCTATCGTTCAATGCTAACAAACTTTTTCTTGCCAAAAATGGAAGAACTGAACTTGGTTGACATGTGGTTTCAACAAGATGGCGCTACATGCCACACAGCTTGCGATTCTATGGCCATTTTGAGGGAAAACTTCGGAGAACAATTCATCTCAAGGAATGGACCGGTAAGTTGGCCACCAAGATCATGCGATTTGACGCCTTTAGACTATTTTTTGTGGGGCTACGTCAAGTCTAAAGTCTACACAAATAAGCCAGCAACTATTCCAGCTTTGGAAGACAACATTTCCGAAGAAATTCGGGCTATTCCGGCCGAAATGCTCGAAAAAGTTACCCAAAATTGAACTTTCCGAATGGACCACCTATGACGCAGCCGCGGTCAACATTTAAATGAAATTATCTTCAAAAAGTAAATGTCATGGACCAATCTAACGTTTCAAATAAAGAATCGATGAGATTTTGCAAATTTTATGCGTTTTTTTTTTTTTAAAAGTTCTCAAGCTCTTAAAAAATCACCCGTTAGTTAAAAAGTTTTTTTTTATTTGAAATATTCAAAAAATTAACTTATTTTATTTATTTACCTTTTCTCCATTTTTTGAATAATTTATAGACGATGATCCTAATGCCAAATTCAAACAAATGTAAAATGTCATTTAACTTTCAAATATGAGCAGTTGCCAACATTAACGAAAAAAAAAATAATTCTAAAATTGTGGTGTCTATTCCCGACACCAACTTTTTGTTTTGTTAAACGTCACCAAAGCAGAAATAGAAATAAAAGCAAACAATTAATTTAAAAGTGAAGTATCACTGTTATTAAATTTATTAAGAAAAAAGTTCAGTATTTAATTTAATGAATTGTAAAAAAATAAATGGAGCAGACAAATAAAAATGGACTGTGTTGAGCGCCGCCCGTTAAGAAAATGAGTGAGATAGAACATTTGAATTTTCTCCTAGCTGTTCTTTTTGGCTTGGTCTTTATTTTTTCAGTCTTTCAGTGACAGAGGCGCGACTGTCGAATACACTGTCGCCACAAAATTGACTGCATAGAGCCATCTTCATCTCAATAATTTGAAGTTCTATCATCAGCACAGCTGCCATTTTTACTTGCGACTTATAGGTACTATAAGGCAAGTTATGCATTCGTAAAAAAAATCGAACTCGAGATTTTGATCAAAGTTGACATTACAATGATAGCGAAGACCAAAAAAGTGGGTCTTGCAATTCTGTCTGTCTGTTGGTTCGACTACAGCCTAAACGGCACGGCAGATTTTCTCCAAACTTGGTAGATATGCGTTTTATTTATTTATTTAGCTTAATACAAGCGTGCACTAAAATCTAAACTTAAATCTAAACTTAAATTCTATGGTGGGTTTTTTTTTTTTTTTTTTTTTTTTTTTTTTTTTTTTTTTTTTTAATTTTAATTTTAATATAAGTCTGGGCCCGTAGGCCCACCCACCAAAAAATTTTGTAGCCCCACACGTTTATTTCTTTTTTTTTTAGACCAATAATAACGGTACCTGCCATACGATTTTTTTCTTAATTTTATTTCCAAAAAACTGTCCCACAGAATTGTTTAAAAAAAATTTGAAAAATTTCATTTGGTTAAAAGTAGCTAATGGTTGAAAAAAATTTTACAAAAAATTGTTATTTTTGGTAGCCCCATTTTTGGTAGGTCCATTTTTTTGTTTTTGATTTTCTCGAAAACGGTAAAGCCGATTTAAACCATTTTTTTATGCTAAAGCTCCTTCAAAGTTTGAATATTATTACATATTAAAATTTTCGATTTTTTATTTTTTGGATTTAAAATTCAATTTTTTTTTTTAAACTCAATATTACGAAAACCCCAAGATCGATTTTTTTCAAACTTGACAAATAAAAGTTTCTTAACATAATCTACAAGATTTGGGAAAAAAAAATTGTTTTATCTAAATCTAACGGTACCTTTCATACAAATTTAAAAAAATGATTTTCGAAAATCGTATTTTTCTCGAAAACGGTTCCGAGAATATTGCTAAATTTTTTTTCTTTTGATTAATTTTTGGGATCTATAATTTATTAAAAAAATTTGAAATCTAGATATAACTGACTGTACCTACCATAGAACGATTTTTTTTTAATTTTGAATTTCTCATTATCGGCAAAACGGATTTTAATGAAATTTTTTATAAAGAAGCTCCTAAAAAGTTTTAAGAACATTGCATTTCAAAACTTAAAAAAAAAATATGTTTTCAATTTTTAGAAAAAAAAAGTAGTTTTTTTTTTTTGGAAAATTCGATATCCCAAGAACGGCTTAATATTTTTCATGGAAACTTAACTTTTATTCGTACAATAATAAAAACTTAAAGTTGGCGTACCAAATTTTTTTCTTAAAAATGTTTTGAAAATTTTGTACATAAAAGCTTATTTTTTTAAGGAACCACTACAACGACTTATAATTTTTGTTCTTGCATAAATTCATATTTGCATAGCAATCTGTTTTTATCTCTATGAACAGTTTTCTTTAATAACTTTCGTTTTTAAAATTCCTAGTCTATTACATAGGAGCAAGTTCGTGCGACCCAGTCGTGCATTTTATTTTATTTCGATTTATTTTTACGATTTATAATTTAATAAAGAAAAAATTGAAATCAATATATTACTGAATCTACACATTTTTCGCATTTTGAATTTCTCATTACCGACGGATTTTAATGACATTTTTATAGAGAATATTCTAAAAAGATTAAAAAACTTTGCATTTCAAGACTTAAAAAAAATATTTCTTGAGTTTTAAAAAAAGTCTTGTTTTTTTGGAAAATTCAATATCTCTACAACAGCTCAAGTTTTTTTTTGTTGGAAATTTAATTTTTATTCGTATAATAATAAAAACTTTAAATTGGCTAACCAAAATTTTTTCTTTAAAATATTTTAAAAATTCTGTAATTACATATATAAAAGCTTATTTTTTTAAGAAATCACTACAACGACTAACTAATATTTGCTTGAATCACATGGCATCCTGTTTATAACTTCAACAACTAAAGGAGTTGTTTTAGTCATTTACAAAATGAATTTTATAAACAGTTTTTCTCTAATAACATTCAGTTTTGAAATTCTTATGGCCGATTATGGACTTTTAAGCATTTAACAGGTTTCTAAACTTTAAAATGGGATGTTTTGGTTTCACCAAACGCTCTTAAACTAAACAAGCTTTTAAAAACCCTTATAAACTAAATACCCATTTTTGGCTCATCAAATTTTAAAAGTGTCATTGAAATGTCATCAGATGTAGATAACAACGATTGGAAATAGCAGCTGAAGTTAAAATGAAAACATTTAAATGATCTGTTTTTTATTTAGAATAAAATATTGGTCGTTTTCACCCAATGATAAAGTGTAACGCATAATTATTCGCCGAGCAAGAGCATTCCGGGTTCACATGAATCCATTTTCCGACTATGACTTCAAAATGAAGTTCCGACTTTCCAAAAATTTAATTTAATTTTAAATTTAAATTTGTCTGGTCATTTGGAACCGAAACAAACCCCTCAGTGCAATGAAAAATAAATTAAGTGATTATTACTTAACGATTTTATGCTACAGGATCTTTCGAAATATTTTTTCTTGTATTTCGTTTTTTTTTTATATTTCTTGGCATTTGTTTCAACACATACGAGTAACGCTTTTTCATTTTTACTCATACATTTCGCTTGTTAGAAAGAAAAACCCAATTTGGTTTTTCCAGGAATGTGAAGAGAACTCAATTTTAACAAAAATTTATCTAAAATTTCCCTTTTATAGATTGGTGAAACTAAAAAGATTTAAGAGTCTGATAAAATTTTAAAGAATTTTTGATAAAAGTGCTTTTAGTTTTTGTTTATGAAATTAGCCATCAGTCGTATATTTTATCTTTCTCTTTCTTCTAAAAGAGTTTCAAAACTTAATTTAATGCTTATGAACTACCCACCCGAAAATCGTATTTTTCTCGAAAACTAGAATTTTGATATTTGTTTTTAGATTTTTGACTTTCTCAATATCCAGAATGGATTCAAATGAATTTTTTTAAAGCGGAGGTTTCTAAAAAGATCTGAAAATATTGCAGATTAAATCTTTAAAAAAAATATTTTTCGGATTTTTGAATTCACTTTCTAAAATGGGTTAATGATTTTTTCCCATTTACAATTTCTTGCACAGTAATAAAAAAGTAAAATTAGTGCACACAATTTTTAAAAATTTTAAATACCTATAAAAAATATTTTTATTTAAACTTCAACAGTGATTTAAAATGTTTGTTCTTGCATAAATTTATATTTCCTTAATTAATCACATGCCAATGGCATTATGTTTTTAGCTCTAACCCCTAAAGGAGTTTTTCTGACCTTTAAAAAAATAATTTTGGGCCTCCACATTTCTTTCGAATCTACCTTTGATACTTTTAGGCGATCATATTGTACATCATTGAACACTACACTGTTCTACTTTTGATAATGATATGATGTGTGATGTCTTTTCCCCTTAATTTGCGTTCCTAGACGCAAACGCATTTTCTATATAGACTCGAAAGTGGTCTAACCATAATACACGATGTTAATTGTGAGTCACACCTAAACGTCAAGTTTTTTGCCCAACTTAATTTGACATTTCTTTGTTTCAGTGTTTGACAAATTCAACCATGGAGAGGTACACAAGCAGCGCGTTAGGATTGTTGAAGCCTTTTACGAAAATGGGTGTTCAAATCAAAATGCATTTCGTGCACTTCGTGATTCTTTTGGTCAGCATAATCGAAAAATGTGTCCACAATCGGTAGAATTGTGCGCAAATTTCAGCAAACCGGGTCTGCAGGAAATGCAAAAACACCTGTGCAGGCTCGTCTAGTTCGTTCTGCGGAAAACATTGCTGTTGTTCGCGATAGTGTGGCAGAAGAGCCTTCAACCTCGACTCGTCGTTATGCCCAACAATTTAAAATCTCACGAACTTCACTGATGCGAATTTCGAATAAAGATTTGAATTTGCGCGCTTACAAGGTTCAATTGACTCAAGAGCTGAAGCCTACTGACCATTTCAAGCGTCGTCAATACGCCGAATGGTTGGTTGAATAGACAGCAGTGAATGGTGACTTAACAAGCAGAATCGCCGCATTTGTGCAAATGAGAATCCACGAGTGATTGTTGAAAAGCCGATGCATCCACAAATAGTGACAGTTTGGTGCGGTTCATGGGCGGCGTCATCGGGCCATGCTTCTTCGAAAATGAGGTCGGCCAAGCAGTTACCGTAAACTGTGTTCGCTATCGCGAGATGATAACGGACTTCTTGTAGCCAGAAATTGAGGATATGGACCTGGACGTAATGTGCTTCCAACAGGACGGTGCTACTTGCCACACAGCCAACGAAACAATGGCGCTTTCGCGCGAGAAATTCAATGGCCATGTTATCTCACGACGCGTCGTGACAATGTTAATAGGCCGCCACGATCGATCATGTGATTTGACACAGTTGGACTTCTTTCTTTGGGGATACTTTAAAGAAAAAGTGTACGTTAATAAGCCAAGAACAATTCAAGAGCTAAAGGATGAGATAATTCGGCACATTAACGACATTGAACCTCAATTATGTCTCAGAGTCTTTGAAAATATGGACCATCGGATAGAGGTATGCCACCGAAGACGTGGCGAACAATTGGCTCGTCACAGATCCCTCTATCATTATAAAAAATATTAAGATAATTCTCTGAAAACTTTTTGTTAACTTCCCATAGGGAGTTATTGTAATCGGTCCGATTTGTCAAATTGGAATTTTTGACATTTCTCGACCTTTCCAGGTCCCTAGAGGCTATATCAATCATTTTTAGAGAGATGTCTGTGTATGTGTGTGTACGTACGTTCGTACGTTCGTACGTTCATACGTTCGTACGTTCGTATCTACGTCCGTACGTTCTGGTACCATTTTTCGTCGTCGATATCTCAAGAACGAGTAAAGATATCGACTTCAAATAAATTTTTTTTAATAGATAATAACTTTAAAAGAAGCTTAAAGGGCGTTCATTAAAATTCAGTGAGTAGTTTTTGCACTATAACGGTTTAAAAAAAAAGGAAAAATTTTGGTTAGTTTCAAATATCTCACGAAAAAATAATGCTATTGATTTCATATAAAATTTAATGTACTCATTGTAAGGTCGTACTGATTTGGTATGAATTTAGAAAAAAATGAACATACCGTTATTTTTTTAAATAAAAAAACTGAAAAAAAAATTCATAACCCAGATATTCTAAGAACGGAAAACAATTTGAAACTCAAAATAATTTTATTTTACGAAAAATAATGTGTTTGACAACTGGGGAAAATTTCAAAAAAAATCAGTTTACAGTTTTTTTTACAAAAAAATAAAAAAACTATAAAAAATTCTATTGAAAATTGGTAAAAATTGTTTTTGGACTCAAATTACTCGAGAACTAGTAGTGATTTTGACTTCTAATTTAGTTTATTTTATACATAGTATAATTTCGTACAATTGGTAAAATGTTGACAAATATTGAATTAATAGATTTTTTTTTAAACAAATGGGAAGTTATCAGTGTGGGTCGCACCCAGCTCCTTTTTTTATTTACAATTAACATCGTGTATTTTCGTTGGACCACCCTTAAGTATAAATCTGCAAACAGGGGCTCTATTGATCTCATTCCTCGAGTCACTGAACAGTACCATTTTTTCGCTTATCGCTATTTAATGCTCACAGTTGGCGACAACACGCATACGCAGGTTTAGAAAGTCTTAATAGCATTTGTATTTATTACAGATGGTAGCTTTGATGAAAAGAAACGGACTTAAAGAGATTATCCACATAGGTACTCACTTACAATACAAGCTGGGCAGCGGACATAGGCCTTCCAGGCTTACCCCTTTTGACGTTTGAATCATATGTACCGATTTACAAAATGTCCCGATATTGCCTATTCGTTAGCCCTTGAAGCGTTTTCCGTGCTCTTGCATGACTTTAGTATGATATGATTTCGGAGAATTTTCCAACATGAACAATAAATACGACAAATACATAACTAAAAGTTGATGGTACAAATCTTAGGTAATCTTTGAATGGTGAACTTCCGGCCATTAAATGAATTGCAAAGATTAAACTGCATGACGAAGTACCTATATACTTTTCATATAACGTTTTGTGATAAAATAGAACTTCGGAACCAAAATTGTCTGCAATTAAATATCCTTAGTACGAGTACAAATACATATTTCAGTTTCAAGGATCTCGGTAAAATTTAATGAAAACAATTTTATTCTCTTAAACTTTCGACAAAATTATACCTTCAATCATCTTTAAGTCGACATCAGAGACAAATGCAAATAAACTTTCTACCACATGAGTCCAGATTAAACAACATAAATCGGTTGGCTTTTATCACACTCTAGAAACCTTTTACCTATAAACGGGGTTTGGCCACCCATAATCCTCTTTGAAGATATTAAATGTTCTATAGAATCTACAAAGTTCTTAAGCAACAAACAAAGATGTCTCCATCTTTCATATACAACACAAAATCTTCTTAAGAACCAAAAGCATATTATAACAAGGAAGCCCAAGTGCGATATATATGTTTATAGGACAGAGAAATATCTACCTAGTCCTACACACACAGCCCGTATGTATAGGACTGATTTAGAAAATTTAACAAAGTCACACTTATAATTGCCGCATGGTCGAAGTTTTACAATAAATTGAAAACTTTCCTTAAGTCCTTCCTGGATATTCTGAGACTTCTACGACGATACCAACCCCTCCTAAGAACTATCCCTATAATATATACTCCTATACACAGAGCCTCACTTGGAAAATTCATTTAAAAAGAAAGTTTATTCTTCGTTTCTCATTTTCTCTTTTGACCACATCCCTTTTTCAAATAAGTGCTAAAGGACAATTTGTGATTAATTTTTGTGATAATATTTGTGAGGCAAGTTCTCCCCCCACACAGCCTCCTTCCTCACAATTAATGGTCGGATCCAAAAAAAAAATATATTAAAAAAAAAGAAAAAGTAATTTCCACCAGAACTTATAAAAGCCCAAAAAAGAAACCTTTTGCTTAAAGTCAACACTATCCACTTAAAATTCTCTGTGCCATGCGAATTAAGGCTATCGTGTTATACTTGCTCCCTTGGTCCTTTTCACAGGACTAAGCATTTGACTCTCCCTCCATGGGCAAGCAAAAAACCGCACACACAATCGCCCAAAGCCGACATGACTCGTCGGCGTCGTCGGCTGACAAGCATACTCGGTCGGTCTTGGTCGAAGGTTTGGGGCGGGCCAGGCATTAGTCGCCGCATATAGTTATCCTTAATCGTAGAAATGCTTGGTCAAGCTGTGTTGGACTTGCTTTTGGGGATGTGTAAGATATTGTGGTGCAATTCTATTACAAGGCATAACCCCAATTGTATGACGTTGCAGAAAGGACATTCATTTTGGATTATGATGATCCGTTGTCGAGTTCAGAGGGCTTTGTATCCTACCAATATTCGTCGTTGTAGCTTGTAGGTAGGTGCTCAGCAGAAAATATGCTATTGTCTTCATCTCTCTCTCTCTCTCTTTTGCTTGTTTTTTTTTCTCGGTATAAAAAACACTATTTTCGGAATAACGACAAACACAATTGTGCTTACAAATGTGCTTCTTCTCACAAAGCCACAGGACCAATTAAGGACTTTTTGTTTGGGCAGTGTGTACGGTGTTTCTTTGCTTGTTATGGGGATTACCAAAATTTGAAGAGAATTTTCTTTTAAATTCCATTAAAGAGGATTTTTTTAGGGATCTTTTGTGTGTTGGTCTGTTTGACAATTGGTTTTTATTTCCTTAACCGCTGGACAAATTTGACTTTATAAGAAGTAGGTAGGCTATAAGTTGATGGTAATTTTAAATGTTTAATTTAAATGTGCTTTTGTTAAGCTATAAGAAGAGAAAATTGAAGAAGTTTATTGTGAAAATGGAAAATCAACATTATTTCGAAGAAATACCTAGAATGGTGGAATTAACTTTAGTACTCTCTTCATGATTGTAGAATTGCTAGGACTTAAGTCCGTTTTCATTATGTTCAAAATACGCCAAAAGTTTTTCTATGTCACCGAAGTAACGTCCGACATACCTATTCAACTTCAAAATACGCCCACGAGAGCAGACTGCGTAAAAGGAAAGAGAGCCTTCGTTAATAACCCAGAGGCTGTTCTTCTTTTTTTGTGTAGTTGTGTTCTTTATCTGTCAAATTAAGGGCTGTTCAACGCAAATTCGCTTAGGTTTTGTTGTAAAACCCACATTAGTTAGTTAGTGTTTAAAATTATGAAAAAGTTAGACAAAGTCTCCAAGCTAAACGAGTGCGTTAAGTTGACCCAATTTTATTCCTTAAACGAGCAAAGTTTAAAATTTTGCGCCACTATTTCCAACTTAACACATGTGTTGCCTGGCACTGCCATATTTTTATTTATCTGACTTCAATTTATAAGGCTATACCTATGCGTTAAAGTCTCGAGTAGAACTTGCATCTTTGGGCAGGTGCAGCGCAAACTTTTCTTCATCTATAGGAGATGAACAAACTGTTGAAACTGATAGAAAACAGAACTATCATGGAATCATTCACATCTCTTGAACACCGTCGGAATGTAACTCAGTGCTCACTCGAAGTAGCCAGTTGCATTACGTTCTCAATTAGTTCAGCCGTGAACGTGATACCCGTTTCCCCAGGAATGCTCACTGCTCACCAGTTCAGCCTGTAGCATAATTATGGACGTTTTGTTTTTTAATCGCACAACACGATTACGGAATAATTTACCCGGCACGATTTTTCCTTGTCATTTCATTTGCAAACATTCAAAACATATGTTCGTCGACATGTCCTTTCTCTCCGTCCCTAATTTCCCTGTTACTCGTACTATTTTTATGTTTAATATTATAAGGGTCTAAACAAAAGCTTGAGCGCGTGTAAATTATTAAAAAACATGTTTGGTAATAAATTATGATATCTTTCCAGTCTGAGGCTTCATCACTCAAAGCACGACAATCCTTCTGATAATATGCTAATTTATGTGTGTATGTGAAGCAGTGCCAGTGACGGACGTAGTGACGGACTGATTATAATGAATTATAACTGGCTGAACACAATGGAGACGGAGCTGCAACCCTGCAACTGGAGCTGCAACTGGAATAGCTGTCAAAATATTCAATACACGTAAATTCAATGTTACGAACACAACACAACGCAACTGCAGTCGGTGCTGCAAGAGTTTGCGAACTTTTAACTTTTTCGTGCAGCATTTTTGACATTTCAAATTTTATATATCTGTCAGTGATTTTAAGTGTTGTTTTGTTGTATTGTGATTTCGTGGTTAAATTTTAATTAAAATAATGGACGAAAATCTTCAATTTCAGTGTCCATTTTATAGTTTAAATTACTTAAAATATTTAAAATTTGCCAAAGATTCAACACCTGACCCAACAAATGACAACAAAACATGAAAGCTGTACAGCTTCATTGTGGGCACATAAGAAAAAGTACGTACGACACTTTTTGACAGCTCTTCCAGTTGCAGCTGCAGCTCCAGTTGCAGCATTCTATTGTGTTCAGCCAGTAATGCTTAGAGTAATAAAGGATTCTGACAATTTTATGTGTGGCTTAGTGTTGGTATGTATGGGTAAAAGTAACCCGTTTGGTATTGCATGTCACGGGCTATCACATGTTTATAAATAAGAATTAGAAGTAAGCAGATTTATAAATAATTTTAGTGACCATTACGGCTTATAAAGAGTCCAAACCAAGTTCTTACAACTCTCAAGAAAATAGGTACTTTTGAAAGATTTGTCACAGCCTTGAAAAATTATTTTGCAGTGCCCGAGAATCGAACCGAAGAAAGTCAGCATGACCCGACCAGTGATCTTTTTTTTTAAATTCTTTCATTAACATTAATATTAAAAAAGTTCAAGTGACCTCAACTCCAAGGTGCGTTTCACCCAGGTACGACAGTGGGCTCATCAGTTAGATGCTGTCGTACCCTTCTAAGACGCAAATATTGGTCGATGTTTACCTAGACATAAATTCATTGAAACTGGCCTACTTATAATAACTTACAACTAACTTACTAACTTTTTTTGTGTTGGTCTGACTGTCCTTACGTAATATTTACCTTAAAACTATGTACATAAGTCGGCTAAGACATGCACGTCATAGTCAACTTTCTCTATCATTAGACAACCAGCAGAGCTGGTTCTTCTGTCTCACCCTGTCCCTTCGATCCCGATCGGACACAGTCCTACTGAACTGAAGGCTCTCTGCTTGTTCTTGTACGAAGACGTCTCGACTATAAAAGAGCCGCATAGGTATCCACAATTCTGCGTCTGACGAGGTAGATGAGCGGAGTCGCCATTCTATGCTGGACCAGTGGTACCACTTTACTTCAATTGAAGTAGATCTACTTCTTTTTTCCAAAATATTTTAAAATCTACTTCCTACTTCGCACCATCAGTAAAATACTGAAATCTACTTCATTTTAAAAATCTCTGTTTCAATCTACTTCAATTTTACAAAATAAAGCCAAATCTACTTCTTTTTCTCTATTGCACTCTAAGTAGTAGTATATAACCTCATAATTACCATAAAATAAAAGAACGTCAACACAATACAATTACACAAATGAGTAATTTTATGCGAAATTTCTTTAAAATTAAAAGAAATGTATTGACAATTTTAAATACATATTTAATAGGTAATATGTATTCATTTAAGGAAAAAAGTTTTTGTATGCAATATTTTTTCTAAAAGCAAGTAAAAAGCCATTTTAAAATCTACTTCGATTTTTCTCAGTTTACTTCACTTTTTTCTTCAAATCTACTTCGACTTTTTTTCCGGAAGTGGTAACGCTGTGCTGGACCAGCCCTCGAATGTCTAAGTAAAGGAATGCATCGGGTGGAATAGAACCGCTTAGACGTACACTCTTATAATAATTTACATTAAGATAGTAAGCCCACGAAATAGGCTTTTGGTTGTGAGGACATTGCTTTTGCAATGTGACTCCGAATCAGCTTTATCAATTCTGTAAATGTTAGCTCCGTTCTATAGAACCTGGTTGCAATGATAATGTTTTTATTCCAACTCTGGTGTTCTGTGTAATCGAAGGCAACGTCTAAGACTCCATAACGGGCACCCATAGCCAATCGTCGGCCGGATTAGGGCCATGTAACAAATCACCTTCGCCCTGCTGTTAAGCCGGCTGCTGTAAAACAACCGTTCCGTCAAGGCAAAGACTACCAAATTCGGATAAAACAAATTTTAATATTATCAATCCAGAAAATGATCCCACCGATAGTCCACATTTATACAATCTAGAGGAGGTTGTAGAAATCATCGGCAATTCTAAGCCAAAAACGTCTGCTGGACCAAATGGTGTCTCCTACTACATCCTGAAAAGGCTGCCACAGTCAGTAATGATTTTCTTCACAATCATTTTAAATAACTGCATCAACAAGTGTTACTTCCGTCACAAGTGGAAAACAGCGAAGATTGTGTCAACTCCGAAGAAAGGTGCTTCCAACTTAGTTTCCAACTACAGGCCAATATCACTTCTCAACAACAAGATTAATTACTGGAAGAATTAATCTTACGAAGACTGAAGAAATTCTGCTATAAAAATTCAATCATCCCTGACATGCAATTCGGCTTTCGAGAAAAACACTCAACCTTGCATCGACTGGTAAAATTCAAACACCATATCACCACAGCCCTCAACAGTAATCGTGTCACCGTCGGATGCTTTCTGGATGTCGAGAAAACATTCCAATTCTACCAGAAATCGGGCATCCGAATCAACACTTCCAAATCGGAACTTGTCTGCTTCATTAGACCTTCAACTGGTAGAGGCCTTCGCACCGCAACAATTTGCAGAAATCTGGTCCTAAAACTCCCTGACGGATCCTCCATAGTGGCAAAGCCAAATGTCAAGTACCTGGGAGTGCACTTCAACGAGTTGCTAAGGTTTAACCTGCACTCAGGAAATGTTCTGAAAAAGGCCAGCTGGGCCTTCAGCCGTTTGCACCCATTGCTGAAAAGAAGATCAGGTCTTAGGCAACCGACAAAGATATTAATCTTCAAGCAGCTCCTGCGACCAGTGATCAGCTATTCCTTCCCAGTCTGGTTTTCCATCTCGAAGACAGCTATGAAGGAACGAGCATCTCTACACAGAAGAGATTTTAATCCCACTGGACAAATATCTAGTTCATTCAACGAAGAAACTAATGGGGAACATCATCGACCACCAGAATCAGCTTATGAGAAGGATGAACACAGAACAACGACATCCCGAGCCGAGGTACCTCAGTGTGATGGAAACTCTGGATGACAACGTAATCATGGACAACGAGGAAGTAGTCTCGTTCTACGCTGACATTGGGTCAGCCCACCACACCGCGGCTAAAACGCCATCCCTGCCCACAACCCACAAAAATCACCACTGTCAACCAGGAATGAACACCCTGAGGACAATACAGCCAACCGTCAATTTTTTTTGTCATGTAAATTTTATATAAAAATAATTAAACTTAAGTCACTGTATATAGTTAGGCCCCCTATGAGCCAACAAATGTAAATTTTCATACACATAGTATCTTATTAGTTGTAAGCCAAATTGTAAATAGTATGTTCAATAAAACAAAATTGAATTGAAAATTGCAAATGCTACCGTAGCCCTGGTAAGAGCAGCAAGCCAAGGCCAGTGGCTGTGCATGTAGCCTCACGATCATTAGCTTGCATCAGTTCTTTCTCGTATCTCTTGGGGCTCTAACCAACGAAAAGCTAAACAGAATAGTTTCAGACTTTTGAAAGTAGATTTTCAACTTCCAATAACCGCAATATCGCTAAATCTTGTCAAAGTCACTCTGCAAAATAATTTTGATAACCTTGTAATAGCCTGGTCTAAATGCTGAATAGAATCGGTGAGTTGACCGCTGCCTGCTGAAGAACATTTTTAATATCGAAGATTGCGGTAGAAGTTACACTGCAACTTTTGAGAACAAACTTACTTCCATTGAGCATGTCATAAAGCATATAAATGGTGGTTTACTTATGTCGAGTCTGGTTAATTTTAGATAAAGTCCCTCTTACTATACAGCGTGGAAAGCCTTTTCCAGATCAACTAGACTAGCACCAATACAATGCCTATTAGTTTTGTTCAATTGAATATAGACCATCTTAGACGCGCAATGAATTGTATCAGTTCCCCTTTAAAACCGAAGTGATTATCCGGTATGATATTGTTATCCTCCGCCCAATTGGATAGAGCTCTATTGATAAGTTTTTCAAATACCTTACTGATACTCGGAAGAAGACTTATCGAACGGAGATTCGTCGGATTGGAGTTGTCCTTTCCCGTTTTCGGGAGAGGATGTACCACAGCTGTCTTCCATCGCACTGGATAATGTGCATTATTCAATGCGTTGTTAGATAGTGGGTATAAATTTCCACTGCCTCCAAAGGAAGCTTTCGAAGTAGAGCTGTGTCAATCGCGATTGATTCGGTCTTTGTGACCCGTTCACCAAAAAGATTGATCGATTGCAATCAAAGTAGACCAAATCAATCAATCCTAATGTCAATCTCTTACCACTGAAACCGATGAACGAAACGAACGAAAAAAAGTTATGTTTCGTTCATTCAGCATGTTCTCAATCATTTCATAATACCAAATACCAAATAGGAATAAACATGAAACAGAATGTACATATATTCCTCATTTTATAATACAAACGAAGTTGGCGAGAACGAAGCAACGAAGTAGAAAAAAATCCCAACTTTCGTTCATTTTCACATTGTTTCGGTCTCAGTCTGAACGAAACAATTGGAAAAAACATATTTTAATTGAATGAACGATTGAAAACAACTCGTATCTGTCTTTATCTCGTTCGGAACAAAACGGCTAGATTAAAAATGATTTTGATTGATTGAAAAGAGCGAATCATTGAACCAATCAATCAATGATTGATTCGATTTTTTAAAATGAACGAGTACAATGTTGGATATACTAGCGACTCCTGCTGATTTCTTTATTTTGGAGCTCGACCTTCGAAACTAATAAGGAACTGGGTCTATTTCGCTCGGCGATGATGGCGTTTGCCAGATAATGATCATTGAACCTAGTTAACCGGCGGCGGTTCTACGATCACCATTCTGTCATTTCTTCTCGAAGGTATAAATAGTGAAGGAAGGCTCAGTTTTTTAGATCATGATTCAGGCGAATATTATCATTCAATTGTACACTTGCTGAAAAGCAGCCTCCACAGTATCCACACTCTTCTGCGGATCATCGACAATAATAAGTTCATCGTCCAAGACGGCGTCCTCCGGATCTACACCTTCTGTGAGAACTCAGAAGTACATCTCTGTTTTCTATCGTCATCTGAAGCTTAAGACACGGAAGATCGTTTTGATCATTCCTCAAAAAGATCGCTAGAATTAACGGCCCGAATTCTATAATCCCAAAACAAAGTAATAGACAACATTATAGTTCTCCTTGATCAATTAGTTGATGTTTTTGATTGACGACTTCAGTGTTATGTATGTTAGTGAATCGTCCGTCGGTATTAGCGTTTTAGTCTTGTCAGAAATCTTTTGTCTGTGTAGTGATTCAATAGTTGCGTTACGGGTCATGTCATGTTCTTTGTATTTTGATATTGTTCTGTTCATTACTCACTTGATTGTACCATCCATTTATTTCAAGAATTCGTCAATCTCGGTGTTTGTCAAATTCCTGTTAGCTGGGTGTGATATATTATTCGAACGTAGTTCCCTTGATTAGGGGTAAATGAAGCGTGGCCAGCGCATCTTACTGTAATTGTAAGAATGCACAGAAACATACTCCTCCAACTCCACAAGCTAATCGGAACCTATATTACGACGGCAAGTCCGCAGTGGTTACTGTCGTACTTGATCGTTTGTAAACAGTTTCTAGGTTATTGACCCATACTGTCACTCTTGTGTCTATTAGTTTTAACTCCAGATAGGCACCGCTTCTGATAAACGATGGCCTTTCTGTAGCCAGAAGGTCGATACCATAATAAGTCATCTAATTGAATAGATGACTACCTCTAGAATTTTGTGTTTGATTTCCCTAATTTAGGTGTTTGGCATTCAAATCACCAGCCATGATGTAATTAATCTCTTCCGAATCCAATCGTAAAAATTGAAAAAGCATTTGTTTGAGGCGATACTGGTGCATAAGCAGCTTCCCCTGTGGGAGAGGTATGCATATGATGCATGCCTCCAGCAACCGAAATCTACGCACATCACTATTTATGTATATAACTTTATGATCGATGCCTTTTCGTAAAAAGATTGCGACACCCGGTTTCTCCTTGAGTAGAGTTGGGCCGATCTCTTCTTACGATATTGTAGTTATTGTGAGTGATCTTATGTTTGTGGTTCAGCTTAGTTTCTCTGGCCATAAACCCATATTTACTTGTATCTCGACAATTGAAAAAGACTAGCCCTACGTTCGGTTCTAATCAGAAAATATACCTACATTCACAGAGCAGAAATCTTAAAGGGCCCCACCGGGAGCATGCCCCTAACTTATAAGCGGCTAAACAAAGTAGAGATGGTCTCCCTAGACGCCCGCTCCCGTATCTGGTTTTGACAGACCAGCGAACTAGCCATTATGCCAAAGGGCACTATAGTTAGCAGATATATGTATATGTATCTAAGTGTTTAATCGTTGTTGACCAACGTGTATCAATAGAGGTTCAAGGGATCAATTCGAATAACATGCAAAAATTACAAGCTATCTATTAATAAATAACGAAAGCTAAAATAACAAATTGATTTCAGTTATATTGAGAATAAGACCGTCAATATAAGAAATTCACTAACAAACAAGGAATAGTTGCTTCCGACACCTTTTTCTTTCAAAAGGTTGATTGGGATTCTACTCAGTGGCGTAGCGTAGGGGGGGCGGTGGGTGCGGCCGCCCCGGGCGGCAGAAGGCCGGGGCGGCAAAATGTCGCCGGTGAAGCGTTTAGAGTAGAGATCATTTATGTTTCATGACAGAACGTTTGACAAGTCAACAAACAACAATGACGTACATTTGCCTGTGATTCGTCGTTGACGCTCTGAGCTGATTTCTGTGAATTCGTAAACGGTGAGTAAGGCCATAAAAGTGCATTTCGTTATTGTCACGCGACTTACGAAACTAAAACGGAACGATCCAAAACTCTCGCGAGACTGAAAGGGAGCGTTCCGTAGTTTCTGTTGCAAGCTGTTTGGCAATTTCGGCTCGAACTTCGCATCTAAAGAAGGATTCAACAAATGGTGGAAGCTAAATCCAAGAATCGGAGACCACGAGAACAGCGTGGACCGTGAGCACAGCTTCTTGAAATTGAAGGAGTTGGAAGTTCGCCTGAATCGTAAAGCAACCATCGAACAAGAAGTTTTCGAAAGCGAGGAGAAGAAGTGGGGGGATGTATTGTACCGGTTGTTGAATATTATTTAGTTCTTAGCCAAACAGAATCTGGCCTTCAGAGGACATCGAGGAGATGATAGTTGCAACCGCGGGAATTTTCTGGAGTTAGTGCACCTCCTAGCTAAATATCTCCCTCTTCTTATGGAACATCTGACAAAGATAAAGCTGAGAGCAAGAGTCCCAGTTTCGTTTCTATCTCCAGAAACCCAGAATGAATTGATAAACTTGCATTCAAGAAGCTTAATATTATTGCGTAATATTCGACAGTACACCAGACACCTCCCACAAAGACCAAGTGAGCCAGGTTCTGCGATACGTACATCGTACATATCGAAGGAGAAAAGGCCGCCGTGGTAGAATCTTTCATCGACTTCTTCGAACCAAAAGGAACAAATGCAGGAGATCTCAGCAACGATAAAATCGCGAAGATAACATCAGACGGACTGGACATACAGAACTTCTTGAGAGGACAGACTTATGACAACGCTGCCACAATGTCAGGGATCCACAATGGAGTTCAAGCCCGGATTAAAGTACTGAATCCGAAAGCAACATTCGTTGCATGCACAAACCACTCACTCAACTTGGCTGGGGTACATGCTGCTTCTGAATCAGTGAACTCCGTGACGTTTTTTGGAACTCTGGAGAAGCCCTTTGCCTTCTTTTCTGCATCAACTGCTCCTTGGAACGCTTTGGTTGCCGTCACAGGTCAAGCAGTGAAACGAGTCACTGAAACGCGCTGGAGCGCTAGAAATGAAACTGTCGAGACGCTTAAAAATAAGTTTGAGGAAGTTCTAGAGGTACTGGAAGAATTGATGGAATCATCTCAAACTTCCGACACAAAATCGGGAGCCAGTCTTCTTCATGCCATGCAGTCATTCAACTTCCTCACTTTTCTTGGCTTTTGGGCTGCAGTGCTACCTGAAGTAGATGACGCACAGATTTAACTGCAGCAACGAGGACTGAGTGTGGATAAGTGTGTTCAGAAACTCTGCGCTTTAAAAGCTCTACTGGTGGAGAGCAGAGACCGTTTCGTCCAAGCCGCAATCGACTTTGCTTAGACTCTCAGCGAAAAACTCGGAATCGAACTCAAAACGAGAAGAATGGATGCATGGCGAAGAATCCGCAGATGCAGCTTTGTCTCACGAGCATGAACTCCGTCGAGAGGTGTTCGCATCATTTGAGAAGATCATTCAAGAAATGACGACTCGATTCCAGCAAGTTCAAGAAATAGCGAACAAGTTCGGATTTTTGACGCCAGCGAAACTTTTGGACAGCAAGTACGAGTGTGGTCTTTTCCATGTATTAGAAGACATCGACAAGGACGAGTTTCAGATGGAGCGGAGCCAGTTCTGAATCAGAGGAAGATATAAGGGGCAAAGGACCACTGGAGCTCCTCCAGTTCATTCAAAAACTGAATCTAGGGGTTTTGGTTCCAAATATAGCCATCTTGATTCGTATATTTTTGAATTTGGCAATTAGTGTCACTAGTTGTTGTGAGAGAAGTTTTTCGAAGTTGAAGCTAATCAAAAATTATCTCAGATCCACTATGAACTCCACTAGACTATCAAACTTGGCTATATTGTCGATTGAGCAAGTATTGGCTGCAAATATTGATTTTGACAAAATTATATCTGACTTCGCTGCTCGTAAGGCTCGTAGAATCCGTTTGTGAAACCGCTGATCCTACTTTACCTTCAATAAAAGATACCTCATTGCCCCGGGCGCCGAGATGGCACGCTACGCCACTGATTCTAGTGAGTCTTTTATATGTATATCAAAAGTGATCGTGGATTGAAATGATTTGATGCGTAGTTGTTGGTTAGATATATCGCATTTTGTCATGTTCCAGCTCTACGTATGACCTAACTCTGCACTTTAAACACCATACATTCATTTCTTCTGAATGGTAGAATAAATAATAATAGAATTGAAGAAGGTGGACATGTAACTACATGTACATTCAATAGTTGATGGTCTACTCCACATTTCTACAATGACACAATATGCCTGCCCCCTTAATTCTCTTCTGATTGAGATGAATAGGACTCTTTAAACTTTATCCGTATGCACGACAAGTCGACAATGCCTTCTTCATGTTCAATCTCCCTGCATTATGTTTCTGCTATATCTGGCTACCTGACTTCCTGGCCCGGATAATTCCCCTCGATAGAGTACCTACAACGGCATAAACTCGGGGGAAAATAAAAGTTCTTTTTTTTTTGTTGTTACCTGAACAGAATCTGAAATCACGTGAAAATAATCGTCTGTGTGACTGTGAACTTTGGTGAACGAATAGAAAGAAAGCTCGGAGCATTGTGATGGAAGAGTAAATCCTGTTCGGTTCGGTTAACGTTCTTGCCATGTCGTCGTCGACGTTGTCGTCGTCCTCGTTGGCCCCCATACGACTATGACGAACCTTTCCGTGTATACAGTTGTGGATTGCAAATGGAGCATAATGCGTGTTTTATTATTTCTACGCACGAAACAAACTACATATACAATGTATTTATACATGTACGCATCTGCGATATGTACGGAAGTCGGCCGCGGCGTAGGTATTTTGGCACGTTTTTTTTTTTTTATTTTTCTTGTATGGAATTTAACGGAAGTGTTATGGCATAAAGATGGAGCAGTAACATCCGCACATACGAAGGAAATGGCCTAGAAATATGAATAGACAGTTGAATAGGTAAACGGGGAAAACATCATGTCAGATTCAGATTTATTCTATTAATGAGGGGGATAGAGGTTTGTTTTGGTTCGACGTTCGTGGAGTGCAAATGTGTACATCAAGAACAATCGAATTTAAACAGCAAAACAGTAAAATTTAATGTTGGGATTAAGGATATTAAAGCATTTTCCTTGTAATAAAAGTGTTCCGAAAATGGAGTTTTAAGTGTGGTTACGAGTATTTTTATATTTTTTTTATATTCTTAGCGAATTGCTATATAAAGGTATGCAATCCTCTAATGTCCTTAAAAGTATTTTTAAGGTCCCCAATCATTTCTTAGACCATATACATATGTATGTTAAGGAGTTCTTCTAGGTACCTACTTGTTAGGCCTGGGAACATAATATTAAATACAAAGTGGCATATTTAGGTAGGTACTAACCGGCTTAAAATTGGAACACTTCGATAATAAACTCCATTTATGTAATTTGAACCTTCATGGATCCTTTGAAGGTTTTTTATAAGTTGCTTTTGTGTTATGTATGGAAGAGACGACGTTGAAGTTACATCCAATTTCAGAAACTGACTAAATGGCACTTAGTGTTTTTACTTACGACTTACGACTTGACTAATAAACTAAACTAAATTAAACTAAACTAAACTATATGTACACAGGTATGTAGGTAATATGTGGCAAGTTATGGGTTCGTAAAAAATGGAACTCGAGATTTTGATCAGACTTGGCATTTATACGATGATAAAGAAGACGAAAAAGTAGATCTCGCAATTATCTCTGTCTATTCGACTACAGCCTAAACGGCTCGGTAGATTTCCTTTAAATTTGGTAAATAGCATTTTTAGTTGTATCCCCCTTAGGTTAGGTTGGAGTGGCTGTCTAGTTGTTGTTGACTCACTTAGACCTCAAGGATCCGTTGTGATACCACTAAAGAAGTTACTCATGGGAGAGTAATGAATTTAAACAAACCATTTCGTGCTTTTAATGAAGTTAGAGAGACATTTTGTGTCGATCGTTGCCAGTTCACTGGTATTATCGAAGAAGGGATTACCGAGATAGTTATTCCTTCTATTGGAGAGTGCTGGACATGTACATAGTAGGTGTTGGACTGTTTCCTCTTCCTCCTCGTCCATGCAGCTTCTACAGAAGTCATTTGTGTAGACTCCTAGCCTCAAAGCATGTCTACCTATGAGGCAGTGTCCTGTTATAACTCCGATTGTAGAGCTTATATTTTGTCTGCTCAGGGAGATCAAGCCATTTGACCGTTTTAGGTCTATGCTTGGCCATATTTGTTTAGTTGCCAGGCAGGTGGTACCCTGTGACCATCTAGCATTTGTTGATTCTAGAGCATATTGTTTGAGAAGATATTTGCATGTAGCAAGTGGTGTTCCTATGTTATGTTTTTGTCTAACAGTAGGCAGAAGTGTTCCGTTTTTGGCGAGCTCATCAGCTTTGCAATTTCCCGGAATGTCTCTGTGGCCGGGCCCCCAATAAGGTGAATATTAAACTGTTCTGCCATCTCATTCAGAGATGATCGACAGTCGTGGACTATTAGAGAGTTTGTGGAGACAGACGCGAGAGATTTGAGAGCGGCCTGGCTGTCCGAGAAGATTCGTATATCCTTGCAAGATATAACGTTTTCTTTTAGCCAGGATAATGCCTCTTTAATCGCCATTACTTCTGCCTGGAATACACTACATTGATTAGGAAGTCTATATGAAAGACTGAGATTCAGTTGTTCCGAATAGATGCCACTTCCAACGCCGTAATCGGTCTTTGAACCGTCTGTATAGAAGTGTACCGCATTGTCTTCCAGGGGTCTCTCCTCTTCCCAAGACGATCTTGAGGGGATGGAAACAAGGAAGCTGTTTTCGAATACCATTTTTGGGGTGGTATAGTCTAAGCGATCTGGGATAGATCTGAAATTGTCTAAAATAGTTGTATGACCAGTATTGTTACTGATCCATTGAGAGGTGGCTTTAAGTCTCACGCATGAGTTGGCTGCCACCATTTTGGAGAAGATGTCAAGAGGTGTTAGGTTTAAAAGCACTTCCAGGGCTGCGGTTGGTGTTGAACGAAGTGCTCCTGTGATGCACATACCTGCTGACCGCTGGACTTTGATGAGTTTATTTAGATTTACCATCTTGTCCAGTGCGGTCCACCATACGACAACTCCATAAATGAGTATCGGTGTGATTACCGAGGTGTATAGCCAGTGGGTTATTTTTGGGGAGAAGCCCCATTTTGAACCTATTGCCTTTTTACAAGTAAAAAGCGCTACGGTAGCCTTTTTTACTCTTTCATCAATATTTGCCTTCCAATTTAGTTTTTTGTCTAAAATGAGGCCTAAATATTTGGCTTGATCGGAAAAGCTTAATGGTATTCCTTTAATCTTGGGTGGGTTAAACTGAGGAATTTTGTATCTTCTCGTAAAGAGTACTAATTCTGTTTTATGTGGATTGACGTCCAAGCCACATTGCTTAGCCCACTTTGTTAGCCTATTTAAGGCATTTTGTAGGAGTTCTGAGAGAACTTGGGGATGTTTTCCAGATACAGATATTGCAACGTCGTCAGCATAAGCAATCACCTTGAAACCCTCTGCTTCCATTGATGTTAGTAGTTCGTTTACTACCATGTTCCATAAGAGAGGCGAAAGGACCCCACCTTGGGGGGTACCTCGATTCACCGATCTGGTGGTAGTAAAACTTCTCATGCTGGAAGTTATAGTCCTGCTTCTTAGCATGAGACTTATAAGTTCTATGAGTGGTTTCTCTAATTTCAGCTTGTTCATTGCTGTTGTGATCGCCTGGTAGCTGACGTTGTTGAAAGCTCCTTCGATATCTAGGAAAGCTACTAGGTTATATTCTTTGTATTTGAGGGAATATTGAATACCACGTACCAGCGAATGAAGTGCTGTTTCTACTGATTTTCCCTTAGAGTACGCATGTTGAGCTGTGGAAATGAGACATGGTTTTAAGTTATGTCTGATGTGAATTTCAATCAATCTTTCCAAGGTTTTAAGAAGGAAGGATGATAGGCTGATTGGTCGTAGATCTTTAGGGTTAACGTGAGAGGGTTTCCCCCTTAGTCCAGTAAAATTAAATTAATTAATTCGAAATATCTACAAAAAATACTGCGTCGAATTTTTTTTTGTTTCTTAGTTTATCTCGCCTCATGTTCATCTGATCGAAAAAATACTTAAGTTGTTTTTTATAGATCACTTTATTTTCTACATTTTGGTATATTTAATTTTTATGTGGAACAAAAACTGTAGGAAATATAACCTGTCAAAATGGCCAATATCGTGCGAAAATTAAAAAAAAAAAGAAATTTACTTACGTTTGAAAATTTTCACATTTGATTATGTTCATTATGAAATTTAAGGAAACAGTTCAAACTCTTTTCCACACCACCACCGAAGTAGAGTTACGGCGCGTTTGTTTGTTTAATGTTGTGTCCCCAGGAGGTAGAATCCACGATTCAATCGTTTTCGTTTCTATAGCAGCCTATCGATAGCTCAATGTGGCTTGGTTTTTTCATGTCGTTCTTATCTCCTTTTTCTTTTTGGGCTAGGCGTGCGAACTTCAATGATCATATTAACGTTGATAATATGAGTAGTAGGGTAGGGTGGGGCACTTTCGACGGTGGGGCACATTCGACTTTTATACAACTGTGAAAAGACAGTTGATTTGTTAATAAAAATTTTAATGGTATTGTTGGCCATAATATTCTTTCCTATTGTTGTGAACAGAGCTTTATACTACTACAGCGCCATCTGTTGGAAAATTTCATATCTAATTTATGGAAGAAACAAAAAGCTCTTTTCCAATGTCAAATGTATTTCCCCTTATTCCAACCATCTAGAACATATCAAGACAAGAACTTTCGAGAACAACTAATTTGAGTATATAAGGGAGTGTTCACGGTGAACGAGACACAGTTGATTTTGGATTATGAAAGTGTGCAAAAGTATTGCTTATTGGATTGTGTTATTAAACAAGTGTGATTTAAATTGAATAAAAGTATTTGAGCTGATTATAAATTGAGATTTACTGTTTTGAATTGGAAAGTGTGAATAAAGAAGAAATACTAAAAAGGGTAATAAGTTTTATTTAACGAACCTTGGAAAAATATTACACTATCATATACGTATTTTTACAGTTCTCTTGCGACTGCTGTGGTGTCTAGAGTATTTTTTTCATATTTAAGTGATTTTGTGTAACTTTGCTCAGGCACGAGGTAAGCGATATTTTATTTTGTGGTAGCGGAATTTAATAGGTGTCCAATTCAAGTTGTAGTGTATTATTAAAAGTAGATGATGGTATATTTTCTTTAGATTATGTTTAGAAGTTTTTAAAAAAATTAAATTTTTTTATAAGAACTAAGTGTGGGGCACTTTTGACGATAGCACGTGGGGCACTTATGACAATAGTCGAATGTGCCCCATTTTATTTCCGTAATTTTTTTTAGAATGGTTCGCTCATATAAGAAGAAGACTGATCGCTGCGAAATCGATGAAACAAAGCTTAAAACTGCTCTGGGAGAAATTTTAAGCAAAATAGAAACATCTACGTCAGCGGCTCAAAAATATGACTTGAAACGTACGACACTTATTTCCAGACTTAAAAAACTGAATCCAAATACCGATACCGAGTCCAGTGATTCCCACCACAGTTCAACATTCAACTCCAAATATTCGACCCAACAAGTGTTTTCCAAACATCAGGAGCGTGAACTCGTGGATTACTTCAAAAGGTGTTCTGCTCAAACTTTTGGATTTTCGTATTCAATGGCTCGAAAGTTTGCTTTTGAATATGCAACAAAAAATAATGTTACAGTTCCTAGTTCATGGTTGGTCAAAAAGGAAGCTGGTATCGATTGGGTTCGTGGACTTCTCAAAAGGAAACCCTGATATTTCCTTGCGAAGACCCGAAAATATAAGCTTAGCAAGATTAAGAGGCTTTAATAAAATTTCCGTGGAGGAATTCTTTACAAATTTAAAAAGACTCTACGAAAAGAATCATTTTGAACCTAAAAGTATTTTTAATTTGGATGAAACTGGTATTTCAACGGTCTTAGCACCTCCAAAGGTAAGACAATCTTTTAAAATAATATTTTGAATTTATTGACTCAAAATTAAAACTTAGGTAATAGCAGAAAAAGGGAAACGCTCTGTAAGCCAGGTGTCATCCGCAGAGAGGGGGACTCTTGTTAAAGTTGTAGGGATTGTTAATGCTGCTGGTTGGGCTCTACCTCCAGTGTATGTCTTCCCCAGGATCAGATTTAAGTCTGAATTTATTAAAGACGGTCCCAGCAACTGTATTGGTCTTTTGAGCAAAAATGGATGGATAATCGGAGAACTGTTTATTCACGTATTAAAGCACATCCAGAATTTTACCAACTGCTGCAAAGATAAACCTATTCTTATTATTTTGGATAACCATTCATCACACTATGGACTGGAAGGTATAGACTTTTGTCGAGAAAATAGAATTGAGCTCTTGTATTTTCCACCTCATTGCTCTCATAAGCTACAACCACTGGACGTTTCCATATTTGGCCCATTCAAAAGCTATTGCAAAGCATTTTTTAACGAGTTTCAAGTGAATAACCCAGGCAAACTGATATCAATTTATGATATTGCTCGACTGACAAAAGTTCCTTTTTAAAGAGCTTTTTGTCCTGAAAATATTGAGAAGGGGTTTAAGGCCACAGGAATATACCCTTTTAACAGCTTAATTTTCCAAGACTGAATATTGCACGGCTACAATTCCTTTTGAACACCAAAATGAACCATCAATTACGAGTATACAAGAAGACATTCAAAGCACTCGCCAAGAGATAAGGCCGGTTCAAATCACTCCCCATGAGATAAGGCCAGTTCCAACAATTCTCCCACCAAACTCCATAAATAGAATAAATAAAAGAAAATCCAGAGTCTACACTGAGACCCCTGAAAAGAACAGAATCATTGAACTGAAGCCCAAACAAGAAGAAAGAAAATCTAAGAAAAAGAAGATTACAAAAATCGAAAAAAAAAAATAAAAAAAAAGCTAAAATCGATGATACACGCGATTCGGATGAGTTTAGTGTTGCAGATTCAGATAAGTCAGTTGGACCAGTTGTAGAAGATGAAGTTTCTGATTTAGAAGAATCAAATACAAGTGATTATAAAATCAAGCGCGACACTAAACTTAACATTGGCGACTATGTTTTGGTCAAGTTTGACGTACGAATTGCCAAATATTATGTTGGTCAGATAACTCGATTTGAAAATAAGAACGAGTTTAATTTTTATGTAGATTTTTTCCGTAAAAAATCGAACAATTGCCAATTTTTTAAGCCCCTCTTTGAAGATATATCTCTTGTCTTGAGAAGTGATATCGAGTTGAAGCTGCCGTTACCAGAACACCCAGCTGGATCATCAAGATATTCTAATCTAATTTTTTTCAGGAACGTTGACATGAACCCTTACAACGTTCAATGAATTCGTTTTTACCGAGGACAGAATTCGGTTATAATTTAACTCTTACCTGTTTACATTCGAAATTACTAGCATTATAAAGTAAAGTATGGTTAAATCAAACTCATTCACGTTTGATTATTTCAAGAGAATCTGCCCTTTATTTTGCATGTGCATTTAAACTATTTTCAGTTCATGGAAAATTAAATTTGCTTTAGGCTTGACAAACCTGTGTTCACATTTTCAAATATGCTTGCCATGCAGCCAAATTATCAAAAAAAATTTAAATCCATCTAACATGTTTGACAGGCCACTAGATGGAGCGTTTATATTATCAAAATCAAGCCAATCATGGCGTTCTTAGGTATAAAACATATTTGAGAACGAAAATATGATACTTCAGTTAGACTTTAGGATCCTGATTACGATTCTTGTTTTCGTTTGTTTCGCCTTTCATTTTTTGACAGTTTATGGGAGAGGTATAGAAGCGTAGCTTCATTCCGCAACATTTCTTCACCTCACATCAAATAAGTCAAAAAGACAAAAAAGACTCGTGTAATCAGACTCTTGATGTTTTTTTTCTGCTATAGACGGTGTCACACTGAGCTAAATCCTCCGAATTTTTTTTAGGTTTCTGTACTTTATCTTACTCCCTCTGCCAGAGACCTATAACCCGATTGACATCATTCCCAACGTGTGAAAGACTACAATTTTTAAAGCATTGGCATCGTACTCGTAGTCATCATCATGGCTTGACAGATGGAGAACGATTAATATTTTGATATAATATATAATTTTTAACAAATTAAATTTTGACGTATCGAGAATATTTAGTTACAGATGTCAACAAATTGCCATGAACAACATTTTTCGGATTTTTAAATGTCAACTCTGAAAATGCATAGAATAAAATGTAATCGTCTATCACCAACGCAACGTGAAGTGGATTTGTTTAAGACATTGAATGAACCCGCAATGAAATTTTACACCACTTGTTTTGTCTTTTTTCTTTTTAACATATTGGTCGAGAGGTGAAGAAATGTTGGGGGAGTGAGTATATTAAGTTCTAGCTAGCAAAGCACTAAGATTGAGATTTTAGTACTCAAGGTTTCCAATGTAATATTCCCAATGTAAACAGGGTCTTAAATACGATCTTCTGCAAGGTAAGTTGCTACACGGAACGTGTAACAGTAACAGGCTATACGGAACGTATAAGTCTTAGCCAGGTTTTTGAGTTACTCTAACGCTGGCAAAGATGTTTATTTATTTATTTATTTATTTATTTCGTCAATCAAGTTACAAAAACTTTATAAAGACTATATATATGTATACATAATTTAAACTAACTAATTTACACATAAAAAAATAAGCTATAATATAAAAAAATTTTAAAACATTTTTAAGAAAATGTTTTAGAACGCCAACTTAAAGTGTTTATATTGTACGAAAAAAAAAATAAATTTCCAAAAAAAAATATTAACCCGTTTTCGAGATATCGAATTTTCAAAAAAAAAATGATTTATTTTTTTAAATTGAAAAAAATATTGAAGTACAGTGGTTTTCAAACTTCTTAGGAGCTTCTCTTTAAAAAAATTTCATTAAAATTCGTTATGCTGATTATGAGAATATCGTAAGAATTAATCCAAAGAAAAAATTTTTAGCAAAATTCTAGGTGCAGTTTTCGAGGAAAATACGATTTTTGAAAACCATTTTTTAGCATTTGTATGGTGGGTACCGTTAGTTTTAGGTAAAATAAATTTTTTTTATCACATCTTGAAGACTGTAATAAATAACTTTTAACTGTCAAGTTTAAAAAATCGGGCATGAAATTTTCGAAATATTGAGTTTTGGGAAAAATTTACAAAGCGTACTTATCAAATCGAATGCATTGCTATAATATCATTTTGACTACATTTTGTTTTTCAAGGTTTTCACTATCATTATTCACAATTGAAATTTTCCGCAGAAATGGAAACTAACAAAAATCCCCAAACTGGTTCAGTACAACTGCTACATGGCTGAAGATTATTTCTTTTTAAGGGAATGCTCGCAATGTTAATTCTTTGAATTTGATTGATTTCTCTATCGCACTGACCATAACTTGAACTGATGTCTTGACAGTTTTTTGCTTCATACGGGTATATTAAAGTTTGGCATTAGGGTTCACAATATTATTTAGTTTAGGATAATGTACAAAGGGTATATATTAAACAGATCTTCGTTATAATTCCACTGATATCTCAAGCACGTTTCCTTAATTCGCTGCACGATGCAATGATTCTGACATCACTTCACAATCCCAAAAGTTATCAATCTCTAATCTTTCACTCAGACCTCGATTAACGATTGATAGTGGACGCCAGTGTCAAAGATTCGACAATTCATGACACTCAACTTCAACTGGCAAAAAATAATAGAAACATACATCATTGCTGCTCCCTGGTGCGTTTTCAACATTGCATATCTACATTTTGCAATCATCACGTTCTCCAACAAATCAAAACCTCAGCACTTATAGTGCAAATGCTCACTCGACAAACTACATACCCAGTGTATGTAGATATATTGCATAACCCCCAGTGCTGCATGAACCTGAAATTCCTTATTCCTTGGGTCCGCAATCTCATCGGGTTTTCCTCGAAATGGAAAATTGACTCATTTCGCACTTCGCAGATAATCGTACAAAGATAAGAGAAAATATTTTCAATTTTCCACCGATGTTTTTACCCACCGCCACCAATTCATCTGTACTCGACTTGTGTCATGCAAGTGCATATGCATGTGTGTGCATGTGAGTATTTTCCGTTGTTCGGCTCCTTGTTTGCGTTATGTCCTTTGGCATGTTGAATTCATGAGAAATCGATCACTCCGCAACAGATTGCCACATGAAGCGAGGGCTTTTTGTCTCATCCGAAAAGTACACACATACGCTCCGCTCCACCAACTGTTTCTGATGCTGCATCCGTTGCACTGTGGACTCGCTACTTCAACCACCTCACCTCATCACAATCCATCACCACACTACTACCATAATCATCATCTCTAGTCCGTTGTCGTCCTGGCACAGTATTTTCGCATGAAAGAATGTTTTCAGTGCAATCAGACAGTTATTTGAGGAAATACAAAAAAGGAACGTTTTCGCCAAACAAAGGAAGCAGAATCCTGTGTTCAATTCCAATCAAATTCTTTATCTTAGCCACATTGCAATTGTTCGTTGCTCTAACTAATCAGAAGGTCAGGACCAGTGCAGACGAAAGGAGTAAGAACAGCAGATTGGTTAACAAAATAAAAAATAACCCCACTCACCCGTCATCGGATCGATAGCGTAAAAGAAAATTGTAAAATAAGGAAAAACTTGGTCCTTCGAGCGGGATAAAAAAACGAATATATTCTTCAGCTAAAAAGATTCCCGAAGAAAAACCGTGTCGGCTGTCTGAAAAATGGTCAAACTTACGTACATATATGTCTTATCATGTAATATGTGTGCGCGCGAAGGATAGAGCATTAGACAGAGTGTGAGAACGAAAATTTTCCTGGTAGAGAGCATATCCTTCGTTTGTATTTTTTCGTTCGTCTTTTGACAGCCGCTTCTGCCTACATGCTAGGTCGTCTTGTCTCGTATAATCGCTTCAATGATGAAGGAGATCCACTGGATGACTATACATAGTGGCTCCGACAATGATAAGGACTAAAGGCAAACGTCTTCGTTTTGTCTTTAGTTGTATACTTAAAGGGGCACGTAATGCAGTGGTAAATTTAAAATAGTTTTCCTCTCAGAAAGGATTTACATACATAGGTAGAAACAAGCAGATGCAAATGCTTTATAGAGCTCTTTTTGCCCACTTTTAAGTAACCTTGGCTTAAATAGTCTTTTAAATAATAACTAATTTTTACAAACAAAATATTTTTCTTTCACTCAGCTTAACTAAATGGCTTCAATTGAGCTTTTCTTAATTTTAATTTGAATCAAACAAACTGTAAGATGTCATTGAAATACTCGTATACAGGGTGTCCCCAAATTCGTTAAGAATATTTTGGGTGTGTTTTAAAAACAAATTCGTTCTACAGTATTGGTCTATCTAAGATGTTGACATAATATTTCTGGTTCGACCCTAACCCATTGTTGTGAACAGAGCTTTATACTACTACAGCGCCATCTGTTGGAAAATTGCATATCTAATTTATGGAAGAAACAAAAAGTTTTTTTCCAATGTCAAATGTATTTCCTTTTATTCCAACCATCTAGAACATTCCAAGACGAGAAGCTTCGCGAATTTTCGAGAACAACTAACATGAGTATATAAGGGAGTGTTCGCGGTGAGCACGACACAGTTGATTTTTGATTACGGAAGTGTGCAAAACTCTGCTTATTGAATTGTGTAAAACAAGTGTGATTTTAATTTGAATAAAGTATTTGAGTTGATTATAAATTGAGATTTATTGTTGTGATTTGGAAAGTAAAAATAAAGAAGAAATATTAGAAAGAGTAATAAGTTTTATTTAACGAACCTAGCAAAAATATTACACCATGTTAACGTAAGTTTCTCTTCGTCTAGGACTATATTTTAGGAAGACATACAAGCCTTAACATCTCGTTTGGGTCTTCAAATATAACCAATTTCTATTTTTTTTACTACCCACTCTAATTTTTATTGCAGTGGGAATTAGGAAATATAAGAACAACTAGTTCCGAACTAATCAAATAACTTTTATTGAATGAACATGATTAATTTAGAGAAGAGCTTAAAATATAAACAACTGAACAAAAGCTAAATTTTGAAAGAAGTAGTTTGATGATTTCTTTAACACCCTTCCCTAAACGAATTGTACTCCAGCTTTTGTTCTAAACTTCTCAATTTTCGAACAACATAGTGACTTGGCAATATGATTTTTATCAACGTGGTCCTTAACGAAGTGAACTTTAGTGTCGATGTGCTTAGTCCTGTTGCTCAGCTTCTGCTCCTTTATCAAACGTAGACAGCTCTGATTATCTTCGAAGATTACAGTTGGTGAAGTTTGTTGAATTTTCATATCCTTGAGCAGCTGACGAAGCCAGATAGATTCTTTGCAAGCCTCGGATAATGCAATGAATTCGGCTTCTGTGGATGAAAGCGAGACACAAGATTGCTTTTTGCAGCTCCAACTTATTGTTCCACCATTTATATGAAAGACATAACTGCGTAGCCTATCTATAAGGTTTTTGTTTTTAGTTGGTAAATTACTTAATTTAAGATAAAAATGTATTGTGCCTTTCAAGTACTTAAGAACACGTTTAATTTCGGTCCAATCTTCTTGATTTGGACAGCTTACTTTTCTTGCCAAAATAGAAACGGAAGCAGCAATGTCGGGTCTGGAATTCAGACTCAAATATAAAAGAGAACCTATTAATTTTTGATAATTTGTATTATTCAAAAGGTTTTCTGATTGAGTTTTTCCATATAGGGTATTTAGATGTCTTTGAATTTTCAAGCCCGAAATCTTTTAGTAAATTTTTAATATATTGACTTTGTCGAATGATAAAATTAAAATTTTGATCTTTAAAAACTTCCATTCCAAGATAACAGTAAACATTTCCAAGGTTGCTTACTTCAAACTTATTTTTGAGTAAACTCTTAACTTTGTCAATGTTGGTTTGCTTAGAACTTGCTACTAAAATGTCATCGACGTAAATCAATACATATGTTATTCCTTCCTCGTTGGAACATTTTATGTAAAGGCAAGGCTGTACTTTGAAGGAATCCTCCATTTACATTTTTACAAGCACAGTATGTATTGTTTTATTCCATATATGAGCAGCCTGTTTTAAACCATACAAGCTTTTTCTAAGTCAACAAACGTAATTGGCATTCCCTTCCTCAAAGTCAGGGGGTTGCTTCATATATATGATTTCATCTAATAGATCAGAGTTAAGAAAGGCTGACTTTATATCCATATGAACAACTTTCATGCCCTTAGAACCCGCTACGGATAGCAATGTTCGGAGAGTGGTTTGTCGAACAACAGGAGCGAATACCTCATCGTATAGTCATATCCATATTTTTAGCTAAACCCACGAGCTAATAAACGAGCTTTATATTTTTGGACAAGACGTTTTACATCACGCTTGATTTTGTAAGTCCACGTACAACCCACGATGTGTACGCCTTCTGGAGCAATTACCAAATCCCAAGTGCCATTCTTCTTCATAGCACTGATTTCCTCTTTCATAGCGATTTCCCACTCACTTCGTTGTTCGCATACAATCGCTTCATCGTAAGATTTTGGTTCTTGTTCTTCTTTCGATGAATCCAATGCGAATGCCTTTGTTCTCAAGATAACGCTTGAAATTGTTTGAGGTGTATTCACCTCCATTATCTGAGCGAATAGTGGTAGGATATCTATCATCATCATCATCGGCTCGACAACCGGGTTCCGGTCCTGGCCTCTTTCAACAAGTCTCTCCACCTATCCCGGTCTCTAGCCGACGCCATCCAGATGCGCACCCCAAGGCTTCGGGCGTCCTGGTCTACGCCATCTCTCCAGCGCAACCATGGTCTACCACGCTGTCGTCTACCATAGAATGTACCACAAATAACTTTCCGAGCAGGTTCCTCTTCGCTCATGCGAGCTAGGTGCCCTGCCCACCGGAGTCTACCGAGCTTAATTTTGGTCACGATATCTGCTTCTAGGTAGATTGCGTACAGTTCATGATTGTACCGTCTCCGGAATCGTCCTTTCACATATGGGGCCAACAATTCTCCTTAAGACTTTTCTCTCGAACGCAGCTAAGAGGTCGGAGTGCCTTTTGCTAAGCACCCAAGTCTCGGATCCATATGTGAGTACTGGCAGGACCATGGTCCTGTACAGCAGCAGTTTTGAAGTTATGGTGAGATTTCTGGATTTGAAGAGCTTTGACAGACTATAGTAGGCTCTGTTGGATTTGAGAAGCCGCCCGCGTATTTCTTCTTCTATATTGTTATCAGCTGCTACTATTGACCCAAGGTATTTAAAGGATTGCACCACTTCAAATTCGTGCTCCGATAACTTGATTGTTTGACCAACTGTTCCTCTCGCATTCGACGCCACCATGTACTTTGTTTTACCTTCACTAATGTGCAGCCCCAGATTTTGTGCCGCCTGCTCGATCTGGATGAAGGAATCGTGTACAGCTTGTTCGGTTCTTCCGATGATGTCAATGTCGTCTGCGTAAGCCAGTAACTGGCTGGACCTGTTGACGATGGTCCCTCTTGTTGTCGTGCCAGAGTCATGGATTGCTATATAACAGGATATCTATAGAACTTGTTTTTCATAAGTTCGAGATAGGATTTGAGTTTATCGAGAACTTCAGATTTATCGTGAAGAAGGTACACTACTGTGAAACGGCTATAGTCATCAATGAAGGTTACGAAGTATCGCTTTTTACCAGGTGTCATGGTTTGCATGGGACCACAAACGTCCGTGTGGACCAAATCTAATACACACTTGGATTTTGATTCAGATTGTTTGCTAAATGGTAGCCTAGTCATTTTGCCTTGAATACAAATCTCACAATTCTTTCGTACACCACAATCAGTAATATTAAAATCTCTTACCGTCTTTCCATGTTGCATCATCTTCACAGCATCAATGTCCCGGTGTCCAAAAATTTTGTGCTGACAGTTCTGTAACTTACAATCCACAATCAGGGCCTTTTGTTCGAAATGTTGGCGTAGTCGAAATAGCCCACTGGATGCATCAGCAACTCCGATTTCTTTTCCGGTCATGGTCTGTATGCTACAATTGATGTCAGAGAAGATTAGTTTGAATCCCATCTCTAAAATTTTTGTGACGGAGAGAAGATTTCCATGAAAAGAAGGAATGAACAAAACATCCTTCACATCGACAATAACTTTTTCGCCTTTGCTTTTGAGAAGAGTAATACGACAAAGCCTTTTTCCACTGGAAACAACAGATTGTCCATTTGCCACAGTAACTTTTTCCTTAATGGACTTATTTATTGTGACAAAATCTGACTCACGTGCGCTGATATGACAGGTGGCTCCAGAATCAACGACCCAAATGCTCTTGTCGTTAGTCATTGAAAAACAATAGTTATCATTTAGCTCTCAATTGTTTTCTCGAACTTTATTAACTTTACTATTTTGCCTCAACTTCTTCAGCTTCCAGCAATCCTTCTTAATGTGTCCTTTGCCTTGTAATGGTGACAAACCTTTTTGCTGCGTTCTTCTGAATTTACAGATGACTTCAAAGCGGAATTGTTTGCTGAAAAGTGTTTGGATTGGCGCTGGTTCTCATCAATCAGGCTAGCTTCGACAACTTTAAGTGTCAATTCCTCAACCTTACAAGCTTCCAACATAGCCACTTCCAACTTTTCGAACAACAGTTTCATTTCCATAATGTGCTCTGATATGCAGCAATCCACCGAAAATTTCATTCCACAAATCCTCCTCATAAGACTTACGCTGCTTCCCAACGTATTCTTCTCGTGATGACTGCGTAGTGCTTCCCAAGACTCACGCGCTGTTCTGAATAATTTCTTGATAAGCATAAGTTGACTATCTTCAACGGATAATCCAATGATAATAGTCGCTTCATCATTAAGTTTCTTTCAAGCTGCGTCTGGTTCAGTCGGTGGCGGTGGTGGCTCGGAAACACATTCCCATGCTCCTTGCCTCTTCAATATAAGTTCAACCTTATCTCAGTTTCTCATACTCGTTCGCAAATTCAAGTCTGTCCCCTCCGGAAGTGGAATTGCAACGGTATCGTATGATTAGCTCATTAAACTCCGATCTTTACAGCATTGTTAAATGGAGAATAAACCGTGTGGAGTTTAATACTGTCCATTGTCGTTGAAGCAAAATGTCCCTTATGTCATTGTCTTTGAATGGCACTTGCATTGAAGAAACAGAAACGCTCTCAGTAGAAGGCATTTGTGTCAACGACGATCAAAACGATTCAAAAGACAACATTCTCGGAAAAAAATGTTCACCTCCCCTGATCTGGCTACAATTTATAAGGCGTTTATACGTCCAAAACATCTTTGGGCAGGTGCAGTCTAAACTTCTTTCCATTTATTGGATAGAGTCCAGACTAGAGCCGAAAAACCGATAGGAAACAAAGCTATCATGGAATCATTCCCATCTCTTGAACACCGTCGCAATGTTTTATAAATTTCCTTTAACGCTTCTTATTTTTTATAATTTTCGCGTAGTTTTATGAAAGTTGGAGAGGACTTAAAATGAAATACCGTTGCACATTGCTTTTGAATGTCTCAATATTATAATGGAAGGGAAATATAGAGTCGGGTAAAGCATTCCACATTCATGTAGTTCGGCTAAAGAAAGAATCCCTGAAGTTGGGCTCAAGAATAAACTGATGGACAATCCCTGAAGCGCCAGTATTACGTACGATCAAATTGTTTAAGGGGAGAAATGCAAGAAATGCTCACTCGAAGTAAACAGTTGCATTTCTCTCCTCAATCAGCTCACACGTGATACCCGTTTTACTTGGAATACTCATTTGTTTACCCTGGAGCTTAATTTTGGACGTACCGTTTAATATAGATTCGCTGTTTATAGTTTCGCAACACGATTATGGAATAATTTACCCGGCAAGGTTTTCCCTTGCCATTTCAATTTGTAAACATTATAAGGATCTCAATAAACCCTAGAGTGCGGGTGAATTATAAAATACACGACTGGATCGCTAGTGCTTGCTCTTATGTAAAATTACCTTGGAATTTATAAATTATGTATAAATAAATATAAAACATGGATTTAATGAGATTAAAATGTTCAAATAAAAATGTTCATAAAGTTGCCGTCTGATTTGTAGAAAAGTATGAATTTATGCAAACAAAGTTTAAAAAACGTATAATTCTTATACACAAAATTTCTTTAAAATTCTTAAAGAAAAAAATTTGGGATACCAATTTTAAGTATTAAGTAATATAGACACGTTTAATATATATACACGTAATATAATTATATACACGTTTTTAAGATATCGACTTTATAAAAAAATGTTGGAATTTTTTTCAAAATATATTTTCATATACAATATTATTTTAAATTTAAAGGAGCTCCTGTACAAAAATGTTGGTCTAACTCGTTAGAGCCGTTAATAAGAATGTCGAAAATAAAAAGACAACGGTTTTATAACAGGATTTTGTATCAAAATGAATATTTTGAACAACGGCTGTTTGGTAGGTAGGGGAGAGTGAGTACGAAAGTAACACTTTTTACATATTGTGCCATAAGTTGAAAACTAAAAAACATAACAAAATGATACAAAGTCTGATATTTAACTACCATAAAATACTAATTTGGTTTCCAACTTTCTCCTTTCTCCGAGTGTATGCTGTGACAAAGGAGTGAGAGTCAAATGTTACAACCGTCCCTTCGGATGTACCGGTTGTAACACGATGAAAGGACGGTTGTAACACCTTATAAATGTAAGAAGAAAATAAAATATTGGTTTAACTTCATATTTAATTTGAAGTCAATTGCATATACAAACATATATACATATACTATTTAAAAAAAAAAAGTAAATACCATTAGAATGGTACTTTAATCAGCCTCAAAAACCTACTTCACTAATACTAATCATCTCTAAAAACACTATTATGGGCTCAATAACCAACATCTGGGTAAACAGCATCGCCAGTGGAGTCTTGAATAGATTTTGTTTTTCGAACAAAACGACTAGGTATGAGTGACGTGACAGATCTTGTAAGCTTTTGAAACAGCTCTAACTGATTTGTCATTTTTAAGAACTTCTTCCGCTTCCTTTACGAAGATATATTTTGAGATTAGACCTCGAGAAGTTTTTCTCGTTCCTTGTCGGGGCATTTTCCGCTGCCTTAAGTGAAACTGTTGTCTATTGTTTTTATGCAATCAAAAACAGAGTGTCTATGGGAATCAATTAAAGATTAAAACAGGAATAGACACCTCAATATTTTGCATGTGGACGATTGTAACATGTTACAACCGCTAACACAAAAAATGTTACAACCGTCCACCACTTGTTTTTTTATATGAAAAATTAAATTAAAAAGAAACTATAATGCAAATCAGAAAATCATTTTCTTTATTGCATTAAGAACAAAATGAACTTCAATTAAGGTGCTTTCACTTAATTTATAATTTATTCTTTCAAGAAATATGAAACAAAACTCACCAAAGAAAAAAAAAATCGTTTGTCATTGAATTTCACGTGTTTTGACATTTGGTTTTTTGTGGGTGCATTCAGGACTTAATTGTGAAGAAATCTGCATTTAAAAATGAATGCATACAGCTCAATTTTTTCGTAAAAATTGAATGTTACAACCGACCCACTGTTACTTTCGTACTCACTCTCCCCAACCGTTATTTTGGGGCTGAACAAAATTCAAGTTCTCCTCTCGGGATTCGGCACGAAGACCCTTAAGTCCTAAGTTTGAAGAAAATAGCTCTAGTGGCTTAGGCTGTAGGTCGAGGAACTAAATACAGACAAACAGACAGAAAAGCCGGACATACTTTTTTTGTGGTCTCTATCTCTATCATCCTGATGTCAACTTTGATCAAAACCTCGAGTACGATTTTTTTTCCAAATGAAGAACATTTCCTATAATACCTATTACCTACATATACATCGCCAGTAAAATGTACAAGAAATCACAAAAGGCGAGTCAAAGAGATTTATGATAAAAATTTAAGTTTCTTCAATACCGCCAGGTTTTGTTGATGAGACATTGGATGTATCTCATCTTGAGTCTTACCTGACAATACGTGTATATTGTCATTATTTGTAAGGATTTATTCAGTTTTGTGGATGTACCTTAACGCCTAGCTTATACTAGAGCTTGAGTCTGATTAAAACGATTCGGAGAAAACAAGAGGAGAAGAATTTGGCTTTATATTGAACCTGGCTAGAAGTGCCTATTTATTGGCTTTTCCAGGAGTATCTTAGACTGGGCCTAGATATTTTTAACTTGATGTAGCCTAGATATGAAACTTTTTCTTGGTGATATCTTGGCTGTAGATAGTATCGGCTCTTTATTGGCATTGTAACATATAAACTACAAGGGACCTGGATAGTTTTTACTTGGTGTAGCCTGGAAAATGAATTGTATCTGGGCGTTATATTGGCCTTAGCTAGTCTCGCCTCTTTATAGGCGTTCTCAGATGTTACTCATACTGGGGCTATATAGTTTTTACTTGATGTATCCTAGATGTGCCTATACATGCCTCTATAAAAAGCTATCCATTATCCTTCTAAAAACACAACTTTTTTGTTTTGGTCCTAAATCGGTATTTTTCAGATTCTTTAATACGTATTTAAGTCTTCTTAAACAGTATAATTAAGAACACGAGAGAGTCATTTGAGTAGCACTTTGGGACAAGATATTTTATGTATCACAGTGGCACAATAGGTAGAGCACAAGCACGGCAAGCGAGAGGACTCGGGTTCAAATCTCAGTGGAGAGCACAAAAATTAAAAAAACAAAAAAATTCTGTCATTCCAGCAAAAAATATAGGGAGGCAAAAAAAAAAAATGAAGAAGAGAACTCCAAAATAATCAACATTAATAAAAAACCAAAAAAACTTTATTTTTATTGTTTCTAATAATTTTTTTTAAGAATTGTCGTAGCTCTTGTGCTACTTGTGAAGACTTATCTAGGGCCCATATAGGCACATCTAGCAAGGCCCATTATATACAGAGCATTAACAAATTAGCGAGGGACAAGCTAGATACTGCTCGGTCGGGCCATGACTGAAACTAAGAAAAACTAGCTGGGGCCTTGGCAGTATCGAGTCGTAAATTCTAGCCGGGTAGTAAAGCCATTAGCCAAATTTTCTCATCCCAGCTTGAGAAGAGGCTGAAACTTACTCTCCAATAGTGTGAGCGAGTTCGAGATGCTGCCACGGAGGCTCAGAAGGAAACCAAAAACGCTGTTAAGTTAAGAATAACGTATTTACATAGCTCTAAAGTTGACAGTATCTGGGACGTTATGAAAGAACTAATTGCTGTTTGAAATCACACCTGAAATGGAAAATGTTTTACATAAGAATTCTTGGGATGTCCGCAAACATCACTCTATGAGACCCAATTTGTATTTCAATTTTCTATTTACCTCGGTCCAATTGTAGAAACTTCTAAAAGTTGCGTGCCCGAGTATACAACTGGCAAGACTGCCTCATGGGTAACGACTGCGAAACATAACTCATTGTATAAGTCTAGTGTTTCTAAAACAGTGTCTGAGTAAATTCTGTTAGAAGAAATCAGCGCCTAATCTAAATGGCAGTACTGTGTAAGAAAAACATAATTTCTCTCTTTTGATTTTAACAACTTCCGACAAAATTTAGCCGATCTATTGAGTGTTAGTTGAATATTCCTTCAATCCATCGCCACGTGGCATGGACGTCATTCAATATCAGAAGTAATTGTTGAAAATGCTTCTGATGTAAATGATAATGATAATGACCTTGAATTTATTGGTAGAGTGGCACCACTAAAAGGTAAAAAAGAAGCATTCCCATAATATTTGAATTTTTGCTAGTCCTTTCAATATTTCCGATGGCATATATGTTATGTACATCTACTGAGAGGCCATTTTTCACTGTTGCGCTTAAATAAATTTCAAGTTCCTTCTCCATCCTTTTTATTGTGCACTCTACACTCATAGGTATTTCCCTATTAACCTCGAGATACGTGCGTAGTTTTTACAAGATTTAAAAAACCGGGGCTTAGGAAGATATTGGAGTTAATTATTTAATAACCATATTATCTACCTGCTTAATGAAATGTATTAGAGGCACAACATCTCTTTCAGAACTTGAATCTAGTGACTTTTACGTGCAAATTGTAGGCAAGAACGTAAATGACCTACACTTTTTCAGAGGAGTTCGATTATCACACTTTCATGAAAAGATACTCTAGGAGAGTTTTCCAGTTCCTCGCAAGAGGCAGTACCCCTGAAAAACATTTTCTTTGAATTTAAGGTGGTAACACCTAGGAAGTGATATGCCAGTCCAATGCAGTAACAGTTATGCCAAGTGGTACTACACAAACATTGCATGTGTGATCGTTGATCAATTCCCCTGTCCATTCATTGGCATTAATTTAACTACGACTAGGACCCAAAACAGCTTGACCGGGAAATTAATTTTAAGGGAGTTCCTAAAGAAATGAAAATTTACACAATCCTGTTCATAAAAGTTTTGCGTTTACAACTTAGTGGGACTGTGATTGTCCGGGAGGCGATAAGCATAGTTAAAGTCCACTATTTGGAATGCTGTAATTTTTACTTGCGACTTACGAGTATAGGTACTATAAGGCAAGTTATGCATTCATACAAAAAATCGAACTCGTTTGTTGCTCATTCGCGCCTATTAACCGTTAAAAATTGGCATGTCTTTAGTATCGTGTACTCGCTCCTGTGCGCAATCTCGCCGAGGAACGAGAGGAGGCTTGTACTGGCAAGGAAATACATTTGGGACTTCATCTTTTAATATTGAATTAATGAACCCTAGTCCATAATTTCAGTTCTTCCATTTCGTCAATTTTTCCAACGTTAATAGTTTTTTTTTAGTTCTTGCAGCTTATTTGTACGACGTAGATAGTTTGTTTAATTTATTTAACCATCAAAATATCTGTAGAAACTTTAGCTTAGATAAATGTGCAGACAGAGAAACGAACTGACGGGCGTTTCCTCTTTAAGCTCAAACTCACACAAATATCTACACATTGATATACCAGCATTTTCAGGATAATACACTAAGATTTCGCTACATCCCTTAGAATTCGTCTAAAACGTGATCAGCCTTCCAAATGCTTGAACCAACTTTGATGAACCAGCAGAGTTTATACTCTCATCGTCTACACCATCTCCCCCATCTCCATGGTATACCTAGAACTAAATTCCTTCTTTAAAATGGTGGGTGGTATAAAACGGGAGGAACATCCGTATCTCTTGCCTGCGTTAACTTAAGACTTAAAAGACTACAGGAATTCCCTTTAAATTTCACGGGCTTATAATGAAATGGGAAGTGACATGAACTTGATGAGAGTGCAAATGTAGAATTAAATTAAATTTATTTATTTTTTCGTCTTGGTATTTTTTTTTTTTCGTTTGTTTTTGCAATAGGAACTTTTTATTTTTGTCCTTGTTGCTGAGCTTGTTAATGTATCTTTTGAGGTCCTCACCTTGATACGCGCGCTAAGGACGAAAATTCCGTTAGGGGATATAATGTATGTATGTATGAACGAACCAACGAACATGGCTTATTCACATTTGCTTCGAAGATTAGGAGAAAATTACGTGATGAGAAATCATATCAAGAAGTACGGAGTCTCGGTAGCTTTGTGTTTGTAAATTTGAGGCAAATGGATGTGTGGTTATGTAATCAAAAGGACTAAAATGAAACGTGTGCAAATATTAATGACAATTAATTGAAGGGATTTTTATTATTTGACAAGACTTAATAGTTAAAGCATGAATAAAATTTTCATGACTGTTATACCTTATTACTTCTGGTATTGTATGTAAATTTTCTTATAGTAGGCCCAAAAAATCAAAATTTTTACATTACATAATTGGTCTTTAAATCTTAGTAGAAAATACCAAAGCGGAAAATATGAACGCTTCTAAAAATTGAGTTTTAAATATACATATCGACACCCACCCATACGATTTTAATTTCGGCCATAAACATTCTTCATTACTTATTAATTACTATGATAGCTTACTTACTTATTTAAGGTGGCGATACAGTCCGGGGTGGACCAGGGCCTCAACTAACCAGCGTATCCAGCTAGCTCGGTCCCTAGCTAGCTGTCTCTAGTTTCGCACGTCAAGTTGGTTGAGGTGTTCTCCCACTTGTGTGCGCCACCTGAGTCGCGGTCTTCCTCTACCTCAACTGCGAGTTCCCTTGGGGTTGGACTCGAAGACTTTCGCATTCGAGTCCATTCACTCTACATCGCAGTCGTTGGACTTTGATTCGTTTGACTACGTCAGTTTCGCTGTACAGCCCGTACAGTTTATGGTTATATCTTCTCCTCCACTCCCGTCTATGCAGACGTGACCAGACACCTGAGATCACACGGAGAATTTTTTATCTCTAAATACCCTAAATCGTTCTCATCTACTTTCGACAAAGTCCATGTCTCTACACCATAGACAAGGACCGGGATGATGAGAGTCTTATACAGGGACAGTCTGGTGTTATTGTCTGAGTTTGTTGCGGCGCCTAGGTATATGAAGTCCTCGACTACCTCAAAGTTATAGCTGTCTATAATGACGTTCTGTGCAAGACGTCGGTGTTGTGTGTTCTTTCTGGATGACAGTATATACTTGGTATTGCCCTCATTTACCGCTAAGCCCATCTTCTTCGCTTCCGTCTCAAAGCTCACAAATGCGCCACTGACATAACGGTTTGTTCTTCCAAAATTGTCAATGTGTATTCGAATAGTTGGACGGACCTTTGAAAGATTGTGCCTCTTGTGTTGACGCGTGAGTTTTGCACTATTCTTTCAAGAACGATGTTGATAAAGTCCCACGGCACAGCATCGCCTTGCCTAAAACCTTTTTTGACATCAAATGCATCGGTGAGATCTTTTCCGACCTTGATGGAGCAGCGAGCTCTTGGGTTTTTTCCATGATCTGCCGTAATGTGAATATTTGATGGTGGACTTTCCTGGTCTAAAGCCGCACTGGTATGGACCTATCAGGTTGTTGACGAAGGCTTCAGACGTTAACATAATACGGCAGAAAGGATCTTGTACGCGATGCTTAGGAGACTTATGCCTCTGTAGTTGGCGCAGTTCAGAGGGTCTCCTTTCTTGAGGATCGGACACACAATGCTGAGGTTCCATTCATCGGACATGCTTTCTGCCGACCATATTTTGCAGATGACCTGGTGAATACTCCCAATGGCAGCGAGGCCGTCAGCTCCAGCGGCTTTGTTGTACATACTTAAGATTCGATATAGCTATCTTCAATTCGTCCAGGGCGGGTGGGCGGTATTATTCATCTTCATCGCCTAAGTCGAATGGTACTATCTCATTAGCAGCAGTATTTTCTTCTTTATCGCCGTTATAAAGTTTGGAGAAATGGTCTTTCCATATTCTCAGCATAGACTGCAGTTCTACTATGTTCCCTTGATTATCCATGTAGGCTTCGGCTCGGAGATTGTATCATTGTGATGCTTTTTTTTACCTGGTGGTTAAACTTCCGAACCTCATTCCTGATATGGCATCCCTCTATTTCCTCGATCAAGCGCTGCTCATGCTCCTTCTTTTTCCTTCTGAGAAGCCGGTGTTCTCTCCTTTTCTGTTCGTAGAGGTTGCGCGGAGCTCTGTTCCTACTTTGCAGCGCCTCTTTATATGTAATGTATGCCTTTTGTTTTGCTGCATGTGCTTGTCGGCACTCATAAACCAGGGTTGGTCGTGTAAAACCCAGAATCTCTGATGGCTGCTTTGAAATGTTGCCACTGATCCTTAATGCGTGTTGCCTTCGGCATAGGGCTTTTTAAGAGGTTGTTAGAAGCTCTATCGAACTCTAACGTCGAACTTCCTCGCAGTACTTCCTTGTTTTGGCTTGGGTCGGTATATCCGCAGCCGAACCTTGGCTAGAAACAAGGTTGTGCTCCGAGTGGATGTTAATCCCTCAGAATGTGCGGACATCCTCTATACTGGAGAAGTGCCTTGAATTGATCGCAATGTGGTCAACCTGGTTCACGGTTGATTGATCAGGAGATCGCCATGTCCCCTTGTGAATATCAAGATATTTGAACTGCGTACTAGCTACAAAAACTTCTCGCTCCACAGCGAAGTAGATCAGCCTGGTTGTGTCGTGCAGGCTATATCTTAGAATTGTATCGCCAAAGATGTCTTCTCTTCCTAGCTTAGCGTTAAAATCTCCAATTTTAATGTCATAACTAGGGTATGTTTGTATGTATTGTCCAGGAGCTCGTAGAATATGTCTTTGGTGTCTTCATCTTTCTCCTCTGTTGGGGCATGCACGCAAATCAGGCTAATGTTGGCGAATTTGGCTTTGATGCGTATTGTCGTAGGGCTCTCGTTCACACAGTTGAAACTTAAGACTTTTTGCCTGAGCTTAGTTCCAACAGCAAATCCGCATCCAAGCAAACCCTGTTTTTGTCCTCGATAGCAATCGCCGTAGTAGATATCGCAGTGTTTTAATTGTCGTCTCCACGCATCTCTTGTATGGCGGTTATATCTGCTTTGTAGCAGCTTAGGGCTTCCGCTAATCGTTCGACTGCCCGTGGTCTATTAAGTGACCTAACATTCCACGTACAGAGCCGAAGTTCGTTTCATTTAATTAAAACTAAGTAATGGTTGAAAGAAATTTTCGGAGCAACGCTTATTAATGGTACCCACCTGGGACCATTTTTTTGTTTTTGATTTTCTCAAAACGATACTACCGATTTTGATATTTTTTCGACGCTAATGCAGCCCAAAAGTTTTAATATTATTGTGCAAGAAAACTTTTTGAATTAAACAAAAAAATCCATTTTTTTCAAAGTCAATGCTCGTTTTTTTTTAAACTTGACAAATAAAAGTTTCTTAAAAAATATTTTATTATACATAAAAAAACGGTACCCAACATCAAATACTAAAAAATGGTTTGCCAAAATCGTATTTCCAAAATGGCGCCTAAAATTTTAATAAAAAAATTTTCTTTTGATTAATTTTTACGGTCTATCATTAAATAAAAAGAAATTAAATTAAGATAGTACTGACTTTATGAAGGTTTTATAATACAAATTCTTTATACATACATACTACTGAAATAAATCAGCCAAGTAGAAGACTTAGCACTATTAATGGACTTGTTGAATTATTGATTCAAAATAGCTTTTTTGGCCTTTAGTCCACAAAAATTTTTAAAGGCCAAAAAGGCTATTTTGAATTACTGACTATAACTCTACCATAGAACTCGAGATTTTGATCAAAGTTGACATTACGATGATAGCGAAGACTAAAAAAGTGGGTCTCGCAATTCTGCCTGTCTGTCTGTCTGTTTGTCGGTATTTCGGTTCGACTACAGCCTAAACGGCTCGGCCGATTTTCTTTAAACTTGGAAGATATCTCTTTTATTTTTTTCCCTCCACACGTATTTTTCTTCTTTTTTTTTTTAAGATCAAAAATAACGGTACCTGTCATACGATTTTTTTTCGAAATTTTGTAAATATTTTTTTTCTCAAAAACTGTTCGACAGATTTTAAAAAAAAAGATACAAAAAAATTTCGTTTAGTTGAATATAGGTACTGGTTGAAAAAATTTTTCCGAAAAATGGTTATTGAGGGTACCCCCAAGGAACCATTTTTTTTTGTTTTTGATTTTCTCGAAAGCGGTACAACCGATTTTGATCATTTTTTTCTTGCTAAAGCTCCTCAAAAACGTTAATAGAATTGCGTATTCAAATTTTTAAAAATTTGTTTTTTGGATTTTTAAAAAAAACTTCAAAATTTTTTTTTCCAAACTCAATATTTCGAAAACCTTATGCTAGATTTTTTACAAACTTCATAAATAAAAGTTTTTTTCAATATAATCTACAAGATGTATGAAAAAAACGTTTTATTTTACCTAAAAATGTTAAAAAATGGTTTTCAAAAATCGTATTTTTCTCGAAAACGGTGCCTATAATTTTGATAAAATTTTTTTCTTTCAATCAATTTTAACGATCTTTAATTTAATAAAAAAAAATTGAAATTAAGATATTACAGCTTGTAACATATAAAATCATTTTTTCTTATTTTGAATTACTCATTACCGACATAACGGATTTTAATGAAATTTTTTGCAGAGATGCTTGTAAAAAGTTTTAAAACTATTGCATTTCAAAACTTAAAAAAAAATATTTTTTGAATTTTTGAAACAAAAAACATGATTTTTTTTTTGGAAAATTCGATATCTCAAAAACGGCTCAATATTTTTTTTGAAAATTTAATTTTCATTCGTACAGTAATAAAAACTTAAAGTTGGCACACCAAATTTTTTTCTTAAAAATCTTTTAAAAAATTTGTATATAAAAGCTTTTTTTTTTAAGAAGCCTCTACAACGACTTATAATTTTTGCTCTTGCATAAATTCATATTTGCATAGCATTCTGTTTTTGTCTCTTACTAATAAAAGAATTTAAAAAATTAATTTTATGCTTATGAACAGTTTTTCTCTAATAACATTGGTGCAAAATTTTAAACAGCCTGTTATTAAGATTTTAGTATGATACTACTTAAAAAAATGCTAAATTTAAAGTAGTTTACTAGCTCATTTTTAATTTTAAACATTTTTTAATAAGTATCGTACTAAAGCAATTGTCTTAATAAATTGCTTCTGAACACACCTAAAACAATGACAGTTCGTACAAGAAACTAAGAAAACACACATTTTATGGCGTTTATTACTAGCACGATATTAAAAAAATAAAATAGGTATGCGATGATTTTAACTTTAATAAAAGGGTAGAGAAACTATGATGCTGTATTTGATTAAAATTTCAAAAATCGTTGTTTTTACCTAGTTTCAATGAATTTATAAAGTTTAAATCATATGAATGTAAAAGTTATAAGCACCTTATTTAGTGATGATCATTATAAATTGAAGGGTTGTAAGTCTAAAGGGTCTAAGTGCCAAAAAATCAAAAATCAATATTTTTATCAAAATACAATCTAAGTGCCAAGCCTTATTATATCAAAATGGATTCAAGTGCCTATTTCTTTTAAAACTGTACACACACACAAATAAAGTTGTGGTTGAGCCTAGGTGCCTGCCAAGTGTGATTTTATTATGTTTTTCTCGTATATCTCGAAATTATAAAAACGGCACTTAGACCCTTTAGACTTACGACCCTTCAATTTCTTTGAATCTTTGACAAAGAGTTAAGATTGTATTCTTAACAGCTTCTGTCTTCTTTTTAAGAAAGTTGTATAATTTTTTTGTTGTGTCAACGATATCCTCTGCATCTTCGAAGAACTTGAAGCTATTTTTACGTAAATATGGTATAAATACATATATGTGGCCCGGTCTATGAAAAGGTGGCTTATGACTCAAAAACAAAATTTCGATAAATCATCTGTTAAAGATAAACAATGCATTTCGTCAGTTTCTCGGTAGTTTTTCTCCTTCCTTCCTATTGCCCAGTGTATCTCTTTCTTTGTGTAAAATATCTAGCTTTTTTATTGGTAAAAGCATTTTTGTAGCGTTCAATCCCTTTTTTTTCATTTTCAATTCCATGTATTATCTTGATTCTAGATTTTCAAAAAAATCCTTTTTTTTTGTCATCATCATCATCGGCTCGACAACCGGGTTCCGGTCCTGGCCTCTTCCAACAAGTCTCTCCACCTATTCCGGTCTCTAGCCGACGCCATCCAGTTGCGCACCCCAAGGCTTCGGGCGTCCTGGTCTACGCCATCTCTCCAGCGCAAGCATGGTCTACCACGCTGTCGTCTACCATAGAACGTATCACAAAGAACTTTCCGAGCAGGTTCCTCTTTGCTCATGCGAGTTAGGTGCCCTGCCCACCGGAGTCTACCGAGCTTAATTTTTGTCACGATATCTGCTTCAAGGTAGATTGCGTACAGTTCATGATTGTACCGTCTCCGGAATCGTCCTTCCTCACATACGGGGCCAACAATTCTCCTTAAGACTTTTCTCTCGAACGCAGCTAAGAGGTCGGAGTGCCTTTTGCTAAGCACCCAAGTCTCGGATCCATATGTGAGTACTGGCAGGACCATGGTCCTGTACAGCAGCAGTTTTGAAGTTATGGTGAGATTTCCGGATTTGAAGAGCTTTGACAGACTATAGTAGGCTCTGTTGGATTTGAGAAGCCGCCCGCGTATTTCTTCTTCTATATTGTTATCGGCTGCTACTATTGACCCAAGGTATTTAAAGGATTGCACCACTTCAAATTCGTGCTCCGCAACCTTGATTGTTTGACCAACTATTCCTCTCGCATTCGACGCCACCATGTACTTTGTTTTACCTTCACTAATGTGCAGCCCCAGATTTTGTGCCGCCTGCTCGATCTGGATGAAGGAATCGTGTACAGCTTGTTCGGTTCTTCCGATGATGTCGATGTCGTCTGCGTAAGCCAGTAACTGGCTGGACCTGTTGACGATGGTCCCTCTTGTTGCCGTACCAGAGTCACAAATTGCTTTCTCCAACGCCAGGTTGAAGAGGAGATGTCCGTCAAGTTAGCACTACCACTTCAAAATTTTCAAAATGTAATAATTGGATTAATTGTCGTGAATTTGTCGTAAATTTGTCGTGAAACGAAAAAATTTGTCGCGCTTGTATTTTAAAAAATAACCCCTGGTAATGCTAACTTGACAGTCAAGTTAGCACTACCACCCCTCAAAATAGGGTAAAATGAACTCAAAAAAGAAAAAGGTAAGTGTTAATAATTGTCGTGAATTTGTCGTAAATATGTTGTAAAATCAAAAATTTTGTAGCGCAATTTTTTTAAAAAATAACCCCTAGTAATGCTAACTTGACAGTCAAGTTAGCACTACCACCCCCCAAAATAGGGTTAAATGCACTCGCAAAAGAAAAAGGACAGCGTTAATAATTGTCGTAAATTTGTCGTAAATATGCTGTAAGACCAAAAATTTTGTCGCGGTACGCCTGCGGCTACGAACGTAAATTTTTAAAAAATGACCCCTGGTAATGCTAACTTGACAGTCAAGTTAGCACTACCACCCCCCAAAATAGGGTAAAATGAACTCGCAAAATAAAAAGGACAGCGTAAATAATTGTCGTAAATTTGTCGTAAATATATCGTAAAATAAAAAAAATTTTCGCATCATTTTTTCTCAAAAAAATGCCATGAAAATGCAAAAGTCCATAAAACAGCATTTTTTCATTAAACCTAGCACTACCATACCAAAACTATCTGTTAAAACTATTTTTTACTCTGCAATTTGTTTAAACAATTGTCGTAAGACGTCTTTGAATAAGTTCCGTCATAAAATAATTTGTCGCGCCCTTCTTGCCCAAAAAAATGCCCTAAATATGACAAAAGTCCTTAAAATAGCATTTTTTCATAAAAGTTAGCACTACTATACCAAAACTATCTGTTAAAACTATTTTTTTACTCTGCAATTTGTTTAAACAATTGTCGTAAGACGTCTTTGAATAAGTTCCGTCATAAAATAATTTGTCGCGCCCTTCTTGCCCAAAAAAATGCCCTAAATATGACAAAAGTCCTTAAAATAGCATTTTTTCATAAAAGTTAGCACTACTATACCAAAACTATCTGTTAAAAGTATTTTTTTACTCTGAAATTTGTTTAAACAATTGTCGTAAGACGTCTTTGAATAAGTTCCGTCATAAAATAATTTGTCGCGCCCTTCTTGCCCAAAAAAATGCCCTAAATATGACAAAAGTCCTTAAAATAGCATTTTTTCATAAAAGTTAGCACTACTATACCAAAACTATCTGTTAAAAGTATTTTTTTACTCTGAAATTTGTTTAAACAATTGTCGTAAGACGTCTTTGAATAAGTTCCGTCATAAAATAATTTGTCGCGCCCTTCTTGCCCAAAAAAATGCCCTAAATATGACAAAAGTCCTTAAAATAGCATTTTTTCATAAAAGTTAGCACTACTATACCAAAACTATCTGTTAAAAGTATTTTTTTACTCTGAAATTTGTTTAAACAATTGTCGTAAGACGTCTTTGAATAAGTTCCGTCATAAAATAATTTGTCGCGCCCTTCTTGCCCAAAAAAATGCCCTAAATATGACAAAAGTCCTTAAAATAGCATTTTTTCATAAAAGTTAGCACTACTATACCAAAACTATCTGTTAAAAGTATTTTTTTACTCTGAAATTTGTTTAAACAATTGTCGTAAGACGTCTTTGAATAAGTTCCGTCATAAAATAATTTGTCGCGCCCTTCTTGCCCAAAAAAATGCCCTAAATATGACAAAAGTCCTTAAAATAGCATTTTTTCATAAAAGTTAGCACTACTATACCAAAACTATCTGTTAAAAGTATTTTTTTACTCTGAAATTTGTTTAAACAATTGTCGTAAGACGTCTTTGAATAAGTTCCGTCATAAAATAATTTGTCGCGCCCTTCTTGCCCAAAAAAATGCCCTAAATATGACAAAAGTCCTTAAAATAGCATTTTTTCATAAAAGTTAGCACTACTATACCAAAACTATCTGTTAAAAGTATTTTTTTACTCTGAAATTTGTTTAAACAATTGTCGTAAGACGTCTTTGAATAAGTTCCGTCATAAAATAATTTGTCGCGCCCTTCTTGCCCAAAAAAATGCCCTAAATATGACAAAAGTCCTTAAAATAGCATTTTTTCATAAAAGTTAGCACTACTATACCAAAACTATCTGTTAAAAGTATTTTTTTACTCTGAAATTTGTTTAAACAATTGTCGTAAGACGTCTTTGAATAAGTTCCGTCATAAAATAATTTGTCGCGCCCTTCTTGCCCAAAAAAGGGCGCGACAAAGTATTTTATGACGGAACTTATTCAAAGACGTCTTACGACAATTGTTTAAACAAATTTCAGAGTAAAAAAATACTTTTAACAGATAGTTTTGGTATAGTAGTGCTAACTTTTATGAAAAAATGCTATTTTAAGGACTTTTGTCATATTTAGGGCATTTTTTTGGGCAAGAAGGGCGCGACAAATTATTTTATGACGGAACTTATTCAAAGACGTCTTACGACAATTGTTTAAACAAATTTCAGAGTAAAAAAATACTTTTAACAGATAGTTTTGGTATAGTAGTGCTAACTTTTATGAAAAAATGCTATTTTAAGGACTTTTGTCATATTTAGGGCATTTTTTTGGGCAAGAAGGGCGCGACAAATTATTTTATGACGGAACTTATTCAAAGACGTCTTACGACAATTGTTTAAACAAATTGCAGAGTAAAAAAATAGTTTTAACAGATAGTTTTGGTATAGTAGTGCTAACTTTTATGAAAAAATGCTATTTTAAGGACTTTTGTCATATTTAGGGCATTTTTTTGGGCAAGAAGGGCGCGACAAATTATTTTATGACGGAACTTATTCAAAGACGTCTTACGACAATTGTTTAAACAAATTGCAGAGTAAAAAATAGTTTTAACAGATAGTTTTGGTATGGTAGTGCTAGGTTTAATGAAAAAATGCTGTTTTATGGACTTTTGCATTTTCATGGCATTTTTTTGAGAAAAAATGATGCGAAAATTTTTTTTATTTTACGATATATTTACGACAAATTTACGACAATTATTTACGCTGTCCTTTTTATTTTGCGAGTTCATTTTACCCTATTTTGGGGGGTGGTAGTGCTAACTTGACTGTCAAGTTAGCATTACCAGGGGTCATTTTTTAAAAATTTACGTTCGTAGCCGCAGGCGTACCGCGACAAAATTTTTGGTCTTACAGCATATTTACGACAAATTTACGACAATTATTAACGCTGTCCTTTTTCTTTTGCGAGTGCATTTAACCCTATTTTGGGGGGTGGTAGTGCTAACTTGACTGTCAAGTTAGCATTACTAGGGGTTATTTTTTAAAAAAATTGCGCTACAAAATTTTTGATTTTACAACATATTTACGACAAATTCACGACAATTATTAACACTTACCTTTTTCTTTTTCGAGTTCATTTTACCCTATTTTGAGGGGTGGTAGTGCTAACTTGACTGTCAAGTTAGCATTACCAGGGGTTATTTTTTAAAATACAAGCGCGACAAATTTTTTCGTTTCACGACAAATTTACGACAAATTCACGACAATTAATCCAATTATTACATTTTGAAAATTTTGAAGTGGTAGTGCTAACTTGACGGACATGAAGAGGAGGCAGGCCAAACCGTCCCCTTGTCGGAGTCCATTAAAGATGTTGATTGGTCTGGATAACAATCCGGCTATTTTTACTTGGCTTGTTACGTTGGTCATGGTCAACCTACATAGTCGTGTCAATTTATTTGGGATGCCGAATTCTCTCATGGCTTTGTAAAGTTCTACCCTGGCTATGCTATCATAGGCGGCCTTAAAGTCTATAAACAGATGGTATGTTGGGATGTTAAATTCTAGACATTTTTCTATCGCCTGCCTAAGGGTAAAGATCTGAACAATTGTTGATTTGCCTGGAATGAAACCACACTGATATTGTCCGATGACGGTTTTAGCGTATGGGGTTATCCGGTCTTGTAGGATAGAGGAGAGTATCTTATAGGCGGTACTCAACAACGTGATACCTCTATAATTGCTGCACTTTGTGACATCTCCCTTCTTATGTATGGGGCATATTAAACCTTTTCGCCAGTCTTCTGGCATTTCTTCCTGCTCCCATACGTGTACTATAATATCATGAATTGCTTGACGTAAGGCTGGCCCGCCGTGATGAAATAATTCGGCTGGTATGCCATCGGCTCCCGGGGCTTTGTTCTGTTTAAGCCGGCCTATAGCCTTCTCAACCTCTTCTTTGTTTGGTGGCGGCAACATAGGGTATTCTTCTTGAAGTAGTGGAGCATCCACTTCTGCAGTGAGCTGACCATTTAGCAATTTATTAAAGTACACTTCCCATCGCTCCAGTATGCTTTCAGTATCGGTGATCAGATTTCCCTCTCCGTCCTTGCAGTATGTGCAGCGTGGTGTGTACTGCGTCATGTTTCGGACAGATTGGTAGAACTTCCGCGCCTGGTGCGGACCTCGCTCTCGCCTATTTTCAATTTCACAGATTAGGTTCTTCTCCCAGGCTGATTTTTTTTTTTGTCTGTGTAGCCGTTTTTCTATTCTTCTGAGCTCTTTATATTCCTCTTCGCGTGCCCGCGTTCTATGAGATTGTTGCATTGCTCGGTACGCAACATTCTTACGTTCAGTCGCTAGCTTGCATTCATCATCAAACCAGTCGTTCCGATTTTTACGACTGCTGCCTAAGATGGAGTTGCCAGTACTAATGACAGTATTCTTAAGACGTGTCCACTTCTCATTTACGCCCAGCATACTGGCTCCAGGACTTACTCTCCCTAAATCAAGTGATTCTAGGGCGAGTCCTAACGCATTACCAAAGGTGTTACTGGTGTTTTCATTGCGCAGGGCAGCCGTGTTGATTCGAACCTGATCGGCGGATGCAATGCGTCTTCGCAAGGCAATCCGCCCTCGGAAAACCATACCAACAAGATAGTGATCCGAGTCGATATTGGCACCTCGGTACGTTCGTACCGTCATCAAGTTCGAGTAGTGGCGACGGTCTATCAACACGTGGTCTATTTGGTTACGAGTGACTCCATCAGGTGATACCCAGGTGGCTTTACAGATATCTTTCCGCGGGAACCCGGTACTCGCAACGACCATGTTTTTCGATGCTGCCAATTCTAAGACTCGAAGTCCATTGTCATAAGTGTTCTCATGCAACTATGGGTGCCACGGTAATGCCTGAATACCGGCTCCCGACCTATTTTTGCGTTCAAATCCCCAAGGATGATTTTAACATCATACCTTGGACAGGCATTGAGGGCCCTCTCGACTTGTTCGTAGTAAGTCTCTTTTTCTTGGTCTGAGGACTCCTCCGTAGGTCCGTGAACGTTAATGATGTTCGTAAATTTGCCTCGCACGCGAAGGGTGCATAGCCTTTCGCTTATAGCGTTAATGCCGATGATGGTAGACTTCATTTTTTCGCTGACTAGGAAGCCTACCCCGAGCACATGGTGTTTTGTATGACAGCTGTAGTATATGTCATATTCTTTCTTCTGTAGAACACCATTCCCTGTCCATCTGATTTCTTGAAGAGCTGTTATGTCAGCTTTATATTTTGACAGGGCATCGGCTAGCTGCTGAGCAGCTCGAGCTCTTTAGAGCGATCGTACGTTCCATAAGAAAATTCGTAAATCGTTTTTTAGTTTTCGTTGCGTGGGTTGTCGTCGTGTGATCAGTCCGTTTCCGAGGCTTGTTGTCGGTCTCGTAATTCATTAAGTTTTACGGGACAGGGAATTAACCTGTCGCCAACCTGAGGAAACAGCCTGATCATATTAGCCAAACCTTTTTAAAGGCTTGTTTCTAGCGGCCGCCACGGAGAGGCTATGATCAGACTGCCACCAATCCCGAATAGTTACGGCACGTGCATGTTTTCGTATGCTACATGTTATTCCCCCTATTCGTCTGATGGCTGACCGCCTTTTTTTTACGTCTTCTTTTTCTACATTTTTAGTACACTTCTAAGCAAGTTAGGACTTTCTGGTTTTCACCATGTGAAAGAGCGTCTCAAAAACTATCCTAACCAAAAAGAAGTGAAAAATAACTTTTTGAGTCATAAGCCACCTTTTCATAGACCGGGTCACACATATATGAAAATAGACATTTTAACTATTTTTCTATATCTAGCAATGCAACGATAGATTGGTGAAAGTCGTGGAATTTTGGCGATTGGTGGATTTTATTTCAGTGGCGATTTCTCGAGATGATGGGGTTGCAAAATCTGGGTATGATAATTTATCTATGGTTGAGAGAGTAAGTCGGTTTTTGGGATTTTTGCCAGCCTATAGATCGGGAACAGCTGATGCTATGGGGTAAAAAATTGGGATATCGGCTGTTTTTATATGTACATAGGTGAGCAGCTGTTTGCAAATTTCAAGCTTGTGATTTTATTGTTTCATAGGTTACAGAGGAATCCAAAATGTTAAGTGCCACATCTTGGCTTGACACTTTCCTGCTCTTTATTATTATTATTTTTTTTTCAGAAAATAAAATATATAAAAAACAAGATACATTGAATTTTAACATAAATATTAAGTTTGTTGTTACATTCTCTTAAAGATTTACTTTTTCTTACTTTTGACCCCACAACAGTTCTTTTTCATTTAATGTTTAAGATTAAAAATACCCTGAAAATTGCTGTCCTGAAAGATCAGTTAAATAAAAATTGAAAATTACTATAATTTTTCTGCATGAAATACCAAAGTCCCGCATTCTCTTAAATCACATTCACCTAGGGACTAGCTATTCTTCCTCAAAAATCAGCGCCAAATTTCTAGAAGACAGCCCTAGAGTGTAATGAATATTTTAATTTGAACTTCCAGAAAAAACCTCCTAGAACTCAAGCTCTAAATTACACTAGATTTTACACCACAGCTTCATATCCTTTTTTGTTTCCTACAAAAAATACCGGAATTTACTTAACCTCCCTCTCCACCGTCTGTAACAAAAATTTTCAATTTTTTTTACTCCCGCATTAAGTTGATGGAAAATTGCAAAACTATTTCTTGTGCTTTTGCATTTTATTGCTTGAACAATGTAAAACTTTCATCACCATTCAAAGCCGGAGCGATCCTAAATCCTTCCAACAAAAAGGCACAAACAAACACACATACCAGACACACAAATATAATTTGGGATGAAAAAACCCCATCTGGAATTATCCTTTTCGATTCAAACGAATCCAATTTATCCGAGAGACCACATTCATTTTTACCTCCTTCCTGTCTCGACTTTGAGTTAAAAAGGGGTAGGGTTTCAGCTGAAATGTTGTTTCATCCTTTTGTTATTGTTGTTTGTTATTTAGTTTTCTTTTTTCTTGTTTGCCTTAAATCTAAGGGTGAAGGATCGGAATTCGCAAAAATTTCCCTATTTCCTCTGGGGCACGTTCCGGAAGGCTAAAAAAAACACAGAGTGCAATGCTTAAAATTATTTAGGTGTCACGTATTTTCTCAAGAGTATGGCCGCACTGAATCAATGGCGATGAAGGAGCAAAGCGAGGATTGCTTCGGCTGACGAGCAAAATAGCTGAAATAAAATGTTACCAACAAATAAAATAAGAACCAGCAAAAAAAAACAACCTCAGAGACAATCGAATAAGAACGTAGAATATACTTTCACGAAAGCCCGGTTATTTGTTGAGAAGAGTTCGTTTGTTGCTCGTATATTCGGTTTTTTTTTTTTTGCTAGACCCAATTCAATTCCAAGACCTGCCATCCCTTACAAAGAGATACATTGAAGGAAGAAAAAGAATTCCGAAGCAGAAAAAAAAGCACATCAAGGATGAAGTATACATTTGAAAATTAGGATCTCTTCAAGATGAGTTTGATTACACTATGAAATCAGCAAAAAAAAAAATTATATCCTTCTATCATTTGGTTGGTGCGAGGACGACAAAATGTATTTCTTCGTGAATTCGTTTTTGATGGTGCAAAATTTAAATGAGATACAAAAAAAAAATGTTTTGTTCAGAGATACAACAGAAAATGGCGATGTTTCTGGAAGTGAAGGACGAAAAAACTGAATTGACTCCAACGAAGAACGAAATGACATTGCAATTGAAGTGAAAATAAAATTTTTTTACGATAGATCTGTTCAGCCTGTTAAAATCTTCAATTTTTATTTAAGCCATACATCAAGTCAGAAGTGGGAGAACCTATGTATGTATATTTGAAAACAAAAAAAAAACACCCGGAAAAAGCACAACAGTGGAACGAACAGTAACGTTTTTAAGTGCCCATCATCTGTGGAATTACGAGCACTTGATTTAAATTTGATGAGGTAATTTTTTTTTAAGTGATCCTTAAAACTGTCTTTAATGGGCTTTTTATCTTTGGGAGTTTTTTTTTTGCAAATAGATTTTGAGTTTGGTGGTTAAGTCAACAAGTGTGCTGTAAACGTATCCAACGAAATTTGTTTTAATGTTTTTTTTTTTTTGTAATGGGGTTGGACCTGTTGCAGTTTGGAAATGCATTTATTTGTGGAAATTCACTTCAATTTCGATGTAATAATGATTCATCATGTACAATCTATGTTGGTTGATATACAATTTATTAGCTCACCCAGCGAACGAACCTGCTATTCTGATTCAAATACACTCGATGAAGATACGAAATTTTGATACAGTAAGCAAGAACTTGCGCTAAGGACTAACACAATTTCTATTAATTTTATGGGCTTACAACTACTTATGAACGGGGTTAGTTATATTTTTCTTACCAACATTTTCAAAAAATGTTAATATACCTAATTCATGCATACTAATAATTTTTGTACAAACATTCCTTTTGGTTCCTGTTTTTCCTACAGAAAAACCAAAAGAGTTCTACTAACTACCTTAACCATAATTATAAATCAAAGGCCACGGTAGTGCCCAGCCAAGTTCTGGCACTACACCCTTTTTACAGGAACAAACTCAGGCGATTTTTGACCCTCCCTTTCTTTAGTACCAATGAAGTCAGAAACTTAAAATTCCGAATATTTGGTACACTAGTCAGGCACAGGCGCCTCACCAAATTTCAATTTTTTAGCATAAGCGGTTCCTGAGATATAAGGAGCACTTCCGACTGCTGTAAAACGATGAAATTTGGTACAATGGTAGGGCTTAAATTGCATTCAAAGAAAAAAATATAAAATTAGCGGTTTTTCATTCATGGGCGTGGTATCCGCCCACTTCCTCAGAACTGATGTAAATTATATATGCCGCACTTCCGATTGCAGTAGAACAATGACATTCGGTAGAACGGTAGAGCTCAAATTGCTTATAAAGGACCAAAAATAAAAATTGAGGTTTTCCATTCAGGGGCGTGGTATCCGCCCACTTTCTGAGAAAATGTTTAATTTATATGGATTGCTGTAATTAAGGTAGGTATGTTAGTGTTAGGTATCTTGCCAGGATAAGAAGAAATAATTGAAGCGCAAATCAAAACAACCAATAACAAAAAGAAAATATACCAAAAGAAATAAGAAGCTGATTTTAGTAGGTAGAGTCCACCCTTCTATCTTTCCGTATCTTTCGAGATTTTGACATGGAAAAATATTAAAATCTTTGCAAAAAGGAGTGAGATCAGACCAAAAAACATAAATGTTAAAAAAAGAGCCAAGTTCTTCTATAAAAAAAACCTTTGTGTAACAAGTCAGCCGTGAAAAGTACTGAGATCTAAAGGTACGCCAAGTTCTTACTTCATGAAGGTTTAATACCGAATATTTAAAGTAGAATAATATTGAAACAGCTACAATGTAATAGAGAAATTTTATTATTTAATGATTACTGACTAAAATTTGATGGGCTTACTGGTCAAGTTTTCAAAACCTTTTGAATTTGGGCATAAAAAAAAACTTGCCAAGTAAGCCCATCAAATTTTAGTCAGTAATTATGCTTTTATCGTTAAAGATTACCTAATTTGAGAGAATAATTTATTAATTTATGGCAAACATGATGCAATATAAATTTTACTATCCCATTACAAGTTCAAAGTCCTTCATCGGCAGCTTATAACAAAAAATACACAGTAATTATTTCACTCCTTCCTCCATTCTGTACCGATTAAGTAAACGTTCAACTTTATGTATTACCATCGCTGAATGAACTAAGTTTCAGAGAGATCTCAAGAAGACAAATTACTCATTAATAAAATAGCCCACTCCACAGTTATAGAAGGATGCACAGTGGGGCAGATACGCTTGCAAATTTTAATATTATCAAAAAATATTATTTGGGTGAAAACTTCTAGTTTTTGGAGGAAACTTCGTCTACCTGTAACCTGTGGAGATAGTTACCTGGATTGTTTCTGAGGAGTCCGTGTCAACATCGTCCTACGTTCTTGGCTTATGAAATCGCTAAGAAAACTTTTTAAACTTCGACATAATTCAACTATAAGTTGTCAGGAAAAGTATGAAAGGACACTCATATCGGGATTTCGTCAGGGGGAATAAGTTGTTGCTCTATAATCCGAAATGTACGTTGTTGCTCTATAATCCGAAATGTACGAAAGGGAAGTGCCCTAAGCTGCAACGAGACTACCAAGGACCGTACAAGGTAATTGGAGTCCTAAGTGAAGTTGTCTACCGCAGAGATCCCACAAGCTGTCTCTAGTTTCGCACGTCAAATTGGTTGTGGTCCTCTCCCACTTGCGTGCGCCACCTGAGCCTTCCTCTACTTCTCCGCCCGCCCCTCGGTGTTGGATTCGAAGACTTTCCGGGCCGAAGTATGTTGGTCCATTCGGTCTAGTATATGATCTAGCCATCTCGGTCGTTGGACAAAAACTCGTTTGACTAGGTCGGTTTTGCTGTACAGCAGTTTATGGTTATATCTGTTCTCCCACTCCTCCTCTATGCAAAAGGGACCTAAGATCACACAGAGAATTTTCCTCTGAAAAAATCCTAAGGTGTTCTCATCAATTTTCGACAAGATTCATGTTTCTGCACATACACAAGAACCGGGACGATGAAAGTCTTATAGACGGGCACTTTGGTTGTTTGAAAGATTACTTGGCTACTCATGTGTGTTGTTGTGTGAATTAATAGCGGCGCCTAAGTAGACTTTCTGAACTGTGAAACAGCTATCTTTGTTAAACCTACTTGTTTTTATTCTACAGTTTCTTTTACTTCCACTATTGGAACTAGCTTATAATAGTGATTGAACGATAAATATAAATAGTATTAAAACTCATGCTATCTTTTTCACGCGACTACAAAATTTCTCAAAATAAGCTTCATAAAGTGTTTTCAATGGTCCATATTTTTTTTTCAAGAAGAGAATTGAATGATTTGTCAAATTTTGAAATGGTGTCAAGCTGAGTTTCGAAATCAAGTGATCGTTACAACATTTCTTGTTTGACTTCTGACAATTCCCTTATCTCAAGTTTCATAAACTTTCATAAGTGCAGTATGCAGAATGAATTATGCATACTTTTTATTTATTTTTTTTTAGAATTAATGAATTTTTAAAATACAGATCAATGTTTATTGTTTCCTTTGGTTGGTATGTAATACAAGTTGCGTATTATGTTCCAGGTCAATCATTTTTGATTGCGAATTTTTGTGAATAAAATTCACAACCTAGATAGTGGTCGGTAACAATTTATTTTAGATTATCGTAACGCAGCAACGAAGGGTTGAAATTATTTAAACATTTTTCCTAAATAATTATTGAATTATAAATATCCGAAGAAAATAAAGTGACTTTTTTGGTGTTATGTACCGAAAAAGTCCACCATTCAGCAGATATAAAAAAATTATGGCCGACAAGTAAGCTAACGAACGTACGCCAGAAAACATTAATACGATGAGGCAAACTGTTGCTGAATGTCTCCGTCATGCTAATTAAAAATTATCAAAAAATATTTCGATTTATATCCGTTTAGAATTCAATTGACACAACAGCTGCAGAGAAATGACCATCAACGTGCATCGGGGAGATTGGACATTGGAGTGCTCGGGTGTTACAGCTAACTATAGTCGAACCCAATTTTGATCTTTGGCAAAGAATTATTATGCGCTACGAAATAGAGCTGTACCAATCGTTCATTTTGAAAGATCGAATCAATCATTGATTGATTGGTTTAAGGATTCGATCTTTTCAATCAATCGTTCATTCAATCAAAATAATTTTTATCCAGCCGTTTCGTTCCGAACGAGATAAAGGACATGAAATGTTTTCAATCGTTCATACGTTCATTCAACTAAAATGTTTTTTTTTTTAATCGTTTCGTTCAAAACGAGATCGAAACAATGTGAAAATGAACGAAAGCTTGGCTTTTTTCTACTTCGTTGCTTCGTTGCCATCTTCCATTGTATATAAAATGAGGAATATACATTCTGTTTCATATCCATTCCTATTTGATATTGTGAAATGATTGAGAACAAGTTGAATGAACGAAACATAACTTTTTTTCGTTCATTTCGTTCATCGTTTCAGTGGCAAGAGATTGACATTAGGATTGATTGATTTGGTCTACTTTGATTGCAATCAATCAATGTTTTTTGTGAACGGGTCACAAAGACGAATCAATCGAGATTGACACATCTCTACTACGAAACACATTTGAAGCATTGGCGTAACCCCAATATTCACTTATTGAGAAAATCACGGTTTAAAAAGTTATCGAAAAAGAAATGTTTGTTACTAGCTTCCTATTTAAAATAATAGTTAATCAACTTCAGTTATGGCATAACTAGTGGGTTATCTTATATTTAAGACCTTAATCTTCTCTTTAAATTATTAATTACTGGATTTCATGTGGGTTACACCACTCCTGCTTCTTGGATACTGGAATAAAGAATAAAAGAAAGTTGGTTACACCAATAATTTGAAAATCGCTTTTAACTACAAAATAGTTAGAACTTAAGTTTACACTACTGTGATAGGTTCTATCATTCTTCTTCGTTATCTACGAGTACGTACTCAACCAGCCCAACGTTTCTGTCCATAGAAAGAGTTTTCAATTGTTTTTATAAAAGTCGTGATAATTCGGTGGGATAAAATTAATTAACTCGAATAAGTCTTTATTTTTGGTTTCTCTTACGGCATTCCCTTTTGGAAACAATAGTTCGAGATCTGTGATGAGTGCAGATGTTCTGTTTTTCAAAATCACAGTATCAAAAATCACGTCTTCGTTATTAGTGTGCTTGTAAAAAATATTGAAAGGTGTCTCTTTCAGAAATTTTAGCCATAGAATTTTAAGCCATTCCACCTTCCCTTTATTTACATTCATTTTCGGATTTGTTTTATTCTTTTTCAATTTTTTCATCGAAAACATCATAGATGTATCCATAACAATAAATTGAAATGGATCCTTCTTTCTTGCCGCTGCTAAATATACATGTAATAAGCTTTGTTCCTTACCAAGTCATGAACATTATGTCCAAAGTTGCCTCTTGTAATAGCACACACCCGTTGAAATGACTCGAATGGGCAAGGTTTTCATGCGATCAAATGCAATCACCGAAGTGTCAGATTCCTTTGCTCGTGTTGCGTCATCTCTCATGCCATTTCTAGCCGAATCCGCTTTTCTAAGATGAAGTTCATGTTCAATTTGTATCTGAGGCTTCTGGTGATCAGTCGCAAATTTTAGCTTATTATTCAAAAAGTCATACTTCTTACAAGAATCCTTTATTGGAGCATGGAATGAAAGGTTAAAATCACGACTAAAAGTCTGTCGAATAATAAAGTGACAAGGAGGATGGAAGGTACGGCGGGGTTGTTAAAAGTACCTACATAAATATTTTTAATAATTACAAAATTATTTTCCCTCTAAACAGAAAATTTATTTTTGACCATTGTGAATTATAAAGTCAAAATTGAAACAAATGAGGGTTACGCCACTTCTGCACTCAATGCCTCATTTTGACTTTGCTTGCTTGGCACTGAAAACATTCCATTTAAACACTAAAGACCTTGGTAGACTAATTGTATGGTGCGCCATCTAGGCTGTCATTGAGCTCGGGATATAGTTAAAATCTTTCATGCATCCCAATTCGATCATGTGTTTGTAACACATCAAACTCAGCTCGTTCTACTATGCAAATTTTACGAGAAATTTTTCCCTGCCGCGAATAATGCTTAGAGAAGGGATATCTTCAAACTCTCAAGATCCCCTGATTTGTCACCTCCTGATTTCTTCTTTTTTCTTTTGAAGGTACTTAAATGAAAAGAAATAGTTAAAATTAATATACAGAAGTCAGCGAAATTGTTTTAGAAAATGTGCTTAAAAAAGCTCTTTTTCTACCGCTCGAAGCTCTTCCGAACTATTCGAATTAGATTCGCTACTAGCCCCAGGAAAATTAGTCTTTCAATTTGAAAAAATTTCGTTAAAGCTGAATTTTGGTGGGGACCTTAATTTTCACATCTTAAGCATTTCTTAAGGTACTAGTACGGTCTAGAATTTTCGAATTTTGGCCGAATTAAAGATACGACCGCGAACTCTATTAGTTCTACCAAGGTGTGGATGGATTCTATTAAATCAAAATATGTTGACTACATAGGATGGGCTATATAAAGCGAATGGAAAACAATGCTCCAACCAAGAGAATCCGGGAATCCCAGCCCTCAGGTTCAAGGCGATAAAGAAGACTTAACCTCCGGCTTAAAGACAAAACCTAATAATAAGAATAAGTTCATTGACTCAACGAAAATTTTTTCTTTGATAAACAAGTCCATTGAAATATATGATATATGATCGTACAAACATATTCCCTACGAAGACCAATGTTCGGGTGAATTTTAATTTATGTAAATATTTGGTTCAGTGTAAAATATTTGTTTGTTCTCATATGGATATTCAAGAAGTCGAAGTCCTAATACTTAATTAAATACTCGTAGCATTTCTGTTGCATTTTGTGGTCAGCTAAGGACACTAAACCAATACTTCCCGTATCGAACAAATTATTCCTTTATGTTTTCTTTAAACTCTTCTTTGAAAATTCATTTATGTACGTATTGAATTTATTCGGTCTAACGTCATAGAGGCTTCTCCACTGTGATATGGCCATTGCGATATAATACATCACGAATACGAAAAGTCTTCTAGTCCATCATCCTTGTCTGTACAAACTCTCAGATATTAAATCAAGCGTAATGACGATACTCATTGTTAATTTCACAATTAACCGATTATATTGAGCGCATAACTTCCTCTTCACTGGCTGGGGGAAATATTCCCTCATGGTATTGGTGAATAGTGAGTTAGTGCGGGCCTTTTAGATAAAGAGTATAGGTATCTATGAGGTGATGGATTTGTGTGTGTTTGTTTTGTCCTTTGGCACTTGACATCTAATAAATGTCCAAAGTTCACAAGTTAATTGAATTAAGGAAGCAATGAATAAGAGCACTATTGTCAGATAATGGCAGGTGATTTCCGTTTTGAGGTGGTTTTACCTTGACAGTGATAAACTTCTACCGATAAGTCTTGCAGTGATAAACGTTGCGGATATTTTCAAAACACGATACGGTGTACTATAGTGTTCGTTTAGGAACAGAGATTGTACTTGAGAGGCGATTGTTATCACATTGATATACCTTTTTAAAGTTTTTTGTAGGTTTATTAATTTAAATCAACTGTAGGCTTAAGGACTGAGAGTGGATTGAATGTAGACCGAGGAATCTTATCGGTTGAAGTGATTTAACTTGAAAGTGTTTAAAAGTAATTTACTTTCAAAGACTCAAATAAAGTGATAAGATTTAGAAAATTCTAAAATGTGACCTAAGATAAGCATGAAGACATTTATCAAAGCAATGCTTTTCAGATGAAAATGAACTTTTTGTTCTTTTTTATGCACTATAATCCAGGGCATTATCCAGACTCAAACAACATGGCTCTTCAGCGAAAATTAGGTATGGTGTTCCAATCAAATATGCGACTTCCCACCTTGGATGTATCTATTATATTATGATATGAATAGTTTTTCATTCATTTTAGATTACCCATACATATAAATCAGACTCACCATGATATACAAATATCAATAGAATTATTGGACAAAAATAACTAAATTGGGAACCCCAGTTACAAACAATTGAGAAGCGATATTAGCTACCTATTTCAAAGAAAACTCCACGTCCAACTTATTTCTTGTTTAACTATTTTTGAACTTAACTGAGGCATCAGCGACATCAATTTATTGAGCGATCCAGTCAATGGACCAAAATTAAGCAAGTGCAAGAAAATGAATTCGGCTGGATGGACCGCTTGTGGAAGCCATAAATCCTAAGGACTAAAGGCTTCTACAAACATTTATGATCTTCTTAGCTCACATCATTAATAACTTCTTAGACAATAGCTGATTCCTCCCAAAGTTCGCAAAAGTTTCCAAGAAAAAGACTAGGAACATGTGAACAACATGTGAGAACTGGGCTGTGTTAGCAAACAAAAGTCCTTTAACCAGTTATTAGCTACAACTTCTCAGTTTAGCTTACCATTTCTGGAAAAAGTTAATATAAAAGATCCACAAATATAAGACTGGAAATCACTGAGGACCTATAACCAAAGGTGTAAGAAACTTAAAAACGATTAAGTCTACATGTCCAGCCAAGTGACAATAAAAACCCTGAAGGTAATAAAAAGTAGTAGGTAGTAAAAAGTAAGAAAGTAAATTTCTCAATCTATTAATAGTTAGGCCACTAACAACGCCAAACTCCTATTTTGTTCCCAAACTTCGAAGAAAATATCAGTTTACAACTGTATGAATATTAGTCAGTTTTTTTAGTGAAATAAACTTTACAAGGATGTAGATGAAAATTCATATGTCAAATACTTCTTAATGTGTCGAAAAACAAACCCAAATACCGCCGTGAAATTTATAAATTTTTGATGTGTAAACATCTTTCCCGGCGGTAGAGTGAATCGAAAACGTGTGTAAAACTTATACGTCCCGTGTAACCCGTTACGGTTACACGTTACGGTTACACGTTCCGTGTAGCAACCTACCTTACCGACGATTGCATTTAACACCATGTTTACATTGTAAATATTGTCTACTTACGACATCGTGTTTACATTGGACACTTTGAGTACTGAAATCTCGATTTTATTACTTTCCATTGCTGGCTAGAACTTAATTCAATCCCTCAACATTTCTTCACCTCTCGACCAATTAGGCCTATTCTGCCACATTTGTTATTCTGCTCTAGATTTTCTGTTATGAATCATAAAACATTTCCACCTTAAAAGCTCTTTTATGATTGGTATTCAGAAGTTCGAACTTTTATAAAAGTCTGTTAGGCTAGTCGCGCACTGGCAACTGTATCGAAATCAAATAGTTTAATCACCAGTTGAAAGAGAACCGCGCACTGGCAACTCTTTACTCACGCTCACACTATTTTCTCTCTTGCGCTTATGGAAAACAGCTCAACTGTTACGAATTAATTTTAGGCAATCGTTTAGTTTGTGTCAAAACACAAACTTTTTAGTTGCTCGAATCGAGTTGCTTTAAGTGCGCGGTGTCCCATATAAGCCCATATGTTTCATTTTAGCAACTAAATAGTTGCGAAACTAAAAATTGAATGTGCGCGCCTGGCCTTATGCTACTTCGAAAACGAGATCTGTTATAAAACTGAACTAAATCTGTTAACATAATCAGCTTTGATTATGTAAAATATTTCATCTGACATAATTTAAATGGATGACGAACAAAAAAGTAAACTCTTAAGCTAGGCGCGCACATTCAATTTTTAGTTTCGAAACTGCTTGGTTCGAGCAACTAAAAAGTTTGTGTTTTGACACAAACTAAATGATTGCGTGCACATTCAATTTTTAGTTGCACAACTGTTTGGTTGCTTATAGAAAACAGATGAACTATTTAGTTGAATGTCCGCGCAGGTGCATATAATTATATGTTACACAGAATAGCGAACTCATTTTAGGCAATCGCTTAGTTTGTATACTAATATTTAATATTTTAATCAGTGCTTATGCTGTGCTGTGTTCTCATCTCTTCAACGTACTATATGCAAATGAACCAATAAATAGATGATCAATCATCAACCTTGCATACACAATATTTCTATGCAGTACGCTAGATTGAAAAGATTTTGATTTTTTTTTCAAGCCTACATCCAATCCATACGTGTGACTTTTTCACTAATACACTTACCATTGCTGAGAACAATGCGGAGTCATCGTTCATTCTTCTTTGTGGTTTTCTTTTTTATATTTGCCGTTCGCTCAGTGCAATTCGCTTAACTGAGTAGAGTAAGGAGTGCGAAGAGATGACTCCTTTTCGCATGAACAAAGTTAACTTATATTAAAAATCGCTGTGTTTAAAAGCACAGAACACAGATGCACTCGAAAGGAAGCCAAAAGAGAAACAGAGATTAAAATCAGATTCGTGTAAAAACAGTCTATTTTTTATCAGATAACATCTCTGTTTGAATATAAGTGTAAAAATATAATGCTGTCACAAGCAACATCCCTGGTTAAACATAAGTCAAACAAACTTTACGTTACGTAGCGGAGTCCACTTACTCCTAACACATGCCACCAACTACTTCATCGAAGCCTATTGTCGATAAAGTTTTTGGGTCGTGTGAAATGAATAAGTGTCGACACGGCAGTGCGAACTTTGGGAATCGATGTAGTATGCCGACATGGCGTGTAAAAAGGACCGAACTAGTTCGTCGAAACAATTTTTATGATGTTATTCGGTTTTAGTTGTTAAAATTTACAAATCGCCTGAAAAAGCAAGAATAAAATTTAATCTCCTTAAACAACAATTCAATAAAGCTCTGATCAACACAAAAAAGTGGTTCTGGAGCATTAAAATTCAAATATTTTTCGGTCATTTTCACTTTTCATTTAAAGTTTTACAACTCTACCATTTCAGAGCTGATTTTGGCATGTAACGTCGGCGTATTGGTGTGTAAATACCCATACGACGCTAACAGAGAGTGACATGACTCCTCCTGTACTTGAGAGGGTAAATGATTTTATAGAACAAATCTTCTTTTGCACTCATGCAGTTGCTAGAGTAATAAGAGATCTTCACATTCACAAAGACTCTGGCCCGGATAGTATCCTTCAAGTTATTCTGAAGAGGTGTTCTTCAACGCTGGCAAGACCACTGCGTAAGCAGCATTTGACCAGCCTGCCCTAAGAAAGGCGAAACCTCTTCTCCCTCTAACTATCGTCCAATTGTACTTATGTTTTTTCTTTCCAAGGTCATGGAAATGCTGATCAATTTTCAGCTTAAGAAATATCTTGAGGAATGAAAGTTTCTCAATGACCGCCAGTATGGCTTTCGTAGCAATAGGTCCAAGAGTATATCCATTCGAGTAGTGGCACAAATCAATACATCGTTTTGTAAAAAGAAATATTATTTCACTTGATACGAGTATTTCAAAGGTATTTGATAGAGTTTGGCATCAAGCTCTCTTATCGAAAAAGCGTGCTTTTGGTATCGACGAATCTATTCTTCGATGGATTAGAAATTACCTTTCGGACCGTTCACTACAAGTAGTAGTATTGTTGATTGGTATCTCCTTTCAAATACTATCCTTCTTTTTTAATTGATCGCACTGCGTTTAACTTTATAAGGGTATTCATACCCCTTCAGTGCGCATATAATATACAAAAAAAAAAATGCACGACTGGGTCGCACGAACTTGCTCTTATATAAAAGACTAAGAATTTTAAATGTTATCAAAGAAAAACTGTTCACAAGCATAAAATTCATTAAACTAAAACAACTTCTTTAGTAGTTGGAGGTAAAAACAGGATGCTGTGTGATTCAAGCAAATATTGATTTATGCAAGAACAAAAATTATAAGTCCTTGTAGTGGTTTCTTAAAAAAATAAACTCTTACATAGAAAATTTTTAAAACATTTTTAAGAAAAAATTTTGCTACGCCAAATCAAAGCTTTTATTACTAAACGAATAAAAAATAAATTTCCAAAAAAATACTAAGCCATTTTTGAGATACTGAATTATCAAAAAAAAAAACAAATTAATTTTTTTTTTCAAAAATTCCAAACATATTTTTTTTAAGTTTTGAAATGCAATGTTTTTTTAAACTTTTGAAAACCTTCTATATAAGAAATTTTATTAAAATCCGTTATGCCAATAATGAGAAATTCAAAATTTGATAAAATGGTTCTATGGTACGTACAGTCAGTTATATGTAGATATGAATATTTATTTCAATTTTTTTTCTACTGAATTATAGATCGTAAAAATTAAACAAAAAAAAATTTTATCAAAATTCTCGGAACTGTTTTCGAAAAAAATACGATTTTTTTACATTTGTATGGTGGGTACCGTTATTTTTAGGTAAAACAATTTTTTTTTCTCAAATCTTATAAACATATTAAGAAACTTTTATTTATCAAGTTTGAAAAAAATCGAGCATAGGGTTTTTGAAATATTGAGTTTCCAAAAAAAAAATTTGATTTTTTTTTTTAAATCCAAAAAATTAAAAATTGAAAATTTGTATATGTAATTATATGTAATTACATATATATAATTATATTTAAACTTAGCATAAAAAAATGATTAAAATCGGTTGTACCGTTTTTGAGAAAATCAAAAACCAAAAAATGGTTCCAAAAGGGGTACCAAAAATAACCATTTCTTGGAAATTTTTTTTCATTCGTTCCCTAGCTTTAACTAAATGAAATTTTATGAATTTTTTTTTAAATTCAATGGGACAGTTTTTGCGAAAAAAAAAATATTTTTTTAAAATTTCCAAAAAATTGAATGGCAGGTATCTACCGTTATTTTTGGTCTTACAAAAAAAAAAAAACAAAAAAACGTGTGGGGGGATATTTATCAAATTTGACGAAAATCGGCCGAGCCGTTTAGAATGTAGTCGAAAAGACAGACTGACAGAATTGCGAGACCCACTTTTTTAGTCTTCGCTATCATCGTAATGTCAACTTTGATCAAAATCTCGAGTTCATTTTTTTTACGAATGCATAACTTGCCTTATAAGTAGTACCTATAAGTCGCAAGTAAAAATAAACGTTGAGTATAAGATACTCAACAGTGTACTGTGTGAGAGTTAAAAGTCGTGACTCACCACATGTCGGGACCTCTATATGACGATAACCGAACTTGGGATGCCGGGAAAACTGATCCAGCTGTCTCGCATGACAATGGAAAATATCCGGTGCTATGAGCAACTAGGAAATAGCTCTACCGTACATGCAGTGCTCAGTTCTGAAGCATAGTTAAGATGGTGCGCACGGTAGGCTTTAACACCGAGAGCATGAGATTCCATAAATGTGTACAACTAATTGGTTATGGACATCATCGATCGTTTTCAAAGATCTGTATTAAAATCCGTCACAGAGACTGAAGATCAGGCGAAACTTGTTGTTCTTAAAGTAAACGAGGAATTAAATATTCTGATAACATATACTAATATATGTCTACTTCACTTCTTTGCAATTACTTGGATGTCATAAAGGAGTTCATATACCTCGGAGTTAATATTAACTCCACCAACGACAAGCTTTTGGAGAGATCTGATGAACAAATATCTTAGGAGACTGCTACTACTTCGGCTTGGTGGAAAAATGAGTTCAAAACTCCTCAAGTATAAGACGAAGTGAATTTTCTATAGTATCCTTATACAACCAGTCATGCTTTACAGCTCCGAATGTTGGATTATGAGCAGAAAGGGAGGGGTGATGCTGGCATCTTTCGAAAGAAAAAATTCTTCGGCAAATATTTCGTTCAATGTGCGAGTAGGGCGACTAGGTAAATCGGTCACATTGAAGGAAAATAACAATGCTCCAGCCTTTAGTTACATAGTCTTCGAATGCCACCCCGTGGTACAGTCGATAAAGAAGATCGGACTTCGGATCAAACCATAGTGGATGCCAGATGGTTTGGTCTAGATGAGTGGAAGCAGCTTGCTGAAGATCATAGAGAATGAAAGGCCACCGAGTATTGGGTAGGTACGTAAGTAGGGAAGTATGTATTTGCTTTGCAAGTTGAATTGTTCTTGTGCACGGCTCCAAGAAAACAGAAAATAAAAACTGATTGAAGAGCAAAAGCAACGAATTTTTGAAACATATTAGCACGATTTATAAAATTTTAGTTCAAGTTATAAATATGTTTGGTTGGATCATGCTTTTACAATGAAAAACTGAGCCAAAATAATGCTGAAAAACGCGAATGTACTTACTCGTAAATGAAAATAACGAATTGTGCTTTAAATTCATTTTTAAAACTCACATAAATAAGTGGATCTTATTTCCATCCGAAGTACCCATAATGTGAAATGTTCATAAAACTAGGCTTGAACTGGAAAAGGCAAATTGTAAGGAGTTTCTGCTTTAACATTAAATAGTTTTTTTTGTTCAAAACGTTGTATTAATAATTTATTTCAAAATTTTACTATTGTAATGGAAACCATTTTAACTTTAGGGATTTTTCACATCATTCAACGATTTGAGGCAGATGTTCCCCATTTTTTTATTCCATATAGATGTTGCTTCCTTGATATGACTTTCGGGTTGTATTCCACCCTATCTGGGGTAAGACTTTACATTTTCTTAAGGGGTATTTTTTGTCCACATTTTGTCCTACTTTTAATTTTTTATTTAATATTATTATTCTTTTTTCATCATAAAACCCATATATTCTACAAAACCCAAGCCCAAAGAATTCAATGATTCCCCAAAGTTCAAACATTTACTCATTAGGTATACCTACTGTTGTATTTTTCTCCAACTTTTTTTATGCTTCAATCTCAAAAGACATCTAATAATATTTTTTTACGATTTTATTATTTTTTTTTTTCATATAAAATCACATACCTATATAAAAGTTTGAAATTCTTTCAATGTGCTCTTTGTGACCCAAAGACCTTAATAAGGGTAACCCATTCAAACTTTATTAACAAACAAAAACAATATAACAATAAAGAAGAAGCAATACAAACTAGGCCAATAAAAATCGCAATTTAATATAACTTTGCGTCGTTTCTGGGGTCAGAGGCAAGTATTTGTGTGTCTTCTGTCTACCTCAATTCAATCTTATACAGATGGTGAAGTGAAACAGCCCCCACCATTCCTGTTACAGGGGACTTTTCGGGATCGATTGTCATTCTTGGCAGTGCCGGATCTACTGATAAGCCACAAAGAGCATCATGGAGGAAATAACAAAGCAGAATTTTATTGAAAAGTGATATAAGAATACGATGTAATCAATTTTAGCTTTTGGACTAAGTTACATTTGCTAAAATTTATGTTCACCGCTATTTAATTGAATATTGAATTTTATTAGAACTTTTCTTACTTGCGATATAGGTACTATAGGGCAAGTTCCGCATTTGGAAAAAAAATCGAACTCGTGATTTTGATCAAAGTGGACGTTGCGATGATAGCGAAGACGAATAAAGTGAGTCCGACAATTCCGTCTGTCTGTCCGTATGTCTGTACCTCTCCCTACAGCCTAAGCCACTGGACTTATTTTCTTCAATCTTGGTAGTTAAGCGTCTTAGGTGATTCCCTAGAGGGGGAATTGAAATTTTTTTTAAGCTCTAAAACTAACGGTACCCCCCACACACCCGTAATACAAAATCTTATTAATCTCAAAAACGGCTCTAACGATTTTGATAACAAAATTAGGTGTGATATTATGGACGTGCACTACATTTTGATGTTCAAAAAATATTTTGGGGCAAAATATTAGTAACGGTACCTGCTTAAACATGGGTGGAGCTCTCGGCTCAACTCCCTCCGCTGCACTTGATGTTCTGTTTCATCTCATACCCCTAGATATCTTTAGCAAACAATCGGCCCCTGGCACAGCCATTCGACTTAAAGCCTCCTCCACTCCATTATACTGAACTCGTTCAGATCTCTTCCTATTAACGTCGATTAGACCCCCCTCATCCAAAATTTAATAAAAACTTTCAAGTGTCCATCCCTTGCAGGTCTACCTGGGAAAATGAGTCATTTTTGGTACACGAAGCGATTCATTTCTACACAAATGGATCTAAAACCGATGACGAGGTCGGTGGAGGCGTATACTCCGAATGATTAAATCCTTGTCTATCTTTTCGTCTTCCTAATCACTGTAGCGTGTTCCAGGCAGAGCTTCTAGCAATAAAAGAAGTCCTCTCTTAGCTCAAAGAAAACATGATTTCGACTACTGATATACGTATCTTCTCAGACAGTCAAGCTGCGTTAAAGTCACTGGACTCTGTCTCCATTAACTCACAAACAGCCCAAAATTGTCGATCATCTCTGGCGGAGATGTCAAAACAGTTTAACATTCACCTTACATGGGTGCCGGGGCATAGAGACATTCCAGGTAATGGCAAGGCCGACGAATTTGCAAGAAATGGAGCAATTTTACCTTTGTTCCAAATCTAACATCGGTCAACTCCTAGCTACTTGTAAACTTATGCTTAAGCATGATACCATAAAGAAAGCTAACCATAGATGGACCAGCACCCCAACTTGTCAGTCTACGAGACTAATTTGGCCATTGCTTGATGCTAAACGCTCAAAACAACTAATTTCTAATGGTAGAATGCACATTAGCCCCGTTATAGATGTCCTTACTGGACACTGCCTAATAGGTAGACATGCTTTTTGACTTGGAGTTCCTGCAAATGATATTTGCAGAAGCCGCATGGATGAAGAAGAAGAGGAGTCAGTTTCTCACCTTCTATGTTCTTGTCCTGCCCTAGCACAAAGACGTAGACTCCACTTGGGAGACTTCGAATATAGGATCCTAGTGATCTAAGAAATTCCAACATTCACTGTCTCAAACGTTTCATTGTTAGCTCCAAATGGTTTAACGAGTAAGGGTGATTTTTGAAATCCTGTGGTATCACAACGTACCAAATATTGGTCTAAGTGTGTTTGGCTCTTCCGGCCAGCAGCCACCTAAACCTAACCTAACCTAACCTGTCATACAACAGTTTTTTTTTATTTTTGACTTTCTCATCAACAGCTCCAACGATTTTAACCAAGAATTTTCAGCAGTAGCCCCCTTAAGTTTAAAATAATGTTGTATATTCCAAAACATATTTGTTGGGATTTTTGAAAAAAAAATTCCAAGTTTTTTTTGAAAAATCAATATCTTTAAAACGTCTGAACGTTTATTTTTTTAAATTATTTCATAAAATCTATACTACTAAATACTTAAAATTTGCATCCCAAATTTTGTTCTGGAAAATTAGCTATATAAAAAATTAGGTTAATAATAAAACGATTTTTAAACTTTGTTTGCATACATTCATACTTTTCTGGAAATCAGACGGCAATTCCGTGCATTTGAACTTTTTATCTCATTAAATCCATGTTTTATATTCATAAAATGTATTTTAAATTCAAAGTCCTTTTACATGAGAGCAAGTTCGTGTGATCCAGTCGTGTATTTTAATTTATTTGATAAGCAAATTGTTAGTATTTAATGATATACATTTTTAAACTTGATTTCAAAATTTAATCGTGCACCCGTTCTTAAGATATTACATTTTCAAAGAAAAATTGTATAATTTTTTTAAAAATCCAAAAAGTATTTTTTTTTAATTTTTATAGACCATATTTTTTTTTAATTCAAAGGAGCTCCTGCATACAAATTTTGGTTAAGATCGGTAGATCTTTAATCGTTAGATTGTTACTAAAAAAGTCAAACAAAAAAACCATTCTATGACAGCTACTTTTAAGTAGATTACGGACTCTTTCTTAATTTTAAACATTTTCTAACAAGTATCGTGCTAAGGCTATTTTTATAATAAATTGCTTCTGAACACGCCTAAAACAATGACAGTTCATGCAAAAAACTAAGTAAACAGACCTTGTGTGGCACTTGTTAATAGCACGATACTAAAAAATAAAATAAAATACGTATTCGATGATTTTAATTTTAATAAAAGGGTAAAGAAAGTATGATGCTATATTCGATTAAAATTTGCTAAGTCAACGGCCTTGGCTTTGATGAAAGCATCGTTTCCCAAACACTAAAAAGAAACAACGACATGCTTCAGTGCATGCGGTGCCAGAGGTTCGGCCATGTCGCAGCCAACTGCGATATGCGGATGCGCTGTGTCAAGTGCGCAGAAACCCACATAAGGGGGGAATGTCAATTAGGGATTGAGAGGGTTGAAGATTTAACCCAGCTCAAGTGTGTCATCTGCGGAAACGAGGGGCACCCCGCTAATTATAGGGGCTGCCCTAAGGTTCAGCAAATAAAACAACAACAGGCCAGTCAAAAAGCCGAAGTTCGACAGGCTCCAACAACAAAATTCGTGGTTCCTAACTTCTCTTACGCCCAAATGGCGTCAAGAGATAGGATTACGAGACAGGCCCCACCAACGGTTGCCCCAAAGGCCCCCGTGCCTAAGGCGCCAGAGGTGCAGCCCGACATTGTAGCTTTGTTACTGAGCATTCAAGGCCAGCTAGCAGGACTGCAAAGTCAGTTAAAAGAGCAAGGCAAAAGGGTAGACCATCTCTACTCTTTGTTGCCTGGCCTAGTGCAACATAGACCATGATGGGCGCGCTACCGGAGACGCGCTTAAAAATCCTGGCTGTGAATGTAAATTCACTGATTAGGATTGAACGTAGAGCTAATTTGTTCCAATTGTTGAAAGACCTCAGTCCAGATGTGTTTTTGGCTAGCGAAACCAAGCTAAACCTGAAACATAAATTGACTCATAAAAATTACAAAATCGTAAGAAGAGATCGACCCGACTCTACTCAAGGAGGCGGTGTCGCCATCTTCATACGAAAAGGCATTAATTATAAAGTCATATACAACAATGATCTTCGAAAGCTCCAGACGCTAGAGGTTTGCGTCATATGCATCTCTCTCACTCAAGGGAAGCGGATGTATGTGATTGCGGCCTATGCGGCTGAAGCTCCGCAGGCTATTACTTTTGACTCAGAGCTCGAGATTCTTTTTAGAACACTTAAACTGAGCTTGGAAGAAAACTACTTTATTATGGCCGGTGATTTGAATGCAAAACATGAAGATTGGGGAAACCAAACAAATAATCTCAGAGGTAATCATCTTTTTAATTTGATGAATCTTTACAGCGTTGAATATGGTATTGACCTGCTGACTACTGAAAGGCCGTCGTATCCAAGGAGCGGTTCCTTTCTGGACCTTTTGCTGTACGATACCAGACTGACAGTTACAGACAAAGTGGGTAATCACCCTCGAAACTGCTTACAGACAATCGAGTACGACAGTGATCACTGCGGACTGGCTGCTGTAATTCAGATTCCGAACGAACGCGTGGAGTTGGAGGAATACGTTGCAACGCATTCTTACAATTACAGTAAGATGCGTTGGCCTCGTTTCACCAACGCCTTAGCGAGAGAAATTCGTTCGAGTGACATAGCCCCACCAAATAACAGAAACCTGACAAATACAGAAATCGACCAACATCTACAACAGATGGACGAAACGATTAAACGAACAATGGAACGGACAATACCCAAGTACAAAGAACGCGACCAAATGGACGTCTACAGAAACGCGACCATAGACGCACTACACAGACATAAGAGTGGCTTACTGACACAAGCGCGGATACAGGGGGAGGGCAATGGGTGCAATTGCCCCCCCCCCCTGGGCAGTTCTTCGTTTCACAACTATAAAAACCATAACACTTTTTTCTTTTTAGTTGCGACTTATGGGTACTATAAGGCAGGTTATGCATTCGGAAAAAAATTGAACTCGAGATTTTGATCAAAGTTGACATTACGATAATAGCGAAGACCAAAAAAGTGGGTCTCGCAATTCTGTCTGTCTGTCGGTTCGACTACAGCCCAAACGGCTAGGCCGATTTTCTTTAAACTTGGTAGATATGGGTTTTATTTTTTTTCCCCGGATGTTTTTTGATTTGATTTCTTAAGACCAAAAATAACGGTACCTGCCATACGATTTTTTTTTCGAAATTTTATAAATATTTTTTTTATCAAAAACTGTCCTACAGATTTAAAAAAAAAAATTCATAAGATTTCATTTAGTTAAATCTAGTTAATGAATGAAAAAAAAAATTCCAAAAAATTATAATTTTTGGTACCCCCCTTGGAACCATTTTTTATATTTGATTTTCTCAAAAAACGGTACACCCGATTTTGATAATTTTTTAATGTTAAGGCTCCCCAGCAGTTTCCATATTATTGTGTATTCAAATTTTCGAAAAAAAAAATTTCAAATTTTTTTTTTGAAAACTCAATATTTCGAAAACCCCATGCTTGATTTTCTTAAAACTTAATAAATAAAAGTTTCTTCAAATAATCTACAAGATATGAGAAAAAAAATTATTTTACTTAAAAATAACGGTACCCTCAATAAAAATGGTTTTCGAAAATCGTATTTTTATCTCGAAAACGGTTCCGAGAATTTTGCTTAAATTTTTAGTCTTTCGATTAATTTTTAAGGTCTATAATTTAATACAAAAGAATTTGAAAACAAGACATTAGTCACTGTACCTACCATAGAACAATTTTTGAAAATTTTGAATTTCTCATTACCGACATAATTGATTTTAATGAAATTTTTTATAGAGATGCTTCTAAAAGCTTTAAGAAACATTGGCGCAAAATTTTAAACATTTAAAACCTACTCTAAATCAATTTTAGAATGGGAGTCGACTCTATATATTGAGTATAAAACGAGAACCGACTCTTTGTTAATTTTAAAGGACATAAACTATACTTTTAGTCTTACTTTAACAGTAGCAAATAGCTAGTTTATCTTTTAAAAGTATATTGACAATGGTCATTTCATACCAAAGCAAATCGAACAAAAAATGTTTACTGATGATTTATTCGATTTTTTAAAGATGTTGTTTTGTAAAAAGACTGAATCACTGAATATTATAAATTCGAAACAATCGTACGAAAGTTCTCCACGATTAACAAATCTGTACAAATGTACATATCTAATTTATGCACGCCGCCGCCGGCCAAGACGAGTATAGCTAAATGAATCTGCACCTTGCAACAACAAATTGAGTTTTTATGAGGTAAATTTGTGATTTGTACTTTATTTCCATCTAAAATAATGTAAATAACTTATAAATAATCAAAAACTCTACCGAGGTAGTATATAAAATGCACTTTTTTCGGCGAACAATTATTTGGTTTGAAGTTGTCCGTTTTTTTACTTTTTTTCTTGTGTTTTTGTAGTTGTGTGAGTTATGTATCTGTCAAATTAAGGGTTGTTCAACGCAAATTCGCTTAGATTCTGTTGTGAAACCCACATTAGTTAGAAGAGTTGTCTAACACGTGATTAAAATTATGAAAAAGTTAAACAAAGTCTCCAAGCTAAACGACTGCATTAAGTGGAGCCGGTTTTATCGCTTAAACGAGAACTCTTTAAAATTTTACGCCATTGCATTTCAAAGCTTAAAAAAAATATTTTTTGAATTTTTGAAAAAAAAAAATCATTTGTTTTTGGAAAATTCGATATTTCAAAAATGGGTCAATATTATTTTTTTGGAAATTTAATTTTCATTCGTACAGTAATAAAAACCTAATGTTGACGTACTAATTTTTTTTTTAAATATTTTAAAAATTTTATATATAAAAGCTTATTTTATTAAGAAACCACTACAACGACTTATACATAATTTTTGTTCTTGCATAAATTCATATTTGCATAGCATTCTGTTTTTGGCTCTTACTACTAAGAGAATTTAGAAAATGATGATAATTTTATCCTTATGAACAGTTTTTTCTAATAACATTCGTTTTTAAAATTCCTAGTCTATTACATAGGAGCAAGTTCGTGCGGCAAGTTATGCATTCGTAAAAAAAATCGAACTCGAGATTTTGATCAAAGTTCACATTACGATGATAGCGAAGACTAAAAAAGTGGGTCTCGCAATTCTGTCTGTCTGTCGGTTCGACTACAGCCTAAACATTTATCATTTTTAATTTCCCCCCCACACGTTTTTTTTTCTTCTTTTTTTTAAGACCAAATATAACGGTACCTGCCATGCGAAAATTATTCGAAATTTTGTAAATTTTTTTTCTCAAAAACTGTTCTACAGATTTAAAAAAAAGATACAAAAACAATTCATTTAGTTAAAGCTATTTACTAGTTGAAAAAATTTTTCCGAAAAATGGTTATAGAGGGTACCCCCCAAAGAACCATTTTTTTGTTTTTGATTTTCTCAAAAACGGTATGACCGATTTTGATCATTTTTTGTTTGCTTAAGCTCCCAAAAAACTTAAATAGAATTGAGTATTCAAATCTTCAAAAAAAAAAAATTTTTTGGATTTTCAAAAAAAATTTCAATTTTTTTTTTCAAAACTCAATATTTCGAGAACCTTATTCTAGATTTTTCTTAAGCTTAAAAAATAAAAGTTTCTCAACATAATCTACAAGATGTATGAAAAAAAGTTTTATTTTACCTAAAAATAAAGGTATCTACCTACCATACAAATGTTAAAAAACCGTTTTCAAAAACCGGTCACAGAATAATATTAGAATTAAGTATTAAAGAACTATGTATGTATATCATGTACAACACTATAATTCCTTCATTTAAATTAATTAATTAATTAATTTTTTTTAATACGTACGAGTTCCTATTTAATACTTTAAGACATGCATACAGAGCATTATTGAAAGAGGCTAAAGTAATGTAAACGAAGATGTTTGATTTACTATTTAATAGTTATTTACATACGACCTACATATATTATGTACCTGCACATGCTTTCCTTAATTCAATTTAATAATTTGTTATTTTTATATTCGATTATGTTTATACCTTTTTAATATTTTAAGACAGAAATGCAGAGAAATGGATCATTTTTTTTAAGTTAAGCAAAATATCACGCAAATTGCCCTCCCCTGAACGAAATCCTGGATCCGCGCCTGTACTGACAAGACTTAAAAACTTATACAGACGATTCACAGACCCGCACGACCTGGAGGTTAGGACACTGAAGTCGTCAATAAAGATTATCAATAAATTGATTAAGGATAACTACAGGTTATCTATTAACAGGTTCTGGGACAACAGAATTCGTTCTGTAAATTCCAGCGACCCTAGTATGTTTCCTGAAATCAATAAGATATTTAGGAAAAACAATCAAAATGACCTTCCGTGTCTTAAACTCCAGAGAACAGTAGAGAACACAGACGTACTCCTGACAGCGCAAATTGATCCAGAGGAAGCCGTCTTGGACGATGACTTCTTTATAGTTGAGGATCAGAGGGAGAAGGTGGAGGCAGTGGGGGCTGCGTTTCAGCAAGTGTACAAGGTGAATGCTTGCATTCGCCCGAACCACGACCTGGAAAACAGAGCACTACTGCATCACTTCTATCTTCGAAATGAAATAACGCAATGGCGATCTGAGAACCCTGGTTTCCTGAGGTTCAATGACGATCTTTTGGCAAATGCCACAATCGCCGAGCGAATAGGGACAAGTCCCTTGTTAGTGACGAAGATGGATCTCCAGCTCATCTTCAGTTCTATTAAGAATAAGAAGTCAGCGGGTGTCGATGGTATATCTAACGTTGTACTAAGACATTTACCGAATGAGGCAATTGACATTTACACCACACTCTTCAACAATGCGCTGAATAATGCATATTATCCAGTGCAGTGGAAGACAGCTGTGGTACATCCTCTCCCGAAAAAGGGAAAGGACAACTCCAATCCGTCCAATCTTCGGTCGATAAGTCTTCTTCCGAGCATCAGCAAGGTTTTCGAAAAGATCATCAATAGGGCTCTGATTAAATGGGCTGCGGACAACACAATAATTCCGGATAACCAGTTTGGGTTCAAGGCGGGACATGACACAATTCATGCCGCGGCTAAGCTCGTTTCTGATATCCAATGGAATAAGTCAAAACAACAATGTACGGGTGCTGTTTTGGTGGATTTAGAAAAGGCCTTCGACACCGTATGGTTAGAGGGTCTTTATCTGAAACTGAACAGACTTGGCATTAGCAAACCATTGATGTATATGCTTTATGATATGCTTAACGGTAGAAAGTTTGTTGTCAAAAGTGGCAATGTAACTTCTACCACAACTTTTGAAATCAAAAATGGTCTACAACAGGGAGCGGTTAATTCGCCAATTCTCTTCAGCATTTACACCAGCGATCTGATAGGTAGTCTTCCGCAATCAATAGCGTATGCCGACGATCTAATTGCGTACAGAACGGCCCGAAAGGTTGAGGTTATTAGAATTCTCTTGCAGCGTGACTTTGAGAAGATTCAGCGATATTGCGATGACTGGAAACTGAAAATAAATGTCCAGAAGTCGGAAACAATTTTGTTCCGGACTCCGTTGGCTGGAGCCCCGCGGGATACGCGCAAGAATTGGCGCAAGATGGTCATCGTTGATCCTCACGGGCAGCGGTTAGCGAGCAAAAGTGTAGTGAAGTACCTCGGTATCTGGTTGGATCAGTATCTGTATTTCGACAGACATATAGATGCTGCGCTGGCCAGGGCCAGAGGAGCCTTAGCTCTGACGAAACGACTGTTTTACAGCAGTCGGCTTGACCCCAGAGTGAAGGTCATTTGCTACATGGCCCTCATACGGCCGATGATCGTTTATGGTTGTCCAGTGTGGTTCAACGTTGCTCCATCTCAGATGGAGAGAATTCGGGTGTTCGAGCGGCAGTGTCTTCGACGCTGTACTGGTTTGCATCGGACACCCGAATCTTCTTACGTTCACTATTATCCGAACGAGGCTCTATACAACGGGGCTCGGATCAGCAGAGTTGACAATTTCGTGATAAAACTTATTCGGGGTCACATTGCGAGGGCTATGACTTCGACCAATAATTTGATTTTCGGGGCGTTCTACCCAAATAACGAATATTTTGAAAATGCACGCTTTAGTGGCTTCATTCCTCCAGAGGCATTCCTCTATTTAGATAGATGCGGTCTGATACAGGATAGATTGGCAGTACCGCTAATCTACCACGTCAGGCGAAGAACCGTGGACCGGCGGCTCCTATACACTCGGGACGTCCTGGCACAAGACGTAGAAGAGCTCCTACGGTTCAGTAGGGCTGTGTCCGAACGGGACAAAACTGATAGGGTGAAGCAGGAGAACCAGTTTTGGTGGCTTCAATCAGCATTCGATAATGGATAGTCGGGGTAGGGTGTTAGAGCCGTGGCCGGCTTGCATACCTGTTTTTAGTCACAGGTGTAGTTTTGAAAAGGCACAGTGGCAGCAAAAAAAAAAAAAAAAAAAAAAAAAAAAAAATTACATTCTTCAAATGTAAAAAAAAAAAAAAAATTACATTCTTCAAATGTACAAAAAAAAAAAAAAAAAAAAAAAAAAAAAAACTCCGCTGTGGCTGTTCTAGTTTTTAAGTAGTTTTAGTTTAGTTTTATTTATTTTAAGTAGTTAAAGTGGTTATAGGTAGTTTTAGTTTAGTTTTAGTTTATGTTAAGTAGTTTAAGTGGTTTTAGGTAGTTTTAATTAGTTTAATTTTAGTTTGTAAGTTTTATATAAAAAAGTCAAAATGATAAAGAATCCGAGTTTTTTTAAATTTTCTCGAGAAAACAAAAAAAAAAAATATAGATATAGTAATTGAATTCTAAATAGTTTTTTAGGCCGAAAGGCAATAGTTATAAGAATATAGTTTAACTTAGAGTGCCCGCATGGGGCCAGTAAGTTAGTTGTAAGTTATTGATAAGTAGGCTAGTTTTATGAATTTTTGTCTAGCATTAAGATAGTTATAAGTTTGAATTGAATAAAAATGAATTATAAAAAAAAAAAAAAAAAAAAGCATCGTTTCCCATCGATCAGCGAAATCAAGCATCATTGCGCATGGTTAGTACTTGGATGGGGGACCGTTCAAATACCAACCGTGTGCTGTTGACATTTGTTTCTTCGTTGTTCTTTCTTTCTGTCTGTCTTTCTCTGTTGCATTGTCTAAGCCGATGGCCTCAGTTGCCAGTGCTTTAAGTGTCTCTACTTCGTAGATTTATCTACGGAGTAGTGTATTATGTAATGAATGTAATGTAAAATTTGCTAAATCGTTGCTTTAAACTAGTTTCGTACTAAAACAGCTTTAATTCAACTTAAATTTTGCGCCATTATTTTTTAGCTTCTCGGCGAAAAAGTAAATCTTTTATTCGGAAATAAAATGTTAGGAAAGCAGCAAGATGCATTTGTTTTTGTCTTTTCAATCTTATAAGTCTTAATCAACTATCATCCAACTCGACCCGATATATGGCTTCCGTAGCTATAGGTCCACAGGTGATTTGATGGTTTATCTAACCGACAAGTGGAACATATCTTTACATTGTTTCGGAGAAAGTAAGATTATTGCACTTGATATTTCAAAGGCATTTGACAAAGTCTGGCTGGCATCTTGCTCTTTTATCGAAAATGCGTGTTTTCGGTATCGACGAATCCCTTATTCTCTGGATTAGAAATTTTCTTTCGAACCGTTCAATACAAGTTGTATTGCACGGATTCAAGTCTGAAACCCACAACATAAATGCTGGTGTGCGCCAAGGTTCCGTATTGTCCCCGACTCTCTTCCTCATTTTTATGATTGATCTCCAATTAATTGTTTTGCTGACGATAGTACTCTCAGCTTTTCATATTAGTTTTCGGACTCACATCCCTCCTCTTCGGATGTGGAACGACAAAATATGATAAGCACATTAAATTACGACCTAAACAGCAAACAATGGGGAATAAGAAACCGCGTCGAATTTAATGCTTCGAAAACCCAATGCTGTCTTATAGTCGTATCGTTAAAGCGAGATACTCGTATACCCCCTTGCCACTGTCTATGAGTGACACTTGCATTTTTTTTTTGTATAATGCACTCGCGCTCAAGGGTATGTTTATAGACCCTTACCTTATAGTGTTAAACACAGCACGGGCGATGGGTAAATTAGGGAGGGAGAGAAAGGAGGTGACGATGAACATTGGTTTTGAATGTTTGCAAATTGAAATAGCGAGGGAAAACCGTGCCGGGTAAGTTATTCCATAATCGTGTTGTGCGACTAAAAAACGAATCTCTATATTTGACGGTACGACCAAAGTTAGGCTCAAGGATGAACTGATGAGCATTCCTAGCGAAGCGGGTATTACGGGTGAATTGATAAAGAGGAGGAATGCAACTGGCTATACTATTCCAACGAAGATCGTCGTTAAAACACATACCGCGAACTGAGAGCTTTTGGGTTTCTTCGATGCAAGTGCCATTTAAGGACAATGGCATAGGGGGTATATTTTGCTTCAACGACAATAGACAGCATTGAGTTTTCGAAGCATTAAACTCCACACGGTTTTTTGTACCCCATTTAACAATGCTGTAAAGATCGGAGTTTAATGAACTTATCATACGGTACCGTTGCAAATTCACTTCCGAAGGAGATGGACGTGAGTTTGGGAACGAGTATGAAAAGCTAAGAGTGGAGTCGTCGGCAAAACAATGAAGTGGATTAGAAGTTTCAGACAAGAGATCATTTATAAAAATGAGGAAGAGAGTCGGAGACAAAACGGAGCCTTGGGGAACACTAGCATTTTTTTTGTGAAGATCAGAATTAAAACCATCCAATACAACATGTATTGAACGATCTAGAAGGTAATTTCTAATCCAAAGAATAAGGGTTTCGTTGATGCCAAACGCATGCATTTTCGATAAGAGAGCCTGGTGCCAAACTCTATCAAATGCCTTAGAAATATCAAGCGCAATAATCTTACTTTCTCCAAAACAATGTAAAGATCTGTTCCACTCTTCGGTGAGATATGCCATCAGATCACCAGTGGAACGATTGCTGCGAAAGCCGTACTAAGAAGCTTTCGATCATCGAGATATTTTTTGAGCTGATGATTTATCAGCGATTCCATGACCTTTGAAAGAAGGGACGTAAGTGCGATTGGTCGATAGGATGAGGGGGAGGAAGGGTCACCTTTTTTAGGAACAGGCTGGACAAATGCTGTTTTCCATTTTCTAGGGAAGATTCCAGAACAGTAGGAACGATGGAAAAGCTCACGCAATGGTTTTGCCAGCGATGAAGAACACCTCTTCAGAATCAATGAAACTCAACATCTCGATATTCTCGGTATGTCCATTACGAACCACCTCTTGTGGAACGATCACACACGCGATGTTGCCAAAAATGTCGCCTTACTACGCGAATGTGGAATTCCTTACCACACTCTGTCTTTCCCTGTAATTGCAAAGTTCAAGAATTCAAAACCAATGTAAACCAACACCTCATTTCTAACCCCTCCCTTTTTTCTTATACTCACACTGTGTCTTTGGCATATTAAGGGTATAAAAAAAACCTTTGAGTGTGCGCTAATTATAAAAAAAATTAACTACAATAATTTCGACTCTAATTCAACTTTAAAAATATACTTTTTCAACACATCCCTGCACTTATTTAAAACTGCAATTCGTTATATTGCCTTTACACGAACGCGATTTTTATCTTAATTCCTGTTTCGTTTCCTTTCGGGTACTTTAAACACAGACTTTTTCAAATAAAAGTTTACTTTGTTCAGGTTATTTGTCCGGATTCTTTGAGTATTTAGTAAACGAAATTCAATCAACGACCACCAAAAATGGAGAATGTACGATTAAAAAGAAGGAAAAATCATAAATCAGCAGTTTTTTGTCTCTCGCATCGTTTAAAAGCAGTCTTAGGAATGCCAACTTTTTTTCTGAGTTCCTATCCTCTAATACATAAACTGATTTGTTACCAGAATTTTATTCCATTTATTTCATTTCATTTTATTCCATTTCCATTTTAATTTTAGTTTTTAAAAACTTACATATTACGTAGTTATTTTAGTCAACTTTTCGATAACAACAGATTTTAAACATGGTGTAAATGCCACAATTACGGCCTTTAAATTTAAGTAAATAAACATTTGATCTGATTATACACTGCTGCGATATTTATTACCAATACAAAATCGCCCAAAAGTCATTTTAAATCCAGCACTGGTCCTTGGTTTGCTATCGTTAGACCGAGTGTCTCAAAAGTCATCTCACATGTGGTGAATCGGTTTGATTGTTAGTTTTTATTAGTGCGCCATTTTGCTCTCCTTTTTCTTCCGCATTGAACTCACATTCCACTTTTCACCTCTTATCGGAAAGAGATGTGACCCCAATCATCCTTATCTTTATATAATAACCCACACCGACCAACGGGGACGACGACGCGACAGACCCGTTCCTAGACAAATATTTACACAAAGTTCCTGAATGGATATCTAACGAATGTCCAGGAACTGATCGTTTTTTTTTTTTTTTGTGTGCTTTACTGCCTTGCCCTATCTCAGATGACGTGGGGATTACTACAAGCCGGTGGTGCTCAGGTCAATAATAATCAGGATGTCAGGGACAAAAATGAAAAGGACCAACAAAGAGAAGAAAAAGCCCTCAAACCCGCAGCAACATTGTATTACGCTCGTTTTTATTCGTTCCGCATCGAGGCGAAGATAGGTGACGGTGAATAAAAGTCGTATGTGTAACCGTATCCCATCGCTCCAGGATTCCACATAGATGAAGTAGCAGAAAAAAACAAAACAATTTTGGATTTATGAACATCACTTTAAGGCACGTGCTTCCTTTCGTTTCTGACAGTGTGACAGGGTCTGCAATAGGAATAAGGTACAAATAGGTAGTTAGATACGGGTATAGGACCATCTGTATGAAGCTGGATCCAGAACTTGAGCTTGAGCATCAGAGCAAATGGAATACAATGTGTCAATGTGTTTTATTTGCCAATAAATATCGTCCCTATGCGATGCACCCCCCGAAAGAAAACAGAAGCCCTCAGCTTTATTAGATTTCTTTCGTTTTCCAAAGTGGCAAATAAAAACCATGAGGGTTAAATTACCAGCTATTCCAATGTATAAATGGCTTACATGAATGTGGGCCGAAAATATTGGTGTTGGTGTTTGGGGGGGCGGCTGAACAAGCGATACCAATTTTGTTCTTTTAACACTGACGTCGACGGAGTTTTTATTTTTTTTTCGAGCAAGAAGTATCGAAACAGCTTAAGAAAATGAGCATTTAGTAGAATTTATGGCTGAAATTGCTGCAAATCAGTTATTGAAAGACGTGCCGCGAAGATCGATAAAAATGTAAATTATACAAGTTAAAGCGTTATAACGATGGCAGGAGAGGAGAATTATCGCTCACATTAAGGATTATATCATATACCTACATTATGGCCGGGTTTTCAGACGAATTTGAAGCTCATCAATTAGACTGCGGCTTTTCATAGCACAGTGATTTGTTTTGTGGAAGTTTAACTTAGATAGGAAAAGGGCTTTATTCAAGAAAAATTTAATCCAATATTTTGGCTTTTCGGTCGAATTTTATGGTATTTTAAAATGCAAAATGACGGCAGGATTTTGCTATTTCGAATGAAATCTTGGATTATGCTTTTCATACACCAGCATAATGATAAGTTCGTTGGACCGCCCCAGTCTGAATTCCACTTGTCGTGAAAAGGTGGTTCTTATTTTATTATATTCGATTTGGCTGAAAATGTTAAGTATCGCCGCACACAAGAATACTTGAGAGTTATAAGTAACTACACCCCGGTCCTCTTCGAGGTGGTAAGTGATAATTTGTAAAATGACAAAAATATCTCTCTTACAAGCAATTTGACAAAACTTGAAAATTGTCGGAAAATATGCGACAATTTTCAAGGTATTGGAACATAAAAAACATGTCAGGAAAATAAATTGTGGAATATTGTCATGTCATGAGTTATCTGACGAATTTGTATTGGGATTTTTTTTCTATATTGTGTCTTTATCAAAAATAATTGGGTAAAAATGCGTTCATCATCATCATCGGCTCGACAACCGGGTTCCGGTCCTGGCCTCTTTCAACAAGTCTCTCCACCTATCCCGGTCTCTAGCCGACGCCATCCAGTTGCGCACCCCAAGGCTTCGGGCGTCCTGGTCTACGCCATCTCTCCAGCGCAAGCATGGTCTACCACGCTGTCGTCTACCATAGAATGTACCACAAAGAACTTTCCGAGCAGGTTCCTCTTCGCTCATGCGAGCTAGGTGCCCTGCCCACCGGAGTCTACCGAGCTTAATTTTTGTCACGATATCTGCTTCAAGGTAGATTGCGTACAGTTCATGATTGTACCGTCTCCAGAATCGTCCTTCCTCACATATGGGGCCAACAATTCTCCTTAAGACTTTTCTCTCGAACGTAGCTAAGAGTTTGGAGTGCCTTTTGCTAAGCACCCAAGTCTCGGATCCATATGTGAGTACTGGCAGGACCATGGTCCTGTACAGCAGCAGTTTTGAAGTTATGGTGAGATTTCTGGATTTGAAGAGCTTTGACAGACTATAGTAGGCTCTGTTGGATTTGAGAAGCCGCCCTCGTATTTTTTCTTCTATATTGTTATCGGCTGCTACTATTGACCCAAGGTATTTAAAGGATTGCACCACTTCAAATTCGTGCTCGCTCCGCAACCTTGATTGTTTGACCAACTATTCCTCTCGCATTCGACGCCACCATGTACTTTGTTTTACCTTCACTAATGTGCAGCCCCAGATTTTGTGCCGCCTGCTCGATCTGGATGAAGGAATCGTGTACAGCTTGTTCGGTTCTTCCGATGATGTCGATGTCGTCTGCGTAAGCCAGTAACTGGCTGGACCTGTTCACTATGGTCCCTCTTGTTGCCGTGCCAGAGTCACGGATTGCTTTCTCCAACGCCAGGTTGAAGAGGAGGCAGGCCAGACCGTCCCACAGTGCGGCGACTAGTGGAAAAAAATAAAAAAAAAAATGAGCCAAAAATGTGAAGCAAGTATGCCAAATTCAAGGTAATAAGTCTAAATGAATGAATCGACAGTTTATTTATGATAAAGTTCAATTTTCTGTTGTCAGAGATCGTCAGAAGATCAGCAAAATAACAAATAGTGATTTGTAGGATTTGTACTTACCGGTTGAAAGAGCGTTTACTGAAGAAAAGAAAAGAACATACGATATTTTTTTCGCTATCCTCACAATCAGGAGAGAAAATATAGTTATTCTAACTGCATATTTTTTTTTTACATGTAAATTTAAATTTTTTTTTGAGAGTCCAATTCAAAGCTTCTTTTTTCGTGTTAAGCACTGACTTTGATAAGTCATATATTTTGTGTGGTGCCATATGGGAAAAAAGTTTTTTTATTTAAAGAAAGAAAACAATCATATCTTTTAAAAAAAGTAAGTTTTTTTTGCAACAACTTGCACTTTTTCTTGCAACAAGTGTTTGTTTACGAGCATTTTTTACAGAATGTGTTCAAACAGAGAGCTTTTTGATGTTTGGTTTTCCAACTCAACAGCCCCAGTACCTGGTGTATTGCAGTTTATGGATATAAAATTAAATATGCAATCAAATTTAGAAACTGAAGATCAGAAAATCTTAGCAAGACACGCATCAACAACTTGCTCAGAAATAAATAAACGTTGTCACTTCCATCGCTTATACACTCGAACACTCGGATAGTGATCTTTTTTCGTAATTTTTTATTTTTCGGTTTTTCTTTTTGTTATTACTTTTTTTGAACAATTATTTTTGTCAACAAGATCTTTTATGCGATATATCCTGTGGTCGTTGTGCTTTGAAAAAATGGATATTTTCCTACTAACCTTTAAAATATTACAACTTTTGTATATCGAATAATCATCAAATTTTTTAAATGTTTGGCTTCTAACTAATAATTTTACAATTTTAGGCGTGGCAGTGGGTGGATTTTTGTTCAAATAAATTTTTCTTATCAAACACATTAATTTTGTACATTTTTTTAATATCATACGAAAAATTTAAAAAAAAATCAATTTTATAGCAAAAGTGGGCGTGTCAGTGGGCGAAATTTGCGCTATTTTAACTCATAATTTCTTCACCGACCAGAATATTAATAATTAAAATCACTATCGTACTAGCAGTTTTCATGTAACCAATTTATTACCAAAAATGGGCGTGGTAGGGGGCGTGAAAATTCCTCAAATTGAGTAAAATCCCCTATTTATTACATTTAGCAACCAATTTTTGATCACAGTTATCTTGATTTTGAAAAATAGATTTTTTTCCACTACCTGCATACAATCGACGCACTGTGCGTCCCCTTGTCGGAGTCCATTAAAGATGTTGATTGGTCTGGATAGCAAACCGGCTATTTTTACTTGGCTTGTTACGTTGGTCATGGTCAACCTACATAGTCGTGTTAATTTTTTCGGGATGCCGAATTCTCTCATGGCTTTGTAAAGTTCTACCCTGGCTACGCTATCATAGGCGGCCTTAAAGTCTATAAACAGATGGTATGTTGGGATGTTAAATTCTAGCCATTTTTCCATCGCCTGCCTAAGGGTAAAGATCTAATCAGTTGTTGATTTGCCTGGAATGAAACCACACTGATATTGCCCGATGACGGTTTTAGCGTATGGGGTTATCCGGTCTTGTAGGATAGAGGAGAGTATCTTATAGGCGGTACTCAACAACGTGATACCTCTATAATTGCTGCACGTTGTGACATCTCCCTTCTTATGTATTGGGCATATTAAACCTTTTCGCCAGTCTTCTGGCATTTCTTCCTGCTCCCATACGTTTACTATAATATCATGAATTACTTGACGTAAGGCTGGCCCGCCGTGATGGAATAATTCGGCTGGTATGCCATCGGCTCCCGGGGCTTTGTTCTGTTTAAGCCGGCCTATAGCCTTCTCAACCTCTTCTATGCTTGGTGGCGGCAACATAGAGTATTCTTCTTGAAGTAGTGGAGCCTCCACTTCTGCAGTGAGCTGACCATTTAGCAATTCATTAAAGTACACTTGCGTTCAGTATTCGCAATAGTCGGAAGCAAAATTTAACTTATAAATTTGTTTAACTCTTTGAACATAGGCTAACCAAGCCCATTTTTGGTTACAAACGCAGTATGCCAAAACTCTTCCAAACTACAATCCCTGTTTACCGATTCATTATTGACCATATTAAAAGATTTAACATATTTATTAGAGGGACAAGAGAAGGATATTTGGCTTTGTGGTCAGTAATGTTAAGTGAATTTCTTTGCATAGCTGTATATAAAGGGTGTTTTTTTTTTGTTGCTATTTTCTTTTTTGCAACACTGGTTTTAACAGTTCACGCACGTTTCGTGTTTTGTGTCACTGTCAAGCATCTTCAGTTTGGTCTATAATTTAACAATAGGTTTGTTCGTTGAGCCCTGACGTCACCATGGGGTCGCCCTAAATTGTTTTTTGAAAAATATGAAGTCACCCTCGTGTGTAATTTCTGTGTTTTTTTTAGACCTGGGGTCACCTTGAACTCGCCCTGAAGTAGATCTAGGTAGGTATTTCACTGTGGTGAGTTCAGGTAACGACCAAACTGTCATACGTCACATGAGATGTCATATCTCTTTCTTTTGTTGTGGTTTGTCGATCCGCATGTTGCATGTTATTGCTTGGGTTTGCAATTAAATATTTGTTGCACCTACTCATCAGATCAAATATGCAGCAACAACGCAAAAATTTTTAAAACTAATTTATAACAAAATTAAAGTTTTATCAGAACATAGAATTATTTGCTTCTTGCTTTTAGTTGTCAACACAACAATTGACAGCCCTTGTGTGTTTTTTGAAAACCGAAAACCCAGTTTTTTTTTTTTGACAAGTGTTGTCAAGAAAACCTGGTTCGACCCTGGGTAAAGTTGAACGAACGAACCTAAAGAATCGTCTTACAAACGAATAACGCTAGCAAATTATTGAATTATTGTTATCAAAATGCGTGCTCTGTTAAGAAAGTTCATCGCGGGCTTCTTCCATTTTGTGGCCTATTGAGGCGGCTATTCGTGCTATTGTGACTAAACTTCGCACCAAATTTACATTTTTGGACATTAAATCACCAACACGCTTACGTAGAGTGCGAACTGAGGAAAATATCGCGCAGGTGGGGTCGATGGCGTGCTTGTGTAGTTTAAGGCATGTCCGGGGCTCTGTTAGACTCTGCTGATATTGCTGCGGATGCACAATCCATGCACTAACGTGTATGGGTGCTGAAGCGGTAATGCTGGTTTGATGTTCTGATGGGCTCGTCAATCGATTTATGGGTGGGCCGGTATTGCTACCTCGCACAAAGCTGTCACTTTCGGTTCCTATCGACCTCCTCGCGGTGCCTGTGGGTATGTTACGTAAGTAACTGAACTAACTAGAACTGGATAGGAATCAGTCTGGACGGTGTCCTTAAAGTAGCAATCCACTAGTGTGTAACAATTTCACCAGAGGGGTACTTATTCTTAGTTGTGGTTTTTACATCGACTATATGCTGGGTGTGTGTATCTGGGGTTGACAGGCCCTGAGTTTTGCAGGAACTTCATCTGCAAGTGATCTTCATGGTGGCGAAGCTCGACCAGAAGCTATATTCTGGCATCACGGGAGATAGTGCCCAGGAGTCTGAGGGCTATAGCGTACGTCTTCTGGCTCTTCTATTCTATCTTCGGATAGAGAGGTGCAGCTGTCACGTGCGTGCTCTCTTTCTCACACTATCTATGAGATAGGCCCCCTAGTGGGAGTATCGTGGTGGCGTGGTTTATTCCGAATGCACATGGTTTTCAGGCGTGCCTGGATTCAAGAGGTGTTAGATAGACCTCGCCTCCTAAGTAAGAGGTGTGTTCATGCCTGCAACATGTCACAGCCTTGCGACCGGCTTCGGCTTTGTCGGGGTTAATGGTCAGGAACAATTCTGACTCCGATGGAGGTAGGCCTCCCATTGGGTTAAGGCAAAAAAAGGCAGGTAATCACGTTAAACCAAACGGTTCTGAGGTAAATATCGCAGCTGTATCGGCCAGTGTTAGTGATGACCGCGAATCAAAGATTCGGCGCCTTACGCAGCTATTGGTCCTCTGTTACTCCATTACGTGGAAAATTATGCGGAAGGATTTAGGTGTGGATTTTTTCAAAATACAGCTGATGTAAGAATTGAAGCCGAACGACCTATCACAACGTCGAATTTTTGACGAATAGCCCATTGTGAAAAGTTGGCCGAAGATCCACTTTTTTTATCGAAGAATTGTGTTTAGCGACGAAGCTCATTTCTAGTTGAATGGATACGTGAACAAGCAAAACTGCCTTATTTGGAGTGAAGAGCAGCCTGAAGCATTGCAAGAGCTACCACTGCATCTAGAAAAAGTCACTGTTTGGTACGGATTATGGGCTGCCGGAATCATTGGGTCATATTTCTTCAAAGATGATGAAGATTGCAACGTTACTGTGAATGGTGAGCGCTACCATGCGATGATAACAAACTTTTTTTTGCCCAAAATGGAAGAACTTGACATGCATGACATGTGGTTTCAACAATACGGTGCCACATGCCACACAGCACGCGTAACAATGGACCAATTGAGAGGTAAGTTAGGTGAACAGTTAATTTCACGTTTGGGCCCGGTCAATTGGCCGCTTACATCTTAACGCCTCGAGACTATTTTTTGTAGGGCTGTGTTAAGGCCGATGTGTATAGCGATAAAACCGCTTCGATTGACGCATTGGAAGGCAACATTGAAGCATTTATTCGTGAGATACCGGCTTAAATGTTAGAAAGAGTATGTCAAAATTGGACTTAAGCGTATGGATATTTGGGGTGCAGTCGCCCCCAAACATTTACATGATATAATCTTTAAACATTAAATTATATCAAATAATGTTTATCCTCAAGTTAAATTAAATAAAAGGTCATGAAAAAAGAAAATAATTAAATTATATCGACCGTACTATCGATTCAATAAAAGATTTCATGCATTTTTCTGAATTTTATGTTTTTTTTTTAATTTTTTTGTCGTATTCACGACAGTCTTCTAAAATATGGTTTATTTCTCCAACTGAAAGTTGTTAGCACAAATATTAGTTTTTTCAAGGTAAATCTCTTTTTTTGAAAAGACTTTACAAAAAATTTTAGAAGTTTTATAATACATCTTAACTGTTGAATATGTTTTCTTGGATCCTCTGCTTGAAACACTAAATTCTTAAATTTTATTTATCATTTTTAAAATGTAGGAAAGAAAATGAAAATAAATTTTGTTTTTATTATTCATATCTAAGCATAGCTGGGCACCGTTAATCAAACAGTTAACTTCGTTAATCGTTAATCCGCTACTAAAAAAGTTAGCTTCGTTTAACGTTAAAGCGTTAAATTTCGGAAGAATTAACGCAAGTTAACGTTAATCGTTAATCCGTTAACATGTGATAAAAATTGCATTTTTTATATTTTTTTACTCTGAGCACCGGCGCTAAGTAATGCCGGTCCTCCACTAGGCGATCAACGCACAAATTTCGAATTCAACTCTAATGTACGGTGCCTTCAATTCTGTTCAAACAACGGGTTGGATCTAGTTGTTGGCCGTTGCTCAACGAATTGCGCAACAAGTGTACGAGCTCGTATTGCTCCTTGAAAATGTTCAATCAACACGTTGAGCAACATTTTCAAGATAATGTGTTGCACATTATTTGTTCAACGCGTTGATCAACTTTTTGATTTTCTTTGGGATTTCTTGACGTAATATTGTGTTGCGTTGCGTTGGCTGCAGGGAAATGTGTCTACGTGGTTGAACTATTGCGTTGCCATGAACTTGCAGTTGTTGCAACTTGCAAACTGTAGTTTATTTTGGTTTTTCGTCATGGAAGGTGATAAAAAATTAGAGTGGACCAACGGAATTAATTTTGCAAATGATTTCAGCAATTGAGGAAAAGCACAATATATGGGACATTAAGAGCCTCTCTTATAAAAATCGAGATGCCAGGGAATTGGCTTGGTCTCAAATTTCCTCGAAAATGCAATTGCCTAAACATTGAATTCGAATTCACGGGCGCGGTGGGATCAATCGATTTTAATTTCTCATATATAAGGCGTGCGTCGACAATAAATGTATGTACCGAACTGAAGTCAAAATTATTTCAGGTTTGACGTTTGAGTTTTTTGTTTATCGTGGTGCGTTCAACGTGTTCCCCAACGAGTGATCCTTGGTTAAGGGTACGAAGGTATCAACTCGTTCATCAACTGGTTGAACAACAATATCGATTCGAAAAAAAATTTTTTCTGTCAAAATCGAACAAGTTTATCAACTAGTGTACGAGGTTGTTCAACATTTGAGGAAGTTAGTCACCTAGGTGTACGGAGCTTTTCAACACTGGAATAAGTTTTAAGAGTTGATCAACTAGGTGTGCGGGGTTAATCAACACATGGGAAATCTGGTCAATTATGTGTACGGGGTTCCAAACGCATTTTGTTCAACTTTAGTTGCTCAACGTGAATTACGTAAGTTGCTGCACTAGTGTAAGAGGTTGTAAATTCGTTTATCCAACGAAAGAGTTAAATAAAAAGTTGAACGAAGTTGGTTGAACTTATCGCGCACATAGAGGACGACCGGCATAATGAAATGATCAAACGAAACGAATCTCTTCGCAATTTTCTCACTCGCACGCGCCGTCAAAATATAATACGTAACCTAGCTGTTTTTGTTTCACCCGCGGCACGCACCGCACGGCACCAATCTCATACTTGTCTGAACCTGTTTTTCGCGCCGCGCGGTAAATAGTAGGCATTGGATTAACGATTAACGGACTTAACGTGGATTAACGGATTTAACGTGTCCGTTAACATTTTTAAAAGTTAACTTAAAAGTTAATCCGTTAATCAAAATTTTAACTTCGTTAATTAACGCTTAACGGATTAACGAGTTAATGCCCAGCTATGTATCTAAGATAATATCATTGGCCCTGCCTGCACCTGCATCTTTGTCTAATTAAAATGATAGAAAATAATGAAATGAATCAATGCGTTCAATTGCTCTAAAATTCTATTGACTACTTGTTCTAATGAAAACAATGTATGGTGGAAGAAGTTTTTAAAATCTTACGAAATTTAATATTAAAATAATCTTAAATCTCTTTGAAATCTTTCTGTGTCTTGCAGCTATAAGAAAAATGATAATAAAATTTCCTTGCTATACTCTGTTCAATTTATATTTGCAATACAGGCCTTATGAGAGATTTTTTGCAGAAACGCTGGTGCCTGCTGCTCTTTGCACGGCACCTTAACTTAAGAAATTGCCACTGAAATATGAAACAGAATCACTGAGTTATACATATTTCAATTGTTTGTGTAATCTTCTTCGAGCTCACGTACATCCCACCACGACCTATCTGCTCCCCGGGTGAAAGGAGAAGAGTTGTGTAGTTCATGAACGGACTAATTCAATGAACAAGTTCACTTAAATGAACTAGTGAACTTAGTTCATATCTCAAGTTTTATAGTTCATTTAATTCATTCCACTTTTCCAGTCAATCTGACGGTTGCTTGAATTTGAGCTGTCGAGTTCGATTAGCTTATTTCAAGGCTTTTGAATTTAAATAAAATATTTAATTTATTTCTATGAGTATTCATTACTTAATTGGGGAAGATAGTTTATGTTTATTATCTTCAGAAAATCTAATGAGAGCTTAGTTTCATGTTTTCGGCCAACAACCTCTTTAAAGGCTTCCACAATCTTGATTTAATAAACAGCAAACATGGTTTTCACTATTTTCTAAACAAGTATAGGTATAGAAAACTAATTTGTGTTGTGGTCGATAGATTCTCTAAACATAAGAAATTTTAGAAAATTGTGGAAATTTTAAGAAAAAAGTTCAATAAATCACAATGATCTTGGAATTTAAGTAATTTGATGGAATTTTTGGAAAGATAAAATACAAATATTTTACCCATGTTTGATGAAGTTTCGATCAAAAAAATATGAGTTTTTCATAAATAATATATTATTTTATTACTATATTGTAGGTACTTGTTGATTACATATTCTTTATTGTAATTAACATAAATATGTTATAACTAAACAATATTTGCTCTAAGGGATAGGACCTATCGGAACGTGAAGTTATAACTTGTTGTACTCAACAACACTCAATTGGTACCTACGTTAACTATATTACATACATAATTATAACCAAAACGCTCTCAGAGGGTGCTGTATGCTACTCATTTGTAATTGTAACTTTCAACAAACGAAATGAGTGATATTTTTCTATTGCTGTAATTCAACACCCTCCGACCTTGGAGCCATCAATAACTTAAACTTGCTCCATTATTCCGTTTCCTGCTTTATTTATAAAGTAAATTATCAAAAACCCAATTGCTGTTCGCTTCGTGTCTATTTGTTAATCATCAATTCAAATTAAGACAGTTGCGTTAAAATACGAAGACACATAAAATAAAATGCAAGACGAATCAAAGGGCACGGTAGTGCCCAGCCAGGTTCTGGCACCACACCCTTTTTACAGGAACAAACTCAGGCGATTTTTGACCCCTCTCTATCTTCAGTACCAATGAAGTCAGAAACTTAAAATTCTGAATATTTGCTAAGCTAGTCAGGCACAGGCGCCTCACCAAATTTCAATTTTCTAGCATAAGCGGTTCCTGAGATATAAGGCCTCAAAAATTATGGAGCACTTCCCGACATCGTAGAATCTCGTAATTTTGTACAACGGTAGGTCTTGTCATACAAGCAAAGGAAAAAATTGAGGTTTTCCATTCAGGGAGCGTGGTATCCACCCACTTTCTGATAAAAAGTTTAATTTATATGGAGCACTTCCGATTGCTGTAGAATGATGAAATTTGGTAGAGCGGTATAGCTTAATGCACATTCAAAGCGAAAAACAGAAAATTTAAGATTTTTCATTCGAAGTGTCTTTTTATTGTCATTTTGAAACTATACATGCATCTTGAAAATTCATGACTTTTCTTAGAACTAGAGTGCTCTATTTGCTACTCTATGTTATTTTAACATGAATAAAAAAAGAAAACATTTGCATACATGAAAAAATTATTAGCTTACATAAAAAAAATATTAACTGTGATGTGAACTATAATAATCAAACCACTAATTAGGCTATTAATTGGTGGGCTTCCTTCAAAGGAAAAAGGAGGTAAAATTGCACAAAAACATCATCGCATCCTCAACAATTATATGTAGCTTTTTATGACCTTGAATTATAATAATTAAGGTAGGTATGTTAGTGTAAGGTATGTTGCCAGGAAAAGAAGAAACAATTGAAGCGCAAATCAAAGCAACCAATAACAAAAAGAAAACATACCAAAAGAAATAGGAAGCTATAAATTAAGTTGATTGTAGTAGGTAGAGTCCACCCCTCTATCTTTCCCTATCTTTCGAGATTTTGACATGGCAAAATATTAAAATCTTTGCAAAAAGGAGCGAGATCAGACCAAAAACATAAATGTTAAAAAAAGAGCCAAGTTCTTCTATACGAAAACCTTTGTGTAACAAGTCAGCCGTGTAATCATTAAATAATAAAATTCGGTATTAAACCTTCATGAAGTAAGAATTTGGCGTACTTTTTGATCTCAGTACTTTTCACGGCTGACTTGTTACACAAAGGTTTTCGTATAGAAGAACTTGGCTCTTTTTGTTACATTTATGTTTTTGGTCTGATCATGTTTACACGAGCAAAGCAACGCCCCGTCCGTCTCACACCGACCAGTCTAAGATGGAGAAAAGTATCTTTGACTGATGCACTTACATACATCATTTACTATTCCTAAATGGTGAGGAGAATTCCATTCCACTCAAAAAGTTACAATTCTTAAAAATGTAGACCTTCTTGAAGATTTGAGGGATTTAGGAAGTCACTAAACAAAGTTATCTTCCTTTTACTTACAAAGACACTCTATGGTAAGCTCTCGACCGTTTGGCTTATAAGTTACGCTCTTGACCATTTTTGTTGGAATAACAGGCGTTTTTAGTTTTAACTTGTCTGTCAAACGGAAGTTATGTGGACCATCTGTCACATGTCTTGCGATCTTGAGAATGGAATTCCTGTTTTTTGTTGTTTTTCCAAGCTGCTTTAGGAGTAGGCCTTGGCTGATGGTCCAGGTTCACACTAAACTCTGCCAGCATTTTGGAGCCACAATACAAATGGTGGGGTGGTAAGGAAAAAGGGAAAGGAATGATTACACTGCAGTAATGGGACATATTTGAAAACTGAGTACCGATCAGCATTTTGTCGCAATCCCGCTCATTTCATGGCCCTTGATGGTGTAAGGTGACAGAATCCGGCATTAGAGTCCACCGCTTTCACACTATCCATTACGCCGAGTGGTACTTCACTTCTACCGAACGCATTGCTTAACCCATTAGATTTAATCCTTTTGGCAATTTGACAATAAACTCCTGACTCTAATCCTAAGAGAAATTTTCTTAAGAGTATTAATTTTTATTTATAGATTTTTAAATTTCAGTGTTTAAATTTAAACGAATTTAAAGAATCCATCAGATGTTAAACCCTAGGAAGATAGGAAAAATAAATTTACCACCCTTACCCTTACCAACTCTTAGGTAGGTACCTTTTTAACTTTGTGGGCGGAAATATTTTAGAACCGGAAGGGATACAAACTTCGATAAACCACATTTCCCATCCTTCCGTGAAGAAAGCAAAACTCAGAATTCACAAACAAAAAACCTCAAGTGAAAAACGAAATCCTAAACAAAAAAGTTTCCATCAAACAACAATGCTACAAATTAAATTATCATAAAACTCCAAGAATTCAAGCCTTTTACAAGTTAGGCTTGATGGTTATGAACATATTTCAAATGTGTACGTGTATAATATGCATGGCTGTAGCCATCAGGAACTTACACCTACCAACATGCAAAGAAAAAATTCTTTTCTTGAAAACTGTTTCTGTCAGTCGAAGATTACAAATTGTTTTCAATTTAATTCAAACAAAACGCACTCGACCGCAGCCACATTCCTGACCAAAATCATATACTCGTACCCTCAGCTCTCGTATATTGAAGTAGTCCATGAGTTCTACTAGCTAACAATTGAGTTGACTTAGTCAATGAGCACGTCTGGCTCTGCATACATGCCACACTCGTGACGGCTCGTCCTTTATTTTCCTCCTATTGTTGTATTGTTTTCGACAAGAGGTGATAAATAATGGCCAAACAACAGCCAACACCCATAAGGACTATTTCTTCAATCGAATCTGCTAACAATGGAAAACGTTTTTGTCCGTTGTCCCGCACAATGCAGCACAATAGTGTTTTTTGGAAGAGATGCGTTAGGACAGCTCTGTTAAGCCCGGCAAGGGGGGCGGGCGGTCGGTAAAAGGACTATGGATCGTCCTTTTCCCCTTTTATTTTGTCGTTGACATTGCCCTGTCGGTTGGACTATATCTTTTGTCAAGAGTAAGGACACTTGATAAAAAGGACAACAAACTAGCTTCGTTTACGGTTGTTACCTTGTCCATTTTCACAGAGGCAGTCCTCCGAAGGAGGGCCATAAAAACGAATACATTTCGTCCAAAAGTTCCTCCTGACGGACGTTCGTCGGTGGGGTATTTCCAGTTTGGGCAAAGTGAATATTAGGTTCTGACATATTCTGACGGAAAGGGTGTTTGTTTCTGTAGTTGTTGTTTTTGTTTTTTTTTTTTGGCTCTGGGAAGGAGTTGAAGTTTGGTGAATGACAGCAATGACGTTGACTTGATGAAGGAGGACGAAATTAAGAAATGTCTGTATTTTACTTTTTTTTGATGTTGCACGAATGAGAACCACGTCATTCTTCTTTTCTTGTTTAACTAACACGAACTGAGGGGACAAATAATGCTTTTTAGACCCTATCCTTAACCTGTCACAAGGACACCCTTACATTCTACGTGGCTCTGCTTGCTCAATAAAACAAGCAGGTTAACGATGATGATAGAACAAAAATTATAGAAGGTCCTTCTCCCAGTTTAAAGCATGTTTCTTTTCCAGGAGATGTCCTTGCGTAATGATTCATGGTAGAAATACATTTTTTAATTGACAGAAAATTAACGTATGTATTTAGTTGTTGCTCAAGCAAATATTTAACATAGATACATAAAACATAAAATAAGCTGGTGCCATTTTTTATTACTTCAGTAGCACCAAGTGAATTCTAATAAGGTTGTAGGTGCTCATTCTGGGTTACAGATGTGGAAAGAATAGACTGCTAATCATCGTAGACAGACAACGAATCACTGTAAGAATAATAATGATTCATTGATGAAACCAATATTTGTCCACACGACCAAAGAAGTGAGAATATCAATGATACAACTCAAGTCCAATAAAGTTGGTATTCAATCATACTACCGGAGCTTCAAAACAGCCAGGGATAAAAAGTTAAGCATCTTATCCGAAATGTAATGGTAATTTATTGTTAGTTTTGTGGTGTTATCAATTCAAAACTGGGCGGCTTTTCGGCTAGAAGATGTGCCAGTGGAGCTACAAGGCGTACTTTTGAACTTGGTAGTGAATGAGCTGCTGACATGCCTGGATGCAGAGAGCTGCAGAGTTGTTGCTTATGCGGATTATGTTGCAATTGCCGTGTCAGGGAAGTATCCTAACATCTAAAAAGAACTTCTACACAACGCTCTAAACAAGCTAACAAACAGGATAGAGTGGTGTGGCCTGGGGGTCAAACCCTCACAAAACGGAGCTTGTCACATTTCATAAGGACGTACAAAATTTCTTATGTAGATCCCCCTTCTATTGAAGTTATTCCACTAACTTTTTCGCAGGAAGTTAAATTCTTGGGCCTTATTTTAGAGAAAAAACTAAGCTGAAAACTTTATTTGCAAGAAATAGTCAAAAAAAATCAGACCGGCGCGCGCTCTTCTCATGCAAAAAAAGCAATTGGGAACAAATGGGGCCTTTAATCCCGCAAACTCACTAACCTTATACTTCGGTATTGAAACCGATCCTCAACTATGGTGTAGCAGTATAGTGGACCGTTCTAGAAAAGGCTGTAAATCGTGACAAACTGAGCAAAGTCAAACGATCATATTGACTGCATAAGCGGAGCACTATCGAAGCTTCTTCGCAACGGATCAATAACGAAATTGGTCATTCTATCATTCTGAACTCTTTCAGATCACATCCAAGTCACATCGATTAAGCTATCCTAAGAGTAGTTTGGCAAAAACTTTTAAAAAACCATTCCTTCAATATCCTTTGGAGGATATTAGTTTCTTGGAAGATGATTCTATCCATTTTTACACCACCGACACGCATCGAAAACTGATGTTCAGGTTGGTGGGGAGTGTGCAGAGATAGACTAAAATTATGTTTTTTTTTTTTTTTTCCGTCTTCCTATAATCATTATAGTTTGTTCCAGGCGGAACCTATGCGATTAAGAAAGTCCTGCTACTACTACTGATATCCGCATCTTCTCGAACGGCTATTAAATTTCTGGACCCGATATCTACTACCTTTATAAAAGCTCTACAATATCGTTCATCTCTTATGGAGATGGTGCAACAGTTAAATATTCACCCTTATTGCATGCCGGGGCATAGGGACATTCCACGGAACTGTAAGGCTGACGAATTCGCCGAAAGTGGAACACTTACTTACTTACTTAAGGTGGCGTTACAGTCTGGGATGGGGCAGGATCTCAACTTCCAACTTTTCCACTTAGCTCGGTCACTGGCTAGCTGTCTCCATGTCTCCAGTTTCGCATGTCAAGTTGGTTGAGGTCCTCTCCAGCGTTGCCGCGAAGGAAAAAGCAGAGAGGGCCATTTCGAATTTTTTTGAGGGCCATTTGACAAAAGCTGGGGCCAAATATTTTGCTTACAAATTCGTCCTTAAAACATTAAACTACAATTTATTAATATTTGTATGTATTCTTTTTTATTTATTTAATACATTATTTATTTAACGCATTTCTTAAATCTAGGTAGTAGGCAGCAGAAGCAGATCTTGACTCTGTCGTCTGATTCGATTTATTGGGAATTATCTTAAAATATCTTAAAAAATATATAATTCATAAGATATACGAGTAAATCACACCAGTAATATTATTAAAATATTTCTATTACTTTTCCATATTTTAAGAAGATGGCCAAGAAGTTGACACCGAGTTTTATAAGTTGGGGTATGAATATTGTATGTTTGTATGGTTTCAATCCTATATTAGAATTAACTTGATAAAATCGATCCCAAATTACACAGCAATATTCCAACGATGACCTTACATATGCAAAGAAAAGAGATCGAAGATTAAAAGGATCAGTGAACTCTTAAGAGTTCCGATTAATGAATCCTAACAGTTAGCCCTAGCAACCACAAAGTCTATAAGGGATTTAAAGCAGAGTTTCGAATCAAAGATGATACCGTGCTCTTTTAAGTATTGAGAGTTCTGTACTTCCGAAAAGGAATAGATGATAGGCTCCTAAAAAATGATAAAGATTGACACTTTGATAAGTTCAAGAAAACATGATTAGCTAAACACCATTCAGACAAGCGATGAAGATCAGATTGGAGTAAATGACAATCATAAATTGACGTAACAGGACTTATTATTTTAATGTAATCCGCAAACATCAAACAAGAAGCATTTTTTAAGAAATCAGGAAATCATTGATCTGTAGCAAGAATAGAAGAGGGCCTAAGTGACTTCCTTATGGTACTCCTGATGTGACTTCAATTACATCTGATAGTACGTCATTAATACCTACGCACAAACTGTTTTCTTCCTTTTAGGTAGGATTCAAACCACTTTAAAATATTTGAGTGAAGCCAATGGTTCCAATTTTTGTATTAGTATATGTATAATGGTTTATTCCATCGAACGCCTTAACAAAGTCGGTATATATGACATCTGTTTGGAAACCATTTTCAAAATTACTAATAATCTGATTACTAAATATTGCGAGGTTGGTTGTTGTTGACCTTCCAGCAACATGTTGAAATGGGGAAATAATTTCTTAAAAACAAAAGTAAGCTTATCAAAGACAATTTTTTCCAAAAATTTTGGTATCGTTGATAATTTGCTTATGGGGCGATAGTTAGAAACATCTTGCTTATATCCTGATTTATGAAAAGGAATAACGTACGAGATTTTCCAATCATCAAGAAAGTAACCCTTTTTAAAAAGAGAACTATTAAACAAAAAAGTTAAGTTAACTTTCTCAAAATGATCGGAGGAATACCATCGGGTCCTGGTTGTTATATCATCTTTGTTACTTAAGTTTAAGTGACCGATATTGATTGAATTTAAACATGAAATTGCACAAAGGTTAGAGGGAATACTTTGGGGATTATAAACGGAGTAAAAAAAGTCTGCAAAAAAGTTGCAAATTGTTGAAATGTTAGTAGATGTCTTTCCAGAATATTGCATGCAATTGGGGATACTATTTGAACATTTTTTATCATTGATAAATGATTAACAAAAATTTACTCCTAAGTTATAGACTCGATTCAGTTCGAATTGCGTAGTCCTTATATAAAAAATTATTTAAAAAATCAATTTTTTTTTTTGCAAACGCAAATATTTTATCAGAAGATCTTCATTACTGGGAAATTTACGATATACATAATTTGTAAAATTTTTTTTTTTTTGTTATTTAGGTTACATAAACGCTTTGGTAGATGACGAAGGTAAATGACGTGAGAAAAGTCAACACGCTGAACGAAATTGACGTGAAAAAAGTCAAATCATTAAACGAGATAAATAAATTAATTCAGTTCCATTTTAAGTTATTTGTATTTGTAAGTGGCGATGCATCGCGATGGTTTACATTTAATTTTTTTAAGCTTTTAAATTATTATTAGGCACGATATAATGTGATGTTAAATCTTTTTAAATTATGATTTGGGGGCCATTTATAATTGGCCCGGGCAAAGGGCCAAAATGTAAAACAGGGGGCCAAATGGCCCGATCGGGCATTTTGTGGCAACGCTGGTCCTCTCCCACTTGTGTGCGCCACCTGAGTCGCGGTCTTTGACTTTCGACAAAGTCAATGTCTTTGCACCATAGACAAGGACCAGGATGATAAGACTTTTATAGAGGGACACTTTGCTCGAGAGAGGACTTTGCTACTCAAGAGATATTCTCCGTTTGATTTCAGCACTGTTGTTATTGTACATATGAGTTAATAGCGGCGCCTAGGTATAAAAGTCCTTGAATACCTCAAAATCATAGCTGCCTATCGTGACGTTCTGTCGAAGACTTCAATGTTGTGTTTCTTTTCTTGATGACTGCATATACTTGGTCTTGCTCTCAATTATCCCTAAGTCCATCTTCTACCCTTTAGTATCGATGCTTACAAATGCGCTACTGACATTACGCTTTGTTCTTACAATAATGTCAATATCGTCTTGGGCGTATCGGAGTAATTGGACGGGGTTTTGAAAGATTGTGCCTCTTGTGTTGATGCGTGAGTTTTACACTATTCATTTAACAACGATGTTGAAGAAGTCGCACGACGGAGCATCGTCTTGCCTAAAACCTTTTTCGACATCAAATGCAGTAGCGTGCGTTATACATCGTCATCCTACACAAACTGACAAGTTTGTCAGGGATGCCAAAACTAGACATTGCTCTATATAGTTCGATAAAATGGTGGTAGGTGCAGATTTGTAGATCCTGGGTTTTTCAATATCGAAGCGAAGACCAAAAAAGTGGGTCTCGTAAATTCGTCTGTCTGTCAGTTCGACTACAGCCTAAACAGATCGGCCGATTCTTCAAACTTGGTAGATATGGGTTTTGATTTTCCCCCCACAGGTTTTTTTTCTTTTTTTTTTAAGACCAAAAATAACGTTACCTGCCATACGAATTTTTCCGAAATTTTATAATTTTTTTTTCTCAAAAACTGTCCCACAGACTTAAAAAAAAAATACTCAAAAAATTTCATTTGGTTAAAGCTACATAAGTAATGGTTGAAGAAAACCATTTTTTTTTGTTTTTGATTTTCTCAAAAACGGTACCACCGATTTTGATCATTTCTCTTATGTTAAGGCTCCCAGCAGTTTCAATGTAATGTATTCAAATTTTTCAAAAAAAATTTTATTAGATTTTTAAAAAAAATTTAAAAATGTTTTTTTGAAAACCCAATATTTCTAAAACCTCATGCTCGATTCTTTTAAATCTTGATAAAAAAAAAAGTTTTTTAATAAAAATTATAAGATGTCAGAAAAAAAATGTATTTTTCCTAAGAATACGGGTGCCCTCCATACAAATTTTAAAAAATGGTTTTCGAAAATCGTATTTTTTTCGAAAACGCTTCCGAGAATTTTGCTAACATTTTTTTTTCTTTTAATTAATTTTTACGATCTATAATCAAATAAAAATAAAATACACGACTGGATCGCACGAACTTGCTCTTGTGTAAGAGTAGTTTGGAATTTAAGATAAATTTTATAAATATAAAACATGGATTTAATGAGATAATAATGTTCAAATGCATAACATTGCCGTCTGATTTCTAGAAAAGTATTAATTTATGCAAACAAACTTTAAAAAATCGTTTTATTATTAAATAAAGTTCTTAAATAAGAAATTTCCTTAAAATTTTTCAAAAAAAAAAAAAAAACATGTGGGATGCGAATTTTGTGTATTTAATAATATTGATATTAGGAAATAATTTCAAAAAATAATCGTTCATTGGTTTTGAAGATATTGATTAAAAAAAAATTCAAAAAAAAACTCAACAAATATTTTTTCGAATATTTTTATATACAATATTATTTTAAACTTAAGGGGACTAATGCTGAAAATTTTTGGTTAAAATCCTTAGAGCCGTTAATGAGAAAGTCGAAAATAAAAAAAACGGTTCTATGATAGGTACCACTAATAACATTTCCCCCCAAATTTTTTTGTGACCAAAATATAGTTCATGTCCATAATATCACACTTAATTTTTTTTTATCAAAATCGTTAGAGCCGTTTTCGAGATAAATAAGATTTTTCATTACGGGTGTATGGGGGGTACCGTTAGTTTTGGAGCTAAAGAAAAAAAATCAATTTCTCCTATAGAGAATCACCGAAGACCCTTAGCTACCGAGTTTGAAGAAAATACCTCTAGTAGTTAAGGCTGTAGTTCGAGGTACAGTACCTACATATATCGCAAGTAAAAAATTTGAAATCAAGATATTACTGACTGTACCTACCATAGAACCATTTTTGCAAATTTAGAATTTTAATGAAATTTTTTATAGAGAAGCTCTTAAAAAGTTTAAAAAACATTCGATTTCAAAACTTAAAAAAAATATTTTTTCAATTTTTAGAAAAAAAAGTCATTTTTTTTTTGGGAAATTCGATATCTCAAGAACGGCTTAGTAAGTTTTTTGGAAATTAGACTCTTATTCGTACAATAGTAAAAAACTTAAAATTGGCGTACCAAAATTTTTTCTTAAAAATGTTTTAAAAATTTTGTACATAAAAGGTTATTTTTTTAAGGAACCACTACAACGACTTATAATTTTCGTTCTTGCATAAATTTATATTTGCATAGCATTCTGTTTTTATCTCTTACTACTAAAAGAATTTAAAGAATTCATTTTATGCTTATGAACAGTTTTTCTCTAATAACATTAATTTTTTAAATTCTTAGTCGTTTACATAAGAACAAGTTCGCGCGGCCCAGTCGTGCATTTTATTTTATTTGTTGTGACACTATACCTATGTACATGCTGTAGTCCACCAAGTTTCGGGTAGAATTCACTCTCTGGTTTCCTTTTGAGTTTGTACATCAGATTTTTCATCTGTGAAGACTTTTCATTTCCCTTGGGCCATTTTTATTGTCGTTCTACCGTTATAATATTTATTATTGCATGCTCGATATGTAAAATTTTAAGGCAAATGCCGTAGTTGACTTAAGGCCCAAACATTCTTAAGGCAAATCCCTTTCTCATACTCATCGTCAAGTTCGGTCATTTTAAGATGGGCTCATTTATCTTCTTTATCTTCTTTTGCGATGTATTCATGGAATTTGTTCTTTTCTTTTGCGATGTATTCTTGATGGAGTTTGGAATATAGTAGACATGAAATGGTGTGGCCATTTTTGAGTTCCTATAACCCGGCCATTCTTAGGTTCAGCGGCTCGACGAACCTAGCTCGCAGTTTATAAAATTTGTGTTGTCAAGCAGTGGCGTAGATAGGGGGGGGGGTCAGGGGGATATATTATATTTTTTCGTTTTCGTCCCGTTTTCGAGTTATAACGGTTTTTATGATTTTTCCTTAACTGGCTTTATCTTTGCCAAACTACGTCCGATTCGAAAGATTTTTTTAACCAATCAAGAATTTATTACAGTTTTAGTTTGTCCAAAAACGGACAGCCAATTTTTTTCTTTTTTAAGTAGTTTTTTTTCATTTTGATATCATTTTATTCAAAAAAACACGTTAATGAGTATTAATTTTTTTCACTTATTATCAAAGCCCAGTTCATTTTCTTAAAAAAATAGTTATTTTTCCTTAAAAAGAATACTAAATGTAATTAGTGGTGGCCGTGGCGCGATGGATGTGTGCTCGCCTGTGAATCTTATGATCACAGGTTCGATTCCTGCCGTTGTCTATGTCCATTAAAATTTAATTCCATTAAAAACCTTCTAAGATTGTCATCAATGGGTTGCTGGTTTACTCATTAGATGTTGTTCAGGCATAACACTAACAACATGTAATTGAGTTAAACTAGTATGCCCAACAAGGATGAACACGAATAAAATAATGTGAATTATAAGCGACATAGAAATAATACACGGAATTCTCCGCTTTAGTTCAGCCGCCATCCCTGGAGATAAAATATCTGAGACAACAACCTTCAGTCTCAGAACATCGTGCCACACATCTTTCCTATCCTTCTTTCTCTTCCTTAACTTCACGCCCGCGCTGTGTTCAAACATTTAAAAGGGTAATCATAATCCCTTGAGCGCGTGTAGACTATACAAAAAAAAAATTAATTAAATACAAAATTAATTCAAATGAATTAAAACTTTTTCTGAGCTATTGTGGTTAAGAAAAGGACAAATAGATAAAGTTAATCGTCCCATTTCAGCGTATATAAATAACATTTCCAGATATTCTTGATTAGTGTAGTCCATTGTTCGCAAATAATTGAACAAAAATACAACTTGAATAACAAATCAAAATGGAGTATCAAGTGAAAGAACACAACGCAGACACTAGATCACGCGAGAAAGACATTTACAACCTTCAAATCATAATGCAAATCCTTACTGTTTACATTAGTTAACGGTCTTACTTAATTAACTTTATCTATTTGTCCTTTGTAGTTTTGTAGAAAATTAAAATGAGAATGACACCCTACTATTTTTTATTGAATGGCATCACTAATCAAGTAAATTGAGAAGAAAAAAAAGTTCCGTTAGTTTCTCTTCTGGTGGTTAAAAATTAAAACAGATTTTGTTTGTCTTGCAAAAGTATAACCGCTTTTTTATTTTTATCTGTTTTTTTTTTATTTTAAGTAAATTTTTTCGGCTAAAGGAAAAGGACATTGCTGCCCCTATTTTCGACCAATCTAAAAATTGTTTTTGACATACTGTCGACAAGGTTATTTAATATGGAATCGTTTATACAGTTCCATTGTTCCACAATCGCCTCTCGCAGCTCAGCAACATTGTATAATTGCCTATTATGGGCATAAATTTTGCGGGTCAAAATTCCCAAAAGATTTTCAACAGGGTTACAATCTGGAGAACGTGCCGGGAACACCATAAAATGTATGTTATTCGATTCGTACCATCCCAAACTTTGACGACTAACGTGAATTGGGGCATTATCATGCTGGAAGACATGCCGAACTCGACGAAATCGTCTTAAGTAGGGTACCAAATTATTCTGAAGCACCTGGGTACAAGCTGAACTGTTCATCTTTGCAGTGCAACTTTACCACGGTCGCAGAAGGCCCCCCAAACCTTACAACTGCCACCGCAAAAGTTCTTCTTGAAAACAAACTTTTTTCCTTTCTCAGATCGTGCCAATATCCGTTAAAACCACCTGACCCATCAAGACATTAATTGAATTATGCCATTTGGAATAACAAGAGTTAAGTGTAAATTAATGGAATGTTACTTATGGTTTTCCAATTCCGTTTCATGTTTTGCTGGGCAAATTCTTACTTTTTTTTGTAGGCTGTTGTCAAATTTGGAGCTGGCATCATTTTGCACCGAACAATCACTTTACTGCTTTTTAAGGCACGAAAAACCGTTGAAACCGAAATTCCTAAGCCTAATTCGTCACGAACTTCCAGCAAAGAATGCGCCGAATTGTATGCAGCATTTATTAAACGCCTTTTATCTCGACTTCATCCGCTTCTGCAGATGCCCGGGTCTTATTTTCGTCTCATAAGATTCTGGATCTTGTAAGAAATTTCTGACGACACGATCGGATCTTTAAATTTTCCTACCAATAGCCCTTAAGCTTAGGCCAGTTAACCGAAAAGCTTGAATTTTGACTTTTTCCGTATCGCTTTAATGCTTACCACGCGGCATTGTTGCTTGTCATTTCGAAGCACATAACTGAATGAAGCTTGAGAGAGGTTTGCATTGTGCGGTTATACTTTTGCAATATATAAAAATCTGTTTTTTATTTTTAAACACCAGAAGAGAAAATAACAGAACTTTTTTTCTTCTCAATTTACTTGATTAGTGATGCCATTCAATAAAAGAATAGTAAAGTGTCATTCCCATTTTATTTTAATTTTCTACAAAAGGCATTTTTACAGGTGCGGTTATACTTATGCAAGGCACTGTATATCAATATTTATTCTAGTTCCTATTCAAATTAATGCGTATAATATATTATCTTTAAAAAATAAAATTTTTGTATGGCATACATAATGAACAATGAAGTCTTGTTATTTTTTTTTTTTTTTTTTAATTATTAAAACTTAAAAAAAAAATGAACGAACTAGATCCATCCCCCCATTGCGAAAAGCTATCTAGGTCATTGTTGTCAAGAGTAGCTGAGGTCAGATACGGCGGAGTATCGGTATGCGTATATGTAGATATTTGTTGAAGGATGAAAACACCGGAGACCGACATTATATACTTTTTAGTCCCAATATAGTTTTCATCGAAATTCGTCTTGATAAATTCGTTTTGGGGCTCACATAAGGGATTAGTATATGATCTTAGGGGAACTTCGTAATCGTCTCGGCAGGTTTTTTGTCTTCTCTGGCTTCATCTGAATGTGGGTGATCTCTGGGTTCATCTCAGTTTGGGTCATTTCTGGGTTCATCTGGGTGTGAGTCATTTCTGGGTCCATCTCGGTTTTATTAAAGATATAATAACAAATTTGTAAATCACATGAGGAAAAATTCGTCTCGGATTCTGGGTATCTATGTATGTTGTTTAAGGGTAATTGTATTTTTTTTTTAATTATCTCCGATTTCATCGGAGACTAGCGCTGCTGCTAGTCTTTTTGGGGCCTTCAGTGTCTCCAACTTTTTCGACGTCATAACGATCATTTTCGCCGGTACTCGTTATCCTATACGGACCAAAAAATTTGTTATGAATTTTTATAAGGTTTCTGAATTACGTTCGACGTATAGCTAGATCACCAATGTTGTAAATTCTTATGGATTTTCTTTTCTTGTTAAAAGTTTTGGAGATCTCTTCTTGGATTTTCTCAATATCTTCTTGGGCATTCTCTCGTACTTTATCGCGTTCTTCGTAAAATATCTCCAAAAATTCCTTGACGACAACTTCAACAATCCTCAGGTTTTCTTTATTGCGCATCTTCACCCTAAAAATTACTTCAAAAGGACATCTTTTCGTACTTCTGATAATTCTAGAATTTAAAAACTGTTGGACTTTGTTAGTAAATTTGTTCGAATTGTTAAGATTTTCAAAAGATGAATTGGTTAAAATTGGTATAATATTTCTATTTATGCGTTCAACTTGGCCGTTGCCTCTAGGAACTCCTGTTGTAATTTTTAAATGCTTATAGTACCCTCATTCTTACAATAGTCTTCTTCAAAGCTGTTGGATACGGTACCTTTGTCCGTTATAAGTCTTTTGTGGATTTCCAAAAATGGAACTTTGTTCTTGAAGTTTATTCAAAACCTCAGTTATATATACATACATATATCCAAACAAACTTGCTGGAGGATCAACAATGACAAAAATGTATTTCTCGTCAAGAGAATCCACCCTCAGAAAATTATACCGAGTGGGTATTGACACCTCTATCGTATCGTCATCGAACTTCAACTGGTGATAATAATGTACATATTATGTTTGAAACAAGTTCAGATCCTATCAAATATACTACTCACAGTAAAGTGTTATAGGTGCGCTCATTCAAACCATAGTTATACTATCTTGGAAAAACAAGGGCGCAAAATTTTAAACAGTTCTCGTTTAAGGAATAAAACCGGCTCTACTTAACGCAGTCGTTTAGCTTGGAGACTTGGTCTAACTTTTGCATAATTTTAAACAAGTTAGACAACTCTTCTAACTGATGTGGGTTTTACAACAGAACCTAAGCGAATTTGCGTTGAACAACCCTTAATTTGACAGATACATAACTCACACAACTACAAAAACACAAAAAAAAGTAAAAAGAACAGACAACTTTAAACCAAATAATTTTTCGCCAAAAAAAGTACATTTTATATACTACCTCTGTACAGATTTTGATTGTTTATAAGTTATTTACATTATTTTAGATGGAAATAAAGTATAAATCGCAAATTCACAGCATAAAAACTCAATTTGTTGTTAAAAGGTGCGGATTCATTTAGCTATAATCGTCTCGGCCGGTGGCGGCGGCGGCGCGCGTGCATACATAAGATATGTATGTACCTACATACATTTGTATTTACAGATTTGTTCATCGTTGAGCACTTTCGTACGATTATTTGATTATTTCGAATTTATAATATTCAGTTATTCAGACTACTCGTATTTACAAAAAACATCTTTAAAAAATCGAATGAAACATCAGTAAACATTTTTTCTTCGATTTGCTTTGGTATGAAATGACCATTGTTAATATGGATAAAGTATACTTTTAAAAGATAAACTAGCTATTTGCTGCTGTTAAAGTAAGACGAGCTCTTTAACGTTAAAGCATAGTTTATGTCCTTTAAAATTAACAAAAAGTCGGTTCTCGATTTATACTCAATATTTAGAGTCGACACCCATTCTAAAATTGATTTAGAGTAGGTTTTAAATGTTTAAAATTTTGCGCCAAGGCCTTTAAATAAAAAAAAAAAATCAATCTCCTTCTCATCATCAGGAAGATCCCGTTGACATCCTGATTTTTTTAAATTAGGCTCTAGTGTGTAGGGCTTATAGTCTTGAATCCAATAATTATAAGTTTCGTTTTTTGGTGGACTAGGAAACATACCCTAAGCAAAAACTGTTTGGACACCAATTTCTCTGAAGCATTCTTTTTATATTCCTTTTTATTAAAAAGCCATTCTCTGGCCGCGTTTAAGCATCTATATCTGAAAAGATATAGCAAAATGACTAGCTGTTGTATAGATTGACGTCTAAGGCGATTTTGAAAAAAAAAATTAAATCGTTTAATGGAGTCTTCCGTTTTTGAAGTTTGTTATTCTCAAAGTAATCATTTTCTGCCGCCCACCAACCAGATTTGGAATTAAAAACTTAATAAAGTTGATAAGAGCGATATTTAAATATAAAACAGCTCACAAAAATGAAAAGACATATCACTAGATTGAAAAGTTTTTTATACCATCTCTAGTCTTGCAAATTCCCCTCTTTTTTAACAATTTCCCACGAAAGATTTGCCTTATCTAAAATAAAAAAAAAAGAACTTTCTAAACGACACGAGAAACGCACACATTGAACAATCTTTAAAAACCATTTTTCACAACGAAAAAACTTGATTCCAGAAAACAGTGACTAACATTTTCATTTCCTTAATCAAAACAAAATAAAAAATTTCAGCATACATTTACCGCATACTCACCCCATACTCTTTATTGCCTTAATTGCTTCTTTCATCCTCTTGCGTGTTTGAGTATTTCTTATCAGCATGTTCAAATTATAAGCCTCTTTCAGCTTCCATCTTTTTTCCTTCACTCCTCCGAGAATATAACCCACAATACAAACAGCTTCTGCTTCCTCCTAAACGAATACTGTACACCATTCCCTAAATCCCGGCCCCCAATCCCACGCAAAAAATACACAAATTTACATAAATGATCAATCTCGCAGAATTAATGGCTTTCGTTGCGATACCATTCTATGATAAGCCATCACAAAGGAGGAAAACGAAACTCCCGGAAATATAATGGCGACAAACACTGCGCGGATTATTATTAAACCATCACACAGCATGTGAGCTTTCAAAAATATTTAAGCACACACACAATCAATCTATTGTGAGTCATGCGACATGCGGGCCCAAGTTCCTAAATGTCTCATCTTTTCACGTCAGTAATCACTGGTTTATGAATTTTGAATGATTCTAATTTATAGGGCTGCTGGTAAAGTGAGTCTTAGTCACATTATTTTATCTAAAAAACGGTGGCTTAAGAGTTTACAAATAAAGTTCAAGACCTATTTTTACCTAATTTTTAAGGCTAGTGATTCGAACGTTACTGCTTATTCTCTAAAAATTAAACCAATGAGATTTATTGCCACATCCTGATCCTGTACGAGGTCTTGTACACTCTCAATAATTTGCTAGATCAATCTTACTGAGACTTAGCTTTGGAAAAATTCCACTTGATCTGATTACTTTTAAAATGAAATTTGGTAACGTAGCAGCTCTTGGAGAACAAGGGTTGATAACTTACAACTATCAACCATTCCCGCGCGGTCAGCAGGAATGGCTGAGACTATATTTCTCCACTGAAACCGAAAGGCTAATTTATTGAGAAGAACTTTCTTATGCCGAGAGATATATACTCTTGGAAGATTTTCATTCCTCACTAGAGGCAGTACCCCTGAAAAAAAACATTTTTCTATTTTCAATGGCTGAAAATCGATCGCCAAAGCTTTGATGTGACAGTCCTTCACTTCTAGATCTGTTTTATATCCCAGTCTCATGAAATTCAATTAGGTACCAGACAAGCCCTTATTGAAAATTAAAAAAAATAAAATGCACGACTGGGTCGCACGAACTTGCTCCTATGTAATAGACTAGGAATTTAAAAATGAATGTTACTAGAGAAAACTGTTCATAAGGATACATTTTATTTTTTAAACTCATTTAGCAGTAAGAGATAGAAACAGAATGCTATGCAAATATGAATTTATGCAAGGACAAAAATTATAAGCCGTTGTAGTTGTTTCTCAAAAAAATTAAGATTTTATTTTAAAAAATTTTAAAACATTTTTAAAAAAAAAATTTGGTACGCCAATTTAAAGTTTTTATTATTGTTCGAATAAAAATTAAATTAAAAAAAAAATATTGAGCCGTTTTTGAAATATTGAATTTTCCAAAAAAAAAATAATTTTTTTTTCAAAATTAAAAAAAATATTTCTTAAAGTTTTGAAATGCAATGTTTTTTAAACTTTTTGGAAGCATCTCTATAAAAAAAATTGATTAAGATCCGTTATGTCATTAATAAGAAATTCAAAATTCGAAAAAATGGTTCTATGGTAGGTACAAGCTGTAATATCTTAATTAAATTTTTTTTTATTAAAATAAAGATCATAAAAACTAATTGAAAGAAAAAAAATTTCATCAAAATTCTAGGCGCCGTTTTTGAGAAAAATACGATTTTTGAAAACCATTTTTTTTTTAATTTTTTAACATTTGTATGGTGGGTACCTTTATTTTTAGGTAAATCATTTTTTTTTTCTCGCATCTTGTAGATTATATTGAGAAACTTTAATTTATCAAGTTTGAAAAAAATTTAGCATGGGGTTTTCAAAATATTGAGTTTTGAAAAAAAAATTTTAAAGTTTTTTTTTTAAATCCAAAAAATTCTTTTTTGAAAATTTGGATACACAATAATATTGAAACTACTGGGGTGCCTTAACATAAAAAAAATTAGCAAAATCGGTTGTACCGTCTTTGAAAAAATCAAAAACGAAAAAAATGGTTCCATGGGGGGTACCCTCAATATCCATTTTTTTCAACTACTATCTAGCTTTAACTAAATGATTTTTTTGTATTTGAATTTTTCAAATCTATCGAACAGTTTTTGAGAAAAAAAAATATTTATAAAATTTCGAAAACAAAATCATATGGCAGGTACCGTTATTTTTGGTCTTAAAAAAAAAGAAAAAACGTGTGGGGAAAAAAAATAAAAATGATATCTACCAAGTTTAAAGAAAATCGGCCGAGCCATTTAAGCTCCAGTCGAACAGACCGACAGAATTGCGAGATCCACTTTCTTAGTCTTCGCTATCATCGTAATGTCAACTTTGATCAAAATCTCGAGTTCGATTTTTTTTACGAATGCATAACTTGCCTTATATTACCTATAAGTCGCAAATAAAAAGTATGCATTACTGAATAGCACGAAATTGCTATTGCTTAAAGATATAATGTGGCCAAGAAATGAACCCACAAAATAAAAGATTTTTAATACAGGAAAATGTAAAAAAAAATAAACGATAATGAAGTATTTGTTTTGAAAGGTAAAAAGCTATGGAAGGAAATCTCTTTAATTTTGGCGGGACTTTTGTTTAAAATATAGATTTTTATTTGATGTGAAAGAAGTGTCTTATTTTGCAGCTAAGTAATCTTGAAAGTCTTCTGTACAGATGATCGATACCGATTGTATATCTACTTCGAAATATTCGTACTCATATCGTAAGGTTTCTGTTCTGGCTTTGGCCCTGGTAGGATCCACCAAAAAACAAAGCTTCTTCAATGTGAGCAGCTCATCAGACCGTTGGTCACTTACTGCTTTCCCATATGGTATACGACAACTTAAACGTACGTGAATAATTTGCAATCTTCCTCTGGAAGAGAAATGCGCCATGACAGGAAAAGTAAGAAACAAGTCAGTCAGCAACAAGAGATTGTATGAGTAGTCCAAAATTTGACAACTTATCCAGTTAAACAGAAGATGCCTTCAGAATCAACCAACCACTTGAACTCTTTGACAGGAGGACTGGTAAATCATCCAGCGAATCCAGATCATAAATGGCGGACTTTTCTGTTTGTTTTTTTTTTTGCTTATAGCGTTTTTTTACTCCAGGTGTTTGCTAACGTGCCTCACTAAATCCATCGTTTGGTTCGCGAAGCTATTGGAACTAAACGCCACCATAATTTCATTCTAGTCGAAAGTTTCACTGTCGCTACCGTAGGATCCCATCATCAACTCCTCAAAATCGATGCAATTGCAACAGAACCTCTTAGGCACCGCTACAATCTGCGTAGCCTAAATCGCATGTAACATCCAATTGGCAGCTTTCCGGTGACCATGCTGACTGAAATTTTGTAGCGAAAAGTTAGGGCTGAGGCTGAGTACAGTATTGCACTCGCTATATATATATATTTATATACATATGTATATGTATATAAAAATCAATTGCTGTTCGTTTGTCTCGCTAAAACTCGAAAATTGCTGAACCGATTTTGCCAATTTTGATCTTGAAATATTTGTGGTAGTTCAGGGAAGGTTTAAAGATTGAGAAACATAAATAATAGGTAACGGAAAATACTAAAAACGACAATCTAATTTTCCTATACAAAATGTTTCTAGCTGTGAAACACTGACTTGATGTATTTACACTACAAATTTACGGCAGAAATTCACAATGAAACATTGCTCCCAGGGAGACTGGAAAAACATTCCTAACATCTTTGCTGTTAGCAAAAAGAAGTAGCCCTACACTAGCATTGGCTTCATCTGGAATAGCTGCAACATTGTTAGAAGGTGGACAAACTACACATTCTGCCTTGAAATTACCCCTAAAAATGTAAATCAACTAGGTTGCAATATCGCTAAAACCAGGGCAATGGCGAAGATTCTACAGATATGCAAATTAATCGTTTTGGATGAATCAGACCAAAAACATAAATGTTAAAAAAAAAAACCAAGTTCTCCTATACAAAAACCTTTGTGTAGCAAGTCAGCCGTGAAAAGTACTGAGATCTAAAAGTACGCCAAGTTCTTACTTTATGAAGGTTTAATACCGAATATTTAAAGTAGAATAATATTGAAACAGCTACAATGTAATAGAGAAATTTTATTATTTATTGATTACTAACTAAAATTTGATGGGCTTACTGGTCAAGTTTTTAAAACCTTTCGAATTGGGTATAAAAAAAGCGCCCTTGAATGGAAAACCTCAAATTTTATATTTTTTTCTTTGTATGCAATTTAAGCCCTGCTACTTCACAAAATTTCATCGTTTCACAGCAGTCGAAAGTGCTCCATTCAACCAACACCAATTTGGAGAAAGTGGGCGGATACCACGCCCCCTGAATGTAAAACTTCAAATTTTTTCCTCTGCTTGCATGACAAGACCTACTGTTGTGCAAAATTACAAAATTCTACGATGTCGGGAAGTGCTCCATAATTTTGATGATCAGTCAGTAAGTTACGGTTTTTGTGATTTTTGAGGCCTTATATTTCAGGAACCGCTTATGCTAGAAAATTTAAATTTGGTGAGGCGCTTGTGCCTGACCGGCTTAGCAAATATTCGTTATTTTAAGTTTCTAACTTCATTGGTACTGAAGAAAGCGAAGGGTCAAAAATCGCCTGAGTTTGTTCCTGTAAACAGGGTGTAGTGCCAGAACTTGGCTGGGCACTATCGTGCCCTTTGATGTACCATGACCGACAAGAGGTCACTGGAAACACTGGACAGAAAGTTGAAAGATCTTCGTGACAGCCAAAATATTTTTCGTAGGGCCATAATTCTGTTGTCAGGTGATTTTGTCAGACTCTTGCAATTATTCCCTGATCAACTGTTGCTGACGAACTAAACGTATGCTTAAAATCATCTTGTTTATGGCGGCATGTTAAGGCACTCAAATTAACAACTAACGAGAGTTTTTGCAACAATCAAACTGCGATTATATTTTCGAAGCAGTTATTAGATATTGAAAATGGTAAGGTCGCAGTTGATACCGGTTTAATTACAATACTCACGGATTTTTGTCACTTCATCAACTTAAAAGAGGAGCTTATTCAGCGTACTTTTACGGACATAGAAGAACAGTTCAGAAACCATAAGTGGTTGAGGGAACGAGCCATATTGGCGGCCAAAAACAAAGCTGTCGATGATCTCAATGCAACCATTCAGAATTTTCTCCCCGGAGAGTTGTTTCCTTACAAATCAGTTGACACAGTTAAAAACCAGGATGACTTAGTCAACTATCCTTGGACTACCTCACGATTTACAAGTAAATCAGTTGTGATTATGCTGCATCACATTATTCAATAGAACGAGACTGCCTGTAAAAAAGCTAATGAATAACGTCATCGATGCCAACATCATCATGGGAATATACAAAGGAGAAAATGTCTTGATCCCGTCTATACCGATGATTCCAACGGATTTGCCAGTCGATTTTAAGCGTCTACAATTTCCCGTCCTTCGAGCCTTTGCGATGACCAAGGCCCGTCGTTGAAAGTTTGCGGAATCAACTTGGAGTTTCCCTGTTTCGCGCATGGGCAATTATACGTCGTAAGTTCGCGAGTCGCAAAACCATCATCTTTATATATTTACGCACTTCAAAAAAAGACAAAAAATATAGTACATCAGAAAGCCTTAAATTGATTATGTTATAAAAATTAAAAAAAAAAATATTTAGTTTTGACCGCATTTTTCAAAAATATATGTAGGTGCTACGAATTTTGCCGGGTCATCTAGTCTTTTATACAATTATTTTAACATGGCTAATCCAAAAATTTAAAAATGTATTAACAACCGCGAAATTTTCATGCATTTGAACATTTGTATCTCATTTATTCCATGTTTTATATTTATTTATATATAATTTTTAAATTCTAAGGTACTTTTACATAAGAGCAAGTTCGTGCGATCCATTCGTGCATTTTATTTATTTCGGAATGCTTATGACCTTTAGTACATATAAATACTCTTAAGTCTCTTTAATTTTCATTAATTTAATTTTAGTATAGGCAATACCCCCATTTATTAGGTTTAATAATCTTAATCTAACTTAAATATAGCTCTTAAATCTAGGATTAGAAGGATTATTAAGACGGAGTTTCAGGCAGGGTAAATAAACTAGTTGAAGTCGAAATAGTTAATGTTAAATGGTTCGTTGAAGCCTAAGAGGTACGGTGGGTAGGCATATAGAAGAGACGAAGATTTTTTATATTATAACGGGAATTAGTGTTCAAAGAGATGGAATTGTAGAGAGTTATGCAGTCAACAGAACCTGAAAGTAATCGATGAATGAAGAGAATGTCGCTTTTTGCATATTCCAGCATATTCAAGTTAATTAATAGAAGTTGGTCTTGATACTGAGGTAGAATCAAAGGGTTATTTCAAGACAAGCAACGAAGAGCCAATCGTAGAAAACGACGTTGAATGCTCTCGATTCTGGTTTCTGGATATTTGAGTTCGTTGATAAGAGACCATACTTGACAGGCGTATTCAAGAAGAGGGCGAACAAGGGTAATGTATAAAGATATGGTCACGAAGGGATCAAAGAATTCCTTGACCCATCGTTTCACAAAGCCAAGTGCAGATTTTGCTCTAAGTATAATTCCGTCAATATGTGTGAGAAAATTGAGCTTGCTATCACATAACACACCAAGGTCGCGAATGATTGAAAGATAATTGAAAATATTTAGCTCTAAGCTATTTTCCAGGCACCCTACAGAGAAACTTGTAGAAGTTGTAGAAGAGTAGAATTATGTTTGAAAGAAATGGTCTTGAAAAACTTTGTATAGTCGGCGTAAAGAGAAATATGGGAACTTTTGATTACCGTTCCAATATCGTTAATAGTAAAAATAAAAAGGGGAGGTCCTAAATGGCTGCCTTGTAGAACCTCGAAGGTAGCTTAGAAATCATCAGAGAAACTAGATCTAAATCGAACTTTGTAATAACGGTTTTTCAGGTAAAAAGAAATCCATTTTAAGAAGACAAGTTCAAGCCCAAGGTTGGACAGTTTGAAGCTTATGTGCTATTTTGTCTAAGGTTTTATTTAAATCGGTTGAGACAACGTCGACTTCCCGTTCTCTGTTGTTGATAGGCTAAAGTATACGAATTCAACGATGTTAGGCGTTGTGAACCCAACTTTAACTTTACGGATTTGGAGAATATTTACAAGCTTAGCAATTGGACGATAGTTTGTTATTTCACACTTTGAGCCTTTTTTATGTAAAGTGGTTATGAAAGAGGTCATTCATAACTTAGGGAATTCTCCTTGTGATAGGGATGAACCGAAGATTTTGAGAGGGGAAGAGAGATTGTTGAAAATCATTTTTTGAGAAATGTGGCGGGGATACCATCTGGGCTGGGATATACTCATCATTGAGTTGATTCAGCTTATTTTCGATGACAAATGGGTCAATGGTATGAGGTAGAAATCTAGTACTGCAAAGAGGAAATGTACTTTTCCTTCGGCTTTTTTGGTCGCTGTAATTTTCGTAATGAAACAATCAAGTTACATTAGCTTTCCCAACGTTTCGGCAGGGGTTGCTGCCTTCTTCAGGAATGAAGTTGAGTCTCAACAAGTTGAGGACAAGTTGAGGACTCAACTTCATTCTTTGAAGTGTTTATTTAACTTTTTATTGTAATATAAATGTTTTGACTATTTTTCTTATTTTGTCTAATACCCCTGAAGAAGACAGCAACCCCTGCCGAAATGTTGGGAAAGCTAATGTAACTTGATTGTTTCATTGCGAAAATTACAGCGACCAAAAAAGCCTAAGATTTCCACTTTGCAGTACTTAATGCACAAATTGATCAAAAAATCAACTTTATTATGAGGTAGAAATCGTTCTTGGGAGAAATTCGGTAAATAATTGGAATAATTACAATCAGGTATAAAGGAGTCGTCGGTAAATGATTTTTCAAAAAACTAACAAAAAAGCTGGCGATAGTTTGTGGTTCGTTTGAAATTTCGTTATTGAAAGAGAGAAGGAGGATAACAATAGAATTTTCTTTTCGAAGTTGACGAATTGGAAGAAGGATTTAGGGTCTTTAATAAGATTGCCTTGGGCTTGGATTAAAAAGCTTTGATAGAGGGAGTTGTAAAGTTCGGTAAAGTAAAGATAGGTACCAAGATAGTTAGAGTAGTCTGTTGGAGATCGAGAATGAAGGAAAATTGGGCAAAATTTATTCCTCTTGTTACGCAACGATCGTAGTCTGCGATTATACCGAGGTGGGGAAGAAGACGAAGTCTTACGTTGAGAAACGGGTACATAAAGAGAAATAGAATTAAATATTTCTCTATAAAATATGGGTATTGCATCATTTACAGTAAGGTTGTCAAAATTAAAGGAAACTTTGGTCATATATTCATTAATTTGAGAAAATTTAGCTTTATGAAAATCATGAGAAGATGTATTTGTGAGGGGAGGGGGGGGGAAGTCTGTATAGGAGAATCGTGATAAAAATGTAGGTTGAGAGGGGGATGATAGCTATCGATAGAAGATAGCGAAAGGGGACTGAGTAAGACTGAAGAGTTGATGGGATAAGTTGTGAAAATTATGTCTAGTTGCCTATTCATAAAATTTCTAATGCCGCTAACTTGACAGAGGCTTGAATCGTCAAGGCTATTTATGAAGAGACATTCTTTTGCAGAGATGGTATTCCAAGTAATATAATATGATTCATCGTCGAATAAGGTCACATAGACCTATTATATGAACAATTGTAGTTATAAAAAGTTCAAAGGATTCAAAGGCAAAATGTAGCAACAAAAAACGTAAAGTGACTGGCGAGGACGGTTTATTTTTATTGAGACGTAGTCAATATTAGTGTAAGAGAATTTTTTTTTAATAATAAGGAAATTGCAAACCTGAGGAGCGAAACCGACGGTGAAAACAGTTTTTGGTTTCAAAACAAAGAAATAGTTTTTGGTTAAAATAGGGATTTTTAATTATTTTAAATTGCTTGGGAAACCTTTTAAATAGGATTAAAACCCGTTATTACCTCGACCCGAAAGAACCAAACGGACAAATAAACGTGTCGCGCGTCTCACACTTCTGACAAAATTCTTAGAAACAAAGGTCAACCGAATTTATTAATAAATTAATTTTGTCAATGTGGATCACACGAAAAAACGAAATCTAAGCTATGTATGTATATCTGACACAAATGGATTTACTTATCTTTTCGTTGTCAGCCAACAATTCCTTCAGCTTTTTCAGCAAAAAAGGACCACTGCCTCCTGAATCTCTCTTCAATTCCAAAAAAGTTTTGATAAATTTCAAATTTTAAACATTAAATATTAAAATTCTTTTTTTTTTTCAAGATTCAAATTTTCTTTTAACTTCTGAAAATTTTTCCTTTTAATCGAGCTCTCTCGTTTAGGCTAATCTAATTTTTTAGATCTTCTCACAAGAATTGTCCGACCAAATTTTTTGAGGTCTGTTCGAACTACATCTTGCACTCATCCCCCGTGCTTTCGGCCAATTAGGAGCCGCGGAACTCGATCACGTCATTCGTAAGCTACTCACAGCTAAGTTGCTGAAGAGTGCCACCGTTCTTGAAGCCCAGCGGTTCTACTTACTTGCACAAATCCCTGGCTTATGCCAAATCATCATGAAATTCGCCGAACGCTGGTTTTACTGCCAGGAGCGGCGAACACAATGAACGCATTCAGCCATTTTCCCACTATTTTTTTTTTTTGAGAAAGCTGAATCAAAAAACAAATTGTCAGTGATTATTTCTCAATGAGTAAAATCGACCTTGGGGGACCAAGTCTGGCCCGCTTCTTGAGTATTTTAACAGATCGCCCATCTGACAATTAGTAGGTAATGGCATCATCATTATTTCTTCAAAATATTGAGAGAGTGAACCGATGGCTGATGGACCATGGCTGCCCTTCTCTCCCTCAGTATATTGAGAGAAACATTTGTAAGGAAAGAAAGGAAATTGAAAGGCAGGATGTGGACAAATGAAAGAACGAATTTCGTCACGGCAAATTTTACCGTGACAAACTCTTATTTGTTTTGGATAGCTAGTAGTACACCTCGACAAGGGGAGTCATCAGTAAGTCGGTTATGCTCGTCATCTAAATAAAGATGGAAACAATTCCTGATTGTTTTTCTGCTAGGGATTATATATGTAAGTTTCGGTAGAAATGGAGGGGACTTAAAATTTGTAGCCGATTCCTACCGGAGCAGAACTTTTCATGATAAAAAATACTCTTTGAGGATTGGTCACTTCCTTGCAAGAGGCAGTACACCCATGAAAAACATGTTTGCAGGGGCTGAGAATCGAACCATTGTAGCAAGGGGTACTACATTATTATTACCTACTGCTTTCTGTGGGCACTCGACGAATTTTAAATAAATAATTATAATATTAAAGCATGATAATATCCTACAGAAACATTACATAAATTTAAGTCAGGACCTACGGAATTGGAGACTCGAATTATAAAGCTTTTTGCAGGTATTATTTAGGAGATGTAAGAAAAGTAAGTTTAAATGTCCCATTCACTATTGTATATGAGCCAAATAATGTTCACTTTGCTTAAATAATTCTATCTGGAAAACTTGTGTTTCTTAAATTAATACCCACCTTGTGAGCCTCGTTAAGAAGTAAATCAATACGGACTCCTTCTGCAGACATCACAAGTAAAAATGATATTTCATAATGAAGTAGAACTTTTCGAGAAAAAAAAATATTAATAACAATAATACCATCCGGACATTCATCCTTCCTCCATTTGCAATGAACAAAATTCGTTTCATCCTTTTTCTTTAACTTTGAAAGGAGGTAAATTGAAATGCCTGCTGCTGGGTACATAATTTAAAGTTATTCAAGCGAAACATTCACTTCATGTTGGAAACCATTTCTTCTTCTTCTTCTTCTGTCATATGAAGCAAAAGCGATAGAAATGACTTACACCAATGCACTGTAGAAAAGGAGCAAGAGCTTTTCGAATATAAGTAAAATATTCCTTCGTATGTATGTGAGCATGTAGTCAAACATATTGCGCTGTGTTCCTTTAGGTATAAATATATCATAATGACGGATGTTTGTACAAATAGCAAAATAAAAAGATAAAAGGAAAGAAAGAAAAAAGCCGAAATACAAAATTCGAAAGAAAAAAAAAAGAACACGAACTGTTTTCTCATTTATCTTTAAGAAAGCAAATTCTCCCAAGTAAGTGGTATAAATCTCAGTCGTTCATCTTGAACCGGAAAATTTGTCTTTTCTTCCTTTTGATTTTAAGGGAAATTTTTCTCCATTCAAAAGAAAATTTCCATTTTCACAAGTTAAATGGAAACAGAAGGGAACAAAAACAGCAAGGCATTCCACACATAATGTGTGCAGTGCAATTGGGGTTCAAGGATTCTTCCATATCATGCTAATGCTCGCAAGGACACAAAATTATCTGAGCGAGCGGTCCTTTGGAGTTCAAACCTACCTTTACCTTTCTATCCATTTGACTTATTTTCGCCGCTTTGAGACGGATGTACTCAATCAGATTTAGGGCAAATGTAAAACATTACCATTTTTTATTTCTGTCTGTTTGCCTAATGCCAGCAAGGCAGACCTAGGACGGAAGGGTGTAAGGAGCTGAAGGTTTTGTTTTCAGCCCCCAACCCTAATGCGCCGCATACACTTTTTCAATGTGGCAGGCCATTTTTACCTCTCAGTGTTAATACATATACTTACTTAAAAAAGTGATTTCTATGTGAAGCCGTTAGAGGGTGGTGGGTTGTGGTGGAATAAGAACGTTATACATATTTGTTTAAGTCGAATTTTATTTGTAATTTTATTTGTCTGGAAGAACACGAGTATGTCAAGACTCATAAGGAAATAAGGTGATACTGTAAGGGAGATATTTGATTTGAGATATCAACAAAACATTTTTTTGATTAATTTAAAAGGCCTATCATTGAAATTATGTTTGAGATACGGCATCGTACGAATGGTCGCCACCCGAGCTCATCCGATAGATCGAATTTTCAATGAGTGGTTCATAAATTAGACCAAATTTAAATAGTTGCACGAGTTAACATTAGCAACTAATGTCAACTTCATCACAAACCAATGTCAACATCATCGCAACGAAATCCAATTAAATCCTTCAACCAGACATAAACAAAAATTTAATTAAAACGTTTGGTTCACACGACTTATGAACAAAGGAGAAGATAACAATATGCGAACGCAATGAATATGAAAGAGAATATCAGGAGGATATAAATAGCACCACAGCGGAAGATGGACCTCACCATAACATCGGCAGTTGATCAGTTCAGATCATTTTAACATTTAAATCAAATAACTTGTATATTATTTAAGTGAAATTTAAATAAAGATTTTTTTTACCTAAATGAGTAAATAAAAATATAATTGGGGGCTCAACCGGGATGCTCAAGTTTAAATTCGAGAAGAAAAGTATCGAAGAACTTTAAAAAAGAGCATCTATGCCAAATCAACAAAAAACGTGTTACTTGAAAAACATAAAGTAAAGTGAATAAAAAAAAAAAACGCGTGTTGAACACTAACAAATAAGTATCCTAAGTAAAGGAGAAAAAAAAACATTCTGTGACAAAAATCTTCATAAATAAAGTGGACTCTGACGAATAGAAGCAGGAAAGCAGCCACCTTTAAAAAAAAGAAGACACTACAGGATTATTAGTAAGAAATATAAAAAAAAGTGAAAAATATATATAATTATAAAAATGGCAACTAACGTAGAGTTATTGGAAAGTGCTATCGAAGTAGCTGTAAACAATCTTTTAAGCTCTCAGCTTAATGAACTGCATAATGAAATAGCAGGTCTAAAAATAGATTTAAGTAAAGTCAAAAATGAATCTAATGTAATAGATTTTGAAACACAAAAAATAGATCCAAACTTAACGGACAATGAACCACTAGAAATTATTAAAAGTTTGCCAGAATTTCACGGTAATTCAAATAGTTATGTTAGTTGGCGCGAAGCAGCCCATAACAGTATGATTTTATATACACCGGGTAGCAAAAGATACTTTGCAGCCTTAACTATATTGCGAAATAAAATACAAAGTTCAGCAAATTCTGTTTTAACGAATCATGGAACAGTGTTAAATTTTGACGCGATAATTTCAAGATTAGATTTCGCCTTTGCAGACAAAAGGCCAGTTTACATTATAGAACAGGAGTTGAGCATATTAAGACAGGGTCAGTTATCAATATTAGAATATTACAATCAAGTTAATGAAAAATTAACTTTACTCATTAATAAGACCATAATGACATATGGCAATAAAAATGAACTAACGATAGAAATGAACAAATCTAATAGAAGAAATGCTCTAAGAGTATTTATAACAGGGTTAAACAATCCTTTAAACACTATATTATTCAGTCTACAACCAGAAGACTTACCCAGTGCATTATCTAAAGCACAAGAGCTAGAAAGCAATAACATACGCTCAAATTTTGCTTTACAGTTTTCTCATAGGAATAAAATAGACAATTCCAATCATTTACGCTTTGCTCAAAAGCAAAATACTATTCCCCATTTTCAACAAAGAAAACAACCTACACCAATGGAATTAGGGTCATCTGCACACAGACCAATAAATAATCATGATGTTAATAGATTTAAACAAATACATCAACAAACGAATCCTAACCCATTCCGACAACCGAATCAATTTTACCCTCAGAATAATAACTTTCAAAGAAACTTTACTGCACAGCAACAACCACAAAGACCTCTGTTTAAAAGGGATAGGGAACCGAGCGCACAACATAGCTCACAACCGCCAAATAAAGTCAGATTAAATAATTTAGCGGAAGATCATTTTTTAGACGAAATAAAGGACTTCCCCACATCTACAGAAAATTAAATGGGAAGTTCTTAAAAATTTTAATTGATACCGGCGCAACTAGTTGTTACGCTAGTCCCAATATCTTAGAAGGTAGAGAAGAATTAGTAATTAAGAAAAAAGTAAAAACAATAAACGGATTTACAATTATCACACACTTTTATGAAGTGTATATATTTCATAAAATAGTTAGATTCTATGAGATAGAAAATCTTGAAGCGGATTTATTAATAGGATTTAACCTATTAAGATCAGCAGGAACACAATTAGACTTAAAAAATAATCTTTTAATATATAGAGATAGAAAAGAAAAAATGTTTATGGAACATGAAAAGCAACCCGAAGAAGTTGTATTACAAGATAGGAAATCAGGTATAACAGAAAATTGTGAGTCAAGCAATAGCAATCTAGACACACAATCCATTATTAGCAGGGACCCAAGCACTTGCGCTCCAAATAATGAAAATAATAAGCAAACAAACTTGTATGACACTCATAAACGACTAGATCAAGAAATAAATAAAATATTAAGTGATAATGAAATAGAATTATTTCGGGAAAAATTAGTTAGGGAGACAAAGAAATATATTGAGGAAATGCATTCAAAAATAGATATGACATTACCATTCCGCACAGATGTTAGAGCGGAAATTAAAACACAAAATGAGACAGCAATATGGAGTAAGCAATACCCTTATCCTCTGTCAGCAAACAACTTCGTAAATAACGAAGTAAAGAAATTATCTAAAGAAGGTGTTATTAGACCATCGAAGAGCCCATATAGTAGTCCAGTATGGGTTGTGCCAAAAAAGGGTCTCAATGAAGACGGCACAACAAAAAATCGTTTAGTGATCGATTTTAAAAAATTAAACGAGAACACAATTAGTGACAAGTATCCTATTCCAGATACGAATGTCATCCTTAGCAATTTAGGAAAAGCAAAATTCTTTTCCACCATTGATTTAGAAAGTGGATTCCATCAAATACTCATGAATGAACCAGACATTAAAAAAACTTCATTTTCAATTAATAACGGTAAATTCGAATACATGCGGATGCCATTCGGGTTGAAGAACGCTCCTTCAATTTTTCAAAGGGCAATGGATGATATCTTAAAACCATTTATTGGAAAAATATGTCACGTCTATATTGACGATATTTTAGTATTTTCCAATAATATGGAAGAACATCAAAACCATCTAAATCAAATTATAAAAACGCTGAAAGACGCAAACATGAAAATATCTTTAGAAAAGAGTAAATTCTATGAAACGCAAGTAGAATTTCTTGGTTACTTAGTAAGTGAAAACGTAATCACCACACATCCTGACAAAGTAAAATGTATAAATGAGTTTCCGGAACCAAAGACACTCAGACAACTGAGAAGCTATTTAGGTATGACAGGGTATTATAGGAAGTTCATTGAAAACTATGCCCAGATAGCAAAACCACTTACGAAATATCTTCAGAATGAGAACGGAAGAATATCCCAACACATGAGTAAGAAAACAATTGTGAACTTAGACCAGGAAGGGCAAGAAGCATTTAAAAAATTGAAACTACATTTAAAAGAAAATATTAAACTAACACAACCAGACTTCAACAAGAAGTTTGTACTGACTACAGATGCGAGTAATGACGCGATTGGCGGTGTGTTAAGTCAGGAAGAAAAACCTATAATATTTATTTCAAAAACTCTGAGCAAAACAGAGCAAAATTACGCAACTAACGAAAAAGAACTATTTGCAATAGTTTACGCCTTAAAAAACTTAAGGAACTATCTTTACGGTGTTAGGAACCTAGAAATACATACTGACCACCAACCGTTAACATTTGCGGTTTCAAAGCGCAACCCTAATATTAAAATGAAACGTTGGCATGCGATTATTGAGGAATACGCCCCAAAATTTATATACAAGCCAGGGAAAGATAATGTAGTCGCGGATGCGTTAAGCCGACAAAATTTAAATCAAATAACTGATGCTAGTAGCACTAGCAGTACAATCCATTCGGCAGAAAGTAGTGACAATACTGTCATACATAAAACACAACAAGTTCTTAATGAATTTAAACAGCAAATAATAATAGCTAAAGGTAACTATACGATACATGAGAGAGTAGAAAATTTTAATGGAAAGATAAGACACATAATGGAATACAAAGAGGCAGGAGAGCTCGTGCCAATACTTAAAGAATTTTTACAACCAGGGACAGTGTGCATATATTGTACAACAGAAGATTTGTATGATATTAAAACAACGTTAATAGAAACGTTCACTAATAAATTTTTACATACAGAAACATTAGCTAATGATGTAACAAATAGGGAAGATCAACTTAGTATAATGGAAGATACCCATAAACGTGCCCATAGGGGATGGGAAGAGAATATTAAGCAAATAAAGAAACAATATTACTGGCCAAAATATAGAAAAGATTTTAAAGAATATGTTACAAATTGTGAAATTTGCAACACAAACAAATACGATAGGCACCCACAGAGAGTACCAATTGGAGAGACTCCAATTCCTATCAAAGAGGGGAGACAGCTCCACATAGATATATTTTACGCTGAAAATTTAAAATTTTTAACAATTATAGATGCATATTCAAAGTATGTATTAATAAAACATATAGAAGACAAAACTAACCTTTACGATAAAATACTAGAATCATTACAGGTATTCCCAGAAGTAGAAACAATATGTTCAGATAATGAAACCACATTTAAATCAATCATATTCAGATCTTTAATGGATAGGTTAAAAATAAAAATATTTTATGTTCCAAAAGGTCACAGTACGACAAATGGACAAATAGAAAGAGCACATTCTACGCTCATAGAAATTGCAAGGTGTATTAAGAAAGAATACGCATTAACAAGTAATCTAGAAGCTATAATCAGAGCAACAATCCAATACAATAAAACAATACATTCCTCAACAGAGAATAGACCATATGAAATAATGTTTAATAAAGTCAAACATGATTTATCACTTGCATTAGCTATCACACAAGAGAAAATGTTAGACAACCATAATAAGAAAAGAAAATGTAAGGATTACAAACCTAATGATACAGTTTACATAAAAACAATAGGAGACAAATTTCCCAAACTTAAGGGTAGGTGTCCATTGAAAAAATAGGTTAGACTTTTGCGCTAAGCTGTATAACTTTCACAATTTTACGAATATTTCAATGAAATAAACGGTCATCGATTAGAAAAATGTTATTCAAAATACTTTTGCAGTTTTGAAAAAAATATAAAAAAATTGTGTGCCCAGAAACTGCCACACAAGTGGAAAAATCATACATTTTAGTAAGGTCCTTATTCAAATGATAGGGAAATTCCGAAAATATTACTTTTTTATTTTTTTTATATTTTTTTTATAGAAACAACATATTTCCAAATCATGTATCGTTCTTCTTTTTTTATTCTGTTTTATTATTTATTCAAAAAAAAATATATAAAACTATGAAAAACGAAGGAAATTCGCATAGTGGTATGAATGCTCTACTGGATAAAACTTCATAAGTATAAAAGATAACGAAGTAAAATTCACTCTTGTACAAATCCAATAAGTATGTGCAATTACGTTAATTTTTTTTTTATTTGTTTTTTTATTTTTACAGTAACTTTTTACTAACAAAAGTCAAAAAATATACATTTTTTTACAAATATTTTGTTCTCTACCCTGGGAAATTGAGAGTTATATTTTTTAATTTTTTGAAATAATTTTTTAATCAAAGATTTATATTCCCTGAACAGCGTATCGTTCTTAAAAATTTAATAAAACTCATCTAAAGTTCATAAAAATGCAATTCAATATGACAGTATTTGTAATGCATTTGCAAGAAAAGTATTAATAATACAGTTCTCACATATTTTTTTTATTTTTGTTTGATATTTTGTTTACTAAATTCAAAAATACAAAATACTTTTTTCACTCAATATTTATTTAATTTTATTTTTATAAAAGAGGTCTATTTTGCATTTTTTAACAAAAAGTTCCTTTGCACACGCACACAAGTAAGTTTTCAGTTCACAAGAATGCCACTGCAATATCAGCGCTTTGAAAGAGAAGGTTTCGTATTCTCTGTGCAAAAGAATTTTGTCCGCCTATCCGCTCTCTTGATTCTTTTTTTTTGTCTGGGCTCATTTAGTTTTTTATTCTTGTTTATGACTTGTCATCTTGTAACTCGTATTACAAGAACAGAAAAAATAAAAAAAAACGTGTGAGAAATGATTGTTTATAGTAGGTATATGATGCAATGACCATTCCACATTGTCGGAGGTAGGGTGGGAAAATGTTCTTTGTGTATGTATAAAAAAGAATATAAGTAGGTTATCACACATTCGCTGTCATAAATTTAGTTTTTTTGTATTTTTTTATTTGCGATCTATCATCATTCTACTGGTTTTTTTTTGTTTCTTCTATGGAAAGCCATTTTAGGTACACACATAGTAATAAATTGCGATGCATAGTGATCTTCATTTTTTGTTTTGCCAAAGGGTGTGTACATGATGGAAGAAAGGAAATCTGCGATGTTGTGTATAGAATAAGATACGAGTATATATTATGCATATAAGTATCTACAATAGATTTTGTGTTGTTTTTTCCGATAGGTCGGTTCATAGGTAATGTAGATGTGCAACGTCTTGTATTGATTTGGTATCGTAAGGATTGTTTTGATTTAATTTTGCGTAGGTAGGTAATGGATGTATCAAAAATATATTAGATTAGTACATGTTAATCCTGTGAATGAACGCAAATTGCATTTCACTGTAAGCGAATACGCAACAACCAAGGGATATGGCAAGTGGATGGCGCTAAAATATTATGTACAATATTATGCAGGTATCTATTAATCTAAATACCTATGTACATACTTATATAAATAAGTTAAGAAGGAAAATTCGATCACTTTTTGTTTTCGGTGGTGACGTATTCCACTGTTAGAAGAATGGTGAAAGTATGTAGAAAGAATATGGGAAGTGCGCTTCTTTTATGTATATTTGTTGGTTCTACATAGGAAGAGTTGTCTCCTTTATTTCAATATGTCATGGTGATAGATAATACTCTCGTTATTTTCTGTTGTGTTTTTATTGTGCAAATCTATTTTGTACATACCTATAAATATTTTTTTGCATCAACTGCCTCCAAAAACAAACAAAGGAAACAAAAAACTCAAGCAAAAAAAATTGATAAAAAGTAAGCAAATAGAAAATACATACATATGTAATACCTACTTCGTTTTCATTAGGCCACATGATGTAATTTCGTTGAAAATTTCGAAAAGAGATAATTTTTTTAACAAAGGACAATAGGCAAATCTGGCCTAGTTCTAATAAGATCGACCTTTATATAACATACATTATGTATGTTCATATATTCATTATCACTTAGTTTTTAATTTGTAAAAAAAAAACAAGTATTAGTTTTCCAATAATGTTGTTGGTGTCGAAATTAAATAAAAAATGATATAAAAATAAGAGCACATTTTTTGTTTTTTTTTCGATGAAGATTTTGACATGTTTGAAAAACCAATATTAAGTTCGTTTTTATTAAAGCTTAGCCGGTTATCTGTACATATCTGCCCATCAACATTTTTTTCTAACACGTTTTACTTACGACCACCAATTGTTATGTTGGTAGTTGACAAATTGTGAATAATTTCGAAATGACTAAATGAAATTCGTTTTTTTTTTTTGAATAAGATCAGTTTTTATATAAAATGCATTTTTAGTTTTTGCTTAACAAAATAGAAGCTTAAAATTACTCTAGAGCACTGTTTATGAAAATTGCGGCGGTGCTCGATAGATTCAAATGTTTCAGTTAGACAACGGTCGCCTATAATTTTTAGAGCTCTCTTTTGAATTCTGTGCAAGATACTAAGGAGGGTTTTAGAGCACCTGCCTAGTGGGAATTGCACTCGAGCTTTGGACGAATATAGGCCTTATAGATTACAGCCAGATTAGTAGGTGTAAAAAACTTCTTGCATCGGCGGAGAAAATCTAAACACTTAGCGGCGTTTTTGGTTACTTCAAACATGTTATCACTTCACAAATGACGGTCTGTGATGCACATACCTAGAAGCTGTTCAGTCTCCTCGATGCAAGTGCCAAACAGCATTGAGTTTTCGAAGCTTTGAATTCTATACGTTTTTTGATTCCTCATTGCTATCAAGATCAGAATTTAATGAGCTTATAATACGCTGCCGTTGGTAGTCCACATCCGAAGGACAAGGATGTGAATCTAAAAACGAATATGAAAATCTGAGGTTACTGTCGTCAGCAAAATAATTAAGCGGAGCAACAGTTATAGACAGAAACTGTCGGAGACAAAACGGACCCCTGGGGCACACCAGCATTTATTTATTTATTTATTCATCAAGCAGAGACACAGCTCTTAAAGACTACTTAGAACAATAGTAAATTTATATAAATAATAATAAATAAAACAAAACAAAAATAGAATGTACAATTGACATTAACCACCGAAGTTTATTATTAATAACAATTTTTTTTTTAAACAGTCCCTACTTACATATAAATTAAAATCAATAGCATTACAAACAGAATTAGCTTGTCTTAAACAGCGAGTTAAGGGCTTATTGATTCCATAATTGACCCTATGAAAGGGTACACAAAATAAACGATTATTACGTAATTCACGACAAGGAACATGAAAGCCAATCAACGAAAGCAAGTAAGGGCAATTGATTTTATAATTTATTAAATCTCTGACAAGCATTACACCGAAATTCTAGGGATTGAATGCCCAATAAATATCAGATTTGAAACCGTCCAAAACTACTTTTAATAAACGGTCCGAAAGGTAATTTCTAATCCAACGAAGAAGAGATTCATCGAATTACAAAAAAAAAGAATATCAAAACAATAAAAATACACAAATAAGTAAGTTTAAAAGCATAGGAACTCAACACACTGATGTGTACACGAATCCTATGTATGAAAATTTCGCTTGCATATGTGTTTTTAATTTAAAATTAAACTATATTTAAATATAGTAATTTTAATGTTATTTTTTATAAAAGAATGTTTTATTAATTAAAATTAATTAAATTTTTGTACACAATTATCTTTAAAATTAAAAGAAATGTATTGACAATTTTAAGTATTTAAAAGTATACATTTAAGGAAAACATTTGTCGTATACAATATTATTTCAAAATCAAAGAATCTGCGATGTAAAAATTTTGATCGAAATCGGAAGAGTCGCAAATGAAAAAGTAGAAAATAAAAAGAAGGTTCTATGACAGGTACCGATAATAAGATTTATTTTTTACCAAAGTGTGGAGTGCATTGTTGGTACAGTTATCTATACATAATTTAAAAAAAAAGCATTAGAGCCGTTTTCAAAATAATTATAATATTTCATAATGGCTGTATGGAAGGAACCGAGCTAAAGTAAAACAAACCATTTCAATTTCTCCTCTAGGCTGCATATTGAGGTACAGAGTTGCAGATAGACGGAATCATTACTCTTTTGTGTTGTAATGCCAACTTATGAAAATTCCCAATTTACTTCACTTTTTTCTTCAAATCTCCTTCCATTTTTTTCCGGAAGTGGTAACGCTGATAGGGACTTCAAGTCTAAGATATGTAACAGATGCAAAACTATGAAAATTGTTATCATTGTTTTTATTTTGATGATTAGGTACATAATATTTAGGAACAATAGATAATAAACGAACGGTTTGATCAACCAATTTCAAAATTGATAATCTGTTTGTTTAAAAAACAGTTCTCCACTTTTCTTAAATGAACGGTCAATTGTAAAAAATCAATTATGTATCTCCATAAATTGTTTCAAAGAATCCATTATCTATAACGAATTTATTCATGTTTTCAAAACTGCCCAATTTACCTTTTATGTTGTCAATTTTTACATGTAAATTAGTAGTCAAAGACGGAACCACTTTTTAATCTGAAGCTATATTTTTTTGCACTTATTAATTTTATTAAATCATAAATAATCTCAAGACAATGAAGCTCTTTAAAAAATAAAAATTTAAAATGTTTAACTATTGATATTTTTTATTTTTAGAAACTCTGAAACAAGAAAAAGAAATATTTAAAACGCTTTTGGTTTCATCCCAATACGACCACTTTTCGCAGAGTTACAGCCCTTTAAAAAAGACTCAAAAGAACATTTATAGGTATAGGTACATAGTTACCATTATTATTTTTGAAAGTGTATTAACTTACTTGGGTTAGGAAATTTAATAATTTTTTTAGTTGAGCAATTTTTGAATTGTGAACTTTTTCCTAAAATTAATTGTCTACATTAAAAATAAATTATAAATATCAGAGCAAATTCCCCGGGTTCCTAATGTCTAAATCTGTGCTCCCTTTTCTTTATTTTTTAAAATATCCTGAAAAGTAAAAGTCCTAGAACCAACAGATTAACCTTGTATAAATACGCAAAGAATAAAAACGCTATCTACCTAAATGCAAAAAGTTTCAATTCACCTGCAGCCAAAAATAAAACAGAAAACAAACCGTCTATTATTGTGTCTAATTGTGAGCGCTGAATGCAAAAAACTCAATTTGCCTTTCCTAAACCTCAAACAATCACGATTCACGAAAAATTATTTTTTCTACCCAAAATACAAAAGGAAAAAAACTTTCATTTATCTTGTGCGCAATCCGAGTCAATTCAAAATCAAATGCTTGTGCGCTGCCTGTGCGGCTTGCCAGCTTGCCACTCGTGCCTTGTTCCCGTTTTCTGTTATTTTTTTTTGATATTCTATTCCATCTTTCTCTATCTCTATGCGTGAAGCGTGATGCGAAAAAAGAGGTATCCTGAAGAGACGAGACGAGCTAAATTTATTTTCTTAACACAAAAGTTCTTAACTAAGAGAGCCATATTTGTGCACCAATACATGTACACGTTTTTACATGAGATTTGAGTTTGCTTCTGAGGTAGACCTACCCTTAAACACAAATACGTTAAGCAGAAAATTCAGGAAGATTTAGGGAAAACAGTAAAAATAAATAATGAAATTGTCCATAAAGACAATATTAAAAGTTGAAATATTTTCATTACAGACAATGGAAACCTTTAAATTACTACTTACGTTAATAGGAATAATATTCCCGATAGCAAACTTAGAAATTATAGATTATACAAGGGAGAACTATATGCTCATAGAAAACGGCAACACAGCAATATATAACGAATACAGTAATATATTTCATGTAACAAATCTCACATTTATCAATGAAATAATGGATAAGTTAGAATTTAACATAAAATCAAAAACATTAGAATATCAAGATACAGGAATAGTCATAGAAGAGGATACAGATACAATCACAGATATTAATATAATCAGAAGTTTATTAAATCAACTCAGAGTAAAAAAATATAAAAGAAGTATTGATATAATAGGAAAAGTAATTAAATGGATCGCGGGTAATCCAGATCATGATGATCAAATTTTAGTAGAAAATAAGTTAGACGAACTAACAACTAATAACAATAAACAAGCCATCATAAACTCTCAGGTATTCGAAGCAATTCAGAAAATGACTCAAATAATTAACTTAGAAAAAAACTTTTTACAAATTAGGTTATTACAAGAAAGAAATAAACTAATTATTATCGAGCTACAAAATATAATTCAAACTATTGCCTTAAGCAAAGCAAAAATATTAAATCCAATCATACTTAATGAAAAGGATATAAAAGAAATTAGCGAACATGAACATGGAACTATGTCCATAACAGATCTAATTGATGTTTCGGAGTTTAAGATAATGCAGACACAAGATGTCATTGTAGTTTTAATTAAATACCCAGTTGTTAATAAAAATTGTGAAATATACGAAACAAGAGCCATAGCACAGGAAGATGGAAAATTAATTATAGAAAAAGAAATTGCAAAATGCCAGAATATATTTATTAGTATAAATAACTGTAAAACGGAAATAAACTTTAAATTTTGTAAATTAAGTAAAGAACAAACATGCTTATCAGAATTGTTAAACAAAAGAAAAACCACTTGTAATAAAATAAAAGAAAAACAAGCAAACTTAGAAATAATTAAGGACGGAACAATTTTAGTATCCAATACACACAATGTAAACAATACCATTATAAATGGGACATATTTAATATTATTCGAAGACATAGTTATAATTGATAATAATACGTATTATAACCCTACACAAAAAATTATTAATTATATGAAAACACATTCCGTTGATCAATACAATATTGACAACTATTTTGAAAGTACTAATGTTGAACTAAAGTTTAAATTTGAAAATATAAATACTATTGAACATTTAACTAATATCGTAAAAAATACACCAAGTATTCCAATAAGTATAATTTTTATTATTATTACTATTACAATCATATATATTGTACTTAAACCAAAACAAATTAAAATAATTAATAATAATATACCATTAGAAGAAGTTAAAACTCCATCAGTAAAGGAAACCATAACTACATCAGAGTCCACTCCAGAGATAAACGAACAATCACCATTAGTAAAAGATAACGCAGACATTGTAGCACGTATGTGTAACGATCTAAAGGAAATGTCACGGGACGTAACATATCTAACAAAGAGGGGAGTTAACATTAGCAACTAATGTCAACTTCATCACAAACCAATGTCAACATCATCGCAACGAAATCCAATTAAATCCTTCAACCAGACATAAACAAAAATTTAATTAAAACGTTTGGTTCACACGACTTATGAACAAAGGAGAAGATAACAATATGCGAACGCAATGAATATGAAAGAGAATATCAGGAGGATATAAATAGCACCACAGCGGAAGATGGACCTCACCATAACATCGGCAGTTGATCAGTTCAGATCATTTTAACATTTAAATCAAATAACTTGTATATTATTTAAGTGAAATTTAAATAAAGATTTTTTTTACCTAAATGAGTAAATAAAAATATAATTCACGCGTCATGTTGACAGCGATCATTTGCGCCTTATTATCATAGACCTGGGTTTTCAGTAAAACAGGACGACCGTTAGGGAAATCGCGGAAAAGGCTGGAAGAAGAAAATAACATGTAGGTAGATTTGTTTCAAATTTTCGGATTTTAAAGGTTTGCTAAAGAATTCTACATATTTAATGTACGGCTGAAGAAGTCTGTGTGCATAACTTTTCGTCCGAAATAATTCATTGCGGAAGGAGTATGATGACAAAATTGTTCGAAGGGAGGATTGCAGCCGACTATACCTCGCTTAAGCACTATACATTTAAAAAAGAAACGGCATATCAGTTAATGGGCAAGAAACATGCCCAAGATGTTTCAATAATACCTATATGGGTTTTGAAATTAAGCTACCAGCCTTAGATATCTATCTTGGATTCTATCTTTCCAGAATCCTTTAGATTTAGATTAGATTTAGATTAGATTTGATTTATTAGTTCATATTTTTAAGAGATTTAATACAATAATTAGGATACATAAAATCGTTTGAGCATGGCATTTGCCGTGTGCCAGATTGACAATCCAATTTAAACTCTAAATGTGTTTCAAAAAATTACAGTTTTAATCTAATAGTTAATAGTTTTAATTAAGGATTAAGTTTACAATTTAAATCTATTTATTATTATTTTTTTTTTGCACATACTATAAGTTCTAAATTCAAAAATCACCTTTTTTAATTCTGTTCCTATATCTAAGCGCAATTTTAAGGAATCCATACAATTTTTTTACATTCATTTGATTTAATAAGAGAATACAATAATCTTCAGTTAAAGTGTCATTCCCAAATAAGTTCCTTCTTATATCTTATTTCCCGCAAAACCGGAAAAATTCCCAAGAAATAATATCTTCACGTTCATCTCGGTTGCATAAATCGCATAAAATTGGCAAATCACTTCTATGTGGTATGTAATTGAGTTGCAGCAACTCACCTCGTAAACGGAACATCATTGAAATTGTGTTTATATCATTTTCATCTTTCGGTGAAGAGATCTTGTTGCTTCTTCCTCATGTTTTTCCCTATATCTAAGGTCTACTTTTTCTATTAGATCATACAATAGTGGTCTCGCTGTACTTGGATCATTTAAATTTATATTAAATACAAATCCACACTCTTCAGCTAAACATTCCCATTCTTTATAAAAGCCTCTTTTGTTTCGCACCACTTGGATGGCAACCGCCTTAGGAAGCCGGTGTTCTGGCAATTGCATGACACGAAGGACATAGTCAACTTGTAGTTTGAGAGCCTTAATTATCAATGGTGACAATCCAGTCTCGATCATAAGCATATAGTTCGGTGAGTTGGGGGGGAGATGAAATGCTCTTTTGAGGTAGAATCTTAAAAGTTTCTCAACTGACTCATATTCTGAACCTCCCCACACCTGTGCAGCATAAAAGAGGATTGATTCCGCTACAGATTCAAAGACACGATATTTACTCCTGTGCCTTATGAATTTGTTGGTAAAGCAATTTTTCCAAGTCGTGTTTAGTGCAGTTTTTGCCTTAGATAATCTATCTTTTAAATGTTTATCCATTTTCATATTTTGAGAGAACAGAACACCAAGATATTTGTACTCTTTTACAACCTCCACTGCATTCCCTTCATAAAACCATTTCTCGTTTGCGCTAGATCTGCCTCCTCCCTTTCTAATTATCATAACTTTGGACTTTTCCGGATTAACCACAAGATTCCACAGCTTACAAAATTCTTGGAGCTTATTTATCATTAGCTGTAGCGTTTCAGGTGAGTTTGCCATCATAACTACATCATCTGCAAAAAGAAAGGCTTTAATTGGCATTCCCGCAAATTCTATGCCACCAGGTAGACAATACACCAAGTCGTCTATAAAAAGTGCAAATAGATCAGAGCTAAGTGGGCAGCCTTGTCTAACCCCTGTTTTGGTTGCAAACCAGTCCGATTTATTAGTACCATTCCAGACTGACGATTTCGTGTCTCGATAGATATTTTGAATTATTTTACCAAATTTTAAAGACATTCCAATCCCATACAGCTTATACAATAGGGCATGCCGGTCGACCGTATCGAATGCTGCTCTAAAATCTACGAATAGGACGTACAACTTTTTACTTCTAGCAAGGTAAGAATCTGCAATACTTTTGAAAACAAAAATGTGATCAATAGTAGAGTAACCCGATCTGAAGCCCGCTTGAAATTCACTTAAAAGATTTTTTGATGTAATCCACATTTTTAGCCGATTCTGAAGTATTGTGGTGAAAATTTTGTAGGAGGCATTTAGGAAGGAAATACCTCTATAGTTCTCAGGGTTCATTGTACAACCTTTTTTGTAGATTGGGAACACTAAAGCTTCCTTAAACTGATCAGGTATTACACCATTTTCTATCACGTTATTCATCAGGCCGGTCAGCGTTTGAATAAAGTTGTACGAACCGTACTTGTAAAATTCAACAGGTATCCTATCCGATCCAGCTGCTTTGCCATCCTTGAGACCAATGACGATTTGAGAAACCTCTTGAATAGTGATCGGAGAATCTAAAATAGGATCGTGAAAGCCAGGCGGGGCGTAGTGGTACTTAGATATCTCGTTTGATATTGGGTTTAAGAGATGCTGAAAATGGTTCTACAAAACTTGAGGGCTTAGGCTGATGTCAACTATAAATTTGGTGTCATTTAAATTGCGAGCTAAGGTCCAAAATTCAGAAGAGTTCATAACTATACTAAGTTTACGGGCCTCAGATTCAAAAAACAGTTTCGTTTTTTCTTTACATAAGGCTTTAAACCTCTGATTGGCTTTTAAATAAGATTTCTTAGCAAACCTGGTACTGTTTTTTCGGAAAAAATTTAGCCAGGCATAGGACACATCTCTTGCTTTTTTACAGCTTTCATCAAACCAGCGCTCTTTGAATGATAAGCGTTTTTTCTTCAAATTGCTGTGTGGATAAGCTAGCTTAATTATTCTCTCTAGATCGTTGAAATTCGTAACTTCACTATTTCGCAGGGCCTCATCTAACTTCACTTTGTAAGCGTGTTCTTTTCTACTATGCCAAACTATTTTCGGGAGGAGTTCCATATTCATATTTACGACATTAGCTACATTTGAATGGTTGAAGGATACAACAATTGGCATGTGGCCTGAATGGCTCGTTTAGTACCTCGAAATCGATGACAAGGTTATTCCAATCGCGTCCTATGAAACAATAGTCAATGACTGAAGAACCTTGACCGCCAACAAACGTTAATTCACCATTTTGATCACTCCGGCTAGTTCCGTTTAGCAGTTTTAAACCAAAAGAGTTGCAGAGTTCAAGGAGCTTATAACCATTGGTGTTTTTCACATTGTCCTTTGATTTTCTCTTGGTTCCAGCTAAATTGTTAACAGCACCTTCTTCGTCACCCACTCTTGCATTGAAATCGCCTATTAGAAGTAAATTAGAGCTATCACCTCCACATGTCATAAATTCTTGTAAGTTCTCGAAATTGATATCCCAATTACTGCAGTTCAAGTAGATTGGTAGAAGACGTAAAACTTTCTTATCTATTTTCATGGATATATGGAACAAGGAATGGAAAGATACGATTTTGCAGTCATGAATGTTAAGATCTTTCTTAAATCCGAAGATATGCCCTCCAATAGCTCTTCCTCTTGAGTGTAATCTGGTTGCTGGTATTGACCTTAATTCGTAGTTGATAAATTTTTGTTCGTACATATCAATATTTAAATCGGTGATAAATGTTTCGTATAGGAAAATAATATCAAATATACATATAAAATTAAAGAAATTAGTGAAAATAGATTTATTACTTAATCCTGAGACATTATATGATAATATTTTTAATTCTTTTTTATCTAAACAATTATTATTTTGTATACTCTTAGCAATAGTTTGGGGGCAGACGGCATTACAATTAAATATTTTGTCGAGGCGGTGCACAGTGTGGGAATTCGCGAATTTAGCGGAATTTAATTCGAAAAATGACTAGTCTCGATTGATGCCAAAACCGGTTTTTCTTAAAGCTAAAAGATTGTAGAAAGTGATAACAAAAGCAATGTTGGGTGGGGATCATGTAAACAAAAAAAAAATTGCATTGAAGTTGCAGTTGGCGATTTTTATTCTGTATATTTGCTGGAAAAGATTACTTTGCTCTTAATTTTTTTTCGTGCGTTTGGTTTGTGTTTTAATAAAAGTTTTATTTTTTTTATATTCCCTAAATATAAAGGTATAAGAGTGTAAGTAATTTTTTATTTCACAGGGTGTTTCCAATTTTTTTTTGGGTGATTGAAGTTAAAAAAATGTGTTTTTTTTCGATGTTTGTATCTTTATTAGAGCAAAACTTTAGTTATTCCGCGTTATTGCGCCTCGAAACAATATTCACTGCAAAGCTTGATTTATTATCTATCAAGAATCACTAAAATTTGACACCCCAATTATGTTGTGATATATTTTTTTTCAATGTTTCTAAATGACTATCCAGCAAAAAAATTATGGCATACCGTCAAAAGCGAATAACTTTTTGGGATTTGGTTAGAAGAAGAATGTTATAAACTAAAAAAAACTTTTTTTATTTCACGGGGTGTTCCAAAAAAAAATAATTTTGTGAATTTGATAGTTACAACAAAAATACAGGGTGTTCAAATTCAAAGTTAACAGTAAGAAAAAAAAAGAACTAAGTTATTTAAAAAATAAAAATCGGAAACTGTCAATTAATAAAAAAACTATTATATCGGATAAAGGGTGTTCCAATAATAGTAACAAAAATAAATTAATTTAAAAATAAAAAAAAAAACAATTTTTTATTTGAAGCGCAAAAGTGCTTTTTATGCGTATTTTACATAAGATTTGATTTCATAGGCTCAGATCCATATATAGCAAGCCTAAGGTGTATTCCTAAAAGAAAACGAAGTAACTCAGAGCCTGAGGTTCTTGAAATTTTGGATATTGCAAACTAATCTAAAATGTAAATAAAATGTGTTTATGTTATATTGTTGAATGTAGTTAAAATTATAGAAAAGGTAAAATTATTCACAATAAAATCAAAATTTATAAACAACAATTAAATAAAATTGTTTTAAATTTGCTTTTTATTTTACAAGAATAACAGAATTGGTAAATAAAAATTGTCTATTCCAGCGAAACTGTATTTTTTCGTCAGGAAGTTTTCGGTTCTTTTAATTTTTTTTATCCTTGATGATGTATGCCAGAAAAATTTTGTGATACAACACTTACCAATATAAAAAAAAAACATTGATTGTCTAGAAATAAAACTAATTTAAAACTTCCTTTGAAATAGAATTTCTTGTACGTTTTAATACCCTTTTTAAGAATGGAGTTTCTTTAGTTCATAAACAACGGCATTGACATATCGGTTTGCAAAAAAAAACTAGTAAAATCTGATAATAATTAACTTTTTTCTTTATTTTATTCATATTTGTAATAATATTCAACAATACATCATTCCTCAAAAGATTTTTTTGTAAATAATGATTTTCAAAAAAAAAAGTACTTTTTGGTGTAAACAACCTGTCACTTCAAAGCTCATTTTACAAAAACTTAAATAAAATATGATCAAAATGTGAGTTACATTTGATTTTATAGACATTTTCAATGAACTAACCAAAAGAAAAAGTACACAAAAATTTAAAATGCAAGCGTTATTAATTTTATTCCGCTAAATTCGCGAATTCCCACACTGTGCGGTGGTGGCATAACGTAACGTATCGAGTTGATATTATTCACCACTGTATTTTGGCTACACCCAGAATCCTTTAGTAATTTCACAAATAATTTATGATATTGTTGTGAACAGAGTCTTATACTACTACAGCGCCATCTGTTGGAAATTTGCAATTTGCTCTTTTCCAATGTCAAATGTATTTCCCCTTATTCCAACCATCTAGAACATTCCAAGATGAGAACCTTCGAGAACAACTAATTTGGGTATATAAGGGAGTGTTCACGGTGAGCGAGACACAGTTGATTTTTGATTACGGAAGTGTGCAAGATTCTGCTTATTGGATTGTGGAAAGTGTAAAACAAGTGTGATTTGAATTTGAATAAAGTATTTGAGTTGATTATAAATTGAGATTTATTGTTTTGAATTGGAAAGTAAAAATAAAGAAGAAATACTAGAAAGAGTAATAAGTTTTATTTAACGAACCTAGTAAAAATATTACATTGGTGTCAGAAAAGTTGAATAAAACTTATTGTGCAGTGAAGTGTGCGGAAAAAAAATAATAAAATGAGGAAGTTACTAAAAGAGCTCAACTGTAATGAGCTGAAAAGTGAATTAGGCAAGCGAGAACTTTCTAGAGCAGGATCGAAAAATGAGCTTGTTCTTCGTTTAGCTGAATATTTGAAACAACAAAATGAAGACCCGGACATTTTCGTCTTTGAAGCTGACGCTGAGGAAGTAGACGTGAGTAAAAATGTAGATGTTTCAAATATGATTAGTCTTTTCCTTGAACGTTTTGAAGAGCCACGAAATGAATAAAAGAAAGGACAAAAGAATGTTCTCGAACGTTTCAAAGAGCAACAAAAGAATGTTCTCGAACGTCTCGAAGAGCAACGAAATGAACAGAAAAACGAACAAACGAATATTCTCGAACACCTAAGAAACAACATAGCGAACAAAAAGACCTTCTCGAAGAGCAGAAAAACATGCTAGAAGGCAAGCTTGTTAACATCGAGAATAATGTATCTGCACTTGATGGACGTGCTTCATTGCTGGAGAATAAAGTCGACAACAAAATGGAAACGTTTTCAAAAGAGTTAGACCGCATTCGAAATATAAAGATTCGGGAAAGTTCTGGAGAAACCTTGAGGAAAAAGGAGATGCAACCTCCAACCTTTGATGGACAAACTTCTTGGTCAATATACAAGAAGCAATTTGAGGCAGCTTCCACAACAAATGGCTGGGATGAGGCTGACAAGTATATAGCCTTAACCCTTGCTCTTAGAGGAGCAGCTGCTGAGTTGTTGCAAACCATACCAGCAGATAAGAGTGGTGACTTCAATTCCTTGGTTTCGGCTATAGACAAACGCTTTGGTAACAGCCACATGAAAGAAGTCTTCAAAGTGCAACTCAATTCCAGAGGTCAGAAGAGCGGCGAAACTCTACAACAACTGCAAGTGAACATTGAAAGGCTTGTTCATCTTGCATATCCAGATGTTGGAGAGGAAATCTGTAACCAGTTTGCAGTTGAGCCATTTGTTCGCGCCATTTCCGACATACATCTTCAAAGGGCCGTGCGAACTGCTGGAAAACGAACTCTTTCGGAAACATTAGCGTTTGCCTTGACAATGGAAGCAGCTGAGCAAGCTTCTCACGGAGTACATCGACTTTAAGAAGCCATCGTCGAAGAATGCTCATGCCAAAGAACTGATGTCCAAAGAAACCAACGAAACGGACTTGCAAAGTGCTGGAATTGCACCAAGACCGGACATTTACAGCGTCAATGCTGATTACCACCAAGAAGAGCTTGTCAACATTGTGGACACGGAGTTTCAAACGCAGAACAAGGTAACAATAACACCAGTGTTACTTCCCGAACAGTTTCCCAACAAGTAATAAATAACTTCGAGGGGCAGAAGCGGGTTTCTGGTATCGATGGCCCCAGAAACACCATCCAGGTCTCTCAGACTAAACGAGACAATAAAAGTCTGACTGTCGAGGCAACTTTAAATGGCAACAAACGTGTGGTCACAATCGACACATGTGCCACAGCCTCCATTGTGCGTCAAGACCTAGTACACCTGAATTGGCTACACAACACCAATAGCTACCGTCTGAGAACTGCCACAGGAGAAGCAGCTAGGGTTTATGGTGAGGTCCGACTTGGAATTCGAATAGCAGATCTAGAATTCTCACACAAATTTTTGGTGGCAGATATATGTGACGAGTGCATCATCGGAATGGACTTCATGAAAGAACATCGAGTAGTTTTGGATATCGGCAACCAGGTACTCAAATACCAGAATACAGACATTCCAATGATCTATGGGCATGAAGGAACAACAACTCTAAGGACTGTCATCAAAGAAGACGTGATTATTCCTTCTTCTTCTGAGTTATTTGTTTAGACAAAAGTACAAGGTGAGTGTGGACGCCATCGATACCTAATGGTGGAACCAGACCCAGATTGTTCTTCCCAAAACGTCATCATTGGAAAGACACTTGTGGCCCCTAAGAACAATATGGTCCCCGTACGGATACTCAACACCAAACCGTACGATGTTAAGTTGACGAAAGGAGAAGTTATAGGTAAGTGCGAATCTGTCGCAGCCATAACACAAATTGACGCTGAAACACCGAAAAAGACATTAGACCCTGAGGAGCTCAATACCATCAATGCAAAGATACTCAATTCATCCAACCTAGACCAACATCAGGTTAAGACGGCAGAAAGCCTTCTGAATGAGTATGTCGACATTTTCGCTTCACCAAACGGGAAATATGGAAGGACACAAATGGTGCAGCACCGAATAAATACAGGAGATGCAAGACCCATTCGTCAGCCCGCAAGACGTCTGCCACTGGTCAAACAAAGTGAAGCTGAGGAAATGATTACCACCATGAAGAAGGATGGTTTGATTGAGAACTCCAAGAGTCCTTGGGCGTCACCAGTGGTCCTAGTCAAAAAGAAGGACGGAAGTACACGGTTTTGTGTTGACTACCGAAGGTTGAATGATGTGACCAAGAAAGACAGCTATCCCCTGCCAAGAATCAGTGACACCTTAGATGCGATGGAAGGAGCCCATTGGTTTTCCACACTGGACTTGAAAAGTGGATATTGGCAAGTTGAAATTCACCCTGAAGATCGAGAAAAGACAGCGTTCTCCACAGGTGATGGGCTCTGGCAGTTCAAGGTGATGCCATTTGGTCTTTGCAACGTTTCGGCAACATTTGAGCGTTTGATGGAGTGCGTCCTTCAAGGCCTTACGTAGAAAACTTGTCTTGTCTACTTGGATGATGTTATCGATTATGGAAAAACATACGACCAACACTGCAAGAACCTAAGGGGTGTGTTCCAGAGACTTCGAGAGGCTAACCTTAAACTGAACCCAGAAAAATGTGCACTATTCAAGACTGAAGTGAAGTATTTGATACATATCATCTCATCCCAAGGAGTCAAGACTGATCCTGAAAAAGTTGACACCGTCAAAAATTGGCCAACACCTCAGGACAGACATCAACTAAGAAGTTTTCTTGGTCTTGCTACTTATTACAGACGTTTTGTTAAGAACTTTGCTGATGCGAGCAACGTGGAAGTCGGCGCTGTTCTGTCACAAGTGCACAATGGCGAAGAAAAGGTTGTCGCCTAGTTCAGCAAAGTACTGTCGAAGACCGAAAGGAACTACTGTGTGACCAGAAGAGAACTCTTGGCACTCATCTTGGCAATGAAACACTTTCCGAACCAAAAAGCCAAGACCGTGGCCGACCAGATGGTGTCTAACTGGGTAAGCAGGTTCGGTGTGCCTAAGCTCCATTCTGACCAAGGAAGGATCTTTGAGTCGAACATATTCCAAGAGCTGTGCGCGTTCCTTGGCATTAAGAAAACGAGAACCACACCACTTCACCCGCAGTCTGATGGAATGGTCGAGAGATTCAACAGGACCTTAAAAGAGCACCTCACTAAAGTCGTAGGCGACTACCAAAGAAACTGGGATAGGCACATACCACTATTTTTGATGGCCTACCGAAGTGCAATACATAGCTCAACAGGACAAACACCATCTGAAATCCTGTTCGGAAGAAGCATGCGGCTGCCTAGTGAGATAAGGTTTGGACACCCATCACAAGAGTCTCAGGAAACAGGGAATTACGTGAGTGACCTAAAAGAGAAGCTAATCGACATCCACGAAAGGACCAAGACTAGAATGACCGCTTACAGCGATCGAATGAAGACAAGGTACGACACAAGAGCAAACACGACAGGATTCCTAGTAGGAGATCGTGTATGGCTGTATAATCCACATCGTTAAAACGGATTGTCGCCGAAGCTTCAACAAAACTGGGAAGGCCGTTATACTGTCGTCACGAAAATCAATGATGTCGTTTACCGAATTCAAAGAGGGCTAAAAGGAAAGCTAAAAGTTGTGCATAGCGATCGACTGCACCGATACAGTGCCCAAGCTGGTGCTAGAGTTGTTCGGGACGAACAATCTTAAGAAGGGGGCAATGTTTTGAACAGAGCTTTATACTACTACAGCGCCATCTGTTGGAAATTTGCATATCTAATTTATGGAAGAAACAAAAAGCTCTTTTCCAATGTCAAATGTATTTCCCCTTATTCCAACCATCTAGAACATTCCAAGATGAGAACCTTCGAGAACAACTAAATTGGGTATATAAGGGAGTGTTCACGGTGAGCGAGACACAGTTGATTTTGGATTACGGAAGTGTGCAAAATTCTGCTTATTGGATTGTGGAAAGTGTAAAACAAGTGTGATTTGAATTTGAATAAAGTATTTGAGTTGATTATAATTTGAGATTTATTGTTTTGAATTGGAAAGTAAAAATAAAGAAGAAATACTAGAAAGAGTAATAAGTTTTATTTAACGAACCTAGTAAAAATATTACAATATGTTAAATTGACCCTTATAAACAATGTTTGACGTATTTTCTTAAACAAAAAAAAAAAAACTACAACAATAACTTTTTTTTTTGTTGTATCCTCTTTATTTAAATGTTACTAAATAGCTTCGGCCGCTATTTTTGAGCGCATTATGGCTAAAAGATAACACAAAACTCGTTCTTCGTTCAGTAAATTGACCATCATGTCTTCATTCAGTGTGGTGGATAGGAAGCATTCTCTGCGTCTGCGTATCCCTCTAAGTACTGCGAAAATTCCCATAAAGCGGGTAAAAGTTTTAAATTAATTTAAATTCAATTATTAAAAGCTCAATCGACCTCAACTCCAAGGTGCGTTTCGCCCAGGTACGACAGTGGGCTCATCAGCCTGGCGAAACGCACCTTGGAGTTGTGGTGAATTTAATTCAACCACTCGACTTAAACAGAATTAGCTTTCATATCCTCATTAAATTCATTTAAATTTCAGCGTGTGCAGTTCATATTTTGATGTCCTGCTCTTTACGTTCCATTAAGCCTTATAAGTCCCGCTCTTGCTTTAAGGATCCATCTGATCTTTGAGGTCTTCAAATTATCACGGATATAATACCTGCCAACATCGTAACTAAAGATATGGTAGATGCCCTGTGATCTTGATAGATTCGCCCTCTAGAGCGCCTTTTGGTGATAGTCATACCAAATCGGTTTAAGCTATGCTTCAGCCCAATATATTTGTTTCTCTCGTACAACCCCTATCAACACTTTAGGTAGGTATTGTCCTCATAAGAATTGAGAATGTTTCCTATGTAGTTTATATGGCATCGAATTGTAAATTCAGCGTTAGCACATAGTTTGAAGCAACTCTTGGCAGCCCTAGAACTTGTCTTAAGAAGTATCTCTGAATCTTTTCAACTTCGTCATATCTATATAGCTCTGGTGACAGAGTTAAAAAGTTCCATCTTTGTGCCAAATTTAACTTCCTTGTTAGTAGGTAAGTTCAAAAACTTCCATGATGGTCAAGAGCCATTTTTATTAATAATTACGATCTTATGAAGTTATCAATAACATTCTCCAAAGCCTTCAGTAAATAAGATGCTAAACTTGTTGACCTGAAGGACTTTGGATGTGTTATATTTGTCCTCCCAATTTTAGGAATTAAGATGACCTACTTAGCTCATTTCCATAGATTTTATATTGGACATTAATTTATCTTTCCCTATTAGGGGCATAGAAAATGCACTCCAGAGCAAACTATACAGGTACCTATTCCTTTTGGGTTTTCTTATTTTCCTAATAGATTTTTCCAGCTCTGTAGACTATTTTTTGTACTCTCTTTTTCCTTATTTAAAGAGTTTTCTTATAGCTCTCATTTTAGCTTTGATTGATTTTTGCTCCATCATGGATCATCATTTTATTTTATAAGTGTTTTCTTTTGAGTACACATCTGGGGCCAAATCACCGCTTCCGTGATCGAGTGAGTGAGTCCCATCAGTACGAATGAACTAGTGAGCACTTTGGCATGATGGCATTCGTAGACTAACGTATCGTATAACTATTTTAAATTGTAGTAATTCTATTCTACTACATCGAGTCTCTATTGATTTTTATCGAGTCTTTCTTGTTTGACAGATGAAATTTGTATTCATTTAATTTATTTTTGGATAAACAAATTTCATTTTTTTGTAAAAACAACAAATTTTTCGCGAGTTTCCAGTTTTTATTACAAGGATTTGAGGATATTTCTAAATATCCACTAAAAATGGATTATTTCTTTTTATCAAGCGATTCAGATGGTAAGGATTTAAAAAATATTTTTATACGTACATATGTATGTACATACATATGTACATAATAACTAACATTTAATTCACATCAACCAGAAGATGAGATGTACGAAGCTATGGAGCGCAGACTCCTAAGGGACAAAAGCAATCCTCTGTCTTTGTCAAATTCTGCGTAAGTATCCAAAAATTATATTATGTACATATACATATACCTACATGCATTATAATTACAGAATATTTCTATTTAAAGTTTCATTAAAAGGTTTAGGCTGAATAAAGACGCCTTTGTATATATGTTATGTCCAGTTTAGATTTGAAGGGACATATGTCAACAGCAATTCCAGCTCCGTTGCAATTAGCTGCCACGTTGTCTCTTTTGGAAAGTGCAGGGTATCAATACTCTGTAGGCAAGTACATATATACCTGAAATTTTATTTTTACTTTAATACAAGCAATTTTACAGGCAATGATTACCTCGTTGGGATGAGTCAATCCACTGTGTCCAAAATCATTTCACATGTGGTCAACGAAATGGAAACAAAACTGTGTTCAAGGCACATCAAATTTTCAGATGAAAGTTGGGGAAGATGCAAGCAGTGGTTTTTCCAAAAATACAAAATTCCAGGAGGTAAGGTTAATCATTACTTTAAAATGTAAATATGAAATAAATATTTCTTTTTGTGCAGTTGTAGGTTGTGTTGACGGTACACACTTTGGTTTACAAAAACCCAGCCAGAACGAACATATGTTTTTTTATGTATCAACATGTCATATGTCTGTCTCATCTCGCTAGGTATTATCATAACAGTACCATTATGTAGAGCATAGTTGTAATGTAAAGGCAGACAGTTTGGTTGTAGCTCTCGAACAATAAAGACTCAATTAGGGTCAGTTGGGGTAAATGTAAACATGGGGTAAATGTAAACGGTCGTTATTTTCACGTTTTAAAACAAATTGTAGCAACCCAGACGAAAAAAAAATCAAAATATGGAATGTCGCGACACCGGTGCATTTTATGTCTTTCAGTGATTGTTAGGATTTCGTTGAGAATTTTAGTCGTGGAAAAAAACTGTCTCTGAAATGTGAAATTCAAGTTTGTGAGTGTTTGTGATTTTGAAAAAAAAGTTGATTATATTGAAAACGTAAGTATTATTTTCTTGTTATATATGTAAATAAAAGTGCATTGAAGTAGTTCCTGTGAAAACACCAAGCTCTTGTCATTTCTTGTACGTTTTTTTGCATGTTTACATTTACCCCAGTAATTGAAGCATATGGGGTAAATGTACCCGTCGCTTTTCCTGTATCTTTTTTTCGCTTGACTCTATTTCTAGCGTTTAAAATGCCCCAAACATATACAAAGAAGAAAACATAAGTAAATTATAGTGTAAACGATCTTCAACGCTGTATGAGATGTGTTGAATAAAAAAAATTACATACCGCGCAGCCGAGGAAAAATACAAAATCCCGAAATCGGTCATCTTTCAAAGAATTAATGGCCGAAAATCATCATTAGATGCAATTGGGTCAGGGGGAGCACCCTTACTTCTAAAAACGACTGAAGATGAAATAGTTAAATGTATAATTACTCGTGCGAACATGGGATTACCCTGCGACAAACATGAGCTTAATGAACTTGTTGGAGAACATGTAAAAAACAGCGGAATAAAAACTCCATTCAAGGACGATACCCCAGGTGAGGACTGGTACTTGGGATTTATGAAGCGCCACTCGGAGATAACTTTAAAAAAACCAGAACATGCAAAAATTGAGAGCTCGAGTTCTGAGGAGTCAGAAAATGAAAAAATCATCGAATATGATGAGGATAGCCCATGGAATGAGGAGTTTGATGACAACGATGACCATGAGCAATTAGAACCTGTTGGTTCCAAAACACGTAATGAAGGCCAGTTTCTCCTGATACAATTAAAAGGAAGTAACAGACTATTAGTTACCTTCACAAATGTTTGTGTTATAGAGTCCGTTGGAGAAAACAACGAAATTCAAGTGGTGCTATTGAAAAGTATGGACACCACAAAAACAACTTTTGCATTGATGCCGACTGAAATAAAATGCACGACTGGATCGCACGAACTTGCTCTTATGTAAAAGTACTTTGGAATTTAAGATACATTTTATAATTATAAAACATGAATTTAAAATTAAATTGCCGTCTGATTTCTAGAAAAGTATGAATTTATGCAAACAAACTTTAAAAAATCGTTTTATTATTAAATAAATAAATTTTTTATATAAGAAATTTCTATAAAATTTTTCAAAAAAAAAATGTGGGATGCGAATTTTAAGTATTTAATAATATTGATTTTTGGAAATAATTTCAAAAAATAATCGTACATAGGTTTTGAAGATATTGATTTTTCAAAAAAAAATTTTTTTCAAAAAAACCCAACAAATAATTTTTCGAATATTTTTATAAACAATATTATTTTAAACTTAGGGGGACTCCTGCTGAAAATTTTTGGTTAAAATCGTTAGAGCCGTTAATGAGAAAGTCGAAAATCAAAAAAACGGTTCTATGACAGGTACCGTTAATAACATTTTGCCCCAAAATTTTTTTTTACCAAAACGTAGTCCATGTCCATAATATCACACCTAATTTTTTTTATCAAAATCGTTAGAGCCGTTTTCGAGATAAATAAGATTTTTCATTACGGGTGTATGGGGGGTACCGTTAGTTTTAGAGCTAAAAAAAAAAATTTCAATTTCCCCTCTAGGGAATCACCGAAGACCCATAACTACCGAGTTTGAAGAAAATAGGTCCAGTGGCTTAGGCTCTAGATCGAGGTACAGACATACAGACAGACAGACAGATAGACAGACAGACAGACAGACAGACGGAATTGCCGGACCCACTTTATTCGTCTTCGCTATCATCGTAATGTCAACTTTGATCAAAATCTCGAGTTCGATTTTTTTTTCCAAATGCAGAACTTGCCCTATAGTACCTATATCGCAAGTAAAAAGGACAGTTCTTTTGGGAGATATACTTGGAATTCTACCAAATCCAACTCTTAATATGTTAAAAGCACGTATTTACTACAAATTTAAGAAAACCATCAATGTAAAAGTAAATTGAAGAATGAAAACATTATTTTCTTTTAATAACTGCATACCTAGGTACCTGTATCTTGTTCCTAACAAAAAGCTTTGAAAGCATAAAATTAAATATAATTTTTTTAGTAAAAATACTTTTGTTTTTATTTAAAAAATATATTAAGGTCCTTTTTCAATTCTTTTTTGATGGGTAATATTCATTTTATGGGGTAAATGTAAACATTGCGAGTAGGAATAAGGATACTTGAGACTGGGAACTTTTTTTACGACTTTTTTCATGGTTTTATGGTTTTTAATGGCTTTTTGGGTTTTAATGGCTTTTTAAACGTTTTATTTTTCTTTGTTTTTCTTTTTTGTATGACCCTTTTTATATTGGTTTTTGTTGGCTGTGTTTTTTATTGCTTTTTAAATGTTTGGTTTTTGTGTTGAAAAAAAAAAAAGAAAGTATTTTGACATTGTCATTGAGGATCGGTATTGGAAAATATCAGTCAAGTGCATTTTTTAAAATGTACTGTTGCCCGTTGATGTTTTTCAAGTATCTCGTTGCAGATAGGGATAAATATACATCTGTTTGTCATCAGATATACGGACTTTTTACATGAGGACTTTGACCTACATAGTGCGATAGGATTTGGTGGTGGTTGTTTTTAACACGTCGTACTGTTGCTGTCCGGTTGTGTGTTTCAAGTGTCGTTGTAGCTAGGAACATATTATTTGTATAGATATTTTTGTTTGTCATCAGGTATGCTGACTGTGTTTAGATGAGGGCATCGGTCCAGTCGGATATTTTTAATAGATTTTTTATTGTTTTGTTTTTTCTCTGCGGTACGAGGCTGCTGGTTTTTTGTTGATTTGTTTCGGGGGTGGGTGAATTATGGATTGGTTAAAGAAGATGTGGTGCATTATGAAAGAAAGAGATCTTTTGTGGAGTTTTAATTGGTTTTTGTATATTGAGGATCGGTATTAGGTAATATATGTCAAGTGAATTTTATGCACTGTTGAAGCTAGAAACATATGTGTTTTATTTTATGACTTTTTAGATGAGGGCATCGATCGAGTGCGTTAGAATTTGGTGGTGGTTGAGGGTTAAAATTGATATGAATTATGTGGTGTTTTTTTTCTTTTTTTTTTTAAGGAATATAATGATAAGGGTAATGAGGTGTGAGTAGTTTTGTTATACGTGTTCGTTTCTATATTTTTGTATAGCGTGTACTACTTATATGATGTTAAAATTAGGAGATGATGTTGCTTGTGCGCCATAACGTGTTGTATGGTTCCGCTCGCTATTTTGAGTGTAAGAAAAACTATTGATGTGATGATGTCGTCCCATAATGAAGTTTTTAAACAAAGAACAGTTACACGCGATTATTTCCATTGTCTGTCCAATATGCCCCATACCGACTAGATCAGATTGCCATAATCATCAAGCCCATTGATAATGAGGAAGATGAATAAGAAAACTCCACATGAGAAATAATAGCAAGCAAGCCGATATACCCAACACTTGAGTTTTTCATTTATAACTGCCCCTATCGTTAAGTCTCGAAATTATTAATATAAGGAATGTACGCCGTAGAAAAGCAATCAATTAAGAGAAGTATATGTATTTGGTCACTTGGCGAAATACGACTACAATCAATAACTTCACTTATGAAACTCCAATGGAAATAATTTGAAATTACTTGAAGTCAATCATCCAATAAATTAAAAATTTTATTTGATTTTCTAAAGTCTAAAGATGAATAAGAAAAATTCCATATCATGAATTTTTTCACCATGAAGCAACAAGCAAGTAAGCTGATATTCTCAACACTTTTAATTTCATAATAAAATTCAGAAGATTTAATTACCGAAACAAGGAAACAAAATGGGGGACATTAATTGGGGAATTCAACACTTGACACAAAATAATTTTTAGAAAAGGCACGTTCCTCTTAACAAAGAGGAGGTTTAATACTTTAGGAATAGGAATTTATAATCATAAAAAAAAACCAAGCTCATCATAAAAAAAAAAATCCCGTTCCCAATGACAATCATGAAATACATATTTGTGGAAAAAAGCACTCAAGAGTATAAAACTAGGTCTTTCTTTAGTTTTTAATTCAGTTGTATTCCAACACAAAAAGTGAACGTCAGTTTAAAAATAATTATACGTAAATTTCAAAAAAAAAATGTCTTCCTTATTAAAAAAAATACGCGCTAACGCTAATGTTTTTGCTGACAAGCAAATTAATAAACCATTGACCAGCTTGAAAAATTTAACGCTAAAAAAGCGTTATAATATTGTTAAAGCAAAACGATGCACAACGCGCTACGGTCAGCAAATTTTGCTGGAGTTAGAAAACTCATCGGTCTTCTTGCCAAAAAGATGTGCTGGGCAATTTGACGACGATGACATCGCGGAGCTCCCCAATTTGGCGTTAGAGGTCGTCGAGCCCTGGGACCAATCATTCAAGTTGGATTTTCACGAGAAAATCCAGCAAAAACAACAACAACAACAACATCAGCAACAGCAGCATCAACCACAACTTCAACAACAACAACAACAACAGCAGCAGCAGCAGCAACAACAACAACAACAACAACCGAAAGAAAAAGTGGAGGTAAAACTTCCTACCGGCAGCAAAACAAAAAATAAAGAGGAATTTTTAGTTCCTCTTAGTCAAAAACATATTTTTTATAACTCCTTATATTAAATAAAATTTTTCTTGATTCTAACTTCAAAACATTTTTTTTTGTTCTTATTGTCGTTCATTTTCCTCTTGGTTTTGCTATATGCTAAATGCATATGATATGCGTTTCTCTATCTATTAGTTTTCTCATTGAAACGTATAGAATAGAAAAAATATGTTTTTAATACCTTAAAATAAATAAAAAAAAATTGAATTGAATTGTTTTTTATTATTTTTTTTGTTTGGTTTTGGTTTTTCTCAAGATTATGTTGTTTTTCTGTTTGTTACTTTTCTAGCGAATCCAGATAATCAGCGAGTTGGAGACAAAAATTAAGCGGTTCGACCTAATGGGTAGAAAAATCCAATTCAGGATTAAACCCATTCCAGAGAGGGAAGAACCAACGTCATGGATCAGGGAAGCAGTCAACGACATGTTTAAACATGCGCTAAAGGATGTCAGCCCTGCAGATAAAGTAGGAATTACTTTTTGCGGGAAGAGTTTCAGTGCTGAACGAGGAAATGGATGGATCAACTTTAAAGATTGTGCAAATGTGAAATTTAGCGACGTATGGGAGATGATTGCTAAGATCTTTCAGAGCAATTCGGAAGGTTTGAGCACGGATGATTTTTCTTTGACCATAACGTCGGTTAAGCTCCCTTCAGGAACAGGAAAAGTCCAAAGTGGGAAATATAATACATTCACTGAGGAATGCATTAATCGCCGAGGCATAATCAGCATAAAAAACAATGACAATTTATGCTTGCCTCGCGATTTAGTTGTGGGTAAAGTGTATGCAGATAAGGAAAACAACCTAAAGGCAAAAATCAGACGAGACATTGGGAAAATTCAATCCCAAAGAGCCCTTCAACTTATAAATGATGCACACATAAGTGTACCGACTGAAGGTTGTGGAATTCCGGAGCTGAAAATATTCCAAAATCATTTAAAGGAATATAAGGTGACTGTGTACGAGTATGGGTCAAAGGGACAAAAGGTGATATTTGAAGGATTTCCCGCTCAAGATGCTGAAGAAAAGAAGAGCATTAATTTGCTTTATTATAACAATCATTTTAATGTTATAACATCGTTAACTGCTGCATTTTGTTGTGGATATTATTGTGAAGATTGCCATGTCCCATACAATTCAAAAAGTCAGCATAGATGTAAACGATCCTGCCCACAATGTCAAAACACACCAAGCTGCCTCAGAAATGAAAAAGAAATCATGTGTGAAGATTGCAATCGAAATTTTAGAGGAAAAAACTGTTTCGACAATCACAAAGCGAGCAATTCAACAGGTAAAAATTCAATTTGTGAAAAAATGCAAAAATGTCTTTTATGCCTCAAAACATACGGAGGAAGTCGCCAACATATCTGCGATGAATATTTCTGCAAGATGTGTAGTAAACATGTAGCAAAAGATCACATGTGCTTCATTCAGCCAGATAACAAAACACCAGCATGTAAAGGCATCCTGTACATCTTTTATGATTTGGAGAGTCGCCAAGAGAGAGTAATAGGCGAAAAAATGATAACGATTGCAAGCGAAGCATTAGCTACTCCGATAAAATTGCATGAACCCAATTTATGTGTTTTTCAACAAAAGTGTGATCACTGTTTACATGTTCCAAATTTGTACTTCTGTCAAAAGTGTAATCTATCGCTAAACATAATTAAGGAAAAAGAAGACGAAAGTGTTGTAGCTCAATTTCTGAAACACATACTTCATGTTCGGCAAAAGTTTAAAAAAGTAGTTGTGATAGCACATAATGGGCAATCCTACGATCACCAATTTGTGTTAAATTACATATTGGAACATACAAAATTGACCCCAATATTAATCATGCGAGGAAGTAAAATTATATTAATGGAAATTGCAAATATAAAGTTCTTAGATTCATTAAACTACTTTCCGATGGCTCTTTCAAAACTCCCCAAAGCATTCCAACTTTCACCTGTTTTAAAAAAAGGTTATTTTCCGCATTTTTTCAATATAAAGGAAAATGCTAAATACATCGGGAAGCTACCTGCAATAGAATACTACAGTCCGGATTCCATGAAAGCTGAAGATCGTGACGACTTTTTAAAATGGTATGCGGAACATCAAAACGATAGCTTTGACATGGAGCGTGAACTAGTAGAATATTGCATTAGCGATGTTAAAATTTTGGCTGAGACTTGTTTAAAGTTTAGGCAATTGTTCCTCGATCAAAGCAATGTTGAACCATTTTTGGAAGGAACAACAATAGCATCAGCTTGTAACCTCGTGTTCAGACGGAACTTTCTGCAACCAAATACAATTGGGCTTATACCTAAAAACGGGTATAGGTGCACAGATAATCAATCAACAGTTGCAATCAAATGGTTGATTTGGGAGCAAAAGAAGCGAAAAATTGACATAAAGCATGCCGCTAAAGGGACAGAACCGGTAGTAAATGGGATTAAAGTCGATGGATTTTGTGAAGAAACGAAACAGATTTTCGAGTTCCATGGTTGTTTTTATCACGGTCATCCTACTTGTTTAAAACATAAACGAGACGAGCCTTTATCAGAAGACAAATACGACACCCTGAATCAAAGATATGAGAGAACATTAGCCAAAACAACACGATTAAGGTCATTTGATTACGAAGTAATTGAAATGTGGCTCTGTGAATTTCAGACTCAACAAAAATTCCTAAATAATGAAGAACTCAATTTCTTGGATGATCATCCATTAATACAGAACACACCTTTGAATCCTCGAGATGCTTTTTATGGTGGACGGACAGGAAATACATTTAATTACTATAAATGTAAGGAGGGGGAAAAAATAAAATACATAGACGTATGTTCTCTTTACCCCTGGGTTTGCAAAAATGGGAAATTCCCTGTTGGTCACCCAAAAATTCACACTGCTAACGATGATATTTGCTCTGCTTTGGAACTCGAGGGTATAAATGGACTCGTAAAATGCAAAATTCTTCCGCCAGAAAATTTAGTTCATCCGGTCTTACCTATGAAGCAAAATAATAAGCTGATGTTTTCCTTATGTAGAACTTGCAGTAGTAAAAAAACTCAAGAACAAATCTGCACTCATTCTGATGACGAAAGAGCATTACTTGGAACCTGGGTAATCGAAGAAGTTGTGAAAGCAGTTGAAACGGGGTATAAGCTACTTGCTGTTTTTGAAATTTGGGAATATGATGTTACTCAGTATAATCCAGATACAAGTTCCGATGGTCTATTTACTCGTATGATGAATACATACCTAAAAATAAAACAAGAAGCATCAGGATGGCCGAGTACATGCACATCTGAAGAAGATAAAAACAAATATGTTGCTGATTTTCTAGAAAAGGAAAATATAGAGCTAGAGTTTTCTGAAATAGAAAACAATCCTGGGAAAAGATCACTAGCCAAACTTATTTTGAGTTCTTTTTGGGGTAAATTCTTGTATCTTGAACAAACCTTCAGATCTGTATCTTCTGCTAACTCATCCTTCTATTGAAGTCTTGCATATTTTACCAATCAATGAAGACAATATTGTGGTTAATTTTGAGTTGAAAGAAGAAGCTGCTGACTCCCTCCCCACGGTAAATGTTTGTATTGCCGCATATACAACAACACAAGCCCGTCTTAAATTGTACACTTACTTGGAAAAACTTAAAGAAAAAGTTCTCTACTATGATACTGATTCCGTTATCTATGTAAGCTGTCAAGGAGAACCGGATCCTCCTACTGGAGAATTTATAGGTGATATGACTGACGAATTAGAGAGCTATGGTCAAGGGAGTTACATCACTGAATTTGTTAGTGGCGGTCCAAAAAATTACGCCTATAAAGTCTACAGCACTAAGGATAATAGTGAACACATTGTGTGTAAGGTAAAGGGCATCTTCCTGAACTATGAATCATCCCAAAAAATTAATTTTGATTCAATAAAAGAAGCGGTATTAAACTTTTCTGCAGAATATGATGACAGCATAGTTATTAAGTCTAATAACATAAGACGAACCAGAGAACATCAAGTGATTACTGTGGAAGAGGTTAAGACATATAAACCCAAAGCAGAAAAACGTCGTTTTCTCGAAGATCATAGTTCCGTACCGTACGGTTTTAAAAGACATTATTCTAGTTGATGAAATAAAAAAATATATACATACATATACACAAGATTTGTTGTTTTATTTATTAATTGTATTTATTTTACAACAGGTTTGCTTGTCTTATGAACTTGCTTAAAAGATAAACATTTTGAAGGGCGCAACATTTTCCATGGCTTAGGCATTTTATTTGATTAGGAAAAATTCTTCGGAGTTCCTTTAAACTTGGACAGCTGTAGATATCTTCTAGGTTAATGACTTCTATGTTTTCGCTATTGAGTAATTCTCTAAGCCATTGCGATTTTTCAGTTCCTTTAACGTAAACAACTCCACTTTGGATTTGTTCTCGAAGAAATATCTTTACTCGAGAAAAATTTGTAAACCCACTATTCCAGGTTAACCCATGATAATTTTGATATAACCAACTTGCCTGCCTTCTAAGTGGTGTGGACAGAAGATTTAAATTAAATGGAGAATTAACAATGAAATGATGATGGTGGTCATTATGAAATACAGCGATTTCTTTCAAAATGAAGCCATTGTTAAATACTCCAAATCCTTGAAAGTCTACAATATAGGTATTCATATTTAAGATACGTTCTTGATAAACTCACTTTTTCTACTGACAAGCTTACAATAATGATGACAATAAAATTAAGTGAGTTTGTTAACTTCTCCTGTTAAGGGATTATACTTAATTATACGATCATGAAGTATAAGGCAATACATAGTTGTTGAAGCTGGAACTGGAATTGTTGTCTTAAGCTCAATTTTTACATCTACTGGTCCTGTTTTAATTGATTCATTTTGACGGGAACAATCAATCACCATTATTGGGGCGATATCCTTAAAGTCTTGTCGAGATAAAAGTGGTTGTGATTGTTTCTGATAATATGAGTGTTGAAATTTACTGTACATTTCATAGAGAATGGCATACCGGTCTAGCTCATATTTAAGATTTAAATCTTCACGAGGGTAAGATTCAGAGTTTAAATGCACCTTTATATTGCTAACTTCGCAATGGTCGAATTTGCTGGCATCCTTGGTTCGTTGGTTTTTTTTATCGGTTTGTAGAGCAATAATAACATATCTTGGCTTCTCAAGTTGACTTGAAGTTTTAACTGTCCATACATGATCAGTGTTAGTTGGTAGTGTTGGGTATTCGTACATTTCCCAATTTCGAAAATGAATTTGAATTGGATTTAACTGAATTTGTTTCAATAATGTAAGTTTATTTGAATCGGATAATGTTATATGAGGAACTCTCCATTGCAACTTAAAAATTGAAAGTTTTAATTCTTCGTCAGAATAGTAGGCATTCTCATTACTTCGAGTACGAATTAGAATCAATTTATGTCTTGCATTTACTATAATCTTTTTATAGTCTTCAGCAAATCCCAAAAGATTTTTTAGTGGTATGCAAAAATTAAAAGTACCTGATACAGGTGTAACGGTGGAGTTTCCAGTCCATGAAGCATTTTCTAAGCTTTTACTTTCATTCTCATTCAATGATATATAATTTTTCAATGATGTTGTAATGCCAACGTTTTTGTTGCTCTCAATGTCCACTCCATTTAGCTCATAATGTATTTCTTCAAAAAGAAATGCCATAGCATTATTTGCTAATTTCCCAGTAGAAGAAGGCTTTCCATCTGATTTTGTTAGACTTCCTTCTATATAAATGTAGCTTTCACAGGGTAAAATGCACAAGTCCTGTTGTTGTATAGGGATACGAATTTCATCACTTGGATTGAAGGACTGGAGGAATGGCGAGTAACTATGGTACTCAAACTTAGATATGCTGTAATCATAGCTCGGTCCATGAGTAATATTTAATATTTCGTTCATATTGCTCATTATTTTAGTTTAAATCCTAATGCAAGAAAATAGGTTTTGTTTTCAGATGAAAGTTCTGGTCTTGATAGTGTTGCTGTTGTATTAGGACTAAATGAATGATAACCTTTGGTATCTATTTTATAATAACTATTATAGATCAACATTATTGTGATTTTGGGGTTAAATGCAATCGCACAGTTATTCTTTCTCCCCTGAAGTTTATCAAGTCACCGTCTTGGTCCACGAGTTTTAATGTTAGACTGCTTATTCGTTTGACGTTCACAGGTAAATAGATGACATTTCTGGGAACTTCTATAATTTTATACCCTGCCCCAGTTTCTGGGGAAAATTCATGTATAGTATGTACAGGACTATTGTTAAAATAGGAGCCAGTAATGATATTACACTCAACTCGTATTATATTCACCTTATTTATATCAACAGGTAAATCCGACAAATGTAACACATCGGAGTCAAGAATACATTTACTGAAACCCAGTAATTTTCCAATAGTTCTATCCTTATTAAAATATATTTTCTCGTTGCTTTCGATTTCAGACATCATTGTGTTATTATTTGCTTCTATTCTAACTACAGCCGTAGAATTTCGCAATAATAATTCTTCGGAAATAAATTTTGCAATGTCATCAATTTCATAGGTCCCAGTTGGTATTTCAATTTCATATTCCCCTATATGGAACAAATTGTTACGCTCATCTACATTCGGTATAGAGTTGTAGGTTTGAAAATCAATCAATCCACAAACGTAATACTGATCCAGGTTCAAAGGTGGAAAGTATTCAGCAGATAGATAGGAACTTCTTCCGCTTAGCGTAAGTGTCAACGCCATGGTGATAAGAAAAACAATGAAACCATTTTTAAATAAAACTGTTTATTTATTTAAAATAACAATCATATAAAAATCTTAAACACAAATGACCACAATTAAAAGAGTCATAACTTTGATAATTAGAATAATTATAATTAAGTTTTTCACCCAAATAATTTATTATTTCAATAGGAGGTTGAAGATTTCCAAAGCTATCAAAATATTCAGTTTGGCTACCTCTTTTATTATACGCTACCTAGTGTGTCCCAGGACCTGTTGAGCAATCAAGATTGACAATCCCACACTCATTTTTTAAAGGTCCAGTCGTTGGTAAATTATCACGCATGAAAACTCCTCGAAAATTTGGAATTAAATTGGTTGCAAAATTTTTCAAGTCTATTTCATTTAATGCACGATTGGGTAGCGAACCTAGAAGTTTTTTTCCTGTGGATTTAAATAAAGCCCCAGTCCTTTTTTATAAGGTTTAAGGTGTAAGCCATGTCCAACTGCAATCGATTCCATTTTTTCATTATGACGTTTTTTCTCCTCCAGATCTTTTTTAGCAATACTAATATTATTGACAGCTTTGGCTACTCCTGCAGCGCCTCCTGTTAAAGCTCCAAGAGCCGAAAGTCCAGCAAATAAAGGAACGAGGAAAGGAAGTACTCCACCAAGTTTTGGTACTGAAATAACTCGCGGTGTCTTAATGTTATCACTGTTTTTTCTAACAGTTTTCTTAGCCGATGATAATGCTATTTTAATTGCATTTTCTATGTTGAATGGTTTTTTACGTTTGAGATTATTTCCAATAATCTTAATTACTTTCCTCAATGAGACTTGTTTAGTCTTGCTATCTTTTTTAGACTTCTTAACACCGTTTTTATGCTCTGAACAACTCGTTTTTAGCTGATTTCTAGCCTTTTTGTCTGTATTCTTAGAGCACCCCATGCCTAATTTTACTTTTGCCTTCATAAGATTGGTAACCAATAGTGCATTTGCACGTTCAGCTATACTAGCGTCCTTGGATTTTACTCGTTGCCAAGCTTTTTCAGATAAAATCTTATCAGCTATATGCCGATCACTTGTATTTGTAAATTTAGAATAAGATATATCATGCTGTTTGCACGCTTGATCAAGCAAATTAATCCCTGGATCCCTTCGAGCTAAACGTTCTTGAAGTTTTGTTCCAGGTCCACAGTATTGATAACCAGGTAGATGTAGTTCGAGTGGTAGTTTGTTTATTACAGTGTTTAATAAACCTTCCCCTTTCACAATGTTTCGCTGACTGTTGCAATTTTTTAAATAATCAATCATTTTATATTATCATCTTTACGTTGCGAGAGATGAAAACGATATGACGGGTTTCGAATATAAACTTCGCATATAAAAGTTATTATTTAGTTTTTATCAATATGCGATTCGTTAAACAACAATACCAATTACCAGTAAAAAATATGGAATTGGCTAGCAATATTGAAACAAAAAACATGGTAAACTGTTTCCATATAGTATAAGGGGGTTAATTACTGGTCCCTCAAACTGTGGAAAAACAAATGTTATGATGAGTTTACTCCTACACCCAAACGGCTTGAAATTTGAAAATATCTATATATATTCTAAATCTCTACATCAACCGAAGTATGAGTTTTTGCGAAAAGCCATAAAACCAGTGAAAAATATGGGTTTTTTTTACATTTTCCAATAACAGTGATGTTATTCAACCCGAAGACGCTAAGCCAAATTCTATATTCATCTTTGACGATATTGCCTGTGAAAAACAAGACACAATTCGAGTGTATTTTAGTATGGGACGACATCATCACATCGATAGTTTTTATTTGTGCCAAACATATACAAGAATACCGAAACACTTAATTCGAGACAATGCGAATTTTCTAATTATCTTCAAACAGGACGATATGAATTTAAAACACGTTTATAATGATCATGTCAATTCGGATATGACATTTAAAATGTTTCAAAAGGTATGTGCAGAATGCTGGAACACAAATTATGGTTTTTTGGTAATTGATAAGGACAGCCCTTTGAATGAAGGTCGTTATAGAAAAGGCTTTGACTGCTTCCTCAAGTTATAAAATAGACAACATTTTTGATTTTTGCATCATATGAACAGTTATGTTCTATAAGAGCAGTACAGAGCAGTTCAGTGAGCAGATTATAGCAGTAAAAAGCGGTTCAAACCAGTTTGAGACGCAGTATTTAACAGTTAAGACCAGTAACTACAATATAAAATTCAGTTTGAAAACCATCGAAAGGCTTTTCCAACAACTTCGAGTCTTATTTTTCAACTGCATTTGTATGAAGAAATAAATCTTAGAATATGATTAACATAGACGAAAAACTAACAAAGGAGCTTATTAAAACCACCGATGCTCTGCGAAAGAAATACAAAGCTCTAAGGACTGGTAGAGAAGCTTACGAAACCGAAATTGAGGAAACTCTAAGACCCATTACCAGACCCCTTAATGAGTTAGTGAAAAAATCAAACACAAAACAAGAAGAACAAAATCAAAATTACTTTATTGAAAGTCCTATTAACAAAACAAAACGCAAATTTAAACAACAGCAAGTACAAGAAAATGAATTTGAAAGCCCAGCAAAGGAAAAATATTTAAGAGATGAATTCATCACACCAAACACTTTTATTAACAGTTCACCTGAATTAACTGATAGCATCACCCCAAAACGACCAAAGAAAAGCCTTAACCACCGTAACTTTTCAGAGCTCATATTACAAGAAGAATTACATGATACACCTAAAAAATACGTAGATTTGTTTATAAATAATTCAAACACGCTTGATAAAACGTATGGGGTATATTCAAAAGATGAGAAGTGGTACATTGGAAATGGTGAATTAATCATTCTTGGAAAAGATATACAAATAAAAAATAAAACCTTTGAAGGAACAAATGGTTTGTATGAGCTTATATTTAAGAAAATACCAGATAAAAGCATCTACACTGATGAAGATTTAAAAAATTACAAGACCATATTATATGAAACAAATACACATAGGGTTGGACATGATTCACACGGACAAATACGTGGCAATCGGGGTCATAAGTATACGAAAATAATTAAGAAATTATTAGGATTCAATACAAATACTTCTAATAATCCAACACATTCACTATCAACACCACAATCGGGAAATGGATTGATGCAATTATCAAAACTGAAAAAGGACTATATATTTTGGGATAACCCTAATGAGCTTGTAGATCGAATGAGACTTCTCATTGCTTCACAACAAGCTGGAAATAACAATCATTCTAACGAAATTGTGTCAATTATTGAAGAACTTAAAGAAGCCGATATTATCGAATAAAAAAATGAGTGTTGATAAATTTGGTCGTTATTCATATAGGACCCCACCTAGGGGTCCAAGAGGCAAACAAGGAGAGCCGGGACCGCAGGGCGAGTCAGGATTGCCTGGACCACCTGGCGAGGGATTTCTCAAAACAGAAAACGGTGATTACAACATAAATGGAAAACGATTAAAAAACATTCAGGAACCTGAAGAACAAGGAGACGCTGTTTCCAAAAGCTATGTTGATCAGCAAACTGGTCAATTAAGACAAAGCTTTCAAATCGAAATTGAAAAATACTTTAACAAGGGAAAACATATCATGTCTAATGTCTACTTAAAATCAATTTAGTCTTTACTTAAATACCTAGGTGAACAGTCATTAAATCGCGATGCCCAAAATAAACCCCACATTGATTTTTGATCAAATCTTAAAATTCGTTATTAAAAATAAGAACATCTTACTAGACGAACATCATACGGAACTTTTGAACTGCATGGTCTTCTTGAAACGATTTATCAATGTATCTTCGACAACATCTGATTATGGTTGCCATTTTCCTACCTGCCCTTGGTCTTCAAATTTATGCAAAGAAGGACCAGATACATGTGCATGCTATATGGTTGAAAATAGGTTGATAAGAATTAAAAAAATAATGTCGTTGTATGAAAGATTAAAATAAATATTTTTAAAAATAATGTTTCTTATTTACTTTATTTTGAATTCAGTTTCCATTCATAATTCAAACGAAAAACATGTCTTCTTTTAAAATTAAATTAGTCATTGATGATCTTCTAGCCTTTTTAAAATCCAACCAACATATCATACATGAGGCACACTTTTCAGAAGCTATGAATTGTATTTTGTTTGTAAAGAGATTCGAAAAGGATGATTATATTATGTCACCAAATAAATTTCATTTCCTGAACTGTGCTTCAAACTGGTCACCAAACTTGTGCTATGAAGGACCAGATACTTGTGCATGTTTTCAAATTAAAATAAAAATTAATAAAATTAAGAGAATTGTAAATTTTTATAAACAAATCTTAAATGAATAAACTAATAAAAAGGTAAAATGTTTTGTTGTTTTAATCATTCTGTGAAAAGATGAGTAAAAGAGACGTTGTCGAAGAACTGCATAAGTCAGCAAGAAGAAATTTCCAAAAAAGGCGAGTCATTATCAAGGGGCTTGATGATTTATGGCAAGCTGATCTAGTAGAAATGGGGGCATATTCAGCAGATAATGAAAATAATCGATATCTTCTTACGGTAATTGATACATTTTCTAAATTTGCTTGGACAGCTCCTATTAAAAATAAAACCGGATCGAGTGTCACTGAAGCTATGGAAAATATATTAAATAAAGGCCGCATTCCCAACAATTTACAAACAGATGACGGGAAAGAATTTTTCAACACTACTTTTCAAAGTCTTATGAAAAAACTTCACATCAATCATTATTCAACATTTTCACCTCTTAAAGCTTCGATTGTCGAACGATTTAATCGCACTTTGAAAAACCTTATGTGGAAAGAGTTCAGTGCTAATGGTTCATACTGTTGGATAAATATGATAGATACACTAACTAAAAAGTACAACAATTCAAAACATCGCACTATTAAAATGAAGCCGTCCAAAGTCAATGCTACAAATGAAAAGCAAATACTTTCAACTATATATGATCACATCAGAATTCATATTACTCCAAAGTTCAAGGTGGGAGATTTTGTAAGAATTAGTAAATACAAGCATGTATTTGATAAAGGATACACACCGAATTGGACAACAGAAATCTTTAAAATAACCAAAGTTCAACATACAAATCCAGTTACATATCTGTTAGAAGACTATCAGGGAAACCCCATAAAAGGCGGGTTCTATGAGCTTGAACTACAAAAATCTAAGTTTCCCGATACTTATCTAATCGAAAAAGTGCTGCGAAGGAAAAAAGATCAATTATTTGTAAAATGGCTTGGTTTTGCATCCGATCACAATTCATGGATACCTATTTCAAAAGAAAATAAATAAAAACCATCTTTTATGTATATTATTAAAATAAAAAGCTTTATTTTATTACAATGATTTCAATTTACTTTTATTTAAGATATATTCATACTCATTTCATTTAAAAATAGCAACCGTAGACCCTAACACACCACCGTGCGCCCATCTGCGCACAAGCAACCACCAATCTTTTAATTCAAACATCAAACAATACATCATCCCCAAGGCACACCATTAAAACAAAAATAGAAACAAAAACATATCCCTTCTCATCGTTACTCATTTAAATTCAAACTCCAACACACACACTTCTCGCTAGTACACACCACATAATTCATATCAATTTTAACCCTCAACCACCACCAAATTCTAACGCACTCGATCGATGCCCTCATCTAAAAAGTCATAAAATAAAACACATATGTTTCTAGCTTCAACAGTGCATAAAATTCACTTGACATATATTACCTAATACCGATCCTCAATATACAAAAACCAATTAAAACTCCACAAAAGATCTCTTTCTTTCATAATGCACCACATCTTCTTTAACCAATCCATAATTCACCCACCCCCGAAACAAATCAACAAAAAACCAGCAGCCTCGTACCGCAGAGAAAAAACAAAACAATAAAAAATCTATTAAAAATATCCAACTGGACCGATGCCCTCATCTAAACACAGTCAGCATACCTGATGACAAACAAAAATATCTATACAAATAATATGTTCCTAGCTACAACGACACTTGAAACACACAACCGGACAGCAACAGTACGACGTGTTAAAAACAACCACCACCAAATCCTATCGCACTATGTAGGTCAAAGTCCTCATGTAAAAAGTCCGTATATCTGATGACAAACAGATGTATATTTATCCCTATCTGCAACGAGATACTTGAAAAACATCAACGGGCAACAGTACATTTTAAAAAATGCACTTGACTGATATTTTCCAATACCGATCCTCAATGACAATGTCAAAATACTTTCTTTTTTTTTCCAACACAAAAACCAAACATTTAAAAAGCAATAAAAAACACAGCCAACAAAAACCAATATAAAAAGGGTCATACAAAAAAGAAAAACAAAGAAAAATAAAACGTTTAAAAAGCCATTAAAACCCAAAAAGCCATTAAAAACCATAAAACCATGAAAAAAGTCGTAAAAAAAGTTCCCAGTCTCAAGTATCCTTATTCCTACTACTATTGCGGTAACCAACTTTTCAAGTGAATAATTCAAATGAAATTTATATCTGTTTACTTTAACCCCATAGGCGATCTCCTAGCACTTAGGGAACAGGAGTTAGTTGTCCACATTTACCCCAGAATTTTAAAAAGTTTTGGGGAAAATGTAAACAAGGAAGGGGTAAATGTAAACACTGTCCAAAATCGTGTTTGTGTTTTTATGCATTTATTTATACTTAATAAGTAGAATACTAGTTTTCTAATTATATAATATCCGTTTTCAAAAGTTAAAAAAAAATTAAAATTTAATACATTTATATTTTCTGAAAAAATATTTCTCTAAAAAATGCAAAAACTGTCCACATTTACCCCAACCGACCCTATATCTATAAATCGGAACATAGACTTTTATTTATTCGCTGTTACACAATATTTGGCGACGAGGAAAACAATAAGTAAATTGTGTTAATTATTTAATTCTTTAAAAAAAAAAAAAAAAAAAACAAAAACCGACACGAGTGAATCGAAAAAATTACATTAAATATTAAAACGGTATCGAAATCGCGTGCTTAAACGATGCCAGAAAACAAACCAACTACTGCTACAACTGTTTACGCAGCACCCATTGGAAATATAGAAGCTTTCATCGTAGGAGACGATGACTTTGATGAATACTTGGAACGAATTGACCACATTTTTATTTTGAATAACATTGGGGATGAAAAAAAAGTTTCATATCTGATAAGTATTGCGGGTAAAGATTTCTATGAAAAAACTAAGAAAATTCTATCGCCAAAGCATACAACAGATTATTCTTACGTAGAGCTAACTAAGATTTTAAAGAGTCATTTCAAACCAGTGCGAAACGTACGTGCGGAGAGATTTAAATTTATGTGTCGCAAAATGGAAGAAGGAGAAACAATTCGAGATTTCATAATAGAACTGAAAATGCTGGCGGAAACATGTGAGTTTGGTAGCTTTTTAGACCAAGCGCTTACTGATAAACTCATTTGGTCGATCAAAGATGAGCAAATTCAGAAAAAATTAATTGACATGCCTTTAACAAAAAAATTTACGGACATTTGTGAAACCGCGCTTTTGATGGAAATGACAACAAAAGATGTAAAAGCCATTCAGTCAAGAGAGACGCCATCATCAAACCAAAATTGGATTAAGAGAGAGGGAACTAACCGTTACGAACATCGAACTGCAAGAGGAGCAAGAGTTCCAGTTACGAACACGAGAGAGAATAGCAGCAACAAAAAAAAAATCACCAACAAATGGATCGGCGAGCAGCTCAAGTGCAATGTTACCGTTGTCATCAATGGGGTCATATAGCAAATACATGCAATAGACAGAGACAGTATTATAATAAAGAGAATGTTAATAAAGGTGTAAATAAGAACCGTTTTATGAATAGAAACAACTCTAATATGAACCTTATTGAAGGTAACGATGATAAAGATGAGGATGATGACGAGTTTTTGCTTTCAAATTTAAGCTTATGTAATATAGGTAGAATTAATGGTGATGAGCAAAAATCAGTAATTGTACAAGCAGATGTTAATTCTAAGTTATTGAAAATGGAAGTGGACAGTGGGGCATGTCTTTCAGTAATTTCAGAGATAACCTTTAGAAAGTTTTTTAGTGATTGTGTTCTACAACGTGTTGATGAAAAGCTTAAAGTTGTAAATGGCTCAAGGGTGGTTGCAGTTGGTGAGTTCCCTGTAAAGGTAATAGATTTTTTTAATAAGAATATGTTCCATGATTTATATCTAGTTGTGATTGAAACTGAAAATGATTTCATGTCATTGTTGGGAAGAGATTGGTTGGACGTTTTGTTTTCAGGATGGCGAAATTGGTTTTCCATAAACAAGGTTATTGTCGAATCGGATATGAAAGTAGAAATAGTAGCGAAATTTCCAATACTTTTTGATGAAGATTATTCCGGGGTCATTAAAATGCACATTGCCAATATAGTCTTAAAAGATATTGCACAGCCGGTCTTTCATGGTGCATATACGATTCCCTATGGTCTGAGAGACAAGGTTGATCGAGAAATCGACCGACTTTTGAACTATGGAGTTCTAGTTCCTGTGAGACACAGCGTTTGGGCTTCGCCAATGGTTGTCGTGGAAAAAAAGAATGGTTCTGTAAGATTATGCATAGATTGCAAGAATACGATCAATCCGGTTGTCAATGCAGATTATTATCCGCTTCCACGCATAAAAGATATTTTGGCTAGTTTGTCAGGCTGTGAATTCTTTTGTATTTTAGATTTAGCAGGAGCCTTTCAACAAATAGCTATGTCCGAGTCTTCTCAAGATTATCTTACAATTAATACTCATAGAGAACTATTCCGATACACTCGTCTACCCTTTGGTTTAAAATCGTCACCATCGATTTTTCAATGTGTTATAGATAGTATTTTGCACGGGTTAAAAATGGTAAAAGGATATGTAGATGATATTATTATTGGGGGTAGAACTTATGAGGACTGTAAAAAAAATTTGTATGAAGTTTTAAAAAGGCTTGAACAGTATAATGTAAAGGTTCGGCTAAAAAAATGCGAATTCTTTAAGCGCAAAGTGGAGTACTTAGGTTACGAACTTTCTCAAAATGGAATACGGCCAAAAAAGGATAAAATGCGCGCTATTCTTGAAGCACCAACTCCAACTAATTTAACTTCACTCAAGGCTTATTTGGGACTTCTTAACTTTTATGGAAGTTTTATTAGAAACTTATCCAGTCGCCTGGCTCCTCTTTACAAACTTACGACAAAGGATGAGCCATTTATTTGGGACAAAACATGTGCAGTCGCATTTGAGGACAGCAAACAATATCTCTACGAAAACAATCTCCTTGTTTATTACAATCCTTCTTTACCGTTAGGTATTGTAGCTGATGCTAGTTCATACGGTGTAGGAGGAGTTTTGTTTCATATAGATGAAAATAAAAAAGAGTTGCCAATTAAGTTTGTGTCTAGTTCACTCTCGGAAGCTGAAAAAAAATATTCACAAATAGAGCGTGAAGCTCTGGCTATCATATTTTCATTAAAAAAATTCCACAAATACGTTTATGGTCGTCGGTTCGTAATTTTTAGTGACCATAAACCTCTAGAAATGATTTTCGGTGGAAGAAAGGTTAACACTGTTACTGGAGCGCGGCTTCAGCGGTGGTCAATTTTCATGTCTCAATATGATTATGAAATAAAGTATAGAGAGGCCTCCAAAATGGGAAATGCAGACGCATTATCACGATTACCTTTGAATGAAGGTACAACAGGAATGTATGATAAATTTTTTTAGTATATCGGGTAATATACCGTTAGACAAGGAAATAATCGAGTGTGAAACTCAAAAAGACGAGGTCTTAGCAAATATTATTGCATATGTCAACGCAGGGAAATGGCCAATAAATACTACAAATTCAGAAATTAAGAAATATTTCAATAAAAGGTTTGATTTTTGTGTAGATTCTAACTGTTTATTCTGGGGTAATCGTATAGTAATTCCAGAGAAACTAAAGCCACAAATATTGGATCTTTTGCACGAGGGACATATTGGAGTAGTTAGAATGAAGTCAATAGCTAGAGGATTAGTTTGGTGGTTCAATGTAGATAGGGACATTGAAGTTTTTGTGCGGGGTTGTGATGTGTGTCAGCAAACCAGTTATAAGTCTGGTGTCACCAATCTAGAAAATTGGCCAGCTACCCATTATCCTTTCGAACGCGTTCATGTAGATTTTTTTCATTTACAAGGTGAGACGTTTTTTATTTTGTTTGATACTTTTTCGAAATGGATTGAGATTTTTATCAGGAAAAAAACGTCAGCCACACATGTTAGTCAAGTTCTACGGTTAATTTTTCGCACTTTTGGATTCCCCACTGAAATAGTTTCAGATAACGGACCACCGTTTAATTCACAAGAATACGAAGCGCAGTGTAAAGCTAATAACATCAAAGTTTCCAAAATTCCACCATATCACCCACAGTCTAACGGAAGCGCTGAAAGAGCAGTACAGACGGCTAAAGCGGGATTGAAAAAATATCTTTTAGATGATAGATCGAAATCGCTTTCACTACAAACACAACTAGAGAATTTTCTGTTTATATATCGAAATACGCCCTGCACTGTTACAGGAATATCACCATCTGAGGCTGTTTTTAATTTTAAACCGAAATCCGCAGTAGATTTTTTAACACCAAAAAAAGCTATAAGTAAATATCAAAATCCGGAAAATATTACTAAAATAAAGCAAAATGTTAGAAATTGCGAGCAAAAAACAGAACGGAAAATAAATTCAAAAAAATATTATGATTTTAAAGCAAATGAAATAATTTGGTATCGTTCGAATAATAATAATGACCTTTTGATTCGTTGGATTCCAGGTGTGGTAGTTAAAAAACTTTCTAAGGTAGTTTATCTAGTTAATATAGGGGGCGTGCAAAGAAAAGCCCACGGTGACCAGCTAAAACTGAGGGTAGCTAAAAATTTAAATTTCGATTTAAGAAAAGAAAATGATAATTTGAATTTGCCTATAAAAAGACAAAGAGCGGAGTCAAGTTCACCCCCTGACCAACCAATAAGAAAACAAGATAGGACAGATATTTTAAGAAGATCAAAAAGAACAACAAAGAAACCTGAGAAGTTCAATTTCGAAATGTATACAAGAAAAAGGTTAAATAGTATTTAGTAAAACTTATATTAAATGTCAAATATACTTATATTCTAAACTTGTAAGTTAAAAAAAAAAAAAAAATCTGGTATGTACAATGTACAAGTACATATATGTATATTTATGTTTCCTATGAATTATTTTTTTTTATAGTTTTTACTTATATCTTAATTTTTTTTTATATTCCTATATTTCTGTTCTAAGAGAGGAGAAGTGTTATGTATCAACATGTCATATGTCTGTCTCATCTCGCTAGGTATTATCATAACAGTACCATTATGTAGAGCATAGTTGTAATGTAAAGGCAGACAGTTTGGTTGTAGCTCTCGAACAATAAAGACTCAATTATATCTATAAATCGGAACATAGACTTTTATTTATTCGCTGTTACACAATATGTTTTTCAATAGAAAGGGATTTCACAGTCTAAACTCAATGATAGTAAGTTAAATTGTATTGTAAATACACAAAGTCTGCAAAACCTTAATCATCTTTTTCAGATTTGTGATCATGAGTACAGAATCCTGGCCGTGGATTCTCGTTATGGTCAGGCCCGGATTAATAGGGGGGCTAGGGGGGACTGAAGCCCCGGGCCCCGCGGAAACGAGGGCCCCATCCCATTAAGAAATTTGAACCGTAAAACCACGATATTCAAACTGTACTAATAAACCCCAAAAATAAAAACAAAAATTAGCTGACCCCACAAAATCCAAAGTCGAAAGCTATACATATACCCCAAAAACGTTATCCCATATAGCCCAACTCGCAATTAATCCCATAAACTTTAAACCCACATAGCTCAACTCGCTATAGTCTCCAAAAACCCAAAACTAAACTCAAAAAATATTAAATCTATGCAGCCTAATTCAGCAAACGGTTGCCAGATTGAAAAACAAATATTAGTGTGGTAAAATTTAGAATTGTTAATTTCCACGAGTCCGTTTTGAGATTAACAAGCGAAATATGGCGATACAAATTTTGCCGCAGAAGTATTGAATCGTATTTTTCGACACAACCAACGTACGTAAAGTTGAATTTTCCGAAACGCTCCCGTGTGCAAAATTCAACTTTACGCATACATATATATTATTTATAATTTATACTTACTCATTCAATCTAATAAATCCTAATTCCTACATAATTTGTTACTTTTAATTTTTAGAGTTTTGAATAATCAAAAAGAAAGAGTCTGACGGTTTTGATTTCATGGTTTTTGGATTAATTACGAATTGGTTATGTGGGTTTAACACTTTTGGGTTTACGATTTTTACTTGCGACTTATAGGTACTATAAGGCAAGTTATGCATTCGTAAAAAAAATCGAACTCGAGTCAGTGGCGAGGCGTCATATTGTTCAAGTCGTGCATGAACGACTAGCTTACAGGCGACATTATTTTAATTTCTATCTAATTAACCCACAACTCATACTCATACTGTTCGTTCATTCCTTATAGTTATATCTAATGTATACGTACATATTTTCCATTTTCCAACTCGTGCATTCCTTCTGTGAACTACCCTAATAAAATAAAACGAACTAGCTAGCTGCTACTGTTTTGTTTTCACTCAACCGATGTGTATCTACCCAAGTCGTTCATACGATTTGGCAACGAAATGAACGCATAGAAAGCATACAAGAAAAAAAAAAAACAATTCGCTCGTTGTAGGTAGCATTTCGTGCAAATCTGTTTTGAACGAGTAGAGCTTTTTTTTAATATATGTGACGTTAACAATCAAAACGGTGCTAAAGGCACTTTTTTCAAAATATGGAGTGTGGTATACCAAAATTTGCGTATCAAAGAGAGCTATATAATGGTTGAAAAATTGTATTTAAAAACGGGCTGGTTTAGAAGTTATTACTATTTTAATGTTGAGTTAAGGATAAAAACGAGGCTATTTGTTATTTTTTAACAATCAAATGTGTGCTATTTTCCATACAATGCTTGTAAATTTCAAAACAGCTCTATTTTTCTCTAAATGAAATCAAATAGATAGGATTGTTTTTCAAAAGGGCGCTAAAATTGTTTATCCTTATAAAAGGATCTTTAGTTTACCTATCGTATTCTTTGTTATCATTGTTAAATAAGTTTTAATGAATTCCAATAAAAAGAACTTTTCCTTACTTAAATTTTCTCTTCTTTTTTAATTTTACATGCATTTGAGAATCAAAATTTAAGAAACTTATTTTCAAAACGCGCTAAATATATTTCTAACAAACAAAACTGCCTAAAAAAAAACATTTCACTAAAGGATGAAAATAAAAGGTCCCTTTAGTATTTTTTTTGGTCAATCTAATAAAAAAGACTTCTACAAATTTTACAAAATTTTCTGCATTGAATTATCTTAAATATTTTTAGAAATTATACTCGTAGGTTTCCGCCCTTTTGCTCGGTTTCATGTTCATTTTTTTTAGCCTCTGTTTGATTGTTAACGTCACATAATTATAGAACGATGGAAATGAGGAAAACGGGTAGCTAGGGCGTAGGTAAGTAGTTTATTCATTTATTTAGGTACATATTCCAATATTTTATTTTTTTTATTTTTTCGAATATGAGAAATGAGACGCGTGTCGTTCATAGGGACGATTTCGTTCAAATCAGTTTTGAACGAGGAAAGCTTTTTTTTCTGTGGAATGAAGGAAATGAGGAAAACGGCTAGCTAGTACTTAATCAACACATAAGTACCTATTTATTATTAACATAAAAATAAAAACATTATAATGTACCCTTATATAAAAAAAGACTTGTATGACTTCTTGGCATTGCAAATAAGAATTTTGAAACTGAACGACTACATTTTTTAGGCACGCGTCGCCGCTGCTCGAGATATTGATCAAAGTTGACATTACGATGATAGCGAAGCCCAAAAAAGTGGGTCTAGCAATTCTGTCTGTCTATCTGTCTGTCGGTTCGACTACAGCCTAAACGGCTTGGCCAATTTTCTTCAAACTTGGTAGATATGGGTTTTAATTGTTTCCCCCCGGACGTTTTTTTCTTTTTTTTATGACCAAAAATAACGGTACCTGCTATACAAATTTTTTTCGAAATTTTATAAATATTTTTTTTTCTCAAAAACTGTCCCACAGGTTTTCTTAAAAAAAAATTCAAAAAATTTCATTGAGTTAAAGCTAGGTAATGGTTAAAAAAAAATTCAAAAAATTGTTATTTTTGGTACCCCCCTTGGAACCATTTTTTTGGTTTTTGATTTTCTCAAAAACGGTGCGACGGATTTTGATCATTTTTTTTTCTGCTAAAGGTCCCCAATAGTTTGAATATTATTGTGAATTAAAATTTTCCAAAAATATTTTTTTGTTTTTTTTTTGAAAACTCAATATTTCGAAAACGACGTGATCGATTTTTTTAAAACTTGATAAATAAAAGTTTTTTAATATAATCTATAAGATATGAGAAAAAGAAATTTATTTTATTTAAAAATAACGGTACCCTCCATACAAATGTTAAAAAATGGTTTTCGAAGATCGTATTTTTCTCGAAAACTGTTCGAAGAGTTTTGCTTAAATTTTTAGTCTTTCGATTAATTTTTAAGATCTGCAATTTAATAAAAAAAAATTTGAAAACAAGATATTACTGACTGTACCTACCATAGAACGATTTTTTAAAATTTTGAATTTCTCATTATCAACATAACAGATTTTAATGAAATTTTTTAGAGAGAAGCTTCTAAAAAGTTTAAAAAACATTGCATTTCAAAACTTTAAGAAAAATATTTTTTTTTGAATTTTGAAAAAAAAATCTATTTTTTTTTTTTGAAAATTCAATATCTCGAAAACAGCTCAATATCTTTTTTTTGTAAACTTAATTTTTATTCGAACAATAATAAAACCTTTAAATTGGCGTACCAAAATTTTTTCTTAAAAATGTTTTTTTTACATAAAAGCTTATTTTTTTAAGAAACCACTACAAAGACTTATAATTTTTGTTCTTTAACAAACATATATTTGCTTGAATCACATGGCATTCTACTTTTACCTCCAATTACTAAAGAAGTTGTTTTAGTCATTTTAAAAATTAATTTTATGTTTGTGAACAGTTTTTCTCTAATAACAATTATTTTTGAAATTCTTAGACTATTACATAGGAGCAAGTTCGTGCGACCCAGCCGTGCATTTTATTTATTTGCAGTTGCGATTGCGAAATGAATACATTTAATTTTTCAAAAACGTTAAAAAGAGGAGCCCCTGATAAATACGAGTAATTAGCCCCGGGTATCAAAAATTCTTAATCTTATCGGGGGTTGGAGCACTTGGGGGTTAGCTTCTTGGATTTTCGATGCGTCAACTCCTCGATGCATCGTCTCTGAGAGCGTGGACTCTTAGCGCCCCGGGTTATTGGGGGTTGGCTCGCTTGGGGTTTAGGACGCTCTGGGTTATGAGGGGTTGACTTGCTTGGGTTTTATATATTTTTAGGGGGCCTTAAATTTGAAATAGCCCCGGGCCCCCATTTTCTTTAATCCGGGCCTGGTTATGGTGGAGTTGCTCATGACTCCTTTGTTTGGAGACATTCACAGGAAAGAAGGTTTTTGGAACACAAGTTTGACCCTACAAAAAACGAAAACTTTTGGCTTCTTGGTAAGATACATAATGTAATATATTCTAAGATTCTTGTTCCGTCCTTTCTTTTTTTATTACATTTGATTTTAATTTTTTGAACAAGTTAATTTGTGTAATTGTATGTACATTTTTGTAAGAATTGTTAATTGTTGTGTAATTTGTAATATTACCAATCCACAAAATATACTTATTGCAAATTAGGCAATTCAATACACAAAGGATTATACTATTTATGTTAGTACATAGAGACAGAATATGTATGCACTATGTATTATTTAATGCAGTTTTCATTGTTTTGCATTATTAAAAAATGTTTCTATTAATTATGTAGGTGATTCTGGATACCCTTTGGAGCCTTGGTGTATCACTCCGTATAGGTCTCCACAGGATGGCTCCAATGAGGGAATTTTTAATGAAGTTCATTCGAAAGCTCGAAGTACTGTCGAAAGGGCAATAGGTGTTCTCAAGGGGCGATGGAGAATTTTGAACTATAACAAGAGAGGAAGGTATAGTCCTGAAAAGCACGCCAGCTTTGGAAACGTAAGCTGTGCACTGCACAATATCTGTATTGACTTTAAAGTTCCATTTGGTGAATCATATTCGGAGGAAGAAAATCCTTTCAATGAAATTATTGAAAATGGAAACGATAACGCTAACAGAATAGCTGAAAAAATAAGGAATTACATTAAGAATTCCCTTGTATAAAGTAGGTATGTATGTATATGTATTTCATATGTTCCCGCAAACTAATTAAAATCTTCATTCAATAGAAACGGAAAGTCACCCTCCAGTGAATGGAAATTCGTTTGAAGTAGCAGTCTGCATCAATTTCTTCAATATTGCTTGGTTCTATAGGTATAATAAGATTTAATAATAAGATATGTATATAACAATTTATCTATTATTGTATTGCAATCCATAAGTTAATCAAAAAATAAACAGAAATATGAATGTATTTGCAGCAAAAAATATTTGTTTTCTGTTCTTTTTTTAAAAGGTGTACATCAAAGTTAATATTTTTCCATTAACTTGATGAGATTGGAGATACCACTGAAAACAATGGTGAGTATTCATTCGGGTTGTTCAAAAGCAACACCAAAAAAAACTGAATGACGTCTAGTTGTTTTATCAGGAAAGAGGAGAAGAGTGTTAACGAGTTAAAAGAAATTTTATTTATACTAAATATGTAGGTAACATAGGTACTTCAAATATACATACCATATATTAATTCAAACAAGGAACAAAAAGCATACGATTAAAGGAACTAAAACATAAATTAAGTCAAAACAACTAAAACATACATAGATTGAGTAAAATAAATGAAATTAATAGGTACGAGTAATGAAGAATTAAAAAAAAAAAAATTAAATGTAAGATCACAAAAGTTAGTTATATGTATATACATACATATGTACACAGGTTCATAGACTTAATATTGGCCATCAGTCTTTTTGTTTATTTGTGGCTTTGCAGACTTTCGAGTTGCAAAGTTTTTATCTGCAGTTCAATTGCATGCAAGTCCAGAAATGCTTTGTACTTTTTTTCTTTTATTGCCAAAAGTCTCTCTTGAATCTTGATGTTTTGTTCTTCAATCTCCAACAATTTGTCGAGTTTATTAGAGATGGATTCATGAAAATTAGTTTCCGTTTCTATCTTTTCTTTTAATAGAGATAACTTTAAATCACCTTTTTTTGAATACGTTCTTTTTGCATTTTCGATGGGAGTTAGAGGAGAGCGTTCTGTCTCTGAAATTGCAAAATAAGGCATTCCTAAGCTGCTAGTTGATCCTGATGGCTCATTTTCAATGGCAGCGTTGGAAGTTGATGTAATAGGTGAAGTTGGTATGGAAGGCAATTGAGTTTGTGGTGGCCGAATTGTGGTTGCAATGCAAGGCTCTGGAGTGAATATTCCAAAATGCTGCACTGCAATGCCTTCCACAGCAACATCAAGTCCAGCTGCTGATAAAATAAGCTCATCAGCTGCTGTCAACACTTTTTCTTCAAAGCGCCCACCACCAGTTTTCATTTTGGAATATTTGTTGAAAGACAATTTGCCTTTGACTTGATATTTTTGGTCTGCAAATGTCTAAGGCAAAATAAAAAAAAAAAATAAGTGAGGGTATATACATATATATGTATGCATGTAGATATACCTTTCTCCAGCCTTTGACATCCTTAATTGGTGGCCCTATTGAATTTAAATTGTCTGTCAGCTGCTGCCAAAGTCTTATGGATGTTGCCTTTCCTTGTTGACAATTTGGCAATATGTTTTTTGCCAAATCATTATGTTTTGACATAAATTCTGCCATTATAATTTTTTGTTGTTGATTTATTTTGTTTAAATTAGACCCAAACAAGATAAATTTCGTGAAAATAAAATGAAAAACAATAAATACAATAATTCTTACATTTTAATCCGGAATTCAAATAAAATACGTTCTATCAGTCGGCTTCTCATCTGACGAATAAAATTCAGTTCGATAACTGATGAGAGAATGTCAAATTATTGTACTAGACTGCTCGATAACGTGAGCGGTAATGCCAAATTTACATAATTCAGTCACGTATGACTCGATAACTGATGCGGTAATTCGGCCCCTGAATTCATGTGCCTCTATAACTAAAATTATGATTTTTTAAGGTATCTTTTTGCTTTTTCTGCTGGATCTATGTGTTTAAAGTTCGTTATAAGAACATTTTTATAAAGATTTAAGTTTGATTTTTTGTGTTCCTTCCAGAGGTAATGTTGCGGTAAATGTTTCCACAACAAGGTTCACCAGACCATTCGCTTCCCTTTTGCCTCACAAACCCAAAAATACTGGCAGAGTTTAGTATGGTTCTGGACTATCAGCCAAGACCTATACTTCTAAGATGGCAAGACGTGGGACAGACGGTCCATTTCCAACGACATATTTGACAGGTGGTTCCGTTTAAGAGACAAGTCGAAACTAGGAACGCCAACGCATAAAACAAACGGCCAAAAGCCCACCATAGAGTGTCTGTGTAAGTTAAACGAAGATGACTTTGTTAGGCGATTCCTCAAATCTCCCAAATCAGCAAGAAGGTATACGGTCTTATGGAATTGTTACTTTTCGCATGAAATGGAATTTTACTCACCATTTAAGAAAGGCAAATGGTGGAAGTGCATCCGTCAAAGATACTTTTCTCCATCTTAGACTGGTCGGTGTGGGATGGGGCGTTGCTCATCTAAATATGATTTTTCGCCTAATTTTAAACTGTAGTGGAATCGCACGGAGCCGGAGGTGAGCTGAATTCCTACATTGAGCTATTTCTATTGTGAATGATCCCTTTCAACACTGATTAGTGTTATAAATGAGAGAGTGTGACTCTCTCTTTGTGTTTAACAAAAGAGCAAGCCATCAGCCAATGGGCGAAGTTTTGCGTTAGACCCGTGCGTGACCGTTCACCGCCACTACAGAGGTACAGAGCAACAATGAGAGAAAGCGAAAATAAACGAAGTAGGCCGCCATAATGGAACTTTTAGCAAGATTCTGTGTGAGAACGGAGCGCCAGAAAAGTTTTTAAGGAGAGCGAAAAATCAATTAACGAGTTAATTTATTTTAATAAATTAAAAATTTTGAAATTGATCTGTGAGGAAATTTCTTGGAGCTCAGATAATTTTGAGGGGGCTCAGATAATTTTAAGAGAAGAAAAAAGTCTGGAAAAAAGGATCCACTTCGAGAGTTAGGACAGGTGGACCAGAAAACTCAAGTGGAAAATTCCATTTCCTAACAATAAGATAAGTATATCTGGATGTGTAGAAGTATTGCAATCTTTGTCCTTTTTTATTAAGCCAGATTGGCAAAGAAATATCCCGATAGACCTTCTTTTTTTTTAAATCTTTTGTTTCCCAAAAATACGGTATTTTTAAAACCCAGTTTCTTCCTTATGTTTCGTTAATCTTTCCCAAAGTCACCTTAGGTTCCTCTTGTGTTTTATGGCACATAAATAACGTTATCTTTCAACACAAAAACTGTTTTTAATTCGGTCTTTTGCCAAGTTTATATACATATATTGTAAATTGATTCAAATTAGCTTTTTTGGCTTTTAGTCCATAAAAATTGGCGTTTCGTCCGGGTGATCTCACATGTAAATTTATTTGTGGAAAAAAATTTAGGGTTTTTCACCTATAAGTACAAATGTTTCCTGAATAAAATTATAACTTTTCTTTTGAAAATTAAATCGTGCGTAGTTATTGAATTCATATTTATTTTAGGTTTTGGTAAGTTTAATTAATGATAAGAACTTCCTGGCGCCTATTGAAGTTAGCCCCTTTACTTCCTATTTTTGATTCAAATTTTAATCAAAAATCATTTAATTTAATCCAGCGCTCGATCAATAAAAAGTTCTACAACCCACCTATCGCTGAACGAAACTGGTGGTAGCACCTTTAACTGCTAGATTATCATCTGCTTACTTTTTTCCTATTCCAAAATTTACCTAACGAGTAGCACACCGGTCTTGTGCAATTAATCTTTTATTCGCCAAAATTGCTAAATAATTGTCGGATACGAATATCCAAAGTCACGGTTTGATAGTTTCGATCATCATAAATTAGTTTTCAATTCGCGGTTAGTAAAAATTGCAACAATAAGATAATCTGAGCTAAACACGATTATTCTCTGTTCAGACAATGAGGGTTCTTCAGTTCCTAAGTAAGCCGCTTAAGTTCGGAGTTCCGAACGTTAAGTCTTAATTTTGTTTCTAAGTCTTGTTACCAATGTAATAATATTCGCTACATTAAATATACCTATGTAAATTTTGCTCTATAATAAATTCTGAGAGGCACACACCTCTTGGATTAGTATTATCCCACCATCAACGGTAGTCGCTTAACAGTAATCCATGAGTTCTTGTACTTCCTTTGGTGGTTATGGCACCATTACCGACGAAATAGGCTCCACTAGGCTGCTACTACCATTGTCCGGGGACTTCCTTCCCTGAATGTTCATTTGAGCCTGAGAAGGAACCAGATCCCACATCATAAATCCTGAAAAACATAGTAAAGAGTAAATTTTCTCGCTAAGATGCTGTTAGTTGCAGTTGATTCAATTAGAAGATGTAGACAAGAGATTATTGATGAAGATACAAAAAAATAGTGTAGGAGACAAAACGGAGCCTTGGGGAACACCAGTATTTATTTTTTGAGCTTTAAGCCTGGTACGTAGATCGAGACAAGACAAATTTTATCTCTCCATTTTTAATCTCTACAAAACTTTTCCAAATATCGCGCAAAAGTTTTAAATTGGAGAGAATAAATCTAATTTAATGTGTTTTTTAGTATATCTCTGGAACTGGTTGTCTTACAAAAGTCGCTCATACCTTTTTGGAATCTCCTCTCGATGCTTTCAAGAGAAGCATCAGCACCTTTTACATAAAACCAGTTTTGACAAAAATCACTTTCGTAAATACGGTGGCTGTCAAAATTTGTCCCTCAAAATAATGCTTGTATCATTCTTTTTCCTGGCAACATTTTGTACTTAAATTAACAATAGTATGAATTTTGCGCGCGAACTGCGTACTGCTGAGAGAAAAAAATCCGAGACAAAATTTGTCCAAGGAAAAAAAATTGTATGGGAGACAAAATTTTTCCCGATCTGCGTACTAGGCTTTAGACTTGAAAGCATCCAAAAATAAATGGATTGAACAGAAAGCATGGTAACATATAGGAGGGAATCATTCACCTATACCTAAAACAAGCTTGATGCCGAAGTCTATCAAATGCTTTAGAAATATCCTGAAAAATAATGTAAGTATTGATTTCATTTTAGATATCTCATCAAATCGTCCTTGAGCGCGTGTGAATTATAAGAAAAAAAAACTTTTGCCAAAAAGTTTTCTTTTTTTCAAGTATTTCACAATTTGATTATTAATCACCGTTTGCATGTCTTGGAATGAAGAAGGCAAGTGCGATTGGTAGCTTAAAGGTGTAGAAGACTTGCTTCGTTGCAATTGGTTGAACAAATGCCTATCCAGATGTTAAATAACGTAATAAGCAAAAAATATAGAAGAACTTCCACAACTGTCTTACTGATGTGGAATAGCACCCATTTTCAGAACGATTTCGGATAAATTATCTGAAACTGGTAATTTGTGTATGTCTAGATTTTTGAGAACTCTGGTGACTGTAAAATTTCGAAAATATATTTTTGCCATGGAAAAAGACACGTTCTCAAGTACAAGTGGAATTATGTCGTTGATGGGAATGGAGAGATGCTAGGAATAATTCTACAAACAAATTGGCTTTTACTATAGATATAATAAAGGCAAAGGCATATCATTGAAGATGAGCGTAAGAACAAGAACAGAAGTGAGAAAAGTCGATCGATAAGTTAATTCCTGCCCGTCTATCTTCTTCGATACATTTGCTTGCATTTAAAAGACCTTAGATCTAACAAGCATATGTAGTTCAAAATATTATTATTTCTAAAAACAAAAATGACTGAAATTTTGCATTTAATATAAAACAGAAAATTATACAAGATATTTAAGTTCGATTCAAAACTATAACTGCATCATTATCTATGGCCTATCTTCATATTTTATGAGTTATGTCATACTCATTAATGAATTTTCTTAAAGCTGAAAAATGTAGGTCCTTAATTTGACAGTCTTTATATTGATAGTAATTGATATCTTTTTGAAAACTTGACATATTGAATACTCGTAAAAAAAACATCATTTTGTCTTGCCTTCCCAACTCAAACAAAAATTAAAATACCTCACACCCCATACAAAATACCCCCTAAGTCTCTGATTCATTACCCATCAATATGCCTCATATAATTTACAACAAATATTCACATGGTATCCTGACAAAAATCAAATCTATCCAAAGGAAGCATCCACTTCCTTGGTCTGGAACATTTTTCCTGAAACACTCGTAAATGTTTTGCAATTTATTTTGTAGCATTTGCTTTTAATAGGCAACCAAGCCGCACCAGATGGTTTTAACTATGCTATGCAGCACGTTCCACACCGGCGAGAAATTAATTTAACAATATTTTGCACGTGCAGGAAGGATATTTCTGTGCGTTGTTTTTTTTTTTTTAATTCCTTCATAGACTGTGTAGTACAATAATATTGTGAATACAAAAGTTTGAGAAAAAAAAACACATTTTGGAATGCTAATATAATGGCGACCGCAATAAACAACATCAACATCAAAACAACAACAACAATGCTCAAAACAATATCTCACTCTAATGCTATATTCCCAGTAGTTTCCACTCGAGTAATTTAATTGGAAAACTTGGTGGAATGTCCTCCTCTTCGATTAAAAAAATTAAAAGAAAAATACTTTAACTGAAAACAACGGTTATTTTTGTTCTTTGCTGTATTTCTGTATTTTTATTGCCATACACCGAAAAGGACACGAACAAAACAATACACAAAACACAATAAACCAAATAAACGGGATACAACATCAAAACAGGAAAAATAAAAAAAAAGTAATCGCACAACGCTCGGTGACCTCCCCCTCTTCTGCTGTTTTCTCCTTTAAGCTATGAATCTTTTTCATGAATAAATTAACAAAAATTTATGAGTAAAGTTTTAAACTTAGAAAAATGTTGACAAAATAAAATAGGACGATAATGGAAGAAACAGTAAGCTAGAGTCCGTTTGCAGCGTAATATATTGCACCCTATTATATTTTTATTGTTATTTTTTGTTTTGAAATTGTGGGGTTTTGAAATTATTTGTATTTTCATTAATTTATGGTCAATTATCAAATATATCAATTATTATATACTGCGTGAAAAACTAAGGTATGAGTTCTGGGAAACTGTGTTTTCTTTGAGCGGTCCTTCTGAGGCTTACGATAAATTTGTTTCTATTCTGAATACACACATTGAAAGTTCAAAGAGCCATTTAAATAATACAAGCAGAACAAAATTTTTGAAACCTTGGATGACTCCGAGGTTTTTAAAGCAAATAAAACTAAAAAACAGTTTTGCTTTAAGGTGCAAAAACCATCCACAAAACTCAAATCTAAAAAAATATTACACTAAACTTTGCAAAAGAGTTAAAAATCTAACTGCTGAGTCACGCAATTTATATTATACCAACCGCTTGAATCGTTTTAAGGGAAACACTAAAAATGAATGGAAAGTTGTAAATTGTATTTTAGGAAAGCAAAATAAATCTAATAATATTTCTAATGTCTTAACGAATAATCATCTTACTTCTGACTCGGATGTAATAGCTAGTAGTTTTAACGATTATTTTGTCAGTATTACTGAAGCTATTAAGCCCCCTATTCCTCTTCACCATAGCTGTAACTGCACTATTGAAAGCATTCTAAATAAAGAAACACCTCAAGGGAATAGTTTTCGTTTTGAAGAGTTCTCGCCTGGAGAAATATGTAAATTAATTTATTCAAAGTCTGCAAAATAAAAATTTTTGTACCAGTGATGGTATATCTGCTATTATGCTTCAAAAAATATCATGGGAAATTGTGGATGTCTTATGTTATATTTTTAACCTAAGTGTTAATATGGGAAAGTTTCCAAATTCATTGAAAAGAGCTGAGGTTATTCCACTTTTTAAAAAAGGCAACCGTAAAAATGTAGCCGATTATAGGCCTATCTCGTTGCTTCCTGCGTTTTCAAAAATTTTTGAAAAATTAATTAAAACAAGAATGCTTTCATTTCTTGAAAAAACACATTTTTTTTTCGGATGCTCAATTTGGTTTCAGATCAGGTAAATCCACTGAAGATGCAATCCTAAAAGTATGTTGTGATCTCTATAAAGGAATAAATGAAAGTCAATCAACGATGGCATTGTTTATTGACATGACCAAGGCGTTTGACTTAGTCGATCATGAAATTCTGTTAAGCAGGTTATACAATGCTGTAAGTCAAAAATTGTCTGGTTTTAGAGGTATATTTTATGAATGGCTAAAATTGTATTTGATCGGGAGGGAACAAAGTGTGTTAGTTAATGGAATATTTAGTAATGTATTAATGCTAAAAAATGGTGTTCCCCAGGGCTCTGTATTGGGTCCAACTTTATTCTTAATTTACATTAACTCACTGTTCCACCAAAATTTCTCTGGAAATCGTATAGCCTTCGCAGATGATATAGCTTTCACTTATACCGAATCTTCTTTTTTCGAATGTTTTGCTAACATAAGTAAAGATTTACAGCTTCTTAGAGTTTGGTTTGCTTACCATAGATTGATTATAAGTGAGAAAACTAAAACTATGTGTTTTAAGTTATCGGGTGATTTCCCTAGGGAGTTTGAAGCTCTTTTCCATTCCCATGATTGTCAAAAGTTCTCTTTACCTTTGCACGTGTGTGGTAAAAATAATTTTTCAATACAAAATCTGTGCTCAACTAACTGTTTTCCAATTGAGCTTGTTAATCACTATAAGCACTTAGGAGTTCTCATCGACTGCAACCTTAACTGGAAAGTTCATATACAATACCTAGAACGTACATGAATCTGATAACAAGAAAGATGTAAGTATCTGTTACAACCATTCTGCTCAAAAAAAGTTCTAACGATGATCTACTACGGACTTACTCAATCTAAATTGCAATATGGGATAGTGTATTGGGGAGGTGCGTATAGGAATACTTTTAAATAACTCTTGACTAGGGTTCCCAATATTTTTGCGACTGATTACAGTATTTTTCAAATAAGATAGAGAAAAATATAGTACAATCCAAAAATATATAGTATTTTATGAAAAGTGAAAGAAAAGCCAATGTTATTTTTGCTGCATATTATTTTTTATAAAATCTATATTTCTTTGAACTCCTTGTCATTTAAAAATGTTTTGGTAGCAATAAGAGTTTCGTAAGCCTCATCACATTCAATTTTCACTCTGTTTCTTTCTTCTCAACATTTTGAGTTCATGAATGAAAAAATCCTTTCCGTGAACGCCGAAGTGGCAGGAATGGAGAGTATTAACGAAATTAGCTTAAAAATATTTGGTAAATTATTTTCGGTATTTTGAAAAATATGCAGCCATTTTTGATCTGAAGTCCTGCCCGTAAAATCTCTTGAATTCCTTACTCTTGAAAAGATTTCATTGAGTAATTTTATTTCACAATAAAGTTCGTCCATCTTGATTTTCATTCTTTCTTGTATGTAAGTTTAGAACATGTAATACCATCTCAGTCATCAAAGGAAAGCTCTTGTTTCAAATTTAAGCTTTGAATTTTGTATAACCAGTTGTCTTCTTTAAAGTTAAACCATTTATCAAGGTATTGCAGACATTTATTGAAGAATACTATAAAATCGTTTTTGATTTTATCACTTCCTTTTGGAGATCTAGCTTTTAAGGATTGTAACAATTTTTGTGTTTCATAACCAAAGAAACAATCTTTTTTGCGTTGTTCTAGCGCAATCTTTAAAGCCAACATAATGTTAAACAAATCTAAAACTGTGATGTTGTTACCTTCAATTTGTTTGACAGATTTATTAAAGTTTTCCAATAAATGGCTAGCAAAGTTCAAAAACATTTGAACTTTATTGTTTTTATAAGTTTATTGCATACACAAAATATTTTGTATATGTCTAGGACATTCTTGATCTAAATTAGTAAAATAGTCAATAAAAGGCTTCCAATACAAAAGTATATTGTCCACGCAAAGCAGCAATGAGAGCCACCTAGTGCCAACATGACGTTTAAGCTCAGTTCATTTACCTTCAACAGCCGCAACAATTTTTTTCAGTTCTTCTCCCTGCGGAGGAAGAAAAATGGCATTTACTGGCATTCACTAATGAAGTGACTACATAATCAAAATTCAACTAGCTTTGTGAATGAAAAATTGCACTACAAGGCTAGTCAATCCTAAACTTGAAAATATCTTCTTTTGAAAATATCTTCCACCAAAACTAAAATTGTATTTTCATCGAACAGCTGATTGTAAAATATCAAAATCATTATCCACTAGCTTTGAAGCAGACATTTTTACGCTACATTGGAGGGCAAATTCCAACTAAATTTTTAGTTGTCTTTAGCCAATCAGAACAAGTTGACTTCCTAGTGACTACATTAAAGAATGCGCCCATTAACAATTTTGAGAACAAAAAACCCGAGAAAAAAAAAGCAAAAAGACTAAACAAAGTTTAAATATACAGGAAAACACCGACAGTAGTAAGTTGTAACTGTAAATTACCATCGCTGTCAAGTTTGACATTGACATTAAGACTTAGGCGTGTTCAGATTCTTGCATTATTAAATGAGACATAATGAGAGATGTATTTGCTTTTCATTCAATCCATTGAAATATAGTATTTTTGCATACTATATATTTCTTCAACAGTATATAGCACGCAAAGCCAAAATATAGCACAATACTATATATTATAGTACGGTTGGGAACCCTACTCTTGACTGCACAAAAGCATATAATCCGTATAATTTGTAAAAAAAATCAACGCACTGAAAGCTGGCCTCTTTTTTGTGAGCTAAGAATACTACCATTACGTCACCTTTACATTTTTAAAGTTTTAAAAGAATTTTATAAACAAAGTGGTAATATTCCATCTATAAACTCTTCAATATACAACTTACGAGTTAATAATTTAGCACTTGTTAATGTTCCAGTTCCACACAAAACACATTTTATGAAATTTTATTTAATGACATCGTCAACTGTCTTCAATAATCTTCCCATTTCAATAAGAACAACCTTTAACTTTCATCCTTTCTTGATCAAAATCAGAGATTGGCTTTTCACTAAGAACTTGATTGAAATAGAATTAGTCTATAAATTCAGTACTTGAATACATACGAAACGATTTGATTTTTTTATAACTACGTTTTTTTCTATTATTTTTTACTTTTAATATTTATTTAATGTTTCTTTAAATTAAAAATAATCTCTTTTTTTTTCTTAAATTAAACAATAGTTAGAAATAATAATAATAATATAAAAAAGAACAACTGAAAGTACCCCACGTTAGTTATTCTTTTGTTGACTAAAACATTTTTGAGGTCGTTCAACTCTAACTTTCTTAAGTTATAGAATGGCCAGAGCTTATTCTCTTGCACTTAAATTTTTATTTTTTAAATTTATTTTGTATATAAAATTGTAACTAGCATGTAAGTGAAAGTTGAATAAAAAATGAATTATCTATCTTATCTAATTATCTTATGATAACCATTTTCTAAAAATACTCATGAAATGCTTTAAACAAAATCACTAGGTAATTATGAACATTCCATGATATATCACAAGGACCAAGGCAGTAAAAGAATGCATTATTTTATGTAAAAGATTGCATTCATTGACTATTCTTCGAGGCTTCGACTTAAAATTATGGATTCACCATTCAATTGAGATTCAAAAGATTACAATTATTTTCCCATTTCTTCACTTGACGTCAAACGATTGAATGTAATCTTTAATATTCAGTTACAATCCAGGTGCATCTAATCTAAGGCGTATGCCGCCATACGCCTCGGAATTTTGCAAGGCACTGGATTTTTATAAGTCAAAAAATATGTATTGTTATATTTGAAACAAGGTGGTTGGATGCTGTAGGAACTGGGGGCTTCGAGCTGTATCTTTTCCTACACATCAAGTGCTTACAATACCTCCTCGTTGGTAACCGCCGAATACTGGTCTTGGCTTTATGTCATGACCTGCTAAACTTGTAAGTGCGAGTGTTGACCAAGGAAACAATTGCAACACTAAACCCATGGCCCTACAGATTGGAGGTTAGTGCGTCGGGCTAACGACCCGGCCACAGTAAAAAACACTAATTGTTATGAGAGAGACGCGAGAAGCCTCGGATAACGACCCCCCTTAAATGGCAACCAGACCCAGAACGAAAATGGACTACGATTTACGAGTATGCACCTGGAATGTAAGGACACTCTATACACCAGGTGCTACTCAAAACCTGAATCTGTCCTCTGGCGGTACAAGGCATACATTACCGCGATCCAGGAGATACGATGGATAGGATCAGGAATAGCGAAAAGAAAAGATTGCGACATTTATTACAGCTGTCATCAAAGAATGCACTTGTTAGGATGCAGATTCGTCGTGGGAAATCGACTCAGATCAAAAGTCATCGATTTTAAGCCGATTAGTGATCGCCTGGCTGTGATCCGCATCAAAGCTACTTTTCAAAACATCAGCCTAATATGTGCACACGCCCCTACCGATGAAGCTGAGGAGGAGTTTTACGACCTTCTGGACGAAGCCTATGGAGCCTGTCCGGAGTACGATATCAAAGTCGTGCTCGGAGATTTCAATGCTAAAGTCAGGAAGGAAAATATCTTTGGCGGATGGAAAGCATAGCCTCCACAAAATGACAACAGATAACGGCTTCCGACTAATCGACTTTGCTGCAGCTCGGAATACGGTGATAAGTAGCACTAGGTTCCCCAGGCGAAGGATACATACAGCAACCTGGCGATCTCCAGATGGTCGAACCGCCAACCAAATCGACCACGTGCTAATTGGCGCAAGGCACGCGTCGAACATCTTGGACAAGCGAACTTTCCAAGGTGCAAATGTGGACTCTGACCACTTTCTTGTTGTGACAAAGTTCAGAGCCCGACTGTCCAACGAAAAGAAAATGAGGATCGCCCAAAGGAAGAAATTCAATATTGCATGCCTTAGCACACCTGAGAAAGCCAGAGACTACAGTGAGCAATTGACCGGGAATCTCTCTGTCATACCCCTAGCCAAAAGCGTCAACAACCAGTGGAGCCAGTACCGCGACATCATTAAGGAGGTAGCCGAGTCCACCATAGGCTATCAACCACCTAGGAAAAAGAACCCGTGGTATTTTTTTTTTTTTTTTTTTTTTATAATCTACACGCGCTCAAGGGATTATGATTACCCTTAAAATGTTTGAACACAGCGCGGGCGTGAAGTTAAGGAAGAGTAAGAAGGATAGGAAAGATGTGTGGCACGATGTTCTGAGACTGAAGGTTGTTGTCTCAGATATTTTATCTCCAGGGGTGGCGGCTGAACTAAAGCGGAGAATGCCGTGTCTTATTTCTATGTCGCTTATAATTCACATTATTTTATTCGTGTTCATCCTTGTTGGGCATACTAGTTTAACTCAATTACATGTAGTTAGTGTTATGCCTGAACAACATGTAATGAGTAAACCAGCAACCCATTGATAACAATTTTTAGAAGGTTTTTAATGGAATTAAAACGACATAGACGACGGCAGGGATCGAACCTGTGATCATGTGGTTCACAGGCGAGCACACATCCATCGCGCCACGGCCACCCCCAAATGATAATGAATGCGCGGTATTGAAGCAGGAGACGGAAAATGCACAAATGCAAATGCTGCAATGGAAAACAAGAGCAGCAAAAGAGGAGTACCGTGAAAAGAGAAGGAAAGAGAAAAAAAACCCTGCACAGAAAGAAAAGAGCAGCCGCAGCTTCTCAGCTCAGGTATCTCGAGGAGTCTAGCACCGCCACAAATACCCGCCGGTTCTATAAAACAGCCAAACAACTGGCATCACTGCATCAGGTTATAGGACCGGCACGCAAGCTCTTCGAAATAGCGAAGGGAACCTAGTCACCGAACCACAGGGAATTGTAGACGTGTTTAAACAGCATTTCCAGCAGCTGCTTAGTGGGCATTATTTAGACGAAAACACAGGGGAGCAAAGAAGCATAAGACCAGTCAATGAAGATCCAGTCCCACTACCCAGTACTGAAGAGGTTAAGAAAGCCATACGCAAGCTTAAGAATAACAAATCCGCAGGCTCGGATGTCCTACCTGCGGAACTCTTTAAGTATGGAGGAGATGTCCTGATATGGTGCATGCATCAGCTCATCAACCAAGTGTGGGAGGAGGAAAGCATGCCCGACGACTGGTCAAATAGCTCCATATGCCTAATCTACAAAAAAGGCGATCCTATGTCCTGCAAAAACTACAGGGGCATATCCCTGCTTAATGTTGCCTACAAGATCCTATCCACCGTACTATGTGAGCGTCTAAAACCTTTCTGCAACACTATAATCGGCACGTACCAGTGTGGCTTCAGGCCAGGCAGATCAACGATAGACCAAATCTTCACACTGAGGCAAATTCTGGAAAAGACCAACGAATTCCAAGTCGAGACCCACCATCTTTTCATCGACTTTAAAGCCGCATATGATAGCATAAGTCGCCAAGAGTTTCTATTGGCAATGTCGGAACTCGGGATCCAGAAAAAACTGATCCAGCTATGACGCATGACGTTACAAAATAGGCGGTGCAACGTGCAAATGGGTAACAGCTTATCCGAGCTATTCCAGACGTGCACATTGTTCAAACAAGGAGATGCGCTATCATGTGATTTCTTCAACCTAGTCCTGGAGCAGATAGAGCACAAGAGTGGTGTTAACCTGGAAGGCACTATTTTCAACAGGTCTTCCCAACTGCTTGGATATCATCGGCCGTTCCAAGCGAGCTGTGCTAGAAGCGTTTACAGCTATTGATGAACAGGCTAAACGCATTGGCCTTGAAGTTAATGAGGACAAAACAAAGTATATGCTATCAACAAACAAAGCCGGATCTATCCATCGCCTAGGACAAAACGTCACTGTTGGTAGCAGTAATTTCGAGGTAGTCAAGGAGTTCACCTACCTCGGAACGAACATCAAACCCACGAATGACACCTTAGTGGAAATTCGACAAAGAATTACCCTAGCAAACCGCTGCTACTTCGGTTTGGCCAAACAAATGGGTTCATAACTCCTTTCTCGAAACACAAAGTGCACGCTATACAAAACGCTAATTTTACCAGTTCTACACTACGGCGCCGAGTGGTGGACGATAAGTAAAAAAGGGGAATTGATACTGGACACTTTGGAGAGAAAAATTCTTCGGCGGATATTTGGTCCTATATGCGAAGAGGGCGATTGGAGGAGAAGATTCAATCGTGAATTATACGAGCTGTACCAAGATGTGGATGTAGTCCAAAAAGCCAAAACACGTCGACTACACTGGCTCGGTCACATCGAGCAAATGGACAACAACGCTCCAGCCAAGAAAATCTTCGAATCCCAGCCCCCAGGTTCGAGACGACGAGGAAGACCGAACCTCTGCTACAGGGACCAGGCGGTTATAGACGCAAGAGCCCTTGGTCCCGACGACTGGAGGGAGCTCACGAGGGATCGCAACCGATGGAAGACCGCAATAACTCAAGAAGAGACCCTCCATGGATCGGGAGCCGGTTAAGTTAGTAAGTAAGTATATTTGAAACAAATAAAATGCACGACCGGGTCGCAGGAATTTGCTCTTATGTCGTATAGTAAGAATTTAAAAAAAATAATGTTATTAGAGAAAACTGTTCATAAGCATAACATTAATTTTTAAACTTTTTTAGTAGTAAGAGATGCGAGAGGAACAGTTGGTCAAACAATCAAGGTAGGGGAGCACGAATTTGAAGTGGTGCAATCTTTTAAATACCTTGGGTCAATAGTAGCAGCCGATAACAATAAAGAAGAAGAAATACGCGGGCGGCTTCTCAAATCCAACAGAGCCTACTATAGTCTGTCAAAGCTCTTCAAATCCAGAAATCTCACCATAACTTCAAAACTGCTGCTGTACAGGACCATGGTCCTGCCAGTACTCACATATGGAACCGAGACTTGGGTGCTTAGCAAAAGGCACTCCGACCTCTAAGCTGCGTTCGAGAGAAAAGTCTTAAGAAGAATTGTTGGCCCCATATGTGAGGAAGGACGATTCCATAGACGGTACAATCATGAACTGTACGCAATCTACCTAGAAGCAGATATCGTGACAAAAAATTAAGCTCGGTAGACTCCGGTGGGCAGGGCACCTAGCTCGCATGAGCGAAGAGAAACCTGCTCGGAAAGTTCTTTGTGGTACATTCTATGGTAGACGACGGCGTGGTAGACCATGCTTGCGCTGGAGAGATGGCGTAGACCAGGACGCCCGAAACCTTGGGGTGCACAACTGGATGGCGTCGGCTAGAGACCGGGATAGGTGGAGAGACTTGTTGAAAGAGGTCAGGACCGGAACCCGGTTGATGATGGTGATGAGTAGTAAGAGATTAAAATATGTATTCGATTTCTTAGGTTAATATGAACTTTTGCAAGAACAAAAATTAAAAGTCGTTATAGCGGTTTCTAAAAAAAATGTGCTTTTATATACAAATTTTTAAATATTTTTAAGAAAAAATGTTGGTACGTCAACTTAAAGTTTTTATGATTGTTTAGAGTTGAAACGTCTTTTTATTACGACTTATGAATATTTTGTGCAATTGTTTATTGGGTGATGGGTAGCAATGATAAAGGAAACAATGTTTTGTAGTGACTTCCAAATTGAAATTGATATTATTCTTAATTTGTAAGACTATTCATACTTATTTACATAAATACAATTCGACAATAATTTTGTGTGAAAATAAATGTAATAAAATAGGAAGAATAAAGAGTGCTGATCTTGCAGTATGGAATATAAACTTTATTATGGAATAGGGTGTTCGACATTTTGACAGGGTGTTTTTCATATGAAAGTACATGGTATATAGTAATTAAAATAAATTTAAGTTGTTGAAAAGCAATGATTATACTAATAAAAGTCAAGTTTAAAAAAAAGTACTTACCCGTTTTTGAGATATCGAATTTTCAAAAAAAAAGTTTTCTTTTTCAAAAATTCAAAAAATAGTTTTATTTAAGTTTTGGTCAGCTTTTAACAGCTTTTGTATGAAAAAATTTCATTAAAATCCGTTTTGCCTATATTGAGAAATTCAAAATTTGTCAGTAATATCTCAATTTCAAATTCTTACTTGCGATTTGAAAAAAAAAATCGAACTCGAGATTTTGATGAAAGTTGACATAACGATGATAGCGAAGACTAAAAAGTATTGACATTGCGTAGTATGAAATATTTAAGAAGGCTTTCGAATGGTGTTCAGATGAAGACTTTGATCAAAGCGACATAAACGCCTAAGAGAAATTGTAGTTGTTAAAATGTTGGCTTTAATAGAACAGACAAAAATTACAAATTTTGTTTGTTAAATAAAACTTTTATTTAAATTTAAAAATTAAATCTAATCAATTCTGTTAATAACCCGTACCAGTATGTGTAAATATGTAAAAATATTCATAAATCTATACTACTGCAAGCAACAAGAAGATAAAATGAAAGAAAATATGTTTTATTTTAAGAGCAGCAGTGAGACAATACGGTAGGAATACTATTTTAATCATAAAATTTTACATTCCAAAACATGAACTGAACAATCTCAAAAACATGAACACCCTCGGTTTTAATTAGTTCACGTTTTCCAATATTCACTGTATATCGAAAACCACATTCTAGATTTTCTTTAAACTTGATAAATAAAAGTTTCTCTATATAATCTACAAGATATGAGAAAACGAAAATTATATTTTTTACTTTAATATAATGGTACCCACCATACAAATGTTAAAAAATGGTTTTCGAAAATCGTATTTTTCTCGAAAATGGCGCCCAGAATTTCGATACTAATTTTTTCTTTAAAATTTTTATGATCTTTAATTATAATAAAAAAAAATTGAAAATAAGATATTACAGCTTGTACCCACCATAGAACTATTTTTTCTAATTTTGAATTTCTCATAATCGACATTTAATGAAATTTTTTATAGAGATGCTTCCAAAAAGTTAAAAAACATTGCATTTCAAACTTAAAAAAAAAAATATTTTTTTAATTTTTGGAAGAAAGTCTTTTTTTTCAAAAATTCGATATCTCAAAAACGCCTCAATAGTTTCTTTGGAAATTTTATTTTCATTCGTACAATAATAAAAACTTAAAGTTGGCGTACCAAAATTTTTAGTTAAAAATGTTTCTCAGATTTTGTATATAAAAGCTTTTTTTTTAAGAAACCACCACATGGACTTATAATTTTGGTTTTTGCTTAAATTCAAATTTGCATAGCATTCTGTTTTTATCTCTTACTACTAAGAGAATTTCAAAAAATAATTTTATCCTTATGAACAGTTTTCTCTATAACAACATTCGTTTTTAAAATTCCTAGTCTGTTACATAGGAGCAACTTTGTGCGACCCAATCGTGCATTTTATTTGAAACTATTTCCTAAAATCTATGTATATGTATTACGAAATACTTACAGTTGACTCCGAAATTTTTTTACAGAATTTTAAAGAAATTTTTATATAAGAAATTAATTTAATAATAAAACGATTTTTAAACTTTCATCATCATCATCATCATCGGCTCGACAACCGGGTTCCGGTCCTGGCCTCTTTCAACAAGTCTCTCCACCTATCCCGGTCTCTAGCCGACGCCATCCAGTTGCGCACCCCAAGGCTTCGGGCGTCCTGGTCTACGCCATCTCTCCAGCGCAAGCATGGTCTACCACGCTGTCGTCTACCATAGAATGTACCACAAAGAACTTTCCGAGCAGGTTCCTCTTCGCTCATGCGAGCTAAGTGCCCTGCCCACCGGAGTCTACCGAGCTTAATTTTTGTCACGATATCTGCTTCAAGGTAGATTGCGTACAGTTCATGATTGTACCGTCTCCGGAATCGTCCTTCCTCACATACGAGAGGTCGGAGTGCCTTTTCCTAAGCACCCAAGTCTCGGATCCATATGTGAGTACTGGCAGGACCATGGTCCTGTACAGCAGCAGTTTTGAAGTTATGGTGAGATTTCTGGATTTGAAGAGCTTTGACAGACTATAGTAGGCTCTGTTGGATTTGAGAAGCCGCCCGTGTATTTCTTCTTCTATATTGTTATCGGCTGCTACTATTGACCCAAGGTATTTAAAGGATTGCACCACTTCAAATTCGTGCTCCGCAACCTTGATTGTTTGACCAACTGTTCCTCTCGCATTCGACGCCACCATGTACTTTGTTTTACCTTCACTAATGTGCAGCCCCAGATTTTGTGCCGCCTGCTCGATCTGGATGAAGGAATCGTGTACAGCTTTGTCGTTTGCGTAAGCCAGTAACTGGCTGGACCTGTTGACGATGGTCCCTCTTGTTGCCGTGCCAGAGTCACGGATTGCTTTCTCCAACGCCAGGTTGAAGAGGAGGCAGGCCAAACCGTCCCCTTGTCGGAGTCCATTAAAGATTTTGATTGGTCTGGATAGCAATCCGGCTATTTTTACTTGGCTTGTTACGTTGGTCATGGTCAACCTATATAGTCGTGTCAATTTATTTGGGATGCCGAATTCTCTCATGGCTTTGTAAAGTTCTACCCTGGCTATGCTATCATAGGCGGCCTTAAAGTCTATAAACAGATGGTATGTTGGGATGTTAAATTCTAGACATTTTTCCATCGCCTGCCTAAGGGTAAAGATCTGTTCAGTTGTTGGTTTGCCTGGAATGAAACCACACTGATATTGTCCGATGACGGTTTTAGCGTATGGGGTTATTCGGTCTTGTAGGATAGAGGAGAGTATCTTATAGGCGGTACTCAACAACGTGATACCTCTATAATTGCTGCACGTTGTGACATCTCCCTTCTTATGTATGGGGCATATTATGCCTTTTCGCCAGTCTTCTGGCATTTCTTCCTGCTCCCATACGTGTACTATAATATCATGAATATCATAATATCATGAATTCGGACGGATTGGTTGAACTTCCGCGCCTGGTGCGGACCTCGCTCTCGGCTATTTTCTATTTCACAGATTAGGTTCTTCTCCCAGGCTGATTTTTTTTGTCTGTGTAGCCGTTTTTCTATTCTTCTGAGCTCTTTATATTCCTCTTCGCGTGCCCGCGTTCTATGAGATTGTTGCATTGCTCGGTACGCAACATTCTTACGTTCAGTCGCTAGCTTGCATTCATCATCAAACCAGTCGTTCCGATTTTTACGACTGCTGCCTAAGATGGAGTTGGCAGTACTAATGACAATATTCTTAAGGCGTGTCCACTTCTCATTTACGCCCAGCATACTGGCTCCAGGACTTACTCTCCCTAAATCAAGTGATTCTAGGGCGAGTCCTAACGCATTACCAAAGGTGTTACTGGTGTTTTCATTGCACAGGGCAGCCGTGTTGATTCGAACCTGATCGGCGGATGCAATGCGTCTTCGCAAGGCAATCCGCCCTCGGAAAACCATACCAACAAGATAGTGATCCGAGTCGATATTGGCACCTCGGTACGTTCGTACCGTCATCAAGTTCGAGTAGTGGCGACGGTCTATCAACACGTGGTCTATTTGGTTACGAGTGACTCCATCAGGTGATACCCAGGTGGCTTTGTAGATATCTTTACGCGGGAACCTGGTACTCGCAATGACCATGTTTTTCGATGCTGCCAATTCTAAGACTCGAAGTCCATTATCATTAGTGTTCTGATGCAAACTATGGGTGCCTGCGTAGTGCCTGAATACCGGCTCCCGACCTATTTTTGCGTTCAAATCCCCAAGGATGATTTTAACATCATACCTTGGACAGGCATTGAGGGCCCTCTCGACTTGTTCGTAGTAAGTCTCTTTTTCTTCATCTGAGGACTCCTCCGTAGGTTCGTGAACGTTAAGGAGGCTGATGTTCGTAAATTTGCCTCGCACGCGAAGGGTGCATAGCCTTTCGCTTATAGCGTTAAAGCCGATGATGGTAGACTTCATTTTTTCGCTGGACTAGGAAGCCTACTCCGAGCACATGGTGTTTTGTATGACAGCTATAGTATATGTCATATTCTTTCTTCTGTAGAACACCATTCCCTGTCCATCTGATTTCTTGAAGAGCTGTTATGTCAGCTTTATACTTTGACAGGGCATCGGCTAGCTGCTGAGCAGCTCGAGCTCTATAGAGCGATCGTACGTTCCATAAGAAAATTCGTAAATCGCTTATCAGTTTTCGTTGCGTTGGTTGTCGTCGTGTGATCAGTCCGTTTCCGAGGCTTGTTGTCGGTCTCGTAATTCAAAAGTTTTACGGGACAGGGAATTAACCTGTCGCGAACCTGAGGAACCAGCCTGATCATATTAGCCAAACCTTTTTAAAGGCTTGTTTCTAGCGGCCGCCACGGAGAGGCTATGATCACACTTCCACCAGTCCCGAAAAGTTACGGCACGTGCATGTTTTCGTATGCTACATGTTATTCCCCCTATTCGTCTGATGGCTGACCGCCATACTTTTCTAGAAATCAGACGACAATTTTATGCATTTGAACATTTTATCTGATTAAATCCATCTTTAATATTTATTTTCAAGCAATATTTAAATATTTTCAAGCAATATTTAAATTTTAAAAGTACTTTTACATAAGAGCAAGTACGTGCGATCCAGTCGTGCATTTTATTTTTATTTAATTATATATCGTTTAATAAATTTTCAGAGAGATTTTCTCTCTACTCGTTGAACCATTTGTACGTCTATGGGAAAGAGCGGAGCATGTACATAGAAGATGAGCAATTGATTCAACCTCTTCCTCGTCCATATACAGCTTCTGAAAAAAATCGTTTGAATAAACGTCAAGCTTCGTTGCATGTTTGCCTATAAGACAGTGTTCAGATATGACACCAATTACGGAACTGATCTGCTTAAGGATATCAAACACTAGGAGCGTTTTAGATCAAGCATTCAGCATTCAGCAGATATGTTTTGTCATCAGACAGGTGGTTATATTATTCCATCTAACGTCTGTATTCTCTGTAGCATCTTGCTTCAACATATGTTTACATGTAGGTTTACCTATGTAATAAAGCTAAGGTTGTTCCACTTTTGGCGCGACTTCGTCAACCTTACAGTTCCCTGAAGTGTTCCTATGCGCTGGCATCCAAAAGAGCTGAATATTTAACTGCTGCGCCATCTCCATAAGAGATGAACCACAATTGAGATTTAATAGCCCCTTGACTATCCGAAAAGTTGTGGATTTAAGTATTTGATAACATGTTTTCTTCGAGCTAAGACTGAACTTTTTTAATCGCCATAAGTTTCGCCTGATACACGCTACAATGATTAGGAAGACGGAAAAGAGACATCATTCTGAATACGTACTCCCAACAACCCCATCATCAGTTTTTGAACCCACGGTGTAGAAATGGAGAGTTCATGTCAGAAAGATCTTGGAGGAATAGTGAATAGGAAGTTTTTGCAACCTGTAGTTTTGGGATCCAAAACTTTATGTAGATTGACATGAACTGGAATTGTGATATCTCTCAGATAACTTTTAAGCTTAAAGGCTACAAAATCCTCTGCTATGACATCATTATTCAGATGTAAGCTCCTTTATTCGCCTTCAGTTAAAATCGTATCGCAAATGTAATTAATTTGAAAAATATTCGAACACTTATCGCGAACAATATTCGCCAACCAACAACAGCGGGACGTTCAAGAAAGAACTAAAACCATGATAAGCACGACCTTTGTATTTAACAAAACTTCCAGGGGATTTTATTCTTTCTTGCCATTTCCATCTTCATTTACACTTTTGAAATAAATTGAGGACACAACTTTGACTAGACTATTGTTTCATTTTGAAATTTAAAACACCGAAGTTTTGAAGTGAGTTTGAGCTTTATTGTTCTGTTTTTCTTCAAAGGACATCGCCAATGGCAGAAGACAAAAGCAGATGCTGCATAAGAAGTGCTGATGCAATATGAAAGGTATGGTCTCTGGATTTAATCGCTTTTGTTATTGTGACGTCTTGACAAATAATTTGCTACAAAGGTGAGCATTTTTTGGAAGTAAGGTGTTCCTGACTCCTGTGGCGATGATTTCTTAGATATCATTGTAGTTTGGATTTTGTTTTGAATTTAATTGCTGACACTACGGTGCAGTTTATATAATGGCATTGTTTAGAGATTGCACTTTGTGTACAACATGGTCATTACAATTTGAACTTTTTGATGGAGAATATGGCTTGTGATAAGAGTTTGCTATTTTCTTTTTGTATCTTAATCTAAAGCTCTTATATTAGATATGATTTTTATATTGAAATGGCCTTTAAGGAATAGAGGTATGGTAGAAGTTCATACTAAGTCTCACAACTCTGTAGATCATAAGACTAAAAGAATCAAATGCGATCAAAATAATGACTTTTAGCCTTTAGTACTAGATTAGGTTGAATTGGCTATCACCAAGAATCCTTTGACCTATGTTGGGAGAAGTAGAAATTTATAACTTATCGAAAAATAATTAAATAGAGTGGTAGCGTTAGGTAAGAAAATATGGAAGGAATTGAGAAGAAGCACCTGCCCACACATGACAACTATACTCAACCTTTGTCGGAATGGAAGCTTTTTTATTATTTGCACAAACTCAAGGCATAGTCAAATACTTATAAAATAATAGTGCAACACAGGGCCACCGGTAAAATGAAGTGGAGACTCTTCGTTGGAGATGTCGAAGCCAGGCGCGGATCCAGGATTTCGTTCAGGGGGGGGGGGGGCAATTTTCGTGATATTTTGCTTAACTTAAAAAAAAATGGTCCATTTCTCTGCATTTCTGTCTTAAAATATTAAAAAGGTATAAACATAATCGAATATAAAAATAACAAATTATTAAATTGAATTAAGGAAAGCATGTGCAGGTACATAATATATGTAGGTCGTATGTAAATAACTATTAAATAGTAAATCAAACATCTTCGTTTACATATTACTTTAGCCTCTTTCAATAATGCTCTGTATGCATGTCTTAAAGTATTAAATAGGAACTCGTACGTATTAAAAAAAAATGAATTAATTAATTTAAATGAAGGAATATTAGTGTTGTACATGATATACATACATAGTTCTTAAATACTTAATTCTAATATTTTTGTGTGGCCGGTTTTTGAAAACGGTTTTTTAATAGTTTTGAAAAAAAAATTGAAATTTTTTTAAAAATCAAAAAATGGGGGGGAATTAAAAATGATAAATGTTTAGGCTGTAGTCGAACCGACAGATAGACAGAATTGCGAGACCCACTTTTTTAGTCTTCGCTATCATCGTAATGATAACTTTGATCAAAATCTCGAGTTCGATTTTTTTTACGAATGCATAACTTGCCGCACGAACTTGCTCCTATGTAATAGACTAGGAATTTTAAAAACGAATGTTATTAGAAAAAACTGTTCATAAGGATAAAATTATCATCATTTTTTAAATTCTCTTAGTTGTAAGAAAAAAAAACAGAATGCTATGCAAATATGAATTTATGCAAGAACAAAAATTATTGTTTTTTAGCCGGTTAAATTTAATTTTTAAATTTCGATTTCCAATATAATCTCTTTGCAAAAAAATAAAACTCAAAACTTTTTTTTTACTCGTTATAAAAATTTATTTCAAATATTCGTGGTGTCGGATGGCAAGTTCTCGAAAGAATTGATTTAAAGTTTGACCTTTTACAATTATAAAGGTTGCAAAGATGACTTGCATAATTCAATAATTTTAATTATCAGTAATTTGACAAAAGTGTCAAAATGCGCTATTATTCGTTGATTTTCATGATTCATTCACAATAGTCTTTTATATTTGAAAGTGTTATATTAAATGTGTTTAATATTTAATGTTAATATTTTAACTAATAATAATAAATATAAATTGTGTGGTAAACATTCTCCGCCCCAGTGAACGATGTTCGCAAATTAGCCCCTTGATGTATTTGACACGATCCGGCCCTGGCATATACTTTGCTCGCTGCATAAATTGTTCCCAGATTTGGTAGGCTTTCTTTGATAATAACATGCAAAGAGAAAAAAAATTAGCAACTGAACAAAAAAAAAACAAACAAGTTCAAGGTTAACAACAACAATAACAGTTTATGTAAGAGCATAACACTTGCACTCATAGTACTTCTTATCAATTCAATTCAAAGAGCTTTTACAACCGTTGCCCATTCAAGGTTACTCTACGATGATCTTGTTGTTGTTGTTTTCTCCTTAACAGATAGCTTATTGAATTCGCCGTGGTATATTTGCGATCATCTTCAAAAGTAAATCAATTTTCATTGATGTCGGGTGGCGGTCGTCGTAGTAAAGGGTATGTAAGTTTGAATTTAATAATTTTTTTTTTTCGGTTTCTTCGGGCGTGTGAAAGTGTTTAGTGTAATATTAATTATTAAATGAAAATATTATTTTTATAATGAATTGGTAGTGCGGGTGCCAATAATTATTTTAATGTAAATAATTTAAATAAATTATTAAAAAAACCAAAGTGTTGTGAGTGCTGTGTTGTGGTTGCGGCTGCTGCTGCTGGTGCTGCTGCTGGAGCTGCTGCTGTTGCTGCTGCTGTTGAATCCGCATAAAGCGCGGATTTGGATTAGGATTTGGTGTTTTTGTTTTATTTATTTATATTATAATTTTCTTTCATTTCATTTATAATTTTATAAATTTTCATTAATTTTATTTTATTTATTTAAATTTCATGCTCCCTTTTTTTTAAATTCTCTTGGGTATATGTGTGTGCGTGTGCTTAATTTTCGGTTCGCGTAATTTTACGATTTCGTTATACATACCTATGTACATATAAAATTGTGTGTGTGTGTGCATTATTTTACAATGCACATAATTGCAAATGGCTGTCGATGTTGGCCAAATTTTGATGACGTCACATTTATTTCGGTTTGAATTCGTTTTGAATTCGATTTTTTTTTTTTTTTTGATTTTATTAAGTAAATCTAATAAAATAATTAATTGAGTTTAGTGTTGTGTTTTTTTTTGATTTTTTAGTGGTGAAAATTTCCCATTGTGTTGTGTTGATTTTGAATGAAATTTGTGAAAATTAAATGAAATTTTATTTGTGTTGTGTTGTTTTGTGTAAATATGATTTTAAAGGTGTTGTGTAAAATTTTCATAATGTTTAATGAAAAGCCGTCGGCGATTGGATTTGTAGATGATTCTGTGTTTGCTGACGGGGTTTCGCCGATGGATTTGCCGACGGGAACGGGACTTACTATAGATCTACAGATGAATCTGTATTTTGTTGACGGGGTTTCATCGATGGATTTGCCGACGGGACTTACACAGATGATTCTGTGTTTTGCTGACGGGGTTTCATCAATGGATTTGCCGACGGGATTTACCAACGTTGTGATCTATATAAATTTAGTTAGTTATGTGTTGATTTTGATAATTCATTTATATATTTTTTTTTTATTTATTTGAATTCATTGTGTTTGTGTACAATCATTATTAAATAAAATTATGTTTTCCAAAAATATTAAAATGAGTTTTAAATATTCTTTTTTTTTTTGAAATTTTCGATTTACTTCGAATTTATCATTTTTAATGGTTTTGAGTGGGTTTTAGGTAGTTTTCGTGGACTGTATGTGATTTTATTGTGTTGTGTGGTGTATTTGTTTATTATAAATTTATTTATTTTATATTATTGATTTAAATTAGGGTGTTTTTATCGGGTAATGTGTTACACGGTAGGTAGCAGATTTTCGTGATAGGCCGTTTTATAATTCCAGATTTTGTTTTTAGAGTTACGACTCTGACTAGTCCGTCTGCTCCCGGATGTGTGTCGGTTATTCTGGCTAGTGCCCACTGGGATGGAGGAAGTCTTTCATCCTTGATTAAAACAAGGCCTCCAACTTTAGGTTCAGCTTCCTTTTTCGTCCATTTAGGTCGTTGTTGCAATCTTGAAAGGTATTCTCCTTTCCATTTTTGCCAGAATACGTTGACGAGGGCTTGAGTCCTTGTCCATCTGTCTAGGTAGCTCATGTTTTCAATAGTTTTGCTATTTTGAGGAATAGTGAGTAAGGCTTCACCAATTAGGAAGTGTCCTGGTGTTAAGACGTCTAGGTCGTCGATGTTATCCGATAGAGGACATAGAGGTCGGGAATTCAAACAAGCTTCAATCTGCGTGAGAAGTGTGTAGAGTTCCTCGAAAGTTAACCTCTCATCTCGTATGGATCGTTTCAGATGGTGTTTAACTGATTTCACACCAGCTTCCCAAAGACCACCAAAGTGAGGGGAAGCTGGAGGAATAAAATTCCAGTTAATTCCTAAATTGGCTACAGTACCTGCGATTTCATTCCAATCGTGTTTTGCTTCATCCAGCATGCGAGCTAATTCGCGATTAGCTCCCACAAAGTTCGTGCCGCAGTCACTATAAATTTGGGCACAAATGCCTCGGCGTGAGGTGAAGCGACGAAGAGCTGCTAGGAATGCCTGTGTTGTCAAGTCTGACACTGTTTCGAGGTGTATTGCCTTGGTAGACAGGCAAATAAAAATGGCAAAGTATCCTTTAAAGCTTTTAGCTCCTCTTCCTTTCCATGCCTTTATTTCTATAGGACCGGCGTAATCGACTCCAGTATGGGTGAATGGTCTGGACATTTGAACTCGCGGGGCTGGCAGGCTTCCCATTAGCTGTTTTAGACTCCTTTTTTTGTGTCTGAAACATATTGAGCAATTGTGTATATGTTTTTTTACGTGTTGTTTAATGCTTGTGATCCAGTAAACCATACGAATGTAGGCCGTAGTCTGCTGATTTCCTCCGTGTAAGGTCTTGTTGTGAGCATCTCGCATCACAAGTTCTGAGAAGTGGTAACTGGGTTTTAGAATGATCGGATGCTGTTGGTTATATGGAAGTAGTGTGTTCTGCAATCGACCACCCACACGAAGTAACCCATTACCATCAATGAAGGCATTAAGTGATATTAATGATTTGGGAATTGCATTTTTATTTTCTAATTCAATCAGTTCTGCAGAGAACATGAGCCGTTGTACTGCCTTATGCACCAATAAGGCTGCACCTTGTAACTCTTCAGCATTCAATTCTCCTGAAATCCTTGATGTTTTTCGCATTTTAGCAAGGCCATTCCATTTAAAGCGGCAGCAGAAAGCAATTGCTCTGATGATCTTTGATAATCGTGAACATCTTAGTACACATTTGTTAATGTCATCATCTGCTTCATCAGAGTTGGCAATAAGGCATTGCCTCTTCTCCGCTCGCTTTTCAATTTCAGTGTTGAGAGTCGATGGTTGTTCGGGTATTTCGAATTGCCACCTTTCCCGCAAAAATGAGGGCCCTCTCCACCAAAGATCTTGTGCTCCCAACGCAGAAGGTGAAACGCCCCTAGATGCTAAATCTGCTGGGTTATGGTCCGTTGGAATGTGTCTCCAAATATCGCAGTTTGTTAATCGTTGGATTTCTGCAACTCTGTTGCTAACGAAAGTTGTCCATTTGGCAGGTTGTTCTTTAATCCACGCCAACGTAATCGTTGAGTCTGACCAGGCGTATACTTTTGCGTTCGAGATATCAAGAACTTCTTTGGTGTATTTTAATAGTGACGCTAAGAGTACAGCTCCACAAAGTTCTAGTCGTGGTAGACTGACTGTTTTTAATGGCGCCACTTTTGTTTTCGATATTAATATCTGCATGTGGATATTTCCATCATCGTCAAGGACACGTATGAAGACAACTGCTCCATAAGCCTTCTCCGACGCGTCACTAAAGCCGTGAAATTCCACCGATTTCTGTGTGCTGTGTGTTTTAATCCATCGTGGGATTTTAATGTGTTGTATTAAAGGCAGTTCTTTCCGAAAAACTTGCCATTCTTCTTCAAGATCTGATGAGATTGGTTCGTCCCAGTCAGTTCCTCTGCACCATAATTTTTGCATCATGATCTTGGCTTTGATCACACATGGTGCAATCCAGCCAAGTGGATCAAAAAGTTTTGCAATTGCTGACAGCATTGTCCTCTTGGTTACTTCTTCTTCGTCATCTTGAAAGTTTTTGAACGAAAAGGTGTCTTCTTCGGGTTGCCAACTTATGCCGAGAGTTTTGACATGATCAGCTGTTCCAAAAGGAAGTTCGAAATTTATCTCACAATCATTTTTTGGTAAATCTTGTAAGAGATATTTGCAATTTGAAGTCCACTTTCGAAGCTTCAGTCCAGCAGATGCCAGTAGTTGACGGGTCTGTTCGCGTTTTATTCGAGTTTCTTCTATAGAATCTCCTCCACTGATAAAATCATCTACATACATCTCTTGCTTGACAGCGAGAGCTCCTTTTGGATATTTTTCAGCTTCATCCTCAGCCACCTTGTGCAAAACGCGAATGGCCAAATAAGGTGCACAAGCCGTACCAAAAGTAACCGTTTTTAATTTGAAGACTTTAATGGGTTGCTTCGTATTTTCTCTCCAAAGTATGAGTTGGTAGTATCGATCCGATTCTTGCACAAAAATTTGGCGATACATCTTCTCAATATCAGCTGTTATTGTAAATTTATATACTCGCCATTTTAAAATTATATCAACGATATTTTTCTGAAGTTTGGGACCTGTCATCAAGTGCTGATTTAATGATGTACCATCATATGTTTTTGAAGCTGCGTCAAAAACGACTCTCAATTTTGTGGTAGAGCTCGATTCTTTAAACACAGCATGATGTGGAAGAAAATAGTGAAAAGGGGTTTTCAAAATAGGGTCGTTTACATCTACTTCTTCCATGTGTTGCAAACTGAGATATTCCATTATACATTTGCTGTAACTTTCTTGCAGTTTCGGTTCCTTTTCAAATCGTCTTTCCAGAGATGAAAAACGCCGAATTGCCATTTCTTTACTGGATCCTAGTCCAGGATGAAATCCTTTTTTAAATGGAAGACTAACTTCGTAACGTCCATTTGATAATCGTTTGGTTGTTTCAGAAAAATAGTTCTCACAAGCGATGTCTTCTTCTGATGGTCGACTTACGAAAGGAGTTTCTTCAATCTCCCAAAACTTTCGGATTTGGGTGTCGAGGTCGATGTGTTGGAAGAAACTTCGGATCGTCTTTGGACTATTATCAGGAATCTTACCCAAAATTATCCATCCCAATTGAGTTTTTTGTGCAATGGGAGCGACTTCGTGCTCACTGCGAATAATTTCCGGTAATACAATGTCCGGATAAACATCTGAGCCGAAGAGTATGTCGATTGGAGCAGGAACATAAAATTGAGGATCTGCTAACTGCAAATTTGCCAAATATTCATAATTGTGTGGTACCATTTTGTGGGTCGGAAGAAGGCCAGTCAACGACTTGAAAATGAACGCTTTGGTTGCGCCTTCAAACGTCGAATGTTTCGATTTAAACATTATGTGAACGTAACTTTGACTGGTGCCGTTGCTGACCTTCCCCAGCCCTGATACATTAACGTGTGTTTGGTGTCGGGTGAGATTTAAAAGCCTTGCTGCTGCCTCAGAGATAAAGGTGGCATCTGAGCCTGGGTCAATGAGTGCTCGAAGATCTGAAAATCTTCCATATTCAGATTTAACTCTGACGATCGCAGTGGCCAATAAAATTTGCGTACCATGGACTTGAGACGCATAAAAATTGTGTCGGGTACTGCAACCAGTAGCATTTGCATCTATTGGTTGGAAAGCAGGAGCGTTTGGATTTACGGCTACCTGTTGGTTCCGAGGTTGTGAACTTTGTAGTTGAAAATGTGTTGGGTTGTTCGCATTAGAACTTGAATTTTGTGAAATTGAGTTACTATGATTGGAAATCGCATTTTGTGTGTGTAAATTGTTGTGCAAAAGAGAGTGATGTTTTTGGTTACAAAAATAACAGGATCGGCTACTTAAGCAAAAACGTGTTTGGTGGCTATACGCAAGACAGTTTTCACACACTCCAGCTTGCTGGACAGCTTGTTGTTTTTGTACTGGATCCATGTTTAAAAACCGGTAACATTTCATCAATGAGTGTTGTCCCTTTTTGCAAATTTGACATTGATATTGCGTTTTGAACTGTTGTTTTTGAGTTTTAGCATGAAATGTTTTAGCTGTGACGGGCGGTTTTGATACTG